>JABFTP020000021.1:81576637-83976637 GCA_013387265.2 Cryptolaemus montrouzieri | reverse complement strand
GGATTCTTCAACGATTCAATTGAGACTATCTTACAAAATGCTGAGATATCCTTTGAGTTCCTATCAATAGGTATTGAGCTCTTTTCTATATTTTTCTGAAATTATTTCGATTAAGTTTTCATTAGGTCATTTAGAGCATGTATCATATGAATATTGAAAGCTATTCACTAAAGGCTATATCTGTATTAAGATATTTCAAACTGAATGTCAATAAGACTGTATCCATTTTAAATTGAATTTTCGTTTCAGTTTATTTAAGAGGAACTAGGTCTCTTATTTTACTATTATGCAAATGTAAAAATGAATGGAATTCTATGTGTTTGACAATATTCACGTTTGAATCAAAGAAAGTAAGGTTAAATTGTCGATTAACCTACAAATATATTTGGAAAATAAGAGAAATATATATGAGAAATGTGAATTATCTATCTCTCATCTAATTGATCATTTTGTCAGAGGTTTGAAGGTGAGTTTTTATTTTCAATGCATATGTAGTAGTTATTATTTCTTAAATACTCATTTTTGGGTTACAATACACCTAGTGAAAGGAAGTATATACAATGGATCCATTGTAAAAATTTTGTACAACAACTTTAAATCCAAGAGTTATGAAAATCACAAGAAACTTTGCTGCTACTTATGTGAATCATATTTTTGGGAAAACTTTCAATCCAAGAGTTATGAAAATCACAAGAAAGTTTGCTGCTACTTATGTGAATCATATTTTTGGGAAAATTAAACTACTACTTGATGAATGCTGTATATATTCGAGAATTTTTGTTAGAGGTAATTTATGGTTTTCGATATTTTTACATAATTGTTTAAAATATGTATGTTCATCACGTAATATGAAAAATTTTTATGCAATTTCTGCCTTTCATTTTCATTTCCGATTATATTATAAGATTTCACAAAACATAAATTGAAGAATCGAAAATTCAAATATGAGGGCATTTTCACACAGATTTTTATATTCTCAGGCTATATAATTTCAATTTAATTTATTTAAATTAGAAGACAAAGAGATATGACTAGAATTCAAAGAAAAGTACTTAGCACAGTGACAGAGATGTGTGGCAAATTAGTGAGAGATAGTTCTTGAAATTAAAACACGTTGAAATGAGGAAATTAAGAATATAATAGCAATTAATAATAGAAAATTACCAGTTACGAAAAACAGTTGTATCGAGACTGATATATCGTCAACATCATTCTATTGTTTATGAAGTTTCATAACGTAATTTTCAAATCTGTGGATGTTTAGTCTCATTTTTGCTTTTCACAAGAACACTTCAATTCAGAAGACGTTTGTTCTTTCTGGTAAGCAAACTGCGTAAAATTTGGTAAATTTGATTTTATACGAAAAAGTTGAATATAGGGCAAACACATAAGGTGAAATTTCTATGTATTCAGTAGTGTTTCATCATTTTATTAATAATTTCTTACCTTTGTCTTCTGGATACTCTCGAGTAATTTTAATTTGAGAACTTTCTTTTCTATTTCATTAATATACTTGAGTAGTAATTCTTCCATCTTGCCATCTTAAGCTCATATATGTTGTTATTAAAATTAACGAATCTTATTCGATTCTTATTTGAATCAGTTGAAACCATAGATCTGTCTATATCGATCTTTCTGAAGTATTTAATTTGTGATTTATTATTTGAGTTCTTGATCATTGTATTACTATGCCTAGAGAGGTATTGAACAGTTTGTTTTTTTGAATCAATATCTGAACTTTTTCAATATTATCTTATGCTAGCTCAATTAGAGGTTAGATTAGGTTAGAGAAGTTGAGATTTACAAATTGAATATATCTCTTTGAATTGGGATAGTCAGTATTCATAAAGCGATACTGGAAGCTGCCTTACCAAAAGGATGTGAGAGTGCCATATAACATAAGGAACTGTTAAGTGTGAAAACATCATTCTCTTCAAGAACGTTCGAGACAACTCTTGCACGATGAGGAGGGGCATTATCTTGTTGGAAGAGTGGATTTTGACCCATTGTTTGGAGATACGGTACCACTATAGGTAAAACTACCTCATTTGCGTAAGAATTTTTCCGTGAGGTTGTTCTGTATGAAAACGAGGTCAGTTCTTTCACCAAGGCGTATACCTCCCCAAAACATCACTGATCCGCCTCCCTGTCTAACAACTTCTCGAGCATGCTGGAGACGGTTTTGCTTTCCAGGTTCCCTCCATATTCGAATTCTTCCCGAATCGGGATAATTACTAAATCTAGATTCATCACTGAAGAGAACTGTGGCCCACCTCTCTTGATCCCAGTTTACGTGTTCTTGGCACTAAGCTAAACGAGCAGCGCAATTTCCATGGGTCAGTTGTGGAACTCAAAGGGACGTCTGGAGTAGAATTGACCTTCGTGCAGTCGATTTCTCACAGTTTGGTCGGAGATTTGTACATTATGAACTCGAGATAGCTCTTGAGCTAATTGAGATGCTGTGGTAGTACGATCTCTTCTGGCTTGTAAAACCAAAAATTGGTCTTGGGCGACTGTAGTAATCCTGAAACGACCTGTATGGCGTTCTTCTACGCTACCTATTTCATTGAAACGCGACCATAAACGGTTTATGACACTTGGGCTATTTCTCAGACCCTGGATACTTCCCGTTGTGAGCTCCCAGCTTGGAGCCTGCCAAAGGCTCGTAACATCTCTTCACAGTCAAATGTCTTGAATCTTTTATTTGTGCTTACAACAGAAACAAAGTGCCAACTAACTGATTTCAAACACTGAATACATGAAATGATTATAAAGCAGCGTCGCACCTGCTGAATTTTTAGTTTTTTATAAAAAAAACTGAAATCTGTTGCAGCACTCTACATAATTTAGTGAGAAATTGATGCAGGTGTTCATTTCTTAAAAAAAATCATCCATATTGATCGTTCTGGATACGATATATCGATATTCAGACTTTTTTGAGGTGTTTATTTGGCCTTTAGTATATTAGGCGTATAGTATATTGGGAGTTAACTTTATTAGGCATGTAGTATTTTAGCTGTTTTGATATAAAAAGGCCATCTGAATGAGCTCACTAGTCTTTTTTGAAAGTAAAAGGTTTTGTTTTCACACCGCTCAGATTTGATTCAACCTCATACTTACCAACATTTCTTCTCATAAAATCGATTCAACTGTTATTTTGCCGTTTTATAAAACACGTGAATTCTGGTGAATGAAAATTATACGAGTAATTATAACATATATTTATTTGAGCTTCATTTGCAATCAAATACAACAAAATATTAAATAAAGTTTAAACTTTTTCAAAACATAAAAGAGCTTCGCCATGAATAATGAGCTAATGCGTATACATCATTTGTATTTATCAGTATAATATAATGATTGATAAATATATCTTAAAATTTTCTTGGAAGATGAGATATTTGCAATATACGTATACAGAATGTTTGTAATTTGTTAACGATCTCAATATATACAGCCCTTGTACTGTTCAAACTTTGAACATTAAAAAATAATTGAAGTTGATATATTTAACCTCAAACGTCAGTCGCTATATTTTTGTTCTTCAAAAATTCCATAACAGTAGAAGGTGATGTACATATTTTCAATCAATACTTTTTAAATATTATACTAATTTTACTTTATTTTTCCAAACTGGGTATCGTATTTCAACAACTATATTTTTGTTCTTTAATCTAGACGAACAGATCTTGGGATTCTCTGGCATTTTCAATCAAATACTAACCTAGTTCTAGTACGTTTCTCAATGCTACAGCACAACCTCTGAACAAAATCAACCACAAAAGCACACTCATATAATCGCAAGGAATATAGAGATATTCTTGAATAGCTGGAATGTTATTTCAGAATCGGGGAGATTAACAAATTTATTTTAATTGATTAGTGATTAGTTAACGATTCTTCAATTCAAAAGAGTTGATTTAATGTTCGTCACTTGTAGGTTTCCTTATGAATTGAAACATTAGTTAACTGATCAATAGCTACTGTTTGAATCTCAACATAGAATTTGGATAGCATTAGTGAATCACGTAGTTTTCCATTTTACTGTTTGCTATAATCTTCGAGAACAAAAATTCAATAACTCGCGATGGTTTTTCTTTGCACAAAATTGGAACATGTAGGATTCAAGAGACTCGTGGGAAAAATCATCTGAGTAAGATAGGGTATTTTTGGCACTCTTAACGATGTAAATAAATTATTTACATTTTGATTGTAAGAAGTTATGCTTATGTTTATTATGAATTTGAAATTTCATAGCAAAGTATTGGAGGATCTTTCATGTGCACAGACTGGACCAGATGCAAAACTTCTTCTTTAGAGTTCCGTATTGGATAAACAAATTCGTTCGAAAACAGTCTGGCTACCTATCAAGACTCTTTTCCTCAGAAATGCGTGGAAATAGAAAGTCGAACTTGAGTATATGTTCCCTTGGTGTAATAAAATGAAGATTTCATGTCGGAAACCATATATTGCGTTAACTGAGACACTATGGTGCGTTTCGGCAACACGCGCTGTAATTTCCCAGTAACTATACACAGAACGAAGAACACCGTACCGAAATCTCCTGGTCGTGTATGAATGTTGATGTTATGAGGTTATATAACTAGACGTCGTGAAAACATCCAGTTTCATTGTTATTCCCCGATTGTAAACCAATAAATTACTCAAATTTTTTTCATTCGAAGTAATATTTTTGGGTTATTATCCTTGACTATCTGATCCTTGTATGAATCATAACTTTTATCCCATAATGGAAGCTTTTTGAGACACAAGGAATATCTAGTTCGATGTCAAAACAAAGAAACGATCAAAACGCAAAGTTTGGTCGACTCATTAGATTTTTTGAGTTTTGCTTTTTCCTTCACCACACGAGCTTGCGTTGGCATCACAAATTACTACGATACGTGGAAATTTCTACAGCTTGTGGAATTCAACGCGACTCAGAATGTAAGTCAGCCTACCTTTGTTTCCATGAGTCTGTCCTGCCTGAACTGTGTTAACGCAACTTATTAACGCGCGTTAGACAAACGAATGCATGGTCGGAAACTAAAAAGGTTACAAAAATACGTCCATTTACGCCGTATATTTTGGCACTCGCAAACTATAACCTATATGATACTTGTTAATCTAGAATCATAAAGGAATCAAGGTGTCGCTGAAGGAAATGTAGCCTATTACTTCATGTCCGATATAAAAAATATTTGATTAAAATAACTAAAAGTGAAATTAATGCCCAGGATAGCCGGATCCTATAAATTTGGCCTTAAGGATATTTATGTTGTCATTCGATCTAAGAACCGCATTCGAGGGAAAACTTATAATACTCTGGGAGGAAGAACGGGGAAAATTTTTTGAGATTCGATTCTTTCAATAGAAAATTATTGATCCACTCTTTTGTGATATGCAACACTAGAATGGAAACTTTCGTAATTCATCTAATATAACCATATTTAAACTTTTATAAATAAGACTCCTATTTCCTTCGAAATAGCAAATGATCATATGAGGTGCATTCTCGTGCCTTTTGGTTGAAAGTGTATATTCTGAAATGGAGTAAATATCTTACAATACCGGCTTATATGTAACTATTTACAATTTGTGACTTTAAATTCGTATAACAATTATAATCACTTGGATTCTTGTATGTTGCAAAATGTACAAGTTCATTACGTTCCAAAATCAATACAACTATTGGTTTACGATATGATAACATCACAATGTGATCGCTTCAAGCGATCTACCTTCAGGACTAAATTACAAAAAGGAATGATTGAATGAATTTATACATATTTACTTGACAGTTGCTTGGCTAACTCTGTATATTTCAGAAATTTTGAATGGGGGCTCTCTTCGAACCCCGGAGGTACTGGGGGACTTTTTGTTCCACTAGTAGCACCTGGAACATTTGGTAATTGCGTCCCTTTCAATGGCACAACACTATTGGAAGAACTCGGTTGATTACTCTTCAACGCCACTGGGTCCGGTATAATCCCATCTTTTACGAAATGCATTTTCGAAAGATGATGTCTATAAGCTCCTTTAGAAATAAACGGGGTGTCACAGAACGCGCATTTCATTATAGAGTCCGACGTCATCACGGCATCGTTGCACGCCCAACTAAAGGCTAATATTGCACCTGGGGTTGTTCCGGAATTTGTTGGAACGGTTGTAGGATTCGAGTTTGGAATAGATTGACTTGAAGAGGAATGAGGTCGGGCATTTGTGTGGGTTTCAGTCTTGTCGCAAAGTTTTTGCAAAGCTGCGAGAGGATGCGATGAACCTTTTTTTCCGGCTGGAGGAGCAGGATTCTCGTTCGACGTTCCTGACAAATTATCAAACATAGAGCTAAGAGCACCGAGGCTTCCACCAGGCTTCTTATCGCCGTTGGTACTTCTAGGAGTTCCGGATCTATCGCTACTTGTTGGACTACTGGCACTATTTCTACATGGACTATGCGGCTGATTGTTTTCACCCGGAGTTACTGACTGTTTCGGACTTATGGTAGGACTTTTATCTTCGTCCTCATTTCTGGTGCCACTGTGATAACTTTGACGTTCATCCTCATCATCTGTGCATTCTTTTTTTACCATAATATTCTCCTCTATTCTTGGGCAATCTTCTCCATCTATTTCTTTTTTGATCTTGATGTCGTTATCGGAATGGCACTCATTCTTATCATTATATGGCGATTTTTCCCTTCGATCAGGAGTGGATCTGGGAGTATTACTGAGTGGTACACCTGGTGGCTCCATCTTCCTCTCAGGAGTTAAAGAGTCCACATGACTACTTCCTCGCTCTGATATGGAACTGGATTCACTTCCGCTTCTTTCTCTTCGAGCGAAATGGTTTTGTTGTTGTTGATGGTATGATCTCAACAAATTCATTGTTTGAGCATCGACTAATGGTTTGGTGTAATCTACACTTTCATCTATACCAAGTCGTTTCAAAATACTTGATCCCATTGGTGCATTATTATTGCTATGGCCAGGGTATCCAGCATTTTGCCTGGTTCTTGAATCGAAACTTTTCTCGATTAGTTTTTCTATAGCATTCAAAACTGACGGAGAAGATCCATTATTATTTTCTGAAATTTGTGAGGGTTCTTTGCTACTCAAATCAGCGGCTAATGGTGATCTTTGTTGAGATACCGGCGATGGAGATTTTTCATGGGGTTTTGCTTTTTCCCTGGTTGGAGACTCTGGAGGTAGTATACTGTTAGACATTAAAGCACTTTTTAGAAAATTCCTCTGATTCGTACCTATCGAACCACCACCAATACATTGACGAATGTGGTCGACAAATAACGATGTTTCAATTTTATGTCCGCACTTTTCACATGTGATTCTTCCTGCGCCAGTAGGATCTCTCATTTTATCAAGAATACCAGTATCTCCATTCTTGAAATCATGTTGGGCTCTTTCCAGTTCTAACAATTTTCTGACAGGCAGTGATTTTTTTCGTTTTTCCCTCGTTTGTCTCCTTCTCCCACCACTTTCAGTTATAGATCTCATAATATGTTCTTTGTAGTGAGAGTTTTTCACCATATGATTGCTCAGCTCTTTCAAGGAACTGAACGCTTGGTCGCAAACTTTGCAAGTTAAAACAGCGCTTACATGACTACTGGCCCCACTCGGTGGTGGGTTATTTCCTCCACCTCCACCACCTGTTCCTCCTCCCTTATTATCGTCAGTAGATCTCCAAGAAATAATTTGTTCTTGTGAAATAATATTTGTGTAATGTTGAGTTTGTTGCATGTGACTCGTCATTTCTGCTAATGACCTGAAACTCTGTCCGCACCACATGCACTTTAAAATCTGTCTGGTTTGTTCAGCACCTTTTCCCAACCACACATCTTGGCCTCTAACAAGTTTTCTAGGTAATGGCATTGTTTCTTTGATTAACATATTGAGATCAGAAGAAATTGGTTTATTGGCACTACTCGAGGAGGAACTAGTGTTAGTATTCGAAGGGGAGGTGATCTGAGGTTGAGGAATAATACTTTGTGATTGCATCTGAGGGACGGGCACATTCACGCCGCAATGCTTAGCCTCTTTCATGTGTGTTGTCATTGCAGCAAGACTAGGGAAACTCTGTTTACACCAAACACATTTCAAAACATCTTTCGCTTGATCTGCTCCTTTGTTTAACCAGTGAGACTGCCAAGCACTATGTCTATTACTAGCAGCATTAGCTGCAGGTTGATTCGGCATATTCCTGAAAAGGTCTTCGCCGCCAATCTTACTGAGTTCACTCATTTTCTCTAACGCTTTTGTAGCATCATTTGGACTTGCACCTGAATGTTTAAGTTTACCATTCCATAGTTCTGGTGGTGGAGCTGATCCTTTTGGCGATAAATTACTAGCAGCTGCTACAGCTGCTGCGAAGTACGGAAGATGTGAAGTTCCTAAGGAAGCAGGCCATTGTGCAAGAGGACTTTTGTATTCACCCGTTCTGGACTTTCTGGATGGTACTTGACCAGCAGGTTCATCTGACGGTCTTTTCCGACCAGAGCAAGATAAATCGAGAGGACCGTTACCTACTTCCACAGGAGGGCTATCAGATTTGCCAAAATTGATTGCATCATTATCACTTTCCACATCACTCAATTTACCTCGTCTAGAGAAATCCAATATCTCTTCAGGAGGTGATTGAAGGTTTCTCTCTGATGGACTGATCGAGGGGTTAAAACCACCGGGAGGCGAAGAACTTGATGTAACCAAAGGTGATATGGAAGACCTGTTGAACGCTGGAGGTAAGGGTGAAGTCATCATCAATCTATGTGATTGCTGAGCAACTGCGGCTGCCGCTGCTGCGTTTAAGTAAGCTGCCATCGCGGCTGACTGCGGTGGAAGTAAGGCTGCGGCAGCTGCCACTGGTAAAGTTGGTGGAAGAGCAACTCCAATGGGGCTCAAACCTGCACTAGCCATACTTGCACTTCGTAATAAGTTAGCTCTTTCGGACATCATAGACTCACCAGATGGACTTCTATTGAACGATTCAGCAGACTCTTTGGAATTACAACGGGAAGGTGTCAACTCTCTGCAAATAAAAATTGAGAATGAATATTTATATAAACACATTTGTTAATTTTTCAACTTCTTACCTGCATTGACCTTCATTGACAGATCTAGGGCTACTAGGGCTCGGAATATCACCAGGACCAGGTGAAGGAGCATCGTCTTCAGCAGGTAAAGGTGATACAGCAGAGACAGGAGTCATCGATCCTGTCTCTTCATCCCCCTCCAATTTGTCACCGTCTTCGGGAGAACCTTCATCGCCTCCTTCCCCTGAAAAGAAAAACCAACATGAAATACATATTGCCAACAGTTTCGAATAAAAATTGTCGATGGAAATGAAAACAGATTTGAATTTATTGATGATAATTTCAAGTTCTAAAAAGCTAGGGGATTTATTCTTTCAAGATTTGTAAGAAAAATTGTTATATTTTATTTCCAATAAAAAGAAATGCTCAAGTCCGCCGCTGACCTATAAATTTATCCAACTCAATCTATACCACGCAAGTGTACCGAAACTTGAGTTATAAGAATTAAGTTCATAATTCTACTGGGGAGCCACGCAACACAAGAAAAAATTTAATCAAACAAGGGCCATTAATAACGATTAATTTATGACACAGTCAACATTAAATCATTCAAGAAATGATATCTGCAGTTCTCCTTGAACTATCACGTTTTTCAAGTTGGCCTATACGCCAGGTGTTGGGCATAATTGATGGGTCAGTCCATGCCCATGTTTGCATTTCTTTTAACGCAGTACATCAATGCAATCGGACTGCTTCTCAGTGACAGATTTATTGGCTGAAAATGTAAATGAATCTGCCTTGTGTATGCGCGGCCAACTGTGAAAAATGAGTCTGCCGTTCGAAAATCACAAATTGAGAAATTTGTTGGGTGGGAAAAGGTCTTATTGGTAAATACGCGCTCACAGGCCATTACGTCGTAGACAGAGATACAGGATTTCGACGTCGGTTATGCAGATGTGCATTCCATCGTTCTGATATCATAATTATTTCTAAATAAGTATCAATCAACTAACTTTTTGTTATTGAATACATAGGTTGTTCAAAAACATCAAATAATTTTATTTTCGACAGTCATTATTTCGTTGTTTTGGCAGTTTGATAGAGATGAAGTGAGTTCCACAGTTTGAAAAGAGTTCATTGTCATTTCAACCTAGTACATCAGCATACATGAGGTTCTCATGTCGACCTCATGACAAACACTTTGTTCAAGGTGGTACATACGAGGGTGGTTACAAATGTTTACGTTTTTTTTAATATCGTATTTGAATTTCCGACATATGTATCAAAGCAATGATTTGATTTTTGTAGTACTAGTTATTAAACAAATTTATTCCGGCGCCTGAGAGTAAATGGTTCTTCATTTTAGCGTTTCGTTAACACTCAGTATAACAGCATCAGCGACCCCAACTTCATCGTTTATTTCTATTTGAACCGCGAAAGTAACTGAGAATGAATCCGTGAACGTTGCGAATGAAGGCGCGAATTGCGCCCGTGATTCACAGGTGAGCCAGGAGCCACCTCATCTTCGATGTGGATAAGCATTCATAAAAAAAGGATGGGTATAAAGTAAGTCTAGAAACGTGTGAAGTAGTAAATGTGTTATTCAATTTTTCATCGAAATAAAAAAGTATTTGTGTGCAAAAGCATGATAGAGTCGAAGTTTGTTTAGATCAAAAGAGGCGTCCGGATGGTTCTTGAAGAAGTTCTAGGAAAAATTAGTGAGAATAACATGGTCCGAATATTTTTAAATTCGAAGATACATATTCAACTGGAACAGGAGGATGTCTTTCAGGAAACCTTGTAGGTATTCGTGCATAGATCACATGTACATATCTTCATTGCTGAAAGAAAAAATTTTCAATTCGAGGAATTTAAGGTTTCAAAACAACTATTAACTATCGAGAACGATATTCTGATATTTATTTATCAGAAGAAACTCATTCTTGATAATCATTTTAGTATTGTTACGAATGTCACCTTCTCTACAATAAGATGTGTATCTCATTCCATCTATGGTAACACCACAGAAATGTAGAATATGTAGAAAATTGTAATCTCACAACCGTTATGTTCTCGTTAATTCGTCTCAGAATTGCTTCAAAAATCAACTCTCAAAGTTTGTTATAGAGCTTGGAGGACACCCTCTATGCAACATTCACTCGAAAAATACTCAACATCAATGAAAAGATTCGGATTAAAAAAAAATAATAATAAACATTTTTCTCTAAAAAATAACAGAAACGCTCATTAACAAATTATCAGTGAAAATATAGAATAGGTCACATTCTTTAAATACCTAGGTATCTTCATTAATAAATAGACTGAAGCTTGGAACAGATTTGTAGGTTTGGGTGTACTCGGGCCTTAACTTCACCATGGAATAAACAATGGATACTGAAACTACGCACATCATGGAAACAAAGAAAAATTAACAAAGAAGTTAAGGCGCATACAGAAACAAAGAAAATTGATGAAGGCCATCAAAGAAAGAAAAACTGGATACTCAATTAGGTCTTGTAATGGGGGTCCGAACTAGGATTGCTGAGACTGATGCTAGAGGGGGTGACACTGGGTAGGAAATCAGATTTCAGAATTCGTATTTGAAGAACCTGAAGAGATGGTTCGAATGCACTAGAACTAGTATCCAAAAAATTCTAGTCGCCACACATTAGAAGGAGACAACAGCTCCCTAAATTTAAGTATCAAAAATGCGTTGGAAATACTTTTCAATGAAACTTTCGATCGAGCATCAGGAAACTTTGCACCTTTTTGTACAAACCTGTTCTTCTGCACCAGTTGATGATAAGTTCTATTAAATGATCATTCGACACTTCAATTTTGTCCATTATTTTCAGTCACTTTGATTTTTAGAATTTGAAACAATTTTGAAAATAAATGTTTGAACCGCAAAAATTCACAATGACAACAATTATGTCTAGCTCAAACTCGACAAGACTAAATGAAAAATAATTCTGTACTGTGATAACAATTCTGAATACTTTTCTAAAACGTGGCGTATAACTTCACAAACTAATATGTAATTAAATAAAACAAATACCCAACGAAACATAATCAGAGTTTGGTTAACTGGCAAAACTGAAACAATAGCGATCCTGCACTGTTATGAATACAATTCGTGGAGTGTTTGTCAATCAAGTAAACAGTTTCATTAGTAAAACGTCTAAGAAAATGAAGACAAAGCGATCCATCTGACGATAAATCGAAAGTAAGTAATAAAGGGAGCATTAATAGAAATGGGAAAATGGTAGATCGGTGAAAACTTTGATTATAGAATATTGTTTCTAAACTATGTTGATTCAATCTAGATTTTGTCGAATCTATTCTCCAACTTGCAGTTGCAGCGAACATCTGGCTCCTCATGAAAAAGTATTGTGTGCCTTCTTCCGATTCAATCTCGAATGATGTCGAAAATCGCTGTCTACTTAGCGAACAGGAGCCTTTCTTCTCATGTGATTGTGAAACATTATTTCAGTTCTATCTCGAGATCGTAATTTAAAGATACAGGATTGTATTCAGAATATTGGTAGAATATTATGAGATCTGATTATTGGCAATATGGAAAGACTGGGAATATTCTGAGGTCTTCAATATTGTATTCGAGTTTAACGTTAAGTATGTTATTTCAATTAATAGGTGTAAGCGCAGCCAAATGTTTTCAACAGTAAACAAAAATATGATCTAAAATGGTAAAAACCTTTTTTGAGTAAGAAGAATTAGAACATATTTTGGGATATCGTAATGAAAGCATAAAATGTTTTCGAAAATTGGGTGTAAAAATGATGGTGACAATTTTATTAATTATAAGTAATTATCCAAAAATAACTTTGAAATAATCAATTTTTTTTCGGTTACGTTTATTATGAATGTTTGTTCCAATTTTCCTTTTTCTATAATGGCTGTTACAAGAAGCAATAGCTGGAATCTTTGCACGAATTTGAAGAAAATATTTCTTCGTTCGTCCTGAACGGTGGTAGAAAAGTATGTTCAATTCAAATTTGGGTAGGATTGCAAGTAATTTCTTTAGGTTATGAAGTAGTTTGGAAATTCACTGAAAAAGAAGCTATTTTCTTAGAATTTTTTTCAATTCGATCATACTATCTACCTCATTGGGCAATATATGGTTTTCATGTTAACCACGGTAACCATGGAAAATCAATCTAGTCAATTCTAAATTGTTCATCAGCCAGGTCTAAAACTTGGAGTTATTTCAAATGGAGAACGATACAGATCCCTGATTGATGCATAAGAAAAATATGAATATAATAAGTTAATAAGTTTAAAATTAATAATTTGAATTTGGGAGGCTTTTACTTGGTAAAATTCCATTATCAATAATAAAAACAAGTACTGTGTTTTAAAATTTTACTTAATAATTGCGTAGCTTCTTCAGACGAATGATTATATGGATAATCATTCGTCTGAAAAGAATAGTGAAACGCGTTACGAATCGCAATTATTAAGTAAAATTCCTTAAAACACAGTACTTGTTTTTTTATTTTTAAAATTAATAACATATTTTTGTGCGCAAATAGTTTCAATTTCAAAATTAGAAATATGTTTGTGAAGTTATAAATGCTATATGAAAGGAGAATAAATAATGAAGAAATCATCCGAATAATTAATTTTTATTAGTTGTGCTTATAAACGCAGTGGTCTAATGTTCAATCATTACTTGGCCATGTCGTTCTCTTCGCATCGCCAGCCAGTGTTCGATTGCATTGCAGAGAAAGGCGGAGTAAAGTCATAGAGAACAGCAACGAGTCTGACCAATGAGTTGCCTGTTCGACTTAGCATAGAGAGATACACAGCAGCGTTACTGAAACTAATTACACAGATTTATGTTACTATTGTTCATTGTTGCTCCCCGGGCTCACCGACAACTTGGAGACATACGTGCACGCCCTCTGCCGGACCGGTTCAGAGCACGATCACCGCATCCCATCCTTCCTTGATGCATCTTTTCGTGAAAGTAATCGCGATAATCTGTGATCGACGACTCGGTACTATGGCATGGAGGTGATTGTTACTGGACGCAATAATTTGGATGCTTTTAGCGAATCGCAGAGGTGGCGCTACTGATGTAAAACTTCAGTTCACAGCACAAAATAATACATATTTCAATTTGTGGACATTACGATGAAACTGAAATGAAATGTCGAGAACAACCCTTCTGAACCCTATCACAGATATTAACTAAATACTGAATTTTCAATAATTAATCACTGTAGTAAGAAAGAAATTTAGAGGTGGCAAACAATGTTTTTGTATGTGAATTTTGGTTAGAGGTTATAAAATATTTCTTTGAAAATGAAAGTTGATACTGAGACAGTGCTCATTTTTTCTTACAAATCAATTATTTTATTGAAGAAACAATTGTAATGGTGATGTAAATCAGCCACCATTTGAAACAGTTCTAAAGTTTTCTATATGTTTTCTGTGGTGTTATCTAAATAATTAATTTTTGCTATTCAGATTACGTTAGTACTCAGAAATTCGAGTTTTGAAATTTTTTATGGTCAATTCATATATTTATTTTTTAAATTCGGGTATTTCTGTAGCAGTAACTGAACGAACAAATTAAAAAAAAGGGGAAAGTTGGGCAAGCAGGGGTGCTAAACATTCATAATTTTTACAAACATTCGCATTGACAATATTCTCATTAATATAATGCTTAACCTGTCTCAGTTTCCTATAATAAAAACTAGATAATTCTTCAAAAATGATGAATCGGGAATTAATGAAAGAACAATCAATTCTAGAACCGTTTAGCTTTTAAGGAAAATAGAAGAATACTGAAAATGAACTTAATAACTTTCAATTTATAATAATAGAAATAAAACAGCAAACACTTTATATACACTGCGTCAAGAAATTAAGGCACAATTCCAATACTTCAAATTTCATTTCTGGTTCTTCTTGGCGCACATGAGAAATTAAATGAAAGAAATAAATTGAAATTTTACAAGAAATCACTACATATTGATAACAGCAGTTGTTGATCAATTGATCGAAAAGTCCTAATGAATTTTCCCAGGGAACATGTCAACTGGTTAGAAGTTAGAAGGGCGAGAGTTTCGTTTACAGATGAGGCGAGATTTTGAAGTGTTCTCTATTGAACTAAGTCGAAATGATATGCCCAGTGCAACTTTTGCCTACCTATGGTTTTGGTGGAGGTTCAATAATGAGGAACGCCAGCACTGATCTGTTTATCCTAAATAATAGAACCCTGAATGCTCAGGGGTACGGTGCAGACATATTGTACCATTTGCAGCAATCATGGGTGAAAACTTGTTTATGCATGATAACGCCAGATATCATCAAGCTCATATCGTTAGGAGCTACCTTCAAGATCACGTCTTCACTTCAGTGGAGTGGCCGGCTCGAAATTCAGACCTCAATCGCATTGAACATGTCTGGGACATCCTCAATAGAAGATTAAGAAGCCAGCAAAACCAGCCAGCTATCGTAAATGAGGTTCGGAACAGACTGATCAAAATTCGAAACGAAATGGCTCAGTGCTATTATGTTATTGTGTTTGAGTATAAATCGTATATGTCATGCAGTAATTTTCGATACGAGAGGAAATACAATAGGTTTTTTGGGGACTTTCTTCTGAAAACTTTACATTTTTCATTGGTGTACCGATGCATTGCACAACAACAAAAAATCAACCAAATATGTTTTTCTGTGATTTCTACAATGAAGTAATGATGGAAGATTTTTCGAAGTTCGTTCAAATTTTTCGTTTTTCTTTTCATGAATAGACTTTTCTTTGTAATTATGCAGATTTTACTGAATAGAGGATTGAAATTACTGCTGATTTGCGAATCCAAATTCAAATCGTAATATTCTAAAGGTTTTTCTCTTTTGTAGGGCTATAACATATGAAACCAAGAAAGTCAACCATTTACATTTTTCGAAACGTCAGTTTGGTCTCAAGTTTATTCATTATTTCCACTTTTTCTCGACTTTCTTCAATTTTCCGGTTAAAATTTTCAAATGCCTTTACATACAAACCCAGTTATTACTAATAAGGTCATATTGAAAGAAAAATAGTTCATTCGGTTGAGCAGTTCTCAAGTGATGTGCCCGTCAACAAACAACATTCTTTGTTCTACAGCAAATATTATATCCCGGTCTATGATAAATACACCCCTGGTTGACTTTTACGAAGTTATTTAAGGAAAATTGAATTGAACAAGTAGTTGGGATAATTCGGAAAACGCCAAATGATATAGTCCTATATTTAAAATTGTCAACTCCGGAATTTTATGCTGGCCACTGTTTTCGCAGGACATAGGCAACTTTTCCGGCTAAAGAAATGGCTATATTCACAGTTGAAATGGTTTGTGGATGGAAGAACTCCTGTATAGCTTCCATAAAAGATTTCAAATAAAATACACTCCCCACAAAAATTGTCGCATCACCCTACTTTTACGACAATACTATATAAACTTTTAGGATGGTCATTCCAGTGTCGCTTGATAACTTTTAGAAGTGTAAAATAAGAAGATATCATTCAAAGGAGATGAGTTTATGATGGAAAATATCAACAATTTTCGAGTTAATGAAAAATTAAAAATTCTACCATCTTCAAACATTCGCGAAAAGACCAATCAACTATCATCCAATGGTTACTAATCATTTTCAAAATTGAGTATTTCCTCCCCGGGCCCTAATTACTGCCAGTATACGCCTCGGATGCCCCTCAATCAAATTTTGGATGTACTCCTGAGTTTCAAATTTCAGGAAGCATATATTCTAGTTGTTGGAGTGTTCTACAAGGCATCCTACGTTATTGAATTTGCCACTCCCTGTTGTACCGAACATGTTCTATGGGATTCAAGTCGGGGCTTCTGGCTGTCCATCTTAAAATATCTGTTTCGGCATTTTTCAGAAATTATGTAACTACTCTAGCTGCATGAGGCCGAGCATTAACATGCATATAAATGAAGTTTTTGCCAATCAATGGGCCAAAGGGTGCAACATGGGGTTTAAGGATATCTGCGATGTATCTGGCCGCTGTCATTATTCTATTAGGACTAACTCAGTTCGACAATGGAAAGAAATGCCTCCCCACCCCATTACTGAGCCTCCTCCGAAGTTTTCGGTTTGCCGGATATTGCATTGCTGATACCATTGCTCAGGTTGTCTGTATACAGGCATGCGTCTATCATTTGATACTAGACAGAACCTGGACTCGTCGGAAAAGAGAACATTCGACCATTCTGGAAAACCCCAATTTGCATGTTCCCTCGCAAACTTAGGTCTTGCAACTCGATGCTCTCTGGTGAGACGCGGGCCGGTAGAAGCCACCCTTGGTCTGATATCGTCTTCTCTGAGCCTGTTCCTAACAGTTTGCAATGAAATATGTACATTTCTGGAAAGTGCAAGTTCATTTTGTAGCATTCTAGCCGTACAGTGCCGAACTCTTAGTGCAGTTAAACGAAGCCAACGATCATCAAATGGTGTGGTTATCCAATTTCTTCCCTGTCCGGCCCTTCTTCTATATTCCCTTGTTTCGTGGTACCGATTAATTGCTCTTGAAATAGTGCTTTGGTTAACATTCAACAAGTTGGCTTCGCCCCTCCTCTAGAAGTGTTACAATTCTTACCACTTCATGATCACTCAAATAGCGTCCAGCACGTTCAGCAGCTATTATAATAAATTCAAAGATTCGAAAATCAACAAGAAATACAGAAAACTTCCATTAGTTTAGCGTGAAAACTGAAGAGAAATTTGATGAATACTGATAGTCAAATAAACTCATTCTTGTTTCCGACGTGTTTGAGATCATATGGAAACAAATGTTACTACATAGATAAGATTTTTTCCCCTCATATGTCCAAAAACATATGTTGACAAAGAAACTGCGATCGAGCTGCTTAATTGATTGTGGAATTCAGAATACCAGGTGATGCGACAATTTTTGTGGTGTGTGTAGATATAACCTAATAATTTTGGAGGACCATCGGTATCCTCGTCAAGTCATACTATTCAAAATAAACACTTTGGGGAATTACATGATTTTCTGAAAATGCTTCTTGAGTGCATTGTAACAATATCGCTCTTAAGAGATTATAGCGGTCCGTTTTTTGTTTAACGGGTGAAAATGATCATTGTGCTAGGAAATCCCCCCACTGATAATAGCAGTTGTTGATCCTCTTTTGCGAGTAACGTTTGTTGTTTTTGAAAATGTCAATTTTCGGTAATAATGCAAAGCGAATCACGAAATTTGACGCCGGCTAATGTACTCAAGCATTATATGACCTAGGTTGGACTTACACAAGAATAGGATAAAGCCTTGGGCAGCCCCATTTAACTGTTTCCAAAATGATCCGCAAATACAGGAAGACTGGTAGCCATGAAAGAAGCCTAGGCAAGCATCACTGCGAGCAACAACGGCGCTTCACAAAGAGTGTTTTGTTTAGAGATGCGTCCTTTTCATTGCGATCGACGTTCTATAGTCTACATACATCGAAGGAACTACCTTCAAGAATGAAATCACTTCAATTGAGTGGCGTGCACACGAAATATAGCCCTCAATCCCTTCGAAAATGTCTGAAACATTCTCAATAGAAGATTAAGAAGCCAGCAAAACCAGCCAACTACTGCGAATGAGGTTCAGAACAGACTGATCCTAATTTGGAATGAAATGGTTTAGAATGCGATAAGGTCATTATTGATTTTGAATATGAATCGTAGTATATAGTAATTTTCTCCAGCAGTGGAAATCTCCGGTATTGAAAGGTTTTTGGGGCTTTGATTTTTTCAAAAGTTTCACATTTCTTATTATCCGTTTGGTTTAAATTTCTTAGAGTACCATTTTCTTTTCGGCTGTTCCCAAGCATTCCTTAGTAATGGGCAAACAGTTCTTCAACATATCTAAAGTTTTTCTGAATATTTTGATTTTGAGCGGTAATTTCTTGGTATAGTGTGCCTCTTAATTCACATATAGCTGCTATTATATTGTTTGGACATGAGGGAGTATCGCCCGCAACTGATAAAATCGAAAAAATTATACGCTAACCAGTAATAACCAAACATAATATCTGATCAAAGTGACAATAAATTTCATATTTGTGACGTCGAATTCGAAGAATAGAATATTTTTCATTGAATATCTTTTCTTTTTGTGTCCTTGTTCTCGATCTTCGTACTTTTGATTTATCAAAAATAAATTATGTAGTCTATCAGGAATTCTCTGTGAAATCCATACCGAAATGATGATTTAGTCTTTGTATTTGAAAACTACAAATCACGATGATAAGATCTCCGAGAACTGGCATTATGTACTTACTTTAAACGTACCTTTTAACTGAGCCACCGAATTGATTCCGAAGTCGCAGTTTCAGTGCCCTAACAACATGTTAACACAGATGCTATCAACAAATTGTTCATGTTAAGACGCAGTTACAAAGCTAGTTACTCGGAAAATGGCCGAAGAAACCGGGGAAGAAACCAAGATTCTATAAATTGGCAAACCGAGATCAGATCATCCTGTTCTCTCACATTCATTAGTAGCAATCTGATACCAACGACGAAGTGAGTTTCGCGTACTGCAACTCGACGCTCGCGGGGAACGAAGCGAGCCAAACTCGCTATATTTTTAAGAATTCTTGGAATTAATAGCGAGAGTAGCAACTCGCGTTGACAGACAGAAATGCCGATAAGAGCACGGAGCATTAGATAGCCCGAAAGGTATAAATACACCATCGTGAGATATAGCATTCGAACGGATACCTTTATAGGAGAAATATGCGTTCAAATGAGAGACAATGGTGCATAAATCAAGAAGGCTGTGCCTGAATCGCGACGAACGCTGTTGTATTGTTCTGTGGTCCGACGAGCGTTCGTTTTTTGTGCTCTACTACATAGAATCGAATGGTATTCTATGGTTGAAGAATTGAGATGTTTAGAAACGATGCGAGGAAGCAAATCGCGCATTTTTCAAGTGGATGGAATTACAGAACAAACGTGGAACGCTTGCAAGATTTTATACGGGGTGGTTCGCATTTGAAGACTGAAAATGATACGCATATGCAACAAATCAATTATTTTATTTATAAATGATGAAGGCTGAAAGATATATAAAGATAACAAAGCTTCTGATATCTTAAAGCTCGAATTTACACTTGTCAACTTATTGCCTTGTTAGAATGTTGTTGTGAAGGAACTGTTTCTACATGACCTGTTTTTGAAACAAACGTTACGACCAACTTTTCGGAGACATTTCGGCCAGGTATGACTTTCGTAGTTTTTCTTCTCCTTGGAACACCCAAATAGAAGATTGGCGCTCATTTTCTGGTTCGTATGAATAAATCCAAGATTAATCGTTACTGACAATGTTGTAGACGCTTTTAGACCTAAGTTAAAAAAGTCCAGATTTTTCTACCAACAAATTCACCCTTGCAGCTGTCTGTTCTACGGCAACAGATGCGGTATCCAACGAGAAACAAATTTTTTCAAACTCAATTAGTCTTGCAAACGTTTTTGTATTGAGACCTTTGAAATCCGAAGTGATGCCTCAAACTCTGGATATGTTGCATGTCGATCTTACTGAATAATCTTATGCACTTCAATCACATTTTCTTGAGTGGCCACTGTTTTCGGTTCACCTGCCCTTGTATCGTTGATAAGCCTAACCGTTTTGCGCTTGAATGCTCCTTACCAATGGAAAACTGTTGACTGGTGTGGTTCATCAAATCCCGAAACAGAAACCAACTAGCCGGTATATTCTTGTTGAGATAATTGTCTCTGAAAACTGTAGAAAATAATTGCTCGAAAAAGCTCACGGTATATTTACATTTATCAACTAGCTTGTCGACTTTGACAGTACGCACAGAATAGCACACATAGAACTGAAATTTTTGATTTACAAATCATAGAAGTTCATTTTAAGTAGGTATTTAGAGTTGAGTAATGATATCTATGCCTCAGCATGCACAACATAAAAGACATCCCTCGTATTAATCAGATTTTTTCATAATATTTGGTATCTATCACCTTTGAAAGTGGATTATTGATTTTTCAGTTTTAACTGATCGACAAGTATTCGAGAATTTGCAGGAAAAAGAGCGGGATGGAAATTTTCTCTAAATAAAATATGATATATTGACGAAGCTTCAGTAATTCAGAAAGGTAATAGTTTTGCACGTAATTTTTTGAAATCAGGTAATCATGTAGAATCCCAAATTATGAAAAATCCGGCCCTTTATTACAACGAACTACGAATGTATATTTGATTATACATAATTTTTTATATATGCGAAATGGGGGTAAACCTGTGGAAAACTAATGTAGAAACGTCCAGTGTCGTTACAAATACTGAGGCAATTACGAACTTAGATCATTTACACTTTTGTGTATATAAGATGAATTAAAAAGGCTCAAGCACTGACCCTTGAGAAATACCAATAGTCACCGACTGAAACTATGGAAGTGTTGTCCTAAGACTAATAAATGCAATAAAAATCCTCATCCTCTTCTGAATAATTTATTATTCATTGAAGATTTGAATAATCTTTAAGTCTCATATGGTCAAATTGTTTTTATGGGAATTAATCAAGTTTCTCTTCGGATGTTATCCCAACTCAAAGGATTTATTGCCAGAATTCAAGAATAACTCGGAGAGAAGGCTGAGTTGCAAAAAAATAACACTCGTCGATCCAGCAACCGTGAAAAGAGTATCTCAGTCGAATCTATAATTGAATTTAATTCAATCAATCATCACTTTCAGAAACCGTCGACAAAAGATCCATCATCCAAATGACGAGAATCGTTATCTTTTGGCTTTTACCTGTTACAACCTCTATATACAAAGGAAAGCATATCTGCTCAGTCATTATACTCAGAGACAGCGAATATGAATGAAGAGACAGTGGTGTAACGAATACTCGGGTGGAGAAGGATATTTTGATGATTTTCTATTTACAGAAAAATAAGTGAAGAGAATTTCAAATATAACCAGTTCAGTTATAGAATATGATCATCTCTAGAACGATGAAACTGTTCAAGTATCTACGTTCTTTAATGAAGCAATTATCTGCACCCTTTCAAAGAAGGTACAACCATCAAAAATAGTTATTACGGATTTTGACATGAAGAAATTGCGATGAGATGAAGGCAAAACTATGTTGGAGATCATGTGGAAAAAGACAAAAAGATCTTATATAACAAAACCGTTAATGAAGCTTGGTCGTGGAAAATATATTCTCTATGTCATCATTTTTTCTGTTACCACTTATCCAAACTGCTGCTCTGGCTTTTTTTATACCACCAAGTTATGTTGTTCTTACTGATTAATGTGCATGTGAGTAGAATTGATTCCCAATTATATTATGGTAGGGGAATTGAGAATGATAACATTAGATCCAAGTCAATTCCAAGGTTCAATGTCCTTTGAGATATAATTCCTGCATATATCCACGACCAGGTTAAAAATGAATTAGGAAAGGTATCACCATCTTTAGGAAAACCCATTTGGTTCATATTGTTGATCTCAGTAGAATTTGCTCTACCTAAATTCGTTAAAAAACAGGTCATAAAGTATGCTGTTGTGAGTAGAATTCTGTGGAATCCAAACTGCAGGACATATCTTGATATTAAAATGCTTTCCAGCACATGCATATAGCATCAGATTCCTTTCTTATTTGGGTTGAAACTTTCGAACCCATTATTAGTATTGCTACTACTTTTCTTCCCTTAGAACCTGTTGATACCAATGATCTTATAGCATTCTGATAAATTTAGTTCGAAATTTCGATCAGTCTGTTCCAAACATCATTCACGGTAGCTGGCTGATTCTGCTGACTTCTCCATTTTCTATGAAGAATGACCCAGATATACTCGATGGGACTGAGGTCAGGACTTCGTATAGGCCACTTCATTGAAGTGATTTCGTGATCTTGAAGGTAGTTCCTAACGTCATGAGTTCGGTGAAGTCTGGCGTTATTATGTATAAACACAACGTTTTCACTAATGTTTGCCGTGAATGATACAAAATGTTCATTAATTCAGGGTTTCATCATTAACGACAACCAGATAGGTTAGGTTCGATGTTAAAAGAAATTCCTCCCCTCACCATTATTCAACCATCCATCAAAACCATAGGTGGGTTGATAACGTCTATACACTAGAGTACGTCGATTGCTATGAAAAAGACAAAATCTCGACTCCTCTATAAAAAAAACTATTCTTTAGTGAACCTTTAACCAATTGACATATTCACTGGCACAAATAAATCTTTTATGTGCTGCAGTTAAAGTTGCGCCTTTAACTGCGACTCAAGACATTAAGTCAAATTCCTTGAAACGTAGTGGTATCGTTTCAGTTCTGATTCACACACCACTGTTCTGTCGAAACTGCATTTCAAGGTGCCTAGCAGTAGCGAACCGTAGCGGAAATTCATGAATAACTGTCATGGATCGCCGTTGTTGCTCGAGGTCGTCCTTGCACATTACTACAAGTGTCCCTGTACTTGTGGATTATTCTGAAAACAATTCAATGGGGCACTGCAAGCTTTTGGCCTATCTCGTGTAGGTCCAACCAAGGCCATCTAACACCACCGCTTCAGCACATTCTGCTGGGATCAATTTTCGTGATTCTCCTTGCATTTCACCGAAAATTGAAATTTTCAAGAAGAACAAACGTTATTCGCAAAAAAATGATCAGCAACTGATTTTATCCATATGTGATGCAAAGTTTCAATTTATATCATTTATTTTATTTCTCATGAAAGGAGCTTGTGCACCAAGAAAAACAAATTTTGTTTGCATATATTTAGAGATATCCGAAAAAAACATGTATTATTAATAATTGCCTACCAAAAAGAAACTTGAAATATTGAAAATGTGCGTTAATTTCTTGTCGCAGTGTACTTACAGTGAATACATATAGCGTTGAAGAAAAAACTGAATACATAATGCAATGTCGGTCTATATTCGTCAAACAGCCAAACGAAAATAAAAACAATCGTATACGATAGAAATAACATCTCAAAAACAACATTAGAATATTAACATTCTCTGTAGAACACCTCAACAAATGAATTGCATAAAGTAACAAATGAATTGCATAAAGTGACTTTAAAATAGTATTTTATCTCTTCATTATCTTAGAGGAGGAAAAACTTTTAGGTTAACTTTGTGTGACTATGGATAATAATGAGTATTAGATACTCTGACAAAATCACAAAAATTCAAATTGCAAAAATCAGCAAAAACAAGAAATGATGATCCATACTTGCTTTCATTCATCTAGAACAATATTCTGTACTTAATCTTACTCAAATGTGAATTATATATATTCAACCCTTATGTACGCTACTGACCCAAACTCCCGCTTGATGCTGAAAGAGCACGTCAATCATCGCCTGTCTTTTCAGATTGCGCTAATCAACTAGCTCTCTTCCCATCCGTCCAGCCAGCAACTGGCCGATCTCGTTTTGGAAAGGTGATTGTTACCAAATAAAAAGATAAGAGATCCTCTCGAAACGACATATCGATAATTATAACGAGGACTGCCAGCTCACGATTTTGATTTACAATGACCGATTCTCGGATGATCTGTTCCCTGTTACAGATTGGATATGCGTTTGTCTAACTTTCAATCAACTGTCTACTATGTGAATCGACTATTCGAATAACAGCAGTTTTCGCGATGCATTTCGTTCTTGTTTTATACAAATCGTGCTAAATGTTGATATGAAGAATATCCGGTGTGCTGACATACTATTCCTTATATTGTGTACTGGGGCGAAAACTCTGAAAATCCGACGGTTTATGTAAGGGACGAAGATGTCTTCGGTAAAATTCGACCCCGAACTATGGTCTGATATAAGGAACTTCTTCAAAAATATTTATATATACATAATCCTTCGACAAATATGACAGCTCTCTCACTTCTATTTAATCTCATTTGTTCATCAGTTCAATAGTAAATCAAACCAAATCACCATATCTAGGTGGCACTCCCACATATTATGTACAATTAAATAACTTATGTTCTGCGTTCCTCAATCGACAAATTGGTATTCGACGTAGGCATTCTGAGCTAGGCACCTGATTACCGCTCGAGCTGAGCTCAGTTCCTAGGGGACTCCCCATTACTGCTTATGGCGCCCTCTAGCTGGTCATAGGTGAGAAATCTTATTTCACCGCGTCGTAATCGAACCAAGACACGTCTAATGAAGTTTGCCGTCTGGACTGAGGGAGAGTGGTTCCTGCATTCCCTTTCTCTAATATCTCCCTACTTGCCTGTTCGGTTTATTTACTATCGTTTCTAATGAAGACGCTAGAATGATTTCGACCAGATCGCTGGACAGGGAATTCAGTTGGGAGTAAAAAATATTCGCTGGTAAGTCACGATCTATACAGGGTATTTCACAGATTTATCAGCAATTTTGGAATGTTATTGCGCTAGATTATGTACCACTAAAATTATTGAAATTATATTGAGGCAGGGTTGAACAATCATACGTAAGTCATACATAGGGGATTCGATTTTGAACAAAAAAAAGCTTAATCAAGATTTATCCGAAAATATTTCCAGCAGGTGGTGTAGCCCTTTTTGTGACAGGACTGTTGTTTTCTTTCATTATTTTGAGAACCACTTCACCTAATCTCTTCAAATTTGGCACACCGATCATGACCCTTAGGGGGATAATTCGTACAGTACCTTGATTGAAATCAAGGACGGCGCAAAGGTATACGCACTAATTTTGTTCCAATATTTCTTTGATATTGGCCTTTTGTTTTTTAATTTTGACTAATTTTAGATAACTCAACTTTGATACAACCAAGAGGCAATGGGTTTCTCACATCCTTTCACAATAACAGAAGGACACAAAATATCTTAAAGTAGTTCGAAGCAAAGCTTTCCAGAGATGTTATTTACAATTATGATATTCACAGAGCACTGTGAACAGAACTTTGAAAGATTGTAATGGTCACGTACATCATTTGCTGCATGAAGAGCAAAAATAAGAAATTTTCAGTGTGGTTTTGGAAAAACCCTCATATGTAGGAGAACGAAAATCCCTATGTTACAAAAAAGCCGTAAGCAAGTAAGAGCAAGCAAGGTTTTATGCTGTTAATGACGAAGCTTCTCTCCAGGAAAAAGATGAATCAAGAATCCCATGAAACCACACCTGGAGTATGCAGTGTACGATTGTCGTTTCATGTGAACTCTGTATTAATAATGCCATTTTAGCAGTTTTTGTGAATTTCTGAAAATGAGATTCTAGAAAATTCACCTTCTCTTTTAGTTCGAAAAATTCGTTAAAAGTTAGTTAAAACACCCAATAAATGTTCAAAGAAAAACAGGACACAAGGCTTGGCCACTTCTCAATGGACATAGAACTGTAATGAACTCTCTATTTTGATCGGTATCAACGAACCATGGTCGAAGCACTTACAATTGTTTTATAAAAATTTCCTTTTTTTTTTCTGATTTGTACGACTCATTCCATTTTAACGTATTTCCTTTTCAATACCAGAAAATAAATCTGAGAAGACAATATTAATTTTTTCCAGCGGTAAAGAAATAACCGCTTCTTTAGAAATACGATCTACTTCTTCATTTCCAAAAATACCGACATGTGCCTTGACCCACCAGAAATCAACACCGACTCCTTGATTCCTCAGAGAAAAATGATGTGAAAGGATTTTTTTATGTATGTGGTTCAAATGAAAATCAAGTTTGATGTTTTTGAGGGAGGATAAAGCGCTCTTACTGTCTGAAATAATAACCAATTTTTTTGTTGCGATGGAAACATTTTCACTAATATATTCTAATGCTCGAGCAATTGCAAATTACTCAGCGGAATGAACAGAAAAATTGTTATTTAAAGACATTCTACTTTGGATATTATGACTACGAACGAAAATTCCTATGCCAACAGATTCATTCTATTTAGAAGCATCCGTGAAGACTCTACAATATCCAGAATAGCGTTGATCTATAATGTTATGAAGTATGCAGTTTCAGTACCCACACCGTATTCTGGAATTCGAACACTTAAAGATTGAAAAATAATTTCTAAACTGAGTGAGTTATATGGAAGACCATTACTGATTTGGACATCTTTTTTTTGTGTACCAGCATGCTGTAGCAGTTGATCAGAAACGGATATTTGTATCAAAGTAGAGATAAAAAGACTATGAACTTTTTGTATTGAAACAGATGAGATGGATATTTTTTCAAAATGAATTTTTGAGTCAATTTTTCTCTTCTCAATCTTAATGGGTATTCACCGGCTTCAGATAGAAGAACTTGATTCGGTATGAAAGATAAAAGACTCAAACATATACGAAGACATTTGTTTTGAACTACATCTAGTTTCTTGAGATGGCATTCGGTAGTATTACCAAAGAAAAAACAACCATAATCGAACCTTGGCCGAATTAGGCCACTATACATAGTTAATGCAATATTTTGCTGTGCTCCCCAGTTTTTATGACAGACATACTTGATAACTTGTAAGGCTCTACCAATTCCCAGAAGTACACTATTTATATGATCCATCCAGATCAACTTTCGATCTAATATAATACGAAGAAATTTTACCATGCTTTATGTACTATAAATTATAAGGTCGGGTACACAAGGTAGGAATTGGTTTAAAATTTTTTCAAGTTTTTCCCGTATTTCCTAACTAGATATCTTAAAATCTGCTGGACCGATTCGGCTGAAAATGCCGTATTGTTAATAATATTACCTAAAGCGTGACGCATCCATCAAAAAGTTGATGGAAATAAATTTTTTTTCAAACAGCTGTAATTTCCCCAAATATGATTTGAATGTTTCTCTACGTCACGCACCAATTTTTTCTTTCTCTTTCAAACAATTCTGGACGCAGAAATCGTGTACCATGTAAACAAGGATTTGAAAAAAAGGTCTCAGAATTACTCATATTTCCCCCCCTTTTAATTGTGAGTTTTCTTCAATATTCGAAATTGTTTACAAATCTATTATATGTGAACGTAAAATAAAGGATAATTTATATTTATCAGAGCCGAGTCAATACGAAAAGTTTGTCTTTATGCCAATTTTTCCAGCGTTGTGGTGGTTTGGTTTCCCCCATAAGTGATTTCTAAAATGATAAATAAAAACAGGTTTCTCGTTGCCATTTTTTAGAGGTTCGACGACCTGAAGATAGTTTCTATAGATACATGAAATTTTGAATGAAATTTAACTAATGTTGTTGAAATTATTCGTCTAAATTCAAACATAACATGAAAGAGTGATAAAGAAAAAAATTCCTATGTTATCCCATTTCTCTGAATTTTCTTGTCTGTGAAAATAGGTTTGTTCGTGACCCAGCTCTAAGCTTTTCAATATTCAATAATTTCTGCTTATAAATACCTGAAACATACTCAACGTTCAATTCCATCGTCTCATATAAATTTATACCTTGAATATACTACTTGAAATATGAAGACAGGGCCGGCATGTAAAGTTAATTCGCGTAAAATCGTCATTAATTATGTATTTGCAAAAATTCAATCTTTAATGGCAACATGTTCGATCATAAATACCTCTTTGATTAAAGATACTGTAAATAAACTGAAGATCCCGCTGTGGTTCTATCGTACCGTTGATTGTAATAAAATTAAATTGGAATTTTTTTGGCATTAAGGAAATGTATGAGACTGATCTGCTTCCACTCTTGAGAACTTAACAACAGCTGCATTCTTGTCATTTTCATTATGACAATTAGCTGAATTAAGGAGGGATCATTTTGTCGAGTCGACTCCTCAACCGGTTATTTTATGTGAAATCCACGATTTCCAGCTGATCTTGGCTACTGGCGTTACGGAATTATCAGAGAATTGATTTGGGAAAGTAGGATTTCTATATATTCATCATCATTCATGCATTAAAAATAAAAATAACACTTGATATTATCTGGAATTCTTCAGGAAAGTCTAGACATTCGTATGCCCTATAAGTATTTTCAACTGTTCAAAATAGTCGCTAGATTTTCCCTAAACCAATAGCGACGTAAAGGTACACTCGTAAAACAAAACATGTTCTAATTACATTGTTATCCATTATTACCATCATTTTATTCTTCTACTATCGTCTACCAAGAGAACCTTACTTTGTATCATTTTGAGAAAATGCATGTTGTTTTCGATGTTGCTCACAGAGCACGAGAAGCACCGATAAAACGATCTCGAAAAATGCGATAAAATGTTCAGAGAAAATTTCCAACACTGCTTTGAACATTTTCAACATTTCTTTCCTTAACATAGGTGGTGATAAAGTTTCATTTTCATTTCATTTATTTTCCTGTAATAATCAATTTTTCCTCTATTTATTTCAATGATAGAGATAGTAAAAAAATTGAAATCTATACATTGTTCTTGTTTCAATATCAAGTTACAATATGTGTCAAAGCTCGATCGGGAGAAAGCACAATATAAAGATTGTATAAACTTTCAAACCACACAGAGCTTTCCTGAATCGCCCATATAGAGTTACCTCAAGAACAAGGTACTTTTCAAAAGTAATTAAGTCTCCTTTAAAATAACGAGTCATTAGTTCAATATTTGACCACTTTTTCCAAATCGTGCCGTATTTCGTCAACCATGCCTTGAAGAGATGCTGGTTGTCCGCATAAATCAATGACCATGAAAAGTACTCAAGAGGCGAACAAGGAGGCTAATTAGACACCCTCTGGAAAGAAAATTGTCACAAATAGATTTTGGAATAACTCGATTGTTGTTAGACGCGTTGCATGTCATGTAGCCCCATCATATTGAAACTGAGTGTCCATGTTTAGCTGATCAATTTGCAGAAACAGAAAGTCAGTAGACATGCTTATTTTGAGAAAAATACGGAGTGACGATGCCGCCAGTATGTAAACCACACCAAATAGTCAATTTTAATGGATGCAATAGTGATTCAATGCAGCTTAAAGAAGTTGTCGCCCCCATAAACGTCAATTTCGGTTATTAACATAACTTCATTCAATCAGCAATGAGCTTCATCCCAAAACACAGTTTTTGCATAAAAACGTCTTCGGTCTTCGGTCGTTTGGTTTCAATTCTAAAACGGGCTTTCACATAGTGGATGAACACAGATAAACAAGTTGAGAAACGTGACGAATCAACATTTAGGAGACTTCTTTAACACTTTGCGATACAGCAGCAATATTCTCTTCGGTACGCTTAATTTTTCATCTTATTAATTGTTAATTGAGTCAAAGAAACATTTGTGTAAAACGATCAGTAACTCCACATAAAATGGACGAAGTGCTCTAGGAACTTTGTGAAAGGAGTTTTTTTTCTGAAAATAAAATTCCACAATTTCGTTATTCTGGCGTTAAGCAGTGAATTATTGAATGACAAACTTTACTGCTAACATAATTTGACAATTCTCATCTGTTGAACCATAAATATCCTTAGTTCTCGTACAGAAAAAAAAACATCGTGTCCGAGCGAATTTTTGATTCATTAATTATCAATAAAACGAACCTGGGTAAGAAACTTTCTCCCTGTATATCCATACCTAGAGTTCAAATTCATAAAATTTCTCAAATAAAATTGTTCTTTTCACCAGTTCACCTTCGTAGCAGGTACTAGGTGATCTTATTGTGTATGCTTCTTCGAGTATCGTCATATCAATAATAGTTCACATTCATTGTAATCGCAAGACGCCTGAATTATCTCACGAAGTTTGGATGGCTATTGATCCAATTACTGTAAGCCAAACCAGAGAAGGGCACGGGCAAAGAGTAGAACAGCATCGAGCGATAGGCCGATATCACGACGCAATTACACATTTAGATTTACAGTCTGAGGCATTTTAACGTCACCATTAACATACCGTGGTAGCTGGTCGCTTCGCTACGGCTGAAAAGGTCACAGAGTATGTGCCACCGGAAAAAAACGGTACCTCTGTGGTACATGCACCCGCCTTTGTGTGTGTTGGTACTCTATGTCAGTTATTGTATCGCCTTGTGAATTATGGGATAGAATTTGTTTAGAGATACGAGTACAGGCTGGGTTTCTTGTTGATAGCCTTGAAATCCCTCTATACTGTTTATATGCTGCCGGTTTGAATCCAATTTCACATTGTGGTTTGAAAATTTATTATATATGCTTGTTAAGGGATAGCAAAAATTATTTATGAGGTAAGACCGTCTACATTCTTATTCTTCTTCTGTTGCCAGTTACAAAACATCAAAATATTCAAGCTTCATTATAGAATAGAGTTCATATCATAGACGTGTAGGTAAAATTAAATATTTCGAGTTCGTTTTGCATATTATTATGTCCTAGCCAAAGATTTTGTAACACTGTACAATAGTATTCTAAAAAAAGACGTGAAACAATGCGATAATTCGATGCATTTGTTCATGACTTCAAAGTTGTCGGTTCGAATGAAATACATTCGTTGATCGGTCTCGTCAGATGCTCCGTACGCACCTGCCAGTAGTAGATCATGTTGGCACGTAGAGTCTGCTTAGAGATCAATTACGGAATGTGGTCTCATCGGGACACTGTTGCCAACTTAATGAAACGCAAAGTGACATGAAGTTAGAACTTTAGGTATCTATTCTTATGAGATACAGGGTGTCCAAGTTGAAATTCTCCAAGTTTCTCAAAACCTCCATTTTGATAGATACTGTCTCAATATTAGCCGAATTTTGCTCATTTACCATTCAGGGAAACAAAGTCAATCTTTCTTACAGGAATGTTAACTTGAACAGCCTGTACCTTGGAAACGATGTTTTTCAGATATATAATGTACACTGAATCTTCTAGGAGTAGATCAAGAAAATAGAGGATTCAAGTTGAAGGTACTAATCTTTCAGCTCTGCTTAAGCCTTCTGAGTAGGATTCTGAGGAATTTATTGAAACCAAGAACTTCATTCCATTCGCTTTCCCAACTGTTTTATAATTCATTTGTAGAATTTGTCACGTATTCACAAAGAAAGTTGAATAAAAGCTTATAAAAACTATTTAATTGGTCAATGCATGTCGAAGATGTGGACTGACGAAAGTAAACTAAGATCTGTCATATTTGGACAGATGACAAGTAAAAACTATATAATGTACACTGAATCTTCTACGAGTATATCAAGAAAATAGAGGATTCAAGTTGAAGGTACTAATCTTTGAGCTCTGCTTAAGCCTCCTGAGTAGGATTCTGAGGAATTTATTGAAACCAAGAACTTCATTCCATTCGCTTTCCCAACTGTTTTATAATTCATTTGTAGAATTTGTCATGTATTCACAAAGAAAGTTGAATAAAAGCTTATAAAACTATTTAATTGGTCAATGCATGTCGAAGATGTGGACTGACGAAAGTAAACTAAGATCTGTCATATTTGGACAGATGACAAGTAAAAACTACGTCATCAATGAGAATAAAACGATACACGCTTCAACAATGCATCGAAATTATTGAAACTCACTAAAAAAATGGTGGAATTTTACTGAAACAGATTGCCAAGTTGGAAGTTTTGTCTTCGTGTGTAAATTCTCATCGAACTTTCCTGAAAATAATTAAAAAATTCGATCTGTTGAGACAAGTTAGTGATGTTTGTCGATTCTATGTCGTTCTCTGGAATGAGGCATTCCGGAAAAGACATTAAACTAAGTTTTGCATGAAGATTTGAGTTTTAGGGCTTACAAACTTCAGTTGCTATATGAACTTAATTGCAAGTCCATCAACAGCTTCGTGTCTTTGCCAATAGATTGTTGGTAATGCTAGAAAATGATACAGAATTTCACAATGAAATGATTATTAGCATTGAGACATTTCTTCATTTTGGAGATTGATGAATACTCTGTATTCAGAACGTGTATGTATATGGTGTAGTTTTGGAGCGGGAGTGATCATTGTTCCCTATTTCTTCGAAAATGAAGCTGATATGGCTATTATGGTTAATCAATTGTGCTATCTTATTTATGATTAATGAATTTTTATTTACAGAACTGGAAGGCAATGATGTTTTGGCAATGCTTTCCACCAAGATGATGCTACACAAGTGGCGAAATCATCACTCTTTTGCGAGAGAATTTACTTGACAGAGTTATTTCTCGAAATGACGATAACAATTGGCCCACAAAATCATGTGACTTAACACCATTGGATTTTATTTCTTCGTCACTACGAGAAAGACAACGATTATGCCAATGATCCCTAGTCAATTGAAATACCCAAAGACAATTTTTGTGCCGCTTTTGATGAAATAGAGGCTCAAAAGTGAAAATGTGATGGAAAATTTAATTCATTCAAAACAATATGTGTGATGTATCAAAGAATAAAGTCCACCATTGATGGTAACCAATTTATTGCACATTTGATACAACCTGCTTATTTCGATGACAGAATGCGGAAGGAGGAGCGTTTTGCTCCGTGGTCACGAGCTACGAGTAGTCAAGAGGGGATGACATGAGACGCAGGTCAATTACTGATTATTATAAACTTATGATACATTACAATATGGTTCTGCAGAACGTCGTGAAGGATATTGTTCTTCATTTAAAATGGAAAATCTTTTTCTATCGAATCAAATATAAATCAAATGATATTTTATACCAACATACAACTGAAGAAACAATTGATGGAAGACAGTTTACAGGTATCAAATTATTGTTGAAGGGATTGCCTCAAATTCAGTTGTGTTGTGTAGAGACATCAAGCTGAACTCAACGATGCTCCTATCCCTTTAAATCGCAGTTCTCGAAGTGTGATTAATGTAAGTCAGTAGAATGATGATGAATGATATTGATTTTTTTCCTATTGTATTTAAAATCACGATGTCTAATAAAGTGAAGTGAAATAAACAAATGTGTCAGTAGAATTAGACAATTTGTATAAACAAAAACAAAGAAATCAAATGCTCGTAGCAAGGAATAATAATGCCATTTCCAATTTGAACCTAAGAGGCAATAATTTTCTTATTGTTCTCTGTTGTTTTGATATACTAGTTCCAACGAATTGTAATGAAGATCACAACAGATTATTAAAACTCAGTTGCTTTTCATCATCTACTATAACACGTGTGCATAGGTTTCCATATCGGTGGAGTGGGTAATGATATTTCCACATTCCCATCCAGAAAATCGTTGATACGGCTGGAACTGTGGAAATCCTAAACTTAAAGAATATAGACATCTTCATAGGAACAAATCAGTAGTATTTATGATCGAGTGAGCATTATGGCAACACTGTTCGAGTTTACGCGGCGTTTTATAACCAGAAACACTTAATAGAACGAATAATTTCAAGAATTGTCAACTTCTATCGACGATTTATACAAAGCAAGACAGGACGCAAATAGGCTTGATGATTTTGAATATTTAACATTTTGATACATCCTATTAGAGTATATTGATACATAAGATCGAACTTACGATATGACAGGTGCAGAGTTGATTGTAATTCGGTATACGTTTGGTTCAGAACAATCTCATTCTCACTTCTCGTCCTAGCTTTCAATCTTTCACATAAGACAAAATGAGTATATCTTTAGAAATTCAAATCTATCAACATCTGCATGTAGTACATCTTCACGTAAATAAAATTAGAATACCTTAAATTCAAAGAAATCACCAGCTCAAAATTGATTGAAGTCCATCTGACCGTCACGTTAATGGGATAATAGATCCCCTCCTCTTCCGAATTCCTCTAATCTTCTTTCCAAATTCCGTGTTTCCATGGCACCACGAAACATTCTATGAACACATACACACAGAAGGTTTATAACACAGAGGGACGTATGAAGAAAGGGAGCCGCTTGGGAGTATAACGCATAATTTGGTCATAAAATATGTCAGGGTCCACAGAATTGAACGCTATCCTTCAAAGCGGGGCACAGAGGAGGGGTCAGGAGTCACTAGATTTATTGGGCAATAAAGTATTATAATTAAACGCGCATAGAACCCGCGATGTCACTCCGACTACGTCTATAAATCGTGCAGGGGCGCTGCGGACATTCATGCACACAGAGCAAAGGTGAGTCAGTGAAAGGGGACCACAGAGTTCCCTTGTGATGGCGTTGCAGAATGTTTATTGTGCGATTCTAAATCATTTCATATGATTCGTCAAAAACGTAACGACTGTCTGGTAACTTTATGCTCGATTTCAGTGAATTTGGATAAGGAAACTCTGGTATATCTACCGTGTGTAACTTGCAATGCAGAATTCGAATAATTGGCGTAATATAAGTTTGATTTTATGGTTGGTAATATTCTCGTTGAATTTTATATTTGACATCAATTGTCAACTTGAACATGTTTTCGCTCCGAAATTTTCAGTGAGCTATTTTCATTTGCGTGAAAACAACCGCAACACTAAGCTAATTATAAAAATTACCAGGTAATTTCCGTATAAACTTGTGATTAATCATGCACGTGGGAAATCAATATTCCCTGGCAGAATGTCAGGCGTTTGACCGATGAAATGATTCAACAAACAGGTTTGTCACATTGAACATTCACAATTAATTAACTTGAACCCTAACATCCATCATCATTTTTATTTCTACCATATAAATGTCATTCTGGAAATTTAATACACGACCTCGAGAAAGAAAAAGTCAAATTGAATGGAAGGATACACAGCGAGGATTAAATTCATTTAGGTATTCTCTGCATTCTCAACAAATAAGGGTATGTTAGCGTACTATAGGACCAATAACTGAATCGTATAATAGCTTTCAGTTGGGTACAATTGTCTAAAGACTGTTCACTGTCTTGGGGTTATTGTCAAGTATTGCCTACTTCATATTTCAGGCCAGTTGGCCTGAAATTCAATCGTTTAGAGGAAAAAAATCGATGACAACTGGATGGTCTCAGCGACGCCCCCAATAATATAAGGACAGTTCTCGAATTTAATGACAATTGGCGGCATGTGAACGTTGTAGATCCAAAGATTTCATTCGTTTTTCTGAAAATCAGTCGAGACTATTGTGTGTGTGTGTTGTTGATTAGTATAATTTCATTGGCATATGTCAATGAGATTATTTTAAATGTCAAATATTTTATCACTGAATTTTTGGTTCAATGTTTGTTAATTAAATATGGAAGATGGCACTGCTTGTTTTGGGGATTATAGTGTTTTTGGTTCTTCGGTAAAACATAATTGACATTACCCGGAAATCGGACCTGGTCTTTTTGGCCCTCCCGATCGGAAAGAGAGGTTATTGTTGAGCTTAATCAAAATATTTGAGAGGACGAATGTGATTGATTGATAAACAAAAGTTGCCGTCATGGATTAGCATCGTAAAAAAGGAAGTGAAGCAGGTTATGTTAGATTAGTTCTGTGTATGATCTTGCTTCTTACATTTGGTAATCTTCTTTTAATCATGTTCAGTTGCTATGAAAAATGATTTAACGTACTCTATTTCTGCCTTTCGGCCAATGACACGCCGGTAAATACTGTCACCTCACAGATGGACACTCAAGCGATTCCTAGAATCCGAAAAATCGCACCGACTTTGTGGGGATTGAACCCAGGTAACTCTGCGCAGGAGACGAGCATCATAACCCCTACGCAACCGAGCCGGCCAAAATTGTTTTGACTCACATCAAAATCTGCATTACGGCATAATTCATGTATTACTCTAATGTTTTTTTTACACTCCTTTTCATTTGTTCGAATAAATGAATAATTTGTATTAAGTTTTTTATACATTAATTGAATCTTCTAAATGGAGTGACGATCGAAATTCGACATTTGTTGAATTTGATAAGAAACTTAAACGTCTGTGAAATCATTTAGACGATTTTTGAAAGAACAAAACTCTAGAGGAACGGCACTCTGCGCAATTACCAGTTTCGGTACTCGAGAAATATGCTGTAGACCTTTGCATCTATCTTTTGTAGCGTTCTTTACCATTGTCTTTGGTTGTGATATTTTACCTTCACCCAATTGTAGAAGTTCTCTCCGAACTCATCTCTGAAAATGATCGATATTCCAATGGGTCATTCATGCCTTATCCTTTATCAACTGAGGCAACGTGCATGAGTGTCTCTGTATGAGCGCAATCCTTCTTCCAAGTTGACTCTTCCTGTGCCAATATGTGGGACTCAGCGAATTGACGACAAAGATCATTACACACTTTTTTCAATTATTCATCCAAACACTACCTATGAGAAGCACTCTCTTATATAATCGTGTGAACAGCTTTTCCTTCCCTGTACCAGAAAGTGACATACCGTACTAGTTCTGAAAAAAATGGCTCTTCAGCTTGATTCCTGAAAACGAACCAATAGGACCAGAACTAGCAAGCCCTCATTCAGGATCTGAGGAGATCTGTAAGAGATTAGACACAAAAGCACCTCTAAGAATGTGACCAGACTTCAAGAAACCATGATATTGAAAAGGTGAACATAAAACCATCTGAAAAATAGTCAGGAAGGTCATTCCGACTGAAGAGACCAGTTATCACTAATTGACATAACCAAACCTTTTATTTTGATAATGATTGGGCAATGAACGACTTTTCAGTGTCCTTGTGACTCACCATAATACATTGTTTTCTGAATAAGAACAACTTTTGAAAGAAGTCCGCTACCGTGATTAAGCAAAGGTTTTGTGTTCTAGGGATATCTTGTTGAAAAGTTTTAATCAGAGTTTTCTCACTGCTGGACATTCATCTCACTCGCTTCTAGGCAGAGTCTAAATTCGCCCTTCACACCCAGGCCGATTTTGGGCATATGTGCCTACCGTCTACAGTGACCAGTAAAGATTGCGACAAGGTTTTTCAGTTTTGCCTACCCTAGTCTTGTATTAAGCTTCGAAATGCCTTTGATGAAAGTTTTCGTGGTAATCCAGCACGGGCTAAGTTTAATATAAATTCTGTCGGCCATTGCCCGATTAGCAGCTTGAAGTGATATACCAATATTGCCATAAAGAAGTGAGACACCAGTTCGTGCAAACCGATCTGCCTCTTCTAGGGGTCAGGTTGCTGTGGCCTGAAAGCTTATTTGCATGAATTTAGGGATAACCTAAAATTTATCGATTTGCAGATTGGATATTTTACCTTGTGATGGCCAAATGAGAGACTTTTGCTTTCATGAGAATGGTAATCTTGAAATACAAAGACAGTGTGGTAAAAGCAGAACTGATGTCCATTCGGAAATGAAAAAGTAACACATAATTCGGTTTCAGGGAAGACATAGGCGAGCAGTCAGTGCTTCCGTTCGGAATTATTAGAAAAAAAAATTATTTTGTCAACGCAAATTTAGGAACTAACATTTGTACTCCTTTTGATGAAGAGCAACAGAAGTTCTCACAATATTTTCGGTACTAAGCAGAGTTAATCGCAAAACTCAATGCCAAAATGAGCTTCGAAATTTTGAGAGATCTGAAATTCTGAGTACTTCACGAATGGGAAGATGCTGATCAGATAATACGTATTCGTCTTCGGTACTGAGTATGATACTGAGAGGGACAAGCTGAATTCTTAATAAGAGAGAGATATCCGAAATCGATAGGAAAGAGAAAAATAGATATACATCAGGACGTTTTTATACTGAAGTTTCTTCTAACTTAATTGACAATAAAATTGCGCCCACAATCGTCTCAAACCTAGTGGATTTGTAGATTTGCTCCCTTATCACTTTTTTCATGGATTTGCATATTTACGGTGCCTTTAATACTATCTATCTTTTCCAAACTACACTGGATGATATTTTGGAACATCCAGAAATCCAAAAACTGAAAACACTAAAATTCGCGAGAATGATGATATTTACTGAGAAGATCGCGCTGTAACACATATTCTAGCTTTACTAAGTCGGACCAAAATTTCGAGTCTCCTAAAGTCTAGGTAATTTAGAATATATTAGAGGGGTTCATTTTGTGATTCACAAAGGCGATTATCGCTATAAGAACATATGTCGAATTACACTTGCGCCGGGGATAAGAGCATGCGCGATGATGAAGTTGTCATACTGTTACTCTAAAAATGTTGAGCGATTAAACTTTTACATATCCCAAACTAATTTCTTCATATCCCTTTCTCACATGGATTACCAAGAAAAAAGAATACTGAAATACTTTATACGTTATTAATTGATACTTACAACTCGTCAGTCTTCAACAAATCATTATTTAGCTTATTATTTTCTCTCAGATATGAAGTCGAAGAATGCAATTCGTTCCAACTCGTTGATTTCGTTCGAAAGTACTTACCTGGAAAAAATTGCATATATTAGAATACAATAATACAATAACGTAACATGAAGAATGGCTTATTGATAGAGCTGATAGCAGACATGAAATTCATTGGCATATTTGCACGGAGAAAGCTCCAGACATATTTATGAATTTATGATTTACATGAAGAAGAACGTTTGAACGTAAAGGTTTATGCGCGCTCGTTTTCGTTTGAAGCACAGTTCGATATTAGTTTTGTTCAATTTTATGTACACACATTTGAACGTAATTTGGTTAAAGGCTAGTGAAATTAAACATTTCTTCTTTGTTTTTACATGTTTGTTATTCCTTTGACGTGCTCTATTTCCGCCTTTCGGCCAATGACACGCCGGGAAATTCTGTCGCCTCACTAACCCGGGAATTTTGCCGAACCCCTCTCGTGTGGAGCGAAGGCATCTTAAATGTCCAACACATCTCTGTTAGACAGAACCGACTGCTTCACATCTCCTCCGAAATATGGATACTCAAGCGATTCCCAGAATCCGAAGAAAAATTCCACCGACTTTCTGGGGATTGAACCCAGGTAACTTTGCGCAGGAGACGAGCATCATATCCTCTACGCCACCCAGCCGGCTTCTTTGATTTTATAATTATGAAAGAATTGATTCAAACATTAATTGTCATGATTAATTTTTATTTTTATAATCATTCTGCGGGATGATACATCATAAACATCAAATGCATTTTGCTACAGTGGATCTATTTGAAGTAATGTGATGCTACTTGAGATATCCAACATCCACACAAGTATAATTTTTTAACACCCAAATATGATGAAATATAAGCATCAAACAATATATTTTTCAGTTAGAGATTTCAGTGAGAACAAAGAGGTAGAAAAGTGGAGTTTTATGTTTTCAGATGTTTTGTTTTTAGAATGACGCATCAAAGTTTTAATAACTGTCGAAGGAAGTCCGCTACGACAGTAGGACTTGTCCGAATTATCCAATATACCTCTTGCCCCCATATCATTGTCTCCCACGCATGTTTAGTAGATCTGAAAAGGACACATACTTTTCAGTTTTACATTTTAACTGGCAGTTGGGGGAACTATTACATATGCAATGAAGTCCTGTCTTGGACAGAAACTTGTCAGGAATAAAAAGGGAACATTGGAAATCCAATAGAATTCAGAATAAGGAAGGCGAAATGAAGTTTCGATACTTTTAAATAAATCGGGTGTCTCATGTATTGGTAAGTAGATTGATAAGTAATTTTCAATATTAAAAAAGTTTCGGATCTCTTATGGTGGGTGGTTATTCTGGGACAAAATAATATCTCCGTTGGACTTGATTATATCGAAAAAGTTTCAAAATTAATTTGTAAGGTTCAACGTAGTTTCATAAAAGGTCCATATAACAACTTCCAGTTTAGATGGGAAGTGGTGTTTCAAACAAAAAATACATTATTTCAAATGGGGACTCCCATTTTTGACCACGGAACTCATTTCGAAGCAAGAAATGAAAACTTTTTGTTCCCAATTTTCCCGTTTTTTGACTTTTGTTTAAAACATTCTTCAAAATGATCAAATTCGTAATTTCGGCTCCAGATGAACGCCCACTTTGTATATAGAGCTAAATGTAAATCTGAAATACTGGGTGCATTGTTTAGATAAAGAAAGTAGGTTTTGTTGTAATGTTTTTTGAAAGCCCTTTTCACAAACGTCAATAATCCTGAAAAGATTTTGTTTTATCATAATTGAAATAGAAAAATGAAATTCAATGATCTCAAATCAAATCTTCGTCATTTACTTCCATACGACTGTGAACCGTATCTAACATGGTTCAGCATTTTTAAAGTTATTTGACAAGACTCATCTACAATAAGATCGTCCAAATTCTCAGGATGAGTTTAAAAAAATTTAAGCTTGATATCTCCACAAGGAAAGGTCTAGAGATTAGGTCAGGATGTTGGGTAGGCCACCCCAAAGGACCAAGATTTTGCCAACTGAAGTATTAGAAAGCTGGTGCGGCATAGTCAGGAGGAACTCCGTGTTGTTGAAAATGCAATTGTTCTTTGAAGAGTAGGAGCTAGTTTTATAGTTTCTCTATTATCTATGGATCAATCATATTTTTCAGCATATCGAAAAAATTTCGGAGTTTGAATAACCAGGAATTAACAGAGGTCCATTCAAGTGGTCTTCCAAAATTCCTACTCAAACATTTAGTTTTTCCGAATATTGATCGTGGGTTTCTCGAAACACATGAGGAATGAGGAAATCTAATCTAACCTAACCTCAGATTCGAAGCATCATCATTTAATTCATGAATTAATTGAATTTTGAACGAATGGATTTTTCATTTATGCAAAAGTGTCAAAATGTTAGATTGGCTAACACCAAAAGCTACAGAAATTTGTCGTACAGACTGCGTGTTTGGCATAAGTTGGACATGTCCCAGTACCGCCTCAGCTACTGGTTCAACATTCACAATTCCAATGGACGTATTTATTGATACATTCCTGAATCTGTCTAAATAAATTTTTATGTCAATTCCATTACGTACTTATGACAAACAAGATGGTTTCGGTTAAACATTCTTGCAGCCACTCGAGCACAATTTCGATTTTGGTGATAAAGGCTAACCAGCTCGAAAATTGAAACCACATCAGCTGAGTAGTAACTCTATGATTGATTTGAAAATAATAAAGTGATCGAACAAACGGTATAGATAATCACATTTCTCTAATAACAAAAAATTGAGTCACAACCAATTTTTATATTATTTCTTTTATTTATACATTCTTTTGTAAAATTTTTCTCATCGAATGAGAATAAATTATTTTCCAAATAGGAAAATAAAATCTTTTAGGATTATTGTTGTTTGTAAAAGGGCTTTCAAAAACGAAAAAAAGTTTCAATATGCAGGAAATAACAATTTCGGTAACTGTTATCTTGCAGAGTTCCCAATCAGGTAATCTAGGATTCTTTCAATTATTTTAAGAAATTAGTACGTGGCTATTCATTTTCCAATATAATGTTATGTTTATGAAATCTATGACTTCAGACAATTATTATTATAGTTAACTTCATCATTTCGGACATCATTTTAATTCTTAGAGGTCAAAATGATTTTTATTGCAAAGTGAATGGTACAAATTATTAACCTAGTTTTCTCAATTTTCTAATATGTGCAATCTTTTTCAATTCATTGAATATGTATCGTACTTATTCAAAAGTTTCACATTGAATATTCAGTGAAGTATTTCGAATGATAAAAATAAAAGAAAGATTTCAGGATTTGAAAACAACAATAAATTCTTTTTAGTTGAACAGAATATCATATATATTTTATATATAAATAAATATAATAAAATAAAATAAATAAACTGAAATAAAATTTTTCATTGAGACACAGAAAAGTTCTAGAGGACTTTTTATAAAAATTAGTCTTCATCTTCCTACCATTTTAATTTGTTAAAATATTGGAATTGAATAGAATCATCAAAACGAAATACCAAATTGGATATTATTTTTGATAATTGGAAAAATAGTTCATTATTCAAAGAGCGTGTAATGATGGCTATTACTCAACAGAATGAGATTTGCTGTACTTGCCTCCGGCTATGCCTTAATAGCCATTACAAGAGAGTTGAATACTGTACTTTAACTACAACGAATAAAAATAGAACAATATGAGTTGCCCAAAGATTTCGAAAACCATACAACTATCATGAGATATATATGAGAAGTTTCATAATTCCCACAGTAAAATCATTTCTTCTATTTATGCCAGTGCTATTTATACGGTTTTGTGTGGGATCTGTTTTTGTCATAAAGGCAACAATTTTTTCTACCTCTTTCTGATTTGTTTTGGATACTATTGTCTGTATATTCTTCAGATACTGTTGTTGACGTCTATCCTCTTAGTTTCCTCACGGCTGTTATATCACCTCCTCCAGTCATACAAATAGTTGCTTAGAATCTGCGAAACGAAGGTCACTTGGTCAAAGACGGATCTTGCTAATTTTGTTGTCTTAGAGCGATCTTCATAGCGTGTAATTCATTAAAGTGGCAAGCTTCCAAAATAAGTGTCACTTAGGACTGGAAGAAACATCTAATCTAGAGTTTTTAGTGAATTTATTAAATTCCTCAGTTGTGAAAGACTTGGTTCGTTTAAGGTCGACGACTTTCAGATTTGCTCTTTAAAGAGACTGCAGTTCTTGGTAACTTTTTAGTCGGACTTTGTGTTACAGGTTAAGAGTGCTTCGTTGCATAGAGTAGAATGGTCAGAAGACCAGGGGATTATATGAAATGAAAAAAAGAGACGAAAAAGAATAGATCTTTTGTTTAGATTATCTATCTATAAAATTTCAATATAATGCATTGCACTTTTTTTTCGATTTTTCTGGTAACAAATTCTCTGTTGCCACTGTCGCCATTTCTGTTATCGTAGGTGGCTTACAATCAAATTCCTCGATTTGAATAAATTCTCCACTCGTGGTTTGACTTAATTTCAGCAAATAATGACTGTCATCTCTCCAGAACTATAGATAAATTCTTACATACAGATTCACAGAGTTAGGGAGGTCATAGAAATTATGAAGGAATTGAGTAACAATTATGGCAACAACATCCATAGAGCTACTGAAAAGATTATTACATGAAGAGATTCAAAAGAGATGAGGGATTTGGGCTTGTTTCAGTGTTGATGATGATACCTAAGTTCTCGTATTAATCTCTGAAAGTTCCCACTATTTTCCGATGAGTACTATCTTTGTGTAGTTTTTCGAGTTTTGGGTTGAAAAAGTGATTATATTCTGAGAGATGATTTATGTAATTTGAGTCCAATTCCTGATTTAACAAGGTTCGTTTGTATTCTGTTATTCCAATATTGAAACTTCTATGGGTCCTACCATAGTCAACTCATAAACGCCTGACTTATTATCTATCAGTTCCTGTGAGGATATCGTTCACGTTGTAGTTCATGCAGCATTTACTAAATGGATGTATTTTATTTTCTAGAATTTTCATAAATATTTCGGCTAAGAATGAACTTCATGAATTACTTATAACCAAGCAATCGAAACATGTGAAATAATTTTTATTAAAATTGTATTAAACTTGATTTAAGGATAATGAAAGAATATCTGATTCAATAAGCGAATTTACAAAACTGAACTCTAATAATATTTATAATAAAATACTGATTCATATGTGTTTAAAAATGAAAATATCATAGATTGGAATTGGTTTCACTGGTTTGAGCCATTGAGAAATGTAAAGGAAATAAGCTTATATTTAAATTTTTGTCGAGACTCAGAATGCAAGGTTATATCATCAATTTACGAAGACATTTTTTGTTGAATTACATTCAAGCAACCCTGTACCACCAGACGACCTAAAATAGCATCTTCGATAAAAATTCATCCATTCGAAACAGTCTGTATCCAAACTCCCATTTCCGTAGATTTCTTTTCCATTTCCCGCCCACCGTCCTGCCCCTAACCGATAGAAAATTTCTCTTATAAATCAGCTAATCAAATCAACAAATCACTGAAATGAGCTCGTTTCATCACGCCAGACATGGCGATAAAATATGGCTGCCACGGATGAGCGCACCACCTATTAAGTATCTCTAGGAGACTGTGAGAAGGTTATGACAGCATCACCTGAGCATGGACCTCCTGGAGATGATTAACCATACATCTATTTCACAGCCCACGCGAAAATGCTGATAATTAAAATCCACAGGCTTTAGAAACTTGATGAAAGTGCTAAGGCCATTCGTCACGAAGAAAAACGGATATTGAGTTTGGATTAGTTTTATGGTGAGGTGGTGAATTATGCCCACAAAGTTTGTTCCATTCGATCGAAAACGTTTTACCGTACACGAATCAACACGGACGGACACGATTTTGATGTTTATTGAGCGCAAAGATTAACAAATATTGGTGTTGATCTATATATTTCTACAATTCATGAAATATATTTGACATGGATCACTTAATTTTCCGATAGAGATGATAATTATCTCTTTGAAATGTCAAGGCAGATATATTTGAAATTCTCTATATATTGTTAGCATTTATTGTTAGTTCAGTTTGACAATTCGCCATACCATCTCACAAGCACAATCAACGTCCAAATTATTACTGTTCGCCAAATTAACAAATTTCAAAGCAAATTTGAAGAACGGCATCTCAACAGAAATATAGATGAATAAGAACGAAAACCCATAAAGACGTTGCAAAAAATTGATTTTATAACATTTTTCAGAAGGAACGATGTATGAAGGATTTCCAATGGCACATCGTTTTTCTTGAGTTAAAAATACCTTGTCCTCATCAAACAACAGGGTGTTACTACCCCGCGCTCAATTGACAAAGCCTGGTAGGAAGACCGATAATGATGTCCTTTACGACAGCGGCCCGGAGCTCTCTTACGGAAGAAGACACAGGCACTCTGACCCCCACATGTCTTTTCAGGTTCTACCAAATGTTTTCGATGGTATTCAGGTCGGTGGTGCGCACGGGTTATGGCAGACCCGACCAAATCGAGGTATTGTATAATAAGTCCAGGGATATGACAGCTTGCATAATCATGCTTCAAGGGGTACGATATGGCTTTGAAGAATTTCTCCAACGTACTAATGAATATTTACCATATCTCTATCGAAGATTAAAGATCTGTCCAGACCTCATATAATACACCACCCAAATAATTTTCGAACCTTCCCCACTGTTTCCATGCGCCCATGTGGATTTCTTGAAGTTATCATACTCTCAACTAAGAACAGTACATTCTTCCATTGTTCCACAGTTCAGTCATCACATTTTCGCCAAGAATTCATGAATGTTAACGGATTTTCGTTGCCACAATTGTATAACATTTATTGAGAAATAAGTTTTCCAAATAAGCGACGGTACATCTTATGCTTCTAGTGAAACCGTGTAATTATTGTAAGAAAAGTTTGGTGACTCAACGATTTCAAGAAATGAACTGGCCGCCAAGATGTTGTGATTTAATAACTTTTAAGTTTGACACGATGAAAATCCAGTTAATGCAAGAACTATCGCAGAATAACGTATTTTATCGAGCTAACAAATAATGGTTACAAGCGGTTCTTTTCTCAACTTGATGGCCACATAACCGATGATCACCAATCACATAGAACATGTGCCCGAAAGTATTCCTCAACAATGAAATAAAATAATAAATAAAGTAACAATTGAATCACCACGAAGTCGGCGTTACTCGAAAGTGAGGAGTTTAGCTGTATTAAGTCTCTCAGAATAGCTGGGTCGTGAGCGCCCGGAAGCCAATCGATTAGCACGGCACTGGACATTTGCGAGAAGGTTCCTTTAGCGTACAAGATCAGGCGACAACTGTGTCACAATATTCAAATATCAGATGAACGTATGTCATATAGTCGAGTTTGCAGAGGTCCCCTCCAAGATGGTCTGCGTAAAATGCAGAAATAAGAGATGGACATAATTATCGACAAGGGGGAAGCTAAATTCTCAGTATCGGGAGAAATTTGAGGCTGGAAAAAGAATTATTTTTAAGTTTCAGTATTTCAGAGACGGGGGAACTTTAGGGTTGATAGTTTGCGGATTGTCGTTTGAAGGTTCAGTAGAATACGACACTTCCTTACTCCAAATATAAACCATCAAAACTGTAATTTTGAAAAGAAAAAAAAGAAATTCAATTTTCTGAAAATAGGTAGGAGAGTTGAACAGCATACGTCGAAGTTCCACTAGTGAAAATTCTTCATAAATTTTCTTTTCAAATCCGACAAATGCCAATTCCAGCCGATATCTCAAGAATGGTAAACAATTCCAGTCGATATCCCATGAATCGTAAAGCATTTGGCAAAGAATTGATCATCGTTTCTCAAAAATCCTGCTCCAGATTTCTTAGGTTTTTCTCTATCTCTAGTGGAAGAGTGTAATATCGCCCTACTCAGCACTTTGGGACATCCTGTTTATTAATATATACAAGAAAATTTACTTTCACCCCAAATTTTTTTGATTTTTTTTTAATTTGAAAAACATATCTCTTTCATTAAAGAGTCAGGTTCAGGAGTTTCCGGAACAATGAATACCGGACAATAAAAAAATGTATTGATAACAAATCTTTGAACCACCATGGTTGTCCAAAAACTATTCGATCTGATCAACCTGATCAACCTGATCAACCGAACGTTCTCTATAGGACATTAACGTCTCATCTTCTTCTTGCGGAGTATGACGGAAAAATCGAAAAAAGAATTTGTGTTGAATTTAAATTTTAGATTGAAAAGTGTGCGAAAACTATCGAAATTATGAAGGCAACATTTGGGAACGAGTGTATAGGCGAAATTCAAATAAAATAGTGGTATAAACAGTTCAAAGATGACAAGACCTCTGTTGATAGCGACCCACGCTCTAGGCAGCCCTGGACGGCAAAAATAGAGGATAACATCGAACGTGTAGGTGTGGCAATCAATGGTACTCGACATTAACAGCATGAGAATAAATTTAAATAATTTTTTTCTTTGCTGACAAGTAAAATGAAAAAAGAAGTAAAAAACGTCGATGAAAGCATCAAATGGTACTAAAAACAATTGTGTTGCAAATCTGAGTGAAATAAGATTTTGTGAACACGAAAACCTCAATTTCTTTCTACATCAACCGAAATAATTTTCAGAAATCAGCTGTGTTACAATTGATGTCAACGTAATGAAACTTCCTCTTCACGTGTTTCACAGGATTTGAATCCGTGAAAAATTTTCCACTTAACACGCCTCCTAACGAATTTTGAAAACTGGTTATCTCATTAATCAGTGACCTAAAGCATGATTTATTCGGGATACTAAATTACGAACTCCAAAGATCAGGAACCGCCTCGTGAGAGACATATGACCTCATTCCGAATTTAATATCAACTTTTGACAAATGTACAACATTCAAACGTATCAACTCATCGCAGAAGTTGATATTTTATTGCTGTCTGACTGCTGGGACTGAGCGTTCTTTAAAGGTCATATATTTAATAAAGTTTGAAGGAAGAATGCTATAATTCACGTTGCGCCTTTGTGAATTTAAAACGAGAAATATATCGAACCTTAAAATTTATCACATTTGCACAAAGATAAAAGGGTGCTTCTGGAGAAAGGAGATTCAATTGGAACGTGTGTTGAAGGAATTAGAAATATATAGTTTAAGTTTTGAACTTAAAAGCTGTCGATCTGGAGGATTATATACTTAAATAGAATTATTTATTTTTGAAACTTCACGGAAAACACTATTTTATGTATGAGGCAAGTTGATGAGTCAAGTGCGAATTAATGAGGTGGTGATAGTAGTACATAAGTTGAAAAGTTTGAACAATTAATTGCCTGGAAAGTGTGGACATGAAATTCAATACAGATATGTTGATTTGACAGCCAATCAAAGCGGACGAGCAGATGCTGCTCGTCCGCTTTGATTGATATATATATATATATATATATATATATATATATATATATATATATATATATATATATATATATATATATATATATATATAATTTTCAATCATTCATATATATATATGAACTAGTTCTAACATGTTGCATGAGCATTTGCACATGGGAAAGCTATAGACAATATTAGTGCCGCATATTATGATAATTGATAAAAAACGTGGAAACGTGAAGTTTTTCCATGCTATTTTACGACATTTAACGAAATTTATATAAGCTTCTACGTCATTTCATTACGGTAGATGAAATATATATTCATTTCTACAGCCTTGAGACGAAGAAACAACCCAAGGTGGTTCCATCGGCCGCCAAGGTGTCCTCAAGAAAGTCGTATTTCGAATATCTTGGGGTCTACTACAGAAAAGGACATCAAAAATCTCCAATTTTGTCGAAAAATAAATGATACCAAGTAGAGATAAATGAGATCCTGTTTCATTTTTATTTGAACTATAACTTCACCCTCGTATTCGAAGCCAAGACTTTATTTATTCCCGAAAGAAGATGTACAATTTGAAATGTCCATTAGATTAAATTCTATCGATGTCTTGAAATATTCAGAGAAACACAAAATTTTTAAATTTTTTTGTGAAAGAAAAGTGTTCAGAGAAGATTCAAATATTTTCCTACTCCACTTGAACAATTCTGATTTCTTAACTAAAATAAACGTTGAATATTAACCTCGAGATATTTACATCCATTACATGCTAACTAAATCCACATTCAACGACGTAGAAATGAAAGAAAGCAAAATAAGTCTGTCCATGTAGCCGTTCAGGATTTTTTCCCAACAAATCCCAACAAAAAATAAAATAAATTATATAATGAATAAACTGTCATTAATTATACCAGTTTCCAGACAGCTATCCATTAGTTTTCTGCGCTATGACATGCAGGTGACATATTTCACTCTTCCTCCCTCTTCCCAGCTTGCTTCTGCATTGATCTGTCCAGCCAGCGGAGGAGGGGGTCGGGGTTAAAATGCTCGTCACCGGACTCGGACACGACTGTCACTCCCGTAGACATCTAAAGCGACAGGTTTCAGGAAAAGAGAAGCTCTTGCTCTGTTCCTCAATCAATAACAGCAAACGTAGGGACATGCACAAGTCGTTAGCAATGAAGAATTCATCCATGTGTATTGAGAAAGGTTCGAGTAGCGGACTCCATTCGAACCTATGTATATGTTATAATATTCTGATACTTCTAATGCACAGAAATTCTTTATATAGTACGCGAATTGCGAAGTATAAATATGTTAAGGCAAGTTTTGTTAACATTCATTTATGCAAGAAAGATAATACATATCGAACAATTTCACTATTAAACTGAAATACTCTTGTGACAGCTCTATAGAGAATTTCGAAGCAATGGTAATATGTCTCTTTCATTACAATTTTCGGCAAAATTTATCCCATGTCTCGATAAATCATATTTTGCACTTTCTCTGAAAGGACACACTGCGATTTATACCGGATGAAGAAAAATATTATAAAGTTTGAATAAACTTACAATTACATTTGTTTTTTTGACAATGTGGAGTTTTTTTCTGATTTTGTTCGAAAAAGAAAGAAATTCAATGAGAAAACCAATAGACCAAATACTAATATTGAATTGCCTCATAAACATTCACATCAATTAGATTTATCGTGTAACAGCTGTCCAAATTGGATTCAATCAGAAGTGAAGATAAGGAAACTAATGTACTGGTGTTTTTTGTTAATCTCCTTAAACATGGTAAGAAAATTGGTAGAAGAAATGGAAACCCCTCACAAGAACTACAACTTATAGACTTCGAGCGAAGATTAGAATTGATTCGTATCATGAATATCAAGTTCCTAAGATGGGTAATCATATTTTGTGGAGCGACGAATCAAGATTACATAAGAATCATCTAACATCAAATCGTCATTTCTGGTCTATAGATAATCCCCAACGATTTAACTTCAAACGGTTGTGGCGTGTGCTTTGTTAACCTTAACTGGGCTATGTTACTGACAATTTTTATAACATGATCTTGATTTACTAGGTGGACGTCAAACGATATGGTAGCAGCAAGATGGAGCTCCTCCATATAATGCAGCTATCTAATTTCTAGATAGGGACTAGATGGATTGGTAACACTAGTCCAGTTAGGAGGCCAGCACATTCAACCGACCTTGCACCGTTAGAATTCTTTCTAAGGATATTCTGACAAGGCTTAAGCTATACCACTAACATGTTTGAAAGATTTGAAGATTAAGATAAGAGCGTTCACCCTCATCACAGAAAACATTACAGAAGCTTTGAAGCTTGTGCCAATGCACAAGTGGGCACTTTAGGCCAGTTAAACCAGTTGTGGAAGACAATTTTCATTTCAACTCAGCTTTAAATTGCTATTTTGGTTTGATGTAGGATCAATCCATGAAGAGGAACTGATTTTCCAATTTGTAAGGATGAAATTCTATAATTTCTTCTTTTATCATCCTCTTTTTGTATTTTCATGTAACGAAGTAATCAGCTGTCACTCAAAATCGTAGACACCCGGTATAACAACGAAAAAAAATTCGAATTATCCGAACTAAATTACACTACTATGTCCAACAGGAGGGACAAATACAGCGGAATATAAAACTGAATAACATGTCTGCTCGCCCACATAATGAAACGTCGAATTCGCTATGTGTCAGTCAACGTTCCTTGAAATTAAGTGTATATCTTCGCTTCACTACGAATTCCTGTGATTATTGAGCTCAGTGTCCCCATAAATCTCTGGACTGCGTTTTTCAGATGACTGTGGGACTTCGTTCTGTTGAAATCATTAACATTGTTTCGATAATAATGTTGTTAACAGCTATTCTGTTGAATGAAAGAACTCCTCAACTCCTCGATTGTTTTACTTTTCATTTCAATCTGCCTGGCAGTTTCTTTCTTGCCGTTCAATCTCCTTCTTCTAGAACTATGCAAAAAGATATCCAGATAACGTCCCAATTCACTTCTATTTCTATGCTTAGATCAGAAGAGAATAAAAAAAGAAAGAAATTTTCAAAAACATTGTTCACTGTTAATATTATGAGAATCAATTGAATCAAGACATGAGTTACAATTTTTTGACAATCTAATTTATAGTTCACAGTTTATAATAGTTTAAGTAACGCTTCTTCCGTTGATATATAATTGCTCCACATAAAAATAACAATTGGCATCAACATTTATCTATAACCAAACTCGAACGTAATTACTCGACTTCTTTGTGTTCAACGACAGATAAAAGTTCCTAGGAGAAGTTAGAAATGCAAAGCGGAAATTGGGTAACGCCATAATTTTTTAAGATACAGGCTATTTTATGAACTCAAAATTCTATTCGCCATAACTCCTGAATCGTTCGATCGATTATCGTCCAATATGGTACCAGGGTTAACTGCAGACACATTGAAAACATTCTCGAAGTTGAATGAAATATTCCAGAGGCGGACAACGGTACATGAATGAAATATCAAACACCTTGTACATAGTTTTTTGGCAATTTAGCTCTTGCCAGAACTATCACAAAAGTTTTCATCTGATCTTCGCTTAATTGGCACAAGCGATTGAAGAACGTTCGAGAATCAACTACAATGCCTCTTAATTTGTTTGTTTGTTATTCCTCTAACGTGCTCTATTACCGCCTTTCGGCCAATGACACGCCGGGAAATTCTGTCACCTCACTAACCCGGGATTTTGCCGAACCCCTCTCGTGTCGAGGAAGGGATCGTTAATAACCAACAAATCTCTGTTATACAGGACCGACGGCTTTATCTCTGCTCCGAAAAATGGATACTTAAGCGATTACCAGAATCCGAAAAATCGCAACGATTTTGTGGTGATTGAACCCAGGTAACTCTGCGCAGGAGACAAGCATCATATCCTCTACGCCACCGAGCTGGTTCTTCTTAATTTGCCCTTCTTTCGTCCCTGTTAATGACTGAAAACTGCCATGAATAGACTATTATCAAACATTTTCTTAAAGAATTGTCATAAAATGAATTGAATGGATATAATCGAATTAATTTATCGCGAACAATGAATAAATAATGTTAAACAAATTATAATGAATTTTCAAAATACCCCTTCTTGTTTTATACATTTCTCTGCTCCTACTCTCAAATTTTCTAATGCCTTACATATAATATCACGCTGGTTTCTAATTCGTTTCCAATCCTCATTTATTAACTGAATCATCTCTATTCAAAATTTCTTGACTGTTTATAATGTATTTTCAACGTCCTCATGAAAATAATAAACACTTCAGGTCTGCTCATTTTGCAGATCAGGTATGACGTCCATCTGGACCGAACCATTCCATAGAATTGGTGTTTTTAGAAAATCAATAGCGTTTCTTGTGTAGTAGGCTAGTTGTAGATCATTTTGTAAGCGCGTTTCTTACATTTTGCGATATGCATTTTCAGTAAAATGTATGGTAAAATGGACATCCATTCGTAATATTATTCTTGAATGAAATCCTCTAGTGTATTTACATATGTAGCAATAAATATCGCATATTATCATTATTGGGATATAATGTACCCCTAGTTAACGGCCATATAAGTACTTGGGGCATTAACTTTTCGATAAATCGCATCATTGCAGGCAGTGTGCCGCGTTGCGTTAAATAGTCGAACTAGTATGGATTCTTGAAGTTTCCTGCTCTTTGTTTTCATTATTTCCCAGTGGCACTAGTAGTAGCATCGGTTTCACTTCGTTGGTGGGCGACAATTTTTCTATATGTGGCCCTGGTTGACAATGATTATGAAGAGTGGATCTAAGAAGCTCCTGCAGGGAGACATATTTAGCATATTCAACGGAAGGTTTAATATTGTTCCCTGAATAAAAGTCTTCAATGTGTTTACACATAAAGCGATAAATTTCGCATTATTATCATTATTCAGATATAACAACCATAGAGAACACAATGACCATAGAGAGAATAGTTATCATGAATCATTGATTTAGGACATCGATGTGGCTTGTGATAGAATATGAGAATAGCCGGCTGAATTTTACAGGTTTTACAAGACAACAGAACAAATCGTTAATAACACGAAGGCGTCTCAGTACATTGGTTATAAATTATTTAACGTAAGTTAAACTTGAATTAGGCTTCGTGCTCTAATAACTTCTTGTGACGTCGTCTCCTTATGAGAGATCATTTTAGAATCAGATTTTCAATTCTCTATATATAAGTTCAAATGTAACTTTCTTATCGAAATAATTCAAAAACTTTCAAGAAATGAAAAGTTTCTTAAATATTGTATTTATCAGTATGATAAAAAACTAAAAGAAAACCTATTCAAATAATGTTAGCCGCACCCGATACAATTGTTAATAACCTAGACCTCGACCATATAGAGACTTCTTCGAGAAGAGAAAGTATATGTGGGGACCCCCGGGGCTCCGACAAATGGCTTAGGTGTCAAAGGGTCGGCACGCGTTGCCTGTCCAGGAGCGCCACTTGTGCCAACCTCTTCTTAGCTATATTCCTTTTGGTTTAATCTCTGAACCTTCTATTCTTTACAATGGCATTGTTGCTTAGGGATTCACTAGCATTTTCATTTGTGTAATATTTGTTCATGAAGAAATTAATTCAGTATCATTTTTTTCAGAAAAATTGAACACGCTCTTTAGTGACAGACACTTCACATTTCGAGAAACTGAATACAAAGGTCTCAGTTAGTACTGTAGCTATGTGAAATATTGTGAATAGAGAAAAATGACCCTACCTTCCCCTGTTATTTTTGCGTGAGGAATTTAGTGCTGCGAACACGGTGGATTTTTCGTTCTCGAGTATTTCGAAAATTGCCAATATCTCGATTGTATTCGAAGATTACTCAGAATCGAAGTTTTGTCTTATGGTATTATAATGCAAATTTGCGATTTTTAGAATGTGAACTATAGGCAGCTTTGATTTTGTTGAACAGAGTTTTTTCCCATTTCAAAAATATCACACATGAGCATGTTCGAAAATTAATTCTTGCATTGACAATTTTTTCATCGAGTTCTAACTATTGTGTAAATATAGTATCGTTTGCAATAACGAAGCGGACATGCCGTACGAAAATTTCGAAATGTTTTATGTGATTGAATGTTATTATGATATATAATATATAATTATGTCATATTTTTCGAACGACTGTCAAAATTTTTTCGCAAATTTTTCTTTAAATTAAGCAAGTTCCACGAAGAAATAATATATGGGTGATGTCAACCCAGATTATTGGGTCCATAATGATTCTAAAACATCTATAGATCTTAATCGGCATCACTTGGAAGACTGAACCTGGCCATCGGGGCTCTCTGGATCAAACACTGATGGAATTTGAGGAAATGTCGCAGGTTATGTATTTTTTTTATTATCTCCTCAGTCCTTTTCATGACCTTACTTGCTATGTAAAATCTTTTCTTAGATTTGTTTAGATATATAAGAAGTATGTTTGTTGAAATATTTTCCTGCTGGTTTTCTTTTTCCATTGGTACAGATTCCTGTCCCAACCCCCTTCCTTTCACCCTTGTCTTAGTTTGGAAATCATGGAATGCAAGAGAGAATGAAGCGGCTAAGCAGAAAAATCTTTGGTACTCTTTATGTATACACGACACTAACACAACAGTAACAAACAAGCTATTGCTAGTGCAATAGCGACAGGGAAACGAGTTTTTTCCTCAGGTGTTTTTCTCTCGTTTATTGAATCATATACAAGATAGTATGTTTCCCCTGTTACATTTCCTGAACTCACACTTGTGTTTTTTCTGGCACACACCAAAATTATAGATATTAGCATTTATTGTAAATACAATTTTTCAAATTTTTATAAATCCTCTCTTTTCAATATATATATATATATATATATATATATATATATATATATATATATATATATATATATATATATATATATATATATATATATATATATATATATATATATATATATATATATATGATGCTGATACTGCAGAAGCTGCTTATTTGGATCGTTTCCTGAGATGCGACAATCTCATAAAAGTATATTCCATAAATTAAGGAAAAACCTCAAGAACCATGGTACAATCGACGTGCCTAGAAATAGGAATATGAAGTAGTTGATGTAATATTATAACTGCCAAGCCATTGATTTGGAGCAAATTGGAATGGAAACAGGGGTAGCTAAGAGTCAGTATTCTCAAGAAAATACTGAAGTGAATGATGGAATATTCAATCGTCAAAATTAACGATGGTTGTCGGATGTTCACCCACTTCGCCATATTCAACGAAAAGGCCGCCGATATGGGTTCAAAATTTTCGTAGAGCATTGTCGTTTCGTTATTACAAACGATATTATATTCACACAATAGTAATAACTTGATGAAAACCATATTATTCCTGAATTGTTATTGCAAGAATTTATTTTTGAATTGTTATTTGAGAGCACAGAACATAAAATTTCATTCATTACGTGTAAATTCTTTGCATAGACAAAGAATCACTAGATAAAATTCGGGAAAAGTTATACAACTTTCGATTTTTCTTGAAAACACCCCGAATGTCATAATTGAGTGCACATGTGATATAAACGAAATTCTATTCAATGAAATCAAAGTTGCCTATGGTTTATATTTACAGAACTCAACTCAAAAACAGTTTCGCACGTAGTTCTACGTGATAAAGTGCATCTGTAATGCCAAACCCGTTTTTTCATCATTTCAAAAACAACCGAGATATGGGAACTCCACCGATTCCGAAAATCTGCAAAGAAGTCAAAAACGAAAAGAGCTAGTTTAAATCTTTTTGCGCCAATAAATTGGTGGTTCATTTTACTTTATTCCCAATATTTCACATAACTGCAGTACTAAAACGTCAAAATCTATCTATCCTGTACAGAGCTAGCTGATGAAATATCAATGTGGAGTATAAACAGTTCAGTGTAAAATTGATGCAAATATTAAATGTATCTATTCGAATATGAATTATGACTTCAAATAATTAAAATTTTGTGCAAGTAGTTGAATTTATGATTATCAAATAATAAATTGAGTGATCATATTGAGACGAATAAGAAAACAATAAATGAAAGCTAATTTTTATTTACGAAAATTATCAGGATATTCTTCGAAGCTTTAATAATCAAGATCGGGGAAATGGTGTTATTTTTGATGGTTCAAGCACAACTAAACTTACCTTACACTCAGGTATATCAGAAGGAAAATTGGTAGGATATCAAGCTTAAATTTTTTTATAGTAGCAGAAACACACAGTAAAAAATATTATTGAAACGAACTATCAATAAAGATTCTGTTACATAAAATACTGTACCACAGTGGATGCTAATTATTCACACAATGGGCAAAACTGTATCGCAAAGATATAATAATTAGTAACTTAACGTAGTTACTAAAAACCAAAAATGCTATGATAAAACGAATGTAACGATGAAATTAACTAAACTAATATTTCCACTACTTCATATCGAATTCAATTAAATGAATATTTTTCTAAAATATTGAATTAAATTTTTATTTTGATTGCGTAACTTACTCTATTACTTTGATAAAAGGAAAATACAGATTTTATATCGAATTACATTTACAGTTGGGGAACAATGCAAGAAACGTTTTTGACAAGAGTCTCACGAACAAATGTTTCAAAATATCTCACCGTTGTTTTGTTGCGAGTCTCAAATTATCATTTATCGTTAATTTCATCAGTAACTAGTCAAATGGATATTTTCCTCTGTACAAGTATAAGATGATAATGGAATATTGAATTTTCTGTAGCTGCGATGTGAATAAATATCATCATTTTTATAAAGATAATGTATTCTGAAATTAAGCAGAATACTTTGTAAAATCAAAATTTTCTGATTCATTAATGATCTATACGACCTATATCTATTTCAGAATAAATTTCAACTGAACCTTATTTCAATGAATCGTTATTGCAAAATGAATACAAAATCAAGAAAAGAAACTAAATGTTTTATTCACATTGGTACGTTTACTGTACTAAAAATTACTACTCTTGAATGAACTCTAAAGAATAAGTACCTAGTATTCGAAAATTCAATATCAAGAAAGAGTCTGCTGACTTCAAAGTCGAAAATAGATATTTCATTCAACAAAATCATTCAGAATTATAAAAATTCACTGTTTATATTGCAAAACATATTCCTCAAGAATCAATTCTACTACCTACACCAGAAATTAGTATGTTTCGAGATAATTTAACTTTCCGAAAAATTAGTCTAACTAAAAGCACAAAACGATTACCTACATAGCCCTTATCTAATTCTGTAAGTATATCGAAAGTGTTTGAATTGGTATGGATTTTTATGTTTCAAAAAACTGAATAATAACATGATATTTCTAATCAGTCATTCCAAGAAAATAAAATCAACGAACTAACCTTTCTGTAACAAACTGAGATATCTCGCAAACACCATCATATGATCGAATAACAGGCGATCGCATTCCATTTTCACCCCGCACTGACTACGCTGAACTAAACGCGACGAGGGTGCATCCGTTACGGCCGGCATGCACTGGCACACTGTTTACAAAAGGCCTAGCGCCCTTGTCGCTTCGAAAATCCCCTACAAACCACCCCTCCACCTCGCTGGCTAGTTAAAAGTCAGTATATGAGTGGTTGGTCCTTCCCTTCCCTTCGAACGAAGAAGAAAATGACACGGGACAGCGTTCTATTCTGTGACAGCGCTCTCGCTTGACGAAGTCCACAGATTCATCTATCTGTCACTTACAGGACGATTCGGACATGTCACGTCATTGGGACGGGGAGGAAATAAACCTTCTAACTCGTATATAGGTAGCTGTCAGTTGCATCCAGAAGAGGTCTATCACAAAAAGAACGTTCGGTGAAATATGCCTTGTAATTTGTTCTTGACCGGAGGGTCCGATTATATGTATGACGTAACAGTTATCAGACTTCTGTGACCTCTATTGAAATCACGAAACCGGAGCGATGATAAATATCTCAATTCTTAATCAAAGAATTCAGTTTTTTGTATATGCTGCGTCAATTGCGAATTTCATCATCTTCAAAATATATTTTGAGGTTCTAGTTTAAGTTACAAGTTCAAATTGATGTTTAATTTTGATAAAGCTGCTAAATATATCAGAGATTACTCATTCGGATTCGGAATGACGTTTGCAAAGATATATTCAAATGATTTTGTAGTAAAAAATTATGAAAGTTATTAGAGAATTAATATGAAAACAAGGTTTTCAGTTCGTCATTTAAACACTTGAAAGATAGAAATCCTTTGATCCATATTTTTAGAAATTTGGTTAATTGTTAACTAACGAAATATTTTTGGACATCACTTTCTGGCGCTCTTCTCACATATGAACTTAACACGAATACGTCATAAAAGTTTAATTTAATTAAAGAAATTTAATTTTCAAAATTAATCAAATATTGAGATATATTAGTTTTTTTTGGTAATTTTAAGTAGTGAGTAGTTCTTAATAAATGTCGTTCACATACCTCTGGAATATTATAATATCCTTGAAAACCCGTTCCCGGAAGTATAGCAATAAACATAAACCAACCATTGGCAAAAAGCTAAAGTTTAAAAAGAGTTTATGGCCGCTGATGATTTACAATGTGAGTCCAAATAATCGCTCATAAATAATCAACTTCATTCGATTGCGAATAGGTGGTGGATTATAGATTGCCCATTCTCTGAAATGAACGTTGAGCTGGAGTAGCGACTGCCCATTTGGTAGAAAAACACTGGGAAACGTGTAAACGTTTCAGATTCCAGAGGCGTACCACGTGCGGCAAACTATCGATCTAGGACAGAAATAACAGGATAACCGAGAACAGAACATTCAGAGCATTGCCTATCATGGAAATATTTTGCATTGAGAAAGAACTTGCATATAAAGAATACAATCCATCAAAAGTCATATGCCATTGTTAGCATAATAGCAGGTAAAGTACTTTTTTCTAAGTTACCTAGGTAGAGGTTCTCCATAACAAGTTAATTTTTTTTGGATTTTTTTAACAAAAACTTTTATACAGAGTGTTTCATGTTACAGACGGCACCGCTAACTTGAATCCAGATTGTTCATATTTTGAATTTTTCTGAAAATTCTAGACATATTTGATATAGAATGACATCTTCAACTTAGAAACAGTATACATTTCTGATTTGAGGTTCGATATCCTTGTCTTTTGGATAAGTTACAGAGAATTAACACAAATCGACAACTGACATATGTTATGTGTAAAAATGCATTTTGAAAAACGATATACGAAGGTAAACCGAAATTTTTTGTCCACATATTTTGAATCGTCCTGTAGAATTTATGAGCTAGATTTTCTCATGAAGACACACTTAATTACAAAGTTACATTCATTTCTAATGACGTAGTCTTTGATTCATGGCGGTATCGCTTTATTTAAAGAGAGTGTCATTATTCTTGAAATGAGGGTGCTATGGAAAATGTGACTCGATGCCAAACTTTTATGTCATTTTGATGAACACTGATACATATAACAATCAGTTGTTGAAGATTTTCAACTATGGTTCTACCAGCAGTTGATGACCGATGGAAGATAAATAAATTATATCGCTAGACAAATTGGTTTACCGGTGAATTTACAAGGCGAAGAAGATTATGAAAAAACGGAGACGACTACTCGCGATGATTGTTGTTCGTGGCTTGATGCTTTGTGAGACAGATCTAGTACCGCTGTACAGAAATGAAACAAGTTGAAGGAAATAAGGCATGTCTCAGTAAGTGAGGCAACAGTAACGTTGCGTTCGCCAGAAAAACCAGCATTGGGGCAATGAAGAATTGGAAAAACTGTTCTATGATCAATCCAGGTTTTGCCTTAAATGTCCAGATGAGGTCTCAGAATTTATCGGCGAACTCATACCGCAAGAGTAGTTAATGATTACTTTGATGATTGATATTGAGAATAGACTAGACGATAAGGCGCCCGGATCTCAATCCAACTGAACATGTGTGGGACACGATAGGTAGGAGGTTAAGAATACGTAGAATCTATATGAAGTATGTCAAGCTTTGCAAGAAGAGTGAGCAAGAATAAACTAAGGAAACATTTTTAATCTTATCGAAGGTATGCTACGACGCATTCAAGCCGTGATAAGAGTTCGAGGAGTACCCGCTACAGCTAGCATGATGAATCCAAGACGACGTCATTAAGAATTAATGAAACTTTGTAATGGAGAGTATCTTCATAACAAAAGTAAGCTTAGAAATTCTACAAGGCGACTCAAAATTTGAGAAAAAACGCAGTTTTGATTTTCCATCGTGTACTGATAGTTGAAATGCAGTTTCACACATTACCAATGTCAATATTCTGCGTTAAATAATCTGCTACATATCCTGGATAATTTCTGCTCGATCGAATTTTTTCTGTTAAATGAATCATTTTCCTCAAATATACGAAATTCGACTGGCAGTGGTAACTACTGGCAAACAAAACCGACAGAGTATTTTTTTATTTTATATCAGTAAAAATGAAGGCTGACTAAGTTTTTGCTTCCTTTCTCATTATCAAGACAAGATATTACTTATTAGTTTTTGATTGTGTACAGAATTCCCTTAGTCAAATAATTATTTATCGTATGTTGATTTTGGCAATCAGTCTAAAAATAGTGAAAATTTGCGAAATAGTTGAATACAGGTGTAAGTTATGACATTTATCACATTTTCGAACGACTGTCAAAATTTTTCGCAAATTTTTCTTTATATTTAACAAGTTCCACGAAGAAATAATATATGGGCGATGTCAACCCAGATTATTGGGTCCAAAATGATTCTATATATATATATATATATATATATATATATATATATATATATATATATATATATATATATATATATATATATATATATATATATATATATATATATATATATATTAGCTAATAATATAGGGCACACCCTCAAAAATACTATAGACTTCTTAGGGTCGTTATTATAAGATTTTAACAATCTACAAACATCAGAGTTATCTTCTGAGTAGTCACTCTCATATTATGTAGAGCACATCTGAGTTACATCACATTTTTGTTGCTTTAGATAAGTCGAACGCCACTAAATTGATTTCACATTCACAATACAGCACGATGCAGAAGGAAATGCATGAAAATTATTAGTGTATCGTAGAACAATTTCTAACAAATATGTACTATATGGATAATTGTTTGCGGAAGTTCTTCATCAAAAATAATTTTCTATATCTCATCACTTTATTCAATACTTATTAAAAAGAAACCTACGAAGAATACTACAAGATTTGATTATTGTCATCTCTTCTTCTTAGTTAGTGTTTATATAAATTCCTTCCATAAGACATTTCTCAATTTCTTCTATCCTACGATTTCATTGAGGAAGTCATTACTTGATGAAAATCGATATACATATTTTAATTAAATAAAACAATGGTGTTCAAATTATCCACGAACTTATAACGTGTTTCACCAGACAGTGCCTTCATCAGATAAGTACTATATTCAACAGAATGATGTACATTATATATTACATTGGTAGGTTAGCTCAATAGGAGGAAAACCAAACGGTTTATTTCTTTTAAAGAGTTAAAAGATTAATAATTTAGGTCTAATTGCCCTATTTTTCTGTTTATTAATTTCCAATGCTTCCTATAGGTACAGTTTCGATCTAGTATTTTCTTTTTGTACAATATCAAAATTATTACTAAAAGTATGGTTTTCTTCTAGTAGATGGTTTGCATGGTGACATTTTCATTTTTATTTTTCATAACTGCGTCTGTATTCTGATAACCTATTATTGATGCTTCTAAAAGTTCCACCGATATAAATTTTATGTCTTCCACAAAAGAGTTCATGAACTCTTGTTTGTTTCCTTCATAATTACAGTTATTAATATATCTACCTAGAGAGTTATGTGCTTTGGCAGCTATATTTAAATAATTAAATGGAAATCAATAGAGAAAATTTCCGGAAATTTTCTTAATAATCAATTAGACTTAAGTTCGTCAACATTGCTAAATCTATTCCATTCTAAAAGAATCAACCCTGTTGAAATTTTCCTCCTATAGAGCTAAATACCTGATTTCACAAATAATATATAGAGCACATCAACTTTTAAATCTACTACTTGCCTGTGGAAGGCGTAATCTGATGTTGTTTCTCAGAAACTGATTTAATTGATATATTTTTATTTATTGTAAAAAAAATTAAACTAATATTTCATAAACAAGAAACATACCAAGTGAAGCTCGACTGTTCAGATTCATAATATCCATCTACCTAATAGTTCGAGTTCCTTTAGAAAGACAACTTGATAGCACCTTTTGGTTTACATAATGCACCAGCCCTGTTCGTCATTTTGGCGTAAAAGCAGTGAGCAGCGTGTAAACTCATTCTCGTTATACCGTTCGCGCGGGGTACATACTAAATCAATCCGGAATGAAGTATTGTTTGATGGCAATACCAGTATAAATTATGAGATCATTCCAGTGGAATGTACTGATATTCACACAGGTGTATGTCGTTCATCATGTTTACTGCTTCACGAACATTTTAAAACTGTTTATATGCTGCCTGCGTGCATTAATGCCAATCGGATTTGCAACTTGACCTCCGATTCTTCAACAAAAACCCATTTAAATTAATTAATTGTCTGGGTTCCCCTTTTCAGACGCCAAAGTATTCTTTATTATGGCATGAAAAATGTTTATTGAGAATGTTTTCCTTCAGTTCTAATTCTCGTAGATTTGATTTTGTGATAAATTATTTATGGAAAAAAAATCTCATGAAGAGTATCACGATCCAATAACATAAATGACAATAATAAATAACAAGTACTGTGTTTTAAGGAATATTACTTAATAATTGCGATTCGTATAGCGTTTCACTACACCGTAGCTTCTTCAGACGAATGAATATACAGCAATTAATAAGTAAAATTCCTTAAAACACAGTACTTGTTTTTTATTATTGATAATGGAATTTTACCAAGTAAAAGCCTCCCAAATTCAAAACATAAATGACAAACTGATGAATTGCATAAATTATGTGGTATTCTTTTTATACCGAACACCTTTATATTCTGGAAACCTCAAGAAACAAGCTGTTCAAAAAGAAAACGCTCATATTAACCTACGGGGTTCGTTCAAGAAGTGTTTGGAAATTCTAAAACGAGTTCAAACGTACGTACACCAGCAAAAACTGAAAACCGATAATTTTCGTGAACTTGCAATCTTTGAGCTAGAGAATCAAGATTCTACGATTGAAATCATAGAACCAGTTCTTTTAGCAAACATGTAAACACAGCTCAGCAGATAATTGGCGCCTCAAGCGAGGAATCATCGATAAAACTTAGACGTCAAGAACTTTCTGCAATCTTATTTTTTAGAAGGCTTCAAGAAAATGGAAAAACGCATCGAAATATATAAATTTCTCTCAAAGGAGAGTCTGTTGAGAAATAAAAGAGTTTATACCAAATACTATGTCTGGAGACTTCTTGAACGGCCCTCATAGCTATTTTGCAATTCCCAACAGCAACAGCACGCAGCTGTTCATTCATCGAATCATTTTTTATTCTCATATTCAACGGACTCTTTGGGTATCAACCAACTATTTAATAATGAAATCTTAACAAAATTGTTAGAACAGAATTTAGGAAGTTAATAAAAAAGATCCTAGCATTCCATTATCGCTTTACTCTCCATTTAAATATTCAATGAATACACATTGAATGCTATTATTGTCCATTAACTACAAAGATCAATAAATATAAACGACATTACCAGAAGTAGATTGTTGAAAGAAATTGAGAGAGTATGGTTTCTAGCTCATTGAATATTGGCATAGCTTTTATGGGTAGAATTATTCGTTCATTCTTTTCATTTCAGATAAAGGAGTTGAAAACCATTTTTCCTGGCGCATCCGCCATTTTACATTTGATTCGAAACCTGAAAATAGGCATTTGGTGTTCACCTATGTGTAGATACTTTCTCTGCTTCCTCTAAACGTCTTCTTTATGAATATTTGGAAACATATTTTCGTATGGACAGTCCCTTCATTTTACAAATTCTTCGCGTTATTTACTATTTACTGTGGAAATTCAGCCATTAATTAAACCCGTGTCCAAATTGTCTAATCCACGCAGTATTTTTTACAGTGTAAATTAGTACAATATATAAATATATAAAACTAAAAAAATATATTATTCAACACTGATAGTAAAATAACTAGGAAAAATTACTACAAAAAGCAAGGGTACTCGATATATATATATATATATATATATATATATATATATATATATATATATATATATATATATATATATATATATATATATATATATATATATATATATATATATATATATATATAAACATATATCGAGCACCCCACGCTTTTTGTAGTAATTTTTCTAGTTATTTTTGTATCAGTGTTGAATAACGTATTTTCTTAGTTTTCAAACTATTTATATTATATTTATTTCTTAAATTTCTAGTGTCGGTTATTGAAAAACTTATAATATTATTGTATTGTCATCGTTCTTTGATAAGTATATAAATTGTCAATCAAATGTGATATCTTAAACAGTGTTAACACAATGTCGAAAAATTTCGTAGCATAAATAGAATTGATAAAGAAGTGGAAGGATTCAATTGGATGGTCATATCATAAATAAACTGCTGATTTATGCACCTCACTATAAATCGAATCACGTAAGACCCTAACATGTGCATACGTAGGAATGACCCCTTCTAGGAAGTGGATAGCGGAGATTCAATGAGAAACTATCTTTTTTAACGAGTATTCCTCTCTATACGAACTGGATCTTTGTCAAACGCGTAACATTACAACCTAGAATATCTGTAGATTACGAGTGACTGAAAATATTTCGTTTTCTCTACTCCAATTTCAATAAACATAACACGTGAAAGTCTTTCCACGCGTAAGATATTCATTATCGATTTTTGTTATTCCCATGATTGTAACCAACTTGTCGTCACTCACTTGCCGATAGAGCCCTAAACTAATTGAAATAAATCACTCAATTGATTAAATCGATTTATTTACGATGTTTGTTGCTACTAGACGAGTCTGTCAGAAAACATTCCTGGGGTTGATGACATAAGTCCATGTATTATGTAAATGAAGTCTCTAATAAACACACTCATAATATATTTAAATGAATTCTGTATAGTGCTTGCTCGTAACTTTCAAGGCAGATTGTACCAGATCTAATTCTTCATCAGAATAAAAAGTAGAATTTCAATTTAATCAACACGAATGTAATAATTCATCTATTCTTGACGGTAATACAAATTCTCCCACATAATACATGTAGTATATATTATGTTTGGTTTTATATATCTTAATTTTCAGAATGTCGTTTCTAGAATTCTACAATTATCAACAAGTTATCATTTGAAGTATGAATTTTATTTTGATAGACATATTTCATGAATTGAAATCATAAATATATAAACTTTGTTCCTTTCAAACAATATTATCAACACCATTACCAACAATAAAACAAAAAACTACTCAACAAGACTGTAAGAGATATACAGGCTGCTTCCTAAGTAAGCGGACCTATTTTAGGTGAATTTCTTAGCTAAAATAAGCTGGATTTGTCACACAGTTTATATTTATTAGGGATCACCTTTTCCAGATATGGTAGCTCATGTCAGTGGTGATATTGAATGAAGATTTTGATATTTCTTCACAAACGAAAAAAGCAATAATCTTAAAATTCTGTAGAAATTCTTAGTTCACCGAAAGTCAGTGCTTTTTCATTTATTCACTTCGACTGCAAATGGATGAAATCCGTAATAGTTTCTTTTTTTGATTATACTTTTTTAGAAAATTTATCGATTTGATTTATCTAACCAAATCTCTATATTATGCAAGTATTATACATTTTACGCCTGCAGGGCTAATAGGTATTACCTGTGCGCTGGACTAGGCCTCAAACTTATAGTGGAAGAGGAATAAATAGGAAATGAAACAAGAAAAGAAAAGAGATAATGCCTCATTAAGCTATCGATTTAATTAAATTAAGTTCACAATAAAATTAAAATGTCATCATAGAATTATAAGCTAATAAAATGAGCCTCAATACTGAGACTATACATTTCAACAACATTTTTCCATTTCTTGAATATAGTCATCTTACTTCCTAACAGACTTTTGAGGTAATCTGTTGATATAATTAACCGTGAAATTATTATTTTCACAAGCCGCTTTTCAAAACAATCTTGCTTCTTGTATTTTCTCGAAACATGCAAATTATTGGAGAAAAAAATAGTTTCTGTGTAACTGAGATTCAGGTAGGCTGATGTCATTGATAAAAATTCAATTATTTGATAATCTTTCAGTGACTTATTTATTTATTTCAATAATCTTATTTTAACTTGTTGAGGAAAATTCTTCATGGAAAATAGTGGTATTCTATTCTATACTTGCCCATAATAATAAATAACAGCCTACTTAAATTTTCCCGATTCCGACTTTCTTGAAATTTGATTTGGGGTGCTTACATAATTTTCTTTTCTGAAAACATATGTATTTTGAAAGAAAAAAGCAAAAGAGAGAAAGATTTTTGTATTAAAATGGTGCTTGAAAAAATAATTATTAAAATGCATATTGTCATTTTATCCCTAATGTGTGTATACATTCTTTTCGTTTTCTCAGTTCTGTGTATGATCTTACTAGTTACGATAATAATTCTTCTTTTAATTATATTCGTTTGGTACCAAATGATATTTATAGTTACATCCCGTTTTTCTACTGTTCAGATTGTCATGCCACTACCATTCAATCGATGATCAAGCTAGAATAGAGAATGAAGCGTAAACACAATTATCCTGATTGCACTTTTCGTTCACAATACACTCACAGTGACCAGTGATTGGAGGAAGAGGGAATCATATTAGAGATTACCTATGGTTCGTACGTTTGTTCTCATTTTCTTGATCTTATACTTTAGAAGCGAACATTCGAGGTTATGAATGTTAATACATACTGTGCTTTTCTCCGATAATGTTTTGACTCACATCAAAGTTTGATATGATATGATCAATATCGTCTTCGAAATTTTTTTAACTTTCCTACATTCGAATAAATACATAAAAAATTAGTTTATTTCTGTTGAAAACTTCTACACCACAATAAAACCATCTTAAGAATTCCCCAAATTCGTCGGTCGGTTTTTTCACCATCAAAACGCAAAACGGCGACAACTATCCGAGTATCCATTTAAATTTCTACTGCCAACATCCCAATTCTGTTGGCGTTGACAACTGGAGTGATTAATTGAAATTTAAAGACGATCCCAAACGTGTTTTCTTGATGGCCTTTCGAAGTTCGTACATTCTTCAGTCGGTCGTTTTATTGTCATTGTTTTTCGCTCTGACTAAAATACGAATGCGACATCGAGAATCATCGGCCTTGGTGTGCTCTGTCGATCAGAGGATGAATATTAATTTTCGACGTTGATTGATTTGATAAAGCGGCCGCCGAATTAAATGAGCAGCTGCGAAACTGAGGCTGAAATTTCTTTCATGAAAAGAAATAAAGCGTATCTTTTATCGAAAAAAATACACCGTACTGGTAATGAATTTTTTCAATGCATTCATCTATAGAAAACTTTTTTCCGGACAAAATATTGATGACACTTGCGGATAATGAATAACTATTCACATTACGACATAAACAAACTTTAATCAAGTTTCAATATTCAATAATTTATGAATTGTCAAGTATGTCCTCTTGAGGACCGATTTCTCCAATTTCTTCATCATGATCATCGTCAACAAGGACCTCAATATCAGTGACAGAATTAAAAGAGTTTTTACTTGAGTGGTTTGGCGGATTTTAATGAGATTTTTTGTGTGTGTTGAACTCGAAAACTTGAAATCTTAGGTACAGGGTATGCATCCGGAACTTGATTTATTTTGTTACGGCGAATCTAATGTATTCAAGAAAATATGGGTTACAATTTGAAAAAAATAGTTTTCAATGTTTCTCTGTTTCGAAATGTTAGGCGGAAAAAAGAGCACTGTGTATATTGACTGAGATTTAGTCGAATACGAGTTATATCCCGCATGGTCTCTTATTTGCAAAACACCTTTCATTATTTTGGTAGCTCACGCCGATCTCGTGATTCGTCAATTTTTTCAAAAGGCAAAAAATGGATAATTTTTCAATAAAACTGGGATGATTCATGAACGAAACAAGCTAGACTTATGTGTTAGGATATAGAAAAACTATTTAATTTCTGCTTTGGGCAACAGCAAATCACATAATAATGATAAGAAAAATTTAAATGACAATTTCATTATTGAATATCATATGATATGTATACAGTTTATCGAAAACTCATTTGATGAACGCACTACTAACAGGCCAACGTATGGCCAAGACACCTGGCACGCTTATTATAATGCAGTCCACTTGCTCAATTTCTGCAATTTTTGATTAATGACTTTGCTTTTCGATATTTCTTGGCAAACACAGCAAACAACTATATGACAATGGAAAAATCAGGAAGTAATCTTCTGTAATTTTCTGGTGTAAAATCATCATCATGAACAAGAGATTTATTATATTTCTGAGGTATGTTTATAGGTACTCCTTTCTATATCAATAATTTCTTTATTAAAATATCTACCTATACATAATACTGTTATTCCCAACATTGGATCGTTCATATATAGAACATGTTTCCAGTAATACTTTATATGTCCGTATATTGAAATAACCACATGAGAAAGCATGAGTAAACTACCGATGTTGTTGATGGTGATGATAACCAGCTGGTTAGATCTCGTTTGACTTGGAAAACATCTGGAAAGAAATCCAACAAGTGCAAGTGGAACAGAAGCTTGAAGGTATTTCAATAGTTACATATTTACTCAAGAAATTAACAAATATCATTGATGTAAACTCGGAAATTCTCCGATGATATTCGATGTCTGAAAGCTTTCTGATATATCTACGATCAATAGGAAAGCACATCCGTCTAAATCATCAAATATCTGCTGGCATTCCTAGAAACCGTGTTTGTTTGATTGGTTCGGATGACTTCCGAATATTATACACTAAGCTTAGAAATCAACGCACAATTTGAATATTTAATTTTTTTTTGGCAACCAAAATTCGATGTTTTTCCTTGACCTGTTTGTTCCTCTCATGAAAAATGAAACGAAACTTAGCAAAAAAACTATCACATATTGATAACAGCAGTTGTTGATCAACTTTTGCGAGTAACGTTTGTTTGTAGAATAATTCACAGGCACAAGGAAACTGATGTTCATGAAAGGAGACCTGGATATCCATGATCGTTGAAGAATTTCCTCGTTAAGACAACAAAACGCTACTGCTAGGCTCGAAAGCTTCGACAGAACAGAATTTTGTTGGACGCCTCGTACCGCAGCTCTAACCGCAGCCGATCAAAGAGCCCTATTGAATTTTTCCAGCATGTCAATTGATTAGCTGACTGGGAGAAAGGTTTATCTATAGATGAATCTAGATTTTGGTCTTTTGGGATCGCCGTTTATGAGTATACAGAAGCCGAAATGAGAGGTAGACCCAGTGCAACTGTTTACCTACCTATGGTTTCGGTGGAGGTTCAATAATGGTGTGGGAGGGAATTTCTTTTAACGCATGCCCTCATCTGGTCATCGTAAATAATGGAACGCTGAATGCTCATAAGCACGTTACAGACATTTTAGAAGAACATGTTATAACATTTGCGCCAAACATGGGTGAAATTTTCTTGTTTATGCATGATAACGCCAAACTGCACCAAGCTCCATTAGGAACTACCTTTAAGATCACGTAATCACTTCAATGAGGCGACCTACACGAAATGTAGACCTCAAACCATCGGACAAGTTTGGAAAATTCTCAATAAAATATTAGGATGCCAGCAGAACCAGCCAGCTATCGTGAATGAGGTTCGGAGCAGACTACTCGAAATTCGGAACGAAATGGATCAAAATACTATAAGGTCATGAAATTTGAGTATGAATCGTAGATGTCATGCAGTAATTTTCGCCATGGGTGGAAATAGTCGATATTAACACGTTTTTAGGAACAGTGTACTTACAGTTTCGAACAGTGATATGCAACTTTTGCGTCTCCAAAAATCACCATTCCAAATGCACAGTTTGTGATTGCGGCATAACATTATAACCAGCGAATGAGGAGTATTCAATTGATATTCGGCAAATAAATATCTTTTTGTTTTCAAAATGTTCCCTTTACTTGTGACTTAAGACATTGTTTCTCACAGAATTTCCTGATTTTGAGATATTACTGATTGATTCAACTTGATAAGTCAACGCGATCCAGAGGAAATAAGAATAATTTCAGTATTGGATTTTTTGTAACGCAATTACAACTACAGTTTCCGTATTTTTCTCTTCATTTCTCTCAAACATTAGTTCTTGCGAACTTTGATGAATCTTCATTGTTATAGGGAATATACCTATTGATTTCTAGGTTAGGATCAAAATATGCAGTGAAATGCATTTTCTGGTTCCTTGACTCAAAAATTTGATTATTTCGCAGATCGAAGGGATTGCAGATTGGAGTATCATCAGAAAAAGGTTCATTATGACGAAAAAAATTTTCTTCTCATAATGTAACTACAAATTTTCAATTCTAGGATTTTTCCTACATTTGTGATGGAAATAATTGTTTCTTGCTAAATTTCATATTATAGGTCCCTTTACGTTTAATTTCCATGCAAGCGCCGAAGTAAGCAGCAAAATGCGACATAAAGAGCCCTATATTCGTTGACTGAAAGGTTTGATTTCTTCTAAGATCAAAGTGATTATAGACCTGAGTATCTGATACGAATTTCAACTCGATTCCTTTAAGCGCTTCCTAGAAAAAGGTGAACACATCCATTACATGAAACATTTTTTTGTGATGAAATGCAAATACATTTTTTATTCTATATATTTACTGCTTTTCGCCTAATTTAATTTTTTGAGGTCAACGGAAAGTGCCATATAGGTTTTGATTCATTTTACAGTGTCAAAATATGCCGCAAAACGCTGTATACCTACAAGTGTTCTTGGTAAAAGTGTATTGATGAACAAACAGACATACTGTCAACGAAGTGATACTACAAGGTTTTCTCTTTTCCTTTCAGAGTAAAAACTCCCAAAAATGACCCTGATTGAAAGAAATAAACTTCAGATTGATAAACATTCAATCATCAAAGAACATGGTACGTAAATCGTTATGATAAAGCTTCCTTATAAACAAAAATATAATTTTGAAAATCATCAAGACTGATGAAAAGTTCAAGTATGTCAATGAGAAATTCATTCATTTATCACTTCTGCAACTTATTCATTCATTTTCTTCCAAAACGAACAAATAGTTTCGGACAAGCCCCTTCGACGTGGTGCATACCCATAATAAAATTTTAACCAACGGTGAAGCCATATCCCTCAGACGTAAGAAGAAGAGGATTTAAGATTCGATGGCGCACCACGGTCCACGTCTGCAACCTGTCCACATAAATCTGTCATCGGCCGACAGACAACCGTGCTCGAAGCGGATGGCTCCACCAGATCTATCTCGCTATTTATTCTCCCACTAGACAGCCACTCTGTTTACCCCAGACTTTCTTCATGTTCCTTGTTTCGAGATAACGCCAGACAAATTTACTAAGAATTGTTGTAATGAACTTTTTCCGAAGGTTTTTTCAACTTGGCGCGACAGAAGCAACGGGTGTGAAAATTTGGAGTATTTGTACTGTATAAAACTTTTTCAAAGTGTAAAATTCCTCGATCTTCGTTTACGAGATAAGAGAGTTGAAATACGATTATACAGTTTTCGTTTCTGATAGACCTGCTATATTCATTTGTATTCGAATGTATTTTGTAGAACGAGGTGGCAATTCTTTCAATCTATAAATGGAAACGAATGTACGTCTGTTTGTGGATTACACAAAGATCCGATATCTATGAAACTTTGGGAAGTTGTTGAGTATACTTTCGCGTGTTTCAATACTTTCTATATAAAAAACATTGAATAATTTCGTTAGTAAACGCATTACTTGGAAAGGGCCATTTTTCTCTTTTAAATGTTCATAGTAGTCCCGCTGAGACTTTTGTGGAAATTAACATTGAAACATCCAAATCTTAAAGAACGTTCATAGCTGGAATTAATTAATTAGATCATTTGATATCCTTTCCATATCAAGTACATACTAATATGATTTTAACGAAAACTTCAGCGCATTCTACCATGACTGACAATGCAACTCCTGAATCCCGATCTGTCTGGCGTCTGCCAAGGGGGGGTGGTTTCAGCTCATGATGGTACACATTGTCGCCAACGTAACAGGCAGGTGTCTAAAGACTCCCAGATTATTCGAGTTTTAACCGAGTTCAACTCTAGACTCTAATTAGGAGGTTGTTCTATCCAATTTGACTTTCAGGTGCAGTTTGACGTCGTTCAAACTATACATGTTCCAAATATTTATGAATTCAGCAGAGTAATGTCAGATCTATCAACTTTTCAACTGAAAATCAAGAAGTTTTTATAGGTAAATCCAAAAATATGTCTCTGTTCCTTGAGGGGATGCAAGTTGGCTTATTTCTTTCTAGGATATCAAAATAAATGAAATATCCTGGTTCAATCAAATTTAGTAAGTTTAGCTAATTTATTGTCTGGATGAAAGCGAAGAATTCGACAAACAGGGATGTCATCCAGAAAGACTCAAATTCATTTTAATTACTAAGGACTGGAAAAACCTCTTCCAGCAGATTCAAGTATAACAAGTTGGGATTTTGAACTTAAACCTCAACTGAACCTGTCCTATGTTTGAAGTACATAAATGTTTGCTAGGTGAGTGTCGTATCTGATATGCTCGATCATATTTGCGATGAAACATTTGATGGTAGCGATAGTTCCCTTACTTTATATGTAGATGTAATTTGGGTTCATTAATATACTCCTCATTAATCAACAACAGCCAAAGCTATGCAGAGTAGGTGAACTAACTCCAAAGAAAAGAGTTTTATTTGGAAAACATCATTTGCATCAAAGCTAGACAGAATATCAGATATGTTTAAGTGATGTACTGAGAAAAAATTTGTGAACAGCGTAGAAAATAATTATGGATACTGTAAACTCTTAATTTGAGAAACACAAGAGTACTCTGGGTAATATATAAAACGTATTTACCTTGATTATTATGAAAATTTCAAATTTAAAATAGCCATAAAACTTTTTCATTGCCCTTTTTTTAATGCTCAGCAGGTGGGTTATTCAATGGTATCAATGTCTATGGCACATTTGACAAAACTTTGATGTATACGTGAGATGAGTTTTTTTACGTGCTAACAGAAGTATAGAGTAGATGGTTAATTCATAAAAAACAATATTGCTACTGAAAGATTGCAGAAAAATCAATCTTGATTGTTTGATTGAAGATTATAAGAACATTAATTCAAGGCCACGACATTGTCCATCTCTTCAAGTAACTCAATGAAATCATCTATTAGTTTCATGATTTGATTTATGCTAGCAACAAACAGCAATTTGAAAACAATATTCCATTCTAGAATGAGTAGTTGAGTTCAAAATGCGATAACGAGGAGCGCAGAAATTGCATGTAAATGTTGACCAAACGACATCAATTGTAACGAAATGTTTAAATAATCCACAAATCAATGCATTTACTCAATTTTGAACCTGGAGAAACCCCTATCTCTGTTAAAATATTTTCTAGTACACGCTACAGTTAATTGTGAGATTTTTTTAAAAGCGCTATAATGGTTATACACTTATGACGAAAATATTGGATATTTGGTATTCTTTCTGTTCGTTATTCAACTACTGATATAAAGTGACTGAAACGATAGATTAAATTATGTGTATCAATTAGCAACAATAACAGAAACTGGATGCCCCTTCTTTCTTCGAATAGTATTATAAACAGAAAAATTTCATTAAATGAATCTCAAGGTGACCTTATTGAAGAATATGACCTCCTCGAGAAGAGATCACACCCCCTTAGACACGCTCAAATATAACTCATTGAGAGAATTTTTGCGGATACGCCAAGGCGATTGATGAGCATCAAACAATTGTTACCGATTCTTAAAATCATGCTGACCCAGTATAAAGCCTTTTTGCAATGTTTCCCAAGCGTTCTCAATCGGAATCAGATCAGGCGATTCAGCAGGCCATGGTAAAAGATTGTAAATTTCAGAAAACCGTCATAACAGTTGCAGTGTGAGGGATGAGCATTATCATGCATAAATACTCAATTACTGTAGCATATGAAAGTACAAAGAGTTGAAGATCCTGATTAACGTAGAAGTTGGCATGCCGACAGTTGTCAACCAGAACCAGATCAGTTTTGCGATTAAAATACAATTCATAACAAACCATCACAGTACTTAATGTGCAGCTGAGTACATCCTGAACTTCTCTTGACCTTTGAACATTACCAGTATCTCCCAACTCTCACACTCGTCTAAAACTGCAGTTTGAAGCGAGATTAATGTAATAATTAAAAATTGGAACGATCTAAGTCTCCATTCCACATGATTGTTAGCCCGATCTATTAATGATAGCGGACTGACACCTTCAAGGTCTTCTGGAGTGAAAACGGATTTCACGCAACCTATTGTTAATAGTTCTTTTCAAAATATTGAGGTTAAGCGTTTGCAATTATGCAATGCACTACACGTTGTAATGAGATTCCGGTGGGCGTTTTATCAAATAAAATGACTCTGAGCAACTGTTGCGATATGATGTGTTTATCATGTTCCTTTACACTGCTTGTTTTTCTATACTGGACTAACAATCACGAAATAATGTTCTGTTCAGTTCATCAAAACATAATGATGCCTCTCTATAGCTTTATTAGGGTAAATCAGTACAAAAAAATTGAGACACAATTTCTGTCTTGGGAGTGAGGAAAAAATGAATTCCTAAGTGACATCAAACAACTGCCTTCGAGCTAAGCCGATAATAAAAACACATATGAATATGAACACTGGTAGATCACTTATATACAAACATTGCTTATTCAAAAGAAACAAATATGGAATATGGCATGATAAGCGATCATGAAGTAATTGGTACTGAGCTAAGGACATCTACTGAAACTAAGAAGTGTTTCTTCATTCGTAGAGATTTTTCTGAGAAAAAGATAAATGACTTGAGTCTGGCTTTGTTAGAACAAAACTGGAATAACACATCCTGTAACATTGATGTTATATATCAAAACTCATGAGCAATATTGTTAGTGTTGTTGATAAGATTTCCCCACCACAAAAAAAAGTTACTCGACCAGGCATTAGGTGGTTTGATGCTGAAGTAAAACTAGTGCAGAAACAGCGGAAAGAATATTATAAAATATTCAAATTTACCGAAAAAGATTTTGAAAAATATAAGCTGAAACGGAACTTAGTTGTCGGTTTGATTGGGAAAAACGAACGTGAGTTTTATGAAAATGAAATAGACAAAAATAAAGGGGAAAGTAAAAAAATGTGGAAAACATTGAAAGAACTTGTGAACAAGGGACAAAAATCAGTTGATTTTTCACTTCTTGATTTGCAGATCCAAGGTGGAGCAATTGAAGATTCTGAATTCCTTTTTGCTGATAGTATAAAGCAGCCTGTTTCCTCTATACCAGAACCATTCAGGGTTTCGAAGAAGTTAAACGTAAGGTGCAATGTTCATTGGAATCGTTTTCCAAAATTTCTTTGAACAAACTGAAACGTAAGATTGAACGTCTTAAAAATAAGGCATCGGCAGATGAAATTCTGACCTCTAAACTATTGAAGGTTTTATTTCCTATCATGGGACATCCTTTGCTAAATTTGGTTAATACATCACTTCAGACTGGAAAACTACCTTCCGCTTTGAAACTTTGTGACACCCATTCCGGAAGTCAACAATCCAAAGACAGCTGAGGAACTCTGACCCATAAAATTATTACCGATAATTGAGAAAATTATAGAAAGTTTAGTTCATGAACAGCTCAGTGACTATCTGGAGAAAAATGAAATATTTTACAAAGGTGAATCTGGATTTCGTAGGAGACACTCATGTGAAGGTGCATTGCAGTTTGTGCTATCTAATTGGAAGAAAGATATTGATGATGGTAAAATATATGTAAGTGTTTTTGTTGACTTAAAACTTTTGAAACCATTAATAGAGATAAATTGATTGAAGTGTGTCGTAGTTACGGGGGACGAGAGAGGATAGTGGACTACCTACAAAGAAGAACATAAAAGACAAAATCGGCGAGAATATTTCATTTGAGGCTGAATTACTAAATGGTGTGCCTCAAGGGAGTAAACTAGGACCATTGTTTTTTATATTGTATGTTAATGACCTGAGTGAGTATGTATGTGACTGTTTTGTGAGTTTGCACGCTGACGATACCCTTATATCAGTCTCTGGTTCGAACTTTGTTGATGTTATTAAGATATTAAATAGACTATTGAAAATTTTTTACAATTGGCTTGATCTCAAGAAGTTGAAGTTAAATTCACAAAAGACAAAGTTCATTGTATTCGGATCACGGCAGAACTGCAGGCTGTTTGAAGATGAAATCTTGAAAATAAGTTTTGGGGATGAACCTGTAGAACAAGTGAGCGATATTAAGTATCTTGGAGTTCATTTGGAGCCGCAGTTGACACTTAGTACCCATATCAATTATATGTGTAAAAAAACTTGGTAAGAAAATTGGTTATTTTCGTAGGATATCCGGGAGGTTACCTGATTGGTCAAAACGCTATAATTAATTAACTGTCTTTGTCTTCAATACGATAGTTCACCTCCAATTAACATATAGTATATCATTACTATTGGGATGCAATCAAGAAGATATAGACAGATTGCAGATTTTGCAAAACAGAGCAATGAGGGTTTTATTAGGGTGCAATAAGTACACGAGGATAGACGACATGCTGCGTTCTTTGAAATTCATTAAAATCCAAAATATGATAGAAGAAGCTAGTTTAGTTTTCATTTATAAAATAATTAATAATTTGGCAGCACCATGTCTTTCTCATTTTCTTAATAAAAGATCAACCATGATATCGTATGACCTGAGGACCGGGGAGGATTATAATATCGGTAAATTTTAGTGTTTAAAAAAGTCTCGATTCAACCATGACTTGAAATTTTTCAATGGATTGCCTTTGCTTGTAAAACCTTCTACTTCTTTAAGGACATCTAAGTCAAGACTTAGAGAGTTCTATTCAGTTGATTAGATGGTGGGGTGGTATAGGTTACGATGGGATATACATTTGTATCATTCATAATTATTGTTATTGTACTGTAGTAGCAGAAGCTAATAAATATACATTCTATTCTATTCTATAATATGTGGTTGAAGTGCAAATGCTCAAAAAAATGTCTCAATTCCATGTGTAGTTGGGAAATTAAAGAGAATTTTCATGATATCCTTTTGGTTTAGAAATGTATGTATGTACACCCATGGCCATATAAAACTCGAAGAAGCCAAACATGCCAGGTTGAAGCCAACGTCTTATCCTTGTTGGACACTCAGATCGGCTGAAATGCACACGTGTAGCTTTGATGACAACCAATATCAATATGTCGACGAAGCAACGGCGACGTGATCGTCACAAAAGCCGGCAATCAATAAGAACTTTTCCAGTAAAAACGTCGCAAAGTCCTCTCAGATAACTTGAATCACACGTGCCACCCTGTCTCGGTCCTTCTCAGCCACTCAATTCTAGGCCCTTGATGTGTTTATGAGACTTCGGGGACATGGTGCGCTCAATCCGGCCGCGGCAGAATTGCCGCCGAGGCGCTGAATTGCCACGCCATTAAAATGCTCCGCATCAAATTTTCCTGCTGAATGGCGCGCTATGGAGGGAGGTTAAATGAATCAACTAAGTCGAAATATCGCACAGATGTGTCTTAGAATCGAAGTTTTACGAACTGAGTTCGATACTCTGTGACTTCAAGGTATTTGAGGTACTTCTTTGAATATTTGGAATATTATATTTCAAGGTAGGACTCAATGCCTCAGTCATCAGTACAAAAAATTGAAAGGAAGATTCTGTACGAAAAATATTGCACTTTCAAAAGTGTGAAGACTTAAGAAAAATAAACAAAATTTACGTAAATCTCACCACTCTTTTATGAAACAAATTGTCTCACTTATTCGTCTGTGGGAAAAGTGACTTAGCTTTCCAAGTTCCATTATATGAACGATCGAAGAATAGCATTTTGTGAGCGAATGAGAAATATTATCAACCAAATTTCATGAAAATATCGGCTTCAGCAATGAGTGCACCTTCTTTTGTATATGGTAATATAAACAAGCAGAATGTACGATACTGAACCGATGAAAACTTTTATATCACTGGAGAAACACATACAATTTCCTCAATATCCAATGTGTCTCAGGAGAGGTGTTTTAAATTCTTCAAGTTGATCTGCAGGGAGGTGGAGAATGATTTGGATCACATTAATTTTTGAGTCCCCAAAAATTAAAGTTGTTTTGCAATTCTTTGCCTCTAAAATAGTTTTCGAGATATCTTGGGTATACAGTTCTGAAAAAAAATATCAACATGTACAGTAAAACTGCATTTTTTGAACATCACAAGATAATACGCGGTGCCATTAGATAGATAGAAATGTTTCACATTTGAAGATTTCAACTTTTCAATTGAAAATTTCATCGAAAAGAACTCGAATTTGTCAATACTATGATATCGCTAAGCAAAACTTAAACAAAGAGAGATAGGATAAGAACTAGTTGATTTCAAAAATGTGATGGGACCTGCCAGAGTTTCATTTTTCCCTAGAAAGACTCGGCTATTATTCCCTCCATTTTCGCTATTAGGAAGGCCCTAGCTAGCATAAAAAAGAGTGTAGGGTGGGTTTAAGTCTAAACTATTCCCAGATAAGTAAAGAATTTTTCATGGGGCGCCAGGTGAATTGCTTTAATTTCTAGTAGTAGGTTGTGAATTAGATAAGAAAAGAAAAAAATAAAAGAAAACGAAATACACTCCAAACGAGAAATTATGAGGTAACCGGTGGTAACCTTTTGTGAACAGAATATTATGTGAGATTTGTATCAGCCTATATACCTACTATTAATGCGATACAGAAATGAAAATCGCTGCATTATTGGTTGATATAAAATATTTGTTGATTGTTAATAAAAAGAAGAAAAAAGAATTGAAAATTAAAATACTAAAGTATCTAGGTATACTAAGATGAAATATAAAAGCAGATTACATTCAACGATTATTTGTGGCGCAGTTTTGACTCTAGGCGACGCACTTTCGAATAGTTTTTCAGGTGTTAAATAGTTAGAGAAAACCAAATAGATTTGACCTTCAGTTAATAGAAGTAATTTTTTCCAAACTCCACGTCCAAATTTGAATTTCCAAAATAGAACCAGTGCAGATACCATACTTCGAAAAAATATCTAGAGATAGTTATTCAAGTAACTTAAAAGTTGTTAAGCGGCCTCCTACTATAAGTATGTCTCCGAATAATCTCGAATTTGGCGATGCCGGGACGAAAGTTGTGATCAGTTTAATCGAAAAGGTAAAACACAAAATCGTTAAAAAGCAACAAATTTTTACTGTATCAAAATCCATTTAATTTTCAAGCAACGAGGTACAGTTTTGAAGTCCACGTGAAACGAACTAAAAAATGAGATGGGTACTTTTATTCACCAACAAATGTTGCCTTACGATATATCGCTAAAAGAAAGAATATTGTAGAAACGACAACAATTCATTAAATATGACAGAAAGGAAATCATCTACCACCTATCGATATTCAGTTGATTTGTTCAACAGTTGTCTACCCAACAATTCTGAAAATTGAAAAAAGTAGTATCAAAAAAAAAGTAGAATTCGTTCCGTGTTGGAAAATCGAATGTGACAGGCTAAGTAGTTTAGCATTTTCACTCCTCCCCATAACTAGCAAATAACAGATATGATACTGATTGACAAACGTCATTTTTTAAATATTAGTTGAAGATAATTCTTCATGTGCTGAAATATTACAGATAATTAAGGGAAACTTATCTTTGAAATTATTTTGAAATTTATTTTTCAGGAGCCACGAGATTTCTCTCTCGAATGTCTATACCAAATAGTCAGTGCGAAACAGAAGTATGCAAGTTAGACGAATACAATATATTTGAACATTCAAAAATTCAATGAATAATGCAAACTTTTATGTAAACGCCGGTAAAGCACCGACCAACACTCCGAGCATGAACAAAAGGCTGGTTCATAGATTAACGCGTGACAGTAGAGAAGATCTAACGCCTCGCGAAACAATGAGCTGAAAACGCCAGGTTAGAAAAAGGCAACTCAGAGGGCGCCATAGTCTCATTTAGTATACATTAAGCCGATATATTGTTCCTCGAGCGAATATATTCTCAGGCAGGTCGATTGTATCTCAGCTATCGGGATTTAGGCAGCATACAGATCGCCTGATCTGTTCTAGAGTCGATTTTTTATGTGCACAAGTAATGTTCAAACGTGGATATTGCAGCGGGGAGGATAGAGTTTGTGCCCGTCGCTATTTATGCCCGACTTCAGGTATATTGTCTTGGATGGCTTATACGGCTTCCTAATGTATATCAGACTATTGGCGAAAATTATTCGGTTCGTTGCAGAGCTCTTCGGAAGTTCCGTGACTTGCATATCAACAAATATTCCATTGTATAGATTAAAAGTGAAGTTGTCTGAATACTCTAGTCTATTATTATTATTATTTATAGAAGTAATTCAAGAATGACGATTTCCTACATACAATTTATCATCAGAAAAGCCATACTAAGCAGGCTTATAAAATATGAATAAATCAACTGATTATCGGAATTATTCTTTCATATTAATTTATTCTGCGAAACCTCAGGGTTAATTTAGAAAAACAATTTTAGTAACTCTCTCAAAGTAACGAAACACCGTAATTAATAACAACTGCGTACATCTTTTCAAGTACAAAATTAGCATGATTCATAGTCTAATTAGTCCAATATTTTATAGACCACTATTATAGCGAATGAATGAAAATACATTTGAATTTTCAAAGCAAAGCCGAGGAGCTAAGTAAGATCGTAATGAAATACATTGGATAACTTGGTGATTATAGACTCTATAGGATAAACTAAAAAGCAATTCCGAAAATCAATAACAGAAAATTGATTTTGGCCAATTGAATATCATTAAAATATTCTTATATTATATATTTGGGCGGCAAACAATCTTAGCTGAACCTTCTCGAAGGACCACATATTCATGAATATAAATAAGCACCTTAACAAACAGAGCTTAATTTATCACAATTAAAAGCGTTAAGGTCAGAAAAACCAATCAAGATCGAGACAGCATAATACAGATTTGAACCAGCCGAATCTATCAGAAAGATAGTATCCAATTCTGAGGAAAAAATGTAAACTGTTCTTCTTACTGACGGCTGAGAAATCCCCCAATACTTTGGATAGAATCCGATTCAGAAATATAGCAAGAAAACTTCACTACAAGAAAAGCCTCTAAAGCTGAGGTACGCTGGTGGACTATGAGCCAAGCTATGCCATTGGCAAAGCTGGTTGCTCTGCCAACGATTTTGGTTGAAAAATGGCTTATTCATGAAAATCTTTGGTCAAAATGAAGACAGCCTTACTGCCTGGATCTTGGACATAGTAGGAGGTCCTTAATATAACTTTCTTGCTAAATTGTCTAATGAAGGTTCCGTACTCAACAAAAATGATCTGCTTGTTTGTATGACCATATGTCAATGAAATTATTTTGTATGTCGAATATTTCACGGCCATTTTTTGTTTTTATATTTGTTAATTTGGGGTCTATGGTGTTTCTGTTTCTGCACTCAAACATACGTACCACATCACCTTGAATATCGGAGCTGGTAATTTTGACCCTTCGGATGGGAAAGACAGGATATTCTGTTGTTGATTTTGATCACTGAAGATGATTCAGAGAACAAAAGTAATTGTATTCTCAAATTGGCAGGATCCTATGTGGCCGAAGTGTTCACCTTACAATGAATATTATCTACGGCATGTCCTTCTACTGATCGACGATCTGGTTAAAATAAAAAACGAAGCGTAAACACAATAACTCAATTACACTTTATATTTAAATCTTATTCATGGACTAGCTGACAGCTGTTACAGATATCTTAAAGATATCCCAAACCATACAGAGTATTTCGTAAAGTTCACTCATTTCTTCTTATTTAGTTGAGCTTATACTTTAGGAGCGATTTGAAAAGGTTTGGTGTGCTTTGAATGTTGATTATCATTTTCTTGAGCTTAGACTTTAGGAGCAATATATATAGAAGGCTTAGTGTGCTTTGAATAATGATACTACATACTGCGATTTCCTCCGATTGAATTTCGACTAACATCAAAATTTGAGATTATGGTTTATTTCTCATCTAGATTGCCAATTTTTCGTTAGCCTCTTTCTCGTTGATTCGAATAAATAAACCGATGAATTTGTTATTATTTAAAAGGTAAGTGGGACTATTTGAAAAACGATTAGACAATTAGATCCGAAACATGAAGTATAACCCGAAAATTGAATAACATACAGGGTATTCATTCAAATTGCTAAAGTAATAAATTTTCTGTATAACCAGAAATTCCATAATTTTGAAAGTAATTTAGCTGACGTGCCCTTTCAATTCATGATCCCATAATAAAGTGACCTGTGCTGTTATGTCAGCTAGCAAGGTATCAGATTATGAACAATAGTCCAAAAAATGGGTTGATACTTGTTTATCAACGATTACCCAAAAATTTATTGAAAAAAAAACGTGCGCGATAACATTCTGACGAATAATCTTGAAGATATGGAATTGGACTCATAGTAGTTGTATTATCACAGTGGAAGTTGGAGACTGCAACCTTTAACGTTGTGTCGCACTGAAAACACTATACACATCACCAAAACTTTATTTCAAAAACGACGCGAGTTCCGCCAATCAATCTGACAGCAGATGATAATACAATTTGTACTATCATCTCCTAGTGATGCCAACGTAATAGGCAAAACGCGCGTCAAGTTTTGGTGGAGTGGTGTACAGTCTTTTTTGATATAACGCTCCCCCATTACGCTGCCCACACGCACCGCGCTAGCATACACTATTCTTTTTACTAAAATATAAGTAACCAATTTCAATATTCGTAAAAACATGCGCAGTAGTTTCACACGCGTGTTGTTAGCAGGAAAACTATCCATATGTCATCATAGTTGCTGGTAAACTAACTGGGAGTATGTAAAGTTACGCGTACAACAATTAAGTCAACAGTAGTTGATTTACATTAGCTACTTAGTTGGCTCAGTCAAATAGTCAGACAGCGAATTTGGCAGCTAGTAGCTTGCAAACCCGCTCAATGTAATCGAGCCCTTATTTTTCAAAATTATGTTCGTAAAAGATGGGAACAGACAAAGTACAACTTTGCTTAAGATTCGGTTTCCTAAAATACAAAACAGGTTGCTGTAATCAGCAACATGATTCATTTACTTTTTCCTTTATTGAATATCCAAGAATGATTTTGTAAAGTACATTTTTCTTCAATATACTGATATAAGCACCAAATAGCGGAAATGTCTTGTACGCATAAAATTAATTAGTGAAAATGTAACTGTGCTTTCTATGATATTCTATTAGACTTAAACATAAATTTCCATGAAGCATGATGAGCCTCATCACTTTCACATCGGATACGAACGACTTTTTTGAGAAGCAATAACTTAAACTAATTACCTAGAATAGATTTGTTACTAATGATTTGAAAATTACTTAATGTCAAAGTGAACACAAATAAAGCAAAGCTTGTAAGATGCAACGAATTGAAAATTTCACCGCTAAATACGGGCCATGAGCCCTAAGATGACTTAATGTGATACTAGACACGCTTAGTTAGCGTCAAGCCAAGGGGAAACGAAAGGACATCTCCAAGATGCTGCTGGTGCTGACAGTTTATCACGCGGCTCTCGTGGAGCATATATAAACTAACGTCCTCTGCAAGCTTCCGCTTGTAATACAGTTTCCTCTTTTTACGTTCGTCCTTAATTCGTAGTCTGATGTCACGAAAGTTTCCGAGTTTATCGCGGAAAATCTTGTCCTTGTTTGTTGTAAGGTGATCTCGAAATATATGCGGTCGTGATAGACGATATCTTAAGATTGTACGAGGGTTTTCTGTTAAGAGAAGCATATAGAAATTTATATTTAATAGTTCTTGCGAAAATCGAAACGATTTTGTACAATATTATTAATTTTCATAACTCATACGTCATTCGATAAGTTTATTTATGACCATTCTATAATGAAGACAAAACTAAACTCTCGTTTTTCTGGTATAATGAACTAATTTTATAACTATTATTATTTCACTGATCGAGATTATTTTTAGTTATTATTCAAGAGAATTACGAGTTTCGTTCGATAAGTCCTTGGACCTCCCAAAGAGTTTGTTTTAAATCAGTATTATTTCTTACAACATATCTTGCTTCAAGGTTGGTTGGGGTGCATAGCTTCAACTTTCTCCGAAGAGTGACAAGCATTTCTAAACGTAATCAGAAACATCTGTTGAGCAGCGATTAACAAAAAGTCTTACACGAAAAGAAATTAATTCTGCGTTATACGCAGTTCATACCACATCTGCCACTGTGTTAGTAACTATTGAAATTTAGGTAAACGAGTTTAAAGGGCCGCACAAAAGATCGATGAGGCGTCCAATTGCAGGGCAAAATCCTGAAGAAACCATGTCTCGTCCGTCACCGATACATCAGTAACAACTAGTCTGTGAGTAATGGAGGGACAAAAATGGAATAAGAATTAATGTGAATACACTTCGTTCTTCATTGTAAACAGATCTTCGATTGGTTATGAAATAGCAATAATTAGGACATGATATAAGTAATAAATATCAATTCATACCTACCCAATAGAATTGAAAGGAGAATTCTTAAAGTAAGACAATAAATGGAACTAATAAGATATTCAAGTAATACATAACCTGCAATATTCCCTCTCTCACGAAATCAATGGGCGCTTGTTAATTTGAAAAAACATAATCAGTTTTGTATTTCGAAATACATTCAACGAACAAACTCAATGAAAAATACTCCCTTATCTTCGATAAGGAAGATCCTAATGACTAGATCGTGAAGAATCTACAGAGAAGGGTGTGTCCTCCTATCTTGTGACGGCAGTGTGTGCCTTCCTCAAGTAGAGAGTTGTGAAGGTTGAGGCAAAAGAAGTCACCATGACATGTGAGGTACCACAGGGATCTGCGATAAGTCCGCTGCTATGTGATATATTGTACGACTTCGTTCTGAAACTGGTTGTTCCGAAGGGTATCACACTTATAGAGTATGCGGATGATCTAGCTATGGCTTGTATGGAACGAAATCAGGAGGAGCTGGTACGTGCAATAAGTGACGCCACCGTAGCCGTTCCCAGTGGATAAATGACACTGATCCGGAGTTATCAGCTCATGAAACAGAGAAGGAAGTGCTGCTGGGCCGGAAAAGCATACTTTCTCTAACTTCAAGTGGATGGGCACCTTAAGTACTTAGGGGTGTTGATTAGCTGTGGCATTTAACCTTAGAATTTCCATCTTGAAGACGGTACCAGAAGGAGAAGAGACGGCCAAAATATCTCGGTTGATACGAAATGTTGGAGGACCAACAGCTCGAGCACGGCGGATTCTGGAGATAGTTGCGGCGTCATGCTTACTGTATGCTGCCTTATTATTTGCTTGTGATTTAAGGTTTTCGGAAAGCAACGAACCGCGTACAATGTGGAACGTTTCTCCGGGTGGTTACCGCATACCGTACGGTGCGGGGCCGACGGCTTTGGTGGTGGAGTCGTTAATATAACAATATAATATATCTTCTGGCGGTATAAAGGCAAAGAGAGATTTGTGAGGAGAGGACAACTGATGGGATGCGAATGGACACAATAGCTGCATGGCAGCAACCCGTCCGTACGAGGAGAGTAGGGGCCTTTGCATCAGCGCGTTCATTACGGACTTAGCTGTGGTATGGGAAAGCGTTTCGAGAGATCGATTATTATCTCTTCTAACTGTTGTACCTACATCGTTTCAACTTTAGGGAATCGTTCGAGAGAGGTGAACACCGTCAATCACACAATCTACAAACTATCGTGTGCATTAGAAGTGGGTGAGTATGAAAGCGAGGGCACTGGTAGGAGATATCCTCCCGCTCGAAAACACTGTTCATCTTATACTGCGTAATATGGAAAATTGGGCAGCTGTAAGCTGTTTTGAGTCGTCTGTGCTGAAGAGACAGGGATGCGAATGCGAAACGCCATGGAGTATATCAGTGGTCTGCTATGAATGGCGGTTCCAGTGCGGGGTAAGCCAACAAGGAGATTTTTTGGGAGGGTATTGTATAGCAATCACTGAATCTTACACTATCATAGGAGAAACCATCTGAAGCCCTAAGGTGTACGTAAAAGCCTTTTTCCTCCTTCGAAAAAAAATAAGACATATTACGGGCCGGATTAGGAGATTATCATCTCTCCCTCATTTGATCAACAAAAATAAAAGAAAAAGACACATCCATCCAAAGTAGTTTATAATATATTTTGCTGAGGACTTTCTAAACGATCTTCGCAGCTCAACTTATATATTATTAGATTTAGGATTTTATTCGTAGAGATAGTCCCTTTCATTAGTGATATGTTAAATTAAGATTAATTAATTTTAGTTTTCATGCCTTTTGTATAGAAATTTTTCTTCATTTGAGCCGAAACGTTTCATATTGAGTATTTTTCATTTTCAGTTTGAATAAAATGATAATCAAATAATGAATAATAGTTATTTGAAAGCCAAATCTGGAAAACGAGTTGTATTATAGACGGAGTTGTGGTTGTGATGGTAAACTTTTTTGTTTTCTTAACAAACTATAAAAGAGATGTTGCAGCTACAATAGCCTATCAAAATCGAATGTTTCTATTTGGCACGAATACCCAAAAAATTGTTCTGAGCCCGTCAAGAATAACAAATGGAAAACAAGCTCATGGGAAAAAATATCGAGGTAGCCCGGTAGCCGTGAATGAACTATCAGATAGTTAGCTCCATAATGATTAATTCCAAGCATAATTTCATCAAATAACGCGGTGTTAGACGTGTGGCATATGTTAATTATATATTCAACAAATGTCCTAACCACTCGGTTTATAACACGACAGCCTTCCATTATCAGTTCGTGCACAGCATCGTGGTTTTCTAATCTTTTTTTCGATAAACAGTACACGTTGGACAGTCTTCTCCCATTCCCGCTTTAAATCTAGTCAGTCCAATACTGTAAACCATTCACACCCATAACCACCTAAGATCTGAATTAAATGTCAAAGTATAAAACTAGTTATTCATTTCCTTGATTTACAACTTCTGATATTGTGTAAAAATAGGTGTATAGGCTCATTACTTTTACAGTTTTGCAAACAATTCATCTCCTACCTTAATACCTCCGTCATTTTCTCAGGGAACGTAGAAAAGACTTCAACAATTAATACAATATTTAGGTAATTAAAATGTCGGGAGATAAGTAATTTATGTACCCGCAGTAGGAGGCCATGATTTACAGACCCTCATGCTCGATAAAGAGTAAAATGGCCTTTTATCTATAATTGTATATTGATTGAATTCTAGTTCTACTTCCATTTCACTACCTACCTGTAGTGGAATAATTATTCCTGTTTATAATATCTCAACCGGCCGTTAGTAACAAAGTTCAATTTTTGGTGGAAAATAATTATTAACATCTCAGTGACAACCTTTCACTTCCACTGCATCAATTGAAGCTGAATATTCTGTAATCGTCAAAAACAATTATAACTTCGTCTTCTTGTTAAGACGACAATTTGAAGAAATGGTAAAATGTATCAAATTCAAGTTAATTTTGGTACTTTTTTCATGAAAACGAAGTTAATCTATTTTTCAAGTCTGAAAATTAGGTATGTATTGAAATGCCTTCATTGGCACTTTCTTAAGATGTTGAAAAGCAGTGCTATCCTATGTAGAACGGTCCATTGATTATGTCACTAAAATTTTTGGGAACAACAACCACATACATTAATTCAGATATAAGAAAATTGATATTATGATTGCCCGAATGCTCCTGCTGTAAATTTTCGAAAATGTAACATCCGAATAAGTCGAGATTTCAGAAAAGGATATCCTGGATAAGCCTGCCACCACACGTTCTGGTATTAACGGATGATTTTGGGGTGCCGCCAAAGCAATTAGTTTTTTCTAATGGATTTCTTATTCCAACGAATGATGTATAGTTGCTCTTAGGTTAACATTGCAGTTCGTCTAGACCTCTCCTCCGGTGGTGCCAACGCAAAAACCTTCCTTGATACAGGGATGTGTGTCGCAGGTAAAGTCAGCATCAAGAAGCCACTGTAGCCAGCTATATTCATTCGGATATATCAAAGTTCGAGTGGTCCGACAACAAAGATAGACGATCGACAACCGTGTGACAATTTGAAATTTAGTACCTACGCAAATCGTGTGTGAGAGGGGGTGTTCTCTTATTACGGATTTCTGTAAAATTAATTCTAGAAGTCCATTTATTTGATTGAATGGTGAAAAAGAGGCTTGCAGTTTTTTTCGTTCACAATGAGTGCCTGTCTTATCTGTTAATGACCATACAACACCAGAATAATATTTTGCTAACTGTGGCGGACTTATTGGCACCAAACATGAGAACCTAATTGAAAAATCGTCATTTCAAACAATCAAATGTGTTTTTTACGCAGATTATCATCGACCACAATTAACCAATCCATTATGCTTCGACATAATGTTTCAATACTTTATTTTTCCCCCAATTTCTCTGTGACAAACAAATCACAATATTCAAATTGTCATTTGAATTTGGGAGGCTTTTACTTGGTAAAATTCCATTATCAATAATAAAAAACAAGTACTGTGTTTTAAGGAATTTCACTTAATTATTCATGAAAATAGTACCAAGAACGATTTAGTATTCACTGAAGCAATCCCCCGAATTATATTCGTTGATAAAACTTCATAAACCTAATTACCCTATTAGACCTGTTGTTTCTTATGTAACGGCACCTTCTTTCAAACTTTCGAAATTCCTTAACGACTTGCTAATGAAACATTGCAATTTTAAATCTAAATTTTCGGTCAAAAATTCATACGAACTAATTGCCAATATCAAAGATACCATTATACCACCTAATTCCAAACTCATTTCTTTCGATGTGAAGAATCTATTTCCCAACATTCCTCCAACAAGATACGTATTATTTAGTTGAAGAATTATTAGAAAAGAATCATATCAATACTATCATTAAATCAGATATTCTTTCATTATTACAAATTTGTTTAGATCAAAATTATTTCCATTTCAATAACAAATATTATACTATTGAAGACGGCTTGATTATGGGCAATCCGTTAAGTCCTTTGTTAGCAGAAATATTCATGAATAATGTAGAGAAATTAATTCCTAATCATCCACTCAGTAAATATTGTTTATACTGGCATCGCTATGTAGACGATATCATTATTTGCTTCACAGGAACATATAGACAGTTAAAAATTTTCGAAAATCATATAAATTCATTACATCCAAAAATTGGATTCACAACCGAAATAGAAAGCAATAATTCGATGAATTTCTTAGACGTAACCATTTCGAATGAAAATGGAAAACATGTTTTCGCAATTTACCATAAGCCGTCACATACAGATATTATAATACATAGCTCGTCGTGTCATCCATATCAACATAAAATGTCAGCATTCAATAGTTTTATTCATAGATTGATTAACATCCCGTTATCACCAGAAAATTTCAACAAAGAATTAAATTTGATTAAACAAATAGCCAAAAATAATGGTTACAATCCCAAACTAATAAATAATATTTTACAGAAAAACAAAGTAGAATCGCATTGAATGAAGTTTACCTTGTCGATGAATTGAAACAAAAATTCAACACCTTAACCTACGTTGGCATTGGCAAGTGAGAAACTGAAATCATTCTTGAGTAGCAATAATTTCAACATAGCTTTCCAAACTAATAATAATTTAGGCAAATATATAAAAATAATAAAACCAAACCAGGTAAAAACAATAAATCAGGTGTTTATAGATTGAATTGCAATGACTGTGATGATTTCTACATTGGTAGAACACATAGAAATTTTAATATTAGAATATCGGAACATAAACGCAGTTTTTCAAATACAAAATCAGATTTAAATTACGCGAATCATCTCTCAGAAAATAATCACTCTTTCGACCCACAGTTTGAAATTTTGTATACAGGTAATAAATATTGGAAGGTAGATCTTTGGGAAACTCAATACATACAAACACTCAGATAGACTCATCAATGAGCAAGTCGATTTAAGCCCTTCACCTCTATCGAATCTCTTCGGGGAGCAATCTATTCCTCAATTTTATTGGATATACCTGTCATAAATAACCACTTAACAAGAATCAACCCAATATGCTTCTAATTACTTAAGCACATTTATATTTATATTCTCATCCTTATTTTCTGTACATTCATTCGTCTGAAGAAGCTACGGTGTAGTGAAACGCGTTACGAATCGCAATTATTGAGTAAAATTCCTTAAAACACAGTACTTGTTTCTTATTGTTCAAATTGTCTATTGACTGATGTGATTTCTGAGTAAAATTTGAATATTTTAAACAATAGAACGCTATTACTGCATTCTTTCGAAGTGGTAATTCCTCTAAAATCATTTCAAACTTAGGATGTGGGTACGCATATAAATATTCTCAATATTTCCGTTAGGTTTGTAGTTGTAGTGAATAGGTATAAAACTATGCAAGTCAAATTTTTCGAGGTTTCCTACCTTTGTGCCGTACGAAATTGGACCACTCGATCAAACGAATGCGACGTTGCCGCGTTACTCAGATGGCTCTTGAGTTATTGGTATTCATCCCCAGCTTTAATGATATACATGGTGCATTGTAACTATGGGACGAAATTTCGGGAAATGATTCATCACTCTTGTGAGGTTGCCGAGATCTGGGAGTGTTAGAGTTTTGGAAAAAAGGCGGAATTTTGTAAACATGATGAAGATCCTCGAGGCAAATGGTTTGAAATTTGATATAGTTATTTATAGTGGAGAGGCGCACTTTCATTAGTCAATTTATAGATAAAATGCATATTAGTTATAATAGAATCACTGCTACATCACAGCTATACATTTTCTTGATATGACAATACTATAATTATCAGCTATGTGAACATATTGAAACAGTGGTGTTACAAATGTAATCTCAGTTGCTTTTCAAGGCACCAATGCATTGATCATGTTAAATTTCAATTCGAATTATGGATAATATTGGCAGTGGTGCCACCAGGGACCATACTCGACCGAATAATCTCAGACTAGTTAGGGCTAATTAAGTGCCTAAATAACTGTAGTCAATTTCGGCTCGAGGATCTTTATATTTGTGAAAGACCATTTTTTTTCGAAAATTTCGACGCTCTCTGAAACGCAGCAACTCTGAACACGTGTCCTTCGGAACTTTCTTCTCAAAATTTTCCCAAGCAACCAGTCCTCGAAGTTTCGAATACTAGTTGGGAAACACCATGTATATACACATCACCCTGACGATCTCTTTGAAACCTGCTATACTTTATTTGACCTGAGTACTCTGAGACTTGGAGACTATAAAGTTTACTGAAGATTAATGAGATCTAGCTGAAGTAATTTTTGAGTAAAGATCTTTAAGTGTAAAGACTGGTACTCTCTAATTACAAGGGGCCCTAATACTCCTTTGAGGATCAATATACGGACAATTGAATAAAAAAACCGATTTGGTACGATACCCATCCAGTAGAAGAGCTAGCAAAAACTCCACACTGTTTGGGGGTTTCAAGGATCATGTAACCTTTCTTTTGTTATTTATAGCAACCACTTTGATCTAAAGCAGGCTCTGTACTCTCTACATTTCTAACTATAGAAATTTGGTTGATATTCAAGAATACGTATTCGAGTATCTGAATTTGAAATAGTGAACATTCGAACTTTAGTTCTTGAGACTTTGAGAGATCAAAGTATTGCTGTTTATGAATATGAATATGAGTTACATAAACTCAGGAATATCACATAATTTATTTTAAAACGAATAATATGTATGAGTATGTAGACTTGTTCTTTGTAGTAAATTGTCCTCTATAAACTGAAAACGAGACTTTCCAGAATGTGAAGGAATATTTTGAAGATCTGCTCAAAAAATAAATAAACAGAATCATTAGAGCAATGACATTTGACACATTCAATCAAATGTCAATGAACCTCATTAACAATTTTAGACGAGCGTAATTTAATGGTGCTATATATTATCAAACCCGAAAAGTACGCTCCTGAAAATATACTTCCATTCTAATTTTGTTTTAAGCTCCTCTTCAACACGGCGTCACTTGTCATGCCTTGCATATGTCAGATTAGAACCTTGACGTGGTCGGCCGCCCGCGGCTTGTTTATCATATTACCTGAGACAGTCAAGGACGCGTCATTCCGATGTTCCTCACTCATCAGTCGTCGGTAATTGCAACAAATTGGCTACTTCTTTATCCCCTTCAAAGCACTGGCAATGTAATTTCGAGAAAAACTGACTTCAGTTACACAGGTGAGTATAAAGCAACGATTATCGACTACATCGTCCCTTTAATCCATCTTTTCTGAAAATAAACATCTTTTACAATTTAATAAGAAGACAATTCCAAATGATCCATCATGATAATCGAGATTTTTCCGAATACATTGCTTTTTGCCAAACACCGACATCGTAGTCAGTTGAAGAATTTTATATTCGCAATTGTTTTTTATGATGTTACAAGTTCACGGTTTCAATTTCTTCTAAACTTGTGCTGGAAGTCATTGATTCTTGACAAATTATACAATGCAAGTTCAATGGAAGTACGCTAAAGGTTTTGATTCGCTTGCGATTGCCAAAATATGCGGTATCCTTTCAGTTGGCATGCTTCAAGTGATTGCATACCTCTAAGTATTAGATATCAACCTAAACTCGGTACATGAAATGAAGAAATATCCTCACAGACTAACAACGAAGTGATCCTATTTAAGGTTCATATTTTACCTTAGAGGTATGGAACTCTAAAAATATATCCTTCAGAAGAATCGATTAGATTTGGTTTTAGAAAGCATCATTTCTTTCATTCATTTCTACTGAAATTTTCTCTACAACTTTTAGGTAGATTTCGTAAGAAATACTATCTATTGCAGCCTTCGTCAAGGTGAAACTGATTTCGATTATCTCCTCCGCCATGGTCTTCCAGACCACGAATCCACCCCTCGCCGTGCAAAAGTTTATACAGTTTTGAACCCAATTGAGAATGTCTCAGACATGTTGGATGGGATTGCGGTATGGACTTCGGGCTGGGAACTTCATTGAAGTGACTTCGTGATCTTGAAGGTAGTTCCTAACGATATGAGCTTGGTGAGCTGTGGCGTAATCAAAAATAAAAAAAAAGTTTTCCTCCATGTTCAAATGGTACATGTTCCCCTGAAATAGCTGTAACGTACCTCTAAGAATTCTGGGTTCAAATTATTCATGATGACCAGATCAATGCAGGTATTCATAAAAAATTCCATCCTACACAATTATTGAACCTCCACGAAAACCAGAGGTAGGTGAAAAGTTGCATTGGGCATATCACTAATTTCGTCGTCTGTACACTATAAAATGTTAATCGCATTGAAAAAGACAAAATCTCGACATGTGTTAACAAAATCCTCTCCCAGTCAGCTTCTAACCAATTGACATGTTCATTGACGAAATTCAATTCTGTTCTTTGGGTGCTGGGTCTCGAGTTGCGGCGCGAGGCGTCGAATCAAATTTCCTGAGACGTGGTCGTATCGTTTCAATGGTAATTCATTGTTCAGTCGAAGCTGCATTTGAAGGTGACTAGCAGAAGCGAATTGTTGTCTTAACCAGGAAATTCTTATACAAGGGTCATGCCGTTATTTCTCGAAGTTGTTCTTGCACAAGTTCCCTTTCATTTACTTTCTTTTAAAAAACAGTTGAATGGGACACCCCAAACCTTTGGCTTCTTACATATCTCCAACCGAAGTCATCTAACACTAGTGCTTCAGCACATTCTGCGTGATCCGCGTTTCATTATTATCAATTTTAAATTTTCAAGAAGAAATTTTTTTTTTACATGAGAGGAACATGTGCACTAGAAAAACGAATTTTGTTTCTTCAAGTCCGGACATATCCGAAAAAAAACGTATTAGTAATTGCTTGCAAAAAAGAAGTTTGAAATAATGAAATTGTGCGTTAATTTCTTGGCACAGTATATTTGAAAAATATATATAACATCGAAAGAATCATTTAAATAGAAATTTAATGGTCTATGCTTCTTGAAAGAACCATATTTCAATGATAGACATAATCTAACCTAACCTGTATTCGCAGATATCTTTTTGTATTTAGTCGATTGCTTGTCCTTGAATAATTAATATTGAAAACTTGCAACTCAAATCTATACATTTATTGACACGTATTTGCATAATATATAACAGTAGAATAATATCGCAACCACTTTCACAAATATTCGAAATTACCGCGAACTCAACCCAACTCTGAACACAGCTATCTCATAAAACATCTCCCATCTGTTGCGGATCCTGGACCCTGAATAAATTTCGACATTAACCAACTCCAATAATTCAGAATAAATCAGCCTTATTCTGACTTACAGCAGGATGCATGGATATTAAGTGATATTATGTTAGGTCTTGTATCAAGAGAGGAAGAACAACCATCTGAAGAAGAGAGACGACCAGAATGTTAGCGTAGCTAAGCCCCGGCGACTCGTCAACCACGACTGCAACCTGTCCACATAAATCTGTCAACTTTTGACAGATTGATGCGATGTTGTTCGTCCAGGTGTGGGGAAATGACGCTTCGAAATCTTACTTTCTCTGAGGGAACGAACGAAAATGTAAACGTACCTGGAAACGTCTACGTGTACGTTAGGGTTTGAATTGAGAAATAGAAGCTGTAATCGATAATCTATATTATTTTCGGGAATAAGAACCACAGCTGTTGGGGTGCAATAATGATCCCTTATTTGAATTATATTTTGATAGAACAAATGTTGATCGACCAATAAAAAATGAACAAGTGTTTGTCGAATCTAAAATTCCATACAAATTTGGGTAGATGTAATTAAAGGTCAATTTCAATATCTCAAATTTGTCTTTTTGTAGGCAACTAAATATTAATATATGTTTTTTTTTGAGATATGTCCGGACATTAGCACACAAAATTCGATGTTTGTGCTTGCCCGCATGTTACTCTAATGAGAGAAATAGAAGAAGAAATAAATTGAAATTTTACAAGAAACCATTAAATATTGATAACAACAGTTGTTATCGAGCAACGTTCGTTATTGAAAATTTTAATTTTCGGTAATAATGCAAAACACGAAATTCGACCCCGGCAGAATGTGCTGAAGAAGTGGTGTTAGATGACCCAAGTTGGAAATATACAAGAAGAATAGGTCGAAGGTCCCATTCAACTGTTTCCAGAATGATCCGCAGGTACAGGGGGAATGGTAGTCATGAAAAGAGTACTGGGCAAGAACGACCTCAAGAAACTACGACTGTAATTCAAGAATTTCCTCGTTGAGACAACGGTTCGCACCTTCAAATGCAACTTCGACATAACAGTGGAGTGCAAAGTCGCACTGAAACGTTACGACAACGTCTCAGGGAATTTGGTCTGACGCCCCTTGTCGCAGCTCGAGACCTTCTCACCCAGCCATGTTTTTCGTGAAGGTTCGATAAGAAGAATTTCTTTGAACGCCTGCACTGATCTGGTCCAGAATGGAACTTTCTAGAAGAACATGTTGTACCATTGGCAGCAAACATGGGTGGAAATTTTTTGTTGCATGATAACCCCAGACCTTACCGAGCTCATATCATTAGGATCTAGCTTCAAGATCATGAAATCACTTCAATGAAGTGCCCACCACGAAGTCGAGACCTCAATCACATCCAACATATCTGAGACATTCTCAATAGAAGATCAAGAAACCAGCAAAACCAGACAGCTACTTTGAATGAGGTTTGGAACAGACTGATCGATACTTGGATCAGAGTGCATTAACCCATTAGTGCATACAATCCGATTTATCGGATTCGTCAATTTGGCAACCATACATGCACAACAATATAACCTCAATACCACATGCAATATCAAAATGAACGTGTCGTGTAATAGTTTTGGGACTTTTTGAAGTGACTGAGTGAACGAAAAAAGAGAAAATGAAGTTTTAACAGAGATGGATCCAGCCCTTTACCCAAAAAGTGCGGGATGGTGAGTATATTATGATTTTTTTACTTTTCCTGTGCTTTCTACAACCCTTGGATCATCAATTGAGACATGTAAGAGTTGAAAGTATATATTTCTTGCAAATAATACCTTTAGATATATTCTTTCAAAAATATATGGGTTTAAACTTGAGGTTCCATATATCGGATGCTATGCACAAGTCATAATTTTCGGTACCAAGAAATGATTTCATTTTCAGATTCTCTCTTGCTGAATTGTTAGATATCATAGAATATGATGATTTTTATGATGGAATGGATATATATGCTGTTCCACCTGAAGATGGGGAAGATACTGACTCTGATTCAGATAGCAGTGATCAGCCTGATGGAAATTTGAACCACCTAGGACCGAAAATGTTGAGTGCTCAATGCGAATATTCTGTGAAAATAAAGAAAATGATTCGAAGGAAAATCACTTTCCATCACAATCGCCTGAACCAGTTGCTAGCCATACAATTATGAATATGACTCGAGTGACGACGAACCGTTAGCAAAATACCTACGTCTCGAAAATCAAAAAGGAATATATAGCACTAAAAGATCTAAACCGGAAAAGCTGAAATGGAGGAAAAAACACCCCGAGTTCGATGCGAATGTAGCTTGTGTGGAAAAGCAACCATCAGAAAATGCGAAACAGGCCACATCTGCCTTAGATTTTTTCAGCCTTTTCTTCAACAGTGAACTACTATCACAAATTTTGAGACAAACAAATGTTTACTCAAGCCAAAAAAACAATCCTTTGAATGTATCCATGGAGGAGTAGCTTGTGTTCATAGGTGATCTTTTATTTTCAGGATATGCCAAATATTCCAACAAAAAATTGTATTGGTCCACACTGGATGACGTGCCTCAAATTTTACAGAAAAGCTGAACTGATCCTTAGGCATTTTCACATGAATGATAATTCAGCCATTGATACGGACGATCGTTTGTATAAACTCAGACCTCTCATCACATCTTTGAATGAGAGTTTTCGACAACATGGGAGATTACTGGAAAATATATCGATAGATGAATCTATAATTCCATATTATGGCCATCATTTTGCCAAACAATATATAAAAGGAAAACCTATTAGATTTGGTTTTAAGAATTGGACACTTTGTAACACCGATGGTTACTTGGTTTCTTTCGAGATATACACAGGAAAAAGTGACTAGGTTAAAGAATTTCGAATCGGCGGCGATATTGTTCTTTCTCTAATAAATTCAGGGAGTGTTCCGCCGAATCAAGGATATAAGTTCTTTTTTGACAACAACATTTCTTCAATGCAGTTATTTCAGCACTTGACATCAACTGGATACTGCGCAACTGGAACTATCCGTGACAATAGAGTTGGTGAATGTCCCCTCACAAATAGATGTGTTATGCAAAAACAGGAGAGGGGTACGTATGATTTTAGGACGGATAGTGAAAACACAGTGTGCCTTGTCAGATGGAAGGATAACAAGGTAGTTACTTGTGCCACCAATTTCGATACAATTGCAGAAACAAAGTGTTCGAGATGGTCTGAAGGAAGTAAAGGAAACATATCTGTTACTCAACCAAACGTTTTTGTGAATTTTAACCATGGCATGGGTGGCGTCCATAAGATGGATCAATTGGTTGCTCATTGTAGAATACAACAGTATTTCGGTAAATGTTCTCTTGAAATCAACCGATTTTGCAATCACTGAAAATAACTCGTCTTTTAACGAACCAGCCTGCATCTTCTTCCGAATATGTCAAAACTCAAAAATTATAACATATTTATGTTGAGAATCAAAAGAGCTTTATAATGAGGTATCACTCGACCTATCTTCCTTATTCAAAGAATTGAGTTTTGTGCACCCCAGCTTAGGGATTGATTTAAAATAAAATCACCGTGTGTTAAAAGATGTCCCCCTTCAGACAAAAATTGACCCGTTTCTGCTCTTTGTCCAGAAACGAATAGTTTAGCAGTTATTGAGTCGTTTTAGTTGCCCCACCCGGTATATGTAATATATTCAGAACTTTTTGATAAATCTTATCCTCTACCAACCTTCCTAGTACCCGTATCTGGGTTAATAATTCACCAACAACCAATTCTTCATTTTCCCGAGTCAAAAATTGACTTTCAAGAAGGAATCATTAAAATTCTATATTTCATATATTTATATTGGTTTTTCTAGACGACGGAAATGATAAAATTGTCTGACATATCTACTTTTCCTCAGGAAAGATAAAAGAAGACAGTCATAACTATGTCATTGCTAGAGTTGAAAATGTTTCTTCCTAGAATCGATCGACTAGGTTCAATTGTTATGAAATTATATTCGAAAAAACTTTTGGGTGAACTTGATAGTGTATCTTCTTTTCTTTAACTTCGAATAACTGCTTAACTATGGGTTGTTAACAAAAACACAAAAATACTAATTTCTAGAAAAAGAAGAAGAAAAAGAATTTCAAAACATGGTCAGTGGCTTATGAAACTCATTTGAAGAAAGGGTTGTTGAATGTCATGTTACGCCATTGATTGCATTTCTAAAAGTTCAACAAATACTTTTTAGAAGTCGACACGTTCAATCTGTCAGTCTTTCAGACATAAGTTCTCGTTAAATTTTCTCGAAATTGATCAGGGAATCCTGCAATTTTGAGCGGTACTTACAGGAACTTACAGCTGTACCACCTTGAATAGGAATTTGTTTTTAGATTTAATAAGACACTGTAGATATCCTCCAAGAATCTCTTCGCATCAGGTGGCAGCATGTCCACGATACGAGTATCTGAGGTTGGAAGCATTTGACTCATCGTATACCATTAACCATAACAAAGATTAACATCGTTCCAGTGGAAATTAATTCTCTCGAAATAACTGACAAAATCATATTGTTAACGCATCTACCGTATTCACTAGATCTAGTCTCTAGTGACTTTTTTTTTATTCCCGAACTTGAAGAAATAGATTGGCGAATAAAAGTTCCAATAAATGACGCTTATTCAAAGAATCTACCCGAATCTTACTTTTTAACACTTATAGAAGTTGAAGAAACAGTAGCGAAAATGAGAAAACGATCGCAAAATGAAAATGACACAGTAAAATATATTGAACAGAGTATTTCTTGTGATTATGTTATTAATGCAGGTGAAGTTTATACAGACAAGTGGAGATAATTCAGGTGAATGTGAAGCGATTATATAATAGACATAAGAGTATGATTACACCACAAAGATTTACAAACTACCGTTCTTTAAACATGATCGAAATAGTCAAACTAATGAAATTAAGTCACTCTAATTCCTGCGGGAAAATCTTTCTCCACGTACATTTCCCGCACGTTTCAACATCTAGTTAAATTAATAATTAAACCTTCGAACCAATATCTCGCTTCACATGTTGCTGCATGTGCACCTCTTTGCCTAGTTCTATGGTCTACTGACAGTTCAGCACCTTAAATAACCTGTCAATCAGTGGGACGAACGTGATCACAGAGATGTTCAAACTTTATACGCGAAGCAAAGTTGACATCTTATTGATATTTTAATCCAGCCGCCGACTGTTTTAGAACGGAATGGCGATGACGAGTATTCTGGAATAGGGAAAAGCCTGTTTCTGTCACGTATGCACTCTCGTGTCTTCTCTATTACGCGTTGCATGCTTTCGATAGCCTTCAGAGTGGGGACAGGAAATGAAATTGAAAAGTACAATCAGACTCATCTTAATCTTTATCCATGGAGCATACAACAATTTATTAAAACTATCTTGAAAATGGAAGTATCTAACCTCCTGCAGTTGACATAAGGATTTTCATTTCTCTTTATTTGATTTACATAATCGTCGATATGGTAGAACTATTTATTTTAGGAAAATTTCAAGGAACAGTTCGGTTCAAGATCGAAATTAAGGGTAATGGCAATGATCCAAAGGTCCTCATAAATTTGGTTCATTAAAGTGTTGCTATTAGTCGATATTCATTTCAATATTCTCATCTGCTGGCATACGAGAGATATTCAATAAATAAAGAGACACGAGTCTGGACAAAAACAGTTGGACCAGCAAGTTTGGTACTAAGAAGACTTTCAATTGGCGTCATTTCAATGAGCCCTGATCATGATAATCTGATGAATCATGATTATTTGATATATAACCTTCAAATGTAACATTCCATTCAACTTATACATACTCTAGAATGATTGAAGTTTATGGTGAAAGTTGTATTAACAAGTGGATATAATAGTTCAAAAGTGGTCGAGACTCAGTTTTAAAAGAACACTTTTCTAGAAGGTTTTTAAGGTCCTATCACTACTCACCAAACTCGTGCATAACAGTGGAATAATGTCACACAGTGGTCATCATTCCAAAGTCTTTAGATGAATCAGCGACATAATCATCTATCATATCCGAAAGCCAAACATTTATTCATTATCAGGTTTGATCCCCAGTAATTTTGTGCGTAACCTGAGTTAGTCGAACTTCACTATATCTGTTGTTCCAGAGATACGATAGAGTATACTTGAGAAATTCTGTTTCGATTTGCCTCCAAACAACATCTATGTTTGCAAGTCTCACAGACTCGAGACGATTATGAGGATCGATGAGTTGCTGCCTTACTGATAGCCAACCATAAATTTAAATCAATGATTACAGCATGAATTGATGAATTTTACCATTTCGAATGCTCCAAAAATATGATCACCGCTAGAAACACACTAAAGTGGCGCTTTTGATTCCATAGTTCTTCGGAAAATGTTGATATTTAATACAAAATTTATTATTTTTATGACACAGTGAAATTGTCGACCTGATTTTCATATATGTTAATCTTCCAAGTTACCAACTTTTCCGAGGATTTAACGAAACCTTTTTTTCGTGTGGACCCTATGTTTCTTCATACACGTGGAAACTAATTTTATCAATTATATATGCTACTATCGAACCAAACAGACGTCCTGTGTTGGAACCGTATCGCTATGCCGCCGATATGCAATTGTTCAGATCAACAATTCAATTATATTTTGAGTCATCTCAGATTCAAATGTAATGAACAAGAATCATAAAATAACTCACACCGTTATATATTAAACACTCAAAATATATTTGACTGAATGTCGTGCTAGATGCTCAGTACTAAAATGAAGCATTATTGAAGCGTTCGCCGACAAGGCAACGCAAGTCTACTACACTGGACGACTCAAGTATCCTAGAAACTATCGCTGTGAGCTAATGTGAAATTCCATGAATATTGGTACTACAATTTCGGTGGTGCTATTCACGCGTTATTTGTAGTGGAAGGTCATCGGTACGTTAGTTCTGTCGTTTAATAGATATTACTTCATTGCTGAAATGGAGAAATATAGTTGTTCTTTAATTATATGTAAAGTAATATCATAAAAACTATAAAACAGAAGCAGCATGATCGAAAGTGAGAAAAGTCTAGAAATCACGTGTGTCAGAAATTTTTCAATCCAGTTGCTAAGTTGGAATTGATGGTTATCAACGCGAATCTCGCAATTGCAGTGGCGTCGTGAACGAAGAGTGCACCACAACATGTTTGTGGCGTAAGTATCATATAATGCTGTTGGAGCCTTGTATTGCCTTGTGAATGAGAACACTCTAGTGATCTATAATCTGCTATAGCTCCGCCTGCATCTACCATACAAGCCTTTTAACCCTAATTTCCTACCCCTTTGGGTGTTTTATTTTTCATTAATACTATCTATATTTTCTATTTTCTGATTAAGATCTTTAATACTTCAAAAACGTTAACAAAGTTAATGATATTATTGATGGTATTATTTTATGGACATTCATTTCAATATAGATGAAATTAAACATTTGTGTGTAATTCCCACAAAGTTCATTGTTAAAAACACTTAGGCACAAACAGCCTTTTCAAAATAAAATGCATTATAAAATCACTCTCCTAAACATAATTACTGAACTCAATAATAATATCACCTACAACATATATAGAAAAGGAACATTTATGGAGTCAACAATCCCAATGGATTCTTTTAATCACATTATACATAAATCAGATGCTTATATTTCAATGATTCATAGAGCCTTTGCCATTACCATATCCATAACAGACTTTAATACGGAAATCAATATCATTGAGGAAATTGCATCAAATAATAACATTGTAGTCTCCCACATAAACACTTTCAATAAACGCGAAGAACAAAAACCATTTCCTCAATTACTATATTCCGTAATAGAAAAAGCAGAAAATAAATACGCGTGTGTACATTGACCCCTTCTGTAATAACTTCAGCAATTATCTTTCCAGATTTAATTTAACAACCTTCTTTTCCAGTGTTCTAGGTTCGAAGAACATTTCTCCTCAGATAACAAATTTTGAACATATTAAATCTACAAATTACATAATTAAATCAGATAATTTAAAAATTCTCCACAAATGCAACAAAGGAATGACAATGAAACTTATGAAAAGTTTGGAAATTAATAAACTTTGTTAAAATCCAGAATTCACAACTCTTAATAGCCAACTAGAAGTAAATCACTCACCAATACTCAACATAACTTGGTTGTAACCCTTATTTCGCACCCTTTGAGAAGGGATTTCGAAGATGTCTATGGCTATTCCAGACGTTAGAGAGATTTTCATACCAAATTTTGTCATAATTCGTTAAGCGATTTAGCCGTGAAAGCGTAACACAGATTCAGTCACATTTATGTTGTTAATAGGAATGCAGATACTCACTTCATCTGATACATTTCAGCCATGCAGTTGAGTCGTGAAATGTCGGTTACTGTTTATTTGAAGACTATTTAAATAATGTCTCCATCTCATATTTTCAAAATGATTATCGTTCTAACTCTGAGGCAAACGTAGGAGACATAAGATGAGTAAATTATTTTTTCATCTAGATAGTACAATACTGTTTCTCAACCTCAGACTTATAACGTATACTTAACAATACACATATAATACACTTAATACAAGACAGCCGGCCAGTCATATAAACAAGACGTCTCGGGTTATTTTTATGGTACTCCTCGGCATAATAAGCACATAAACTTGTGTGTAAATAGTGTTTAACTTGTCCGTGGTGTCCGTAAACCATCGTCCCATAATTCTGTTTTATAGACTCGTTTGAACGGTCTTTGTATGAATCATTCATAAAGTTTAGAGAAAAAGGTCTTCCTGTCGATAATTCCCTTCCAGTTTCATATTTCATCTGTAATAGACGTGAAATATTGAAAAGGTTTGTGGTTTCAAAATCATGAGTTGTTGAAAAGTTTTCTCGGAAAGTACATTGAATAAATCGGTCAAATTTTTGCGTATGTCTATAATAATTACTTGCGTCTACAAAAAATTTTCAAATTTGTATTTGATATTTTATGTTTTACTGAGCAGACGTCGTACAATTCTGATAATATCCAAATTAACCTCTAGATCTTCCAGATTTTTTCAATAATATTGTTTATTCAAAATGGTATTTAACACAAGAATCTAAAAATCTGATTTTAAAGAATTGAAATGGTAGATCGCTATAGAAATTCAAATTGAAAATATTTTAATTTTTCATTTTCTCGTGCTTGCGCAAACGCAATCTGCCACGTACGTGAGGTTGCACAATTTGTAAACAAATTAACGTGAAACGTCCATTTTATTTTATACCTATGTGAAATACTTTGAAAAGCAAACAACGTCAAAGATTCAATTCTTTTATATCTTCAATCAAGGTACAATACTGATTAATTTATAGTACTTACATTAAAGTAAAACTCGCCAATATACATTTGAATTTAGGTAGATAGAGTCATAGATTCTCCTCTCACAGGTTTTAATCAGGTCTGTTTAACACACGAAATACTTTAAACCCCAACTTTCCCAAAGCCTTTCTTGACAAATTTCTAGATACAAAAAACGTAAATATAATGAAACGCTTTTGTCTGATCTCCACAATGTTTACTTTCAATACATACGACCGGTTTCGACAGTTACGTCATTTTCAAGTATTTAGAGCTTACAGTATTGAGAGAGAATTTGCTATTTTAAATGTTGAGTAGTGGGAGTAATTTAATTCTAGTTGACAATTGAGAGGTGAATTTTGTATTCTCACAAAATTTGTTAATTCCCAAACTCTGCAACAGATTCATTGTCATTCCTCTTTTGCATTTGTAGAGAACTTTTAAATTTTCTACTGTAATTATGTGGTTTGACGATTTTATATCTTCGAAAACTGAGGATTTGTTATCTGAGGAGTCTGTTCGTCCTAAGTAAGATTTTAGGCATTCATTGCATTCAATTCTATATATTTCACAGTGTTTGAATTTATTAGTTTTTTGTTTGGCACTGATTAGTAATTTGCTCATGTTAGGACCATTCGAAAAGAAGGTTGTTAAAGTAAATTTGGAAAGATAATTACGGATGTTATTAAAGAGGGGGGCCAATGATGCGTATTGACAGGTTTTTCTATGAAATATAGTAATTGAGAAATTTGTTTCTGTTATTCAAGTTTGATAATACTGTTTATATGGGATACTGGAATATTATTATTTGATGCAATTTTTTAATGATTTTGATTCCTGTATTGAAGTCTGTTATGGATAACGGAATGGAAAAGGAATCACTAAATTATAAGCGGCAAATTTATGGGTAATGTAGTCAAAAGAATCCAATGGAAATGTTGAGTGAATGTAAATGTTTCTTTTATTTATATGTTGTAGGTTAGAGATTATAATTGAGTTTATTGATAGTTGTCCAGGAAATTCATTAAATTGTCGCTTTCAATTTCAGCTATGACGATTATTTCATTATATATATATATATATATATATATATATATATATATATATATATATATATATATATATATATATATATATATATATATATTATTCATTACTGATTTTTCAAGATTGTTCCTGAAAATATCTGCTAATAAGGGACTGGGGTAGTCCTGAATTTTGTTAGACAATTTCAAAATTGAAATTGTATGTATCGAAATTTTATTTATCAAGTCTACTGATCTTAAAATGGTGTATAGCAGAGGAAAGTTGGTGAGTACCACGAATTGGTGGTTTAAAAAGTATGCTAATTTACCTGCAGGTGTGTTATGTAGGATAAAACTGTCCTGGCGGAGTTTTCTTCTCTGTGTCATTTCTATAAAATGAATCCATCAACAATATCATTAAGTATTTCAACATTCCCACCCAATACAAAAGGATAATTGATGATATTTTTATGTAGTCATATAGAAATCATTACACATTGCAAATTCTACTAATTCCCATATCCACCTTGCCAATTTTGCTAAGATGGTATTTCAGTTAGCAGTGCATTGTTACGAGGCTAGTAATGATTCTAAATTCGTACGTAGATGTCTCGAGAAGTTGTTTAACCTTGTTTGGCGAAAAGTCGATGAACTTTTTTGTTTACTTAAGATCTGGAGTTTTCTTCATTGTTTTGTATGGTTTTTTCAAACCGCAGAACGGTTCATGACGAATAGAAATGGTTTTAGCGGCTGAGCTAGCCAGGGTATTGATGCTCTATACTTTGAGCCAAGTATGACAGCGACTGTTTCCTTAGTCGTTTTAGATCTATCAGTGTTCCAAATATAGTTAACTAATTTTCCCCTCTGTGACTCTAAGGTAATTTCCGTCGGCCTAGAAAAATAAAATTCAGCGGGAAGCAATGCTTTTCAGCACGAATACAGTGCAATAGTAAATTTATAGTGAAAATTGTTGTTTGCTATAATGAACTTATAGGGAATCCTACAAGACCGAGTTCTACTGGAACATATCCGTTTCTTTATTTACATAAAAGCGTGAATGGAGGTTATGTTTGAAATCGAAGCTCAGAAATTCGAGAAAATGTTCAGGCCTAATACTTTTCAAAACAACCTCGTAGATACATTTGACGTAGTTTTGGTAACAATTTAGCAGCTGTGTTGCACCGATCAACCTGAGGAATTCATCTGAACCAAATTTATTCAAAACTATAGATAGATACCGCAATCACTTTGTTTTGAAAGTGCGAAAGGGAACGATTATTCATATTTTTCTCTAAAACCATTATTAATCATAACTTAGACATTAATTTCATAAAATTAGACCATAAATGTTCGCGACAAATAGACTTAATTGTTTGAACTCCGCCTAGCTCAAAGCTCGATTCATTCGTTAATTAAATATTATATTTCACGCACGTTGGCTTTGGACAGTGACCATCCATAGACAGACAGATGATTTCTGGGTTGTCTTTGTTTCTAAATCCGCGTGGGTATTGATATATGGGACCTGACGAACAAGGAACATCCACATTTGTCTTGTCTTCTTGAGAAATCAGTATTACCGGTGACATATTAATGACGAAGCCGTGATGGAGAATATGAGCATCGGATAAACAAATCTATAAATAATGGAAACTTGTAGCTTTTGAATCTTCGAAACAATATTCATCAATTCTCGGCTCGAGATGTCTCTTACCTGTTATGTAAACAACTTCAAGCAGACGGATGGTCAAAACAGAGTTATGAGAAATTTCTAATTTATAAATATACATATATTTAAATGAAACTTGAGGTAAAGAAGAGAAATTATTTCAGATTTGTCTTTTCCGAGTTTTCATAACACAGAAACGAGTTAAAAGGTTTTAAATGACGTTAATTCACTTTTCTTATACGAATGGTACTTTTGTGTCGTCCTGATGAAAGTAGTACATTCTTTTGGATTTCCGAAAACTCTGTTTTTCAACGTTATTTTTATGACATCAAATCGTTTTCATAATTTTGCTGAAATGAAAAAAACCCATTCAAACTGCTGTGAACAAAAGTAATAAAATCTTACTTTGCCAGGGTGGCATAACCTCTACCGCCATATGTCAAATGAACCGAGACTGAAATAAACATCGGCGCAGCAATTCGAAATCACTGCTATGTATAGTGAGCTCATGAAATATCTTCAGTTACTTTGTTGAATCAGTGATCGATAATACGGTTTCCGTAGACACTAATAAACTGGTGAGCTTCTTGCATATGTTATACATTTTTAGACATCAACAATCGAAAAGCATGGCGAATCAAGAGCCATTGCTCTTAGCATCTCAAAGGCCTTCGACAAGATTTGGCACACAGCCTTGATTGATTAACACTAGTCGCCTATGGCCTTCTCATAGTTGGTTAGTACTTTTCTCTTAAGTAGATCGATTCAGGTGATAGTTGATGGTGTGACGAGTGAATCTTTCCAGGTTGATGCAGGAGTATGCAGGGCTCATACTCTCGCCTACTCTTTTTCAGCTACATATTGTTGATCTGCTCCACTCCACCGAGAACAAAATATTTGGAATTGAGGACGACTGTACCCTGGAGTCCTCATTTTGTAGTCAGCGTCCTGTAACTACCGCGGAGTCATACCGACAAATGTACCAATGGAATTCAGACTTGGAGAAGATAACAGAGTGGAATCTATTGAACTCGTCAATTTTAATGCGAACAAATATTACGTTCATCAGAAAAGTAACAGCCGGAGAACCTGCTTTAACCAAGCCTCAGAAACAAACATGCATCTACTCGGCATCACAGGCAACACCGGATCATGTGTCAGCCATTGCTAAATCCGTTTCTGCAAAACTCAGTTTTATTTTCAAAGCTAAGCAGTACTTAACGCTACCACAGCTGATACTTTTACACAAAATAAAGGTCTGGAATACCGTTCGCTCACGCGTAATCTGCAGCCTCTCTCTCAAAAGCGACAGGTGGCTAATTTTTCTTTTTTTTTTGCAGATAATTTCATGGCAAATGCTCGGAAGAACTGAAAGGCTTTGTTCCCGAGTGCCAAAGAAACACCAGATTGCGGAAAACTCATCAACGAATTGTCCAATTAGCAGCTCCACGTACCCCTCTTCATAAAAATTCTCTTAGTTACAGGGCTAGTGTGCTGTGGAACTAGCTTCCATTGAATATATTTCCGATAACTTACAATTTGTCAAGAAGCGAGTTAATACACATTAAATTATCTTGTGAGGGCCACTCCTGTGGCATGACAGGCATCATCCCTCGTCCCAGCAGTTGAGAATAAAAAAGAACAACATTTCTTCTACTACGACGATTGTTCTGAAATCATCCGATCTATCTACATATTTCCGAGCTCCAACATTCGAGCGACTTCTGTGAGGCATGGTCGAAACTAGTAAGTTTTTCGAAAACTTCCGAGGTACATTTAATTGACCACATGCTGTTTCCAAAGCATGTGAGAACGATTCTTTTACAACAAATTGAATTTGTGCTAAATTTGTTCTAAATTAGAAAAGAGATGTCTGAAAACCATCAAAATGAAAATAAAGCATTTGGAAAGGAGTGTAAGAGCTAAACATCAATACAAGAGTGTTATAAACGGTATAAAGATGGACGGACATCTGCTGATAGCTACCCACGCTCTTGACGATTCTCGACGGAAAACACAGACACAAACGATAAACAAGTGCGACTTGCAATCCTTGAAGAAAGCCGATCAATTTTGTGAGAACTAGAATGTGATATGGAAAAGTAGTGACTGGAGGATTTTAAATGCAATTTGCAAATGACTCGAGTGTATGCGAAATCCATTCCTCAGTTGCTGACGGATGAGCAGAAAAACTGTTGCATTGAAAACGTTCAGGACGAAACTGAAACAAAAATTTTGTACTTACCTTCATTAACCTATTTAGCCATCTAACCCAACCTAACCTACTGTCCTTCAAAAGGAGTGAGGTTATCAATCTAACTCGTTTCGGATGAAGTACTCGATTCTAAATGGCGCCACCTGTATAGCATAACAAGTGATCTATTCAAACGAGTTGAGACGCGCAACCGTTGCAGTCGTAGAATTTACTAGTGATTAGTCAGTGTTGAAGTGAAGTTTAATAATATCGATCGAGATGTCCAAGAGGTGGTAAGTAGATTCTTCATTTTTGTAGAGTATGATTTCATTTCATTTGATATTTGAGTTCAACAGAGTCCGCCGAATATTTCCATTTGCATAACCTCACAATCTTTTCCATACTCACTAAATACGAGACGATATAAAAAGCTGTTCTTTTAGAAGGACAGTAGGTTCATCGACTACCGTCCACTCAATTGGAATATTTTTGTTTCAGGTATAGAGATGATCGTTTTAGACCTTTGACGTTAGCTGAAATAATGGCAAAGATCGAACAAATTGTGAATGAAGTTCCAGAAGAAATAGCAATTTTTCCTTCTGAGAACGCCAATGATGTCTGCGATACAGGTGAAGACTCCGGTGATGAAAACACTGTCTTATTGGACATTTTACCGGGAACTCAACTCAGAGCTCCTGCTAAAGAACGGATGCAAACTGAAGATGACTGGGATAGCGACGATGATAAACATCTCTCAAAGTTTGTACAACGAAGACCAAAACTTCTGAAAACTTTCGATTACAAAAAAAGTGAGTTGGACTTGCAAAAGTCGCCTCTGCCGCAATGGACACCAGTATCATCAGCGGATAACAATCTTTCACCATCTGCTACGTTCTAGTTATTCTTCGATGAGGCAGTGATCGATCTAATTCTTCAATTCTCAAACACCTTCGGTCAGCAGAAGAATCGTGTCGGGGATATCACAAGAAATGAGCTACTTTGTTTTTTGGAGTTCTATTGCTTAGTGGCTATGTACCTCTTCCACGGAAAAAGATGTTCTGGCAGAATAGGGATGACACCAAGAATAAAATGGTATGTGAAGCTATATCGCGCCATAGATTCCAGCATATAATGAGCAACATTCACTGCAATGATAATACAAACCTGGATTTGAACGACAAATATTCGAAAATGCGATCACTTTTTGACATTCTGAACTCAACATTTATGCCCCTATCGAAGAAAATCATAGTATAGACGAGTCAATGATACCATATTTTGGACGTCACAGTGGAAAACAGTGGAAAAACCTATCATATGGGGTTTTGGATTGGTGCTCTCCGACTAGGTTATATAGTTCATTTGAACCCATACCAAGGTTCTTCGATTACGTTGCCAGATAAGTACTCGTCTGAGTGCAGCTGTAGTTATACAACATGCAGATATATTGAAAAATATGCTTTTTGAAGGATTTCCTTTATACGTTGACAATTACTTCACCCCACTTTCGTTGCTCAAAGAATTGGAATTGAGGGGCCTAAAAGCTACTGGAACGCTGAGGAAAAACCGAATTCCCTCATCACCCCTATCTAGTTCAAGTGTACTAAGAAAAAAGATCGAGGTTATTTTGTGCATACTTTGGCGAATGACGAAATCATCATCACCAAATGGAATTACAACAATGTTGTGAATGTGGCATCAAATGCTTCAACAGTGTTTCCGGTAAATATCGTGAAGAGATTTTCCCTGTCTGAGAATAAATATATTTATATAGATCAACCAGGCTTGATTAAATCTTACAATGAAAATATGGGAGGATTGGACCGTGGCGATCAAAATCTCGGTGACACTAGATTTAGCATCAGGAGAAAAGAGGGAATTTCCTTTATTTGCTCATTGCATTGACATGGCTGTGCAAAACTCTTGGCGCTTACAACAACAAGGACAATGGCGGAAAACTCGACCAACTAGAATTCAGAAGAACAATAGCAACTGAACTATTAGAATCTTACAAGAGAATGAAAAAAAAGGACATTCCCAAGCTCCTAAAAATTTACACGAATTTTCACGTTATGGCAGACTGGATCATCTCATTGTTTATAATAACAATCAGCGACGATGCGCAGTATGCCATAAAAAAGCTAATTTTCTCTGCCAAAAATGTGATGTTGGTTTGCATCCAAAAGATTGTTTCGTTTGTCATCGTACTATTTAATGTTTAGATGTTCTTTTAATGAGAATAAGAACTTTGTTTGAAATCAATCGATAATTTCATATGAGTATGCTTTAGTATTACGCTACTTTTAAAAGGACGCATAGTTTCGACCAATAGCAACACTCGAAAATTCAAAAAAAATTGGTGAATTATACTTTATAGTCCCCTTTACACCTAAATTCACGAAAAGAGTTCGATTTATAAAAAACGATGGTTTCAAGGTTATATGGGTTAAGTGCTTCATCATAAAATAACAAAAAAAGTGATTTTATTTCGTGTTTGGGATCAATGTCAGTACATGAATCTGAACGTATAATAGTGAATGGAATTCAGAAGGAAAGTCCAAATTTACACTGTTAATTCGATTTTTAGTTCCATCAATTATTCATAATTTGCATAAGGTTTCGTTGTAAAACATAGGTTTGAATACAATCTTACCCACATAGTCGAGTCGGTTGATGTTTTGAAAGAACGTTGATGATGCTGATAGTCAACTTACCTGAAACAAAAAAAAGAGAACTATAAAAAACATTAAAAGACGTGAAAAAGTTGTTGAAATTGAAGATCCGAAATAAACTTTTGGGTCAATTTTTTTCGTGAATTATCTGGTACTAATCTTAAGAGATTCTGAAATTTCATTAAAAACCTACTTTTTAAATTGTTATCTCAATTGAATCTAAAAATCATGTAACAGTTGAAATTCCATTTATTAGCATAATCAAGAGAAACTGTTTGGGTGATTCGATTTTTTCAGGTTTCAAATAAAAGATTCAGCAATCACCCTGTGTTATATACAATTTAGTTAACGGATAAAAACAATATCGTGACACATGGAAGAATTGTGATTATAAATTTGGTACAATTTTCCGTCGTCACTGATCGGAGTTTATAATGTCTCTGACTATATGAATTGTAGTGTACTATCCTGTCTCAAATAAAACAACTCTAATATATAGGGAGCGTCAGCGAAAACCGGACAGTTTTTTTTTCCGCTGTAACTTTCGCAATTTTAGACCTAGATCATTCGGACTAGGTTTTTCAGAAATTGTATCGAAATTTTACTTCCGGTGAAAGCCAATATGGCCGACTCATTCGAAAATGAGCAATGTTTCAAGATTGCTGGAACTTTTTTTTTCACTAAAAAATTGGAATGAGGCATTCAGTCGATGATTCATTATTTTCTGAACAATTTGACGTATTGATCATGAAATTTTCAGCTGAAATCGTAATATTTTCTTCGCCTCATGGCGTAGGCACTCCTGAAGTTGTGCTTGTTGTTTTTCATGGATGAAGAACAATAATACACGATTTGGGTCTTAAGTATTTTCGAAGGGACTATAATTTGCAATTGACTCAAGCTGCCAAAGAGCGCAAATTCGAGCGCTGTAGAAATTTATTGAAAAGATTCAGAACACGTAGACAAATTGAAAATATCTGCTTCACAGACAAAAAAAATTTCAGTGTTGTCTACCAAAAAACAGCCACAATGACAGAGTTTGTCTTCCGACGAATGAAATCAAGAGGAAAAAAAATGGTTAATATTTGAGGAAGACGGTCATTTTGAATTCGAACAGAAATCAAACTTTAGGTTGGTTATAGTAAAAAATGGTTCTTGTTTTCCTAGAACACCCATGAAAAACACAACAACTTCAGGAGTGCCAACGCCATGAGTTGAAAAAAAAATTTCGATTTCATCTAATAATCAGAATGAAGAAAAATTCTTCAAGCTACATTTTTACCAATTGTTGGAATATTTTTAAGATCAATATGTCAAATTGTTCAGATAATAATACATCATCGACTAAATACTCCATCTGAATTTTTTAGTGAAAAAAAACGTTCCAACGATCTTGAAACATTGCTCATTTTCGAATGAGTCGGCCATATTGGCTTTCACCGGAAGTGAAATTTCTATACAATTTCTGAAAAACCTAGTCCTTTGGCTTGCCAATGAAGGAAGAACGAATGATCTAGCTCCAAAATTGCGAAATTTATAACGGAAAAAAATTGTCCGGTTTTCCCTGGCGTACCCTATATATCTTGAGTCTAACAATACTAAACAGCTCAAGCATGACCTGGTGCAAAGAGGGCAAACTCCTCATTTCGTGAAGAATAAACACATGATTACAACTGCTGTGCTAATTGTATGGGAATTCCTCTAAAACTTTCTAAAACTGAAATATCTATCTTTCTCAAGGGTTGCCATAAACTGTTAATGATTACAAAAAACATGTCATCTTCAAAATAATAATACAAAAGATAAATTGCTTTCAAATAATTTAAAGACCCTTCTCAACCAAGACATACAATAAAGTTGAATCTATTCACATCCTTAAGAGAAACATTAATGACGATTTTAGGAATCAAACTCGTAAAATAGATGACAGTGTTACCTCTCTTATGATTTGATGTTGAAGTAAACAATGAAAGTGGTCACATCTGTGGAGTGACGTTTTTATCTTTATGCTTAAGTCAAGTGATGGTTTAGAGATAACATTGAAGCGAAAGATTGATAGAGCCAACTTTCGATCAAACGCTGAAGACCAACCTCTAACACTAGATGAGGTATTCCCATGGGCAGAAAAAAATGTTCACAGAATCAATTGTCACTTATTTTCAGAAGAGCAGATTCAGCGTACTGAGAAAACTTAACAAAAGAATTCAAAATGCTCTGCTAGTTCAAGAAATTCCGAAGTCACTTCGCTATTCTTATTTATAGTGATGTAATAAGGATAATTATCTGAGCAAGGAAAGGATTTTCGATTAAAAAATATAGATATCTATAAGTTTGTTGAAGAACCAGATATTGAAAACAAGAAAAACAACTGAAATTCTAAGTAATAGTACTTTATCAATATCAAATTTGCATATCATATTAACGTTTTTTATGCTGAGGAAAAGAGAAGAAGCAACATGACAGGAAAAATTCAAAAAAAATAACGACGGTGTCAGAACGTAATTTGAACATATAATTTTCTATTAAATTAATGAATAAACAATTATCACTGTTCTTTCTGCTCATTATTAAACTAATGAATGTTCAACTGTTCAAAATTACAAATTACACGATTTTTTAGACGCAATTGAGATAAAACTAAAAAGTCTTTTACAATGAAATATAAAACTTTTAAAAATATTATTTCAATTTTTTTCTTGGGCACAACTTTATCATAGGATAAAAAATAGTTGATAATAGAACCAACAATTACATTAATATTTCGCTCGATTCACCAACCTATAAATTTCTCAATATCCAAATCATGAAAGATGACAACGAAAATCAAAGACATTTTTTTGATTTATGCAACCTTTTCTGATTGCAAATAGGTTCAGGTGAATCACTAAGTGATAAGAGTAAATACTTGATGATATGGATTCTCTATGCAAAACGAATTGAATATTCATTTGACTTGTCCAAGTTCCATATACAAGGATCAATTAAAAAGTATGCGAAATAAATTGATATTTAAAATTTCTGGAATTATTTTGATGCTACAGGTTTCAAACTGAAACCTCCGCAAAAATTATGTGTCACAAGTTGAATGCTATACCATTATCAACTGTCTCTATTATTACAAAATTCATTATTAATAAAAAGTTGTTGGATAACCGATGCTTATATAAAAAAAGCGGTGAAATGTTTGATAGGGTTTGATAGGCCGAGCGTAGTACATCGTTCCATAGTTCCCAATATGTATACTCAAAGCTACAACGGCAGTAACATTTAAAAACGAGCCCACACACGATGATGGTAACAGAAGAAATAATTATAAAGTCTTAGTTACAGCTTTACGAGGGAAAATAGAAATAATAATATCGAATTAAATACCGCCGCTTTTAGAAGCAAAAAACTGTAATAAAAATTAATTTTACTATCCAAGTACAGTTGTTCAACTACTTCACTTGTGAAGCCTATTTAGCGGCGATGGCTTTCCTTATAAATTCAGTATATGCACTACTACCGTAATTTTTTCTCGTTTCCAAAAGCACCAGTTACACTGTTAAAAGAGATACTAGAATCTAAAAAATATACATTTCAGAGCTGAGTATTTCTCGAATAAATTCCTGAATCATATATATCTACCTAACTAACGACACTCCACACCGTGTTCTTCCTCTTCTTCGCTCGTATGGGCAGTACTCAGACCTTTTGCAGGGTTGTGTTGGTGTTATCAGTTTTGCAGAAACTCTTAAATAAAGTTTGCGAGACTGTTGTGGTGCTCCTGGATTATCCGAACACTAGGTGTTTCTGTGCCTTATGTCTTCAATCTGATCACCTCATGAGCGGGACATTCAAAGAGTATATGTTCCGTACGGCGTTTGTGGTAACAAGTTATCGTAGTGCCCCTTTGCATTCGTCAACTTATTTGAATGAAACCCTTTAATGTTGCAGGTACACCAGGGCGTTTTGACAATCAGAGCACATGTAGGTATAAACGTCTCTTTAGTTCCTGTCAAGGTTTTTCTGCGTATCTGAGAATAGCGTGTATTTCTGCGTGTATTACGGCAACTCCTAGGATAACCTAACCTAACCTAACCTAACCTGGGACCGTGGATGCCGATGCTTGCACCCGTCCCGTTTTTAGAACCCCAATTGGGGATCTGTGAGGTGAGTGGGGCATGCTACGAAATCTAACCAAATTTCTTTTAGTGCATTGACGACCTTAGAGAGTTGGTTATACAACGAGTGTCTTTTATTCGATCTCCCTTTAAAAGAAAATCAGGTCGGAGTTCTCTTATTTTATTGAGGAATGTAGAGTGTCCAGAATTTAGATTTCTGTCCCTCGACATGCATCCGTTCCACAGTCTCAATGAGGTCCTCATGACCGTCTCCTCTACCAATATGTGTAGGTGGGGAGGGTATCGATCTCAAGTCCCCCGCGACTGCTAAACACGCTTATCTTTGGATCTTACTTATTTAATTTAGTTTGGTCTACTTGTTGAATGCAACCAACCATAAGATGGCCGCATAGGTCAGGAGCGGCCTAATCACTATGAGGTACACGATGAAAAAAGTTTATACTTATATGGGAGATATATTTAAAAGAATCTTTTCAACCACTATATCGGCGTGATTAATATTATACATGCCGAATTACGGACGGACTACTACTACTACAAAACTCCAATTTAATATACCTGGTCATGTCCGTTTCCAGCATGCGAGATCATTACTTATAAACAGCTATTGAGAACTTTATTAGAGTGAATAGTGGTCTGAATTAGATATTGACGATACATGGTTTCAGAAGGATGGTGCACATGTATTGAAACAATGAGTTCATTAAATGAAAGAACATCTTTGATTAACATTAACGAAGTGATGGACTATGCGGATTTTTTGACACCGTCGGACGTTTTCTGGTGGCATTATCCTAGGAATTTGCGCAATATTGTTAAGGTTGAGGAGCGAAAAAGAGGTGTATGTACGAATGATTAATTAGCTAATATGTCAACAGAAATGTTGACGAGAAGATGTGTAGAGGATATCTGGCGGACATATTCATACATAATTTTCCGTCCATTATTTTGCAAGCTGATTTATTGATATTTCTGATTTTAAGTTTTAATAAATTAAGCATTTTCCCTAAATTATACTCGTTAGTTAATATTTAGCTCGGTAAAGTTCTGTTTTAGCACTAAGTGTGAGCTCGTGTGGTTCACTTCGGCCTTATTCTTCTAATTATTCAATATGATTCCACAATTTAATGACGTAATTCCCAAACTTTTCTGCTTTTTCTATTCTTCCTCAGGCCTAAGTGACGTCAACACTAATTGGGTTCTTCGTCACCATACGTGACTGGTGGTGATCATGGGATTGTATTGACGTTTTCCTTTTCAAACCTTAGTGAATCTAGAGCTTGGAATCTTTTCAATGTCAGATTTCAACATTTGAATAGAATCTAGGTAATGATTAGTTAGATATTTTTCTTATAAGTTATTTCGAATTGGTGGAATTAAGCCAGTTTTTTCCAAAGATCTTTATTTATACATTCAGTCGACGTTTTGGCACAATATTTTGCCTTCTTGGTCCTGAAGTCTTTGGAAAAAAAACTGGCTTAATTCCACCAATTCGAAATAACTTTGAATAGAATCTTTCATCCTCCAGGTAACATTTTCAAATAGGCTAACGAATGCCGATTCTGTATAGGTGTTGATGCAAGTGGTAATGTTCTGTGAGAACATCAACATACTTTCTCACTTCTTTTCTTCTCTGAAATGAAGTCTGAGAAAGCGCTATTCCAAGTTTTCCGAGCTTCTGATTCCTGTCATTGATTGCCAACCTTGAAATCCACTTCTTGACAACCTTTTACCCAGTTTCATGTATACTCTTCTATAGGAAAAAGTGCAGGAAGGTTCCGGTTCTACTAGCAATAGGTGCCCCATGTGTTGCAGGTTCCGGTTCTACTAGCAATAGGTGCCCCATGTGTTAAGACCATAGATAAGAAGTGAGGTAAGTTCAATACTTATTGTCAGCTGAAGATGATCGAGAGACCGAAATTGCAATGAAATCTTTTGAGATAGCATAATACATAGTTTAATTTCTTATCATCATCATCATGATTAACTATCACGTAGTAATGGCGGAATCAGTTAACTACCATAGGTAAGGGTGTTATTTATCGATCCCGTTGTTCGAAAAATGCGGCAGTCTCTTTGAACTATCCAATCGACTATTCGCAGTGATTTTATTTAATCTGGGTAACAAAACCACTGCAGGATATGACACCATCGATCTGAAAACAGTTTCATGAACGAAATAACATAATATAATGAAATTTTTCCAATGAGAATCCACTTTTTCAATTTTAATATCTGGCAACCTTTACATATAAATTACATTTTGAAGAAAAGATTACAAATGATTGGGGTTTCATCCATTTCGCTGGATCTTCGTCGCCAAGATATGTATGATAGACTTAGATGTGACCATGAAAAAAAGAAAATGATTTTTTTTCAATATCGCAATAATTCGAAGTGTTCCCGTACAATAGATTTTCCTTCTGACTTATTCGATATATAACATATATGAAAAATCAGTACATTAAGTGAAGTGGCGCACATTAAAGGTGATATTGAGCCTGAAACGATATTTACGACCAATTCAGTGTCGTTCCACAGGGTACCAATATCGGGCTGATAACCAGCTGGCCATATATCAAACTAATGTCCCATTATTGCCCTGTCGGCGAAACGCCAACGGTTAGGCCTCCATATTATATATTTTAATGTGCACTTTACTGTATTTATGTGAGACATGGCGGACTGATGCGTGTCATTCTGTCGCTCCATACCCCCCTGTTCAGACACTGTCCCTTCGAATATGCATTTTGCCGGACAATAAGTGAGGCATAAATCATAACTGATGTCGATTTTCATTCGATTTGATTATTAATGATGTCGATTCGGTAGAGAGGTTATACAATCCTATCTGACAAATTCAACGGTGGTAAAGGCGGCGACGAATAAAAATTTTGTGTGTAAAACCGTGATACACGCAACTTTTTGTGGGTCACTTGACGAGTCTGTCATACTACAATTAAATCGATTGGGTCACCAACTATTAACTATGAACTTCAATTGTTTTCGTTTGATATTTTGACGATTCACAACGCCCCCTTCCTCCATATTTCGGAAGAAAAACGAAAAACGCTGAAACAGTTCAATTTTTGAATCAGGAGAACTAATTTATGCAGATTGAATTAGAGCATATGAAATCAACCCGCTTCCCTCAGATCACCCAACTTAAAAAACATTCCCTTTTCGGAAAGTTGACATATTATACAGAGTCTCGTCGCGAAAACTGTTATTATCCATGAATCCCGAAATACTTGTAGAAAACTTATTCATTAAATCCGTACCGAAAATGGGATTTTCATATGTGAATTTGGAATTTATAAGACGTATGAGCAAAATAAGTTGAACTGTACCTCATCGTAGTGTTAATTCGATTTTCTGAACAATTATTGCATTACTTTCAGATACTAGTACTCATAACGATGTATCCCAATGGAGTTGTTTAAGAACCTCGTAAAAGCTTGCTTATATTCAGATTTAAAAAAAAGGACAAAACGTTGCTTTATATCCATTCACTCCTATTCTTTCACCAGAATACCGCCTAGTTCTTCCGAATCAATTGAAGAAACAACTCTACAGGGACACTCTGTAATAGAAACCAACCTGAGAGAAATGCAATAATCGTTGTATTGTATTATTACTTCCAAATGAGATATATTTTTACTCATATGATTTTAATCCAGATACAAAAATCCCAAATTCACATGTAGGAATCCTCATTTCATACTTGATTTTTGAGACTGTGTTTATATTTTACCTAAATAAATTAATTTAGAAGTATTTCCAGATTAACGGACAATAACTCTACGTGCAATCTGTATGATAATATAATTCTTCAAAACTAACATATTCGGGAGAAGAATTGAAAGACCCCTTCAAAGACTCGACGACATTTTCCTGTCATAATTTTTGAGATGAAGATGCAGAGGGTAAGGAGTTCATTCACTCATCATGCTTCATATCAACATCGAAAACAATTCTTCTCGAATTTAAAACTGGCACGTTTCAGCGTTTTTTACAAAGTTATAGAAAGTCAAATTTTTGATGGAACAAAGTGTATAATCATGTCTCTTAAAAAAAAAATTGTCATTTTCAAATGTCTATTCACATTTCATATTTTCACGAATGGCATAATTTGAAGAATAAATTCAATTGAGACTAGTGAGACTACCTATTTATAGGAATACATTAAGCCCGTACTAATTGAATGTAGAATTCTTATTCATCCACCTTGACTTTCACGCTGATTCTGGAAGAAATATTTTACAAACATTACCTACTAACAAAGGCCGCTTGCTTGGTAGGACTTAGGAACCACGCAATTGCTCTGAGAAATGAACAGATCCTAGTATAAACATTTGATTTAACAGCTGATCAAGTACTGGAGCATTAGCTGATTTTGACTATTCGATCGTGCAGGCGTAGTGTGCAGCGTTACGGTGAGGAATCAAACTTGTCTGGTTTCTTGAAAATTTCCTTGTCTGATCTACTCTGTATCCTTCATTTCCCGGTAGCTCTGGTAGTTTTCTACCTCGGTCGAGCGCCAATTGTATATGTGTACAAATACATCTACTTGATACGAGTAGTTGGCAGTCTGTATGTATGTATACTACACCGGTTCCAAGGTGAAATGAGACCGAAACTGCGGTCGGTTGCTCTTATTCTTGATATCCGACTAGATTGTACCACTACTATGTCCCTGGTTGACGATGATCAGAAAAAGTGGAACCGAAAACCAGCGCCTTCAGGAAGGGATATTTAACATTTTGCAGAAGGTTGAATATTGCTTCCTGAATAAAAGTCCTCTGTGTGTTTATACATATAACGATAAATTTATGATAATATGATATTATTTTTTCCTTCAGAATGAAACCTTTTCAGATCACTCCTGTACATCAACCAGCGAAATATTTCAAATCATAAGTTGGTAGGGCCTGATGAATGCAACCACTACAATTGAAGGTTGGTTTCCATCACATCTTACTATTAATTATATATACTGATTTGCAGTCATTCGCCAAATCATCTGTATTCATTTATGTTGTCGGAAGGTGACAGTACTTGCGAGAATAACGGTGTTCTTAATGAACCTGTTTGAAAGGGAAACATATTTCATATTACCTTCTAATGATATGAATCCTTTCTCATTTCCATATAATTATGGTGTTTTTTCCACTCACAGACAAAAAACCCAAAATTCTTAATAACATCGTAACCCGAATATTTCAAACGTCATCGATGCAAAGAACGATTCACATTCAGTAATTTATAGTCCGGCGTCCGGAATGTGATATCAATATCAATAATTCAAATATATTAGAATAAATTCAAAACCAAACTCGTGGAAGACATAAAATCCAACGATGTTTATCACCATGGGACTATGGTTTGTGTGGGCAATGATTTAACGAACATGGTTGTCCATCACGATCGTTCGAATGAACCGTTCTGCGTTCGAAACATAAATGACAGCGCGATGTGTCATGAACAATTATTTATGATACACCTTGTATATGTGGTATGATGGTCGGTATTTATAGTGTTTAATTATTAATTAGTATGGCAGCGTAGCTGTGTTTGTTCGCCAATAATAACGCTTGCATTGAATCCTAATGGGTTATGATCCAATTTCAGATATATACACATACTATTCTCGTTTTAACTGCATGAAATTGCTGAAGATAACGAAAAATTTATTGTGAAATTCTGTGAGGCTGTCGAGTTACCTTACTTAATGTCGTGTTCTTTCTCCAGCCAATTCTTTCGATAAAACTTACTAGTCTCTACTTTTAATGCTCTGATCTGTGGAAATTGATTGTACTTATACTACTCGAAAAAGAACTTTATTTTGATATAAAACGATAAAGAAAAGTCGGGATCTAAGTTAGGAACCAACTTTTCAAAATAGGAAGAACAAAAACCACATCAATATCCAGTGTGACGCTTCAACGTAACTAGTGATAACGAAATTCATCCTTGGGACTATTTGCGATCACCTGCAAATGCTTTTGGACGACGTCTTAAGGTCTGGTTGATGAGGTGATAAGACATAGATCAGGTGAAGTAGCTCAAGAAAACATATCTGGAAATAAGGTTTGCCGAATGCATTCGAAAGAAATCTTAGTTGGTAACTTAGTAAAGCTTTAAATGGTACTACGCGAATTTATTACAATACTGCTTAGAAGACTTAAAATATTATGGCTTTCCCTTATAAAAACGAAATAAAGAAATTATCTAAATTGTTGCCCTATCAGCGTTTACACCAGATTCGGCAACGTATGATTACTTTCTGACAACGAAAAAAGCATTGCATGAACAAGTCTCAAATTTTAAGTTTCTATGCTGAATGCTTTGACTTGAAGTCGAGGTTGTTTGTTCTTTGTGTTCAGGCTTGTCCATTATTGCAGCTATTGAGAAATATATGTACTCTTGTACTACTTGAAGAAGAACTGTATTTTCAACATGAAACCTTCAAATGTGACAATTTAGATCAAAGCAAGTTTGTAAGTGAAGGACCAGCCATTATAGGTTTTACCGTGGTTTGGTAGTGTTCCAATAATTTTTTTAGGTTATATAAACTTTGATAGTTGCGATTAGTGTGATCACAAACTAACACATTAACTCATTTGGTAGAAGTTAGTTCTGTTCCGAATATGGCTCCAGCATATCATCTTCAATCGTGCTCAATGATGTAATGCTGTGGCCAATTACTTTGATAACCTTTTGAATTGAACAGATAATACCATAATAAAAAAGTCCTCCATCATACTCTACCTACCCTATCTCGAACATCGTTTTTAAGTTCCTTCGCTTGTTCGCATGATGTAGTTACCTTGCACAGCCTGTCACTTTGATTGAAAGTATGGAGTTTTGACACCATGATGAGACTCAGTTCTATATATGAAGGTTTGTTGGATGGCCAAGGAAGATATTGAGTTCGATTTATCCTTCCTCTAGTAATGCGGAGCTCTATCACAGATGATTATCCTTTCTTAAGCTGCTCATGCAAGATGCTATCCTGGGAGTTAACCTTTCAAAAAGGCAAAGCAGAAGTTCTAGCCTCTAGTTCGGGCGATATTAGAAACGAAAGAAAATTGGGCTGGCCGATGACAACGGATGCCGATTCCTATCTAATAGGAACAAATAGTGAAAGGATATACTTTATTGAAGATATGAAATATACAGTGGATCTTACGCTTTGCAGTTCTATGCCTATGCCAACCAATATTACTGCCGTTGTCGTACTCTATGGATATGGGTTGCTGAGTTCTAGACAGATCGCATTCATTACGACACTTAAAACACTTCATTAAGCTCATAATTCTCACGCAAAGTTCAAGGACAGCTGCATTTAAATCAACAAATTTACACTTGCTAAGATTAACTTAGGGAAAGATCTAATAAATATCTACAATTCATGGTCATGTTGATATTACTAAGTTAAAAACCAGCTATCCGAAATGAGGACAAACATTTCTGAGTAGACTCTGTAATCATCCTAAGTAATTGTTCAACATCACCAACGACCCCAAAATTAACCATCGGCGAATATTTGCCAGTATCTGCACACGGAATAACACTTTCTAGGGCTAGTCGAGGAACACATACTGTTTTCCCATATAAGGATGCCTTATGTTGCCTCAGTATCAAAAGCTTCAGCTCACCTTGACTGGTAGAGACTGGGTCAGTGAAATTGTATTTCGCGAATCGAAAGAAATCCTCATTGATTGCTTGGTGACTAGAAGAGGTTATAGTAAATAGAGTTATTATGTTTTTTTATAGTTACTCATGGTGCATTCATTCACAAGTCATTGCGATTGCAAAACTGAAGAATTCGATTTATTCCTATTATGCATTAATCAGATTCAGCTTCTATCATATTTATTCTAACCTAAAAAAGATCTGTAGGAAAAAGTTATTTCTTAACAAATCGTCAAGTTGGCAAAGGAAGCTTAGATTTATGCACGTGCATAATTCGACCAGAATATATATATATATATATATAAAAAAAAATAGTCGATTTTTTTATATATATATATATATATATATATATATATATATATATATATATATATATATATATATATATATATATATATATATATATATATATATATATATATATATATATAAAAAAACCGACTATTTTTTTGAGTCTCGAGGGAAAAATGTTAGTTAACTTTCAAAAATTGTCAAAATTGAATTTTTCTTCATTGAATTTTCAATTTTTTTATCGAAATTGAAGAGGAATTGTTTGTTTTTCCTCAGATTTTAGTACATCTCCTAGTGAATTTGTATCGATTGTAAATAACTAAATAAGAGAAAAATATATATGGAACTGTAATTTTAATATTGAATGGTCGCTTTAAAAATCTAAAGTAATCCGCTTATAAATTTAAAAATTCTGAGTGACCTTATAACATTGAAATTTCTAGTTGAAATTTTGAGAAACTTATTTTTTTTCGTCGTTAAAATTTTGCCATAACTAGAAAAAATTTCAATAAAGAAAAATTCAATTTTTAACAATTTTGATAGTTAACAAATTATTTTTGACTTATATATGTCCAGCACTTGCTAGAGAAAATACTGCCTGCGACGATTCTTCACCTATACAAACGATACAATTTGCATTTTCTTGCAATGGAAAATAATAATCAGAACCCTACTGTTAAATAAGATTCAAATCTTCATGTAGGATAAGGGCGATATTTTATGCATTATTAAATATCACTTATAGACAAAGCGTTTTACCTGCATCTATTAATCGGTACTAATATACTTTGTAAAATATAAACAGATGCCTCTGAATAGAACTTTGAGGTGATCCTCAATCACCTGCTCCACGAATAATATTGTGCAACCAACAGTGTTATGAAATTGCCTGCCATTTAGGAATCACTTCCAAGAAAATTGATTGCTTGCTTTAAGACTAAGGTGTCTGTAAACAGTAGACAAAAAATCGACACCGAAGTAAATGGCTTTGGTACGAAATATCAACTGAAAAAGCACGACATACCCACATATTCAGCAGTACATTCAAAGAAAATAACAACCAATGAAGAATATTATTTAGATATTATTTTTAATAGGGTTATTTTATATCGACATAATTGCATACTAACGACCTCAAACATGTTTACCTCTTTTTGCAATACAAAATTGATTTTTTCACAATTGATGTTCAAAATCCCCCATCCTTAGACATATATTTGAAGCTTTAACGAACAACCACCTAAGAGCGAGCGCTTCAGTTCGTTGAAATTGAATAATGCAAAGGGGTCGAACGACACTACAATTAAACCATGTTCGAGCCTCTTTACAACGATGTTGGAAAAATGTAATTTAGAACGAATCATCTTTTTTTTATCTCAAACGAGCCACCATGAAGATTTCGACTATTTTCAAGACTATCAAAAAAATGAAACATATCAATTTATGTTTTGAAGGGAAACCTTCCGAGAGTAGTTAGGGCCTGCGTACATTAACCCGTAAATTTACTTACCATGAGGTTTCAGATAATAAGGAAAGTAGGTTTTGCTGTAATCTCTTTTGAAACCTCTCTTTACAAACTACTTCAATCTTAAAATTTTTCTTGTTTTTTATACTTATTTTATTCACTATTTACCCTAGGGTGGAACAAAATTTTTTTTATATACCAAGAAAATATCTTCCAAAATGACAAACAAAATTTCTGGTAACGTGTGAAATCTTAATATTAATATTAACAGGTTACGATTCGTAATTTTTGTTTCCCATTTAAATAAAATAACACTGGAGTTTTTTATTTTGTTCGGATTTTTATGCATTCAAAGAAATAATTCCTTAGTGAACACAAATATATATTGTTGAATAGAATTCAACAATACAGAAAAAGTTTGAAATGATTTTCCGCTAAGTCGACTCCTTTAAAAGTTATTCGAGGTTAAAGTTCAACCTTGAATCGTGAACTGAAATTTTGCAATTGTTTATGTTTTATCATAAAATGACTCAAGAACATAAAATATCCTATTTTAATGACTTTTGTTGCTTTTATTCGATAAATTCATAGAAATCCATTCAGCATGATTAAAACAAAAGCGTTAAAATGTATTTTGTACTAACATAGAATACTTGGAAGATTAGAAATTTCATTATGTTATCCAATCGATGATTTTTATTACTATTTTCATATTTTACTGCTAAGATTGCTGTGGTCGATTTCTGCGCCACCTTTATGATATTATTTACATGTAAATAAAACTTAAAGTTATCGTCTTCAACTTTGTTTACTGTAGTTTGATTTGAAGTCAATTATTATCTTTGAAAATATTAACTTTACTGTTTCAGTTTTTAACTTCTGATTTTAATTAATGATTCTTATTAATTGTCAGTCAAAATGAGTTGCAAATCTATTTTTTAATTGGTTTTCCCAACCCAAACGTCTTTGCCGTAATTACCTACTAATTTTTTCATAGGAAATTTTGTAAAATTGTATTGTTTCATCCAAAATATTCGATTTGTTCAACAAAAATAGTTTACTATTCAACGTTGAACTTTAACCTCGAATAACTTTCAAATAAGTCGAATTAGCAAAAAATCATTCCAAAAATTCAATTGACGAGGCTTTTACGTGATAGAAATCCATTTTACAACTACAAGTAAAGGATGATTTCTACTAAAATAAATATTTTAGTAGAAATCATCGTTTACTCGTATTTGTGAATTCATTCCAAACCTTTTTGTAAAACTACGAAAATCTCTACGGAAATATGTATTTGCTTTCACCAGAGGATTACTTGTTTGAATGCATCAAAATCCAAATAAGCTAGAAAAAATTTTCTATATTATTTAGATGGAATGTAAAAAATTACGAATCGTCACCTATTAATATCAATATCAAAAGTTCATTATTTACCAGAATTTTTTGTCGTCATTTTGGACTGGACGATATTCTCATGGTATCTAAGGAAAAAAAATTAAAATACTTTTTAGGCCACCCCCAGAAGATTTCAACTTGAATGTACGAGGTATCCGAGTTAAACCTATGAAAACCGAGATGGAACTGAATCTTAGTCGCCTTGACCTTTAGATCTCAATCCTTTCCATTAGTGTATCTGGCAATACCTGAAAGAATTAATTTACACTACACCCCAGTGTATTAAAGACCTGAGCAATCGTATATTTGCATTATGTGCTAAAAGAAATAATCCAGTCTTTTTTCAGAGTATGAGTGGCTCAATGATGCGTAGCATAAGAGAATGTATTACATTACAGGGTGCTCCAGTTGCTCACCCTGTATCTTTTACAGCTTTCAATTAAAAATGGAAATTCGTTCAAGGCGACGTAGACAAAAATGCCACCTTTCTTTTGAGTCATCACTCGACCCATCTTCCCTATTCAAAATGTTCAAGGATTGCAAACACCGCTTAGGGGGTTGATATTTCAGGCAAGTTTTGTACCCCAAAAGATATCCCCCTTGAAACAAAAATTGACCAATTTTTGAGTTTTGATCAGAAATGAATATCTTGGTAGATATAGCCTTTGTTTAGTTTTCGTTGAAGCACCCTGTATTTCATTGAAGTTGTACAAAAGATTTTTGTTGAGAAACAATTTCCGGCACGAAGTTTGAACCGGTGGTATGACAAAATTAGAGGAAAACAAAGTTTTTAAATAAACCAGGCAATCAAAATATTATTCTCTCAGAGCATTTTTCTTTCAAATTTAGAACAAAAATAATAGTCTATTGGGACTACTTCCAATCATTCAAATAGAGTGGAAAAATATACAGATTCTATGTAATAATAATACTCCCATAACTATTCATTATTCTACAGCTTTTAGTTTTTGAAATAAAAATTAAAATTATATTTTTCCTTCACCACTGTATACAACTACTAGACATTATAAGTTTTCCGCATCCTCCTAATAGTAAGTAATGAAAAAGGTAAATACAATACATATTGAATTTTCTTCTGAGAAGAATATAATTAACTCAGGTTTCACGTAGACAAAAAGATATCTACGCAATCAAATCACTGATGGATGAGCATCCAAGGTCCTGACATTTCGAAATTAAATGCCCCCTTTCTTCCCTTCCACTGACCGGACGTATATTTTTCACGATGTCATATTCTTTGTCGGCATTTCAGACACGTCAAAAAACGAACAGCATATCATTTTTGATATCCATCGACTCGAAGAGATTGAGACTGATTCGCTTGATCGGACGTCAATCTTGGACTTCAACGTGATGTACGATCGATGACTTGCAGTCAATCTGCTCTGATGTGAACAGGTCTATTGTCGCCTCGAATCATTCGTCAGCGATGATCTTGAAGAGCTTTCAGGAAATCTCGATAAGAATTTTAGTATGGTACTGAAAAGTGAAGATTTTCAGGAACATTTCAGCTTTCCACATGATTGAAGCAAATTTCATGGAACAATCGCAGGATAATATTATTTTGATCTTGCATGAAGCCTCAAGTCTTTAACAAGAAGGGGGGAATCTAACATACTGTGAAATTTTCACATGTTGCTCTTTAGGGTTCCGTATACCAAAAAAATTCCTATCCATAGAGGATAGTTCTCCGACCACACTCTTCTCTCAGAAACACTTCTAGATATCAAGCTTAAATTATACACAAATATTAATGTCAGCAATCTCTTGAAGCTGTGAAAAAATCCAACTTCTGAGTCAAGGTAAACGACAGGTACGGTCTATGTTGAATGTTGCAACATATGAGGCAATTTGAACAAGAAGGGTCCGTTATAACAAACAAAAATGAGACTTGGCCAGAAGCAATGCCATATACCACGGATGCAGGAAATAATCGAATGAGTACATTTAAAGTTGAATCATGAAACAAATTTTCTTCGCGATAATGACCCTATTCGCCATCTCTGAGGTACGCACGAAGATATCAAGTTGAAATTGATACCAAATTCTAAGGCCTCCAGCAGTACCTGGAAGCTGGAAAAAATTATACTTTTCAATGCAACATAATAAATATACAGGGTGTTACATACTAGTATCTCACCACTTAGGGGAGTAAACCTACGTGCAATTTTAAGAAAAAAGTTCATATAAACATAGGTCCGCATAAGCTTCGTTACGGAGCTACAGGGTGTTGAAATTGGTTTTTTTCTTGACAACTTCTGCAGTTTTTGGGATATTCAGCCCAAATTTGGAATGCAAGCTATTTTTACAGCCTCTATCATTACACGTCCTGAATTTTAACTAGAATCTACAAGGTGTTTTCTTTTCCTCTTTCAAACTTTTTTGCAGTACGCCACTGATCAGCGTAAAATCAATTTTCGTCATCTTCGTTCAATTTAGAAACAGAAGCTAGGCGATTATATCAGGTGCGCTTTCCAAATCGAGTAACACCAGACAGGCGAACATTTCAAAAATCCACAGAAGTTTGAGGGAAACTGGTACTTTTACTCCAAATAATCATTTAAAAGGTGCAAGTCAAACTATGAGAACTCCAGATATTGAGGAAGCAGTTTTGAATTGTATTGATTTGAATCCTCATATGATTACAAGAAAAATTGGAAATCAGTTGAATATTTCACATGAGTTTGGAGAATTCTCCACGACTTTTCATTGTACCCGTTTCATATTTAACGCGTCCAAACTCTACTTCCTCGAGATTTTCCTTCATGACTGAATTTCTGCCGATGGTTCTTAGATAAAATTAGAGAAGATGCTCATGTTGATAGTGAAATAATCTTCACAGATGAAGCTAACTTTTCGAGACCTGCTATCACAAATTTTCACTTTAATCATTATTGGGCTGAGGAAAGCCCCCATTTGATTGAAGAATCTAACCATCAAGAACAATTCTCACTAAATGCCTGGGTCTGAATAATTGGAAATTATTTGATTGGGCCATTTTTTTGCCTAACAGACTAAACGGTCCCGCTTATCGACAATTTCTTGAGGAGGACTTACCTTTATGGCTCGAGGATGTGCCACTTTTGGTGAGAAACATGATGTGGTTCCTGCATGACGGGGCGCCAGCACATTTCAGTGGAGAAGCTAGGAATTTCTTGAATAACACATTCAACAACCGAAAGATAGGTCGCGGTGGGCCAGAACAATGGCCTCCTAGGTCCCCTGACTTAAATAGTTTAGACTTTTTCTCATGGAGATATCTCGAAATTTTAGTTTATATCACTCCAGTGAACACTGTACAAGAATTGAGAAATCGAATAATAACCTCTTGTGACACGATAAGAAATACCCCAGGAATATTTCAAACAGTGCGTGATAATATGCGAAGAAAGACAGAGGCCTGTATTTTGCAGGTGGAGGACACTTCCAGCAATTTATTTAGTTTTTAATTGTTCTTTATTTCAGTTTGATATTGAATAAGATTGAGTTGAGTCTCAGAAGACGAGCTATCAAAATAAAAGCAAATTTCGGGCATACCTATCGAGTATTTCTATTTTTTCTATTCAGCGAATAACATACAATACAAATAAAATAATTCAAATTCAATAATTTTTCACTCGAATATGGTTGATACGAAAAAATTACAAGTGTGAAAAAAGTTTTTTAATTGAACGAAGATGACGAAAATTGATTGTACGCTGATCAGTGGCGTACTGCAAAAAAGTTTGGAAGGGCAAAAGGAGACATGTCCTCGGAAAAGAAAACACCTTGTGAATTTCAGTTAAAATCTAGGACGTGTAATGATGGCGGTTGTAAAAAATAGCTTGCATTCCAAATTTTGGCTGAATATCTCAAAAACTGCTGGAGTTTTAAAGAAAATACCAATTTTTTCCGGAAATTTCAATACCCTGTAGCTCCGTAACGAAGCTTTCGCGGACCTATGTTTAGATGAAGTTTTTTCTTAAAATTGCAAGTAGGTTTACTCCCGTAAGTTGTGACATACTATGCAGCATTCTGCTGCATATTTTGTTACTCGCTAAAGAATCAAAACGTATAAGGTACTTCCCATTGACCTCCATATTCCATAAACGCCATACTTCTATTTGAAAGTATAAACGAGCTTTTTCCCCATTTCCTACTTAATGATATTATCAGATTATATGACCACATCTATAAGTAAACAAATCCTAATTATTTTCGATTATTAGGTCTAGTTTGTTGGCAGAGATGGCCCTATCAGTTAGGTGTTCGGTATATCATATGATGATAATTTCTAGAGTGTCCACAATCAGATCTGGGGCATGTTTATACCATTTCTGGCTTACTTGTATGCCATATTCCTTATAAATGCTCCAGTGTAAGTGATGTGCAAATGTGTTGTGGCAATTTTTTTGGCCAGGATGGTGCAGCCTGATGCCATATGATGGATAGTTTCATTATAAACCCGGGAAAGTCTAAATCTTGGGTCGATTCCGGTTTTCATAATTGTTCTTTCGGTTTGGTCTTGAAAAGCTGTTATCAGACCTTTTGCCTACGCCTTAAAGTTGGCATGGTTTAACCATTTCCATTTTCCATTTCTTTGTTAAGTCTTTCTCAGTTTCTTCAACAATCTGGCTGTGTATTTCTTTATTACGTCATTTCCCATTGCTTCTTCTTTCCTCTTCAAATTTCAACATTTCTTTCATTATTTTTGTTTCATATTCGCCTGAGTTACTGGCTTGGATTTAATTGGTGTTTCTGTTTTCTATCACTTATATCTGCACATTTATCAAGCCCAAGTTGCATATGTATGTCATCACTACATTGTTTTACTACTTTCATTTGTTGAGTAAGTTAATGATATCACGTGTGATCTTCAACCTCTCGTCCAAAGGCGACAGGTTGCTGATTTTTCACATTTTACAAATCCGGTCCCAAAGAAAAATCAGGTTTGCGGAAAACTCTAACCAGCGGACGGTTCAACAAGGAACGCTACGTACTTCTCCCTATAGAAATTCTTTTTTCACAGTTAGTGTTCTGTGGCTCTATGCGTTTGAAAAGCCGAAATATTTATCACAATTTTTAATTAGGAAGAAGTAATAAAATAAATCGCGAGTAGCATCATCATGAAGTCAATGTTTTGTTGTGCAGTGTAACTAGTGTACCTGTTAATCTGTTGTTCAGTACGCATCAAATACTGCTTCGGATCTATAACGTCAATCGATTGGAATGAGTTGATATTCAAAATGTCATAACTTCTTATTAAAATAAATGACAGAAATCTTCGAGTCAACGCTGTCGTACTATTCACTTTATTTTATCTGTAACATTTACCGCAACGTGTAGCCGACGGTTCCAGTAGCATGTGAACTGAAACATCTTGGTAATAATTTGAGCCATTTTATTGAGTGCGCATACGAACAACTAGCTGGCATCCGTAATATCTATTAATTTTATTGTGGTTTATAATATTTCACTTCAAACTTAATTATTTTTACATACTTTCGATTACTCGATTCGAAGGTAGTTTAAACGATCAAGTGAACATGATTTTTACTTACTTTCGTACCCCAAAAGGAAAAATGGAATCTGTATAGGATACTTCATTGTGTAAGTGGTTAAAATTGATACCAAATACTCAGGTAGACAATTTTTTGCAACAATGAAAGAATTATATTATATACAACGCAATCCAAAGTTATGCTGTATGTTCTATTCTCTCCAGAAATTCAAAACCTACAGAGCACTTCTGATCATTAAATTTGGATAGAAGCAGTTTCTTATCGCAGTGAGCTCCAATGAGAACGAATCACCCAGGATAGCTCATTTGGTTTGATTTTTCTATGAAATTCCTGAAAAAGATAGATTTCTTATTAGAGGGGGACATTTTTCGTTATATTTTTCGGTTTCCACCTATCAACCCCTCCCCTCCGGCAAATTTTTCACTAGAGAATAGGGGTCATGTGATAACTTTTTGAAAAAATGATTCTGTTCACAACCACGTAATCATTCAGATTTTAAAATAAATTGAAATGGAGAATTGATTAAAAAATTTTCTTTCTCGTTTGAACGTTTGCGCATCATCCTCCTGGCCTTGTCAATTACCACCCCGAAAATTTCTATATGAGAAAGGAGTTGTGTGATATCTCTTTGAAAGGTTGTACAATTTCCTGCATTTTTTGTATTCATAGACGATCGAACAACATTTACATTTTATGTAATGATCTATCAAGTCGATTTTGTTTCGGAGTATCAATAATTCTGCTGATCTGGAATATGAAACAGGGAGCTTGCGATATTACTCTCTTAAGGAAAAGCTAGATTTCTTCCGTTTGAATCGATAAGTAAATATGGTGTTTCATCTTGATGATATGTGTTGGTTTGTTATCAATCTCCCTATGTTTGAAATTTTTATCTTGATCTGCTAGATTCAGTTACTTTTGAATAATTAATTGATTTCGTTGTTATAACGTGATAGTTAATCATGATAATAAGAAATTAACTATGTATTATACTATCACAAGAGCTTTTTTGAAAATCAGGATTGCAGTTTCGGTCTTTCGACCATCTTCAGCTGACAAGTATTGAACTAAAGTTGAAAATACATACATATATAAAACAAATAGATACAAAATTTATAAGGGTGCAAACAAGAGGTAATAAACTATTTATGATAAAAGCAGGTCTTATTTAAAGATATAAAATAGGGACGAATAAGCCAAGCCGGGCCATTCAGATGATTATCTCTATGGGGGATTTGTTGTAGTTTGAAAATGTCGATGGATTCCAAGAAATCTAACTTCCGTCCCTTATGTATTTTGTGAATATTTCATTATCATCAGTTACTTTTGTTTATTCGTAAAAACACAGGTGAGTTTCGTTGGTAGTATTTTCCATAGTTTATGAGTTTATTATTCAAAAATAATAACTCTGCTATAGCAAATGCACGCATTTTCAATGAAAACAACCCAACAAGAAATTTGAGGCACCAAAATGTTCTGAAGTTGGCGAGCAAATTCATGGAAACTCTCAGGGATCCATTATTTCGCCAACCTTGTTTCTGTTGCAGGTAAACGATCTTCTACAGCAGATAAACGATCTTCTACAGAAGACAAGATCTTCGGTTTTGCAGACGATTGTACCCTGGTTTCGTCTTTCAGTAGTCTGCGGCCGATTACAGCTGCAGAATCTCATCATCAGAGATGTCAACACATTAATTTCTTAAACTCTGACTTGCAGAGGATATCTGAGTGGGGTCAGTTGAACCTGGTGAGCTTCAACGCCAGCAAGACGCAGGCAACTACGTTTTCTTGAAAGGTCTCCGCAGGAGAACCTCCTCTAATAATGCAAGGCCAACAAATTGCATCCAAAGATTCGATGCACCTTCTCAGAATAACGGTCAACTCCGGGGTTTGCTGACATGAACATGTATCAGCAATAGCTAAGTAGGCATCAGATAAACTTAGTTTTCTTTTCAGAGCCAAGCGATACTTCACATCATCTCAGCTGTTGCTTCTATAGAAGGCACAGATTCGACCTGCTTGCTTTTTTGTTCCAGGGAAATTCATGTTTTGCCGCAACACTAGGCTGGCAAGTAGTTCTCATCACATACACATTACACACGGTACATTTAACGACCCCTCGAAACTCTGTCTATAAGAATTTCTGCGTTTACAGGGCCGATGAGCTTCCGTCCAACAACTTCCAAACATCCTACAATTTAGCTATCTTTAAGAACAGTGTAAACGGACACCACAATTCTTCCCAGGCGCGTACAGTCATGTGGTGTAACAGGTTCGCCTATTTCTGGGAAGCGCGCATAAAAAAAAAGAAACTGGATGCTTTATTGATAAAAAACAGAATTCCATCAGCGTTGTGAATGACGAAGCAATTTGTGTGGTCGTTTTGGGTGAAGCTGCCATGATGGGGAATACAGAATCTGTGAGAAGATTGTCACTTATATCAGGAGTATATCAGACCAGTATTTGCAGAATTCTTCTCAAGTACAAACGCCATATGAAATTCGACTAGTACAAGAGCTGAATGAAGATATCGATCTTTGTTCGGAGTTTATTGAGCATTTCAGTGAGCGGATCAATAACAATCCGAATGTTCTACAAAATGTTCGTTTTTCTGACGAATCGAGTTCATTTTGAATGACGACGTGCATCACAATAACTGTAGAGTCTAGAGTAACACTACTAAACATTTAAAAAGGGAGAATTCTGCTCAAAGACTTCGAAAAATTAAAGTTTAGGCCGAAATTTCGAAGGTCCATTTCATAAGACCCTTTTTAAGCAGGAGCACTCGGTTGGCGAAACGTATTTGAACATGCTTGAGAATTTGATGGGTTCTCTCATAGCCGTTATCATCGAAGGGAATCCAAACTTATCTGAACATAACGTTATATATCAACATGATGGAGCACCGCCCTATTATGCTGGGGCGTTATGCGGCTGGATAATAGATTTCCGTGCCGTTGGATAGGTAGGAGAGGCTCTATATAATGGCCCGCTAGATCACCCGATCTTATGCCTCGGAAATTCTTCTTGTGGGGCTATCTCCAGTCTGAAGTTTATGTTATGTCACTCTGATCGTTGAAGAAGTACGAAAAGGGTTGCTCGAGAACTCAAGCAGATAACACCACCAGTGTTCGGTAAAATGTTTGGCAATCATTCGAGTCCCAATTGTACCAATTCATGGACCTTTGCGATAGGAATGTACCACGATAAAAAAAACATAAAAAAACTGAGAACTCAATGATATTCAATTTTGTAAGATATTCTGATAAGAATCATGGAAAGCCAAGCAATGTTGACTTTTAATTAATGACATTTCAAAAAGCAGACTGATATTGTAGATCAGATTACCTTTTTTTTAAGGTAAATACAACCCCTTTTTCATTAGAAAGGTTTTTAGAGTGGTAGTTAATAGGGGTAGAGAGTGGATACGCAAACGTTGAACTATGTAACAAAAATTTATTCGATTCAACCAAATCTATTTGAACGAATGTTTTCCGCAAGCGGAGATCGAACGGATTCATGAAAACCTGGAATTTTAACAAAAAACTCTCGTTTCAATTCGTCACATGTTGCTTCAGAAAGTTAATAATTGCGTGGTCGTACTGAGAATGGAATCTCCTTCTCAAAACGGTATCACACGGCCCCTTTTCCCTAGTCGAAAATTTGGAGTGGGTACCTGGTGTAAGAGAATAACTTATGTCCCCCTGCGATCTAAAATCGACGTGTTTCAGGAAATTCACAGAAGAATCAAAACAGTCGAGTTATTTAGTTATTTCAGTGGAACGCACTGTATATCATCTGAAACGAAAGTGAGATTACGGTTATGAAAACCACAAGGCAACATTAGATTTGATGTACATGTCATTGACATGATAGCAGTTGCTTTCTGATGCTGAATAACTTGAAAAGTAGCTACAAAGCAAATCATTTGAACTAAATATCACAAAAACTATAGGAACCAGAGATACAAAACTGAAAAAATATAAAGATGTTAACATCTTGTAGGTAGGCAACAAAGCGTTTGCAGACTAAGATTGATTTATAGGAAATTTTCAACGTGCAATGAAATGTATTTCATCTATTTATTTATCCTATTATTCCTATTATCCTGTTTCAACATTCACAATTCTTCTTTCTATAATAACACATTTAGGTTTGAAGGAAACAAATAGCTAAGATAGTTTAATTGTTCCCAACCATTTCATATCCATTTCGTATAAATTTCCGTTTGAATCAAAACATTTAGTGGATTGCTGAATTTATCCAAGGCAATATCGAAACTTGAATTATTTATTTGCAGTAAATTTTGCACGATAAAAGACAATAACCTCTGAGGCGTTTCAAAAACCCAATATCTGAATCTTTCAATAAAAGTAAATGGACACCTGCTATATTCAAGAGGTTCTCGTGAGGAAACGACATGGGCAGAGTAAAGTGACTCGCTGTGACCGAAATATATGGGAAAAAATAAAGGAAAATGTAATCCTAAACAAATATCGGCCTAGACAAAGCGATTATCGTTGAGATACCCTTGTAGAGAACACACCTATATATGTGTATTGAAGACATCAGCATCTAAATGGGATAATCGAGAAGAGAGCGGCTTGCTCACTTTGCTGATATGTGTACAGAGCAGGCATATATTTTTTCTGGGCGAAGTTTATACTTTTCCAAGAAATTGAGATAATCACTAGAGAAGCTGATGATGATATTGGCATATATTTCAGTCCAGAAGCGATAATAATCATAATGATAATATATAATAAGAACATCTTTGAAGCGGAAAGGAGGAGGAAGCGGATTTATGGATGTTGTCAATTTACACACCGAACAGATTAAAAATCTCAGAGAACTCTTATCTGCAAAAGCTCGCACTTCTGACCTCCACAGAGTGGTATCGTTGGCTGATAAGGAATCTACACCTCCGAATCTTGCTACCAGGGATGACCTGCTGAATCTACCGTTCCTATCTGATATTGTAAAACAAAAGCAATAGTCGAGAAAAGAATTGCATGGACGACATCATCATGAGATTAATTCACACATCGACGAAAAAGCCTCCAACAAATGGTTGATGAAAGGAGAATTAAGTGTGCATCATTATCCATCAGAAACTTGCACACAAGTACGGACTTCTGAATATCTTTCAGCCATATTACAAGTATCAACCATCGCCCGTATTGGAAAATTACTCTATCAGATTATACGATAGGCCTGTTATCACTGACAGAATGGTGACGAATAATAGGCCGGACATAAATTTATATGATAAGAGAGCCAGAACAGCAATGCTGGATGTCGCCATACCGAATAATAACACCGTGCTGAACAAGTTCCAGGAGAAAAACTCCAAATACACAGACAGAGAAATAAAATGTATGTGAAGTAATTTGTAATCGAGCCTATTCCCTTTGATTGCTGAATCTAGGAAAGGTAAATTATATCCAGCTAAAAGCTGAGATAGTCCACAAGTCCACGATAATAAATATTAATAATGGATCTTTATTTCAGAAGAATAATGTACATTATGGAAAACGTCAAATGTATAGGTACAATGGATATTACAAAAACTGCCTTCTACAAGACATGATTTCAGATGTCATAAATATGCTGATGTTTGCTGACCCTTTCATTATCAAAGTGTTCATACCCAAAAACACTGGAGAGTGTTGTAGTTGTGAATATCACAATTTTTTATAACTTGTTTTTTTTTCAAATACCGATATCGCCAAGCTGAAAAGACCTAATGTTTCAAAGAGTAAGTTCTAAATAATGTTAACTGAGAGATGCCCGCAAAGCACCTCACTATTCTCTTTTGAGAGATGAATAGATGTTGGGCAACTCTTGATGTACCCCAAAACATCATTCCATGGCGTGGCTGCACTATGGAGGATACTTGTGCGTGATATATAAGGCTACCTGTCAGCGGAGTCTTGGTCAGAAAACAAGTTCTCACAGTAGTTCCTCCGGTTAAGGTGTTTATCTATGTTCATTTCCAAGAACAGAGTATCCTGCACTTTTTCCAGATCTGTTTTAATTTAAAGTTATGAAAGATAATGTAGTTGATCTTAGAAATAGTGATATGTAATGAATTTGTGCTGAGCTTATGATCTTACTTGTCTTTATTTTTCTGGATGTTTCTATCTAGGGTAATGACACACCCGACAGACAAAATTGCTGTGGCATCGTATGCATGCAGGAAAAGACTCAAGTCAGTATTTTCATTAATATCATTAAGGTATACTGAGAAAAACACGACGTTAAATGAACCAATGTGGGGCACCTGCTTCGATATTTGGAAGATCTGAGTGTACTTCGGTTCTCCGTGCACCCTTGACAGATATCGACTGTCTTCTGCCTTCCATTCACAACAATGACCCGCCGCGGATTCCATGGTTCAAAAAAAAAATTATCATGCGTTATAATGACTCGTGAATGAAGTTTGGTCTTTTCATTTAACGAACTATAATGAAGAATAGATAGATAAATGGAACGGAATTTTATTGGAAACGAATTAAGGATTAGTAAGTGAAGCGATAATCTATTCGTGTCTGGAGGAGAAACGGGAGAGGCATCCACAACAGGTTATACAAAGAACAATTCAATTTCAAAGTGGCTCACTGATCATTTATGCTAGTATTTATGTAATTAGTGAAGAAGTTTTCAGACAAATTTTTCCGCAATTTTGATATGTTGAAATTTTTTCTCTCCCTTACAATGATTTGGACTTTATTTCTAGTGGACCCTTTGTATATGCTTTCGTGGTAGGTTCTTGAAGGTTAAGGATTTGTTCCATCTGCTCCAAAGGAATTTCCATATACAAAATGTTACAGAAGTCTACAACAATACGTTACTTTTTTATGAAGCTCTGGAGTTCTTATCTTCAATGAAAGTACAGAACTAAAAATTAAATAGTCAAAATGCGAACTATCCAATTTTGACACCATGTTACCATCTGCTCAGGATTCATTATTGTAAATAAAAAACAAACTAGAGTGAAATCTATTTGCTTCATTAATTCTGCGGGTATTTCGTAATTCGTATTTTAAATCTGAATAAAAACTATTTTTCACTAACTCAAGTATTCTAACCAGTTTCATCTTTTCAGCTATTATCCTGAGAACCGAAAATATTACGTACGTAATGTAGAAATGAACATGAACATTACTCAAAATGGTATTCTCGATTTGGAATAGTTCGCGAAACGAAAGCAGAGGAGGAAGAGGGCAAGAAGAAGCCGAAAACGGCCCCCGTTTCAAATGATTAATTGAGTATCAGGTTCGAGACTGAATTAAAATTCCGGTGGGTTGCGGGACAAAGCGGTCTGTCAGTCGCGCTGTCACTTAGGACAAAGATGGCAGACGAGACGTTGACGGACGTTGTTCTGCAGACTTTATAAAACTGCTTGTCAACTTTAACTTTGCAAGGTTGTTCGGATTGCGTACTGACATAGGAGGACAAGGATGAGGGAGAGATGGATGTAAAATGTGCATTTCCAAGACTAAGATGTACGAGGGTTGCACTTTATGTACCCAGAATAATAAATAAGTTAAGTATGTTTTCAGATTTCTTCCAAACATTGTTCCTAACTATCGTTACAGTTTATTATACATTATGCACGAAAAATTAAATGAAAATACCACTTCATTCATCATTGGTTTTAAAAAGGAGAATGTTCCAGAATATTGAGTTGAAAAATTAAGTATGATTCATATTATTTCATGTAATATTTAATTCTGGCTTCTGGTGTTGACCAGAAATTTTCAGTCTAGTTTGAATTATCTGCTCGAGTATTAATTGCCGCATTTTAAGCTCCTTGAAGTTTGAGAATGAAAATAATTTCCTTTGACCACCATCCAAATCGAACATAATATTTTTTCAAAGGTCTAGTTTGCTAATCTGAAATGATATCATTGTAGTTGAACGTTTGACCATCTCAAGAAACATATTTTTAATATTTCAGTTTCGTTCGACCACCCTATGTAACGAAAAACATTAACACCGTAAAATTGTCCCCGCAATGTTCGACAAAATTGAAAAGCGCGTTTGACCATGATTGGCCACCAAATAGTTTCGGTTGATCACCTCCCATAACGAAAAACAATTTTTTCTTCAAAGGTTGATTTTTGCTCATCCAGAGTGACGCACTTGCAGTTGACGATCGACAATGTTGGAACACCTCTAGAAAAATAGGGGGAGGTCAAACTATTTGGTGGTCAATCACGGTCAAACGCATCAATTTCCTGAAACATGGCGGTGCCAACTTCACGAAGCTCACATTTTCAGCTTAGTAAATATTGAATTATATTCTTTGCCTTTCTGTCACAGAACTGGTATGAAGGTTTCGGAGCTCTCGATTAGTATCAAGTTTAATGTTTTATTTCATTGTTAAAAGTTTATAAAAATTCACTATACAGATTTTATTCTAGCTGCTTGAGTTTATTAAGTCTTCTCCGACTTGATCTTAATAAAAATTGATCTGCTTAGCCATCAAAAGATAATTGCAAACATTGCACTTTCAACTTCAATGCAGCTGATTGAGTTATGTGATAAACAATAATATTAATTGATCTACACCCTCCACTCCAAAAAACTTTTGAAAATAGAAACAACCAGTATTAGTTTTGATACAAATGATGTTTATTAATCAATGTATTCGTCTTCTGCATCGATACATAAATTTGCACGCGTCAACAGATTGTCAAAAGACATCTCCTTTTTTGCCAGTTTCCTTCCATTGTAAAATGCAGAAACAGATACTAGTCGCATGGAGCCAGATCAGGTGAATAGGATAAATGTTGCAAGGCTTGTTGATGTTGTATGGTGTGCAAAAACGGGCTGTGCGCCTCATGGACCACCCGGAGATCACCCACGATCTCCAACCGCTGGCTCTCAGAAGACAAGTTGCTGACCTTTCTCTGTTTTACAGATACATTAACTGCAGATGCTCCAAGGAGCTGAAATACCTTGTTCCGGGAAAACTCATGTTTTGCCATAACACTAGACTGGCAAGGAATTCTCATCATATGGCGGTACATTTAGCGACCCCTCAAACTTCCCTCTAGAAGAATTCTTTCGTTTAAAGGGCCGATGAGCTGTGGAACTCACTTCTGTCCAACATCTTCCCAACATCCTACAATTTGGCCCTCTTCAAGAATCGAGTAAACACACACCTCAACTCGTCCCAGGCGCACACTCATCTGGTGTAACAGATTCGCCTATTCCTGGGAAGCGTGCATTTTTGATCAAGAATTCAGTTATAACTCTTGAACTATGTGATGGGACATTATCGTGCAAAAGAGTCCAATTGGCGTTTTCTCGATATTCTGGCGTCACCAGTCCCAATCGTTTGCAAGAAGTTTGGATCCTTCCGAGCACTTCTAATGATATCTTTACTATGCTCAATTCGATTAAATTTTTGGTCGGTGGCGAGTTTGTGTGGTACAAACCTTGAATTAACCCTTATAATGCCCAACATTTCGGTCTAAATGAGGTATGCAGTTGTTTGAAGAATACCTAATTCCATTTCAATAAATTTCACCGCTGATTTTTTATTATTTCTGATTAATTCACGCACTTTTTCGATATGTTTTCCGAAAATCCAGTTTTGGAACGGCCTGATCTTTCGTCATCATTCAGAATCTGTTTCTTCAAACAGTAAGGTTACTTAGGAATGGAGGGTGTATATGGGACTGTTAAATGATTTTATTACTGATGTAATTAATATTATCAAATTTTCTGATCTTGTATCGAAATAGACTATTGGTTTTGATTCAAATATTACAACTGCAGGAAAAAATCTTGAGCGTAATGTAATGTCGATCTGTCACATATTGAGAGATTTCTCTTACGCCCTTGATACTATTAAGACACAAACAGCTATTTCGAAGATTGACTCGAACGAAATTTGATTGAATTTGATTATTAACATTATCTATCCCTGAAAAGGCAATTCATTGAGCCAACTAAATTCAAATTAAATCTTTAAAATTATAATGCCTTTTTTCCTTCCACTGAATTTGTGCAAAATAAGGTCGATTAAGTGGTGAAAAAACTGTAAAGGTGAATAATATTGACTTTGTTCAAGTCTCAATGGCTTTCACTACGTTGTTTGGGGAAATAGAGTAAAATAATCCAGGAATCGTCGATCGATTAAATTCCTATCCGAAAATAAAATTGTGGATGTGCCAGTCCATCGGCTTGTGTCTATGTCTACTGCGATTGTAAATGACCAGATATTAATCTAACCTAATCACTGGCCAACCCTGTGTCGGGCGCGCACTATTTATATCGAGACGATTATTTTACTGTCAATTAACTGGGAATTTTAGTTGTCCAATCTAAATGTGAACACATCCAGGAATTAAGTGGTTCGAAAACGATGATCCGGAATTATATCTATTATTATCATTAGCTGGTGACAGAAGAAGACGTGAAATAAATGTGCAATCATTACACTCTCCAACGAATATCGAAATTTTTTCGAAAATATACTGAATATTTCGATTTTTGTACTTCTCTAACCGAAGGATAGTTCGTTTGGATTCGATCTTTTCTTCATAAACACTCTAAAAATAACATCTGTTGAAAAAGAAAGCTTTCTATAACTGATAAACTTTCGAAGACTTACAAATAACTGACACCATACAGGCGTCCAAAAATAAAGTATCAATAACTCATCAAAATAAATTCAAATCATTGATGAAAACTTCCGTAGTCTCCACCCTTGCTGAAATATTCTCCCCCAAAGATGAGGAAAAAAATTATTTTTATCAGATAAAATCTGTCACCTAAGAGATTTAGAAGAAATTCTTGAAAATGTGTCCAATGAAAACCTGTCCTCAATTTTGCAAACCTAAGGGTTTTCTTATGGCCTTGGAGTGAATACCTCCTAAACTTCGTTCTTGGTTAATCCTAGCAGAATCACTCATTTTTCTGGAATAAAAAGTATTCTATGTTTATAATTATATGTGGGTCATCTTTCAACCAAAACATTACAGGCGTTTTCGTGTAATCATAACAAACATCCAAGCACGCAAACTTTAAAACTAAGTGATTTTCATACATTTCATCCCCTATTTCACAGCTTTTGGTTTATCAAAAAATTTGCCGCACAATCTTTCATGTCTCAAACTGAAAGCTGAGGGAAAAGCCAACCCCTTTTTTCGCACCTTTGTAGTCTTTGGGATATATTAATGTAGATGATCTTGGTTATTATAAATTTTTATAATCAACAAATTTGTATTCTTCAGATAATATATGCTGGTATAATATTTCAACGCTATTTTTAGGTGTGGCAAGTCGCTAGCAGTTTTAACAAAACTAAACAACGATTCGAAGATTTTTATTATCGTATCAATACGCAGAGTATTGCAGAAAGATAGACACGAATATATCGAGCAATAAAGACGAAATATTCTCCCAAATTTCATAATTTCTCGTGGAACGAATGAAATCGGAAAAACTGTCGTCGCTTTTCCGAAGTTTTCCAAAAAAAGGCCCGCGAAGATAATCATTATTCAGAGGAAAGGCAAATTCAAACCGAGGACGAAGTTAGTATGTAAAACTTCCATAACAAGGCACCAACTACAAACAAATATCCATCACTTGTTTTTAGTTCCGAAATCGTCAAAGGGAAAGAGAAGATATCCGAAACTTTGTATTATTTTTCCGATCAGCGAACGGGTTTTCCAGAGTACAACAAACTCATTCTCGTAGATCTCCTCTCAATGGCTACTCCCACTCCTTCCAGACGCTATCAATCCCCTAGGGCGTCTTTCTTCAACGCGTCACGACGCTGGAGGCCTTCTCCGTCGGCGGCAGCCGTCACTCTAAAAGCATGGTCGCGATATATGGAGGGCATTACGTCAAGGGGAACAGATGTATAAAATAAATATCCAAGACTATGTATGCTGCGTTTCGCAGCCATGATTTTGGATTTCGCGTAAATCAAGGGGGCGCGGCACATTCCCCACGTTTTATACCAGAAATGTTAGCAAAGAAGAGAAACAAACTGAAATTCAGAAGAGAGAAGAATAAAATTTTTAGGTCATATTTCTCCTATTTCTCTAGAAGTGAAGCTTCTCGGTTTTTGATATATAAAAAATCATCAAAAATGTTCCTTTAAATGGCATCGAACCTTCACTTCCCTAATATGGAGTAAATATAATTTGATGAACAAGTTTTTGATCTTACAAATTATTTTCTTTATTTGTTATGTTAGTGTCTGTGATTTCCTTTCTGGTATGCATTTATACTGTGAGTTATTCATTAATGTGTACCTTACTCTTCAAGTACTATCATAGAAAACATCGAAGATGTAAATTTCTGACATCATAGCTGTGACCAGTAACTGTGGCTCCCACATCTTCAGATGAATATAGCCCAATAATGAAGGCCACTAAATACATAACACGGTTTCCCAAACTCATATAGCCTAAATCTAGATCATGAACAATTTAAGATATTTAGTTGGAACGAAAACTAGATTGTTTATACATGTCTGCAACAAAAATGCTGTCAGGATGCTTTCAATTGGTACAATTTTTTTTGGTTGCTGTTTTTGAATGTATACAGACCATGACTATCATTACTTTCTGAATAACGCCCTGTGTGATCTAAATTAACAAACATAAACATGTTGTAACCTGAACGTGCAAGCTTTGAAAGTGTAGAAAGTGGCGCAATACTCGTCATTGATCTATAGATCTGGGTTCAATATAGTGGAATGAGCTATTTGAGTGTGAATTTAACTGATAGGTTCTGTTATATTTGTGGCGAATATATGTTACTAAATCAACAACTCAATATTACAAACCTTGTAAAAAAGTATACATTGCGTATTTCGGCGTTAAACTGGGAGATCAGGAAAAAGATTGTGCTCCTTGTAAAGGGCAAACAATGTGTTGAAGACCTTCGAAAGTGATTTAAGGTCGGGAAAAGCTTTCCGATACGCGGCTCCTATCGTATGGCGCGAACAAAAGAACCCGAGTGATTATTGTTGCTGCTGTTAGTGTAATGTGAAAGGGTATAATTCCAAACGGAAGCAATTTCATACCTCAGTCTGCAATCGGTGGCCAAGGACCCTATTAACTTGGAAGAAATTCCAAGTTTTATTGAGAATGGTACTATACCTGAATCCGATGACAAGTCATGTTTTGAATTTTAAGATAACAGCAGTCTGAAATTGTTTTCTTAGGGCGAGCTAAATGATTCGGTAAGATACTTCAATCTCCGCATTAATACTGCCGAGTTGCTTGGATCAAGGCTCAAAAGCAGAAGCTCACTTTTTCCAGGAGGGACTTTCTCCTGGTTCAGCTATCGTGAGAAATAGCTCACTCCTACTAACCTAAGAGGACGAGATGGTTTTTGTACCAATATTGTATGTTAGATGGATACATTTAAGATCTAACACGACCTCATACAGTGGCGTATTTTCATAGATTCTACAAAAAAAAAGCATTGAAGCAGTTCTGCTTTACAATGACAGGTTTTATGCTTCCATTCCTGTCATTCATTCCGTACACGAGGAAACCCTTTAAAACTTGGGATTGGTTCTTTACAAATTGATATATAGACACCACGGTTGGCAAGTATTAGTGATTTAAAAATCTTGGCAGGTTGCTCGAACAACAATATGGGTTTACCAAATTCCATTGCTTCTTGTCTACAAGATAGTAAAAACCGGGTAAACCACTGGAGCAAAGAGGTGACCTCCGAGAGAGGCTGAAGTTGGCGAAAAGAACGTCTTGCAATTTGTTGCCTTCTCATGTATTTCTTCCACCACCGCTTCACATGAAGCAGGAATTGATGGACAAATTGCAAGGTCACTATCAAGAAATAGAAATTGCTTCAAATACTTAATATCAAAGTTTCCTGGCCTCTCGGAGGCAAAGTTGAAGGTAGGTGTTTTTGTTGGACCAGATTTTTAACGGCTTACAACTGGTCAACCATTCATCACAACCACGATGAATCCTCCAGTTTTTTCATTCCCACCTCGATTACTGCCTAGAAAATTTAGGAGACGCGAATGAAAAGCAAGGTGAACGATTTCATCAAGATATTGGTTAGATGAGAAAAAAGATACGAGGGGATATGGAGCGTCTCAATGATAGCAGACTATTGTTAGTCGCTTCAGAGAGATCTTCCAGATGCTTCCTATAAAGAGAAATGTACCAGAAAGAGTCACAGTTTTGTTACGCAATTATAAAGTAAGAAGAAATTAGTTATTAATTTTGTTTTAAGATAATAACTTGTTCAATATAGACATTTACATTGTCGGAATACGTGACTTGTTATGACAATATGAAAGTCATTATCGGATTCAGCACACCGAAGAATCCAAACAGCTCCCAATTCTTTTTTTGCAAACTTGTGTTAACTATGAGGATACTCTACAAAGAGGGCAATTTTTTTATAAACATGTCTTAAAAAAATTGACTCTCACCCTTAAATTTCCAATGACACCCTGTATGTTTTTATGCAATTTCTTTAGGATTCTCAATTCTCCACTCAATACTCTTTTTTGATTAAAAATCGGTTAATAATAGATGAGGAAATCAACATTTCATGTTTCCATCCAGTTAGCCAAGACGAATTGAATAAATTCGAAAATTAAAAGAAAAAACGACGGAAATAATGTTCCGTTTTTCATTATTTCATCTACATTCAATTGACAATTGTTCAACCTATAGACCATCAACAGCAACCTAATTATCAAATCTCAAATTTCTTGGGTTTCAGCCAACGATATTTCTTCTAGAAATTGAAGTACCACGTTTTATAGAAAATGCAGATACCTTTTTCCCGTCAAAGCATCTCCATAGAAGTAGTCTCCAATGAACCTTCCATCAAATAATTTATTATCACTCACTCCACATTACCCAATGTGGATTAACTAAACCAATTATTTGAATTATGCCTATTAATAAAACCATTATTGTGGAGTTTGGCCTTTTGACATGGAAATACATATTTTCCAAATCCGCGAGGAGAATAATAGATTTAATCACTCTTCAGCGAGTCACAGGTATGTTACTCTACCTGATATTTTTTCAAGTGCCTAGATTCATAGTTTTCTTCGCCGATAGTTGGAAATTCCTAAATTAAATTAATTTTAAATTCGTATTATTTCCGACCTGTTTATCCAATTATTATTATTGAGACTGCAGAAAAGCAATGGGACTTCCCGAAAGTTAGGCCAAGTAAAGGAAACAACGAAAAATATATATAATAATAAAAAAGATGACAGACGGTCGCTACCAACAGATGCGGCCATCTTTGATCATTGATCAAATTTTACTATTCTTTTATATGTGTTTTATCTTTACACTCGTTCCCAAATGTCTTCATCATTCCCGTAGTTCCTGCACAAATTCATTATTCCAATTTTTTCGTTATTCTTTGCATAAGAAAATATATGATAATATGACGAACAGAAGAAGAAATAGATCACTGTATTAAATACCTTCAAGGAATTCGTCACTACTTACTGGTTAGTAGGACTGTGTCCTACAGAGATCACTCATATTTCAGTGGAGAAAATGGACCTACCTAGTCGGTTGAGCAACAATCGTATGCCAAAGATTGCTAAAGTTGAAATAAGCAGTAACACTAAACTTCCTAGACTGCCTTCAAAAAGATGTTGTCCAAAAGTAAACTACGTTACTCATACTAATACAGAAAGAGACGATTTAACAAATATTTAAACTAAAAGTTTCCATAACCCCAATAAGTCATGACGTATTTGAATGCTGTGTTATAAATATTATGAATAACTGGATTCGAATGTCAAACGACGCTAAATCAAAATATCATCCAAACGAAAGCAGTAACATTTTACGTACATACATTCATAACACATAAACATCAAAAATGGTTAAAACATAACCCTTCTGTTGACACAAAAACCCGAATTAAAAGCCATCGTGGAGTCAACTAAATTGTCAAAATCTCGTGAATTATGACAGAGTTTCGATTTGGAAGACGAAATGGCATTGAGTGCTACCCTCAATTCATATCGATGAATTGCGCTAGCTGCTGAGTGATTTATATATAACCAGATACTAAATTTTCACGAAAACGTGGACGATGTAACCAATCCGATTTTTATGTTTTGAATTACTAGCTTTCACTCGCTACTTCGTATCGTCCGTTGATTCTGAATGAAATAACAACAAATTACACTGGCGAGAATGAGAATTGAATCTCAAAATGGCATTTTTATTGATTCAAACTATTGATACGCGAAAAGAAAAAAATGTGCTCAATCAACTAATTGAAGCTCGAGTCAAAACTGTGGAAAACCATAACGAAAATAACAAAATTTATCACTAGCAGAGATTTTATCCTAGCCTTGCATTGAAATCAGCTTGAAGTCTACCACAGATACTGTTGATCTAATCAAGAATAACATTTTAGTAAATATCGTTCCACTTATATTGAAGCTCTTAGTTCTCTTAGTTCAAAAACGTTTTCCCAACTCATCCCAGACATGCTTAATGGAATTGAAATCCAAATCATGGACAGGCCACTCATTGCTCTTTTATCCAAATATTCCATAGCACCTTTGGTTGTATGTGGTCTGGTAATTTCTTACAAAGAAATGACACTATTGCCTCGAGTTACCATCGGTTCAGTGTACGGATTTTTGAAGAAATTATAACCGTCACACCACCAAATACGGGCCACCACCAATGAAAACTACCCTAATCCGTTCTTCATTTTACTATACCAAGTGACTTCTTGTGAGAGTCAATATGGCAACTCTCTGAGTGCGCTGAAGTGAAAGACGGAGTAATCTTTCTTCAACTCAAACCCGCAGTACGCAACCTTCTTTTGACAGCCTATTCAGTTACAATGACATTATTTATGTCTTGTAGTTGTATCTCTTGGGATGGTGATTTTTCGTCGCCCGGAACTTCTGGTCATCACTTCTGTTTTCTTCCATCGTTCTATCTTCCAGAACTGCACACTGTTTCCAAGAAGTCTTGCTGTTTCACGTTGTCTTTTGCCACGTCATTTCTTACTACTACGATATCATTCACAGACACTTCAACTGATGAATTACACACTATACGACATTAACAAACTCCATCTGCTGCATTCACGAAAAGAAAATGATTATAAATCTAACTGAAAAGAAATGACTGAAGTACTGAAAGTATCTAGATAGATGATGATAGTTTGTTCGAATTTTTTAATACTCAGTAAAAAAATTACAGATATCCAATATGATAGACAACGAATGTGAAAAAACTAATTAACAGGCCAATTCTATGACAGAACATTTCGAACAAGAAGCTTGCGAGGAAAATCCAAGAAAAATCAATCAATGTTTCAAAACGATATCAATCTTTTGCCAGCTACTTCATTTTCAATTTCAGAATACTTGAATGACATAAATTAATATTGGATTTTTCGAAATTTCGACCTCCTTTTACTTCTGTAGGTATTGAATCTTCCAGAATCCACTCCCGTCAAGGAATCTACCTGCCAAAATTTCAAGTATATAGCGATAATACTTTCCGCGATTATGTGATTGATTAATCGTTGAAAGGTATTTCGCTTTTATCTAAACAGTAGGAAAAGAATTTTGAATCATGTTGGAAGACCACAATATTAATTTTCATAGGCACAACTTAAAATTATAATTTCTAACTTATATTTTTCTCCTTTATGGGTACAATTTCAAAACTCATTTCTTAGTGGCTACCTAATCCCTATGAGAAATCAACCTGCCAAACTTTAATCATAGTATTTATATCTCCTGAGATTTTAATTTCAAGGTTGGAAATCATTGATGTGTTCAAGGCAGTGATATATTTAAAATGAAATAGACACTGAAAAAGTTCAGTAATCGACCTAAGCGTAGGTAATGTGGCGATCATTTATTAAACTCATTTAATGAAAAAAAATTTCAATTATTCATACTTGGACATATATCTAACAATAAATATTTGCTTGATAGATGCGTAAATAGGGATAAAAAATCCTACTAAAATTGGATTTAATGTCTCGTTCAATCCTTCTAAACCACACAAATGTATTCTCGACGTTCAGAAGAAAGTCCACTAAACATTAAACCAATTTCACTGTAACGTCGCTCAAAGCGTTTTATTGCCAGCATAACTGGTAGCAACATAATGTAACACTCGCTCACTTACTTCACACGCCAGGTAATTTTTCATCACTTCAACGCATCTCTGTAAAAACAAATCCGGTCCTGCTAAATATAACCTTATTCTGTCTCCTTGCTTTCTTTATTTCCATTCGGTCATTTCTCACGTGTTCGTAATGAATCAATCAGAAAAGCTCAAGCTACTCAGACCCGGATCAAAGAAGGCCTTGATTGACGGCCAACGCATGGAAAAGCACTCTTGACGAGTTCTGGGTGACGTTCTGTCATATTATGCGCAATTTATATGTATTTTCCAAGAGTTATGACTCAGAATTACTTTGGTGTCGTGATTTATTGAGAGATATTTTCGCTCTGATCTGCTTGCTCTTTCTTTCCTATTTGAATTTCAAACGCCCGACGTAGGTCGAGGCGACTACGATCTCCGAGAGACGCCCATAATATTATATATCTGATTGATCTCTTTCAGCTTATAAACGTGGAAGTTATTTTCGAAGTAACTTTCGCTTTTTGAGATATGCCGAATGTCCTTTCGTCTCTCAATATTTTAGAACTGAAAAACTTAAGACCCTCAAATATAAAATAAACTTATCACTACCGCACCAAAACTTCGTTTTTGAATTAAAAATACGATCAGCGAAGGCATAACATTTCTCAAGATGGACTGATTATTGCTGTTTTGTCCAATCCTCGGTATTTGAGTCTTCTTCATTTCAAAATAAGCCACTACCTATATGTATTCAGATAACAATGTGGTCGTCGTTTATGCGTATTTTCAAGAAGTCATGGTACCCATGACGCCATAAGCGTCGAAAACACCTATAGAACGAAAGAACTATTACGCATATCTGAGCAGATTGATGAGGGATACAAGCAGAGATCACCAAACTAAAAGATATGAATGAGGAATCATAGCAACAATGAATAACAATGATAAATGAATTATAAGAAAAGTAGGAATCGAAAGCCATTTGGAAAGAGAAGTAGGAAGGTCCAGGAACAGATGACTGAAAATCCTTCCATTTGGATAGAAGGTAATTGAACTTCGTGAAGAAACACAACTTACGACGGATAGAAAAGAAGAAGAAAAACCAGGTACTGTTAACTTCATCTCTAATAGCACATGCAGCTAACCGTCTAAAGGACTAGCATTACAGCGGAGGAAATTAAATGGTACCCATAAATACGCTTGGAAAGCGTAACTAGTATCAGATAATAATGTATGAAAAAAGTAAAAATAATTCATTGAAGAAAAAATTTCGACTCTTTATTTTTCTTGAACCTTGATTTTATGAAATGTTATAGAAGTTAGGAGATGAAGTACAATAAACAAATGTTCATTCAAGAAACCTATACAGAAAATGCTAATATCAGTGAAGTATAAGAAAATTAGAGAGAAAGTTATGATTTAAAACTTTTGTGAAATTTATGTTTGCTATCCAGGCACTTGAGTTGAAACATTTAGCTGTTATCCAATTCTTAACAGTTTCGAAATACATTTCCAGTTTTAACAGAATAAGCTTCGAAAATGCTTTGTCATAAAGAGAATTATTGATTTAGTTTACGCACACAGTTTTTCTGTTAATTACTACATACCAATGCTTGGTAATAAATAATTCTGTAGCAACAAAAACAAATTTCAATTCCTTTCAAATATTTTTGACCATTGAAGTGACATAGTTTTTTAACATCCAGAGTATAAAGGTTTTTTGTTTTTCTATCCGAAAAACAAGAAAATCGTGCAAATGAGATTCATTTCTAGCGAAAACGTTGATCCAATTACTCATCCTTCAACAGAAGTCACTCTTTGCTAGATCTGGTACATACAATGGGTGCTGTAAGAATTCTTACTTGTCCATTGTCTTGGGTGAACATAATCTTTTTTCATTTGACGACGCATAATACACTGCAGTTTTATCTTTTTCAAGTGCCTAATTAAAGTTGATTATTCTGCGTGCATTCAAAATACTGAGAATTTTATCTTTGCGTTAAAGAGACGACCACGCCACTTTGAAAGTGACACATAGCTGTGGAAAAATACACTATGTTACTTATTATTATTTATATACTTTTGAATAAATTGATAAAATATAAAATAAATAAATCAATCAAATATAAAAATTATTATTCTGATAAAAAGATAAAATTAATAATCACTTGCCCGTTGAAACATTTCTATTGAAAACTGATCCCATATTGATTTAAGAAAAGTTCAGATTTACCGAAAGTGAATTTATTGATACATGGCAAGCCATATAAATTTTGATTTAATTTAACTATTTCTATATAGATATCATTGAACTACTTTTTTCGTCCCACGAATGTTCATATTCCGATAATTATCTTTATTACGTCCAATTACTCAGTTATTTCAATATCGCAATTGTTATATAGGTTAATCCAAAAGAATCTTAAGTAAAATGAGAAACAACAACATTGATATTATATTGATACCTGAGCATCCACTAGGCACTCCACTATTCAGTTCATCTTTGAAATACCAAGTTTGATGTTGGTTACTATATTTTATACATAACACCCGTAGGTCTTATTATGTGTGAAGTACGAATTACATTTATTTATTTATTTATTTATTTAAGTACAATATAAGGAATGTCCACAGCCGAAGCAAAAATGACGTTCACTAGATGAATATTAGTTACATAGAATCTAGTATTCTAAAAAAAAGTATTATATAAGACATTAATAGTGAGTTGTATTCACAGTAAGAATGAAAAAAGAAATACAAAATGAATATTACAAAAACGAACGATTGAATGAATTTGACGTCAGTCAGTAAAGAGCAAGCGTAATGTTCTCTTCAAAGACGCCAATGTGACCCCAAACAAATTGATACTCCGCGTGTTGCAGACACGTAGCATCCTATCGATAGGGGAGTTCTGTGCACTGTTAGTTTTTCTAAAAGTTATAGACATTACATGAAGTTTTCCATTTCGTTTTGTACCTTAAATAAGAGTGTCCGTTATTAACCATAACCTAAGAATATGTACTCCATTTTTCTTTGTAATTTCAAAACGAAAATTATTAAATGGTAGTTCATTTTGAATACAAATGCATTTCTATAAAGGTTAATAGTGAATATATATTCATCTAATAATAACAATTTCAAAATATCATCCACATACCCACTGTCTTGTTACTAACCAGGTATAAAATGTATTAGAATACAATCTCTTAAACTGAAAAAGGTAAGGACAAAGCTCTACATATCATACATTTCAAGACAACATCCAAGAAAATTGAACTTCAAGTCTACTTCTATTTTATATTTTAACAAATGAACAGTATGGTTTTGTGAAGCAGAGAAGTATAGAAACTGCAACTCACTAGTTTGATTTTTATTGCACTGGAAAAGGGTGATATCCCAACAGGACTTTTCCAAGATTTGTTAAAAACATATTTTATTACGTAAATTAGAGAGGAGTAGCATAAGGGGCGAACAACTACAACTTTTTAGGATAAATGTGAAAGATGAAAAAGATAGTAAAATTACAGCGTAATGATTTAGCTTATTCTTCGTCTGAGCAACTAATAAGGAGAGGGGTGCTGCAAGATAACATGTTACGCCCACTCTTATTTCTTTATTCAGAATTCTTTTATTTGTACATAGAAATGATCATATGTTTGAGAGCCACAAAAACACGAATTCACGAACAAGTTAAATCAATTATTTCACTCATCCACCACATAAGCTTTCCGATCTTTCAGACATCCGAATGCTGGAATGAGATCTTTCAATGCACTTCCCAGAGTGTCTAATGATTGTTACTGGCTCATTTAAGCACAATCTCTTATTATTATTTCTAATTTGAATCCGATTGTCGAATGAATACTATTAGCAAAGTTTCGGAACTGTCCTGTTTTCTTATATTCTTATAAGATACTCATCGTTCTAAATATCTCAGTGAAGTGATCTTTGACAATGTCCGTTCCAACCAGTGTGCATTCAGAATTCAGACCATAGAACTCGAAGTCGAACGTGTTGCAGTCAGGGTTAAAAAATGGTTCATCGCCTCCCGGTAGACGTCAGACAGAGTGACTGGCTCACACGGTTGATTGATGGATTGTCCATCATAATGGGTACGGGAATCCATCCATCTTGACTGACGTGGTGTGCCCTTCTCTGTCATGCCAGGTAGATGAAACTTGTTCAGTAGAACCAGCACTATAATGCACGATCGATAACATTCTTATTTATTTTTTATTTCACGATTGGGTCGAATATACCAAGATAATAGTAAGTGTTCGGGGATATTTCTAGGAAGTATGAATATTGGATATACAGGTTTAGAAACAACGGATTAACTTCGTAATTTCATTATCTCAACGCGAGATACAAGGGTATTAATGTTAAACGTCATATGATAATTTAGTCTTAATTTCGGTCATGGTTATGATTGCATATAACCTCTTGTATTTATCGAAATTCAATAAGAAATGAAACGCATTTTATTGATTCAGCTGTAGCAATTTATCGATAAAGAAATAAAAGAAAATATTGAAATTCACCACTGACCATCTATATATCGCTACAAGTTTTTCTATTAAGGAGCCTGACCATATTTTCATTTTTTTCAATATCATTATTTTTTCAGAACCAGATAATTTCCTTTTACAGGTCCTAGCACCCTTAGGCAATGCCGACCACAACCTTTTTCTGCCTCTGATAACTTCATATAGCCATGCAATAAGGATCCATCGCCTTCCAGGAAGATATGTCATTACAACCAAGACAGCTGGGAGGATCGAGTTTTTCTAGTCTTTTCCCTTCAACGATGTCTGTTTTTCAGATCCTGACATCAAGCTCTGCACTGAGTCAGATGAATCCAAAAGATAAAGTTAAAGCTGAATATGTGCCTTTCTGGAACATACGTAATTCAACAATTTATGAAGCGAAAACCCACTTCAATGAAAGAGTTAAGAATAGACTCTTGGAGCAGACCAGTGGAACTCGTCAGTTCTGGTCTATGGCGGAGCCAGACAGCAATAACTTTTGCAAGTCATCCTTCCCACCTTTGATTAGACATGCCTAAAGCAAAGACGGATCTCTTTACAAAGATGTTTTCGCGAAATTCTGTTTTAGATACATCAGATGCAGTGCCACCAAAGATCCCACATGTTCAAACGAATATGTCTGAAGTAATGTTTAAAATGCGTACAGTAAGGCACATTCTTCAACAACTGAAAAGTGAGAAAGCAGTGGGTCTTGTTGAAATACCACCAACTGTGTCGAAGAAATGTGCTCCAGAGTTACCACCTGTTTTTAATCATCGGCTTCAGATTTCGTGTCAGAGCAAGACGCTTCCAGAGTATTGGAAACTTGCCAGCGTACACTTAAATAAAGGAGAGAAATGCCTAGGCCAAAATTACCGTCCATCATATTATTGCCTATTATGTCGAAAGTCATGGATAGAATGATAAACGAGCTCATAAAATATCTCGAGTCACATCGGTGATCGATAAAACGGTTTCAGTAGACAACTGGTGACCTCCTTGCATACCTTACGCATTTGTGGATATCAACAATCAACCGAAAAGCATGGCGAATCAAGAGCTATTGCTCTTGATATCTTAAACGCCTTGTACAGGGTTTTGTACGCAGCCATGATTAATAAACTAATAGCATATGGACTTCACGAAAAATTGCGTGGTTGGATTACTCACTTTCTTTTCAGTAGATCGATTTAGGTGGTGAATCTTCTTGGCTTAATGCAGGAGTACCGCGGTGCTCTATACTGGCGTTAACTCTTTTTCTGTTGCAGATTAGAAGATTATTTGGGTTTGCTGACGACTGTATTCTGGTGTCCCCATTTTCTATGCAGCGTCCTATAATCACTAAGGAGTCACACCAACAAAGATACAAACAGAGCATGTCACTGAATACAGACTTGGAGAAGATATCAGAATGAGGCCAGTTAAACACAATCAATTTTAACGCGAACAAGGCTTCCTCTAATTAAGCAAGGACATGGAATTTCCTCAAAAACGAACATGCACCTACACGGCATTACAGTGAATACCAGAGTTTGCTGGCATAAACATGTATCAGCCATTGCCAAATCTTCTTCTGTTAAACTAAATTTTCTTCTTAGGGCTAGGCGGTACTTTCTTTCTAACCTAACCACCCGGAGATCGCTCGTGATCTCCATTCTCTCGATCAGAGGCGGCAGGTTACTGTTCTTTCTCTTTTTTACAGATTCTTTCAAAGTAAATGCTCTGAATCACTGAAAGGCTTGATCTTGGAAAGAATACACTTTCAAAGTAAAACTAAGCTGACGGAAAACTCTCACCAGCAGAGTAGCAAAGCCGCGTACTTTTCTCTATAAAATGCTATTGTTTATAGGGTTAATCTTCTGTGAAACTCGCTTCTATCGAATATCTTGCCGACAAATTACAATTTGGTCCTCTTCAAGAAGCGAGTAAACACACGATACTTGGAATATAACTATTCCATAAAAATAAGAAAATCAACTCAAATATTCTTAGTCTACCGAGCGACCTCTGTAGTGCATGGACATAATCAATTTGGTAACGGCGTAACACCTTGGTTTGTGATTGTCCAAATCTTTAGAATGTTTTTTTCGCGTTCGTATTTTTTCTTAGCAAAAAAATTACGGAAACATTGGAACTGCTAATTTTGTTAAATCCTGCTTTAAAGTTTTAATGAAGACAGCGACCGATGCTCTGAGCGATTAATCAACTGTGCAAATGTGATCTTGGACTGGGGAAGTAATTTACGGATTTTAAATGAACAGCTTTGACCAAGGAGTATTTAGCACAATCATCAAATATCATGCAGCAATACATGACAGACCACAAGGTTCTACAGTCCTGATATAGCTACCTGCAACTTGCTTGTTTTCTAGATCAATTGACGGCGAATCGACGACAAACTACTAATTGAATAATAGAAGCTGACCTAATATATTTAAAGGAAGAACATAATCGAATACATAACCTACGATATTCTCCGTCTCACGGAGAATTCTTGCTTACCAGGAGGGTCCCAATGTAAATGGCCTAGTACGATCTTCTAGGTGATGGTTGCTTAGGTATGTTCAACTGCAGAAACAGAAACTTTATGGGCATCAAAAAAAGGTTTTCATCTCCTATATTCAATTACCAAATAATAAATTGAATATTCAGGTAATTATCTATTTCGAATGGAAATAAAGTGAAACTTTGGGCATTCAGCTCATTTTCTGGAGCCTTAAAAGACATTTTATGTGTGTTTGCAAAGTAGCGATTTCAATGAAAAGCTGGATATCAAAATTTAGACTGTTTAGACAGTTTTGAAATAATAAATTGTAACATTTACAGCTCAAATGTAATGTTGTAGACACAGAATAGGTGAGCACCCTGACTAGATCTTGATTATATAATAAATAAGCGAAATATTGAAATGTTTTTGAAGGTTCAATGAATCTGAATGCAGTTCTTCGGCAATTTTCATTTGAATATTATTCAGCATATAGAATATTGCTTCAAGATAAAAGTTATAGACGTTGAGTGGGAGATTAATAGAGAACAAAAAAGTTACAGATTGAATAAAACAAACAAATTTCAATTTTCTTCCCCGAGCATGCTATGGAGTAATGACCTCATCTCATTATCCCGTTGTATGTGAGTGACGTTTCGACACAAAAAAAACAATTTATACTCTCAGTTTGTTCTACTTCCAATGTCAAATCGTTCCGATTTCTAGAATAACAGATAATTCCGTACAAATCTACAACTTGACTTGATCAATTTGTATCGTGACGACTCTCCGTTGATAATCTTCATAAAATGTCACTCTGTTATTTTCCGATCACGTTCTACGCCAGCTAATCTGTTTATCAAAGCATTGTGCGAATAACGGCTTTCATCATTACCAAGAAACGTCAGTCTGTGAAAAATACCTCGTTATCCTTATTCCAGGAAGCTGTTATGTACAAGAGTAGCTTTCCTCAGTCCGAAACTGATCTCCATTATCGACATGTAAGTGTCGTAGGACTGCGATGAGTGAATGTAACGAGCAAGCCGCGAATTTTTGCCGGACGGGTCCAGTTCTGCATGTGACATCTGTATTCGAGGTATGCCCACTCAGTCCGCCGTTAGCTGTTGTCCAATAATTATGGTGACAAGTATATTATACAGATTCGTGAGAGGAACTCACAACTAGAGGTGAATATAAAAACTTGAGTTGGAAAAATTTGCATAATAATTAGAGCTGTAGTAATTGCATGCGCTGTCTTTGTTATCTTCCTGACGGAAATGTAGATTTCTTAAGGATGTATTCAATATAAGTAACTGGATAATTCTTTACATCAACCTCATGACTTAAAATTGTATGAGCAATAGGTCAATCAGTTATATACGTGGATTGCATCAAAAGTATCCGACCTACCTTAATTTTCCCCCCTAGGCTATTCATTCTACGTCGTCTAGCTCAGGGTATCCCCAAAGAAGTCCCCATTGGAATCAACTACACGCCGCAAAGCCTTTTTCAGTTCTGAAAATAGTACTCGCGTTTCTGTATCGATGATAATGGCACGTTGTGATCAAGCAGACAATCACTGCTTGACCAAAACTGTGACCGTTTTCTTCTTATAAGGTCACTCTGATATGATATTCCTTATTTGTTATGTTACCTTCAAGAGAATATACATGGTACACAATACCTTCATAAAAAAAGTTATTACTGCTTTTTACAGCGATGGCACAAACGGAAGCTTTCACTAATAAATTTATGTTTGCTCTTCAACACGACAGTTTTTGCTGCTCATCCATCAGCAAATTAGGAAGTAATTCCGCCAACATGCGGACGTTCAACAAATTTTCATTTAAAATCCTCCAAACACTACTTTTCGATATTTCTAGAATACATTCTGAGTCTCCCACAGTTAATCAACGATTTTCATTGACTGCAAGTCACACAAGTTCTTTGTTATCGTTTTTGTTCGCCATTGACGAGCGGCCACAATGTAGGTCGCTATCAACAGATGTGCGGTCATCTACGAACCATTTATACCACACTTATTTATGTTTGGTGTATTGGCAGGGAGCACGACGAAAGCGACATCTGATGGTAGCGTAAAATCATGCTCGTCAATGGTATGACATATGAAAGATTCGTGTAAAAAATAATAAATTGTCGTAAAAAAAGAATTTAAAAATTAATATGGTAAAGTTCTGTTGACAAAAAGCAATCTTTACTTTACTCAAGTACAGGTACAATTGTATGTAACTGGGATGTTTACATGTGATTTGTTTATTTACTCGCAAGTAAGCGATGGCTGCTTAACCTTACCAATTCATCGTGATGAAGTTTTTTTAAAAGATGTAATTCTAGCTGCGGAAAACTTTTATTTTAATCACTATTTACCAGCAACTTATGTGGTTTTTACCCAAGAAATAAATGAAGCCAATTCTCATGTTGGATTTCTTGATAAGCAGAGTTTTACGGGAGCTAACATAGTTAATAATTTGCAATAATATTTCACCTGAAATAGAAGCGTAGGAAATCCGAAGAGTGTAAAAATGTTATAAAATCGTTATAATTGTCTGTGTTTCAAAAATTACATTTTAAATATTTATTGAAATTAGTTTTAAAAGATATTTCATGTTAAGAAATGTTGATCATTTTGTACTACCCATATTTTAATAAAAGACAGCAATGTTTACATAATACTTTATTGAATTGAAAACATTATAAAAATAAAAATTAAAGTTCTTTTCCAACAATACATTTAGGCGAAATTTGAGTTCTTTTCAATAAAAACTGGAAATTATTAAAATTTACTCCAGCCAAGTCAATTAGCTGCTCATCTTTGGAAATTGATTGAAAGCCTAGAAAAATATTATTTGGTGTTTGATTCGATTGGGTAGCAAAATCTGTAATTGGAGTGTTACATTCTTTGTCCTTGTACATCTTCCTATTAATAATAATTTGTCGTTTTGTTTCCATAATTTCTGTTTGAATCTCAGCATCACTTTTGTTAGCACCCACATACATGTATCTATTGCAGATAAATGTTTTTCCAATGTCGTCAGAGTTGGGTAGAAAATCTACTTGACAACCCTTATCAGATTGTTCACATCGGTCTATTACAACATCATTAATTGAATTCACAATAATATCCGTATTCTGTGGAATTGCTTCAGTGTCAGTAATCATTGCAGTCATTTGACTTTTAGCTTGTCGTCGGTTTAAGAAACGTTTATGCCTGAAAACAATTTTATAGGATGGTACTAACTATGTCATTGTCATTAATATTCACAAGCAATGAGAAAATTTTAATTTAATACCTGCTATAGATGTCTTTTCATTGATCTTCGATTTTTTATACACAGAAGGAAATATTGATGGAATGTAGCTTGGGCTTGTTTCCTCTTCTGACTTTCGACCCCCAACGAAATGGTCACTACAGATGGTATCAGTTAGTTTTGGAATCCACTGTGATTCATCAGCACTAAAAAATTTGTTTTTATTAGAAATTGAGCTTAGATTATACAACTTTACTCTAAAACTCATTACTTACAAAATTTTTATATTTATTTTAACAACTTATTTTCCTTTATTATCATAAATATTGAATTTTACTTTTTCATTTAATTATATAAATTAAATTTTTTAAATGTTAATATTTTTTTATATTTACAAATTGAATATTAATTTTGGAGTAGAATATACACTACTCAAGTTGGCATGCTACTGAATAAGGTTAAACAGTACTTACTTTTTTCTTTTCACAGCATTTATCCATTTATTTCTTTTATCAACTTTCCACTTAGCCACTGGGAATGTGTAAAATTTACACTTACTGTTTCTGTCTGTATTTTTGCAATCAACAACACAACAACTATTATGAACCATTTTTTATGTAATTTTTACGTGTTCATGTATGACAAAAGCATGATTTAACGATAATTTGACCACATCGAGCGCTGCGATCGATTCACCAGTCCCCACTATATACTCCGCTCCCTGCCAATATACTCACTTCTAAATAATACTTCATCAGTTGGATGATTTCGCCATTTTTCTCAAAGACACTATAAACAATCGTATATCGTACAAACACCAAAGCAATCTGCAAATAACAAACAGCTTCCAGGATTTGGTGATGACTAATTGGTTACGTCCATATCTTCCAAAGAACGCTTGAACGTTCTGATGTGGATATAAAGGTAGAACAGATACTATCAGGGGGATCCTCGTATAAAGCGAAAGTCCTAAACAGAATGAAGCCGAAGTAACGTTCAATTATATTCTTGTTGACGATGGCCCCATTTGGTGGACCAAGAATTGTTTTCTGGTGAGGATTATTTGGTAATTCACCATTCATCAAATCAAAATTATTATTATCACAAAATAATTCAAGGCTGAGAGCAAAACATATGGTAAGGTTCCGTAAACCAAAACAAACACAACCTTCATAGCATCACTCTGTTGCATGTCAATCTGTCTTGAACCCGAATAATCAAATTGCCAATCTCTAGGATTTATGAAAAAATAACTCTTCTAAGTCAATATGATCCAAGCATACAGGCATTTACGGGGGGTTTTAATTTGAATTTTACGGTATATTTGACGCTTGCAAAGGAATCAAAACCTAACTAATTTTCCCGATAACATTGAAAATAAAATTTGTTGAAAATGAGTGCCATAGAGCACGGACACAAAGCAAAGACCGAACACTGGAAATTTTCAGTAACGCAGAATTTTTTTGCGCTAATGAACTTAATCACCTTCTCTCAGGAATGCGTAGAAAGATCAAGTTGAGATTTATACCAAATATTAAGGTCTACAATCCCTTCGATCTATCAGCACACAAGAATTACTGTGCAACCCAGCGTTATCGGATGGCGATACAACAGAAATCTTTGAATTATTAGAGAATTTTAATATTAATAAAAATAATATTTATTGATTTCTTCCGTAGTCTTCTAAGGCCTATTCCAGGGGTACTCTAACGATCAATCGCGAGTGCTTTTTGAGTAGATCTCGAGAAGAAAAAAATGTTTAATAAGTAGGAAACTAAACTACAAAAATTCATTACGTAATAAAATAACACTCTGCTAGAGGCAAAAGGCGGCTTTATCAAAGGAATGCGCGATACTTGTCAAAGAAAAGCCGCGTTTTTTATTCTTGCCGCTTATAGATGCGCCTTCAGGAATTGGAGTCATTCTGAATTGTAACTTGAAGGCAATACTACGTCGATACAAAGTTTATTATTGAATAGTACAAAATGAGTGCAGCGAAGAAATCTAAAATGTATCTTTTCAATAACGATTGGGAGGAAGAATTCTTCTTTTGTATGGTGAAGGATAAGTGCATTTGTCTTATTTGTCCTGCGTCAGTTGCAATAACTAAGCGTGGTAACTTCATCATAGCATCATAAAACGGTTTATGAAAACTATGAAAAGGATTTTCCACCACAAAGTGAATTATGAATTTGATTGGATCAAAAGCTGCTAGGATCGCGTCATTTAAAATATCTCATATATTGGTGAAACATAAGAAACCATTCAAAGATAGATCGGTTGTGAAGGAAGCATTTATTGAAGCGGATGAGACTTCATTCGGAAATTTGAAAAATAAAACAGAAATCATCTCTGCTATTAGAGAACTTCAGTTATCTCGCTCGTCTGTCACAAGGCGTTTTGGAAACATGAATCATGACATTCCAGATAAACTGAAACATGAGATCATGAAATGTACATACTTTTCTTAACAGTTCGACGAATCCACCGATATGACGGACAATGCCCAGCAGTGTATTTTATTCGGATGGTATTCAATGACATGTTCGCTTAGGAAGAATTTTTGACAATCATTCCTCTGAAGGTGAAGACCCGTGGGGAAGATGTATATGACGTTTTCTTCAATTTTGTCAGAAACTACAAGCTACCAATATATAAATTAGTTTGCATTACAACCGATGGAGCAACAGCAATGACTAGAAACAAAAACGGTTTTGTGGCATTCTGTCGAGCTAATGAAGATTTCCTTCCCTTTTTTCATTCCATTGCATTATATATCAACAAGTTTTGTTTTCAAAAGTTTTAAACACGGAGGAAATTATGGGCATTGCAACAAACATTGTGAATTCCATCCGTGCACGTAGCTTGCAACGGCGGCTCTTTAAGTTGAAGTTGGAAGATAGGGAGTCAGCTGAACACACTGATTTAGTTCTTCACGCGGACGTCAGGTGGTTGAGTCGCGGAAAATTCATGAAAAGGTTTCAAGAACTACTGCTCGAAATAACAGCTTTTCTAGACGAAAGATGACACTCAGATGTTGAAAAACGAAAAATGGCTGACTGATTTGGCATTTTTGACTGACATCACAATGCACTTGAACACCATTAACTTGGAGCTTCAAGGTGAATGAAAAACTATCATTGAGAGGCTTAGCGCGGCAAATGCATTTAAAAGTAAACTGCAACTTATGATAGATCAACTGAAAAGAAAGGATCTGAAACATTGTCTTGTAACCTTGTAACTGAACCTAACCCAAACATTGACTAAAATAATTTATATTGTTCGGAAAGCTAAATCTATATATGCTACGGTACACCCTAGCTAGGCAGGTAGGTAGGTTGGGTGTATCTTGTATGTACGACAACCCTAAATCACACACACTTGCAGCCTCTCAAAGTCGATCGTAAGTAGTCTAAAAATATTGAGGTTGATCGCCAGCAGTTCAAGTTTGAGCACCCCTGGCCTATTCGATCATTTCGATGTGTCAGTGGTGACTTGAAGTAATGAAATGAACGTTAATTTTCAATTTTACTTCAAACTGTAACTGAATTCACAAATTTTGTAAATGAAGGTCCTGGGGCCTGATTTCAAAAAAACAACCTGAAACGTATTCGGGAAAAGCAAAAACAAAACTACAAGCCTCTACGGAACCCATGGTGTGCGAGTCCTACTCGCACTAGGCGAGTCTATTATAATTGGTTATTTTTAGTTTCTATGAGCGTCATACCCATCCTTAATAGTCAAGATATCCAAAAGAATTCTAACTCGTCATACATTTTCAATAATAAAGGGATATTAAATTGATATTCTCGTTATAAAATAATAGCATGAGATAGGATACGTGATCACTATTTCTAATTCAAAGATATTCAACATTGTATCCAGCGAACAATCATTTCGAAATACATATTCAATAACTATGGATTTTACAGAAATCCCACAAATATTTGTTTTCTTAAGCGGGATATATAACAATATCGAACAAAGTTTGCAGTATGTAAAAGTATGATGAAAACCTGGGTAAGGGGTGCGTTCCTAAACCCTCCACACGAGTCACCAGTGTCCGTTCAATTTTCTAGTGTTCTTCGTTCGACACAGCATTTCAATGCAAGCCTCATCCACATATCCGACCCGATACACTGGTACTGTTATTAAATTTGATTTAATCGAGTAATTTATTGCCACTACGCCATGCTTATTAACATGTTACGTGTAGTTTTGTAATTATTCAGAATTTATAGCCTGCTCTACGATGCATTTTCTTGATGGAAGTGCATTGGATGATTTAAATTTTATTAACTCGGGTCATTAACATCTATCTTGGCATGGTTTGCTGGAAACCTGCAATAATAGGAGGTTTTGGCGATAAATTCAAATCACCGAGCAGGACAGGTCGTAAAGAAAGGTGCCCGCTAAGTTGATATAAGATATGAGAAATATGCTGTTTTTATTATTTTCAATTAATCCCAGTTTTTTGAATAATGCAGATATGCCATGGGAAGTATGCATATGCAGTAGAAAGAAGTTAATTTTTGGAAATTCTCGACTAACGTTTCGCTTATTAAGTTAAAATAATTGATGGATCATTAAAATATGGGCTTTACTTTACATTATGATATAAATAGTAAAAAAAATGGGAGAAATAAAGTTTTAGTGTACCGGTGGTGAATTTTGATTGTTTCTGAAAAGTAGGAATTTCAAATTCTAACTAAAATTAGCATTAAAAGAGTCAAAGGCGCAAAGCCTTGTCTTTGGCGTAGAAAACTCCGTTTGTTAAGAGCATCAATTTTAGCACAAAATTCATATGATTTAGTCAATGCACCTAATATAATTTTTTCGAAAACAACCTAAAAATTTTTGATTGAATTTTAAAGAAAACTATTTCTTCATAATAATTTCATTACATGTTTCTAAACTTTTAACTTATACAGCAGTAGTCACATTTTTTCATTTACATTGTATGTACGTATGGGCGCGTTCAAAAAAATGAAAGGGCAAATTGGTCTGAACAATAAACAGTTGGCAGAACAAGATCAGTACATTTAGAGCTTTGAGGTTAGATTACAACATGGATCAGCATCATGGCAACACTGGTTCAATAACATTCTCTGATTCGTTCTTTACTTACTGAACAAGAAAAACAGCTAGCGTATATGCTGAAACGATTAGAAAGTATATGCTGAAAGTCGTATGAAAATTTCATACGACTTTTTCATGTAAAAGAAACGTCGTCTCAAAAGAAACATGTGATTATCCAGGAAGAGAAGAAAACACACCATTAAACCTCCTGTGAAGGTGGAAGTGCACAGTTAAGTTTTTGGGGTTGCATATTGAAGGTCAACTGAATTGGTTGGATAATGTTCAGTCTCTGAAGATAATTCGGTGGTTTATTCTATGAGAATCTTGAAGGATAATGTTGCGAAATCCGTTTTGTTGTCTGTCTACTATGCGAGCTTTCAATCTTTACTCAGCAATGGAATTGTTTTCTGGAGCAACAGTTCTATCGCGGGTCAGATTTTTGTAACTCAGAAGCTGGCTGTGAGAGTATTGCTGGGTTCGAATTATAGGGAGTTATGTTAACCTTGCCATATCTTTATTTGTTTAGAATTCTTCAGTTTGTACATTAAGATGAACATCTCTCTGTTTCTCACAGAAACGCAAATTCACGAACTAGACAAATTATTAATTTCAATTATCCAACACATAGGCTGTTCGTGTTTGAAAGACGGTTTTGTATTCTGGAATGAGAGCCTTTAATGCACTTCCTAGAGAGATGAAAGCTGTAAGTTATTATAATTCTTTCAGAAAAATTTCATACAGATATCTTTTAGATCGTGAAGTGTACGCCATAGGTGATTTCTTTTGATCATCTTTTTTAACATGTTGGTGTATATAGTATTTTGTGTTTTTAATGGTACCTACATAATTGTATAGCAATTGATTTTTTCGTATCTGTGAGCACCATGTTTGAGCAATCTCTGTGAAATCTTCTGTTGTTTTTGGGGTATTACAGAGTTTTTAATGGCTTGTTCATGATTATTGCTACCAACAATATCTATCTATCTATCTAACCATCGAAAAAATGGACTGGAAAGTACAACTCTATGTAGCAACATCTAACTTCCAATTGTTCATCCAAGCAGGTATTACATGAAAAAAAGTTGCAGATGAACTTGTCTCAAACATCAAGGTAAACTATAGTTATTAATCAATATACAAAAGCAGCCTACCCTTTGTGACAAATACATAAGAATTGATGGGGATTGTATTGAAAGTAGGAAAATTTGTGTTAAATGCACGTTTCTTTCTTCCACATTGTAACGTGCACTTGTGCACTTTACTTTTTCTTTATATTTCACTTCCTCACTCCGAGCCAACTATACCGTGACATTCTTGACTCTGTTCAGTTTTTCCTTTCCATAATACCCTGAATATTCTATCTTCCTGTATCTCGTCCAATTTTTATTGATTCTGTCAATGAATTTCTCACTCAGGTATTTCCACGAGGAGGAAGTGAAAGATTTTATTTTGTAATTTTGTAAAAGTTGAAATTTTAAGGGGTTCTGAAAAAATATCTACAGTAAACAAACGAAATAATCGTTTTTGCACTAACATTAAAGTTTAAATAGTGGATTGCTAGTTTACCAATAAATAATTCGGGTTAAGTAATTTTATCTTTCAAATTTTTCAATTTAATTTTTTATTGTTCTCTTGTTTTTTACTTTTCACCTCAATGAACCATTTTTTTTTTCAATTTCTTGCCAATTTGTTAAAAAATTGTAATCAGAGAGTACAGGTCCATTGAGAGAATGAGGATGCTTTTGACTCATTAAATCAATAATCCTAGATAACACCTCCAAGGCAAAGCATACCCACAATCTCTGGAAGTGGTAACGACCCCAACAACCAATTTCGTTCACGAGAAACTAGAAGGGCATAACCGCAATTTTGTTGGAGGGTTCTTGAGGACAAATACGTCGCCTTTCTTTAACCCCCTGGAGTTCGCTTGATAAGTGTTATTTTTGTTTATGTAAATTAGAAGCACCTTATAATTTATTTAAATATATATAATGGCCATTTAAACTAAAATCGTTTGAAGTTTAATTGAGGATTCTAAGAAAGGTGCTCCGCAATAGAACAGGGTACTTGTGACTCACCCGAGACAATTTCTAAGAGTTTAAAAATTGTTATAAGACTAAATTACCTCTTTACTGATTGAATGTCCCTAGTAGGTTAAATAGAAATGAAGTAAGTAGGTAGTAAACTATTTGCGTTTATTTTATGAAGACATAATAAAAATTGTTGGGTTTGTATTTTTCCTCGGAATGTTATCACCATTTTGTACTGCGTCAATTTCACTTTTCGTTCTCTCAAGAACTATCATATTGTCCAAAAAGCTTACAGTACCAGTATTAATCTCAAATTGATACCCATAAAGCCTATTTGAAATCAAATTTCTGAATCTAAAAACGTAGAGGTAAAAATAAAATTATAAATTTTGATACATTTTCAGAAAGATTTGAACATAAATTAAAATTATAAAATATAATTTCATAATCATAAAAGCACAGTTTTTCAAAGATTCCACGCGATATATGACTGAGTTTGTTCCATTATAGAAGAAAAAATTTATATACAGGGTGTTACATAATAGTATGTCACACCTTGAGGGGGTGAATCTACGTGCAATTTCAAGAAAAAAGTTCATATACACACAGGTCTTCAAAAGCTTCGTTACGGAGCTACAGGGTGTTGGAAATTTCCGGAAATTCAAAACTACTGCAGTTTTTGAGATTTTCAGCCCAAATTTGGAATGCAAGCTATTTTTTACAGCCTCCATCAATTCACGTCCTAGATTTTAACTGAAATTCACAAGGTGTTTCCTCTTCTTTTGCCCTTTCAAACTTTTTTGCAGAACGCCACTGATCAGGGTACGATCAATTTTCGTCATCGTTCAATTTAGAAACCTTTTGCACACTTGTAATTTTTTCGTATCCCAACCGTTTTCGAGTGAAAAATTATTGAATTATTTCAATTTTATGTTATTCGCTAAATAAAAAGGAAATAATAGAAATACTCGATAGATATGCCCAAAATTTGCTGTTATTTTGATAGCTCGTCTTCTGAGACTCAACTTATATTTATTCGAAATCAAACTAAAAAAAAAGAACAATCAAAATCTCAATAAATTGCTGGAATTGTCATCCACCTGCAATAATACAGGCCTCTGTCCTTCGCATATTATCACGCACTCTTTTAAATATTCCTGGGGTGTTTCTTATCGTGTCACAAGAGGTTATTATTCGATTTCTCAATTTTTTGACAGTGTTCACTGGAGTGGTATGAACTAAACTTTTGAGATATCCCCATCCTAAACTATTGAAGTCTGGGGACCTAGGGGGCCATGGTTCTGGACCACCCCGACCTATCTATCGGTTCTTGAATGTATTATTCAAGAATTCTCTAGCTTCTCCACTGAAATGTGCTGGCGCCCCGTCATGCAAGAATCACATTATGTTTCTCACCAAAAAGGCACATCCTCGAGCCATAAAGGTAAGTCCTCCTCAAGAAATTGGCGATAAGCGGGACCGTTTAGTCTGTTAGGCAAAAAAATGGCCCAAACAAATAATTTCCAATTATTCCGACCCAGACATTTAGTGACAATTGTTCTTGATGATGAGATTCTTCAATCAAATGGAGGTTTTCCTCAGCCCAATAATGATTATTGTAAAAATTTGTGATAGCAGTTCCCGAAAAGTTAGCTTCGTCTGTGAACATTACTTCACTAAATGGGCATTTTCTCTAATTTTATCTAAGAACTATCGGCCGAAATTCAGTCATGAAGGAAAATCTCGAGGAAGTAGAGTTTGGACACATTGAATATGAAACGGGTACAATAAAAAGTCGTGGAGAATCCTCCAAATAAGAACATGTAAATTATTCAACTGATTTCCAATTTTCCTCGTACTCACATGAGGATTCAAATCAATACAATACAAAACTGCTACCTCAATATCTGGAGTTCTCATAATTTAAGTTGCACCTTTCAAATGATTATTTGCAGTAAAAGTACCAGTTTCCCTCAACCTTCTGTGGATATTTGAGAATGTTCGTCTGTATGGTGTTACTCGATGTGAGAAGTGTACGTGATATAATCGCCTAGCTTCTGTTGTGTTTCCGTCAGCCAGACCGTACCTGTAATGAATATCCGCAATTCGGCGTTAGTAAAATTAGCCATTTTTTGTTACAGCAATAACTTCAAAAGTCTTAAAACTAATCTTTAATTTAATTAATTCAACTTTAGCAACTGTGAAAATAAATGAAAAAAATGAAAGCCTATTAGTCATTTTTTTAATTAGAAGTGCTTTCTATTCAGCGAATACATACAATTGTTATTTATTATTTACTCGAGAACGGTTGGAGATACGAAAAATCACAAGTGTCAAAATAGTTTCTGAAGTGAACGAAGAAGACGAAAATTCATTGTACGCTGATCAGTGGCGTACTGCAGAAAAATTTGAAAAGGCAAAAGAAGACATGGCTCCGGAAAAGAAAACACTTTGTAGATTCTAGTTGAAATTTAGGACGTGTTATGATAGAGGCTGTGAAAATTAGCTTGCATTCCAAATTTGGGCTGAATATCTCAAAAACTGCAGGAGATATGAAGAAAAAACCAATTCTTCCGGAAATTTCAACACCCTGTAGCTCCGTAACGAAGTTATTGCAGACCTATGTTTATATGAACTTTTTTTCTTAAAATTGCACATAGATTTACCCCCTCAAGTTGTGAAATTCTATTATGTAACACCCTGTATTCATGAATGATATTGGTGGTAAGGTCAAATTTGAAATTCTCATACTCTGACAGTGACAGACTGACCGAAGGACAAACAAACACAGCAGTGATCTTGGGAGGATACGGTTTTTCCTTCTAAGGTAAGGAATCCGTAGAAAAATACACCCAGATCCAATCCTCCGCGGATTTTTGTTTAGTATAGAATGGCCACACTGGCAGAAAAATACCCTTCTTTTGATCCCCGATAAAAATATTTGTTTTCAGTGATTTTTTTCGTCACTGGTATATTTTGTTAAGTGATTCGTTAAATTTTTTTCGAAATTTGCATAAATTATGCTCCCAACAGTTTTCCTTCAAGAAATCTGTTCAATATTCAACTCATGTTACAGTATTAACTACTCATTCGGCAAAATCGTGTAAACCAAAGAACCTTTATTCTTTTTTGTCACATATTAATTCACAATAAGTATTAGGCCTCTTCAGTTCTGAAATCTGAAATCGTCAGAAAGTTGAAATGTGCGTGAATAGGTCGTTATCCTACAACAATGTTTACATCTTTCGATTTTCAAAATGAAATTGTCCAACTTCAATTCCATCGAATGTAAAAACTAGCCCGCTACATACGAGCATAGTTAAATTTTGTAGTTGCCCTTTACGGCGGCAAAGTCGACGTTATATACTGTTATGTATTCCCATTCCTTCTGATATACAGTGGAACGTTTTATAATGAAGAGTGGAAAAGCACATTCGAGCACCCTGAACTGTTCCCTCTGTTGTAAAACTGAACGAGATGGACTTCAATAAGACAGAGTGCTAACTCCACTAACATTTTGTTTAGTTGCCTTGCCCCTTCGAATGGTCATTCCCTTCTCTTTCAACCTTTCGCGCCGTTTTCAGAATATTGCCCTATGAAATGATAATAGATATGCGAAAACTTCAGTATACGCTAGAACTACAAATGAATACTGGAAGTATGCCGCCATGGAAACGACTGTGGAGTTTATATTCAAAGCGGTAAAAATAAAAGTGGAAGTATACAAGGTTTGAAAGGATTCTTCGGTATGAACTCTACGTAGACATCAAAGTTCTTATTCGTTGGATTATTCGGAAAAATACCGTAAATCTTCTCAAGAGAATCTAGACATTCAATGAGTTTTGCTTTTATTTTGCTTTTGTTTTATTCTTGAGCGATTGTTGTCATCATCTTTGTGAGCCCCAACGGAGATCCAATCCAAATTGGTACTTTGTTCGTGTTGAGAATGTATATTATACTATGCCTTGCTCATTGTTTATTACACTTTTAGAAAAAACTCGATGATGTTTAACAGAATGAAGGAATTCGAAAGAACAGATTCATGCCGATCAGATAAGATCTCCAAAAGAGGACACCATACCAAAATTATGGAACTGAAAACGTCCAATTTTAGCCATAAAAGATTTTCATCTTCATTTTGAAAGAAGTACCTTTGAAATCAACGAGTGAGCCAGTAACACGTAACTACTTTATGTATGTTTTTGTACCTAGAGATGAAGTGTCTTGATTAGAAAAAATTGTTATCGATTTGACACATACCATGCATCTTGTAAACATCTTTTTTTAATATGGCGAGGAAGAAATCCATTTTCGACTGCAGAAAGTCGGCGGTTAAGATTTATCAATTTGTGAAAGTACTTATCACACGTATGAAAGATTGGAATTGGAATTTTCCTGCAATATGGAATATTTACAAACATTATCCACGTGTTTCAATTGTAATAATTTCAATGGTATAACAGTCGAAGAGGAAAAACATGGGTCAGATGCCGAAAATCAGACGATGGATAACCTATATGAGGAAAGTTGTTGTTTGAGTAGCTAGAGAATTTTGGTTTTCCCCATTATGTTTTTACTGTTACAGAGTGGACTGAACTGACTTTCAACCCTTCAATAGTATCTACATAATTTTTCGACAGCAGAAGGAAGATCTGCTAAACATATTACGAGATAATGATTTCTTCTTTTTTCTTCGTGAGACCCAAAAGTATCATCAGAAATATTCTTGTTAGTGATCTTCACCCAAAGGGTTTCATTCATGCAACCAAACAAAACTCACACATACACACACACACACACACACACATATATATATATATATATATATATATATATATATATATATATATATATATATATATATATATATATATAAAATCTTGCTTGAGTATTACGAGAGCGTTTTGTACTACACCAATCACAAATGGAAATCCTACCCGATTTTCCTTACTCCTTTTTTTCGGAGAGAAATACGAAATAAACTACATACAGACTACATCAAACAGCAATGAATGGACCGAAGGTGATAGTGGTGGTAGATTCAAGACTGCAGATCGATATAGTGTCACTCAGCATCCTAGCTTTCCGAACGAGCATTATGCCTAAAATAACAAGCCCAGATTATGATTTCTAAAAAGAAAGATAGAAACAATCACGATCATGTACTTTCGGAGATCAATTTAAATCGGTTCATAGGTGGTTCTACAAATCCTCACAGGAATGCTTGAATCTATACTTGACAATAATGATTAAGCCTAGGCTATATGTATCCATATTTCAAGCAGAACTTTAAATCATTAATCATAAACAGCGGTACATTTGCCGATAGAATATATATAATCTGCCTTAGTGGCATTTGGATTTTTAGTGATAATCAAGCAGCAAATGAATGAAGAGGCAACCACATCGTCTCAGAATGAGCACCAATCGGCAGAATCAAGTTCGAAGTTTTCTGTAAGGGTACTCTAGAAACACAAAGATCTAAAGAACCTTTTCTTCAATAATTTTTTTTCTTTTTGATAGTAAGATATGTTTGACACTCTCAAATACAGGTAACCTGGAGTTACAACAGTTCCAAAGACGCATTAGAACGGCGTAGATCACTCACCCCCTCTCTGTCAAATCAAATCTAGTCATGGTTGACAACCAAGTGTTGTGTGTTGTACATTGTAACTATCGGCAGAATGAACTATGTAGGAGTAGCTTAAGGTAAACCACACTACTTCGAGATATCCGCTATCCACTCTATCTAGACAACACACTACTCTTAGCACCTCAAAAAAAGCAGAGATGATAAGACAAACCGCTTATTTTGTTTCATTTAGCGAGATGTGTAACGGAGGTATGTTCTTTGCTGTAGTAGCTGCCTGAGTGAGTTTAGTTACTTAGTTGAAATTTTTTATTATTAGCTTCAACCTTTCTTCATTCTATGTGTATCTGAAGGGTTTTCAAGCTTAGAATGGAGGTCAAAATAGGCATTCCCCGAAAAAGAGTAACACGAATAGGCTAGCCACGGCAATGAATTGTCGCTTGAGATAGTAGTGGTAGTATCGGGTAATCAGGAAGGGAGCAACATGGATTCTGGCGTTCATTCCGCAGGATATATCGAAGCTTTTATCTCATATCAAAAATCTACTATAACAAATGTTTAATTAACTCTTCACATCGTTGTCTTTTATACGACCCTTCCCAATATCTTCATTGTAGTAGTAATATTAAAAATTGAAAAACTAGACAACATGGTGTTACAATCCTTGTTATTTCTATGGCCAAAAACTATAGTTGTTCAACTCATATGAGTCCCCTATTCGTTATTAACATTATTAACTGCCTACGTGATCGCATATATAATCATTCTGCAGTTACTCACCTCCATCAACGATACTCGAAGTGAAACTGAATGTCCGGTGGAATAACGTCGTAAATAACGATTTTTACGTTTCCTTTTTATTGAAATTACAGTTATTTAGTGTATTGTTCCGGTAGACGCTGTGACGTTTGATGATTTATTATTCGTTCATAGTTTTGCCGATTTGGTTTGGTCCCTACTATCTGTATTTGATATCGTTTTCGAATAAATAAACGATATGACATTAGTTGCGTTTGTTCGCAAATATCAAATAGGTGTGAGAGAAAAACAACTTCATTCTTAGCATCTTCATTATCTATTTTGTATAACAATGGAAAAATATGTAGATCACAACTTTTAGGTTAAGTTAGATTTTCAGTTTAAATATATATATATATATATATATATATATATATATATATATATATATATATATATATATATATATATATATATATACAGGCAGATACATTTAAATGTACAAGCCTCTGCTTCATCAAGTTTATTTGTATGAAATTTATATTTTTCTATTTGTTCTCATTATGGGATCTATCAACGAATAAACTTATTAATATTTATTATCGTGGACTTATGCACTATTTCAGCTGTTAGCTGGATATAATTTACCTTTCCCAGATTCAGCAATCAAAGGGAATAGGCTCGATTACAATATACTTGACATAAATCTCCTAACTTTCCTACATGTATTAAGAATTACTGCTTTTTACATTTCTATATAGGTATTTTTATGCAATTCTAATTTCTCAAATGCAAAGTTTTGGGTATTAACCCAGTCGAGGATACGATGACAGGTACAATATCTTATTTTCTCGAGGTGCCACATCTGCTTGATCCCAATAGCAAGGTCTGTGTATTTTTTTCTCCTGGAAATTGTTCAGCACGTTGTTATTATTCGGTATGGCGACATCCATCAGCATTGCTGTTCTGGTTCTCTTATCATACACCACTATGTCTGGCCTATTATTCGTCACCATTCTGTCAGTGATAACAGGTCTATCGTAGTATAATCTGAGTCATTTTCCAATACGGGCGCCCTTTGATACTTGTAATATGGCTGGAAGGTATTCCGAAGTCCGTACTTGTGTGCAAGTTTCTGATGGATAATTGATTATGCCTGTGAAGATAGTCTGTATCAGTTGTTCGCAGCCGGACGTAATATGCTGTATAGTCTCCGATCTTATATGGTATTTTCTGCACTTATGTGTTTGCAATCCTTCATAATAATTTTTTTGTAGTTGTTCGTAGCGATCACTTGGTCTTGAATGGCCATAAGGAATCCTTATGTTGCCGCGAATAATTCTCCTTTCATCAACCATTTGTTGGAGGCTTCTTTGACGATGTGTGGTTGATTAATCTCATGGTGATGTCGTCCATGCAATTCCTTTCTTGACCATTGCACTTGTTTTTCAATACTTATTATTATTACGAGTTCTCCTAGATTTCTTGAATTTCGGGAAAATCGTAATTTTCGGTGATTGCTAAAATTACATAAAAACGACTTTTCTTTATGCAGACGACATCGAAGCAATTGTGTCTGTCGGGGATACAATTATCATAAAAAGAAAAGCCCAATATAGACTGGCTACATAATTGGTTTAGTAAAAGCTAATTAAATACTAGCGCTTCAAATACCAAATACAATATCTCTCATACCGAAAATGTCTTGATATTACAGTAACGCTCATTGATGTGAAACTAGAAAAAGTAGATATTGGAAATAAAAATTAGTTTCAAAAAATCGGCGGAGGTACTAGGTGTAGAATCAGGGTAATGTAGGCTTTAGATATAATTCTAACGTAAGTTGAGTAGGTCATAGAGGATGGGCACGAATGTGTGAGTGGATGCAGTGAGTATCGCATAAGTTAAATAGAGGTATTATGATAGCATTTAGCGTAGTAGCATAGGAATATCAATATATGAATAGTGGTATGTTGGGATACATGTAGTGAGTAGTGAATATATACAATAATAATGGACGATCTGACGTTTTAATGAATCCCAACAACCAGCATATTACACCATTCTAGAAAGTGAACATAGATGAACACCTAAACTGGAAAAATTACTATGAGAATATATGTTCTGACCTATACTCCACGTATTTTTTATTCAGGGTCTGATAGGTGTCCCTACAACTGAACAGCTCATGAATGTATATTACGCACAAGTAATAGGTTACGCTGTGGAGTGTTGTTTTGGGATACATCTTCAGCTCCCCAAAATGCATTCATATCTCAAAAGAGAATAATAAGGTGCATTGGGGGCATCTCACAGTTAACATCATGCAGACCTCACTTTGAAGCATTAGGTCTTCTTACCTTTGCGTGCGTTTTTATTCAAGGTTTTTTCGGTTTTCGAAAACAAAGACGAATTTTTAAAATAAGTGACATTCACAAATACAATACCCGCAAATAGGATGACCTTTTCCCACCAGTTTTACGTATAGTATAGAATTTTTCAAAACCTTCATAAGCGATGGGGTGAAAGAGTCACCACACATAGGCATATTAAAATGACAGCTGAAAGAAATTCGGTGATGTGGAACTTATTTTGTTTTTCTTAAATGAAAGCCAAAGCAGATTTTACTTTTATAGGATGCAGAATTCTTGTACTTTTCCAAAAATATATACATACATTTTATGACTGAAAACCATATATTTTTCAGGTCCTGTCCAAGATTATCATTATTTCTATAGTTTTATTAAATTCACACATTAATATTCATCTGGGGTCTTAGAATTAAGGATTATTTTCTATTCGTTTTTGAAATATATTAATTTTTCAGAATATCGAACACAATACTTTCGAATTTGTTCAGCTACGTGTGTGGTCTTTTAGAGAGAATGAAAATCATCAAAACGAAAATTATGAGAAATTTTGCTTAGTGGAATGTTATATTCAAAGTGGCTATGATTCAGCAGTAAGGCAGCTACATATATGAATCGGCTTCCTGGAAAGCACTAACCGGATAAATATATTGTTCAAAGGTTGAATAAAAATCTTATTAATAGTGAATCGTTCAAAGCACCTAGAAAGAAGCAGTATGAAATACGAGATGAAAAAGAAGCAATAATTGAGTTAATAGGAGCTGCTCAAGCATACCATTTCAAACGAGCCAATAGAGGTAGAAACTGGAATTTTGAGACGTCGTGCGCTCGATATTCTAAAAGAAAGCAAGTTCACGTCCTACAAAATGCATTTGAGACAATTTTTTCAGCCAGAGTATCCTATTCCCCAAATCAATATCAGGTATCTAGAGAACATTATGAACGTCCGCACTTTTTAGATATACACATATTGCTGTGCAGCATCAAGGAAAATTTGGCTTCAATGTATGGTGTATCCTGAAAGATATCCGCGTTTTAGCTTTCAGAATTTTTTATGGAAACCTGAATTGTTCTTAATGAAGAAATCATGAATAATATGATTGGAGAATTTTTTGATGAACTGCCCTGAAAACAAAGATCGCGTACTTACCTTCAACACGATGATGCCCCTGCCCACCAAACAATCGACATCACTAACCTGTTAAATTTGAATTTTCGGGATAATTGGATATGGTAACTAGAGGTCCAGTAGAATATCAATCTCGTTCCCGTTACAACTATCTTTGAACCATGCAAAAACTGTGATCAAGTTTAAAAACGAATACTGTGTTATAAGGAATTTAACTTAAAAATTGCGATTCGTAACGCGTTTCACTACACCGTAGCTTCTTCAGACGAATGAATGTACAGAAAATAAGAATGAGAATATAGATATAAATGTTCTTGAGTAATTGAAAGCTTATTGGGTTGCTTCTTCTTAAGTGGTTATTTATGACAGGTATATCCAATAAAATTAAGGAATAGATTGCTCCCCGAAGAGATTCAATAGAGGTGAAGGGCTTAAATCGACTTGTTCATTGATGAGTTTACCTGAGTGTTTGTATTTATACATTTCTAAAGTTTCCCAAAGATCTACCTTCCAATACTTATTATCTGTATGCAAAATTTCAAGCTGTGGGTCGAAAGATTGATTATTTTCTAAGAGATGATTCGCGTAATTTGAATCTGATTTTTTATTTGAAAAACTGCCTTTATGTTCCGATATTCTTATATTAAAATTTCTATGTGTTCTACCAATGTAGAAATTATCACAGTCATTGCAATTCAATCTATAAACACCTGATTTATTGTTTTTACCCAGTTTTATTATTTTTATATATTTGCCTGAACTATTATTAGTTTCGAAAGCTATGTTAAAATTATTGCTACTCAAGAATGATTTCAGTTTCTCACTTGTAATGCCAACGTAGGTTAAGGTGTTGAATTTTTGTTTCAATTCATCGACAGGGTGAACTTCATTCAATGCGATTCTACTTTTTATTTAAAATATTGTTTATTAGTTTGGGATTGTAACCATTATTTTTGACTATTTGTTTAAACAAATTTAATTCTTTGTTGAAATTTTCTGGTGATAACGGGATGTTAATCAATCTATGAATATAACTATTGAATGCTGACATTTTATGTTGATACGGATGACACGACGAGTTATGTATTATAATATCTGTATGTGACGGCATATGGTAAATTGCGAAAACATGTTTTCCATTTTCATTCGAAATTGTTACGTTTAAGAAATGTATCGAATTATTGCTTTCTATTTCGGTTGTGAATCCAATTTTGGATGTAATGAATTTATATGATTTTCGAAAATTTTAACTGTCTATCTGTTCCTGTGAAGCAAATAATTATATCGTCTACATAGCGATACCAGTATAAACAATATTTAGTGAGTGGATGACTATGAATTAATTTCTCTAAATTATTCATGAATATTTCTGCTTACAAAGGACTTAACGGATTGCCCATAATCAAGCCGTCTTCAATAGTATCATATTTGTTATCGAAATGGAAATAATTTTGATCTAAACAAATTTGTAATAATGAAAGAATATCTGATTTAATGATAGTATTGATATGATTCTTTTCTAATAATTTTTCAACTAAGTAATACGTATCTTTCGGAGGAATGTTGGGAAATAGATTCTCAACATCGAAAGAAATGAGTTTGGAATTAGGTGGTATAATGGTATCTTTGATATTGGCAATCAGTTTTATCAACGAATATAATTCGGGGGATTGTGGATTGGAGCTAATGAATTTATATTTTTCGTGGTCTGTAATTAATGATTCCTTAAAACACAGTACTTGTTTTTCATTATTGATAATAGAATTTTACCAAGTAAAAGCCTCCCTAATTCAAATGTGATCAAATTCTCGACGATGTCGATTCTAGTGAGACTAAATGTCTCGGTGTAACACTGGATGCTTCACTGCTTTGGCAAGCCCACGCAGATCAGGTGGTATCTTCACCATGGATTGGTGTATACGCATTCCGTAATTTGCTTTTCATACTATGGTTCAATCAAAATTTGCTTACGCCATCTTAGTCTGAGGTGATTCAGCTTCGCTCCAGCGAGTTTTCGGGTAGCAGAGGTATTAAGAGTGGTTGCTCGTTAAGGTTACCCTGACGACTACAGGGATTCTTTCAGAAGATAGTGGGTACTTACTGTTCCGTCATCGTATATATTTGAGTGTTTATTGTATGTAAAATCTAATATGGAAAGTTATGAACTAAAGAGCGGTTTACACTCATTTATTACCAGACTGAGTCATAACATTCACGTTTCTTCCCATTACCTCAGTAGAACGAGTAGCGGATTGCGTTATTGGGGTTCTACTTTTTTTAATAACCTTCCCCAAGAGGTGAAAGGGCTCTCTTAGAAATCTGTTAAACCTATTTTGAAAAAATATCATATAACTAAGTGTTTCTATTCAGTTGGTGATTATATGGAAAATGTTTCCTCGAATCTTGGTAATTGATTGTTGTAGTTGTGTAAGCCAATTTTGTTTTGTTCTTTTTCTCTAAGATTTATTGCAGTGACTTGTAGTTGTTAAAAACTAATTGGTTGTCATCTTGTGATTGAATTTTAAAATTAATTGTAGAAATGTTCATCATGATCCTATTGAGTCTTCACACTGTTCCGTGTAACCGTCTCTTGAAATTAATTAGTTTCATTTCGTGATTTCAGAGAGTTGTATATATTCATTTTCTTGACTGGTGTAGACATTCCTATGAATGAACATCAATAAACGTAAATCTAAATCTTGACGACACTAGATTTCTTTGGGGTTATATTGCAAATTTACTCTACAAGAGAACCAGTCACAATTTAGAATAGTTAAAACAAAATTTCCGATGAGGCCATGCTGCAATATTCAATACCTACTGTAGTATTTTCAGCAATGTAATTCATACATTGAAACTAGAAGATTGCTGCATCTAACCTAATATATGTTAATTTTTCACCTACCTGGCGTATTGAAACATCAAAATTTGTCCACCCGTACAAAGTGTCCCATATAGATAGGGTGATACAGTTTTCGCGATAGAATGCTACTTCTTGATGAGATCAAAGTAAGTCATAGATTGATTTGGAAATTTTGTCATTTTCAGATACCACCTGCTTTTCAGCTACTACAGAAATGAAAGAAAGGAAGAAAAGCTAAGAGCTTGAAGTCCTACATAGGCTATATTTTAACACTAATATCATGAAATGTATTCACCTACTTTTGGCCATGGTAAATTAAAGAACAAAATCATTAAAGAAGGCGCCGAAAATCAAATAGGAAAAATATAGTGAAACTAGAAAAGGTAACAGGTTGAAGAGTTCAGAAATCAAATATGGGACACCTTGTATACTGTTACATGAATTTTGGTGTAAAGTCTCAAACTTATGAAGATGTTATTCGTCCCCTAAAACCACATTTTTATCAGACACCTCGTTTTTGTCCCGATTCTGTCACTAAAAGACCAGCCCGCCAACGCGATACATAGAAAACTAAACTCGAACTGTCAGCTGTCATTCGCGGTTGTGCCATAAATGGGGAAAAGTTTTGTTTTAGACTCCCTATCGAATCGGCATTCTTCTGTCTGTGACAATGAGTCTATGTCCCATTCTATGACACATTTGTTACGAACTTACGTCAACTACGACTGTGTTCCATTTCATTTCGTTTTTAATTTGATCGAAGATGAGACGAAATTAGTGACTGTACTTGGAAGTTTTATTTATAGTGGAATTATTTACTTGTACTTACTATTGTTAGAGTATCAATTTGAGTCTCTGTTGTTGTCTAGATGCAACTTACCTGAAAAGAAATAAAGATTTAGAGTATTATATGATCTATATGAATTATATTCAAGAAATATTTTCATCGATTCATTGAAAGATGAATATCAACCATTGAAACTTTGGGCTTTCACTTGATGAAAATTCTATTTTAATTCGTTATGATTGAACTTATGATTACGCAAGACGATGTCACCTATCCTATATATATATATATATATATATATATATATATATATATATATATATATATATATATATATATATATATATATATATATATATATATATATATTCTTTTGAAAAGAGAGCATTTACAAAAATTTGAATTGTATTTGCAATAAATGCACACACACTAATCTAACCATACTATCTTGCGTATGATACAATAAACGAGTGAAAAAACCTGAGGAAAAAACTCGTTTCCCTGTCGCTATTGCACTAGCTATAGCTTGTCTATTTATGTTGTGTCAGTGTCGTGTTTACATAAAGAGGACCAAAGAATTTTCTGCTTAGCCGCTTCATTCTCTCTTGCATTCCATGATTTCCAAACAAAGACAAGGGTGAAAGGAAGGGGGTTTGGGAAAGGAATCTGTAACAATGGAAAAAGAAAACCAGCAGAAAAATATTTCAACAATCATACTTCATATATGGCTAAACAAATCTGAGAAAAGATTTTACATAACAAGCAAGGTCATGAAGAGGACTACGGAGATAGTAAAAAAATACATAACCTGGGATATTTCCTCAAATTCCCTCTCTGTTTGACCGAGAGAGCCCCGATGGCCAAGTTCAGTCTTCCAAGTGATGCCGATTATGATCTATAGATGTTTTAGAATCATTATAGACCCAATAATTTGGGTAGACATCGCCCATATATTATTTCTTCGTGGAATTTTTTTAATTTAAAGAAAAAATTTGCGAAAAATTCGAAAAATATGACAAATGCCATATAGAAGAGCGCTGTAGAGTTGCAGCATTATTTGCGAAATTCGAAATAGAAGCAATTGGAAAAAATATGAATTTCAGTTCAATGTGCGCTTTCTCATGAAACTAAGCAATTTTACAAAATAATGCTCGTATTCCTTACACTTCTGAAAAATCCACACAATTCCTATGAATATTAATGGCAAACTTTTTCCATGTTTGTCAAAGAAACAGAAACAAGATTTCCTACGAAGAACCAAAAAAAAATCGTCGCTACTGTGCCAAGATACTTTACGTAAACAAACAAAGGACATTCGCGGTTGGACTACTCCATTCTTTGCGTTTGTATTCAGGTCGTGCAATAACTGCAGTATTTAGAAATGGATTATGGATATTTCAACAATGAAGAATTTTCGTGGATTTCCTGCCAACAATGAAGAACTGGAAATTAACAGAACGGGGCGGTCCAAACTAGAATCGGCAGTCGAATCTGTTTCAAAAAGTAATGATAACCAATCCAAGTGAAAATTCAATATGAATATTTCTACACAATACGCATGAACCTATTGTAGTCAAATGAAAAAATTGCTTACGCGAATAGAAATTGCAAGCCGAGAGTTCCGTAGAAGCTTGAAAGTATAGCTATAGTCTCCAACATACTGAAGAAATCAATCTGATATACTGGAAATCCGTCATCAAATATCTGTAGACATTCGTAGAAACCTTGCTGATTCGAATAGGATAAGTAGAGGAGTAAGTTTGGATGAAAAAACAGGTGTCACTCATAGCAGCATTTAATTGATGGATTGAAGTTCACTATCTTGAGGACAAATAAGATCCAAGAACTCAACACAACATATTAGCAGAACATTGTTAAACACAAAAGTGATAAATACATGTTTGTATTTCCGTGAATTATAAATGCTATATATAAGCTCGCACTGAGGGGACACGTTGAAACAAAAGATTCTGATAATCCAGAAATATTTCAGCACAACAGTACTTGACAAGATACATTAAAAACATTTACAAACAGCTACTTTCATAGGATCCTTTTCAAACAATTCAAAACGACTTGTTAGACTACATTTTCGATAATAAGTTTTTCGGGGGAAATCATTGATGGTGAAGTTTCGTTAGTTAACGGATAAAACAACAAACTTTTAATCATGATCGTATTTCCCAAAATCAAAAGTTATAAACCAAATGAACTTTCAAGGGAATTATTTACAACCATTTATGCTGAAAATTGTTCTTTCGGTTGATGTGCGGATTTTATTGACTGTAAAAATGAAAAATGTGTCTATTCACAAATCCATTTTTATGAAAAGTGCATCAGTAGATGAGATGAACTTCAAGAAATTTTCATTTTCTGTCAATTGAACTTGTAACCATTCACGAAATCCTTTTCTTTTTTCGGAGTCTTGCTCCGCTAGTTCTTGGTGAAGTTGCATGTGGTATTGATGAAATTTATTCATTTTCATTGTCTTAAATACTATAGATTTCTTTTATATTTAAATCTATACTAACTTCCCGCACACTTATTTCCGGATTTTCTACCCCAACCGGGCAAATTCGAAATTGATTTTTCTGATTTTAGACAAATAAGAATTACTTGTGAGAGACAATAAGAAATTCATGGGTAAAATTGTTACAATGAATGTGAATACTGAATAATCATAAATCAATATAGTATCATTTTTACTATATTCTTTTCACATATGGTAAACGTAAATTCGAAAAAATTATGGCAGAAATTGTTTTGATAGTCAATGAATCAGATTATTCGAGAGACTGTTGAAGAACTAGGAAATATTGCGGTTTCTGAGGAACTTGAAATGAGAATAATAATGTGATTTGAATGTTTTGATTTTGAAAAACAAAAATGGACTCCCTATTGAATTTTGATATCATCCGCTTTACTTTTCACAAATGTTTTGTTCTTTAAAGAATTTTTGATGGAAATTTCCTCACAGTCCTAAGGAGTACAGGAAAACTTTAAAAAATCAAAACTACGAAATATATAATATAAATAATTTGAAAACTATTGGGTTTAGGTTAGATTTCTATTTCTATTATATTTCTGTATGAGAAATACGAAAATGACGCGGAAAATAAACGTAATCTTTGATATGAATGTCTGAGGAGAAACAACCTGTATATTTGGAAATAATTTTCAAGTGTGCAATGGTTTAAGATCTATCTTCCCTTCACACCATTTCGATACAATGTAGTTTCAGATTTACTGAGTAAATACCTACTAAATGGACACACGGTATATATACGATTATAATAATCAGTTACCAAAGAGCCTGAGACTTCCTTCTGCGAAACGGGCTTAATCAAACCCTCACCAAATCTGAAGATTTATCTGTTAGTCTGGTTCAGTGTTGATGTGTGTTCCAATTATTGAAAGTGTAGTCGAGCGAGAGCGAGTCGGGGCGGCCGGAGGGGAAGACGAGTATCGTCGAAGAGCTCTGAGACCCCGCGGAGAAGTTGCCATGCATCACTCAGTTGACACCCGGTGCCCCATATATCACGTGCCGGCTGCAACCCTCCTTACTTCGCGTCAGTCTTCTCGACATGCCGACTTATTTGCATAGAACGACACACTGGCCCTTTTTTTCGTGAGATTTATAGCTACTAATGCAGAGAGACCCGACTGCTTACTGCTACGGCTGGAGATTCCGAAGCTCGCTTCGATAACTTTTCAAAGTATGCTTGTCTGACATATTCGCTAAATCACGTTTGCCTTCTAAATGTACAGAATTTATTCGTATGAAACAACAAACTCAATCACTTGAGTGATTTCTTGTCGTATATTTTATTCTTGGATAACGTAGGAGGTCCCCGAAAGTGAGATAGAGAGGAAGATATTAATTTTGGAACTTAACATCAACGCTCAACCCATAATATTTTTCTGATGTAATATTATAAAATATAATGATGTTATGCAATATAACCAACCACACATATTTGGGAATAGTCTTGCTTTATGATATCTTCTCAAATAACTAGCTAACTAACCTTACCTGGAGTACAAAAATTTAAGTACACTGCGCCAAGAAATCTAAAATTCAAATGTTTAGATATGTTGAAGAACTATTATCCCACTAATCAACCAGATCTAAGGAATGTTTGAGAATAATCGAAATGAAAATGGTGATAATAGAAGTTGAAATAAAACTAATGGAAAAAATCCATTCATCCTCAAACCTTGTAAAATTCTGATCCATTTGTAAATATGAAAATTGTGTCTATTCGCAACTCCATTTTTATGAAAAGTGCATCAGCAGATGAGAAATTTTCATTTTCTGTCAATTGAACCTGTAATCATTCAAGAAACCATTTTCTTACTTCGGAATCCTGCTCCGCTAGTTCTTGGTAAAGTGGCATGTGGCATTAAAAGAAATTGATATTAAACTAATGGAAACAATCGATTCATACTCAAAATCAATGACCTTGTAGCATTCTGATCCATTTCATTTCAAATTTCGTTCGGCACCTTATTCACAGTAGGTGGCTGGTTTTGCTGCCTTTTTAATCTTCTATAGACAATGTCCACACATGTTCGATGAGACTGAGGTCTGGACTTCGTGCACACCGTTGAAGTAATTTCGTGATCTTGCAGGTAGTTCCTAACGATATGAGCTTGATAAAGTCTGGCGTTATCATGCATAAACCAAAATTTTTCACCCTTTTTTGTCTCAAATTTTTCCCCTAAAATGTCTGTAACGAACCTCTGCGCATTCAGGGTTCCATTAGTCACGATGACCAGATCAGTACGAGCGTTCAAAGAAACTCCTCCACACAACATTATTAAATCTCTCCCAAAACCATAGCTAGTTAAAAAGTTACACTGAGCATATCTCCTATTTGAAGGTCTATACACTAGAGAACGTAGATCGCAATAAAAAAGACAAAATTCTCTACCAGTCAGCAAAATTCAATCATGCTCTTCGATGCGCTGCGGTTAGAGCTGGGTCTCAGGCTGCACTCCACTGTTCTGACGAAGCTGCATCTTGAAGTGCCTAGCAATAGCGAACCATTATCGCAACGAGGAAATTCTAACATAACACTAATGTATCGTCGTTGTTGTCTGAGGTCGTCCTTGTCCAAGTCTCCCTTCATGACTAGCAGTCTCCTTGTACCTGCGAATCAGTCTGGAAACAGGTGAATGGAACACTCCCAACCCTTTGGCCTATTCTTATACAAGTCTAACCTAGGAGATATACCACCACTGCTTCAACACATTCTGGCGAGGTATAATTTCGCCCATTCTTATACAAGTCTAACCTAGGAGATATACCACCACTGCTTCAACACATTCTGGCGAGGTATAATTTCGCGATTCGCGTAGCATTTTCAACATATTTCTTGAATACATTGATGATGTTCTTCAGATAGAGTAGTCTATGCTCTAGTCCTGAAAATTGGGGTTTCATAATAATAAATTATTTGTTGATGGAAATCAAAAAATAATATTCTACAAAAATTAGCTGGGTCCTCCTAGGGTGCCGACGTTCGCACTCTTCTAACTGTCCATATCTCTGACGTGTTCTACTGCTTAGAGAGTCCCGTTTAATAAATTAGTGCTCACGTGATCATAATTGATTCCTAACTGAATTATGCAATGAGAATTAAAACTGGTATCAATCAGTTCAATCCCAATTTCCTTCCTCGATATCCCCTGCAGTATAAGAAGAAATATAATAACAGCGAAAGATGCAGGTAAAAGAATCTGCACGCAGCTCGTAAATAAGTCATCAGTTCAGAAGTTGCAAATATGCAAAGGCAAAAATTTCATTTGCAAACAAAAATTGATTCTCACGAATAAACAAAAAACCTACGTACTAGTTGATTGAACCCCGTATACAAACGAAAAGGATGTAGATCATATCCTATAAAAGAACAAGTTTGATTTTAACTGAATTGAATCCGAATAAAATTCAATCCACGACAAATATTTCAAGTTCAGTCGGTCGCAAAATTGAAAATACAAATCCTCCACCGAAACTCCCGAAAACTTTCTGTCTTCACCTCATAATTACCAACATTCCAAATGATTAAATTCCCGAATCGTAATCAAGTATATTTCTCGCTCTGTTTCATCGTACTCATTTAGTTCGGTGAGGGGACCGCATCTACGTTTTTTATGGTTTTTAATTGACGAGAGCGATTTATGTTTCCTCTGAAGGAGTCGAGTTATCTACTGTTGCTGTTTCTACAAAAATACATGTTGAACGACTGACAGTAATAACTGGTTCTCACATATAATTATGTCAGCCGGAGTGTTGGTATAAGGCTTTAACAAGGAAATTGGATCAACTGATATATTGGTTAGTAAGTAGACCCACAAAACAGGAACTACAATCTTAGCTGGTTCTTTGAAGAAAATTAGTTGAAGATTACACGGTTTTTGTATTACCGCATCTTTAGAGTTCCTTAAAGGAACTATCGATACAACGAAACTTCAGATAGTACGAGGGTAAACCTAAACATATACCATCGAAGGAAACATTAATAAAATCATTGTTAAGCAGACATAGCTGTCAAATTCTGTTGGATAGTGTTCAGAAATTGGTATGCCAGCTTCAAATATATTTATGGCAGATCGAGTTTGAATACGTGCGGACAGACTCTAGCATACATATACTGAAAACATCCTCAAAACGGTCGCTTCTCATCATCTGTATTAAACTGGAAGCATGCTCATGGCATCAGTCTTTATGGTACCAGAGATAAATTTCAATATTCCTTTCCAGAAAAGGGATGTTCTAAAAAACTGCAGATAATTCCTCCTAAACACAAATGTTTCCAAGACATACCATGAATCCAGAGTCATTTCCTGAGAAATATATAAGCATATATCTGGTCAAACTCTCAGGAAGATATAAATCTAGGATGTCACGGCATAGCGGGGTTGTTTCAACACACAGTAATAGACATACTGCAGTTGAAATATTTAAACGATACCAGAAACTTTCAAAAATAGTCGAGGATTGTAAGAACCAACTGCTTAAGTTACCTCTGGGCAACAGTATTACAATTAGGCGATTCCTGGGCCATTCGAGCCACGCTTCTAATGTAAAAGCGGATGGGATCAAAGACACTTCTAGTAGTACCAAAATCTTCCTATATAAGCACACGCCTAATGGAAATGGTAAACGAAACATGAAAATGATGATGAGAAAAATTATTGGTCCTCTCGCATGCGATCTGCGACACGAACTATAAGGAATTAGAGTTCATCAAAATGCCTAAGATGTGACATAAAGGATAGGGCAGCTAAATTATTTGGGTTAGAATCTAACACGCAGGGTGTCAGAATCTAACACATAAAAGATTTCAGGCTTTAGACCAACAATGTGTATTGAAAGAAAACACTAGATAAGATACCGCTGATATTAGAAGACTCACCAGAAAGGTAGGTTCAGTCAGGTGAAACATCTGAACACACAAACGGCTACAAAGAACATGTTCAGGATTGACAGCAAGATTTCATTATTTTAGTCTTGCTCCGAGAAAAGTACAGATTGCAGTAGATTCCAACTACTTCATCAATCTATCACTTATCATTTGTTAATATAATTGGGTTTGCTGCTTTAGTATACGTTCCTGCAATAGCCATTTCAACTTTATATATAATACAGAACAGCGACAACACGTATAAGAAACCAAAACAACCGATATTTGCGTCCGTGTACGTTTGATCATACTTTTATAGGTACAAAATTATATTCACAAATACCAGTAAATTTTCAACGAGTTCTCTACGGCATATTCACTGTTGAAATTTAAATACATATGAAAGATTATTATATGTTTAATTCATCCTCTTCAGTTTAGTTCATATTCGGAAAGACTTCATAAAATCTATCATATTTTGTTACGGTTCCAATATGATCTAATACCTCATATGTCGTCGCAGTAGTATAAACTAAGTGAATGTAGCTGACATCTAAATTCAGATGTACAAAGTGAAATATACCATGGAAAATGTTCAAAGAGCCTGAAATCAAGTAAGCGTCGATGATGGAAACGTCAGGCTCTTACAAAGACTTTGCCGGAAGCCACTTTCAGTTATTTTTGAGCTGTCATTAATGAATTGGAAGGGGAAGGGACCGATTAACTAACAATCTACTAAACAATTTAACAAGAGACGCGGAGTTTGAAGCAACAAAGCCTAGAGGGCATCTTTCTGCTTTAGATGTATTATGGATTCATTTCTATGCTAGCCCGTTTGTGTTTCCTGCCGAATTCTGTGATCTGATCAGAGAATTGTTTGGTTAGCTTGGCGTGATTCGCACGTGCATCCGAAACTGGCGATTTTTAATCATTTCTGCTGTCAGAAACACGTATTCGGATATAGTTAGTGTGAAGATCAAAGAAGAAGCACATAATGATAGTCCCAGAGAGCGAAAATTCAATATTCCATAATTTGAACGTATTGCCATAATAAATTATTATTAGGTAGACATTTGACTTATCGATTTAGCCACTAGTTGCCGGACTTGTATCTCAGCATTGAACATTATATGCAGTTGAATTGGAAACAATATAAATGTGAGGAATAGGAGATACTGTCAAAGGCAACCAATTTTATCCATCCGGTGAATTGTTTCAGAATAGCTGGAAGATAAAGGAACTGAACTTTTCTTGTTGGTGATATGGCTTAAAAAATTACATTTTTTATTTTTCTTTTACTATCTTTTTCATGTAAGATTTTTTTAATAAAATATCTTCCAATTATAGAGATTATAGAGATAATTAAAAACTTCATATACCAAAGTAAGTATAAAATCAGATGCCATCATCTTGATGCATCATTGATAGCGCAATTATGTGGAATTAACATTATAAACAGTGTGAGATGGTACCTGAAGGGCTACTACGTTCTAAGTAATTATAAAATCGGCGTTTCCCCTTTTGTTTCAATTTTAGCTTCTACATCAGCATTCTTGCACCGTATGTGTGAAAATAAATAATGAATTCTGAAATTGTGTTAGGTAAAGGCAGAAAGCGGCCACTTGATTGCCTAAACTCCAAATTACAATCTTTGGACCGTTCAGTATGCAAGAGAAAAGCAGTTGACGATTTATCTATCAACCAAAGTATTTTCCAAAATGATATACCATCTTCTATTACTACATCTGGCGTTGGTTACATTAGAAGAAATTTATATAACACTTGACGAAATTACGGTCACCGTTAGCAAAAAATATGAAGTACACCTTTTCAGTGCTAAACAAAATAGAAGGAGTTAAAATTTTTATTCAGATCAAGTGAATAGGACAATATAGTAGTTTCCTCCTGTAACTCTGTTTTGGAAAAACAAGGCTGTTATATAGTTGGACGCTCGATTGATTATTCTCCCTATTATTTTTGCTAATTTTACACGATACCTGGCTGATCCAACGGACATTCACAAAGGAATTGAAGAAGTTTGGCCTTCTGTGAGAGAGATTATCAGCAGTATATTCCATCCTTCGCAGATTTGTTTCAGAAAAATTCAAAAACTCGGTTCGACTGACGATTATAGAGGTAAAATGGGTGAAATCGGATCGTGGTTATGAAGGAGTTTTGCTCTTGCATTTTTGAATTGAAAAGAAGTACAAAATGTAGAAAATTGTATTGTATATATTTGCACTGCTGAGCACAAAGTTCATACTTGTGAGTCATTCCATCGAAATGTCAATGATTTATATATATATATATATATATATATATATATATATATATATATATATATATATACCCCGACGAGTTGCCCATATATCTGTTCATGCAATCAAACTGATTTCATGAAAAATTTAAATCCACCACCCGGTAATTAATACCATTGCCAGGCAATGATTATAATCAAAACATATCCCGGAGTAATTATATATTAGGATAACGTTAAATGTTATGAGAATATATCAATCTACCAGAATATATACATACTATAGCATCATCAGACAATGATATCAATGTACCAACGAGTAGTGTCAGAGGCTTTCTCCCCGAAAAATCCAGTGTACGGACCTTAGTCAAGTAACACTGAATGTTACTCATTAATAGTTTCCTTTGTGTGAAGTGGTGAACGATCGAATAGAATACTGCTCTGAATATAAATATGACAAAATTGTCAGTTAATTATATTACATTTATATAAACAAATAAATAAAATATGAAATGAGATTCTGAGCAGTATAAACTAAAGAAAACCTATGACTCTACCTCATTATTATTTTCGGAAAGAAACCTACGAAGAATATTACAAGATTTGATGACTGTTATCTTTTGTAACTGTTCAAACAAATTTTCTTCAGACCCAAAATCTCAATACTTTTGTGAAGATTTCTAGGAATAACGCCTGTTGTAGAAATAATAATCGGTAGAATAAATATTTTCTTCATTTTCCACATTTTTTAATCTCGTCGCCAAGCATCATATATTTAGAAATTTTTTCATTGTATTTATTTTGTATATTATGTGTGTCGGGTATAGTAATATCAATTATATATGTTATTTGATTCTGTTTATCATTAAGAACGATATCTGGTCTATTGTGTTTTACAGCTCTGTTGTACAGAATTGTTTTATCAAAATAAAGTTTATATTTGTCATTTTCACAAATAATCTCAGGTTCATATTTTTGAAATTTTTTCTTTTGGGAATTAGGTCATGTTTAATTCCTAGATTGAAGTGAATAATATTAGCGACGGCATTATGTCTTTCTAAATAATCTGTTGAAGCAAGGACTGAGCAAGATGATAATATATGAAAAACTGTTTCTGAAGAACAGAAACATCTACGGCAAGAATCATCTATATTTTGTTTGATGATATGTTTTCTATAATTCCTTGTGAAAACAACCTGGTCCTGGATCGCAATTGCCAAGCCTTCTGTTTCAGCAAACAATTCTCCAGATACTAACCATTTATTCGATGCAATTTCATCAATATAATCATTTTTCAATTCTTTAGGGTGCTTTCCGTGTAATTCCTTCTGCATCCAACTTTCCCTTTTAGAATTATCATCAAATATATCAAAATCTACCTTTTGCATTGTCAAGTTCAGAGGTGTAAGATTATAATCTGAAGCAACAACAATATCATGTAATTTAGACGTTCTCTGTTTATCATGAAAATGGGAACGTAGATGAAAAATCTGTTTACTATGAAGATTATTCAAATCAATTAATCCACGACCTCCAAGATGTCTAGGTAGTGTAACTCTCTGAACAGCTGACTTTGGGTGGTGCTTATGATATTTACAGAGCATTTTCCTCGTTTGACATTGTAATTCATTTAGATCAGTTTTAGACCATTTAATAATTCCAAAAGAAGATGTAAGAATAGGAACAGCATAGGAGTTGATAGCTCTGAAAAGGTTTTTACTAGTTAAATAACTCTTGATGATAATTCTTAGTCTTTTGTAATATGAACTTCTAATAATTTCTTTAGTGCTGCTATGGTTAATTGTCTTCTCTTGACAAAATCCAAGAAATCTTTATATAATCAGAGGTGATCTTTCCTTTTTCAATAGAAAGATTTTTACATTTTGGAAGCCCAAATTTCATATGAATATCATTGGAATAGTTGAAAGTAATCTCAAGTTGACTTTTTAAATGAGATCTGGTTCCGGCATATAATTTAATATCATCTAAATAAATTAAGTGACTTAATTTGAATTCAGTTAATAAACTCTTTATTTTGAAGCCGAAACTAGTAGCATTTAATTGTGTTTTAAGAATTTTACTTAATAATTGCGATTCGTAACGCGTTTCACTACACCGTAGCTTCTTCAGACGAATGATTATGCAGAAAATGTAAATTTTTCATTCATTTTCTGCATAATCATTCGTCTGAAGAAGCTACGGTGTAGTGAAACGCGTTACGAATCGCAATTAATAATAAATTCTTAAAACACAGTATATTTTTATTATTGATAATGGAATTTTACCAAGTAAAGCCTCCCAAATTCAAATAGCATTTAATTCATGAGATAATGGATTGAGGCAAAGACAAAACCAAAGAGCACTTAAAGAATCACCTTGAAAAATGCCTCTTTTGATTGGAATTACTTCGGATTTTAACGATTGTTTTGAAATATTTAAATGAAGATTGGTTCTCCAATTTTTCATTACGAATTCAAGAAAATGACGAAGTGTCTTATCAATTTTATAAATTTCCAAAATTTCTTGAAGCCATGAATGGGGAGAACTATCAAAAGCCTTTTGGTAATCAATGAAGGCTGTATGAATATTTCTCTTCTTAGTTTGAGCTTGATTCAAAGCAACAGAATCAATTACAAGTTGCTTTTTAGTACCAAGGTGTTTTTTTCTACATCCTTTTGATGTTCGGAAAGAATATTATAATTCTCCAAATGTGCATAAATTTTTTGGGTAATACATGCAGTTAGAATTTTATATATTGTTGGAAGGCAAGTAATTGGTCTATATTGAGACGGATCAATAGTATTATCACTTCTCGGTTTTAAATAAGTAATTCCTTGTGTGAAAAATAAAGGAGTAGCTGAGGGTTCTTTATTATAAATGAAAAATATTCAGCCAATTTTTCATGAACGCAAGAGAATTTCTTGAACCAAAAGTTATGAATACCATCAACACCTGGAGATTTCCAATTTTTGTGTGTTTAATAACTGATGTTATATCTTCGTTTGAAAATTTTTCAAATTGCATGCATTCTATTTTAGAAAATCGAGACCTTTCATTTAAAATCCAACTTGCATTGGAATTATGTTGCCTTGGCACTGCCCAAATTGAAGACCAATAATCAGTTAAAATATCAATTTTAGGAACTCCATTTCCAGAAATATTTTCATTTGAACCTGAAATAAATTTGTAAAAATGTTTTTCATTATTTTTGAATAGTTTGTTTTGGAATTTTCTATCTGAATTTATTTTATATTCACGTAGTCTAATGGAGTATACTGAAAGTTTTTGTTTTAAAGTATCGATGTATTCTATCAATTGTCCATTACTTATCTCATTATTTTTATGGGTTTTATATTTGAGAATATTTTTCCAATATGTGCCATAAGTTTGATCGATTACCTCTGGAATATTGAGTCAATCTTCCTAAATCACATCTGATAGAAGAAATTTTACCTTCTAACCTTTTTGCCATGAAGGTTCTCATTAAGCTCGTTTATACAATCGAAAATTTTCTTTGAATAATGAATTTTAGGAAGTTTAGGTCTTAAAGTTGGGTCAATATTTTCAAATAAATTCATTTGATTGAGAAATAAATTTTCTATATCTTTGTTATCATTATTTTTAGATGAATTTTCTGATTTATTTTCGATGCTTTTCATGAATGGGACTAGGTTTTCATCTGAAACTTCAAAATTTAAATGTTCTTCTTGTTGAATGTTGTTTTAATTGATTTTAATATATATATATATATATATATATATATATATATATATATATATATATATATATATATATATATATATATATATATATATATATATATATATATATATATATATATATATATATATATATATATATATATATATATATATATATATATATATATATATATATATATATATATATATATATATATATATATAGACCTTTGAAAACATGAAAGAATTTCGAATAGATACTTACAGCTTCAAAGTGTTCATTTGTGTAAAATAAAATTCAAGATAAAAGTTTAAAGCATATATATATATATATATATATATATATATATATATATATATATATATATATATATTATTAACTAACTACACTGGATTTTTCCGGGAGAAAGCCTATTAACTATTAACATTAACTATCAATCATTTTTTTGAAATGAATGGCCATTCTTTAAACTTTTATCTTGAATTTTAGTTGACAAATGAACACTTTGAATCTGTAATTATCTATTAAAATTCTTCCAAGTTTTCAAGGAAAATGTCATATATATATATATATATATATATATATATATATATATATATATATATATATATATATATATATAAGGTGTATATCACATAAGGCTTTACATGGCTTGAGGAAAATGGACGTGACTGTGGTGATTTCGAAACACCCCCCATTAACCCCCTGAGGAACTTCGTTTCAGATATACAGACTGTTTTCTGAATTTTGCTTAATATTCTAAAATTCACAACTCTGCAACTGTTGCACCGAATAACAAGAAATTCGGCACACAGGATCACCTTTGCAGGTCTATCCAAAGCGGGACATAAATTTCGAAATTTTCAGGACCGGACTGAATAAATGTACAAAATTGTGTTTGGAGCGATACAACACCCTGTGTAATGTTTTTTCAATGATTTGCTCACTTCCTCGAACCGCAAAAACAGTGTGTACAAACTATGTAATAAAATCTTTTGGCACCATTGAAATGGCCTTGAAATAAACTTTTGATTTTGCTGAATGACGAAAAATTCACCTGAAAAAAAAATTGTTATCGCTTGCTACAAGAAATACGTGTTTGAAATCAGTTCATGAGTCCATTCTGGTTTTTTCAATGTAGCATCATTTGAGACCTCAAATTGTTCTTGTTTTATTTACGTGTGGTCTTTGACTCACAATACAGGTCTGGACTATCAGTGGAATATTTTATTGCTTAAATGAAGACTGTTGCTATCAAAATGATATTGATGAATAAATAATATTATTTTATCAGCACTCTACTACCAATCTTACTTTAGATGTGTTAATTCGGTATTTAGCTCTGGTAAAGGTACTGCAGTTTGACTGTTCGTTCTTAAATTCAGACTATAAATAAGTTAGCGAGTGAGAAATTATTGCTGCACACGGAAATTAATGAATAATAACATATTATAAGGAATATAAAAATACATATCGTTTCAACTGATTGCAATACAAGTGTGTGAATATTTCAGAATAATAACACAATAACAGAAGGAAAGTACTGACTACTAAAACTAATAATTTTCGTCACCCAATTTCAGAGTTTATTCTCAAAATAGCTTCCACCTTTATTTATACATATTTCCGAACGTTTGAAAATATGCCTGGTTAACTTCTGAATAATTTCAGGGTTTCCTCTGACGAAATCACAACTCTCTGTGATTCTTTCTAAGAGTTATTCCATTGTGTGAATTTCACCCTGATAAACTCTTTCTTTTAGAAAGCCCATGAGGAAATAGTCAACCGGATTCAGATCCGGTGACCTAGGTGGCAAAGCGATAGGACTTCCTCTGCCAATCCATCGATCCGTATACTGTTGATTTAAATAATTCCTCACTGGAAGTGCGTAATGAGAACCTGCCCCATCATGGTGGAATATAAGACCCCTTACATCAACTTCCGCCATTAATCTGTGCAAGTCGTTTCTCAAAAATTCGAGATACCGTTCCCCATTAAGAGTTTCATTGAAAACATGAGGTCCTATTATTATTATTATCGTGGACTTATGCACTATCTCAGCTGTTAGCTGGATATAATTTACCTTTCCCAGATTTAGCAATCAAAGGGAATAGGCTTGATTACAATATACTTGACATAAATTTCCTAACTATCCTACATGTATTGAGAATTACAGCTTTTTGCATTTCTATATAGGTATTCTTATGCAATTCTAATTTCTTAAGGCTATCATGCAAAGTTTTGGGTATTAAACCAGTCGAGGATACGATGACAGGAACAATATCTATTTTATCGAGGTGCCACATCTGCTTGATCTCAATAGCAAGGTCTGTGTATTTGGACTTTTTCTCCTGGAACTTGTTCAGCACGTTGTTATTATTCGGTATGGCGACATCCACCAGCATTGCTGTTCTGGCTCTTTTATCATACACCACTATGTCCGGCCTATTATTCGTCACCATTCTGTCAGTGATAACAGGCCTATCGTAGTATAATCTGATAGAGTCATTTTCCAATACGGGCGCCGGCTGATACTTGTAATATGTCTGGAAGGTGTTCAGAAGTCCGTACTTGTGTGCAAGTTTCTGGTGGATAATGTTGCACACTTGATTATGCCTGTGAAGATAGTCCGTCCGTATTGGCCAGTTGTTCGCATCCGGACTGTATGCTGTATAGTCTCCGATCTTATATGGCATTTTCTGCACTTATCTGTTTATTATTATTATTATTATATTATTGTGAAGTGCACACCAAACATTGACTGTGATCTTTTCTTCAAGATAGCTCTCGGATTTTCATAGGACCATAAATACCTGTTACGAGAATTGTATATTCCATATCTCGTAAACATTGACATTCTATGGTTTATAATATAATTGCAGGAGTCCAATCACGGAATTTCATCACCAGGTTCCAAACGTTTAGCAGGTTGAAGATAATAGGGGTGTAGTTTTTCTTTATGCACAATTCTCCACACTTTCATGTGCGCCATGCTAATTTCATTTGCGATCCTTCGAGTGCTGATGGAAGGAATCTCTATTGCTCTGTTAATGAACTGTTTATCGTTATCAATATTTCTATGGCGATCACGTTTCTTCTCCGCAGATGGAAATTTCCCATGAGTTCTCGAAAACTGGTAAGTTTGACTGAAAGTCACATTGCTAGGAAGTCTTCTGTTAGGAAATATTGTTTGGTATTCTCTAACTGCAGCTCGGGCCTTGCCGTCGCAATATCCATAGATTAACAGAATATCAGCATATTCTTCAGTAGAGAATTTAGACCTTTCGGTTAATTAAGAAACCTAAAATTTGGTTTTTCTGAGAAAGAACGACAAACTACTATTTTCGAATTTAAAATTATTCATACCCACTAAGTCTACTGCCAGAAGATGGTGACAATCATAGCACGCTCTCATAGAAATGAGTATCTATGATTGCTTCAGTGGTTTGAAACCAAAAATGGATTGAGATGCTTCTTATAAAGAATGAAAGGCTATGCATGCTTCAAAAATTCACAAAGTATTAAAACGACTGAAACTGTTTTGATGCTCATATACTTAGTATCAGTTTGCTCACAAGTTCCATTATTTTAAATAATCATTAATATATTCAACATGCACCGATCACTTGGTTTAAATTAATAAATTAAACAGTATACCTATTCTTTGATGACTAATAGATATCTAACTGACATAGCCAAATAACAAATTTCTTCTTGAAAAGTAAGATTTATGACAAAACGCCGAGAAATTATCATTCATTTATTAATGCTTCCAGTATTTTGATAGCAACAGTCTTCATAATATGTGCAATAAAATATTCCACTAATAGTCCTCACCTATATTGTGAGTCGAAGACCATACATAGATAAAACAGGAAAAACTGAGGTCTCAAATGATGCTACATTGAAATAGAATCAAAATATGTTCATATACAGGTTTCAAACACGTTTATTTCTTGTAAAAAACGAAAACAATTTTTTGTCAGGTGGATTTTTCGTCATTCAGCAAAATCAAAAATTTATTTCAAGGCCATTTCAATGGTGCCAAAAGACTTTTTTACATAGTTTGTACACACTGTTTGTGCAGTTCCAGCACCAGTGAACAAATCATTGAAAAAACATTATACAGGGTGTTATATCACTCCAAACACGATTTTGTACATTTATTCAGTCCGGTCCTGAAATTTTCGAAATTTATGTCCCGCTTTGGATAGATCCTGCAAAGATGATCCTTTGTGCCGAATTTCTTGGTATTCGGTATAACAGTTGCAGAGCTGTGAATTTTTCAATTTTAGTCGAAATTCAGAGAACAGCCTGTATATCTAAAAGCTCCTCAGGGGGTTAATAGGGGGGTGTTTCGAAATCACCGCAGTCACGTCTATCTTCCCTCAAGCCATGTAAAGCCTTATGTGATACATCTTGTATATATATATATATATATATATATATATATATATATATATATATATATATATATATATATATATATATATATATATATATATATATATATATATATATATATATATATATATATATATATATATATGCATTTGTTTTCCTTGAAAACTTGGAAGAATTTCAAATAGATAATTACAGATTCAAAGTGTCCATTTGTCAAATAAAATTCAAGATAAAAGTTTAAAAATGGCCATTCATTTCAAAAATGATTGATAGTTAATGTAAGAAGTCAACTAGTTGTTTCCATTTAATTGAATGTATATCATTCCAATATCATTTTAACAATAAATACTTTTTATTTGTTAGCCAATTTTAATATCTAGCATTACCAATAAATCTAAATAAATATTTCAAATTGTGCTTCTCATGAATAACCAATTTTTTATACTTATATCGCTGAAGCAAATTGACCTATAGGATTAACGGACACTGAAATCTGCGTTATCGAATTTACCTATGAAGTTTTGAACTTCGTTATCCGAATTTATATGCCCAATTGATGTGAATCTGACACACTATCGATTTACAAATGATTCTCTACAATAGGAAACGTAATGTTTATCGGTTTTCACTTCTAATTCACCCAGAAATAAACCATCAATATTTAATTTGAAAATTCCTATTTTATTCGTATTCGATCGCGCATAAATTCAGTGCGTTATCACAATCCGAATCGATGGAAACTATTCGTTATTTATTAAAATCGGCAAATTGTCGATAGTATTCAGTATTGCGCCAATTAATAAAACTACGATCCCGTATGGACTACCGGCATAATTAATTCTTTGATCCCCCCAGTTTATGCAGATGAATTTTGACATCTCACTGCACAAATACCTGTTCAACAGGATGGGAACATACTGAGAGAATTCATCGAAATGTCATTGTATGAATATAGTTTTCTGCATCGCCGATCAAACAACCCCCTCTAATAGTTACCTAATCAAAATCAGCGTGCATTCGGAACGTAAAGTAGCAAGCACAATATTAATTTGTTAATTATTAATCTCGCTGCCCGTTTGATAATTTGCCATTGTTTCGACGAAAAGTAAACAAAACAATTCATTATTAATTTTAACATTTATAAATATTGTTTATTCATTAAAATTGTATAAAATCAACATTCGGTTAATTGAACTTTCGGCATACACTAAACGTTCAGAAGTCGGAATAATACTCAAATTTCACGGGGCAATGAAATGGCAAAATTATAATACCAACGTCATACATCAAACAATTTATCATCCTTTGGAAAGAGTTCGTCAACTGTAATTAGTCGAAACGTAATTTATTCAAATAATTGCAGTTTTAGGAATGAATTATGTTGGAGGATTAAAAATATCGAAATGTGCGATAGCACAAAATAATTTATCTTCCAAAGCCGTATCTATGGGGGCCAATCGAGGCTCAATTCAACCAACCTTTCCTAAGAAACTGTGGAAAACACAACAAACTCATATTTATCGGATGAGTCATTATTTAAGATTAATAACCTCTATTTATATTATCATTAACTTCAAATTATTTGCGATTATGGTCGAAAAGTAGTAAGACTTTCCTTCGGCATCATAACGCTCCTTTTACATGGTGACTTGTACGGTTTTAACTCGCGAGCGACGCGAAGGCAACTGGAAAGCAAAGAATAAAATGGAGCTTTCACATGAGGAGCGCCAGGCTTTACAGAGCGCGAGTTAGAGCTCGTACTGCTCCTACATCTCTAGCCTGGAGCGTGAACGAAGATATATATCTTCCTTGCAACGCAAAGGATGGATTAGGGCATTCACACGAAGAGCGGAAACATCACTAGCCCCCCCCCTGGTATTTTCAACCAGCGAACATGGATGTTGATATCGAATCCTTGATAAACGCATAATGCGTAACCGATCTTCCCTGTGGTATAAATGATAATGCCTACAAGGCCGAAACGAAGTCGCGAAAAATTGAGGAGAAGTGGGCATAGTCCCCAGTAAAGATTTCGAAAATTTATCATATATTGTGTACATTTCTTTAAATCACTCTACATAAAGGCACGTTTTCGATGGAGAAAATATCAATTCTCTATAAATCAAATGGAAAATTTCTGACTGTCAATTTTCTGTATTTGATTGCAGACATTTATATTTAAGAAAAGTTGGTAAAAGGGTAATGAACAATTGGTCACACAGTTGACATGAACTTAACAAAAGTTAAAATTCGTAAAGTTTTATTGTCAAATACTTAAACATTGGTTTGAACATTGCTATTTATTGTCACCCAAATATGAATATAACATTGTCAGACGTAACAATTTGTCAAGTAATTTCATACAACCGGACCATAGAAAATCGCTGAGTGAAGTTGCATTAGATTATTGAAGTAATCCCAAACGAAACAAGCGGTTTCATCTGGTTACACTGCAACAAGAATGTCATAGATCCACCAATTCAGCAAGGTATGCAACCAGTTCACACTAGTCTGCAAGATAAAGGATGGTCAATACTTACTAGAACACAATCAGTTTACGGTTTTTTCCGAATAATGATACTCATATATTTGACTTTGAACCTGTCGCGTTCACTAATGCCTGGATATCATAATTATTTTCCCAAATACCCAACTCCACGTTAATTTCTCAGAAGCTTTTGGAAATTCCAACTACTAATCTCAGAGAGGATGTTCGAAGCGATGATGTGCAAAATGTTCGCACCGTACTTTGGAGAGCTTTCCGAAAAGGAACTTCATGTCCTGTACACGATAAACTGTGAACTGTCATCTTCTTTGAAGAACTTATTTGTCGGAACAAGATTATCTCCGGCGTAGATCTGGCATCGTGTAATATGTACTATCCGAGCCTCCATTCACTAAGCACAGAGAGTCTGATATCGCACAGATCGATAGATTATAATTCCAGCAATTGTTTGGCCTTAAAAGTCTTAGAATAATCGTCCTCGACGACTTCAATCTTTCATCTGACATCTGGCTGTCTGTCACTCTGAATGAGATATATTTCAAGCATAAACTCTTGTTTGTTTGACGATGAGTTCTTTCAATAGAATGTAAATGGAAAGAGCGAAATCATTCATTATAATGACAATGCTCAGTTTTTTAGGAAGACAATTTTCATTTGAATTGTAAACAATCCAAATATTCCACTTCATTTGATTCATCTAACCATCACTGTCTTTTATACAGGGTATGCATATGTGTCAAAACACCCTAACTCTGGCTGAAGTTCTACCGAAAAATAAGAAATAGAAGTTTTACAATCTGTGGTATACTTTAATTTCGAACAACTAACATATTTTTTAACATATGACGCCACCGGAAAATTCTTGAATGTACCACCTTATACGTTCATGAATTTTCAGGAAGATAAATCGATTTCAATGGAAATAATTCAGAGATAATAATAAAAGAGAAAATACTGGAAGTTTGTAGAAGAGGACAAAAATATTATTTATTGTTCGAAAAGTAACACATTTATTAACAACTGAAATTTTTTGAACTAACTCTTTCATTGAACAAAAAAGTTGTTTGAATAATTGGTCTAAAAATACTTAATTTGTTGGAGCTTTCTTTAGATATATACTCAACAAGATTTCAAATTCAAATATTGTTTATCTTGATAATTATAAGATTTCAAGGTTAACAAGAAATGAAAAATCGAGCCATGCGTCTATAGGTTATAAGTTTTTAATCAGCAAATTAACTAGTTGAAGTTGCAGTTGCAATTATTGTTTATCATTTTATTGTCTACACTATATACAAATTGAGAAAGTAAGAAAATCTACGAAACAAATATTTCATTGTCTAATTATATTTTTTATGATTCAGATATGTAGTAAAGATTCTTTTCAATGCTCATAGCTTATAGCTATAATTTCAAATTGCGATACATTTTTTTAACAATTATTACATTCTTCAATCAATCAACAATTTGTTTTAAAACAATATATTTATATTACTTTTTCCGAACAATATTTTTAACTGCGTTTTTTAATTTCACACGATATCGAAGTTGAAATAGCCGCTTAATTGATCGAGTATCAAAGTGATATAACTTTCAAACTATTAGGATAGTTATTCAAGTCGATTAATAAATCTTCGATATGAATAAATGACCAAATTTGTAGGCTATTTAGTTAGGCAGTACTGTGTTAATTTATAAAATTTCAAGGTTTTTTTCGACATTTTGATTCATTGACTGATCGACTTATCGCTTGTCAAATAAAGGTGATTCAGTAATGGACAATTAGGACAATTTTGTTCAGTGATAAAATATCTAATAAACCTTGGTCCTATCCATATCTCGTAAACTTATAACTTTTGAACGGATTTTCATCAATATTCTATTGCCCTACTTTATATTATTACGGTAAAACTTTCCTTCCCATGAAGATAATAATTATACATATTATATAATATAGCATGTACCTGAAAGATTTTCTATTGAATGCTCGAAAATATTCTTCTAATCGAATTTTTCCATCCTGTGAAGTCATATCTTCAGACTGGAATAAAAATACTGAAAAACGTTTGTTAGACTCATTTGTCAATACGATTTAAGATTTAAAGTTTTCCTACACATTTGCTCAACTCTATATACCACATGTTCCTATCAATAATCTACCTTGCAACCTTCTAAACTATTGAGGACGATCACCATCTCATAAACTACAAGCCTTCATACTCAGCTGTGCAAAACCTTACACTCTTATTACTCATTGCATATCTTTGAAGTTATATGTCCTTGGACGTATTCATTTTCCAAGTATACGACTTTCAAAAATATTTTTCATGAAGGAATTATGACTAATGGGATGTCCCATAAGTTTAAGTTTTTTCTTTACGATATTCTTCTTTCTCCGATCTCTTCAGTCCTTGTTTTGATTCATTCTCCTCTCCACCCATGAAGTCTTGCAAATTTTTCTCCATATCCACATTTACATCGCCTTCATACTCAAAACCAACAAAAGTTTAGTCCATGTAAAGGTCTTGGCGACATTCAGTTTCTGTATGAAAATGTGTGCTTGTAAGTAACGAATACTGCTTGAGTAAAGCTTGTTTGACGATAGCTTTTCTCCGTTTAATGTCAATAGGAGTTTTGGTATCTAGACTTATCATGCTTCCCAAGTAGCAGAATTTTGTCTCTTGTTGAATTGGCGCAACACCTATGCCAACATGTACTTCGGAGTTGATGTTGATTTCATTGTCATTTATTCTCGGTTGATATTTCCTTTGCTTTTCTGCCAAGATATCCACCACTCTATCGAAACGATATCCTCCGCAAATGAAATAGAAGCCAAAATGACTTCTCTTGTACCTTTTTTTTTCTAAATCCGAATTGGCCTTCTCCCAGCTGCTGTTCGATCCTTTCCTCCAATCTGAACCTGTTCATGATCAAGTTTAGGAGAATTGCGACAGAAGTGATATGGTACGAAAGTTCGAACCAATCACTTGCATTTCTCTTCTCTGGAATCATTATACATTTACTTTGTACAAAACCATTGGAAGGTTCCCTTCCACATTGTCCGAGTGTGGTGTGTAAACACCTTATCTTTCCACGAATTATCTAAATTTTTCTCTGCTGATATTTTGTAAATTACTAGATCTGAACCTGTTCATTGCATATTCAAATTCATCTCTTGGGTACAATTTCAGTTTAAAAATGCGAGTATTATCATTTGGTGGCGAATAACTTTGAAAACTCACTAATTATTTAATTATTTATCATATTTTGATTTAGAAAAATCAATATTACCTGTAGTATCAAATGAGACTTATTTAAACCAGAGTTTTAGGTCAATGTGCAATCTATTTCATGATAAATCTCAAATGTCGTATTAAGAGATCGTGCAATTTTGTCCTCATTAATCCAGTCGCCACCCTAGGAATGGGAATATTAAGTACTCATTAGTGAACAGAGGATCGATCAGACAATTTGTAGTAAAATGAAAAATTATAACGTGGGGCGGAATCAAATATATTATATAGAATGTCTTCATTCATTAGTTTAGAAAGAGAGTTGATTGTTTGCTCGCCAAAAATATTTGATTCTGAAATTCCTAGATTCAATAAAACCTTTCCCATTTGCATACTGCTTGTTTTTTCAACTTTATGCGCTACTTTTTTCTAAATGATGTGATTCAGAGTTTACCTATTTCATTCTCATCGTTAGGTTTGCAATTCTGAACATTATGCATAAATGAACGTGCTTTATTTCATATACATACTTCGATTGTATACTACCTACAATCTAACTAAAAACTGTTTCTATATACTCGATAAAAATCATTTCCTATCAAAGCAAAATGATTTATTTTAGAAGATTATGTTTTCTCCTCATTCGAATCGCACTGTATAAAATATCCAGAATAAGTGTCAAGCAGATATCTTTCCTGTTGAAACAACTCAATATGGAAATTGTAAGATGATTTTCCTGAATTTAAACCCACTGAAATCTTCAAAGACAAATACAATACTACATAATGTTCAAAATCTCAAAACTAAACCAATCAATCTCTCCCGAAAGGGTTCAGAAGACGAATAACGCATTGTCTATCATCTTAACAGCACCAAGTCTTTCCGCAGAGGCGTTGAAGTCTATATGGCTTCCTCACACACCACCCGCTACGCCACGTTCACCTCTGCCCTCGTCGGTAAGCTGGTGACTCACATGATGGTGATTGAGAGACTTGATTGATATCTGCCATTAGCAGTGACAGGTTTAAGACCCAGAGTTCTTTGCCCCGTGTCCCCCGCACCCACACAGCTGTCGCACACGTCAACCAACTGGCTGATCATCAGTCTTTTTAATGTACCAGACACACTAGCCGAAGTCGGCCGAACTGAGTATAATTCGTGGTTTCTGGGAACTTGTATTAAATCTATTGGACGCTAGATATATTTCATGGTGAAACTATTGGTATTTCGTATTTCATTATTGAATGAAACAAATTCGTAAACTATCCTTCTCACATACGGGGTATGCCGAAAAAATTAATCTAGTTTTGAGTAACAATATACGAACTGGATAAGGTTAACCACGAAGCAGAGATTATGCATAATTGCCAACCATTTATTTCGAAAATTTAGAATCAGAGATAACCCGAATGGTTGTTTGTTTTGTCTGTTAACAATGTGCTTACATAGTGGATCTACATCTTATGAAGGATGTCAACCACAAGGATTGCAATGTTATCTGTCACCACAAGGATTACAAGTTATCTGGTCTTCTGAAGTTCGCATGCCCTCTTTAGGCGACTCTTTTCATATATATATATATATATATATATACATACATCCATATATATATATATATATATATATATATATATATATATATATATATATATATATATATATATATATATATATATATATATTATATATATATATATATATATATATATATATATATATATATATATATATATATAGAGTAGCGCAACGTCAAGATATAAGTGAGCTACAATTACAGGTTTTTTCTTTCATTTCAGAAAGTTTTCATTTTGTATAGTCTAAAAAATCTTCATTTTTTTCTTACGGGTGCCCCGTTTCAAGTGTAAATAAAATTAGGATACAGTACAGAATTTCCAATAATGAATTATTTACTAACTGAACAACCTCCTATTCTCGACTGACCGAAATGATTCAAAAATGAAAAAATGACATTGGGAGAAGAAATTATTAAATTATGATGTTATCACAATGAAGATATCATTCGACTACAGGAAATAGGGAGCGCCAGGCAATAGAGAAATTCCTTTCTCTACAACACATTTCCACTGTTCTATACGACGATTTTGTCAACAACTATCGGGTTTAGGTAAGTTATTTTGACAAAAATTATCAAAGTTAATAAGAAACTGAACGTTATTACATTTTGTTTCTCTGTTATCTTTTTGTAGTTTTGTTCCTTGATGGATATTTAGAACTGATCACTCGTGGTAAACGTAAATCATTATGTCAATTATTGAGCGAAAATTAGATAGTAAACTAGTTAAGATAGACAAACGCGAATATAACCCCATTTTGAGCATTGCCTAAAATGCCCACAGCTTAGAATATCTGTTTGCTCAAGCCAAAACATCCGATCTCTATAGGGCTTGAACCTAACCAGTTAGTACTCAGAAACTATGTCGAAACCGATTATGTGTGTCTAAATTAGCATTGTGAAAATCGGGAAAGAGTGTATCATTTTATTTATTTAAGAAATGATGAACGCAGCATTTGGTTACAAGTGCATGGAAAAACACAAATGAAAGAGTAGTGTAAACAATCTAAAGACAGCAGCATATTTGCTGATAGCAACCTAAGGAAGAGCAGACGTTAATATCGTATGTGGATGACTACGGAAGAGAGTGTGATCTTGAAATATCGAAAAGTAGTAGGAATTTAAATGAAAATTTTCAGATGGTTGACGTGTGTGCGAAATTCATTTCATTAATTACAAAATTGCCGAAAGAATGCTGTCGCATTAAAATCGCTATGGACATCTGCATGATTGAAAACGCTGCTTAAAATCTTAGATTTGACGACAAATAAACGATTGAACCAAATGCCATGAAACCGTCCCGTACTGACGAAGGTGTTAGAGCATGTTGTTGAATATAATGGAGATAACTTCGAAGGTGCCAGAGCCAGACGACACCAATATATCTATCTATCTATCTAATATGGAGAAAGCAGAAGTAAAACCTTCTTGATATGTCAACAACGGTATTGAATTTTAACAAAAATACACTCAACAAATTGACAAAATCATCATAAGTTTCCTAACAGAAAAAGGTTTGAAATTGTGTCTTAATTTTCGAGAGACAGCTACTTGTTCTCCCGTTGATGTCATATAGTGCCATCTGCAGTAGGGTAGCCATTTGTTATCAAGTAATTTGTATCAGTTATGCTACTGTGTTAGCAAGGAGTGTCATCCAGAGTTAAGAAGCGAGAACTACGTGGCATTATTTTCACACCAAATTTGTGTCGTTTATTATTTGATGATGAATATGTGCATTGGAAAAATAGAAAAATATTCAATCGGTAGAAGTTTTAACCTATTAGATACATTATTTTGATAGAAGGAACTTTTTACTTCCTTATAACAAAAACAATATTTTATTACATATACATTGATTTAAGTTTTGCTGATCATTTCACCTTGTATACAAGATTATTCTGAAGTGAATGCAAATTCAATAGTATATTTATGCATTTTAATTTTTATTTTCAGTTTTGATAGAATTCAGTGGGAATTTATTTGAATGATTTTGTATGGAATTTTGTAATGGGGTGTCAATTTTTGTGACTTATTCCATGATCTTTGATTATTTTCTGAACTTCCTCTGAACGATACACATTATATTTCACTTCCCACGTCTTTTTTGGTATGTCTTCTTTGGTACTACAAAATTTTCTAGAGCAAACAGGTTGCACTTCTGAAGATAACAAGAATTTTCATCATGGGAACAAGAAAAGATATTCGGTAGATCAACTTATGTATGTGTAAAATCACACTAAAGAATCACAGAAAAGTAATATGGTTCATGAAAAGTCAGTCCATACCACGTGAAAACTCGACGATGAAGTGTTTTTCTTATCACCCTCTCAAATGCTATCCAACGTTTAACAAATATTTTATGCACAAATTCAGCGTCAAAAAATACTAGTATAGTCTCGAAGTAATGGGAATTGAACTTGCTTATTCAGATTTATCTCTGACACTGCAGGTGATCACTGATTGGTCCTATTTATCTACCTACCTCAATTGTAGTACTTCACCACACTGAGGAGGAAATCAATCCATTAAATAACTCGTATTCACACTTGATATCTAGGGGAGTCGCTTCATAGAATAACTATCTGAGCAGGTTATTTGGTGAAATTTTGATTTTTCAGTGAGAAATTCTATCAAGATCTTGATCGGAAGATTTCTTTGAAATCTGTGATCCTTTTCCAAGTTGCCATATATTATTGAATATTAATCCCCAAAGTGAAGCATTGTGCGCTGAAAAACCAAAATGAAAATTCGCATTTTTCCCCTCCATTTCCATAATTCAAAATACAACCATTAATTAATAAAAGGTGTCACCCCCTGACATAAGTACAGACCTGTGACGAGCCAGATAGAGCGTCACGGACCACTAGTTCCATCAATTAGGGACAGATGGCCTCATTATTTTCAGACAGTGCAGTATTGTTTCTGAATTTATTACCCACTTTCGTAATTAGAACTTTAAATATTATACTGGCAATAACCTATAAATTACAGTTATCGTGGGAGGGAGCGGAAAAACAAAAGCACGTCAAATATCATCAACGCGTTGCGAAGTGTCGGGTAATAGATGATTTATTTGACAGCTACGCTGTATAATACAAACCTTTATTTAATAAAACGCTGTGTTTTGCCCCAGATCGGTCCTAGGAGGTTTCAACACGAAGTGCTTTCGATTTCAACCCCTCTACATTATCGAGTTGATATTTCACTTGAAATTTTCTGAGGAACTCGGAATCGACCGAAATCTTATAGAAAAATCGATGATAAACAAGGATATAGAACATTCTTGTGAAGCATTTCTTGTGCGTTTTTAATTTTTTATTTCTAGAGCGACATCATTTCTGTTTTTATATTGTCTATGTTGGTTAACAGAGTATACACTTAGAATATATAATATTTCTTAGTGTGTTATTTAATCATTGGTAAAATATGAATATATATATATATATATATATATATATATATATATATATATATATATATATATATATATATATATATATATATATATATATATAACTTATATTCAACTTAATACATCCTCTTGTTTCAAAAGAAAAGCCATTCATAGATGAATGGACGATTGAAAGAAATATATTCAAATTTCAGGCTTATATTGGTATATTTGAGATAATCAACTTTTTGGTCCATGTTAATTCATTAAATTTTTAGCTTTAAATATTGACCCAAAGATCTTGTTTACGTTTTGCAATCTTGGTTCTAATTTTTCTAGAATATTTTCAAACAGAAGCATTCCATTTTCAAATGACTACCTTCAATATTCAGTCGAATGATCATTTAACGTTACAGTCCAAAAAAATATTCAAGCAGTTCCCGATTCCCCAAATGAAAAAATTCAATAGGCTTTTATTTACTTTTTAATCTTTCGGCTCTCAAGTTTGGCTCCCAAGTTTGAACCTATATCTAATTCCATATTCAATCTCCTAGCTGGAGTACTGGAGCTCCCCAACCATAATATTTGAATCTGATATAGAGCTCTCAAATTCAAAAATTATATTTTCGAGTTTCAAAATTAATGCTTAAAACATTCAATTTTACAATTTTTTAATTATTTTCACCTTACAAGTTTAAATACTTCGAATTTTTTGTTGTAATATTGCAGTATGGTTGTTATTAATTAAGAAGAAACGAATCGTATCTCGATATACAGTGTGGTAAAGTAGTATCGTCTGCCTCTGAAAAAATGAGGTTATCTAAAAGTTTAATGACGGAACAAAAATAGAGCAAAATCCCGAAAAAAATCCTTCACAAACAATTGGTTTCCCCAGTGAAAAAGAGTTCAGAAGATAACCCTTTTACCAAATATAGGATAACAATTTCTAAAACTGTAGTTAATATTACAATCGAATCTAAATTTTGTGAAAAAAGCATTTGCTGACCTTTGTTCCTATTATTATGGAACACCCTGTATATATCATGTGATACATCCCCGGAAAGCTCTTGCTGTGCTCAGTACCCTGCTAAATCAATGGTGGTCACTTTGATCATCTACTGAGATAATATTTTTTCATCTATATACTTTATAGTCAATACAGTATTCTCATTTCAATATTTATTGTTTTTAAAAGTATTTTCTCTTTCTTCTCAGTTTATTTCATTCGTTATTGGTAATCGAACCTATTTGTTCATATAATATTCAATATCTGATTGACACTTTCTTTTGTATACTACTTACTATTGTACGGTTGCCATTTTGAAAAACCTTAATCGCGTCAAAATCTAGGCACATACCGAGTAACACTACAGCTTTTAATTGACGTAGGACATTCCATAAAATGTAATTTGAAGAAAATTCTGAAGGCGTCATTGTTCCGGCAGAGGTCAATAAAAACAAATTAATTCCCTCAAAGGGTGGAAAAATAAAAAAATGAATTATCCGAGCGATATTCATAAAACCCGAAGAGTTCCTAATTGTTACGGGTAGTTTCTACCTTTCCTCCACACCGTATAAAATAAATTCAGTAAAACTTCGATCCATAGTATTAAAGGAACACTGACTTAGCAAATACGCGCAACATAGAGAACACTTCAGAAAATACGGAAGAAGTCAGATAGAAATTCCGTCCCCTTTGAAAATTCGAGTGATGGAATAGAAGCCCATGCTATGATTTACTCCGGACAGCTAATTTCAAAAGCCAGTGGAAAGAAATAACTCCTGTAACATATTATACAGACTCTTAAATCATGACACAGTAAAAATTAGATTTATGGTTTCCTTTAATTTAGGTATTGTGAGAGAATCGAAGGGGGCCTTTTCCTATTATACCTGGATAACATTGTAGGTAATGCTCGGAGCTATTTGTTAACGCACGCTTCGTATATTTCATGACCTTTTTTCAGCGCGTTGTATGATTCGTTGAATTTGTTCATAGAGTTTCAAGTTTGTTTATCGCAAAACGATTTGTTCCTATCGAATGGCCATCTGTTAGCCCCTTTTTAAAATTGCAGTCTTTTCACACATAGCGCTTTAGATTGCGTATTATGCCGACGACCGTATTAGTAAGAACCTAAAAACCTCAACTCGTCATTAAACTCTGATACTGGCACGAGTTGCTTGAAAGCAATGAGTTAGTCAAGGTATTTTAATTCTAAAATAGAATTATGTTTATTATTATAATTGTTGTTATTTGATAATAGTATATTAACTATTCTGAATGTCACATATTTTATAAACATTGATTGCGACCGAGAATCTGCATCATGTTCAGTAGAAAAGAGAGAACATTGGTAGTGATTGCAGGTTACGTATTAGTTGATAATCTTGTAAGTGCTGTATATGATCTTGATTCTTATGTTAAGTAAAAACTTGTTAATTACCTTCGGTTGGTACGATAGTATCCTTATTTCTCAAACCGTATTTTCATGTTGTCTCTTTTATTTTTCAGATTGCTTTCTTCGCACTACCCTGGAAGTTCAAGTTACAATGAAGAACGAAGTGAACTTCAATAATTCTGATTGCGCTTTTTGTTCACAAGTAACTCATTGACTAGCTGCTACAAATGTTATCAGCGTCAGGGAAGACAGGCTGTTTCTCACACGAATAAATAAATGAATGAACCTTCTGATAAAGTTCATTGGCTCTTTTGACAACACCTGCGAAAAATATGACGTCATCGAAATTTAAAGAGCAATAAACGGCGTGTGAAAACATCAATTGGTAGCTCTAGTTTTACTCTGCATGTCCATTGATTTTTGCTCTGTCAGAAAAAACATGCAGGTTTTGATATCGAGTAGGAATAATACGAGAAAACAAGAAATTAAAATTCCTCTTCCTTTTCCAGCCTAGATAATCAACTTAGTAAAAATTAGTCTTTCTGAATTATTTAACTTTTATGGTCTAGAAATGAAAAAAAGAAAACTTTTCAAACAAAGGTCTTTTATAATATAATAATATAGATGATATGGAATCCGCATAGGTATATCTTCCTTATTACCGAAGATATGACGATTCGAAAATTTTCCACCCCTTGGTCCCGATTCGGAAGTTGTATCAAAAAAGATTACAAAACATTTTTGACACTAACATGCCAAATGATAATATGAAAGCCGAATAGGTTCATTCTACTTTTACTGGAGAAATTATGATTTAAAAGTTTCTAGCCCTCTCTACTTCAATTCGGAAGAAAAATTTATTGAAAAGTCTTCGATAAAAATATGCCAAAGGATAATATGACAACTGCATAAATGTATCTTGGTTATCACCGGTAACATCGCAATTCAAAAAAATGTTCAACTCCCTTCCCGATTCGGAAGGTAAGGTTCAAATAATAATTTTTCGAATGAAAGTTTTTTATATTAACATGCTAGAAAATAATATGAAAAACATAAAGATTCCTCGTGGTTATTACTGGAGATATAGCGATTTCAAATTTTTCAGCCCCTCCTATTTCTAACCTTTTCCGGCGATTGCGTCCAATAATAATCGCAGCTGAGATTTTGTGACCTTTACAGATCCTGTAAAATTTGGTAGCAGTCAGATCATAACTGCGGCAGTTATCATGGAAACACAATTGAACATTGGTTAGTTTCGGGGTCTGAGGGTGATGATCGGTGGAGAAAACTCTAAATCCTCCGGTAATTCCACTAGAAGGACGGTTGCAACAGGTCGTATTTCTTACGAAAGCCACACGAGGAGAATTGAATGAGGTGATGATATTAGTACATAAGTTATAAAATGTTTGCCTTGATTGTGCAAATATTAAAATTCATAGTGATATGTTAATTTATCTAACAGCCTATCAAACCAGATGAGTTACTCCTTTTGAGTTAAAATAGAAGAAACTAAATATCGAGTGGTAATGAGACATTACTTTTTACGTTAGAAAACCATCTGAAACTATTAAAAGCGACCTGCTCTGGACAGAACCACGCCGAGATATTACTTCGGTGTTAAGATGAAAGTGAAAATCCCATCCAGATAGGTGTAGGAGAGAAGGAAGGGCACTTTTGCTAGGTGGAGGGTATATCTAGTACACAGATGGGTCGAAGACCAGAGTGGATTCCAATGATTTCAATCTGTTTCCAAACATGAATGTATGACACATAGGTAAGAGATTTCGAACTGAATCTCCGAAACAAAGATGTATTTCGAGGAATTTGGAGACTACTGCAAAGAGGGTACATCTTCGTCTAAGCAAGCGTACAACCCTAAAAGGTTATTATGTTGAAAATCAATGACTCACAGTAGACAAAAGTGAGTCTTGTTTCATTCTTACCTGACTTATCATTCATCCTAGTGCAACAAAAAACAATCAATGATAAAATAAAAATAATTTGATGACAATAGAACAGATGAAAATCTCATCTAATCGAAATATCAGTATGTTTCTTAGCTATAACCAAAACCGATTTCATTTCAACGTATTTTTCCTTCACACCTCGTATACAAATTATACGATTTCGACTAGAGAAAATACTGCCATTCCCAATCCATCAACATTGAAATTCAAAAAAATGCCTTCACCAGCACGACGTTCTCGGGGCGTATTGATAATTTACTGCATAAAATAAGGAACAGTTTTCCTCAGAGCTTTTGCGTTCACAAAGTAAACTTGAATATTTGAAATTCAAAGAACATAATTGAATATGAAATGTAATTTTTAAATTCATCAACGTTTGTAGCCGAACTCATTCCGTTTGACATTCCGATAACTTGGGGGCGAATTCTTGCTTCAGCGTCTTTTAAATGCTATGTACCGAAGATTTGATTCCATTCTTAATAAGGAAAGGTTATGTGGCCTTTGTGCTGTTGAAACATAAAGGAACTTTTGATTTGTTTTTTCGAAGACCGAGACGACTGGTCCCATAAAGCTTCCGTCTATTTTTCTTGTGTAGAATCTATCAAATATGATTTAGTTCATTAGGATCATAATCTTTGAACAAAACTAGGTCTGCGGAACTCAATGTAACTTAAATTTTTCGCTTTTTGTTTCTGAAACAAAATGGCATATTACGTTTGAAGTTTTCATCAATTATTTGAAAATGTAAAATGAAGTACTAAAACTTAAAACACAAGTTCTATTTAGAAAGCAGAAAACCTGATGTTTCTAGTTAATAATCAATAGCGATTCCGGTTTGACTTGACGACTTCAAACCAAGTCAAGCTTTTTTCAGAATTCAAGTTGAGAAAGCTTTTCTTAAAGATAAGCTTTTCTTAAAAGATCTTGAAAATTCAATCTTCTTGGATTCTATAATTTGAAGGCTTTAATCAGAACATAATTGCAATGAAGCATTGAACTTCCTCTTATATTCATGAGCGGGAATAAAGGTTTAAATAATACTGAATATTTGATCGGGAAATATTTGAATGAAATACAACGTAAGTTAAGAATTCCTGAAGTTGTTGAAGGAAATACAAATACAGAACAAAAACAACAGTGAAAGTGAAATGTATATTTTCAAATAAAACAGTTATGGCATCACAAAAACAACATAAATAAATTAACTAGAAAATAACTGAATTGAACTGCTGTGGAAATAAAAGAAATACCCACATTGAAATTTAAGTCAAAAAGAATAAGAATAAGCGAAACTACATTTCCACTTCATCAGATAATTGATAGTTCGCTGTTTTGTAACACATCAACGTCCTAATTGATTTGTAACGGAGCCGTACCCTGTACGGGTACGGCACCAAGCGATTAGCAAGTGAACTTAATTTTATACTCTTACAAGTATCTAGCTTGATGTCAAGTCAAGCTTTTGGGTAGCAAAATCAAGTTACGTCAAATCTTTGATTTTTCAAAAACTCGAATTTCAACTAGAATGAAGCTTTTCGAAGAATGCTTGACTTGGTGAAATCCTAGGACACTTATAAAGTCGTATGCTATTCGTACAAGAAATTCTCAGAATGAATTTAATGTATACATATGGTTTATAGATTACAATGACCACTTTTTTGGACCCTTCTTCCACCCCATCAAATAACGGTGAACTGCTTTCCGAATTCTTGATTTAAGAAGCTGATAATAAATGTTGGAGGAAATACTTACTGCTGAATATGGGAGGAATGGCTTTGTTCTAACAAGATGACTATCCTTCACATTACGATCAAAATGTGGGGAAATTGATAGTATAAACATTTTTCTCAGAAATGACGGACTGGTGGTCTACACGTTCCCTAGGTCTAACTCCCTTAGATTTTTTTGTTTGAGGATACCTTAAAGAAAAGGCTTACGAGTGAAAATGGTCTCACTCACGAAAATAATACAACAGATATAGAAGCTCTAAAAAAGAAACAGATAATGTCATCAGAGACATTACGACCCTTACTACAGAAAATTTTGGGGTGAGATTACCCAAGGAAAATTTAACACAGTACCCTTACGAACGAAATTTCTTCATATTTTTTCTTCATGAATCAGCTAGGACGATAGAGACTGCATAATTGAGTCAACTGCATATTTTAGCTTAAATGTTGAACAGAATACCGGATGAAATTGGGAAATAACATATTCTACTTGAAGAGTAACCAATTAAATATTGAAAAATAAAAATCAGGGAGCTTCGAGCCAATAAGCACAATTAATAATATTGACATTTTGAATGAAATATCGATTTTGCAGGAATAAGTATAAATATTTAGTTTCAAGCCCCAGAACCTCTAATTATTATATTTAAGTAATTTAATTAAAGGTTGGGAAAAATTAGTTCTAGAAATCAAAGTTCTCATTCATAAGATATAACAACAATCATAGATAAAAATTGAAACTTGAAAATGGTCCTAATTGGGGAGCGAATAAAACAATATTTCAAGTAGAATAATGGAATATCAAGTTATAATCAAATAAGATATTAATATCAGAAAACTAAGAGTCCAACGCCTCATATAAAAATCTATATAAAATATTATCAAACTAAGGCTTAAGAATTTTTTCAGAAAATATTTGAACAAATACCGAAGATTTAATATAACATATGACAAGAAATAAGGAAAAATCAAATATATTTCTCAGAAGTTTGAATATTTTATGAGTTAATCCTGAAATTAGGGGAGGTTATTTGAATCAGCATTAGCTAGAAAGTTATTTTTCAGCTAATTAAAAGAAATCTAGTATATGCTATATATAGCAACAGATTCTCGGATATTTGTTCAAGAATGTTGAGAATGATATACTTCAACAAAGATTAACGACTGAAGAAAAATTTGAATTTTGATTCGTAAACTAATTCAGATTGGAAACTTTAGCTAAAAGTCATGTTCTATTTATCTACAAGTATATACACAGGAAAAATTTGTTGGTTGGTGACCGATTAACTCTCATCCGATTTTGAAAATTCTTTTACCCATGCGAAGCTACAATACATATAATCGTTAAGGGTAATATTCAATTTAAAAATGTCTGAGATATCTACGAAAATTATAATAATGTAACCCAAGACATCAAAATTTTACATACTAAAATCATGAATTGGCGTGTTGTTCATAGTTCTTATCATTCTACACAAAGAAATCCACGATTCATATGTCTAACTATTGCATTTATTTTAGAATAGTTTGACCAACTCGAACACAAACGGATTTTATGGCTTAACTATAATAGTTAAAACATTTGACCTCGCTGACTTCTTTGAGGATAATGATCTATCTATCATTAATAGTTTTAGCAGCTCAAACCACTTAATAGCTCAAAAATGCAAAATTTTGATACTTCGCGATATATTATTTTGATATTCGTAAGGATTTCGGGTTTTTTAAAATCAACCAATGTATCTTTCCATGCAGGGTCCGCCATTTAACTTTCTTTTTAAACTATCGGTTACTTTGACACTGGTAACCTCAACGACACTTCTGATTTGACAGAAAGTTAGTTTACATTAGTGTAGCATCGTTCTCAACAATTGAACATTTCCGACATTGCTGAGACGAATTTTGCGAGGAGATCTTCGTATGGCGCCATAGAAAGTCCAATTGGTTCAGGCATTGCCACGAGACCATTCGTTGCTTGAAAACGACGCCTATTTTTACCAAAGAATCATCATTTTCCATCTTGAGGGATACGTCAACAAACGGAATTGCTGCATTTGGGGCACGTTATCATGGATCCTCAGAGAGTGACGGTATGCTGCGGATTTTGGTCTGGAGGCATCATTAGGCCATTTTTCTTTGAAAATGAGGCGGAAGCCGCTGTTACAGTCAATGGCGAGCGCTACTGCATGCACTATAAGTACCGATTGATACTTCCCGTTACTTGAAGAGGAAGGCTTGAATAACATCTGGTTTCAACAGGATGGCGCTTGTGCCACACAACCAACGTTGCGATCGATCTTTAGTCTGTCGTTTAGCCGCACTATTATCTTTGAGGGGCCGTCAAAGATAAGTGTTATGTGGACAAGCCAGAGACAATTGAAGCTTTGAAGAACAATATTCGTGCAGCCATAGCTGAAATAGAGCTGCATAAAATTCAAATGTACTCAAAAATCGTACCGACCGTATGGGGTACTGCAAGGCCAGCCGAGGCAGGCATTTGAATTGAATTATATTCCACAACTAACTGGAAGGATCGTACTTCAATAAGAAGAAATAAATTTGGAAATCGGATGAACCGTTTTTGTTTTATTGCATTAAAAAACGTGGCGGACCCTGTAGATGAAAGAATTATAAGAATCGGTAAATTTTCAAAACGCTGCATAAAAAACAGGCCACTCGCGTTATCTTTTGAACTCCTCGCTGGCAATATCGCAAAGCGAAGTGTGCATAATCTGAGTACCGGAGGAGAGTCCACGGCTGTGAATTATTTTCGGCGTAAATCTTAGGTACGACGCGCAGCTGTCAGTTGTCTTTCGTGGTTGCGAACAAGCACATCTACATTTTCAGCTAGAAATATAAGTAGCTAGACAGAGTCGTGTATTTAGATACCATAAAGTTGAAAATTAAATATATGCTGAACGCCAGTATGAGAAATTGTCTGATATATAACTTTAGCTTGAAACTCAAGCTTTGTACATTGAAAATGGGGATACTAAATATTATGCTAATAATAACGAGAGGTTAGTTTTAGATTAGGAAGATGAAAATCACAAATATAACATGTAGATACGAATATCTAATACATCAGTCAATAGATCAACAACCATCGGATATAGAGTAATAATTAATATATAAAAATTTAAAGGTAGCAGTTGATTTTAAAACAATTCATTTAAGATATAAAATTTGTAACCAAATATTGAAGAAGCTGGATATCAACAAGTTTACCCGTATTCACATCAATTACCGTGTCAAACTAAATACTCAAGACGAACGTTTGTGAAGTAAAAACGAACATCGAGGAGTGTCGCTTTTCGAGAAAGTATTTACATCGCTGAAGTAAAAATGTTCAATCAATTTTCTATCGTCCTCTACGTTGCTTGATGAATGTTGTCAATAAATTCTAGCAATACAAATAGAATCTGCAATAAAACATATTCCTACAATAGCTCGAACCCAATGACTTATGACATTTCATCTGTCGTAGAACTCTTGCAAGCCAAGCATTGTGTTCGTACATTTGATATATAGTCATGCACCATGTGCAAATTTTGAAGGGTGAAAGACAAAGTGAACAAATGCCAAATGACGACTCCTGATTTATCGCAAACCGTTAATTCCGACAAAAATCAAACGATTCCGCGTTCATCATACTCGAAAGGATTAGAACTTGGACTTCATTACGTAAAAAACGCCCAGTGTTGTCGCAACATAAATTTTAACATGCTGCAAAAAAATTCAACACTTTAACCGTTCCGTTAATTTGCTGATGCGAGACGAACCAGATGCTGCATTTCATTAAATTGGGCTATGTTATTTATTGCCAGACCTGGCCAAATATTATTAAATTTTACTCGTACTTGAAACTTTGGCAACGTTGCTTCTCTGCAATGCAATCTTCACCTTTATAAAATGAGAAGTCGGATGCTGGAATCGAATTATTATCAATTTAATTCGGGCAGCTGTATCCGCAGATTCGGTCACGTAATTTTTTTCGCGATATATATTTTCTTGGAAAGCATTTATGGTGACAGAATGAGTTAAGCTTAGAAAATATTATGCAGAGAATAATAAAATCTTCATTGCCTCAGTTAATTTCTACTGATTAAACATCAATTGCATCAACTTAAATGTTTAAAATGTCTTCTTTTCACGTTACTAAGCTCTAGAGATGAAATCTTCACCATCTATCATCCTATAACCTGACTGATGCGAGCACACTTCAAAATTCTTCCATTCTTCGGTTTTAGTTATCCGTTCTCTTTGGTTAGGTTCTCGTCGAGTAAACATCTTAGAGATTTTCTGTTTCGGGTATAGTTATGAAGCTTCTGTGATTTGTTAAAATAAGCATGTCTATTATTTTTCAAAATAATCTACCTTCACCACCTTATGATTTCTGAATTTTTGCTTTTTGAGTGTCTGATTTCATGTTCAGCTACATACCTGTGCCATGAATGCATTGCATGCATTGGTTAGCTTTCGGAAATGATTCAACAACAAATTCCGAAATGTTGGTCAGAAAAATATAGGTTTTTGTTATTACTCTCCTTTTATCGAGAACTCTTAGACTGATTTTGATTTATTTTCTCGATCTAATGTTGGTATCAACCCCCCAACGGCTACTACTAGATGTCTGCCTTCTGGACGCTTCTTTTGTAGTTTTATTCAATCACCTTCTTTAAGTATCGTAATGTAAATGGTTTATCAGTGTGAGCAAGTTGGCTCTTATGGTACTTGGTATGGTATTTATGAAAGGGTCTTGACTTCTTTTGAAGGAAGAATTATGTGAAGATAAAAGAAAACTGAAAAGAGGTACCGAACGATAGAAAATTGATTGAAGAAATATTGACTACGATTATGAAACAGTTCCACACAGTTGCACCTCTCGAATCTTAAGTAAAGCCATCCAAATGCTTTTTTTTAGCCAGGAGTAGCAACCACAGTAACTGTCATAGTAATGTAAAGTACTGACCAGTCTTTATTGTGTTGTTATGATGGCTAGCTATTGATGGGCCATTTTTATTAGCCATCAGAAGAAAATATTAAAGACAAGTACAGTACGGTGCATAGTGACAAGTTGGCTGCTCTCAACTGAATAAACAACTAACAGTTGAACGGCTTTCCTCAAGATTCAATCCAAGTGAAACTGTGTCGAGCTGTCTCTCAATCGTAATCAATTTTTTTTCAATTTTTTATCGTTCAGTACCTCTTTCCAGGTTCATCTTCATCAACACATTGTTTCTTCCTCAAAAGAAGTCAAAAGACACATTCAATATGCTCGATACTGTTCAACATGGTTTTTTCGTCTGGCCAGTTGACTCAGACAGCGGAAACTCACTTTGTGAAATCGGCTTATATAGTCTTGATAACGGCTTGAATGTTGGGTGATTATTTTTCTACCTTTCCCGAGCATTTGATAGATTATCATCCATAGTTAGCAAGTCTTACACCCACGGTTTCCGATGTATGCTTTTGAACTAACTCCACAGCTATCTGGAGAGTGGATGTATGTCTGTCAGGCTCGATGATTCCATATCCACTGAGTACGACCTGATCATGGGTGATTACTTCGTCAACTTTTGAGGAGTTTCAGACACTGTATAAATATATTTAACATAGCTTTATGAGCTCAACATTAATCAAATCAATGTATCAATTTCACAACTGGGTGTAGTAAGGTGGCGTCGACCCTGATCAAAGCTTGAAGTAGCATACCCATATTGACTGTGGAAGACTTTAAATATTTCCTAGAATGCTATGAACTGGGTGAGAAATACACTCCGTCTTGGATATTCTTTGTATATCTAGTGTGCTTGTTTTAAAGCCACTTTATTGTGGGATACTTTTGAGATGTCGGAAGCGTTTTCATACTGCAGAAGTGTATCCTGAGTATCATATTCAACATAGATACTCGAACCTCTTGCAAGCCTCCGTTCGTTGGAAATAGAATCCTAACATTCTCTTCAATGCTCATTTTGAAATGCCTTATTTATGTTAAGCAGAATAGAAGTAAAATTATCTAGCATCCACATTCAAAGTGAGGGAACACTATTTATCTCTTAACATAGGATAAGAAAGTTCGAGGTGTTTCCTATGTACCAGTGTACACAATTATATAACAATTCACAGCAAAGCTTTCGACTCATTTTTCATACATTCGAGAAAACTGTTAAAACGTATTATCCTTTTCTATTGAACTCAAGCTAATGTTTTCGATAAAGACCAAATACCTGGAGGCAATCATTTTGTATAAGATGGTTCATTGAAAAACTGAGAGAATTAAATATAACCATGATAGCTAGGTATAACAAGAGCCTTATGAAATACATCAATACGAGATGAAGGTATCACTTCTCAAACAATTTCAAACACAACCTGAATGAGTGTTTCAAATAAACACCAGAGCAGAATGCTTATGTAAAGGGAACACTATTTCATTATCAAAGAAGGAGTTTCAGTAATCAGAAACACCTCAATTTGCCCTCCTCTATTGATTGTGTATTAACGTGGGAAAGAACAGTAAGTATAATCGATATTTCAAGATTTCATAAGATTCTGTCAACCGTACTTTGAATGAATACAACCAAAATTACAAGAACATCCGCCCGAAAACCCGGATTTATTGCCTTTCGACTATTATTTGTCTGGCAGTTGAGAATTCACATTCCAAGAATAGTTAAAACGTTAAATTTAAACTTTATAGCTACCTGTCTTATTTCATAAATACGATAACGAGATGAAATAACTCTTTCTGGGACAGGAAAACATTCAAAAATTAAAAAAAAATCGCATCATATTCGATTGACAAGTAAAATGCTTTTATCATCTCGTTCAAACCACTTCATAAAAATATTCGATTTATTTAGCCAATAACTTGAAGCAGTTCGGTTTGACATTGATGGCTGACGAACGATAGTGATACTTTCTTCCCTCAGGACGTACGCAAATGGAAAGATATTTCTTCCATTTCTGCACTTTGCCCTAATGTTCTCATCAATCCATCACTCGGACACGGCCCACTCAATGTCTTTCAGCCCCGTCAAGGGACTCATGACGTCATTTTTCACTTCGAAAACCCCCCTAAATAAAGAACTGGTTATTACTTCTCTTCACTGAGGTTAGAAAAATAGTGCGTCAGCTTTACGACAATCTGTAACTGTCTTACTTTATAAAACTCTGAGAAATATCGAGTAAGGGTCAGTTGTAATTTGAAAAATATATCGCGTAGGGAGATCTTTAGGTTATATTTGAAAGTTCTTCAGACTAGACTGGTATTCAAATAGCTAAGATTTGAAAATGATGATAAACATTTTTGAACGAAATAAAGAAACTGAACATGTCGGAATTGATATGCTATATTCTACTAAAGTTCTACAAACAAGTGTGTCCCCATTTGTCTCGTATAGTTGTTCAGGGAGTAATTTTTCTCAACAGACTTATTTTGTTTAGATAGATGCTGGTCCAACTTTTTGTAGCAGAACATTAAAATTCAATAGAACACATTATTTTAAGACGATTTCCACTTATAACCATAGATCCACATGCTTTGTTTTCGGGATATGAGGTATTTAAATTCCAAAAAGAAAAAATTATAGAAAAAATTATTAGTTTTTCCATTAATTACTTTTACAATTTTCGAAACCTTGGCTACAAATTTGGAACATAGGTCTTTCTTTTAGTTCAACACTATTCTATTCTGAAGGTACAGTAGAATTCTACAGGATGATGTTATTTTTTGATTTAAGTGGGTGCGCGGCAGTGCCCTCGCTAAGTCGATCGTATAGCCGTATTTTCCTATTTTCAAAGCAATTCGGGGTACTTTCAACCGCTCTGTAGCTTCGTTGTGGACAAAGCTAGAAGTTTGAATCTTCATTGACAATGACAAATCACTAAACCTACTAAAATATTCCCACATTACATACTAGTATACCTTATAGTTACTGGTAGTCGCAGTTCTTCAATTTCACCTCTGACACACCGATCATCAAATTTCTGATATTCCTGTAGTGGCCACAAACTTCAAATTTGAATTTAGTAGATAATTAGCCTAAAACCCAAAGGAAAACTGAAACATGCCGAAATTTCAGTGTTGTTTTCGAAATTTTAACCCATACTTCTTCATTTGGAAATTCACGTTTATTTAGAATTTATTTAGGATTATTCATATAATTTAATAACGTAATAAAAAGACACCACTTTCTGCGTAGAGACGAGTATTCAAATGACATATTCTTCACAAAATCAATAACAATGCTTAATGATTACGTTAACGCTGCTAGTCTAGTTCTTTATTGTCACTAAAATGATAATGTTTTGCAATGGGTTTTGTCAGATATTTCAATCAGGGGAAACTAAGTCTCACATCATTCGTTTTGTCTAGGAATAGTTCTCGACTTTCAGAATTTCATAGGCCTTTCCTTTCTTTATTAGATTACATTTAAATTTATCCTCGAACATTTGAATTAATAATTCACTTCGAATTTCCATTTATTGTAGCATTTTCAACTCATTGTTTTGTTATGTTGGTGAGGTTGAACTATCTGACAGTTCATAGAAAAGTTCTATTTGTTCTGTGAACCTTGATTCGTTCTACTTACTAGTATTGTTTGATCTGGCACTATGTGTACTGGATTGGAGGAGAGATTATCCACTCTACCTTACTCCGATCTTCAAATTCTGGGGAGTTATTTTCGAATTGCTAGTGTTCGATGGTTGTATTAGTTGTGATCAGCCTTATTTGGAAGGTAGCCATAAAGAATTAGAGTAAGTGTGAAGAGCATGTAGGTCTATTTCATATGGGAGTCATAGAATACACGGAGAGGAAATGAATTCTGAGAAGTTCTACGTTGTTTCCTGGTTGTGCCTGTTGAAGTTTCTAGATCTTGACCTAGGTTAATCTATCAGCTGTTGGATAGTCAAGCGGCAATCTTGCCATTCTGGAATTCTTAAGTGACGCTTCTAATTAAAATCAGTGTGTTTCTGATCTTCGACTTTGTGGTCGGTTAAATTCAATCGTTATATTTGCTATAAAACTACTACGTTTGTTTAAAGAAAATATAGACGTTTGTCTATAATTTCATGGATTTTGAATAGAGACAACAAGCACCTTGTATAAGGAATCGTATTGACAATTTCGAAGGCATACCTCAAGGCCAAACATCATATTTGTAAGTTACCTTAGGTCTTTTTCATTTCGTTCAACTATCCTTCAGGGATCATTTTATCTTCAGGGACTTTTGTTCCGGTTTGCTCCAGTGTTTAGTTCAAGTTTCGAGTTTCATTTGTTCCTGCTTTTGAACTCCAATCGGAATTGGATGCGAGACCTGAGACTACAACCGAAGTCCACTACCGCTGAGATCTACCCACATTTTCATTTTATTGAGAGCCAAGCGGTAGTAATAAACATTTCAATCTTCGATATTAAACTCAGCCACCAGTACCACAGATATTTTACTTAGTTCATTTATATATTTATGCATTAGAAATATTTCAGAGTGACATTTCGTATCACTAGTACTTACATGTACTTTTCAACTGACATATTGTCAGACGTTCATGTACTTAATTTTGTGAAAAACCAGGTCTTCCTTGCGCAGGAAAGTTTCGTCGGTGATTATGGGTAATTTGAGTGGTACATTGTATTGGTAAGTCCTTAGTGTTGACTATGATGAATATTTGAGTTTTATTTTGAGAACCTATATACGTACTTATTGTCAGTTGGATAATATAACCTTGCTCACACTGAATTTTTACCATATTTTCTTTGGATTGTGGAATTTTAAACATTTTTAATCTAAAGGAGCCTAGTATTACACCAAGGTTATTAACAGATGCTTTGGCGCCCCTTTCTCTCAAATTGATCCAACGAACCCCCCCTCTTCGACTGAGCGAGCACCAAGGTGTAATAGCATTTGGTAGGACGTTGAGATAGTACACCTACTTCATAGGGTTGTAACATAATAGTCGGTAAATGCATATATATGAAAAAGAATAGATTTACATTTATTTGTATTACATAAAACTGTGGGTAATTGCTTCAATCCATTTTCAGTTTCAAAGTAAAGAAAAATTATGAAATCCAATAATTCTGTCGTTTGTAATATCTGAAGAAAGGTGCAGTGATTCATTGAGTGAAAATAGTCCTTCTATGTTCATTTTCAAGCGTAGTGTATATAGCTTTCTTAATTTGTGTTTTATTTCTTAATACGAAGAGAAATCGGAATATGAACTCGCTGATGAAGGACAGGTGACTAAAGTGGGATAGCTAATTATTATCCACGCAGCTAACTTCTGATGTACCTTGAAATACTATTGCTTTTATTGGTTGAAGTACAATGTGCTAGCAATTCGAATATTATTTGGATAATTTGAGGACATAGAAAACCATTCGTACATAATTGTATCTATAACTGTTAATATTTGATATAGAGTGATGACATAACCTGTTATTTTACAGGTACAAATAGACAATTAGATTCCTTTAATGCTTTCATAAATTCAATTCACCGTGATACAAAGTTCACTTCGGAAATGGAAACTGAGACCAGAATCCGATTTAGCTTTAACCAGAATTGACTACAAACATGATTATGCTATTTTCCATAAACGATTCCATAAAGACATTACCAATCATAATTCTTCTGTACATCCATATCAAACAGCTGCTTATAACAGTATAATACTCATCTCAATACCAATGACAGAAAATAATTTCTTGAAAGAACTTAATATTATGAAACAAATAGCGGTCAATAATGGTTATATTTCTGGTGTGATTGACAGTATGCTTTCTCGTAACATATCAACAGGCAATCCATGAGGCTTTCCCTATTGTTGAAGAGACATATCAGAAATATAATATTTCAACTTATATTATTAAACCCAGTCTGAATTCAAACTCATTCTTCTCTTCTCATAATTTGAACATAGCTTTCACAACGATAACTCTCTAGGCAGATATATTCAAAACTCTAAACCTAATAAAATTCGCAAGTAAACAAGTGTCCCTAAACTCTCTGAAAATTGGGATGAAATTTATAAAGGTAGAACTTTTAGAAATTTCAACATTAGGATATCTAAGCATATACGCAATTTTGACAAACAAAAATCTGATTCTCAGTATACAAATCATCTACTAGCAGAAAACCATAGCTTCAATAATAATAATGATATTTTACATAATGAAAATAATATATTGAAATTGAACCTATGTGAAGCATTGGAAATCAATAAGCAGGAAAAAATCTAATATCTATTTCTAACCAAAAATAATATTTGTAAAAAGTTTCAGTGAAATATTTATTTTATCAATGAGATAAAAAAACACAAGGTTTAACTTTAATCTACACTTTATTTGAGAAAATTCGACGACGTTTCGCTGACACGGCAGCTTTATCAGAATGAAAAACATTAGAATTTTGAAAGTTATATTAATAACTTTCAAAACTTCTAATATTTATTATTAATTATATTAATAACTTTCAAAACTTCTATAACTTAGGTAAACATATTAAAATAATAAATCTCGTGTTGAAAATCAAGTAAATCAGGAATCTATAAACTCAATTGCGGTTCTTGTGATAAAATTTATATCGGTAGGACCTATAGGAGTTATGGCATAAGAACATCTGAACATAAACGTAGCTTCGATAAAATAAATCTGATTCAAATAATTCAAACCACCTAATAAAAGAAAACCATTCATTCAATAAAAACTTTGACATATTACATATAAAATCAAATAGTTCAAAATTAGATCTCCTAGAAGCATTAGAAATAAATAGATACAAACATTCGGACAAGCTTTTGAATGAACAGGTAGATGTGAATTATTCACCCCTACTTAACTTGTTTAATTAGTTTTTATTACCTTTCATACTAACTGTACAATGGCTCGGTGTGGATTTTCTTGTTATTCATCCAACTTGTTCTACGATTTGTTTATAATACCATACTCTTCATTCTGTCTTTCATTCTTGATAAAGCTGCTGTGTCAGCGAAACGTCGTCGAATTTTTTCAAATAAAGTGTAGATTAAAGTTAAACCTTGTGTTCTTTATCTCATTCATATCATGGATCTACATCAAGTAACGGCCTCCACAATTCAAATGTTCAAAAAAATTATTTTACCAGCTACGTACAAATATTGGCAGCTTATTTTTCAATTCAGTTACTTGTCAAATGAAAAATGTAGTACATTATTTTTTGATTTACTTCGGTCTCTGAGCTACAGGAAACTGGATATCTCAAACGTCACAAAAACTGAGGGTTCGTCAAATTTATCGTCATTTTTGCATCACCCCTATAATAAGTCTTGTCGACGCAACCCCGTATAGCAGGGAACCGCAGTAACGGTCTGCAACAAACAACATTGAAACATGATCCATTGTTCTATTTGTGTCAGAAGTTCTTTCTAAAAATGAATTATTAGCGAAGTAAACTAGCAATAAATCTCGATTCTTGTCAGTCATTGTGATCTGGCGTGAAGCGGGACGAACAGTCAGTTCGTTGGAAATAGCGGCGAATAGAGAAGGACGTAAATACTGATTATGCTGCACCGGATCTACCTCGAATTTTGTATATTTCATTATGTTAGTGCCCGGATAAATTGAAACATATATGAAAAGTTTTGCGACTCAAACACGTTCACGTTTTTATGTTTTTTTGGTATAAGACGTGATACGAAATGTTAATCTTTCATAGGTCGCTAGCGCATCCGTCAAGGTAAGAAATATCATAATCTAACAGTCATCCTGTAAATGTAAGAATTGGCTCAACATTCAACTCCAAAGAAGCTAGCCTAACGATGTTAGATCAAATGATCAAGGTGTAAACCACACAATTCAAACTTCGATGTTCATAAAACAATTTAATAAATGTAAACACTTCTCAATTGTTAAAATCAGCAGTTAAATTCATTACAGCAGTGGTAAGGAACCATAATACTACCAGACAAATCTAAAATCCTCATATAAACTTCCAATTAATGAAATCAAAATGATTTAAATATATTCTCTTGATCTGTTTTTGTTAGTCTCTTATTAGAGAGACGGATGCAGTATTGCCGAACCCGTACTGCGAATTACAAAATTATAAGCGACGGGCGACGAAACTGGCTAAGGAACTTCGGCTTTTCCGGTGGGAGATGCGACTGGAAAGTAAAGCAGAGAGAGGTTACTCACTCCAGGAGCTAACGTGGAGCCAATAATCGACTTCCACTAAGTATTTAAAGAATAATAAAGTTTTTCTTGATGTCTTTAGAACATTAATTATGACGAAAAAAGTATAAAATCATACAAGGTGAATATTTTTTAAAAAATATCGGAACAATTGGGTATTTCAAGTACACCGAAGCCCCACCTGTGTCATTGATGGCAATTCGGCAACATCTTGACAATCTTCATATAAAATTATAGATAAAGCCTTACTCACTCCAAATCCCTTGCACTGCTAATTTAAACTCATTAAGCTGTAAGATATCGGTTGAAGCTTTTCGGGAAAGAATTCGTACCATCTCTTCTTTGAAAATCAGCTAGAGTTAGAATAATGAATTAGTATTTGAGAGTTGATATGTTATGACTGGTGAAAATGTAGCGTTATAGAAAAGAGTGTGTTTTCATTATGGAAGAATTTATCAAAAATAATGAAAGTTTGGCAACCATACTGTTCTAACTTCGTCAGCTGTGAAGAGATTAATCACGAAACTAGAACGATTTAAGACATCAAAAGTACTTGTTGTCTAAAAACGAGAGTGTTAGAGAACATCAGAAACATTAATTCGACGTCTTTGACAAGAATTCCAAACTTCGAGAAGTTCTCTACAGCGTATATTCATTGTATGTTTATGCTTTAAGAATTCAATCAACATAACAACAGAAGGCCTACGTCCACGCCCATCGAAGAAGTTCAACATCAGAAAGTATATGCTGATTTTGCGAGCAAAATCATCCTATGCAACAAAGCTCAGTTTCAATGTGATGGTTTTGTGAATCACTAAAATTGTTTTGGAATACGTAGAACCGTGATTGTCGAAAATTAAAAGCATCCACAACGTGTTACTGTTTGGTTCGAATTTTGGGCTGGATGCATCCTTAGATCATAAGAAGGTGCCATGTATCATGCAGCCCTTGAAACAATGCAATTACTACATGACACATTTAGTCTAATTTGGTTGATTAGAACTCGTCTCCTAGATCGTATGATTTGACACCAATCTAACCTTATCCTATGTATTTAATGATTCCATAAGAAAATCATAAAACTGAAAACTGTGTTTTCTATTCAATTCAAATCTGGCAATGTCTCGTAACACGAGTAAAGGAAAAAATTCAAAACCATGAATTTGTAGTTACATCACGAAAACTATTTTTTTAATTTTTTCCGACAAATTTTTATTTTAAAATCGCTTGAATCTCTGACAAATTAAATTACTTACTTAAGTTCTTTGTGTGAAAACTGAAGCATTTCAGGTTTAGAACCCCTTTCATGTTTTAGTTTTTAGTCCCAGGCCTGCTTTGCCTTTGTTTGGCATTGGTAAACCTACCACTGTCACATACAACCACGAAAGATCCAAAGAACATCAATCTCAACTAAACAAACTGTTGTGCCAGTGTACTGAAAAACGGACAATTGTCCAATGTAGTTTATTTTTATCACCTCGTTATTATGTGTATCAGAAATTATCTGTACTTATATACCATGAAATAAGCTATAAATTAATATGCGAAATTGGAACTTGAAATATCTATCATTCAATAGAATTTTCAATTCTGTTAGTTATCCATCAATATAGAATAAATGTCCAACCTCAGTTATCAAGACTCACTTCACAAAGTTTCCTAAGAAAACCCATAAAAATTAATGAGGTATAACATCATCTCATACATCGTTAAACTACCAAGAAATTAAACGGTATATAAAACTCATCGTGTATTATCATAAATCATCATAAAAGAACCGATATCGTCAAACGCCCCGAATTTATATATAGAAAGAACTAGTGACGCATTGTAAAACAGTCAAGCATCCGAACTATCTAAATGATTTAATGAGAATAGACAAAACTGAAATTAATAGAAACAATAAATCCTATAGTAATCATTCATTCACATTTGAAATTTCATCATTTCAGAAATTTTCTTTATGTGGAATAAATTAGGATTTTGAAACCGAGTACCTCTTTAGAAATCAAGTTCTGGTTTCGTTTCCTTTTTAATCGTGAATTATGTGACAACTTCTTGGAAATTATAAATCAAATCATATTTCGAAGGCTAATAAACGTCTCTGCTATGCGGAAAGATACTTGGAAATAGCTTGTGGGTCAAGATAATGATTTTCTTCGTATAACATACATATTTCTGCTTTCCTTGAAACATACGAGTATTCATTACTAACATAACCTAGTTTAATATTCGAATGTACACTTATCTTTTTAAATACTGAACATTAATTAAACTTGCATTGTCGCGAAAAATTTGTGTAACCTTATTTTATTTACCTACTTACCTTTAGAACACTATTTGCATCAAATCAAGAAACAAAGCCTTATAAACATTCCAACAAAATGGACGAATTCAGAATTTGATTCCGTTAAGCAATATATAATGTTGTGAATTTATTATGGACTCTACAGAGTTCATTTTGGGAACTAAACAAAAGAAGAATTACAATTAGTCTATGCTGTACGTAATTTTATTCTTTTGGACACAGAAAACATTCTTCCTTTTGAACACAGTATGTTATTCAAGCTTATGAAAATTTTTCATTTTGTGCACAAAATATTGCAGATACTGAAATATTTTTAAAGTATCAAGAATGAATGGTAAAAATGACATGAGTGATGAAGTTTTATGTTCAGAAATTCATTAATATTGGTTATTTTTATCCCTACTCCCATATCACCATCATTTTTTTCTAGCATATTGCGAATAAGGACGTCAATGATTTTGAGCATTCAAGTTTCTTATTTGAAATGTGAACTATAGGAAATTTATTTTCGAAAAAACAACCGGAAAAAATTTGGCTTTTCGAAAATATATATGTTTATATATGTTAAATGGTTTTACATATGGCTACATTGCTCTCTATATAGCTGAGAACGTCCTGCATTATTACGACTGAGGCACTTCGCTGTACACCTACTGTAGCCTTGAAACTGATGCTGGGCTTTGCACCTCTTCGCCTGGTGATAAGAGTAGCAGCTAGAATTACTACCTACAAATTCCATCACATTTCCCGAAATGGGACAAATATGTTCAGCTTCGAGTCTGGAGCTTCACAGTCAGAAATTGGGGACAACGAGATACTGAATATGAAGTTTGAAAAGCAATACCCTAACTCTACATGAGATTAACATTTCAGACCATCTTTCCCAGCAGATAGGAATGCTACAAAACTTCCCAAGGCATTGGAGCTGGTGTATACGGTGGAAGTGCTACCAACGAACTGTCCATCTGTGTTCGTAGGTTTGCGACTGTTTTTCAAGCTGAAATATTCTTCATTGACCACTATACTAACCTCCTGCGAGGGGATAAACAAGTTAATGAAAATTATCACGGATATCCAAGCTGCGCTGAAGGAACTCGCATCTGTACGTCACTTATTGGTACTTAGGATTCACTGGACCGGAGCCTAGAATTGAAATTTCCCTGGATGGAAAATAACCGGTGGTTGGACCTGAAGGCACGTTAGTACTGTATGAGCCTCATAGGTCTCAGACACTCTCGGCTTGCCATCAGTTTCCACTGCAAGAGCCAATACTTGATTTGAACTATCCAGGTTAGTCCTGAGAGTTCCAATTGCCGTAAATAAGCTAAATAAGTTAGGATTGAATCAATCGTTATATCAATGAAGGCACCCACTTTTCTTGAAATAAATTTCATATTAAAATAATCATTGCATCAGAACTAAAAAAAAATTGTTCCTTTTTGCAAGAATGATAAAAGCCGGCTCGGTGGCGTATGGGATATGATGCTCTTGCGCAGAGTTACCTGAGTTCAATCCCCACAAAGTCGGTGCGATTTTTCGGATTCTCTGAATCGCTAGAGTATCCATCTTTCGGAGGAGATGTAAAGCCGTCGGTCCTGTCTAACAGGGATGTGTTGGACATTAAAGATACCTTCCCTCGACACGAGGGGGTTCGGCAAAATTCCCGGGTTAGTGAGGTGACTGAATTCCCCGGCGTGTCATTGGCCGAAAGGCGGAAATAGAGCACGTTAAAGGAATAACAAACAAACAAGAAAGATAAAAGGCACAATAAATAGTAATATAGACATGTGGACCGCATAAGTGCCATATAATATATCCATGATTTATAACTATTTGAGCAGTATAATACCTCAGAATAATAATGAGCATAAAATGTCATTGAAATTAAATAATTTTTTTTTGAGATAGCAGCTAGTTTCCTTTTGCAGAATCGAATATGATGAACCCAATTCTCAGTGCGTAATACAATATTGATCCATAACACGCACCATTCATTGTTGCCGCCCATCATATTACTTTAAAAAGCAAGAAACAATTATGCCACCATTTTGTAAACCACATCATACACTAATTTTGTATTCACAAAACCTTTCAGCCTGAAATGTTTACAGTTGAATAAAGTCTATATTGAAAATAGACTATACTACTATTTTCAATTTCATACCCCACCACAATATTACCATACATACATGACACGAACCGCACTGTTCAAAGATATTTCCATAACCAGGTAAACTGTACTTTCTATTCGCCAACTCCCCACTGAAACCACAAAACCGCAAAATCAACCAATTGCATTAGTCAATATGCCGTGAGTATATCTCAGATTGACAGCCACGGTACAAAAACACCAGAAATGCAATCGGAATGAATCGCCAAACAGTGGCGTGCATCCATTTTATGAATCCATCAAGGAACGAAGAAACGGGTCTAGAAAGGAGAAGACATTGACGAAGCGAAATGCAACGAGAAAAACAGAGAAATGCAGCAGTCGAACGATATATGAGTGGGATAAGGAAAGAGTAACATAGAGTAGACCTGGTTAGAGAGAGGTTAATATTATGATAGTAGCGGGCAACGTGATTCAAACTGAAACCAGTTCGTTGTCGGTACGCTCGCCGATTGTCGTTTTAATCTGATTTAACGCAATTACTTGATTCTGCGTTATTTTATTCAGAAGCTCGGTGTAAAAATTTACTGGTTAATTAATTTGGTGTTTTCCGACCTTCGTCGAGCTGCATATTCATGACGATTCTTTACAGGGATGTCCATTTAGCAATTCAAATCCTCTTCTGATAATTGTTGGATAAATCTTTCGCTATTTATTTGCAGTTCGAGTATTTTAACGGCGTTATGTACGGATATTTCTGACAATTGGATAACCTTTATGCACGATAAATCTTTTTGCTACTATAGTTAACACATTCATTTTAGTTTACTATTTTCCTTTCATTTTTCGTGTTCCGAAGTAATAGTTGCAAAATTGATATCAATTCATTGTACATTTTCATGGATACGTTTGCTAGCTTCTTGGTGAAGAGAGGAGAAAATTATTTCTCCACTCGAAAAAAACATGAACAGGTAGCGAAAATATCCAGGAAAAGTGATAGCACCTTGATGAGATCTGACTCAACTTTCTGTTATACTTAGAAATCCAAGAATATTGGCATTAAGGATTGTGACGAAGAATTGTTGCACGAATCAAGAGATAATGGCAAGATGAAAGCTTACGACGGTTCTACCAATCGCAGAATATATGCAGTGTAGTTTCTTCTATCTCTTCCCAGAAGCGGAACTTGAGGCTTCCACCTATCTCATTTTTGTGATAATCTTCGCATGGCGTCCTGTAATCAAGCCTATAAGCGTATTAGCTTCCCTATTTGTAGCCGCAAAAGACCTGCTGACCACTTTCTGAGTTGTTGATTGCAAGTGAAGGTTTCGTCCGGTATTTCCACAGTCGAAAGAAATATTTTGACCTTCATATTGAGTATGGCTACTAATAGTGCAGTGTCGCCAATATTGCGAGAAGGCCATAATGCCTACTATCTCCCTTATATCGCTCACACCTATAAACACAAACATTCGAATAGTCGCATGTTCTAGACCCATCACTATAAAAGTCTACCATCAGTAGACAACTATGCTATTCTCGGAGACTCTTTCAAATTTCTTCAACAGGGAGAACACTTCCAACCGAATGCAGAATGCCTCTATCTGTCAGTCCCTTTGAACAGGCAAATCTGTTTTTTCTGAGTTGTTGATTGCAATTGAAGGTTTCGGCCGGTATTTCCACAGTCAAAAGAAATATTTTGACCTTTATATTGAGTGTGGCTACTACTAGTGCAGCGTAAAGAATATTTCCCAAGATTGTTCCTAAAATATTCGACCTACATCCATATGTGATACGCTCCGAAGAAAGTGCCCTTAACCCGATTTTCAACAAGCGTATTATATCCATTGAATATTATTATTTCAATTGCTGAACTCTGAAAAATTCTATGTTTACTATATCATTTACGCGATATGAGGGATTATAATCTGGTATAGCTGACCGTCGAAAGTTCTCTACCATTACCCACCATTCATAATAACCGTATCTGTGCGGGGTAAAAAGACAAAGAAATATGTAAAACATTGTCTTTCCTTTATCTCCTATCAAATTCACGCTCAGAGGCTAAGGGATCTTTTATCTTCAAAAGTCGCAGGGACCTACATCACGAGTGTGAGGTGGCTGACGTATATGGTGGACCGTGTGTTTCAAATATTGCTAAACGAGGTTCGATGAATGTTCTGGCAATCACCGCTGGCCCAAAGCTTCTTTCTATTGTATCAAACAATCATGACCAACATTATAAAAAATTGACTTGACATTGTTGCGACATCGAAAGACTCTTTACGACAGTGGTTACAAAGAAAGCTTCCACTGAAATATATTGATGACTGGTTTCGGCATCTTAAGTCGCATCTTCCGCATAACAGTTTTAGAGTATGAAGCAAATTTTAACAAATTTTATAGTTTGGATTTTTGCGTCATTCTTCGCAAAAATAAAATACGAAAAGCCAATCGCACACCTCTCATAAACCAAAGGTGAAAACACCTTGGGAAAGTTCATTCCCTATAATGATCAGAGAAACAAAGAAATCCTCTTCTAGTACATTGAAATGTTACAATTTTAAGACATAATTTGTAGCAAAACGCTTTATCTACAAATAAGTCTATGTCACTTTTTGCAGTAAATGAAAAAATTCTCATAAAAATTTTCTTTTGTGAACAATAACTTTTATTTTTTCATTTTATCGAAAAATTATCTCAGAACATAACCGGATCAAAACGAAATGAATCACTTCGTCTAACAATTTTTAATAATCCATATATACTAATAACTTTTATTTACATCAAAACCTACAACTCAACTTATTTATTAATAACTCTTTTCCTTGCCACCTATGAGGTAGAGTCTTTTATAGCTTTTTTTAACATGGTATTCCCAGTAGACCTACATCACAAAAACCTTGATCGTGATGTAATCCTCCACATAATAATATATTTGATCGGTTATCGACTGCCCTACTCTATTCTCCTTTTTTTTTTGATGGTCCAGGAAATCGAAGGTTCTACCTTTTAGTGCTATGACAAGCACTATTGAAGTTGAAAAATCTCCTGTCATCAATCCCTCACTTTTATTTCAACGCATGTGTATTTCAAGAGAATCAGTTGGCGATATTGAACAATATCTGGCGTAGGAATTAGCACCTTTTCCTTTATCACTATTCGCTGAGAATGGCATGAGAAAAGGTACCAGGTCGTCTTTATTCAAGGCTTTTACACCACTAGACCAATCTTCTGAAAACATGCACAGAAGTTATTTTGTTGTCGATGGTGGTTGTTCCTCTTACATAAAGTGGTTTGGGATAGAAATTCGTCACTAAACAACATTATTGAAAAGTATGTCAGGTATGTGCAAGAACATTATGGCCTATCTACAACAATAATATATGATGATTACTCCGAAGATCCAGATATTGCTGGAACGAAGTCTGCGTCGCACGAAGAAACATCAATCTGCAGAAATTGAGTTTGATAAGAGTACCGTACCAACAATATTTCAAGAGAAATTTCTTGGTAAGGAAAGGAACACATCAAACTTTATAGATTTACTTAAAATTGATCCCACAGAAGCAGGTTTTCTCGTCGATCAAGCTGAATCAGAAACAGATTCAACAGAATCAGACACCGACATTCTTGTATTGCTCACGGCATTAGAAACAAGACAGCAAAAGATTTTCTTTTGAAACCTTCTAAAAGACGCACATGTGGTCAATTGTATAGTCCTTCAAATTTTATACATGCAGTTTTCATAGCACAGAATTTGCTTTATATTCATGCTTTCTCTGGTTGTGATACATCAGCTGCCTATAATATGGAGAAACTCAAATTTATAAAAATAACTGAAAAACATCCTGAGCTAGCTATTGGCTCTGCACTATTTCTCAATGAGAAAGTCGATCCGTCTTTGCTCACTCTTGTTGGGCAACGGTTTTTTTTATTTTTATACGGCTGTAATGAAGACGATTCTCTAGACGGCATGCGGTACAGAAAATTCTTAAAAACAGTAACTGAAAATTCATTTAGTTTACCTTCACTGCCTCCGACCCAACATGGAGCTCGTTTCCACACCCTCCTAGTTTATCACCAGATACAGTCGTGGCTTGGAAAATATAGAAATCCGGAAGATTGGGGCTGGAAAAAGCATAGAAACATTTGGATCCAAACTTTCAAGCCTCCAGCACCCCCAGATCTCATAAAATTAATGTTTTTCCAGAGCAAATGAAATTGTGGGAGCATGTGTGGCTGCAGAAACGCTGGTCCCAAATGCTCGACAGTATGTCCCCATTGCTCTGGCAAAAAATATGCTATATAATGGAAATTTCAAGATTAGTCGAACAAAATGAATTGATAGATGAACAATGACTCCAATTTTAACACCCGTCATTCCCCAAACCTTCTCATTTAACGATCAATTACGTAGTGATTCATAGCCTGGACCATCAAAAAAAGGTAGAATGAATATAATTATGTGGAGGATTACATCACGATCAAGGTTTTTGTGGAGTAGGCCTACTGAGGATACCACGTTAAAAAAAGCGACAAAAGACTCTACCTCATAGGTGGTGGGGAAAAGAGTTATAAATAAATAAGTTGAGTTGTAGGTATTGATGTAAAAAAAGTTATTAGTATATAGGGATTATAAAAAAAATGATCAAACGAAGTGATGCATTTCGTTTTGACTCGCGAGAATTGTCAACTTTGGAGCGCTGTGAGAGCATTGAAAATAAATGAAATTGAAAAAAAGGGTGAAAATGTTCCTCAAATTACCATATACAAGACTGGTCTGGGATCGTTTTTCGATAAAATTAAAAATAAAAGTTATTGTTCAAGAGGAAATTTTTCATGAGAATTTTTCCACTTATATCTTTCGGAATTTTTCATGTACGGCAAAAACTGATATAGACTTATTTGTAGATAAAGCTTTTTGCTACAAATTATGTCTCAAAATTTTTTTGATGAGATCTATAGTTTCCAAGATATCGCGGAAAATATATTTTCACCCATTTTTCAAGATGGCGGCCGGGGCACAAGGGCTGCAACCCTACAAACTTGGAGTTAACCTTCTATTGACCCCCCTCACATGTCCCAACAATAAAAATGCGTCTAAAAAATGCAAAGCAAATGTAACATCTCAATGGACAATCATGGCAAAGAAAACTTCACGCGATCCCTTTCAATGAACATCTAAAATCTCTCTTGTCTTAATATGGTAAAACATTGGCTCTACGCTACAAGTCTAACTTGTACTACTTCAATAGGATATTCTAATGAAATCACTTTTTTCTACCTTTCTTGGACAAAACAAAATTATATTATACCGAACAAATCACCTTCAAAACACGAAAACAGATCGAATTCTTCGAAATCAAACGAAACAACAATATATAGATCATCTCAACTTCCAAGTTTGTTGAAATTCCAGTTCATCGATAACCTCGACATACCTCCTCACGTACGGAATCTACCTCGACTTGATAGCAATTCACCAAATAATTTATAGTTTTATTTAACATATTCAATGACATTTGGATGTCAATGTTCCTTCTGGCCGTCTGGGCATAATTCCCCATTCGGACGAGACATATTATGGAAAATCATATACAGACAGACAATACTTGTTTTTAATTAATGTCTTGTGACTGACAGATTTACGAGATGTGGTTAGGATAACCGGTAAAAGTCAGTTTCTTCTTTTTTATTTCATTCTATTTTGTTCGAAAATACTTGTCCACATCAGCAACGATAATTTTCAACAACGAAGGCAGAACTGTTTTCTTAAATATTTGAAGCTAGATTCTAAATACATCAATGCCTCCTGATATTATCATTGTGTTAAAAAACATCATTTCTTGCGCAATCACTTTTCATCAGTAGCATTATAAGCCATGAAACTTTAGAACTTGAAAATTTCAATGCTATTATTTGAATTTTTATAATTGTTTTAATTAAACAATACTGGACGTTACTTGATGCGAATACTTTGCGAATAATGAATGAAAGAAAATTTGGTTTACACTTATTAACATATATTTATAAATCGTTTCGATGACACTGTGTCTTCATCAGACAGATACAAAATAAAAACTAGACTTAATAACGTCAACCATAATTATATAGCTAATCCAACGCGAAATCTTATTGTTATGAGATATTTCTGTGAAACAAGATTTGTCTATTTTTGAGTCGTCATTTCACCATTTACTTTGATATGGGAAATCCACTCTTCCGCCTAATAACGGAAACTAATTTTTATGGCTAACTTAGAGACTTCAATATATCCATGAACTAAACAGTTTTCATATTCACTACTGAAATTCAACAAAATGATTCAATACTTTTTTTTAGATGTAACTTTTAGTAACTTTCTTTCCACGGCATGATTTATCGATTGTAAAATTTTCCTTCAACTCTATAAATCATTCCGTCTGAGAATTCCAAATACACATTTCATCCCGAATTTATAATAATCTATCCAAATACATCAAAAACAATGAGAATAAAATAGACTACGGAAAGAATACTCAGACCGATAATTATAGTAAGCTGTACACGCAACCAAATTTATATGGAATCACTCGGTATTTCACATTATTGATTGTTTTTAATAATGGATCTTTGACTACTTGTGAAGAATGAAGCTTTTTGTTTTAAAAAGATGTGAAAGATGATAAGAAATGTTTAATTATCACCACATGTTCGGGATATTGTACTCACCCATCACTGAGATTTTTTTTTTGAAAGGAAGGAGGGGTGCGGCCAAGTTGGCCCATATCCGTCATTCCTTGACCTTATAGGCCATGGATTTATCATTTACGACATTATCCAACAGAGTTATTTGTGTAAATCAAATAAGGGACAAAATTTAAAAAAACCTTTAATCCTAATTGAAAATGCCTTACGTTGGATTATCCTATGTGAAGAGGGGTCGAATAATTGCTCTCGTTGAAGAAGGGGTGACATAGAGGGATATAGCGGCCACAATGGGGGTATCACAAGGGGTAATTTCAAAAACCTACGCCCGATACGTGGAGCTACAATCTCTGCAAAATAGGCCTAGAAGAAGTCGTAGGAAGATCACTTCGGAGGAACAAGACCGCTTTTTGTGCCAAATTGCAAGAAAAGACCCTAGTGCGTCGCAAGCATACTCCAACGGCAATTTCAGGAAGCAACAGGCGTCAGTGTATCAGTCGAAACGATACGTCTTCGTTCAAGGGGTTAGGAGTTCCAGAGCTAACAAGACAACACAAGATTAACAGACTTAATTGGTGTATCGAGCACCAAAATTAGAATATTAAAACTTGGCGAAACGGATGAGACAAGAATTGGTTTTGGATCAGATGATGAGATAACTGGCCAGCTTTCTTTCCAGACCTAAATCCTATTGAAAATTTATGGAAAAATCTCAAAAGAAAAATTAGATCGCGCCAGGATAATCCAAGAACCCCACAATAGCTCATCCAAGCCGCCACAGAAGAGTGGCAGAATATCACCCCAGAGGAGGTTGAAAACCTAATTCAAAGCATGCCTAGATAGATTCAGGCTTGTATTAGGGCAAGAGGAGGTAAAACAAGCTACTGAGGTCGAGAAAAAACACCAACTCCGTGAAAAACAATTTTCAATTTACTTACTACATGCGGAAAGTCTCTTATTCTTTTATTTGTTTTTTTTTAAATAAGCCTTATTTTATTTCTTTTTTCAATTGAAATATTTGAAAAAGGATCAATTCTAACACTCCTTCGAAATTTCCAAAATCCCGAAGGTAATATCCAAATATACGGTGATTCCATATACATTTGGTTGTGTGCATATTGGCAGAACACGCAAATTTCAGTGTTGAATACTCAATCTTGTTGAATTAACATTTTGTGTGGTCTTCATTGGAAGCAAAAGTCCGAAAAGATTTCGTTTCTTATCATTTGTCTAACAATCAGTAAAATTAATTTTTTTTAATTTTCCACACCATTCTTTCGAGTGTTCAAATGATCATATTTTATTCAAGTATTAAAAATATTCTATAGGTGCAGTATTTCCCTAGAGGCCATGCACACACGTCGTGAATGCCGCTTGGAATGCTACACATTCTATCAAAAAGTACCAGGAATTGGCCAATGAAACACAAAATATTCATTTTTCATCAAAATTCATTGTATCTCCTTCAAAATAGGTACCTTCCGAAATATTACGTTTACGCCAATGATCGAAACATTCTTCAAACGCATTTTCCGGAATCGACTTCAGTTCTAGCCGCGAAGTGGTAATTTGAGATTTGGAAATAAAATACAGATTGATACGGCGATTGTTCGATGATATTTGTTGATTTTTTCACAATAATAGCCTTATGATGGTGCATTATCGTAAATTTGGAACAAATTCTTTGTTCGATATTTATATCCATTGTAAAAATCGCAAAACGCACTTCTGAGGACTGACAAAATCGAGCACTGCAAATAAACTGAATGACAGATCTACAATAACCAATATTATAAGGAGCTTAAACAATGATCAACACTGATCTGAACTAGTGAACAAGTCTGTTTCAGATGCAATTCGTTACAATAATCATTTCCTAGACGAAGACGAAAGTATAAGGAGAAGTAATCTAAAATCACTGTTGTTCCTGATAGTATAAATTGCCAGGTATATTAAAGAAATAAAAATGTTATCAAATACCAAGCATGACTAGCTGTTTGTCTGTTGAGCAATATGAATTTCCATCCAGTAGGAATTAACACCTTTTGGAAATTTGAAGAAGATTGTTATCAACATTTTTGAAGAAACTTTCATGCAAATTGATTGCTTTGATCTTCTCAAGAATTTATAACTATATTTTTGCAACTAAAGGTGAAATTCACTTTTCATCACAAAAAAATCAAACTTTTCGTCACATGTAATGAAATATTTTATAAGATGAGAGTTTGGAAAGTGCCGAATGCTAATGTCAACATTCTAAAAATACCAAATCTGTTACCTATTTCTTCAATAAAATACTTTTGTCATATTTTTCGAACGACTGTCAAAATCTTTTCGCAAATTTTTCTTCAAATTAAACAAGTTTCACGAAGAAATAATATTAGGGCGATGTCAACTCAGATTATTGGGTCCACAATGATTCTAAAACATCTATAGATCATAATCGGCATCACTTGGAAGACTGAACCTGGCCATCGGGGCTCTCTCGGCCAAGCAGAGAGGGAATTTGGGGAAATATCACAGGTTATGTATTTTTATTAACTCCTCAGTCATTTTCCTGACGCTGCTTGCTATGTGAAATCTTTTCTTAGATTTGTATAGACAAAAAAGAAGTATGATTGTTGAAATATTATCCTGCTGGTTTTCTTTCTCAATTGTTACTGATTCCTGTCCCAAATCCCCTTGCGTTCACCCTTGTCTTCGTTTGGAAATCATGGAATGCAAAACAGAATGAAGCGGCTAAGCAGAAAAATCTTTGGTACTCTTTTTGTACACACGACACTAATACAACATAAACAGACAAGCTATTGCTTGTGCAATAGCGACAGGGAAACGATTTTTTCCCTCTGGTTTATTTCACTCGTTTATTGAATCATATACAAGATAGTATGGTTCCCCTGTTACATTTTCTGAGCTCACACTTGTGTTTTTTCTGACACACACCAAAATTATAGATATAAGCATTTATTGTAAATACAAATATTCACATTTTAGTGATTCCTCTCTTTTCAAAAGAATATATATATATATATATATATATATATATATATATATATATATATATATATATATATATATATATATATATATATAATACTATACTGCATGTGCAAACTTCTTACGAAAATATAAGTTAAGCCAATGAATCTAAGTAGCATTCAAGCATAAGAAGCTACTATACATACACCGACCATAAAATAGTATATTAAATTTTATTTCTATCTATTTAGACACATAAAATATCAATTCGTCTTTAAATTACCTAATAAAAGACAAGAAAGATTTTATTATTTATAAATCGATCGAAGTAGCGGACATATAATACCCTGTAGATCACCGAAAAGTGCAATAAAAAGGAAGTTCAATAAAATCGAATATACTATAAAATATTTTACGGAGCACCTTTGTGGGTGAAATATAATACAAGAAAGTTGCAATGTCGATATGGTGAGTGTAAAACCGAGGGGTCGGCTGATTGAATATTATCTTTAAGTGGGAATTTTATTCACTTTATAGATGAATTTATACTCGACGTGTAGGTGATGGTTTGATATTGTTTCCATTATTTCTATCTCATTCTGGTTTAACAAACTTGTTTGCTTTATTATTGATCGGACAACAACAAATCTTTAACATTATTTAGTGAAAGATTTGTTTGTTGCACCCTGACTGGCAATACAACAACTAAAATATGAATTATCAACGTTTCATGTATTATTGCATACATTAGTATAACAAAGATGTCCGCCTTCACCTTGCTAATTCAAATTAGGAATCAGTACTTCAGTTCCTGGAAATTGTTGATATTTCTGGAATTTCATTGCACTAATGTTACCTTTTTCTTCACATTCTACATTTTTATACAGGCTGTTCCTGATAAGAGTGGAAATAAATTAATGGTAGATTGCCGATATGGAGGGCATCTCTATTTGTAGTGTATTTTTAGTAAAGAATATCAGTAGTATGTAAGCTTGCACTTGAGAAAGACACAGAGTGTCGAAACGCATTATGCTAGTATATTATCCTAGTAGAATTCTAAATCGTTTGGTTTATTTTCATTTGATATGGAATTCTATCAAGTAAAAGCCTCTACAATTCCATTATCCAATAGATAACATAAAAGTCAAGAAACAGGATAGAATAAGTTAACAATCAGTCTAAATATTTTGCTGCAACAATTTCGTTCATATTTCCAGTTTGTAATCACGAAAATTCTCTTACGTTAACCATTGCTTTTTTTATATTTCAGGAAAATTCCAATTATACAAGGATTAAGTTTTGTGATCAAAACTGTTCTCTATAAAAAGGTTATAAATAAATAAAGCATTGCTTATCTCCGAAACAAAATGCCCACCCATAACCGTCTCGCATTTTATTGTTTGTTTGTCATCCTTCCCTTCTAATACGAAAGAAGTGTTATGGCCTCAATCGTTAGATTATGTAGCCAGTTCTATATATTCGTTCTTTATTGGAATCGCACAAATCGTAGAATTTCGTAGTGTTAAATAGAATGCTTAACAGTTATTGCTTTTGTCTATAAACAGTTGATGCATTATAAGCCGAATCACATAGCAATATTAGCTAAGGGTGAAAAATGAGCAAAAATTATTTGAATTGTATATTCTACACTTCTAATGACTAAGAATAACAGTAACTTATGTCAGATTACAGAATACCAAGCTAGCTATCTGGAAAAAAGTTTAGGACCTTCGACTTTCTGAAGTATGCGATATCTGTATAATGGATGTTGCCTTTCTAGTCTATAATTGTTTTATCCTATCATTATACATCTTGGAAAGATTAATTTGAATGCTATCTAGAAACTATGTAGTGAGAAATTGAATGATGATTGGTGAATTTGAATTGAATAGTGCACAGCTCATATATGTTCCGAATTAGGGTCATTCATATTAAGATGCTATAAACAGAGAAGGTAATTTCTTGAAGGATGTTACGAAAAAAAAATTTTAAATACATAGGTCGAAAAATACTCCGTTTCCGAAATACAGGGTGTTAAACTTTCAAAACTATTTTATTTTCTTCATAAAAACTAAAACGGAATATTCAGCCAAATATTGAACCTTGAATTAATTTCAAACATATACATCTTTGAACAGACAAAATTTTTTCATCAGTATAGAGTTACAGTTTTTCACGGCTCAAGCCGCATTTTTTTTTTCTTTTCCAATCTTCTTATGGTGCACCACTGACGTGATTGAGAAATAGAATCGAATGAATCAATTATTTTACAACCTTTTAAATGGTTGCATCCTTTCGATTTCTGAGATATTAATTATTGAAAATAATTCGATGTCTACTCATATCGAAAGAATTCAGATATGTTGTCGATAATTCTTACGATTGATAAGATTTCGAGCTCACATTTTATACACGGGTCACCTAGGAAGATCTACACTACTTAATAAGACGAAATTATGTGAAAGTATAGTGTTATTTTTTCCGGCTCATGCCCCCTCTAAGTCCCTCAAACTCTTTTTAATACGCTACTAACTTATTCTTTAAACCAAATGTGATGACTTGATCAGTTTGAATATTTTCTCCCGAATATTTTCCGTATCTCTCACCGCTTTCGAGATTTAGAGAAGAATTATCACTCCTGATTAGAAAATGAATATGTTCATTTTTGATGGAGCCCCATGGCATTTTAGTAGGGAATCGAAAGAATACTTGAATCTTGCTTTAACTAAACGAAGGATAGGATGCGATGGAACAAACCTTGTCCTGCAAGGTCTCCTGATTTAAACAGTCTAGATTTTCTCTAAGCTGATATCAAAAAATTTTGATGTTCAGCGTTCCTGTAATTACTTTGGATGAATTCAGGAATAGAATGATAGTTTCATGTAACTTAATAATGAATACTCCAGGAATATTTCAGACAGTGAGATTTAATATGCGGAGAAGTGCAGAAGCATGTATTCTCGCTGGTGGTGGCCATATTCAGCATTTTCTATGACAGTTACAGTGGTCTAAACTTTTCATTCCTTGAAAGTTGTTTAATGAATTGTTATTGTTATCGTAACTATTCGTGATCAATTTGGTGATAAACATCTCTTTTTCTTGGTTTCCGGTTTCTCATAAAATATTGTTAACTAGTTTTAATTGACTAACTTGGAAAACAGATTTTGATCAGTTAATGTGATAACAATTCTTGAAATTAAGATACGAGAAAAGAGGAACAAGACAAGTGTTTTGGAAATAGTTACATACCTTCATTAGCCTAATATTTTAGCATTTTGAAGTCACTGACACGTTTTAAAATCGAGATATTTCGATGATATTCATCTCAAAAAAAAATGTATTTAAATTGAACGAATAATCAGATTGAATCACAAAATATATCACTCACATTTCAAAATAAGTTTAAGAGGCAAAAAGGAGGTAAGCCCTTAAAAAAATATCGCCCAGCATAATTTCACATAATTTGTTCCTATCTACTGCTATACATCTCTGTGGGTGACCTTCGTCTTGAATTTTAGCTCGAAATTTCGACGATCGTAGGAATTATCGACAAAATATCTGAATTCTTGCGATATGAGTAAAACCACCGAATTATTTTCAATAATTATTATCTCCAAATCAAAGACATACGGAAAAAATTCAAAGAAGAAACAAGTTTGTAAAATAATTTATCCATGTGATTTTACTTTTCAAACACGTCAACGGTGCACCACAAAAAAATTACGAGAATAAAAGGCAGCCAGCCCGTGAAAAACTATCACCCTGTATATTGTTACAAACATTTGGCCTGTGCACAGATGTATAACATATTTCTGAAAACTACTCTTGTATTTTTTGATTAGTTTTTAGAAAAAATACTGAAAAATTTTCCATCTTCAACACCCTGTATCTCGAAAAAGAAGCATTTTCCGACCCAGGTTCATATGAAATTTTTCATATATATCATCACTTCATCACTCAACGAATTATCATTACCCTTTACGGAATCTTATTATGGAACAACCTGTATATTTGAGAAGAAGAAATTTAGACTTAGATGAGGAAGATCCTCATAACTCAAGCTAATTTGTACATAAATAACTACATACTCTATCACTTATGTTCATCTGGAATAACGGAAGTTTCAAATGGTAAAATACTTTCTCAAATACAATGGTTCGAGAAATAACCCCTTGCACAAAATAAGAGTCGTATACAAGTGAAGATTAAGGTAAGAGTATACAAATGTTCTAACCTTTGAAAATACGCAGCAGAGTGCGACATAAATTTCTGAGAAGATAGATGCTCAAAGTAATTGCAGACCTGGGTATTTGATATTAATTTCAACTCTATACTTACACGAGTTCCTGACATAATGACAGATAGACAGATAACTAACTAATCCCATATAAGGCTTCTTTTCTTCCTTTAGGGGTACGAGACTATAAAAATATTCTGAACTGAGATTTAGAAAATCTTCAAAAAACAAGCTAACAAACATTTGGGGTACCACTCAGGTGTGGTTGAAGTATCTACTACAATTATTTATATTTCTTCAATAAATTTCATGAAATGAAAATGAAGCATAAAATATTTGTGGTAGACTTCAGATTGAGAATGTGAAAAATGGCTGAAACAATAATTGTGATGTAAACTCATCGTGCTCAAAAAATTGTCGATGTATGGCATTCGTTTGAGGAGCTCCTAGTTTGGTAAATTACGCATTTTCTATCATTTGATCAAAGGTTGCATTCGATACTATATAGATAAAGTGCAGCAAATTCTTGCATCGATTAAGTACTACTTCCTCATAGCAGGACGTGGCGTATTGCAGGATGGACTACTTTGAAATGTTGTTTTGAGGTGTTTCCCTTGTCATTAGAGGATTCTAAGTACTATCATCCAATAGATCCTGAAGTTCAAGCACCCGTAAAAACATTTGTTTGCTTTACCTGAAACTGAAGGAGCTTTTTGAAAGTTAAAAATCACAAAAATGATAATTTAATGGTAATATTTAAACTCATTCATATCTCCAGATCCGGTTCTTCAGATTCTGATTAAGGTTTTCGCATATATTCATTTGTACAGATTATACTGACAATTAAATTTCAAAATATTAATTTCTTCATAAAGGAACTTTTCAAACTATCTCTGTATGTACCATTTTATTTATGACAGAACATACAATTTTCATAAGCAAATTTGTGGAACATCGCACGACGTATAAATAAAACGGAGCCACAAAAGTAAAACGTGTATATTTTAAAGCCAGGCTAGAGTATAGCCTCTTCCCTTTTGTGTGACGTGCAAGATGTCCTCGTTCTGGACGTAAATCACTCAGAGGGTTGTCTACTCGCTGACTGCGGAAGATTTGCGACTAAGCAAATGTCACAGATCAGCAAGAAAAAACCCTTATCTCGGATCCTAAATTCTCCTTCTAGACGGCTTGATATAGCCGGATGGTTAAGGTTCTGTATATATTGCCTACGCTTTTCTTCTATCCATTCATTTTCTCTTTCAAGTTCGAACTATTTTCTATTATGAAGAAAATTGTGCATCTATGAAAATCAGAATATTAATGGCACCTTCATCTTCATAACAAAATAGTAAATTCACGAAATACTCATCGAATTTTCGGATAACGAGTTCAAAAATACAAATGTCATCATCAAGGAAACATTCATGACAAATTTGTCTCTAGAGTTTCACCGAGGGGTGTTTGATAACTCTTGATTCTCTAACCTAACCTAACCTATTTTTCGAAGTGAAATTTCTCTGTTTACTCCAAAGGAAATCTTTAAGATACCAAATAGTGTATGAAAAGTAGGAGAAGTAAGATATGTTAGAATGATTATGAGCGGTTTCGAAACGAATACTGTCAAAAAAAGATATATTCCTCATTTTCCTGGAAGAATGTGACTTCAACCAAAATTTTATTAGTAACAGCACGTTCAATGGCCAAAGATGTAAAAAATATGATATTGAACATTAGACAAAGCAATTATTTATTGATGATCCGAGATTTTGCTCCTAATGATCTTCTATTATATTGCTAACTAACATAAAATAAAATAGGTGTTAGATACCTTTATCTCAAAGAGCATGTTGGAGTTTTTCTTTTGAGGCTTTTACGTTATCATGATTAGAGAAAATATTTATTTTATGTTAGTTAGCAATATAATAGAAGATATAATATATATATATATATATATATATATATATATATATATATATATATATATATATATATATATATATATATATATATATATATATATATATATATCGAAATCAAAACGCAAAAACCGGTCAATCCTTGAACATTTTGAATAGGGAAGATGGGTCGAGTGATGACTCAAAAGAAAGATGGTATCTTTGTCTACATTGCCTTGAACGAATTTCCATTTTTAATTGAAAACTGTAAAAGATACAGTGTGAGCAACTGAAAGATAGGGAAGACTATTTCCGTGAGACTATTCAAGTTTCAGTGAGGTAAAATGGAACAGATCCATGCTGATCAATGGCAGTCATCATCAAGTACCATCCTCATCTCGAATTTCAACCCCTGGAGTAGGGGTGACAACCCTTGAAAATTTGGAAGAGGGTAGATGGGTCGAGTGATACCTCGAAAGAACGGTATTATCTTTGTCTGCATTCCCATGAAAGAAATTTCATTTTTGATTGAAAACTGTAGAATATACAGAGTGAGCCACTGAAAAATGACTATCGCCCCAAGACTATTGAAGTATTAGTGCGAAAAACTGGAATAGATTCATTTAGATCAAAGATGACAGCCTTTGATCTGGAATGAATCTGTTCCGTTTTTTGCACTAATACTTGAACAGCTCAAGGCGATAGATAGTCCTCTCTATTTTTCAGTAGCTCACTCTGTATCTTCTACAGTTTTCTATCAAAATGAAAATTCGTTCACGGGGATGCATACAAAGAAGGGTGGTCACCCCTCCTCTAGGGCTTGAAATTCAAGATGAGGATGGTACTTGATGATGACTGCCATTGATCAGCATTGATCTGTTCCATTTTACTTCACTGAAACTTGAATAGTCTCAGGGAAATAGTGCTCCCTATCCTTCAGTTGCTCACCCTGTATCTTTTACAGTTTTCAATTAAAAATGGAAATTCGTCCAAGGCGATGTAGACAAAGATAGCACCTTTCTTTTGAGTCATCACTCGACCCATCATCCCTATTCAAAATGTTCAAGGATTGCAACCCCCGCTTAGGGACTTGATATTTCAGGCAAGTTTTGTACCCCAAAAGATGTCCCCCTTGAAACAAATATTGATACGTTTTTGCGTTTTGATCAGAAACGAGTATCTTGGTAGATATAGCCTCTGTTCAGTTTTCGTTGAAGCAACCTGTATATATATATATATATATATATATATATATATATATATATATATATATATATATATATATATATATATATATATATATATATAATGCAATTCAATTCAAAAATACTTACACTTACGTCTCTACTGTGGAATGGATGCGTTAACACTTACCTGAAAAAAAAGTATCAATTAGTGAAAAGGAAAAAGAAATTTCAATGATAACATAATTTTTCTTATTAGGTTTTCCGAATAACTTCAAATAATTTTAATATGAATAATGATGATGTCTGCGTTATATTCAAGCGATGAATAAATGATATAAATATCATAACATATTACGACAGAATACTAAGATTTCGAAATGCTAAAACAATATATATATATATATATATATATATATATATATATATATATATATATATATATATATATATATATATATATATATATATATCAACTTATATAGATATTGAATCATTACCGTACTCTCTTTCTTTCATTTTTCGAAAAGTTCGCTTCAACTAGAGATAGAAATAAAATCGCAAAATCGCGCGACGGATATAGCTGAAACGTTCCCAAAATTTTGGTGTGGAAGGATACTAAAAACAAATCATTTGTCTGATGTCCTTAGACTACTTGATCGACCTTTGCTGAAAACTTTAGAGAGACGTACAAGTTTTGAAAGCTAGAATTGCACAATTGAAAGCTTCTAAAGAATTTATTGTTTTTCGAAGTATTCTCCGCGAAGATAAATGCACTTCTGCATATGTTCCAACCAATTCTGAAAGCAGTTATTCCAATCGTTTTCAGCTACATTCAAAATGGCATTTTGGAAAGCATCAACAGCTTCTCCTGAAGACTGAAACCTTTGACCACGCAGTTCGTTCTTGATTTTAGGAAAGTAAGAACATCGTTGGGACTTAGGTCCGGACCAGTTCTATATATCTTATAGGCAGTATACGAACTTGTATAGTGTTGGTGAAGGATGCTTCGGCAACATGCGATAAATGGTTATGTAAATGGTTGTTTTTCAAATAAATGTTGCGACTATCTTTTTGGAGACACTTCGGCCGTGGCTCTTCATCTCCTTGGAACACCCAACAGGAGATTGACGCTTATTTTCTGGCTCATATAAATAAATCGAAGAATCATCACCAACAATATTGTAAACACTTTCAGTTTTTCCAATGTTAAAACGGTCCAGAGTTTTTTGACACCAATTCACCCTTACACCTTTCTGTTCTTCGGTCAACAGATGCGTTATCCACCGAGAAACAAATTTTCCACACGCAATTCTTGATACAATTTTTTTTTATATTGAGGTATTTGAAATCCGCAAGGATGCCTCATTCTCTTCATATGTTGTATGCCGATCCTCTTGCATAATCTAAGACACAGCATTCACATTTTCTTGAGTGACCCCTTTTTCATGATGCACCTGCCCTTGGATCGTCTCTAAGCCTAACTCTTTGCGTTTGAATTCTCCATACCAAGGGGAAACTATTGACTGGTGTGGTGATTCAATGCTGATTACAGAAACCAACTCGCAGAGACATTCTTGTTGAGATAATTCTCTTTGAAAATCGCAGAAGATTATTGCGCTGAAATGCACACGGTTTAATTCCATTTTTGAACTAACTTGTCAACTTTGACAGTTTGTTGTAGCTAAAACAGCACGCATAGAACCGAAATTTTGGATTAGTATCATCAAATCAAAGAGGTCCATTTTTAGTACTGACAGTTGATTAATGGTGTCGTCATGTTCTATGCTCCTATGCCCTATGCGAAACATAAAAGACATCCCCTATATACCCACAACCACCATCAGCTTCATATGTAACATCTTCGGATCATTACTTATTACACTACTCTTATAATTCTGAACATTTTAAAGCGTCAACCACTATGTGGATGTCAAGTTTACACAAATTGTCGAACACCTGTCGATATCACAATCGAAAAGGTGGCTTAGTAATAGAATATCTTTTGTTGATCGTAGTAAGCGGAAAATCCACTATGATACGAGTAAAATAGGCTAACTCTGTTTTATTTATTACAAATTATTAATTATTTTGGTAACATATTCACTTGGTAGCTCACCTTGACTTAGGATTCGCCATGAAAAGCGTGTGATATCGCACGTCTCTGTCTAACTTCCGAGACCTCATTTCGCGGAACTTTTCCCAGATATCTATGGTAATTAGTTCCCAATTATGCAGCATATGTCTCTATTATCGCGACAGTCGGACCTTGTACCATGTCTCAGGTGCGACTGATTTACGGCCCTAGTCTGTCCGTCTGTCCGTAACGTCCCAGAGTGACTGATGGCGTGACGTTTCTCCGCACCGACTCCCTCATGACCGGTCTGTATGTTCTACACTGCTGTTACTTGATTTGTGACCATGTTATGTGTCAATCCTGGTCGATAGTGGGAAGTTCACGTAGTCTTGATCGACATTGGAGAATCTAATACTGTGTTTTCGACGAATATATATGGTATTTAAGATAGTCTTGGGTGATCAACACCTACAAGTTGAGATGTATCTGGAGATAATGAGATACTTCGAGTGAAAATATACATGAATGTTGAATAAATCTTCGAAGGAAAGGAATAAGAAATTATATACTTCTTGAAGGTAATTAATGACTTTCCTGTCTGCTATTTCGAGATTCCTCTCCGAATAAAGTTTTTCCACGAATAAATTTTTCATAAAAGTGCAATAACTAACAGATATAATCTACGAAGAATGAATTCGCCTCCAAAGCTGTCGTATGAGAAACCGTTTAAAAAATAACTAAAATCTACCACCACCTCGGACTGGCACTTTTCAGCCAACCTCTTGTATGAAACAACTCAGTCTTGCCGTAATACTAAATGTCTTTAATTGTTCTCAGTGACAAAGAGAATTTATAAAGGAGGCATTGTGTGGAGCGAAACAAATGAATGGAGATGAATTCAGCAAGAAGAGGTCGTCAATTTTCACTCTACGAACTGGCATTGAATGAGCTTTTTCATTGTGATTGACAATTTGCGTCAATATTCCTCTATATATCAAAACTGCTCCAGGAGCAAGTTTAATGATCTCAATTTGATAGTGATGAATATTGAACGCCATCAGTTAGTAGCAATTTGATTTTAACATACAATACCCAAAACAGAGAAATTCCAAACTTCGACATAAATAGTTATTCATTATACAAGTGAAAAAAGTATTGGATTTCCCGAGAGCCCGAGACACGCGTCGGCAGAAAAAAACCGAAGGATAAAATCTAACTTTTCTTTTTTCTATGACGAAAAAAATGGCAATTTAAAATTGAAAAACATACAATATATTAAAATCAGAAAATTATAGGTATTAACTTCGAACTTTTAAACTGGTAGGTTGTTGTACTTAACTTTGTAATAATCTGTAAATTTGGTTCTTTGATTTGTCTTGAAGAATGCGAACTTAGAGATTGTTTAGTAATATTATAGATTTGAAAAAAATTCTGCTTCCGAGTTTTTTCTCTTCTGGAGTTAGTATAAGCGGCGAAAGTAGCGTCAATTATCGCCAGATAAATCGCAAAAAATCTAATACTCCTCACAAGAGCGTTAAATGATTCCGGAGATATTCAAGATTTTTCTTATTTCGTCGAATAAAATATGCCCTTGATTATGGAATGAAGTTTCATTTTCACCGAGAATATTTGTTGATAACAATCTTTTTAAAGAGGTAATAAGAACAAGCAAAAAGTCCATAAAATCATTAAAATTAAACATCTTACAAAAAAAGGATCGACCTGAATATGAGAAAATTATCCGCGAAACACACTGTACAAAAAACATAATTTGAATAATGGAACGGAATAATCATTGAGTTATATTCATATGAGGTACTAAAAATGCCCGCCGTTCTGCTTAATACGAAGAAGCACCTTCTTCCCAAAAGAATTTCCCACTTTCACAAGGATTACTTCATGAGAAGCTTCTCTAATTCACGATTCCATTCACATATTCCGATAAAAGTTCGAAGCAAGTTGAGTCAGGAGATCTTGCTGGCCGATTTTCAGTTCCTCCTGTCCCAATCTATCGATCAGGAAAACGTTGGTTCAAGAATTCTCTAACATTTACGCTGAAGTGAGTGGAGTTCCCCGTCCAACTACATCCACATTTGATTTTTAGTTTCTAGCGGCATATTTTTCAGTAAATCCGAAAGACTATCGCCTTTAAACTGTGAAACGTCTGTCCATTCAAATCTGCTAGTGGTTGAGTATTGAGTTAATAGTGATATCAACAATGTAACAATCTTTCATTTGAAAATTCCTATATGAGATTTCCGAAAGAAGGACCCATCGACATGATATTAACAATCGGTGAATATTTTGAGAACTGTTTATTAGCTACCACGATTCATGCCCAAAAATATTCGAACAGGAGGCTTCCGGATCAAAAAACATTGAAGACATTACTAAAAACATTTCCAGGAACTGGAAGTGTGGCTTATGGGGAACCAAACCGGAAGAAACCTATTGCAAATAGTGAAAACGAAATTAATTTACTTCAACCTGTCATTGATATATCCAGTACTTGTCAAAAGTTATCAGTAATGAAACTGTAATACAAACGAAGTGTAGCCACATTTCTGAAGAATAACAGATGCTACCTGTACCATTTCCAAGTTCATCAAGAACTGTTCGTTAGATATTTCCAGCGAAGTCTACATCTGTGTTTATAGGAAGTAAATATGGCGGTAAGCAATGAACACTTCTTGGATGTTTTTCCGATGTTTCATAATAAATATAGCCACTGCGATCCAGTGGTCTATTGGGGCACACTCTGTCCTTAATTTAAACTACAAGCCCCATCCATTTTGTAGAGGCTATAAACTTCGTGGGTGAGAACTTGATAAGCTCCATCAACTCCAGCTTGTTAGATTTAAGTTCCCCAGGCCTAATTCTATCCACAACTGGGCATTCGTACATGATGTATTCTATTGGTTCTATCTCCTCACATAGTCTGCATGGAGGGTCCTAGATCAATCCTAACGTATTGAGGTGATTTCTGAAGAAACAGTACTCCAGTACTATGGCAATTAGAACTCTCATAACTAGCCTGGAGATTTCAAGCCACGCCTTGACTCTTGGAGTAGATGGTCCACTGTTGGCAAGCCGATAGTGTCTGAGACCTTTGAAGTTCAGCCAGTGCTCCCGTACCTTCAAGTTATTTTCCTATTTGCGGTCTCCAAGGGAATTGGAAGCCTTGGTTCTGGGCTGGTCAATTCCACGGCCATTCCTCGCGCCAATGAGTCCGCCTCTTCATTGCCCTCAATGTCCGAGTGGCCCGGGACCCACATCAAACGGACCCGATTTCTTTCTCTGTTTTTCAAGGGTTGAACGATATTTGTGGGATGCCCATGCCTTCAGTTCAGCTTGGCAATCCGTGATGATCTTATTGATTGATTTGTTAATTCCCTGCAAGAAGAATGTTAGAGCAGTGATCAATAGAGAATATTTTTCCTTCAAAACAGTAGCAAGCCTGCTGAGTCAGCTTTAAATCTGCATTCCCATCACGAAATGCAGTTATATGTGATGAGTGGTCTCACTACCATCACATATAGCACGACCCCATTTCTTTTCAGAACTAATTCGAAATGCCTACAAGGAATGTCTAACCTTGTGTATTGTGTTTTCTAGGTGCGAATTCCATGTAAGCTTACTATCCAGATATTTTGCTTCCCCCGCAACCGGAATAAACACTCTCTTCCTGATCGGGGGATACGAAGTATATCGGTGAGGTCGTCGTCATCTTCTCCATCCAGAATGACTATATCGTCAGCGTACGCTTGTACACATTAAACGTTCAGTGCGCCAATTATTACCAGAAAATCATCAACCAGCAGTGACCACAACAAAGGAGATAGTACTCCTATCGGAGGGGAACTGCTGCCGGCCACAAAACTTTCACAATAGAGGTGAATTGAATTGGCACAATTTCCACTATTATTTGGACGAAAATCTTGAAATATTTCTCGAATCACACACCCAGCACCGATACTCTGTCAAGACACGGGGTGTAATCATAAAACCCCTTTTTTTTCGAAAGAACTCGAATAGACACATGATTCATCATTTTCTACGTGATGGTCTTCCGGAACTACTGGAAAATGTGCCGCTAAAAACGAGAGAGATGTGGCTGCAGTTGGACGGGTCTCTGATCAATTCAGCGCAATGTTAGAAAATTCTTGAACCAACGTTTTCCTAATGGGTAAGTTGGGGGAAAAAGAACTTAAAAAAGCATTATCTCCCGATTTAACTTGCTAACATTTATGGAGATATGTGAATTTCATTGTGTTTCAAACGCTATCAACTACCCCGGAAGATATGAATTAGCATTTCAGAGAGTTTCCCCAGAAACGCTTGTGGAAATGGGAGATTTTTTGAGATGAAGGTACTTTTTTGTATTGTAAACTAACCTAACCTCATGATATGACTCAATGATCATTCCTTTATATTGTTGGAATTATTTTTACAATTTATTCAGACGAGATTCTCACATTCTCGTTGATCCATCTTATAAGATATTCAAATTTTATGATTTTTATCGACTTTTTTGCATGTTCTTCTTTTTACCTCTTTAAAAACATTATGTTATGAATGATGGTTATTTTAAAATCTTGGGTATCATTCTACGGGAATGAAAATAACGTACTTGCGGGGAATATCACATATAGGGCTTGGAATTTCAAAAAAAAATTGAATGAGGTCTAACTTCCAAGATCATTATCGATCACCCTTTGTGATAAAGATCGACATATTGGAGAATGGACTAGTGTCGTCATATTGGTTCGAAAATAGTAGCTCTAAAATCCGAATCGAAGATGCGAAAAGGATTCGAAAAGTCCTATTTCGAAAGCTGTCGGAGTTAGATATAGGGAAAGTTGGAGGAACTCGCCTTCATTTGGTCTCTTAAAGTCGAAAATGCAAAAAATATAGTAATTTAAAAACCATAACTTCGAGATATAGCTTTGTAACTGAATACCCTGTATAGTTCAAAATATTTTCGAGTTATATATAGTCCTAAAGACAATACGAAACCAATTTTTGAAATCCGACCTGTTCTGTTCAACATCTCACTGTGTCGAGTGGGTTACCCTGTATACAGGATGTCCGCGCTTAAGGGCCATTAGAAGAATCTGGGGAACGAGTTTATCAATTTCAAATTTGGAGGTTAGAGTAAATGGATACTAATCTACAATTTTCAATTGTTTTCAGAGCGGTACCAGCTTATACCGGACATCGTCTATTTTCTATTTCAAATGGCATGATATGATTTTCAATTTTTAAATTGAAAAAACTTCAAAGTTGTCGCGGTCCGGTATAACCGGAAGGGATACCGCTTTGAAAACAATTGCAAATTGTAGATCAGTATCCATTTACTCTAATGCCAAAGTATTAAATTGATAAACTCGTTCTAATGGACCTTTATCGCGTACATCCTGTACTATATCTAGGAAAAAAGTTTCATGATGTTTTATTTTGTTATCTATCTACAGAGACAAAATGTCAAATATTTTTCCATCACAGAAAAAAAAGATGATTTCAGATCTAATAAATGTACATTTGTTCCGCTGTCTCTTTTGTCATTTCAAGAATAAATTTATTATTAAATCATTTTTATTTTGGCAAATAACTGAACACATGTTCAACTGCTTCTGGATTCTTGACATTTTCTTATGTGTTTTATGGAATTTCAAATTTTATCTTCAAATTGTTGTTTCTCCCTAAGTTTTCAAGTTGATGCTTGCATAAGGAATATTTTTGTTCCAAACAACAGATATTGAGATTAGCTTTATAAAGAAAGGTATTTTTCGAAACAATTTCTTCATTCATAAAACAAAAGAAACTCAAATTTTTACTTCTAGATTCCAGGACAGATGGCCAGCTTACTTAGGAAAAGTATACATTGATAATTAAGAGTACCTGTTTGTTCAAGAAACCGGAATATGTCGGCACTTACGGCACAAATGACCATCTCGAAGACAAACACAGCTGTTTTTTAAACAACTAAAATGATAAAGCAGCGGTTCTCGAAGTTCCTTCTTACTAGTTGCTTTTTCCTTAGTCCTTTTTCTAGACAGTCAATATCGTGAAATCTAAAATTCATCCATTCGATTTTTAATCCCTTTGGCGAAAAAATAACTTCGAGAGATTCGACGTAGAGAATATTCAATGTATCGAAATCTTTGAAGATAGAAAAGTCATCCACAGCTCGGGAGTAAGTTAAGGAAATTAGAAACTACTTCACCAACCTCATTGATCCCCAGGGAACAAATTTCATTAGCAAAGATTGACATATAGATGAAACATCCTGCAGGAAAAATGCATTTTCTTGATAGCTAAAAATGAAGTTTCCTGAATTAGCGGAAAACCCCACGAAATAAAAGAGATGGTTAAAGGATGGTTATTGTGAGTATCGCAAAAAAATGCAGCAAAACAAGATCTTACAGATTTCAATTGAGAAACGTATTTGCATATTTTAATGTCTGATTATTTATTTTGTATTAACCGAACGGAAATTATTTCTACTACTAATTTAGCCTAGAAAATGAAGGTCTACTCAATGATACCTCTTTTGGAGATAAATTCAAAACGAGATCTATTACTATGGTTTTTTTATTTTTCGTTCTGCATTTTCTTTATGAGATTCTCAAAAGATTACTTTCGTATCCTTCATTAACTCTCAAGGTTTTTCTAATTGTTATTATTGTTATTGTTAATAAGTGTAATAAGTATGATCACAGAAGGCTAAGCTTTGTTTTGTTATGTTAACAAAACCTTTACTGAGATCTGTGTGAAATTTCGTGAGTTGTTAATAATTTGTAATTTGCCTCCAAAAGTTGATATTTCGAATATCAACATGAATACAAAATTGAGTGGTGAACAAAGTGTTATCACATTTATTGATTAACTCTTCATTATAACCCATCTTCCATTGGCGGCAGCAATTTCAAAAAGAAGTTGCAAAATAACATGGTATAACTAATTAATTTCCGTTCCTACCAACCGAACATAATAATTGAAAGAAGAATACTTAAGAACCAAGATCAATACAGGACTAAGAAGATAATCGAACAATAAAAAATTGAATTGAAAACGTTTATAATAATAGTTTATTCAAATAATATTGCATAAAGAGGCAATACACAAGAACAAGTCAAAAAAAACATGAAACCCTAAATTATTGGAAGTTTCTCAGAGATTGGGCGACAGCTCTTAAATAAAGCAGGCACAATTATAAGACACAATCGATCTGTGAAAATAATCATGAACAGTTATTTGTTTTTTGTGTAGTAATCTAAGCCGCCTTTGCCAACTTTAGGTAGGTACGTAAAATTCGTTTTTTCGCCATAACTTGAAAACTAGAAATCTCAAGGATAGGGTATGTATTGGTAACTTCGTTTAATTTTTACGGCGAATCTAATGAATTGAAAAAAATATATGGGTTACAATTTGAAACAACGTAGTTTTCGATGTTTCTTCGTTTCGAAATGTGAGGCGGAAAAAAGAGCACTCTGTATACTGACTAAGATTCACTCGGATGAGTTATGTCTTTCATTGTTTCTTGTTTGCAAAACACCTTTCATTATTCTGGGAGCTCACGCCGTTCTCGCGATATATCAATTTTTTCAAAATGAAAAAAATCGATAATTTTCAAGTAAAACTAGGCTTTTTCATGAACGAAACAAACTATACTCATGTGTAGGCGTTTTTGTAATTGGGAGTGTTATCGAATCAGTCATCAATATACAGGGTGTTCTATATTAAATAACAAAGTTGGTATGCTCTTCCGGTATAATTGGATAGCATTATTAGTTCTCCATAAACTTGGTATACTCAGTACTAGTTGCTCAGCTAAAAAGTAAGCTAAATGATTACACTGTAATTCTACTCTCTGCATTCACCTTTCGGATCTATTCCAAAGAGTTGTAGTATTTCGCCCCTAATGCCACTCCTCTTTAATTTACGTAATGAAATATTATGACAGATATAGTCAAATGCTTCTGATGAATGTAGGAGAAGTCCAACTGGGATATTACCCTCCAGTGCATCAACAATCAAAGTGGTGAACTCATAAACTGCAGTTTCAATACTTTTTTGCTACACAAAACCATGCAGTTTATTTGTTAAAAATGCCGGCTCGGTAGCGTAGAGGATATGATGCTCGTCCCCTGCGCAAAGTTACCTGGGTTCCAACCCCACAAATTCGGTGCGATTTTTCGGATTATGGGAATCGCTTGAGTGTCCATCTTTCTGAGGAGATGTAAAGCTGTCGGTCCTGTATAACAAAGATGTGTTGGACATTGAAGATCCCTTCCCTCGACACGAGAGGGGTTCGGCAAAATTTCCGGGTTAGTGAGGTGACAGAATCCCCCGGCGTGTCATTGGCCGAAAGGCGGAAATAGAGACGATTTTATAAGTAGGTCTACTAAAACTCTTTCAAAAAGAACTAAGATGACGAATTGGGCGGTAGTTTCATGTATCTTCTTCATCACACTTGAACAACAGCTTTATAACTACTAATTTTAATATATCAATAAGAATACCAGATTTAATATTCATTATATGACAAAGAATCTCGACAATTAAGATGATTTAACTCTACAAAACCGAAGTTGAGACGTTGTCATACCCGCTTGAATTCCTGTTTTCAATTTTTCGAACAACTTTGAAGATTTCTTCTTGTATGACCTAGTGGTCTAATAAAGAAGGCTTCCATATCAAAGTGATGGTAACATATTTCCAACCTGCTTTTTAAGAAAATAAACAAAGGTATCACGAAGTAGATTACTATTCAAGAAATCAAGCTACACAACTGTTTATGTATTAGTATTCAGATGATCGCTATTTACGAATCTCGTACCGAAAAAAATTCAATAATCCCCTATATTTCATTAACTAAACTTTCTATAAATAAAACTTCTTTCAAATATTAATTCCCCTCTCGTCGTTTACGAAAAAATCATTCTCCTCAAAAAGTTCAACCTCTTCACGAACCCCAGACATCTCCAGAATCTAACACATCAAAGACGTCAGAAAACAGTCCGATCGAGTCTATAAAACGGGAAGAGATTGAAATGTCCCGTGACGTGGCGTGAGTCCGTCAAGTAGGCCACGGTCTGGGGGGTTGTGGGCCGTTGGGGGTGAAACGCGGGAAGGGAAAATTGTCGCTGCTGCCCGGGCAGACGTCTTTTGACCTGAGCGTGCATTGCTTTGAGCCACAGACTGATCGATCGAAGAGCTGACGCTGACGGGAGACGGACAGCTACGAAGGGTGATGCTTAGAGGGTGGTTTGGGGAAAGAGGGGTCGCTTCGAACTTCAGACACAGCGGCGATGCTGTTGCAGAGCTGCAACGTGCGACATTGTAGTCTCCGTCTGACCCGGTATCCGCATAATGGGTTCAGAGGTCAATTCAACTCGGTTTTCTCTGAATATTATTATGTTTTCGGCAGGGCATTTATACACAATTTTTTTTTAAATGCCATGCATCCTTAAGGAAACCATCATGTCTTATTTGGGTTTTCAATGAAACAAATCTCAGTCAAGAAACTATTTTGAAGGAAATCTGAACAAAAAGCTGATATAATTATATGAATAGAATGGCTAATGAAAATACCAAGGCATTTTTATTGCAAGCATTTGAGGATAAAATGAATAGAACGGAGAATTCTTCAAATATTATGTGTAATATTTCTCGTTCGAGAAATTTTAATACATCCATATAATTGACTCTTCAAATGAACTATCATAATAATCAACTTCCACAAGTATCATTTAACTTTAACTGTACATACCTTAGAGGCTTAATTCACTTTTATCAATGCAATTATCTGCGGGTAGTCTCTTGTCTTAAGTTGTTTACTGATGGCCGTCAATCAAGCAGGTTTATCATGGCCGTTATAGAAGTTGACCACCACCGAGGACTTTACTGGACATTGCCATCGGAGATGGTATTCAACAGCTCTTGCACTTTTTATTTCTACGAGAAAGCGACAGGATGGAATCCAGTAATATTCAATCCTGTTAAATTTTATTTTCTGATTTATTTTGTGAGTTGGAGATATTCTCAAGCAAGCTATCCTCCCCATTGAAATTGTCCCACTTTGGAATGTTTATTAATTAGTGAAAATAAACATACTAAAGATGCTAGCAACCAACTCTAAATCAATTGTGATCTGTGATAGATACAGGGTGTTTATGAACAAAAGATTCATATTGTAGTGAGGGATAGAGTAACTCCAGGCTTTTCAGAAATGGTTTTCAAGGGGATGTAACAGTCCTCATGGTAGACTAGGTCGAATGGCTTTAAGGCTCCAACAGTATAACTTTTCAATCATACATAGACCAGGAAAGAATCATTATGTTCCAGACTGTTTATCTAGAGCAATACCCGAAAATTACGAACTTTCAGAAATTTATACACCTACTAGTAATGATCCATGGTATAATAAACTTTTGTCACAAGTTAGGGAAGATCCATTAAATTTTCCAAATTTTCGTATATCTGAAAATGGTTATTTATACAAGAATAGAAGTACAAATTTCAACAACGCTGGTTCTTGGAAACAATTCTTACCCAAAGAAAATCGTCAAGAAATATTACGTAAATATCATGATGATCCTATTTCAGAAGGATATTTTGGAATTTTCAAAACTTTTCATAAAATCTATTCAAATTACTTTTGGCCAGGAATGAAACAAGACATTACCAAGTTTGTAAATAAATGTAGAATATGTGCTGCGCATAAGCCTGAACAGAAACTCAAATCAGGGAAAATGGGAACTAAACCTAAAGTAAATAGGTGTTGGCAATACATTGCATTAAATCTCATAGGTCCATTTCCACGTAGTTCTAAAGGCCACCAACATGTTCTTGTAGTTTGTGATTACTTTAGTAAATTTACTTTGCTTTTTCCAATTCGTAAAGCCATTGCTTCAACAATTGTAAAATTGTTGGAAGAACAAGTATTTTTTATATTTGGAGTCCCGGAATTGCTTAAATGTGATAACAGAGTCCAATTCAAAAGCAAAGAGTTCTGTAAACTATTAAAACAGTATAATGTAAAACCTTTTTATAACCCACTGTATCATCCAGAACCAAATTTTACTGAAAGAGCAAACCGTGTAATTAAGACTATGATTTCTAGTTATATTGAAAAAAATCACAAAACTTGGGACAAATACTTAGCTCAACTTGGTTGTGCTTATAGAACTGCTAAACATGATGTAATTCAAAATACACCCTATTTAGTGAACTTTGACTTGAAAATGATCATAAATGGTAGTGAGTATGATATCGAAAGGGATAGAAATAGTATCGTTGAAAATTCTGTACATAGTGATCAAATGAAACCTGAAAAAGTAGAACTTCGGAAATTGAGAACCTTTGTTGAAGAAAGATTAAAATCGGCTCATGAAAAAGCTGAACACACTTATAATTTAAGACATAGACCACAATCTTATAATGCTAATGATTATGTTTGGGTAAAAACACACCATCTTTCCTCTAGTATTAAGGACTTTAGTGCAAAACTCGGAGATAAATATGTGGGTCCTTATAAGGTGAGAAAGAAACTTGGTATTAATACTTATGAAGTTGAAGATGAGTCTGGAAATTCTAAAGGAGTGTGGCATGTATCACAACTCAAACCAGACAAAACTTTAGATAATTAGTTATATTGTGATAATTTGTGTGAGTTTTCTGGTATATATTTATATATATATATATATATATATATTATATAGTCTATTCTTTCAATAGTTCAAAGGATGGCATTTCTTTCTAGAAGTTAAAAAAATTCAATTTTTTTTTGGGACAAGGGAGGTATGTAACAGTCCGATTTCTCGAATTAATCATTTATATCTTTTCAACTCAGTTTTCATAATTTTATTGATAATTCAATCTCATTTCATCAAGTAAATATTCAAACAGTTTGAAATTCGAATTAGGAATCTACAGTTAATGAAAATTATAGTTATATCCGTAAGGTGTCGCTGCTATTGATCTAGGTTGTTCGCCGGTTAATTGTGAAGTCAGTACTTGAAAGAAGATCGTTTTCTCGTTTCTGTGGGAGAACGGAAAACAGTAACTCATTCTATGTTTCGTTTCCACTTTATTGTTGTGAAGAAAATAATGTCGCTTTTTATTAATTTTTTTGAATATCAATAGTTTTTTGATAGAACCGAGTCTATATAAGTTCGGAATTCATTAGATTCTTTCTCTTGTCCATTTAGAAATCTTCGGAATCATTTGTTATTTTATTGGAGCTGTGTTGTAGCGATTGAAGTGAAAAATTTGCAGAAATTGAAATTAAGTATTCATAGATTTTTCTGGATAAATTGCAATCGTCTAAGGCGTATAAGTAGTCGGTAATTTTGCCGGATTTCCTCGACAACCATTTCAATTAGCAAGTGGAGAGATTTCGAATTTTCTTTTGTAAATTAACCTAGATCGATATCTGCTATTCCAAGGATTTTTTTTTGTTCACCGTCAAGATATTTGAGTTTTCAACTTTATGCCAAACCTTGTTATCTTACGTCTGGGGTAACCACGTTTTTGGGGAAAAAGTCTTGCCACCTAGGACAGACACGTTACGAACGATATTCAGCCAAACAAGTAACCTGTAAGCTGTACGATACAGGAATACCAGATAACTGATGTAAAACACCAAATCTAATCATCGTGGGAATTAATCTCATTGATAAAAGCTAAGTGTTTCTCTTAACCATCAAATTCTTTTTTTTTCTATTTTATTTAATTGTTGACAGAGCTCTATCATTAAATTTCGCTTTGTTGAAGACCTCAGATTATTTTAAATTTAGAATTTGTACTATGTAATTTGAATTCATCTCATCTGAGACTCATTTTATTGTTAGTGGTTAATCTTTTTTAGTTTTTTTTTTGTATAATTTTCTTTGATTAGAGTTAGTAAATCATTAATCAGATACTGTGATTTTGGATATTTATCTTGTAATAAAGCTAGTTGATTGAAGTGATGAGTATTATTCCTAAGGCTATATCTAGGACCTAGGTTCTAGACGAAGATCGCACAAACAGAGATTAAGGGACTCTGATCAAGCTAGGCATAGGTATTAATAGGTAGTGTCAATTGTAATTTTCTTCAACTAGCCTTTTTATAATTTAATGTCATTACACGTGATTAGTTAAGTTTCGTAATTCCAGTAAAATTGAAATATTTCTCCAATTTTAGACAAAATCAGAAACAAAACCATTACAGGGATTTATGGTATTTGGTCAAATCAATTGATCATTTATAACTCAGGAACCCCTAGACCAAAATTGATGAAATTTCACACATTTATTCATCTCGTCTTGCTTAATTGATTCATGAAAAAACGTAGGGCAGGTCCGTGCTCAATTCAAACTCATATTTCAGAAAAACGGATATAGACATATATATGAATAATCTGAATTTTTTCTGTACTCCGGAGCTATGATTCATAACGTCCAAAACGTGTAAAAAATCATCAAATTTTCACTACCAATAAAATTAACAATGAAAATATAATGATCAGCCTTCTTCAGGTCATACAAAAATTTCATGTTAGATAAGTTGTTAATTTATTGTTTTTCGAAAGGGTTTACGGTTATTTTCATGAAGAAAGCTAAACACCACGTTTGCTACTGCTTGATAAAATGAAAATGAACAAAACATAAAACAAGGCTTCCGATATTATTTCCTGATCAATTGTATTATCATGGAAAGCTTTTAGTTCGAATTGCGTTCAAATTCGCAAGATTGTGCATAATACATTTACTATTCACAGATGTTGCATTAGAATAACTAAGGTAATCACACTGAAAAAGAATGCTACCCTATGATTCTAAAACTGTTCATGGATCAGTTGTAGTCAAAGGAGCAGAACGGGCCCCTATCAATCCTTTATACAGTGTGTTCCAACGAAAATTTGACCCCCCCTATAACTCCGAAATGAGTAACATTAGCGAAAAACACCAAGACACGTCGATTTTTGTTTCGAGGGGGAGCATTTTTCGAAATAATTCGAAACTTCTCAGATCAACCCCCTACCCCCAGCAACCCTAACTTTGAAATTCATCATAGGGAATAAGGGTCGAGTGGCACCTTACTGAAAAGGTCTGTCAATTCTCCACCTTGATTTGTCATTTTTAGAATTTTAAATTAACATACAGGGTGTCGCAACCAAGGGTGAAGTTGAATTCCTGGAAATCCCAAATACTAAATGAAATAGATTTATTTTGGCATAATGCAAGCGCAGGTTTATGCTCGGTCTAGAAAAACGACCTACACTTGTGAATTTGGAGTTGGTGCAATCAACCCCTATTTCCAGCATCCCCAACTCAAAAATCATTCGATCGATAATAGGTCAAGTGGCACCTCGTTGGAAAGGTAATGCAATTTTCTCTTCGAATTTGGTATTTTCGAAATTCAGAATCATCATACAGGGTGTCCTGAAGCAGGAACATTGAAAATCCAAATAACTTTTTGAAACTGGTTCATTTCGGTATACAAGAACATGTTTGATCCGAGAATAGGACTTTCTTGTGTGGTTATAGAATTTTGCAATTAACCCTTCCATTCAGCATCCCCAACTTGAAAATCATACAAATAATTCAAGTGGCATATCTTCAGAAAGGTTTTTGAATTCCAGAATGATTAAAGCATTTCATTCAGTTCGGCTCTCCATACAGGATGTCGCTTTCGAAAAATTCAATATCGTCATTTGAAATTATCAACTAAAATTAATTCGAAACTGTTAAAAGTATTGGGGTACGATGTGTTGAGCATCAATTACGAAAAATAAAGCTGATTTCTGCATTGAAAATGTTCACATTTTTTCATTTCCATCTGGCGTGCAGTCATCTGTTATTTCTCATTTTTGCAATGAAATATTATTATTATTCAGATCAGTTCCTCATTATTGTTGTTGTTCGTCAGTTGAAATTAATCTGAAAATGGTTTATTCCACTGAGGAAAGGGTCGAAATTGTATCGACGTATTTTCGAAATAACAGTTGTGCCAAAGAAACGGCAAGGATATTCGATAGGAACCATCCTGAAAGAGAAAGGGAGTCAGTCACCAGTACGTTAAATATTTGGTTGACAAATTCCTAGCTACGGGTTCGGTGGCAAACAAAAACATGAAGTGGCATGTCCTGTCAGAAATGAGGCAACGGAAGTGGCAGTAGTGGGTCATCTACAAATGGAGAATACTACTTCGATCAGAAAACTATCTCGTCTGACTGGTGTATCAGCTACAACTGTCCATAGAATCGTGAAACATCACAAATTTCACCCTACAAGGTAAAATTAGTGCATGAAATAAACGAAGATGATCCAGATCGTCGTTTACAGTTTTGTGAAAATCTAAGTGAAAACCTAAACGCTAATCCAAATTTTCTGAATAACATCTGTTTTTCTGATGAAAGCACCTTTATGCTCAGTGGTGAAGTGAATAGACATAATTGTCGATATTGGGACACACAGAATCCTCATTGGTTTAGAGAGGCCCACACGCAAAGGCCTCAGAAGTTGAACGTTTGGGCAGGAATTTTTGGCAATCATCTAGTTGGGCCTTTCTTTATTGAGGGTAATCTGAATGGAAATGGCTACCTACAGTTGTTAGAGGAACACATACATCCTAGATTGACAGAAATTTTACAGAACGATCCAACTCTTTCTGAGGACGAAATGCGTTTTCAACAAGACGGTGCTCCTCCGCATTATGATGCTCGGGTGCGCCAATATTTAGACGAAAATTTCCCAGGAAGGTGGATTGGTAGAAGAGGACCTGTTGAGTGGCCAGCCAGGTCACCAGATTTAAATCCCTAGATTTTTTTTGGGGCCATCCAAAATCTAAAGTTTATGCCACAAGACCAGAAAACCTGGAGGAGCTGCGGATGAGGATTATCACAGAATGCCGACTTTTGACTCCTGAAGTTTTCGCTAATGTGAGAAGAGAGTTCGAAAATCGTCTGTATAACTGTATGGAGGTGGGCGGAGGTCATTTTGAACAATTGTTGTAATAATCAAGTTAGTTTTTTGTTTTCAATTGAATACAAGTTCAATAAATCTCGTTTTCCTGTTTAGATGAGCATCCAATCAGTTTCTCCATCATCCCCTCATCCTGATCCTCACGCCAGAAAACCTCGATTGCCAAACTGAAACCAATGCCTCAGTGATTCAGAAAATAGAAAAATCTTTCTGGAACTTTGCCACTCAACCTGTAATCACTTGTATGATTTTTTGAGTTGGGGATGCTGAATGGAAGAGATTGATTGCAAAAATTCCATATTCACGCAAGAGAGTCTTATTCTCGAATCAAACATAAACATGTTCTCGTATTATACCGAAATGAACCAGTTTCAAAAAGTTATTTGGGTTTTCAGTGTTCCTGCTCCGGGACACCCTGTATGCTGATTCTGCATTTCGAAAATACCAAATTCGAAGAGAAAATTGAAATACCTTTCCAACGAGGTGCCACTTGACCTATTTTCGATCGAATGATTTTTGAGTTGGGGATGCTGGAAATAGGGGTTGATTGCACCAACTCCAAATTCACAAGTGTAGGTCGTTTTTCTAGACCGAGCATAAACCTGCGCTTGCATTATGCCAAAATAAATCGATTTCATTTAGTATTTGGGATTTGCAGGAATTCAACTTACCCTCGGTTGGGACACCCTGTATGTTAATTTAAAATTCTAAAATGACAAATCAGAATGGAGAATTGACAGACCTTTACAGTAAGGTGCCACTCGACCCTTATTCCCTATGATGAATTTCGAAATTAGGGTTGCTGGGGTAGGGGTTGATCTGACAAGTTTCGAATTATTTCGAAAAATGCTCTCCCTCGAAACAAAAATCGACGTGTCTTGGTGTTTTTCGCTAATGTTACTCATTTCGGAGTTATAGGGGGGGTCAAATTTTCGTTGGAACACACTGTATACGATTTTATACAGTTTAAATATGAGGTAAAATCCTAATGATATAATCAATTCTATTTATCTATTCGAATTTTTTCCCAAGACTTTTGTGACATACGTTATTAGAACGCTTTGATCATAGCTCCGGAATAAGAAAAATTTATACTATCCTATCATATACAGGGTGTCTTTATTAAAATATGAATTTTGCGCTGAGAATGGCCCTGCATTTCGATTTTTCTCAGTGAGTAGAATAAGTAAGATGAGCTTAATAAATGTGTGAAATTTCATCAAGTTTGGTCAACAGGTTCTCGATTTATGAATGACAAAATATTTGACCAAAGACGGAAATAACTCTGTATCTTGAAAGCCAGGAAGCTCGATGACTTTCATACACTATTTCGGAAAGACCTGGAGTTACTACTCTATCCCCCATTACATATAACCCTTTTATCCGGAAACACCCTCTTATATATCCGGCGTTTAATATTGAATACGAATAACACGGTTCAAAATTATTTGATTATCGAGAGAAAAATACTTTTGACTATCCGGGGAGCTTATATCATCAGAGAACTATTTAATTTTGTCATTTCAATTGGAACTACTTGTATATTCATCAATTTTCGAATAACTTTCCTGAATTCTGACATATAGTACCTGAAACTCACCATTCGCGAAATATTCAATTGTTCAGAAATAAAATTCTTCAAGAACATCTTTTTTTTTTCAAATTGTCTGATAACGAGGTTTGAAAACGCTAAAAACCTTTTCTAACAATTGTGAAGCTTCAGCGTATGAAATTCCATTCAACAGAAAAAAAAGAGGAAAATTCTTCACTAATTGGGTTAATTGTAAAGAATATGTCAAGAATACTCCTTTAATAATAAAAACAAGTACTGTGTTTTAAGGAATTTTACTTAATAATTGCGATTCGTAACGCGTTTCACTACACCGTAGCTTCTTCAGACGAATGATTATGCAGAAAAATGTAAATGAGAATATAACTATAAATGTTCTTGAGTAATTAAAAGCTTATTGGTTACTTCTTCTTGAGTGGTTATTTATGACAGGTATATCCAATAAAATTAAGGAATATATTGCTCCCCGAAAAGATTCAATAGAGGTGAAGGGCTTAAATCGACTTGTTCATTGATGAGTCTACCTGAGTGTTTGTATTTATTTATTTCTAAAGTTTCCCAAAGATCTACCTTCCAATATTTATTATCTGTATGCAAAATTTCAAACTGTGGGTCGAAAGAATGATTATTTTCTAAGAGATGATTCGCGTAATTTGAATCTGATTTTTATTTGAAAAACTGCGTTTATGTTCCGATATTCTAATATTAAAATTTCTATGTGTTCTACCAATGTAGAAATTATCACAGTCATTGCAATTCAATCTATAAACACCTGATTTATTGTTTTTACCTGGTTTGGTTTTATTATTTTTACATATTTGCCTAAATTATTATTAGTTTGGAAAGCTATGTTGAAATTATTGCTACTTAAGAATGATTTCAGTTTCTCACTTGTAATGCCAACGTAGGTTAAGGTGTTGAATTTTTGTTTCAATTTATCGACAGGGTAAACTTCATTCAATGCGATTCTACTTTGATTTTTATTTAAAATATTATTTATTAGTTTGGGATTGTAACCATTATTTTTGGCTATTTGTTTAATCAAATTTAGTTCTTTGTTGAAATTTTCTGGTGATAGCGGGATGTTAATCAATCTATGAATAAAACTATTGAATGCTGACATTTTATGTTGATATGGATGACACGACGAGTTATGTATTATAATATCTGTATGTGACGGCTTATGGTAAATTGCGAAAACATGTTTTCCATTTTCATTCGAAATTGTTACGTCTAAGAAATTTATCGAATTATTGTTTTCTATTTCGGTTGTGAATGCAATTTTTGGATGTAATGAATTTATATGATTTTCGAAAATTTTCAACTGTCTATCTGTTCCTGTGAAGCAAATAATGATATCGTCTACATAGCGATACCAGTATAAACAATATTTACTGAGTGGATGATTATGAATTAATTTCTCTAAGTTATTCATGAAAATTTCTGCTAACAAAGGACTCAACGGATTGCCCATAATCAAGCCGTCTTCAATAGTATAATATTTGTAATTGAAATGGAAATAATTTTGATCTAAACAAATTTTTAATAATGAAAGAATATCTGATTTAATGATAGTATTGACATGATTCCTTTCTAATAATTCTTCAACTAAGTAATGCGTATCTTTTGGAGGAATGTTGGGAAATAGATTCTTAACATCGAAAGAAATAAGTTTGGAATTAGGTGGTATAGTGGTATCTTTGATATTGGCAATAAGTTCGTATGAATTTTTGACCGAAAATTCAGATTTAAAATTGCAATGTTTTATTAGCAAGTCGTTGAGGAATTTTGAAAGTTTGAACGAAGGTGCCGTTACATAAGAAACAACAGGTCTAATAGGGTAATTAGGTTTATGAAGTTTTATCAACGAATATAATTCGGGGGATTGTGGATTGGAGTTAATGAATTTATATTTTTCTTGGTCTGTAATTAATGATTTTGCTGTCGAAATTATGTTTTTAACAACTTTCTGAAATTTTGCGTTAGGATCCTTAGTTGATGTTATATAGCTTCCGGCTGTTAAGAATTCTTCAGTTTTAGAAATATAATCGGTTTTACTAATCGCAAAGACGGTGTTACCTTTATCTGCTTTAGTGAATACTAAATCGTTCTTGGTACTATTTTCACGAATTGTTTTTATTATCTTATAATCGGAATTGCAATGAGGTGATAATTTCGAAAAGTCTTCTTTGATGATTTTTGCTGTTTGATGTTTGGCTAAAATATTATCTTTGGAGTTTTTGAGAATAATTTCGGAGTCTATGCCTAACTGTTCAAAATTAGTTTTATTATGTTTTGGATGTAAATTATGTTTGGATCCTTTTTCTAATAGATCTTTTTGTGGTTGTGTAAAATCGGTATCAGTTAAATTAGTGAATCTTTCAAAAAATTTATGGTCTGAAAATTTATCAGTTGAAGGTTTGGGTGGAGAAATTTTGAATTTAAGTGAATTCAACTTTTTCTGTTGTTGCTGAAACTTTTTATGAATTAAAATTTTGACATCGTATCTGGATTCAGTCTAAAATATCAAACTCAACAGAGTGCAATCTAAACAATAATTCCGTATGGATTACCTTCAAATATATGTTTGCAACGTCCCTCCTGTTGTACTGGATTTTCATATCCTCTTTGAGCCATATGCGTTGGCCTTTCTCAATTGCTCTTCTTGCTGGTCCACTGTTGTTATGTGTCTTCAACCGTATGTAATTGGGAATCAACCTGTTTTTCAAGCACATTGAGTAGAACCATATATTCTGCGTGTGAACTGCACATCTTAGTAGTATTTTGAAATACCACAAAGCCAAAAAGCCGGTATCAGCTTTCTTTAACATTTATAGTTATATTCTCATTTACATTTTTCTGCATAATCATTCGTCTGAAGAAGCTACGGTGTAGTGAAACGCGTTACGAATCGCAATTATTAAGTAAAATTCCTTAAAACACAGTACTTGTTTTTATTATTGATAATGGAATTTTACCAAGTAAAAGCCTCCCAAATTCAAATACTCCTTTATCTAGCTGCTCTAAGGAAACTAGCAGACGGATCACGCTGATACTGAGTATCATTATGAAAAGCAACTTAATCACATTGTTTAAAACGTTTTGGGCGGAAATTCAAACGTATAACACCTGATATTTTCTCACATACAGAACGTACTATATGAGAATTTTTGATTTTAGATTTCAGACCACACCATTAGCTTGGTACCAATTATTGACTTAAGCTGCCAATATCAGTTCTCTTGTGAATTTCTATGCCAATAAACGAATATATTAGGTTCTTTTGAAAGTAATTTACCATTTTTTTTCTTGAATGTGTAATTATCCTTTCCAGTACGACCACTACTCTTCCGCATACTTCTAGGTAGTATGATTCAAATACAAATTTTCTGATATTTACTGACAGGATTTATTTTGTAATTTCTTACATCCCCATTTGAATCGAAGCTTTCGTCCTTCTTGAATCGTCATCATTCAAAGCACGCTGGTCTGGAGAATCTTTCTAATTTCCGAAAACTTTAGGCAAATCTTGGATTATTTCATTATCTCTGACCCCACAATATCTTGTGTTTAACATTGATGATGAAACATTTCAAAAATATAACATTTTTTCTCGACGGTTGATGAGCAAATGACAGACGTTAGTGAGATATTTTTGAGAACTCATGCAAAATGATTAAAGTAATTTTTCGTCGCCACGTTCCTTCAACTGACCTTTGGGAATGAGATGCATCTTCAAGGGTAAAATATGCCGAAAATGCTACTATCAACTATTTATGTAATGAAACATCGATCAGAACTATTGCACCGCATGAAATAAAAAAGCTTTGCGTTGTCAACTATTAAATAACATACAGTGTGTTCCAACGAAAATTTGACCCCCCCTATAACTCCGAAATGAGTAACATTAGCGAAAAACACCAAGACACGTCGATTTTTGATTCGAGGGGGAGCATTTTTCGAAATAATTCGAAACTTGTCAGATCAACCCCCTACCCCAGCAACCCTAATTTCGAAATTCATCATAGGGAATAAGGGTCGAGTGGCACCTTACTGTAAAGGTCTGTCAATTCTCCATTCTGATTTGTCATTTTAGAATTTTAAATTAACATACAGGGTGTCCCAACCGAGGGTAAAGTTGAATTCCTGCAAATCCCAAATACTAAATGAAATCGATTTATTTTGGCATAATGCAAGCGCAGGTTTATGCTCGGTCTAGAAAAACGACCTACACTTGTGAATTTGGAGTTGGTGCAATCAACCCCTATTTCCAGCATCCCCAACTCAAAAATCATTCGATCGAAAATAGGTCAAGTGGCACCTCGTTGGAAAGGTATTTCAATTTTCTCTTCGAATTTGGTATTTTCGAAATTCAGAATCAGCATACAGGGTGTCCCGGAGCAGGAACACTGAAAACACAAATAACTTTTTGAAACTGGTTCATTTCGGTATAATACGAGAACATGTTTATGTTTGATTCGAGAATAAGACTCTCTTGCGTGAATATGGAATTTTTGCAATCAATCTCTTCCATTCAGCATCCCCAACTCAAAAATCATACAAGTGATTACAGGTTGAGTGGCAAAGTTCCAGAAAGATTTTTCTATTTTCTGAATCACTGAGGCATTGGTTTCAGTTTGGCAATCGAGGTTTTCTGGCGTGAGGATCAGGATGAGGGGATGATGGAGAAACTGATTGGATGCTCATCTAAACAGGAAAACAAGATTTATTGAACTTGTATTCAATTGAAAACAAAAAACTAACTTGATTATTACAACAATTGTTCAAAATGACCTCCGCCCACCTCCATACAGTTATACAGACGATTTTCGAACTCTCTTCTCACATTAGCGAAAACTTCAGGAGTCAAAAGTCGGCATTCTGTGATAATCATCATCCGCAGCTCCTCCAGGTTTTCTGGTCTTGTGGCATAAACTTTAGATTTTAGATGGCCCCACAAAAAAAAATCTAGGGGATTTAAATCTGGTGACCTGGCTGGCCACTCAACAGGTCCTCTTCTACCAATCCACCTTCCTGGGAAATTTTCGTCTAAATATTGGCGCACCCGAGCATCATAATGCGGAGGAGCACCGTCTTGTTGAAAACGCATTTCGTCCTCAGAAAGAGTTGGATCGTTCTGTAAAATTTCTGTCAATCTAGGATGTATGTGTTCCTCTAACAACTGTAGGTAGCCATTTCCATTCAGATTACCCTCAATAAAGAAAGGCCCAACTAGATGATTGCCAAAATTCCTGCCCAAACGTTCAACTTCTGAGGCCTTTGCGTGTGGGCCTCTCTAAACCAATGAGGATTCTGTGTGTCCCAATATCGACAATTATCTCTATTCACTTCACCACTGAGCATAAAGGTGCTTTCATCAGAAAAACAGATGTTATTCAGAAAATTTGGATTAGCGTTTAGGTTTTCACTTAGATTTTCACAAAACTGTAAACGACGATCTGGATCATCTTCGTTTATTTCATGCACTAATTTTACCTTGTAGGGTGAAATTTGTGATGTTTCACGATTCTATGGACAGTTGTAGCTGATACACCAGTCAGACGAGATAGTTTTCTGATCGAAGTAGTATTCTCCATTTGTAGATGACCCACTACTGCCACTTCCGTTGCCTCATTTCTGACAGGACATGCCACTTCATGTTTTTGTTTGCCACCGAACCCGTAGCTAGGAATTTGTCAACCAAATATTTAACGTACTGGTGACTGACTCCTTTCTTTCAGGATGGTTCCTATCGAATATCCTTGCCGTTTCTTTGGCACAACTGTTAGTTCGAAAATACGTCGATACAATTTCGACCCTTTCCTCACTGGAATAAACCATTTTCAGATTAATTTCAACTGACGAACAACAACAATAATGAGGAACTGATCTGAATAATAATAATATTTCATTGCAAAATGAGAAATAACAGATGACTGCACGCCAGATGGAAATGAAAAAAACATTTTCAATGCAGAAATCAGCTTTATTTCTTCGTAATTGATGCTCAACACATCGTACCCCAATACTTTTAACAGTTTCGAATTAATTTTAGTTGATAATTTCAAATGACGATATTGAATTTTTCGAAAGCGACATCCTGTATGGAGAGCCGAACTGAATGAAATGCTTTAATCATTCTGGAATTCAAAAAACCTTTCTGAAGATATGCCACTTGAATTATTTGTATGATTTTCAAGTTGGGGATGCTGAATGGAAGGGGTTTATTGCAAAAATTCTATAACCACACAAGAAAGTCCTATTCTCGGATCAAACATGTTCTCGTATACCGAAATGAACCAGTTTCAAAAAGTTATTTGGATTTTCAATGTTCCTGCTTCGGGACACCCTGTATGATGATTCTGAATTTCGAAAATACCAAATTCGAAGAGAAAATTGCAGTACCTTTCCAACGAGGTGCCACTTGACCTATTATCGATCGAATGATTTTTGAGTTGGGGATGCTGGAAATAGGGGTTGATTGCACCAACTCCAAATTCACAAGTGTAGGTCGTTTTTCTAGACCGAGCATAAACCTGCGCTTGCATTATGCCAAAATAAATCTATTTCATTTAGTATTTGGGATTTCCAGAATTCAACTTCACCCTTGGTTGGGACACCATGTATGTTAATTTAAAATTCTAAAATGACAAATCAAGGTGGAGAATTGACAGACCTTTTCAGTAAGGTGCCACTCGACCCTTATTCCCTATGATGAATTTCAAAGTTAGGGTTGCTGGGGTAGGGGTTGATCTGAGAAGTTTCGAATTATTTCGAAAATGCTCCCCTCGAAACAAAAATCGACGTGTCTTGGTGTTTTTCGCTAATGTTACTCATTTCGGAGTTATAGGGGGGGTCAAATTTTCGTTGGAACACACTGTATAGAACAATCTTATAGATAACCTTAAGAAATTCTATAAAATAAATTTTGTATCAAAATATTAACTATTCAGTTGAAACTCTAATGAGTTTAAACTTTTATATACAAAGGCGCTATTCTAGAGTAAAATATCACCGAACTTTTTATTTCATCGACATCATTATAATTTTGTCCCGTCCTCCTGAATCTTAATAATTTTCAACCCAAGCTAAACCATAAAAGTTCCATTACTACCTAATAACATATAAGCGATTACCCGTGATTTTAAAATAACAGGTTCTGGACCAATTTATTCGGTTTAAAAGTTGATGTCTCGCGAACTAATAGGTAATGATCAGGTATCATTTGAGAAACTAAATCCATTTAGAGGATACAGATAATGATACCGGCAATTTTGGACATATTATTTTGAAATTCGAACATCGATTTTTGGAAAGTGGGCTTTAAGATTAGAATCTTCTTTCCGTAAAGGCATGGATATAATAATTGTATCAATTTCTCATTCTATTCTTGGTCTATTATTAACAAACTTTTCAACGAATACTCAAAGCGAACATAACTGTGCCTACCTATTTCACTGTTACGCTTTCTTGGCTGAACCACCAAACGGATTTTCATGAAATTTGATATGGAGATACCTTAAACTTCAGAAAATGACATTTACTATTTTTTTTGAAAATTCACTACGCTGTGAATTTGCTGCGCGAGCTGCTAAGCGAAATATGGCAACACCGCCGTGTGCTCTGGATGTTGTTTCAACTTTTCACGATGTACTCGGGAACTTACCCATCTACACAGATGGACTTGTATTAGAGTGGATTACGAACCATTCTCCTAGACCGTACAATGATAACTGCCACCACATGGATTACAAGTTTTCTGGTCTTCGGAAGTTCATGCACTCTTTTGACGACTCTTGCAAGTGTCACTTTTTTGTTCAAGGACAACCTCCATAACTTGAACCCGGATTCGAACCAGGCACCTGGGTTAAGCAGTCGCTGCTTAACTGTTATCCGAAATGTAACCTATTCTAGCTGTTACTGAATGGTGTGAAATCCATGCAGTGATCCTTAATGCCAATGTTGATAGATCTTGCAGAGATTTCCAGATAAGATACCGTTCATTTACTATTCAGTCCAATAAGAGCAACCTTGCTGTCCGAAGGGATAATAATTGGTCTCCTCTGGAGACCTCTATCTTTTTTATGGCAGAGATTTCTGCTTGAAGAACGTTGTTTATCTTCTAGAGCATTGATATCACGAATTGTGTTTTTTTCGAATAATCACTGGTTCATCCTTTCATAGTATTGGAATCGTCCAAGTACCATACTATATCCCGGACGCTCGAAGACTCTCTAACCTGAACTTCACTGAAGATGGTACATTGAAATATATCCTCTAGTATTTATCAAGGCATTTTTTTCTTTCCTATAATGAGTCTTCGGTCTTTGACAATTCTGTTATCTTGGATTATATTTTATTGACTTTGTAACTTCCAGTACTTATGGAGGATTTAACTCTAGACTAGATTTTATGGCCTCCGCTTGAATGAATATATCCAACGGATGCAGGTTCTGAACCACCTCCATGTCGGCCGTTGGTGCGTCGTTCGTGTGTCCGGTGACATACAGCCTTCGGAGTTCATTTAATTCCCCTCTTGTCCCGTCTGTACCCCCATGGATCAACATGGATCGCAAGTTTTTCGACAAGCGCGTTTAGCGGTTATGAGAGCAAATTTGTGTGTTATAATTCCTAGATTCAAGTTGTTTGCTCCATGCGAGTTTTCTGTCCAGGGTATCACTTCATATAATATCTTTCGATCGTAAAAGTAATAAATAATGAAATAATTGATTTTCAAATAATGTTTCATTAGAAAATAATTCATTTGCAAATGTCAAAAAATGGAGAACACTCTTTGCGACTGTCTTCAAGATCTCATTCCACCGCTACGTTTATTGCATTTGTTTAGATACGGTCTGTAGAATTCATCAACGCTACGTCGATTTATTGGTTCAATATATTCATTGTGTATTGTTAAGTTATACTTTATATAGGTTTCAGACAAGAGTATTACTCATTTCTCCATCGACAATATAATTGTTTTCATTTAATTGATTATTACATTCCTCCAGCACTTCCTTGCAACTATTAATCATTGCTGAATAATATATCGAATCAGATTATTACACAATTATGAAGAATAATGAATTTCTATATTAGAATATCTAATTGCGAAACTGTGACTTTTCACCTTAATTGAAAATACGAGGATTCAGGTATTGAGAATTGGCAACAGTAATGTTGTTAGGCGCCATTTTAGAAAGTATATCGTTTTTCAAACGATTTTAAAATAATATCTCATTTTAAAATATTGAATCAACAAAATCAACGTGTACATTAACAGATAAGATGGTATACGTTTCAAAGTAAAGAAAAAATTATAAACTAATTCATTTTATTCAAGTCACCCTCGCAGTGGATACAGCAATTTGCGCCGTTTGTAAGAATAGCGAATAAGTATTTTAGATCATCGATCGAGAAGTTTTGCAAGATAGCTATACAAGACTTGTAGAGGGCATTTGGGTCCTGGAAACGTTTTTCTTTCACAATAACTGCGAAACATTTAAACAAAATCTTATGGCAAATCTGTATATTCTTCTTCAGGAAGAACCGTTTATGCCCTTCTATCTTCCAAATTAGACCTTAACTTGTTCCGTCTTCGGTTTTCCTCATCCTGGATGCAAATTGTCACTCTACCTTTTTCTGGAGCCTCGTCTGCTTTTTGTACCTAATAGAGATATGTCGCTGGCAATTTTTACCATACGGTTTCTGTATTCAGTCTATTGTTTATTTTCCTGAAACTTAGTGGAGTATTCTTATTTCGGTCGTTTCCATTATCTTTGCATTGTCTATGCGGTATGCCCTAATCCTTCGTATAAATTATCCCCAAAAGGTTTGAGAATTGAGGGTACTTTTTTCAATGACGCAACGCCTAGCAAATCAGTTTCATGGACTTGGGGTGCCAATGTCCACATTCTTTGAGCTGCTCTTGCTATTATTTTTTGAATTCTGTTGTTTTACCTGGTACAATAGTGATCATTTAAACAGAATTTATTCCTCCCCCGGAGCTGATGGAGTAAGCAATAAAAGATTAAAAACTTTGCCAAAAAATTGTGTTGAGTATCTCAACACAATTATTAATAACATTCCCACACATCAGTACTTTCCAAACGTTTGGAAAGAAGCAATTGCTGTTTGCCTACCGAAGCCTGGAAAAAATCTCAGCTCCCCTACGAGCTACAGGCCCATATCACTACTACCTGCCATCAGTAAGGTAGTATAAAAAGTAATTCTAGTGTGTTTTAAAGCACATATTGATGCGCACTCCATCATCCTGGACTTTTAATATGGTTTTCGTAAAAATCACGGAACTGGACACCACTTACTTCGAGTTGGAGAATTCATCTCCAATACTCTCAACTAACGTTGGCACGCCGCTATGTTGTTGCTTGATGGCGAACAAGTATTCGACAGCGTCTGGCACGTCGGCTTAAATAATAAAAGGATGGGTTTCAAATTTCCTCAATATCTCACGAACGTTGTGCGTTTGCCCTTACAAATCGCACGCTCTAGGTTAGAGCATCTCAACACCCCGTATCATAACGGCTGGTGTTCCTCAGGGGTCAGATTTATCGCCTTCACTGTTTATTCTTTTCTCTGCGGGTATCCCTACTGACAAAAATGTCCTTACGGCTCTCTGCGCGGACGATATTTCCCTCCTCTCTTCCAGTAATCATATTACATACAGAATTTCACATATCAAGCGACACTTACCAGTCCTCCTAGACTGGTACTCAAATGGCGTCTAAAAATTAATGAAGCTAAATCCGAGGCCACCTATTCTCCAAGAGAAGGAGGGAGCCTCCAAACTTCACAATTCATAACTCCAAAATCCCATGGAAACGCTCGGTCAAATATCTAGGGATCCATCTCGATAAACGTCTGACTTGGAACAAACAAATCAAGCTTCAACCTTTCTTCCGAAACAAAAAAGTTTTTCCAAGAACCAAACTTTTAGCTTTCAACGCTATTATCCGTAGTATTTTTACTTACGCCATACCAATCTACGGCACTGCACCTAAAAAGCGTTTCAGCAAATTAGAAGGTACCTTCTCCAAATTACTGCGCTCGTCGCTAAACATCACATGGTTTGTGTGGAACGCCGATATCCTTAAGGATTTCGAAGTACCCTCACTTACCGAATTAACTCTCAAATTAGCACGCAACTTACGTGAAAATATCTCTGAACACGAGAATCAAACGATTGCCGTATTAGCAAACTGTCAGCCCAAACGGTTCGATATAGTTCCTCGACCGTGCTCCCTAGTTAATTAAATAGGTTCTCTTCCCTCCAAATATCTCCGTCCGCGTAAGCGTATTGACATTTAAGTCACTCTCTAATCTCAGTATCCTTTAATTCTGCACTATGGAGACTATAGCCTTCGGGCTGGAACTCCAAGGAGGTTTTTAGTCGGTAACAATCCGACATTGGCCCCGTCCCCGGAGTGCATCTTTTCGAAGGTTTGGATCTCAGTAGAAACTGGTGTTCGCTAAATCGTTGAAGAATAGGCCAAGGACGTTGTAATAGTTTGCTGTTCAAGTAGAATTCTGTAGAGTTTGAAAGGACGAGGCAACTGTAAGCCACTGTCTTGTATCTCGATATCGAGACGATTACCGCATATGCATATTGTATCAGTTTCTTTTATTATTTGATTTGAATCTTCAGAATTTACTTTTACTGACACCAAGTTTATCTGGTGTTTTCTTCTTTATTTTTCAGAATATTACCATCCTACCACCAGCCGCAGATTTGGTTAGAATGAAACGTAATTACAATCTTCTGATCCCACTCATCTGAGATTTTCATCCCTGTTCTCTTGAATCATATAAAAGATTATGCATTCTTCTCAACATCAGTACGCATCAACTACATTGTTCTACCTTGGACCTTGAAATTGTAGTAGACAATTTTCACCTTTGACTTCCCAAATGTGATCTGTTCAGGATTTTGTTTATTTGGTGCCTTCCACGCTCCACTCTGTAACTTGTTTTCTGAATTATGCTCACCACGTCATAGTGTTATGAATTCATTTTTGTGTTCTTGTTTTCCTTAAAGTTATCTTTGGAATGTAAATCTGAGCCATTTTTAGTCGTCAGCTAACCTGTACGGATCAAATAGTGCACAAACACCATCTTCGCCTTCTTCGAAACGCGTTCATCTTGGAAGATCAACTGTTTTGATTACTCTTTGTTTCCGCTGTAATAGTGTAGCCAACCATATTTGTCTACAATAAGGCATCAACGCAGAAACTGATAAACCACAGAATTACGTTCATTCCTCATTGAGTAACCGCCGCCCCTCTCGCCGAAAGCATTTTCACACTCATGTTTTCACGACCTTAATTATTTCGTGCACTTCATTGGTTGATCATTTAAAACCATATCGCAAATGCAGTAATAATTTCCTGAGTACGTTTTGGGCGATGTCCATCTGATAACACAGAAGTAGATGTGCCGTGAATTACATCCCACTCAACTTTTATTTCTTTGGTGGTAAGCCTTTTAAACGTTCGCTTGATACAATCATGGTTCATGCAGTTTTTCCGTATATTTCGACTTTTTTGTGATGAACCCTATTTTGTTTCTGCAAATTCATAGGACAACAGACCAAAAATAAAAACAAATTTATCGACTATATCATATCTTTAATGATGGTAGGAGTGCTTAACGAATTATAATAGTTTCAGACTGTTTGAATTTTTCAATTTCTTTTGGTATTGTCACGAACATATTTCACACTAAACAGAGAACAAAGTATTTCTATGGTATGAATCGTGAGCTTTTTATTGTTTTGATCACATACAATATTCTCATCGAGAAAAGAACATTAGCTTTTCCAGAATTGAAAAAATTTCTTGAGAATTTTTTATCTGTTATGAATATTTCGAAACGAAAAATCATAATTCCACTTCTCCAAACATCTTTCGTGTTTATGGCTAATATTAGTTCAAGTTATTATATTAGAGGTTGCCCAATACAAAAAGGTGTACTTTTTGATCCCTTCAGGCTAGTTCTAATCAAATCCTTTTCCACCACTTCAACTAACATTATGAATAAAGCATTTATTTCTATGGTATGAATTGCCTTGAGTTCATAAAAGCATCTCTTATTATTATAATAATAATAAAATCGCATAATAGGAAAAAATTGAAAAAAAAGATTCACAAATGTATGTAAAAATATGTTAAGTAAATTGAGAAATATATGACTCCATGAAGGAAAACTAAAACTACATAATAACAATAATAATACCATGGAAGCGTTTCAAAAATATATGTCCACATATACACGACTACTAGTTGAAAAAGGGTCGAAATTATATAGAGTTGATATGGCTGATCATGTTACATTTTACATCATCTTTGACACCCCCAAGAGATGTTTTGGCACAGGTAAAAAAGCGAAAACCGTAAATTAATGGTTACATTCTGAAAAAAAATTTGATGATTCACACAGAAACTTTGTTTGATATATCATGAGAATGATGCTACTCAGAACAAACTATTAATGATGCTACGAGCGCTATCTCTTGGATTTTCTGAAAACTTGTAGAATGATCCTCGAGGTATAATCTACCGTGTTACCAAGAGAAGCAAATCCAGTATTCCAGTATTTCGATGTAAGTAATTTCTCAAAAATTTCAAATTTACAGTTATTTCTTGCAAAAACCTAAATTGTTTCAATCAAGTAATAACTTGGGAATCAACGTTCCTATGCATGAACAAGTTACAATTATTCACAATTGAAAACAGGTATACTCTTTGGAAAGGTGACGAGACAATCTATATATTCAATCGTCCGCCATATTGCATCGATGGTATACACCCAAGCATCGGTCATCGAGCCACGATGTCACAGTATCCAACCGACTGGTTTTAAGCATCCACCTCGTCTGGTCATAATTTAGGCAATCCGGGCATTATACTATTTAAATTATTGAAGAAAGGCTTGATACATCACCATCCCCAGCATGCAGATACCAACCGATCCCACTGACACATCTATAAACTCTTTAAAATGTTACCGTGCTGGCTGCACATAAATTACTTTTACTACCTATTTATTGTGGGGGCAACCAAAACAAAATCTTAAATCATAAGAACGACATTATTAACAGGTACTCAGAAAACACGGTTTATTGTTATGGTTTTCGATATAAATCCATGAGTGCAATAGTTTTCGGATTTTTTATTTAATTGTTCCTTATGTTCGTATACTTTGAAGTCTTAATTATAAAATATGTATATGAGTCATCATGAGTTTCTACCTTGAAATGAGAGACTCGTCATCAAGAGGTCGATTATTGATTCCTCAGAATTTGCAAGAAACGACAAACGAGTTTTTGGAAACAGAAAGTCGATATTATGGAAATGTGTTGCGATTGCAGAAAACAAGCAGTCCCGATTTTGAGTTTAGCATCTTTCTCCTCGATTGATCATCTGATGAATCTTTTTCCATAAATATTGAACTGATATAATTTCATTTCACTCTTGCACATCGAGGTTGCTAAACTTTCTATAAGTTCTAATTTCCTTGAAAAGATTTTTTTTATTCTCATCTATTGGGAGGCGGCGACGCCTGTCCTGCAACTAGCCGCCCAAAATGATTTTATGTGTGTGTTCACTTGCTTCTTAGAGTGGGCCAAATTATAAGTAATCGAAAAGGAGTTCCACAACACACTAGCCCTGTACCGAAAGAATTTTTATAGAGACAGGTACGTGTCGTTGTAAATTGTACCGTCCGCTTATAAGAGTGGATTCTTTCCGGAATCAAACATTTCAGTTATTCAGAGCATTTACCATGGAAGTATCTGTGAAAAAGAGAAAGATAAGCATCTTGTCGCCTTTGAGCGAGAGGCTGGTGATCTCATCCAATAGATGTAAAGATGTGGAAACAGTATTCCGGACCAGGTCGCACCTGTGACTTGTATAGAAGCATTAGCTCTGATAAGATGAAATACTGCTTAGTCTTGAAAAGAAAACTGAGTTTAGCAGAAGCATGTTTGGCAATGAAGGTGCTCCAGCAGTACTTTTTTCTTCAGAACTTTGTTGATTGCGTCTTGTTCGCGTAAAATTGATCGTGTTTAACTGGCGTCATTCTGATACCTTCTCCAAGTCATACGGCCTTAGGATACAGTCGTCCACACCCTAACTGAATATTTCTCGAAGAGAATATGATTTTCTAAGTCGGAAGGAACCGTAGATCTACTCCTAAGTAACGCCTCCCAAATCAATAAAGTAAAAGATACTGTTCATATTTCGGTTTGAGTTTTATGGAGAACTTCGTTCAAATATCGCAGGATTATATAAGTCTAGCAACTTCCTAGCATTTTGCGAAAAGTCCATTAACTATTTTCCCACTAATATTTTCCTAACTACCTGGAAATCACCTGAACATTTTCGCAGTTCATATCGGAAGGAACTAGGAAAATGGGGTACTTGTCCAAGCAGTTATGCGAAAGGTTTCCAGTCCACATAATAAAATAACGGGAACAAGATGCGTTGCTAAGATGGACTATCAAAAGAAATTGCAAATCCCAATATCATCATAAACAAAGATTATTATAAACGTCTTCATGTCTTTCAAACTCGAATTCAGCATAAGACAGCTATGATGAACTAATTGCAAAAATCATTTTGTTTTCTACATCAGTAACTGATAGAGTTATGTAATTCTTGTTTGGAATTTACTGTAGTATAAACTCCTTTCTTGCCCTCGTAACTCAGAAAACACGATGAGGCGAAAATGATTTTCCCAATTACGAGTAACTAGTATATGGACAACGATTACAACATGAATCTAGTAAGCACAAAATCCCAGATGACTGGTAAATTTTGCTATGCTGCAGATTGAAACCATCTCCTTTCATTGTGATTAGCTGCAAAAGAAGAAGAGTTCCAACACAAAATTGAGAGCCAAAGTGGTTACTATACTGACCAACACCTAGTCTGAACATGCTCTATAAGGGTGCTAAAAAATCTATTACTTTTGTGGCATTTATCGGAATGTACTCAAATCCAAGGTGAAGACATGCAAATCAATGAGAATAACAAGTAGACAGTATAAATCCAATGTCAAAAGTCCCTATCGATCCCGCTTGTGCGTTATTTTTTGAGATCGAAGGTTTCAATTTTTTTTGCGCTTTTTTCTCAAATGGTGCTACCGAAAATATAAAAGAGTTATATAGATTCTCTATGATAAGGTATCAATACATTCTAACTATGAAGCACCTTCCTCGAGTTATCGCAATTTCAGAGCGTAAGTTCGCGCATATTTCAGCACCACCTATAAGGTGGCGTATTCATTTACAACATGGTTTTCCCTATGGGAATACTCAAACCTAAGAAACTGAATGAAACAATATTTTATTAATCGAATGTGGCGTATTCATTTTCAACATGGTTTTCCCTATGGGAATACTCAAACCTAAAAACTGAATGAAACAATATTTTATTAATCGAATGAAAATTGTATCATCGAGAAATTTACATTATTATTTATCCAATTCTACATCGAATTCTATATGAGCAATCCGCTTCTTCTTCCTCTTTAGCTTAATTTGTGTTGACTATTCTGAGATTTGGAATGTTATAATTAGATCCACAACGATTTGGAAAAACTCTTCATTTGTACTACTTAATTCAATATAATAATAATGATAGATAAATTTAGCTCATTCAAAACTAGATAAAGAAAAAGAGCAAATATCTCAGAATAACCCATAGAAACCTTTTGGGTTTGTACATGGAGAATTAAAAATCTGCCTTACATAAATAAAATTATGGAAAATATACACATAGCATAAAATCAATTCAAGTGAGAAAACATCATCAATGAAAAATACAAGACAGAAAGAGCAACAAGTAGAGAAAAATCAAACATTTTTCAAACAATCCACATTGAACACCCAAATTAACACATTAAAATTCAAATTTTTTCACTGAAACTTTCACTGAAACTCAAACAGTGAATTTTTATCTTCATCAAAAAAAAATCAGCTCAGTCTCTCGGTCCATAAATCGTGAGGAATGTCTATATCTGATTACATGTAAACTTCTAAAATGGATCTCTTTGAGGTCATCATTCTCTCTCTCAGCCTTTTTTTCATCCACAATTTTCTTCAGGTCACACGGCACTGAATTGAAGACCATAGCCACCATATAACTCCTTGATTTATGCCCCTTTGAAGATTTTTACGGGTTTGATAATTATAATCGATATTCTTCAATTCTTCTCCTCCTTCCGGATAACATCAATTGCTAGATTCAGGTAATACAATTGTGTAATATCTAAACTTTCGCCTCTTCGTACAGTTGATCTGTCGGAGACCGCCTATTTTTGTTCAGTAACACCTTCAGAAATCGTTTTTGAATAATTTTGAGTGGGTTCAAATATGTGTTCACGGCAGTTCCCCAGCAGAGCAACCCATAACGAAGATGGGTCTGGGCTAGTGAGAAGTGAAAAGTTCTGGCAAGTTTCTCATCGACTATATTCTTCACTAGACGAAACTTGTATAAAACAGTTTCTTGCGCAAAGTTATGATATTACTGCAATATTAGTCATAGTCAGTTGTTATAGACTGTTGAACAAAACAACCCAACTTTTCTGCATCCACAATTGTTAGTTCACTCTCTTATAGTTGCAAATGATTGTATCTCGGGAGCAGATGAAAGTTAAGTTTGGATTAGCTTAGAACTGTTATCAACCAATTTCCAATCCCAATCCAAGCTTCAGGGTTCAGTTTATAGTCCAGACAGATATTGAATAGAAACAAGATTATAGCTCCTGTACGGTACCTTGTATTTTTCACAAATCCATTGTTATCGGTCGATTCAATTTTTCTCGGAGCTCCGTAAGAATCAAGATGAAAGAGACTTCCGTTGATGAGGAAGACGTTTGCTGAAGAGTTAATACTTCTCCATTATCAATCAGATCATCAAGTTTCTCGAATATTTTAAGTACTGCAGTTTAGTCCAATTTCCAATGCATAATTACAATAAGCGAAGATTCTTCAAGAATCGATGATAATCTAACTGATATATCCCTATTCTTATCCCTAGTCAACACAAATTGAGCAGGAGAAGAAAAAATGATAATTCAAGAACGGTGTTTCATAGAGAAAAAAGTATTGACACATTTTTGTAGGAAATGTCACGTTCTATAAACTCTCTCTCGCCACTCTTTCCAACAGCTTATATCATTTCAAAGTAATATGCAAAAACCTAAAACTTGTGATATGGCATCTGTGATGACGTATTCAAGATATGTACAAAAATCCAGTTTCTTGATAAGTACTGCCAACTTAGCACTTTTTTACGCTCTTTTGTCTGAACTATTAAGTACCAATTTTTATTTAAACCTCCGATTAAGTTTGTTTTAAGAATTATTGACGAGGATACTTCATCTAAAAGTTAGTTGTCTCAAAATGACTCTGCTTCACGTATCTGTTATATCCTAGTATATAAGCCAACAAGATAAAACTTCTCTACAATACGAAGAGATACTTGTCAAAGCGTTGATTCTGCGGTCCGACCCTGTTTGTGTGCACTTCATCGAGACAGATTGCGGCGATGCAGTTGATCCGACTGTGACGAGTGATTGACGACAATCGAACACGCAAACTGTGATTCATTGTTTGATCGTGTGTAGTCCCGAACAACTACAGTACGTTGCTCCCTCTGTTGCTGAAATATCTTCACGGTTCCTTATTGCAAAGGAATTTTTACAGCAATTTTGAACATAAGAACTTATAAATTTTAACCAATCAATCGATAATTTAATAATTGGAAAATATCTTTCTCCAAGAACTGAAATCGATATTGTTGTTATTTTATGTTATAGGTTTATGGTTTATTATTCTTAGTTCTTAAACTTCCCACTTAACCGAAAATATATTCGTCCGAGCAATTCACGAAATTCCAATTGCATCATACCTTCGGAACAAGTTCACACCTTATATCAAAATATAAGACGCTAAATTCATCGCTATATAGGAGAACACATTGAAGAATTTTATTCAGGAAACATAATTCAACCTTCGTAGAATGTTAAATATATTTCTCAGAAGAAGCTGATTTACCGATCCACCTTCATAATCGTCAACCAGGGCCACATAGTAGTAGTACAATCTGGTCGTGTCAGGTACATGTATATGCATACATATTCAATTGGCGTCCTCCAACCAACCCACACACAGGCTACCAGAACCTGGTTTGATAGCCACAAGCACTGGTATGTTAGCTCAATTCGACAAACTGCATCCAGCAGAAGCACTGTGTGCAGTGTTGCGGCAAATAGTCGAACTAGTCTGGCTTCTTAAAGTTTTCTGTTTGATCTACTTTTTGTTTTCATCATTACCCAGTGGCCCTGGTAGCCTCTGTGTCGGTTCGTTGAAGGGCGCTTATTGTATATGTATATATATTGAGACGAGTAGATGGCAATCTGGTAAGGTGTTTTGATTGGATGTGAAACACTGACAAGTGTGAACGAGATCGAAACTGCAGTCTGTAGCTCCCAATGATGACTTCCGACCAGTTTATACCATTACCATGTAGACGATAATTATGAATAGTGGATCGGAAAACCAGCTCCTTCAGGTAAGTATGTTTAACATTCTACGGAATCTTGAATATTGTTCCCTCAATAAGAGCCTTCAATGTGTTTTCACACCTCATTTCTCTCTGAGAAATATTATCGATATATGAACATGGTCAACCAAATTTCTTTTGTCTAGAACAAATACACAAAAAAGAAAGCAGTAAATTCACATAGAGATACGTACCCAATGTTCTCGTAATAAGGAAGTTATAGAAAAAATGGGTCAGACAGAAATTGCCCAAATCATCAAATTTCTACAAAAATTTCCACACTTTTTCTTTCTTGAAACATCGCGAAATCAAACATGTAAATGCACACTCACATTCAATAATAGATAATAAGAATGAAAAAGCTTTTTCGGTTAAGTTTATTTTTGTTTAAATGTCAAATTGTGGTATCAAAAAACAGCGGCTATCAGTGTCAGAGTTATCATCGTTTAGGAGTAACACATGGAAGTTGTCAGCTTATTTCATGCAAATTTTCTAAATTTGCCGACTACATTCCAAACTACAATCATTAAAACAGAAATTTTTGCAACCTTGGACGGATCAGAGAAAAAAGCAGCTGACAATATCATGAGTAATGATTCCAAATTCGATATTATGCTTAGGTTAGGCTAAATCCAGCTGCCCCATTACCTGGTATCAGTTATTTAATCAGTAAATTAATTTTTGATTAGAAAAAAAACAGAATGAAACTCTTGTGGAAGATCATTTTGATAAGAAAATGTATTTCTGTGAATAACTGATATCAATATTAGATAGCCATATGAGTCAGTTAGAACATAGTTCTGTGCTGAATGCTTCTGATTTGTATTCGGAGAAGAAATGAATGTTTGTGATTGTCCAAACTTAATTGGTTCTATATATAAACTGCTGATAAAATACTTCCACTATGTCCTACATTGTGATGCGTATTAACCTAAATCAAATGCAAATAAAAATGATTCTTCCTTGTTTTGTTAAAATACATGGTATAAATCAAGCTATTATTCATTTATTTGTAGATTTTGCAGATGCATTAATACTTCCCCATATTATCCAGATCTAAATTCTTTCGATGATACCTGAGATATACGAGGATTAACGCTTCTTCTGTCATCTACAGAGAACAAGCATTTGCTTTTGCAGACGATTGTACCTTGGTTTCGTCTTTCAGTAGTCTGCGGCCGACTTACAGAGGAGATCTGAGTGGGGACAGTTGAACCTGGTGAGCTTCAAAGCCAGCAAAACGCAAGCAACTACGTTTTCTAGAAAGGTCCCCGCTGGAAAATCTCCTCTAATGATACAAGGCCAACAAATTTCATCCAAAGATTAGATGCACCTTCTCGGAATAATGGTCAACTCCGGGTTTTGCTGGCATGAACATGTATTAGCAATAGCAAAGTCGGCATCAGCTAAACTTAGTTTTCTTTTCAGAGCCAAGCGATACTTCACGTTATCTCAGCTTTTGCTTCTATATAAGGCTTGGATTCAACCTGCTTTGGAATATTGTTCCCATGTATGGGGATCTGAGCCCAAACATTCGTTGCCGATGTTGGATATTATGCAAAAACGGGCTGTACGCCTACTCGACCACCCAGAGGTCACTCGCGATCTCCAACCGCTGACCTTTCTCTGTTTTACAGATACTTCCACGGAGGATGCTTCAAGGAGCTGGAAGACCTTGTTCCGGGAAAACTCATGTTTTGCCGCAACACTAGGCTGGCAAGGCTGGCTCTACAAAAATTCTTTCGTTTACAGGGCCGGTGAGCTGTGGAACTCGCTTCCGTCCAACATCTCCCCAACATTCTACAATTTGGCCCTCTTCAAGAAGCGAGTAAACAGACACATCAGTTCTTCCTAGGCGCCCACACATGTGGTGTAACAGGTTCGTCTATTCCTGGGAAGCGCGAATAAAAAAATAGAAAATCGGCCACATGTAGAAAATTTTGGGCAGTTGACAAAGGTAAGCCGGATAATTATTATCAATTTCTTCACATAATATGTCTCTTTTATAGTAAACTACTTCCAGCTTATTTCTTCGACACTTTCTTCGTATTTTACTCTGTTATTATAAATCCTTAATTTGTAACTACAGATTGTGCAACACGCCAAATGAAGAGGTACTTCTACACTCTCTGAGGAAATATTTCCATATCTCAACATTTCGCAGAAAATGTAGCCGCCATGACGACTGAATATGTGCGTTCCCTACTTTATTACTCAATCACTTTTTATTTTCCTTCAGTTTAATTTGTAACAGGCTTAATCAAGAAAGAAAATCATCAAGTTTCTTCTCTAGCATAGATTTAAATATTTCAAAAAACGAAACGAAACAAAGAAATTATCTTTGGTATAAATATTCACAAAATATTGATAAACGACAAAAGAAGAGCAAAAAGCTCAAAAACGTAAGAAACACGATTTTATAGCAGATCGAATTCGAAGGAAAAATTTGAAAAACATGGGGTCCTCGATATCAATTGTAGATATTTAATTCGTAGCTACTTATGGATGTGAATTCATTTAAATGTACTGTAATAATTCTCTTAATTTAATTATCCTTTAATATCCTTTGGAAATCGAAAATTCCTTTGATTAAAATTATTTTCTTCGTTTCAATATAATCAGTTATAAGAACGTTTTCTTAGTTTTCAAATTTATCATTTGATTCCTAATCAAATTTTGTCACGAAAAACTTTGCTATCTTGCAAAAGAGCAATACTTTCACTTCGTTAAAAATTAAGACAACATCTAACAATATTTTTAACCCAACTACTGGTTATGCTGAGTTATATTCTCTTTCTTATTGATGTTCTATAAAAATATTTCTCCCCAATAAATATTATCCAAAACACATACCAGATGTTGAAGATTTAATAATACTCCCCTCAAGTCGTACGAATAATATAAGCCACGTGATTTTCATTGCAAATTTGTCAGATGCAAATTTAGATAATATTTCCGTAAGGAATATTATAATTGATTTCGAAATAAATATCACTTAGTATGTAATTACGTGCCATCGATCATAAACCTTTCACAAATGTATTTACGAACTGGAATTGCCTATTTGCCGACCCATAAGATGCAATGGCGACTCCGATTTCTTAGTGAAGATAGTCGCATCTTCGACATTTTTGCATCTAAACAGGTTTGAATTGATCAGGGATGGATTCAGCATGTGACATACATGAGAGAGTTTCTTGGTCATAAAATTAACGTTCTGACAACTAAGATTTCATAAACGAATGAACGGAAGAATTCGAAATTGAGATCAGACTAAAGAAATACAACTCTAGTTGTATCAGCAGAACACACAGCAATACCATCCTCTTCTCGAAGCAACTTACGGCATTTTTGATCCTCCAAGGTGGACTACGTGAAAAGAAGCCAGACGAGGAAGAACACCTCCGCGAAAGACATATAGAGGTAGGTCTGATGCTTTTTGGACATTCCTCGGAGGTAGGTCTGATACTTTTTGGACATTTCTCGTATTTTTGAACGAGCAAATTATTCTTATTATTAAATTTTCTATGATATGAATTCATGAATTCCAAATATGTAAGAATATGATTAAACCTTAGAATAATTAATGAAGACACTGCCTTTAACAAAGGAGAGTTCCAAACTACGGTAACAGTGATATATTATTTTATTTGTTGATAGTGAAAACAGAATGAACATTCCATTCGTGTTTTAATCATAATTTAAAAAATGTCTTCACACACTATGGCTCTCGAGCAGGTACATACTATTCATTTTAAAGTGCAAATTGCCAATTTCGAAATTGATATATCAAAGGTAAAATTCTCGTTGAAATGCAAATATATTTCCCATAATGAACTGAATCAGTAACCATTAATTATTGAGAAATGTCGATGTTCGGCCGGCCCTGCTGTGTTTCAGCGAGCAAAACAGAAACACCGACTTCAACACTGCTTGTAACAATCATTCTTTCGTCTAACTGCCAATTAAAAGAGTCTGTCTGCCTGTCGCCACAGGCAACTGGTGTGTCAACTACGGGTTCTAATCGTAACACTTCTTCAAGAGAAGACAAGTCACCTTCAAAATATCTTAATGTCCCATCTGAATATGGCCGAAATGATCCACAAGAGTGAAAACTGAAGTTTCAGGACATTCGTTTATCCCCTTCTAGTTTTGTTGGAATTCGATAAGGACGTTGTGATTTATCAAATTATCAATGAAGAATTTCGACGAATCGAGATGTCGTATTTTGGGAGTCGTTATAGGAACTGGAATAGTAGTTTTAGTTCGGAACTGAAGAAATTCTTCATCAACACAGAACAAAGAAGGGTGAATTTGATCTCTTGATTGGTATTTGACTCCATCAGCCAGTTTTAATTAATAGAGATGAATACAATTGATTATGATATGAGTTCAGGGCTAAAAACCTGATCTCAGTTAGGGTCAAGAAAGACTTCAGGGTAGTTTTTACGAGAGATTACTTAAGACCAAAAAAAATTGAGAATAGCGAAGAAATCATTTTTGTATTATTTGAGAAAAAGAAATAACTTCGAGATTAACTGTTTTCTCTGAAAAATTCAGATAATCGCAAAGAATGATTTTTAGGCCAAGAAGCAATTTCGAGATTATTCGAGACATATTAGCTTTGAGGCAAGTTTAAGGTTAGAATTATGCTTAAGATGACATAGTCAGGAAAGATGACATATCTTTTTGAATTTAGCGTCAAACCGTCATTTACACTTTAGCTAATAAATAGTGACAACGTTAATAACTTGTGCGATCACCTACTCCTAGTGATTCACACTGTTATGATTTCGTGACTCGAAAATATATTGTTGAAAGTGTTTCGATAAATTTATAACAGTCATGTATTTTGTTAGTATGATTACTCTGCTATGAGCTAAGGAAATTAACCTCAAAGTTGTCGCCATCTTACCCTGAAAATTCTATTACAAAGAATAGAAATACTAATAAATCTCATTCATTTTTTCAGGATACCCAGCCACTATAGATTTCGACATAAAAGTCTGAACGTCATTCGTGGTCAAAGAACGGGGTGGCTTGAGATCCCTACATTCAACATACCACATACCACACTTCGTAGTCTTTCGAAAATGTACCTGTGAATTCTGGTCATCTCAAGCCCATCTTTGAAATGGCTATTGAGAGATAGTAAGTAAAGCATATATTAATTTGGAACAGAGATACACCACGGATATCAGTTATTTGCTTATCAATTCACAAAAAACGCAGGGTGATCTAATACAGAAATAGCAGGTTGAGATTGTTTGAAAGGAATTAGCAGGTCCAACCCGTTCATTACGCTGAAGCAACCTCAACTGTGAGAGCAAGATCTTTCAATAAAGTCCATGTAAATAAATTTCTCGATTCCTCAGACAAATTAATGAGTGATAACATTACACGAAGAAATATTTATAACATGGATTGATCTGGTCACCGTTCAAAAGCTACCAAATATATCTGCAAACAAAAGAAAGAAGGAAGTTGGTGCATTAACAAAGAGAGCATAAATATTTTCGTTTGTTTGTTCTATAGACCTACAGTTTGTAGTCGACTCCAAACTACTCACCTATACAGTGCTATGATAACTGCCACCACTCAGGATTTCAAGTTATCTGGCCTTCGATGGTTATGGGCTTCGCTCTTAGGCCATGTACCCAAAGTCAATGTGATATCTTTGTCAAATTCACTTTTTTGTTCAAGGACAACTTCCATGACTCCAACTCGGATTCGAACCGAGCACCTGGGCTTAGCGTATTCCTACACGCTTGCGTACTAATCAAGCCGCCGCCTGGACGATCTCATAAATCAATAGATGCAACTTCAGACCTGATAGCTATGTAACGATAATGTATGCTACATATTAAGGACTTATTTACTGAATGGATTTTACTAACCTAACCCAACTTCAATATTCGAAAAGAAAAAAAATGGGGGGTGGTGATTCTCCCTATATCTTTGTCGGTTTGTGGTCGAACATCACAGCTATTTAGCAAAGTAAGCAGCTTTCCATCTATTTTGACTGATAAAGAATTGAGAAGAAATTACTCTTTCTGTAAGGATTGATATTATAGAATAACAGCCTATGCTGAAAGATCCGAACAAAAATTGAGTTACTTTTGCGTTTTGTCCAGCAATGCATTATCTGGAAGTTATAAAGTGTATTACGTTCTCGTTGCCGCAGTGTATGCTACTTCTCCACCATCTATTCCAAAAGGAATAAATTTCGGATACATTAATTTATACATGCAAATCTGAGCACCACATAAAATACGCACTAAAGCTCTAACAGGGTTCGAAAACCCCGAACAGTATCTATCTCATGAATGGGGCAGAGCGTATGGCGCCACTATACTAAAGTAAAACTATAATTTCCTGCCAAAAGAAAGCACATTACTACCTTGCTTGCCTACCTGTTTATATTGTTTTTTGTGCGACCTCCATAAACACCATTTTATGACTATTTAACACTAGCTTAGAGGCGGGAAGGTTTTATAGTCTACAGCGGGCACGCTGACTTAATGTAAGAAGTTCAGAAACCAAATTCGTTCTTCAAGAAAATCATTCGATGTGATAATATATAACTAATAACTCCCCAGATTGTATGATTGAATTTTGCTGAAGAAGATTGAATAAGAAAGAGATATTTATGCGTACTCGCATTGAACTTGCGTGATTTAAATTGGAATATACAGGGATATCCACCGTTAAAAACTTTCTAAGTTCCAATTACAATATCAAGCTGAAATTTTTATACGCGGCCATAACTAGCAATTTCCAATTGAAGTGAAATATTTTCGAAGTGATACCATTTCTGGTTATACCGGAAGTGGGTCATCACTTTGTTATTTCAAATGGCAATCTACCATTTTTATTATACATCTAGAACCGACATTTGAGCAAGGCATAAAATACCCAAGTTGTTGTCACTTATCTGTCAGAACTTTTGACAGATTTAATTATTTTTGTTATAAACTCGATTTTTGAGGAACATTTAAAAAAATTGTAGCTCGTAGATCTTCTGCACTACAGACACAATTTTTGCTTGGGTGGATAGAAGAAGGATCAAGGAATTCTTTAAGCAGTCTACACATGTCAAATGTTTATTGCGTTGTTTTGTATGGTTTTCTTCAATTTGGCCTTTTTCAAACAGCAATAACTCAATTTTTTCAAATGGTATATATCTGCATATACCATACCGATCTCTTATAGTTCCGAAATAATTTAGGAATATATTGTATTTTGATGATTTTGCAAGAACTAACAGAGAATGCTTTGAAATATTTGAATCAAATAGCTAAACTGGCTACGCTCACCTGACAGGTGCCTAAATTAATGTACTTGTCACTTCGTTCATTCGAATTTGATATTTCAACAAGAATTGTTGGTAATTTGAAGTGAAAATTTTTTAAAAACACCAGATTGATAATAATATGGCTGATTATTCAAACGAGGATATGTTTAATCTCTTTTTAATTCATGGCGAATGTCAAAAAGTGGTGGATAGTACTTGCAGGCAATTCAATAACCAATTTCCAAATTTGGCGCCTATGAGTAAAAAAAAAATTCGAATGATTAGAAGCAATTTTCTGCAATTTGGAGGAACAAAATACATAGAAACTAGAAGAAAACCAATTCTCGAGGACGACGACAATCAAATTAATACGCTAGCGTAGTTTCGTGCCAATCCACATGCCACATCCGGTATAACCGGAAATGGTATCACTTCGAAAATATTTCACTCCAATTGGAAATCGCTAGTTATGGCCGCGTATAAAATTTCAGCTTGATATTGTAATTGGAACTTAAAAAGTTTTTAACGGACGGTCCCGGTGGATATCCCTGTATATTCATTATATATTTTCAAGAAAAAATAAACAAGACGCATCAATTTCGATGAGTAAGATAGGTTTTACATGTATTTTAGTTTTGGATGGATCATGAAGGGGTACAACAACAATGATAATGTCATGTTACAACACATTGGATAGGTCACTTTAGGATAAATATGGTAGATTGTTTATATTTAACATGATATTACAATTTCGTCTTATAAATTCAAAAAACGTAAATTTAAAATTGAAATAAAAATTAACGCATTGAAATTACTTCTTGGTACTGTACAAGTTGAAAATAAATATCTTATCGTCTATGACAAAAAAGCCACCCCTAAAACTTTCAAAACTCGACACGCGTTCCGCCTACGAAGTTGGCATCACAATGAGATGGTAATACACTTATTCTAATTCTACATTGGTCCATCATTTATATTTAATCTTTCCCTGCTACTAGACGCTTTCGAGGAACTATCGTCCTTACTAGTCGAACGCGCTATTAGTGGGCGTAACTAATCTAAAAATGTAGAGTACACTAAACGGAATCGAAACTTTGATCCTTGTTTAGTGGAGGTTTACATTTCATAATATTCAAATGCGCCCAGAGTGTTCCCGTTCATAACTTCTGTTTTATTATTCTATGGTTCTTGATGCCTGTTGTGCAACGCTAGTCCGTGTGTCTTCGCACAAACGTTTTTAAAGGTTCCTAATATCACAGTGAAAACATTTTAAGAGACACTCAGTATAGGCAGTCATGGTGTGTATAACACTAACAGTGACAACTTTCACTAAATTGCAGTTACGAATTTGTTCGCACATTCAAAACTATTGTTTTCAGTTGCAAGTTTCGTATTCTTTATTCGCCCTGTATATTTTGAGGTGCCGGAGCTATAATGTTTTAATGTAAGTATGTTGTAAGTGGGAATCAAGATTATTGGTTGGAAAATATTGAATGTGGGCGCAGAACGGGAAATCGGCAGGAACTATTTCGAGAAGAGTCTAAATTAAACAGCCAATCTAACTATGCTGGTTTCTCAATGTGTATTTGTGATTAGTAGAACAAGGATTACTTCTCAACAATTTGCAACGTACTTTGTGAGGGGAATAGAGTTTCATCAAGTCAAGCGGCTTCAACATTTTTCGAGAAGCTTGACTTGACTTGAAACTCACAGCTTTTGAAAAATCAAAGGTTTGACTAGACTTAATTTTGCAACCCAAAAGCTGGACTTGGCACCAAGTTTTTTGAAGCTGCTTGTCAGAGCATAATGTTCACTTGCCAATCGATTGTTGCCGTGCCCATACAGGTACAATAGAAGTAAGAAGTAACTCTAGTCATACAGAAGTTTTCAATTGGCTGCAACACACTGAGATTTCAAAACTTAGTACGTTCGATATAGTCGATTCGTTTCGCAGCGCAACAAGTAGATACAAGAAGCTCCGCGTGATAGTTTTGTTAATTTAAAAGAAAAGGGAAAGAAGTCAACCAGCAGTCATTTCAGAAATATAAAGAATTTCTCTATTCAACAAAATATTGATGTTCCCTACAACCAACAACAGAATTCTATATAATATAGAACAGATTCAAATGAGCTAATTCTTTCACAGGTTTCTCGTATCATTCGTTAAAAACTCAATATTCCTTGTACAAATATATAGAAAACTGAAAGAAACATGTAGTGTCGTCACCTAACGACCAGAAATGTAAGTATAATAATCTATTGATTACGATTTACTACATTTGGCGATATTCAGCAGAACCCTTTCGAAAAATGAGTGAATCCCCGAGAATCAAAATTGAACGGTGATTCCCCGAGAAGCGGGAGTCAGGGAGCTCCCCGAAACTCCTAAATAAAAAGAAATGTTCTGCCCTTCTTAATCAATTTCTTGTGAATATACTGTTACTGTTATACCATTATCATAATACCAGTACGGCAGACCGCACTAAAAGAGAAAATTATAAAAGAAAAATACACGTTTAGTGTGGAAATAATTTTTTTCTGACTTTAAAATTCAAGCTTTTGAAAAATCTAAGGTTTGACCAGCCTTGATTTTGCTATAACTTCATTTCTTTTCAGATTCTTACGTTGAATTTTACATATTTATCGATCAAATATTCAGTATTATTTAAATCTTAAAAGAGGAAGTTTAATTGTATTCGGATTCAAGCTTTCAAGTTTTGTGATTCAGGAAGCTTGAATTTTCAAATCAGGCCAGTTTCATGATGTTTCACTAAATTCATTCCACTTAAAATCCGCACTGTATGGGATGCAGTTTAATAAAGGATAACATCGAAATTAACAAGTAAACCTTAGTTGCTTCCAATCTATTTCCTGTTTTCTGACTCTAGCACCATCTAGCAGAAGATGTATAAATCAAAACAAGAGTGCAGTGAGTTCAGTTGTGAAAATTCTTCTCATTACTTCACCTCATCGCTTGCGAAAGAAAGATCGATACCAACAGAATATCTTGACATAGTAACGTTCTCAGAGATACGTGTGGTTTATATCATAAAAATCTCATACGTCGGCGGATGCAGCTACTTTCACATTCACATTATCACGTTTATGCATTTATTTTATGAATATGAAAATGAACAGTTATACTGATTGACCGTAATAGATTTCATTGGAGTAAATTTCGAACCGCATTTTCAATCATAATGAAATATCCGAAGCAGACTTTTATTGGCATATAGGTATGCGCAAAATACGTGTTTAGTGGAATTTGTACCTCAAGGCATTCGATTAAGAGTCAGAAAAAACTTCAATTAGAACAAGTTTGGACAGCCGATCTGAAAAGTTTGAACGAGTTCTTCGAACAGAGTCGTCTACGCACTTATCCTTCGAAAACTGAGGTATCTTATCTTCATTTGAATAGTCATCAAAAGAGTAGACAACTGAAGTTATTTTCCTAATTATTCTCCCCTGAATCATAGTTTCTAACCAACATATCCTGGTCGTCCCTGCAGGGAGGGACATTTAACAATCAACGGAAGATTGCATATTGAATGAAAGTCTTCAATGTGTTTACACATATAGCGATTAATTTCGCATGTTATCTTTGTTAATATATGATATGCACTTGGTTAATAGCCATACAAGTACAAGGAGCGTTAGCTCTCCGACAGGTCGCATCTGGCGGACAGTGTGTAGCGTTGCGGTGAATAGTCGAACTTGAAGTTTTCTATTTGATCTACCCTTTGTTTTTATCATTTCTAGGTGGCGCTGGTAGTAGCCTCTAGGTTCGTACATTAGGAGGCGTCAATATATATACATGTATTTCATGCGCTTCAACTGATTGGAATGAGTAGGTGGCAGTCTGGCATGGTGTTTTGAAGAGGTGTGCAATACTGACGAGGTCAAATGAGATGGTAACTGCAGTCTATTGCTCCTATTCATGACATCCGGCCGAGCTGTACCGCTGCTGTGTGGCCCTGGTTGACGGTTAGTTTGAAGGGTTGATCGGGAAACCAACTCCCTGAATGAAAGTCTTCAATGTGTTTTTACATATGAATTACCTGAGTCAAAAGCTGAAAACGAGAAATTATGTTCTACACAAACTACATGGGTCCACTTCATGTTCACACTCGTCTTACTCTGGCATTTTGTACAGCTAAATACTATTGTTCTGTCTGGCTTAATAATGCGCATGTTCATAGAATTGATTCGCTATTTTGCTATGGAGTTAAGTGGAATTAAGTGCTACCGTAAGCTCAACCTCACTTCCCTGTGTATATGTCCTCATCAACAGAATTCCTCCACACATCTGCAGAGTCAGAAAAAAGTTTGATGTATAAGTATCACTCTGATCCGGAAACTCTTTCCAATTATCAACGAATTTCGAAACACACCTGTTTTGGGATTGAAATTTCGGAAACTGGTTTGATCACTTTCTACATAGTTCTTCCCTTGATGTAACCGTTTGGAGATATGAATGCGATGCAACATGAAGTACACAATCCTATTCAGGAGGTTCTTGGTTTTGATCTCAGAGGAAAGATTTGACGTGCCTTAAACCGGTTGAGGACAGGTCATGGGCGCTGTAACATCGTACTTTTCAAGTGGAATTCTGTTGTCATTCAGTCTAGGACTGTCCTATATTTTCCATAATATATTTAGTTTTACTGACACGCTGTCCTTCTACTGTTTTTCGTTTTATTTTTCAGATTCCGGCCTTGCCATCATCCCTCATCCCACCAATCGATGTTCTGGTTAAAGGGAAGAATCTAAATCATTGTGTTTCCACTTCTTTTCGTTCACAACACACTTACAGACTACCTATTACTGGTGTATCAGCGACAAGCGAGACAAAGTTTTTACCATATATTACGAATGGTTCCCCCGTTTCTCCCCATTTTCCTGACGTTTCACTTAAGTAATGTTTCGAATGATTATCCTTTTTAAACACTGTGCTTTTTCCGCATCGTGGTTTTACTTATATGAATATTTTACATCAAGCAATATAGTTGTTTTCAATACAATATTCCCCCTTTTTTCGTTCGAAAAAATAACTGAATAAATTTGATTGATGAATCACCTGACATGGAATAAATATATTATTCAATGAATTTTGAGAATGAATCTATGAAATTTGAATTTGAAGAATTAGAAGGTAAGCAGAATTCGGAAATGTAATATTCCTCCGAAGATTGTCATAAAATATACCGTGTTCATTAGTAACGGTCACTTTAAAAAGGGTTATCCTAAGCGAGTGTATTTAACAACACGCCACCGTGCTTCCCGTCCAGCGAACTATCAATCACCTGTCACTCTGTCCCAATTGTCTTTCACAGAATATAAGCTTGCTACGACGTTATCTGCTTCCCTCTCCGTGTCACAGACGGACCATAGATTCCTTCTTATTCTATATGGAGGTGTACGAGTATAGCATAGAACTAATTTATCAGTTGTCAGTGACAATGGTCATCACTCTCATTGCGTGACATTTACGAACAACTGCAGCCCACCACTTTGTGAGCTGCAAATGTTATTTTCGCCATTGTTACCTTTCAGAGCGCGATAAATATGGGTTACATGAAGCTTACACATCGTTCTATTTCACTCCGTAAGTCTGGACTATTGTTTTGTGTTGAAGTGGTTTGACTGATGAGGTCCGAGAAGTGACACGGAGATGTTTTAAGAAACATGGAATTTGCATTATGGCGCGGTAGCAACGACACAACGTGGGATTATTTCAATGATTTAGCCTACCAACACGGTTTTCAATATTTTGATTGAAGCTGACGCCGTGATCTAACGAATGGAATAGCGGGATAACGAAGATATAGTAACAAAATGATGAATATACTCCATCTATCCTGTTGAAGAGTGTGAAAAAATGTTTTTGAATACTACTGAATTCTATTCGGTAGAGAAATGGAATTTTTTTGTGTTGAAATAATATTTTTCTGACATGGACACAGCTGCCGTTGTACCTAGTAGGCTGTTATTGTATCACTACCTGAATATTTTATTAGGTATTTTTGTACTTTGTTGAACCGATTCATCAACAAACTGGGGGAGCACCCCTGGGGAGGCGTGGAGAAAATACAATGGGGCGTGACACCCAAATGAAATATATAAAAAATTACAAAAATAATTTCCTTAAAACTTTGAAATAAAGTCTTTCTAAGTTTTCATAATTGTTTTTGTCAAGTTTTAAGTTGTAAACTTCATCAAAGAAGGCTACAGTTTTTAAAAATACAAAGAACACAAGAGCTCAAGGTTTTCAAAACCGTCCCCCTCGACGGCAACGGCCGTACGTACCGATACCTCCGTTTGGCCTTGGTGTGAGTGCGAGTATCCCCGCACCCCTTCCACTACCACCCCCATCGCATCTTCAATTCAATGTCAATAACCTTGCACTTTGTTCAGTGATTGAGTTGTAACTAGTCCGTTCTTTCCGTGAAATATCAGTCGACGTTTGAATTGGAGTAATTGTTTTTGTGTTGTGTAAGTGCTGTGTGAAGCTGAATCAGAGAAGATGAACACGGCAAAGAAACGCAAGTATATTGACGATTATATTCAATATGGGTTTGTTTCCTTGCTTAAAGATAATGTTGATCACCCTCAGTGCGTTATTTGCTATGTAGTATCAAGCATTGACGCGATGAGGCCTAATCGTCTTCTGATACATTTGTCAACCCAACATGCCTCTTCAAAGGACAAACCTGAAGAGTTTTTCGCTGCGAAATCTCAGAATTCAAAGTGCATGAAGTTAGATAGCACTGGATCTGCTATTGAAACTTCCTATGAATTATCTCTCCTTATTGCTAAGGAAAAGAAAAGCCACACTATTGGTGAAACGCTTGTTGAACCGTGCCTTTCAAAAGCAGCCGATGTTGTCCTTGGAACTGATAGCAGGCAAAAGCTATCACAAATACCACTTTCAGACAACACCGTAAAACGCCGAATTGATGATATGGCCGAGGACATTAAAAACCAGGTGGTTGATGCAATAAAAAATCCCTGTTTTTTGCTAGCCAGCTTGACGAAAGTACTGACGTAGCACAATGTTCTCATTTGATTGTATATGTTCGTTACATTGAGAATGAAAGAATGAAGGATGAACTAATGTTTTCTACTGAGCTGGTGACCACTAAAGCTGTAGATGTGATGAAAGCAGTATCAAACTTTTTTGAGAAACACGAACTTTCTTGGCAAAAACTTATTGGTGTATGCACAGATGGTGCTCTTTCAATGCTCGGTTCTCGCTCAGGCTTTGTGCAGTTGGTCAACCAGAAGAGTGCTGACGTGGTTGGGATTCATTGTTTTATTCACCGCCAAGTCTTGGCAACGACACCGCTTCCAAACGAACTCAATGTTGTTTTAAAGATATGTATTACAGTAGTCAACTACGTAAAGAACAGTGCATTAAATACTCGACTGTTTAAAAGTGTTTGTGAAGATTTAGGAAGTGACCACAAAACGCTGCTATTTCATACAGAAGTACAATGGCTATCAGAAGGCAATATGTTGGGAAGACTATTTGAGCTCCGTGATGAAATGATTACGTTTTTGGCACTGCAAAAACGAAACGAGCTTAGTGCAGAGTTCAAAAAACCCAGTTACCAAGTGATTTTGGCCTATTTATCAGACTTTTCTGACACGTTAAACAACTTGAGACTGCAAGGTGCAGACTCCAACATAGTAACACATCGGGATGCCATCAAGATGTACGTTGAGAAACTACAACTTTGGATACGTAAAGTGTTAATTAACCCCAGCAACTATTCAAGTTTCAACAAAGTAGTGTCAGTCTCAGAAGAAGCATGTTTTGAGGGCGTTTTTGAAAGACCGCTTTTGAAAAACTTGATAATTGACCATTTGAAGCACCTCAAGGAGTTCAGCAGGTACTTTCCTAACTTGTCAGAGGAGTTTTACAAACTATCAACCGACCCATTCAACATGGAGATACAGTTGCTGCCAGAAAAGTTTCAAGAGGAGACTCTGCTGCAAGATACGATTTTGAAAAAATGGACAACCCCTCATTTGGGTTGAAGTACTTAAAAGTTTACCCCAGTGTTTCAGAGGAAGCTGTTCAGATGTACTTGGTTTTTTCAACAACATACATGTGCGAAAAAGCGTTTTCAACTATTGTGGCGATCAAAACCAAGTACCGCAACAAACTTGATGTTGAAAGTGCTGTGCTTTGTCTGAAAATCAACCCAGGATGTGTCAACTGATCCAGAACATGCAAGCGCACCCATCTCACTAAATTACATTTTATGTTTTGTTTTTGTAAGTAGGTAGTTCTATTGCTTTACCTTCCTTAAATTGAAAATGTATTTGTGTTACAATGTTAAAATTTGTATCAGTAATTATAATCGTTTTTCATCATGCGTACAAAGGGGGGCGTGGGAGGTCTCCAAATAACCAGAGGGGGGCGTGGTACAACAAAAGTTTGGGAACCCCTGCTCTAGATTCAAGTGAAATGTAGTAGCAAACGATAGGAAATTTGAACTTTTCGTGAATAGAGAAAAATGCCGAGTTATATTTGGAAGGGTTGCACAGATGGGAACATCGCTGGCAAACAAGTGTTACAAGGAGACTATGTAGAAAAATAAAAAAAATGAGGAAAAATGTCTAGTATCCTTGTTAGGTCGGAAACTTTTCAGACCACGCTGGTATTGTAGTAAGACGGAACAAATTCTGGATATTTAGTTAAAGAATGTTTCATGGTTCGTGCCAATAACCCAACTTATAGAATTCCCGCCGTGTTTATGTACCATTCGCATCCTTTTTGTTTTTAATCATATGCACTTCGTTTTATTAAATTGTACTGATAAAGAGTGAATTTATTAAACGAAATCAAGTCATATTTTCAAACACTACTACCTACCCGCATATAAACCTCATACTTAGTTTTGTTTAATCACCCTCAGTTTTCATAAAACATCGACGAAAAAATATTGAAATTGAAACACATACTAGTATATTTCTCGCAGGATTTCGCAGAACCCTCAAGGACAGAATTTATTATTTGAAAATCATTTTTTTACTTTGGGGGTTACACATCTTAGTCAGCATAGTAGTGTTACTTTTTAAAAATTCATTTCTTAAAGGAAATTCACCTTTAAATGCGGTTCATGAAAGAAAACACATATAGTCAATACATTCTCTATTTCTGGGGGCTTTTTGTGTGACAATGAAATATAAAATATCGCAAGGCGAAAGGATTCACAGAAAATATTGAAATGACTATATATATGAGGTAAGTTCTGTAGCTGTTGAGTTAATAGTTGCAATTATGATTAGTTCGTTAAGAAGTGGTTGATAGAGCAACTAAAATAATTATCAGAACATTCAAACAAGAATCCCGATGGGACTATTGCTAACTATACAATGATATTCAACTGGATAGAATAGGAGTTGGTTACAGTGTCCTGGTATCAAGGCTATAACCCTCTCGAAGACTAGAGCAATCAGGAGGGTAAAATGAATAATAATCACTACACAGTAGCCCACAAGATCCTTAATCTAAGCTTATCTTATCGTTGTATGGTTCTGGATAAATAGGTGAAGATACCGTCTTTCTCTTCTCCACAGCAACAGATGGAACGTCAAATCTACAGAAGAGCTCTGAGTGTGTCCGCAGCAGTTCAAGGACTTTGTAGGTAAGACGGTTGAATCCCCAAATTAGGTATTTGTAGGCAGTGAATGCATAGGTGGCGGTGGATCAAATTGAGAGTGTTGAGTACGTCAGAAATGAAACTATCAAGAACCAAGAAGAAAAATAGGTCTGAAAGAATATTATGTGATTGAAACTGAACGAATTGATGGTAGTATGAATTTCCATGTGAGAGTTCGATGAAAAGTTGAGTGCTTACCTAAGATGTCATGCGGCCTCTAAATAAACGTTTTGAAAGAGATTTGGAATGTTACGGAATTTGATATAAATCCACTAAGTGATACTTATTTCTCGAAGGTATTATTCAAATTCGAGTAATTTTCCGTTTCCTTAAATTTAAATCAGCATAAGCGATCACTTTTTCTCACCATCAGAAAAAGTAAGATATTCAAAAAAAGTGTCTCCTCTTTGTGTCAATTATTCCTAGGGAAATTCAACTCCTCCTTCAAAATTCTAGTGGGTTAACCTTGAACTGCTGACCTCACTTCCTGTTTTGGTTTTAATTCTGATTGTTCACCAAATTTTACCTTCTATGTTCTTAGCACTAATCTACCGTAGCACTTGAAATGTATTGATGTTTATCAGATGAATGAAGAGGTTCAACCTATGAATAATTTTTGCTACCTTATAGCCAGCACGGAAATGGTAAATATTCAAAGTGTTAATTTTTAGCCCGTAACAGTAAAAGATATGATAAATGAAATGTGCTATCTGATTCTGGGATGGTTATTATAATTCCGGGATATCCTGTTGATCGAATGGTGGTCTTTGATATGTGTAAGTCCAAACTGCTGTATTTAGTTCGAATTTCGACCCTGTTGTGTGACGACGAACTTGGAACTCATTGAAAATGGATTAGTTACTATCGAAAAAGTCTTGTTAACTTTCTAGTTTCCTTATATATTGAAATAAATTCCCAAGGTTTGAAGTCTCAATTTCTTATAAATAATCCATACTAATTATCACTTTGTAAAAATCAACTACTTTGTACAAGTTGCAATATTAATCGGACATTTGACACTACCTATTCACTACAGTGAATGGATAAATACATGTAAATTACCTTGTTGTCATGTTGGTGGAAAATAATTTCACTTCTAAACTCTTATTATATGTATAATACTGCATAGAATCAATAGACATCTATTTTAAGTCGAATTCAATGAATATATTTGTAAACCGCATTCAATTTGTTGCTTTGAATTGTTATTATCTTTCTAACACCTTATTGTCGTACGAAGCGCATAAATATCCATTTGAAGGTCCTACACTTTTATGAGTCACTCTTCTATTGGAAACGCGAATATACTATGTTGGCACATAATAATTTTGATCTGATTGAAACATATTCAATGCAAAATATTTATTACTATTGCAGTCTAGTTCACAAGTTGAAATAGGTTTTTTCTGGATGAAGCTTCTAAAAATACACACACCACAAAATTTGTCGCCTGGTATTCTGAATTCCACAATCGACTAAGCAGCTCGATCGCAGTTTCTTTGTCAACATATGTTTTAGGACATATGAGGGGAAAAAAATCTTATCAATGTAGTAACATTTGTTTCCATATGATCTCAAACACGTCTGAAACAAGAATGAGTTTATTTGACTATCAGTATTCATTCAATTTCTCTTCAGTTTTCACTATAAATTAATGCAAGTTTTCTGTGTTTCTTGTTGATTTTCGAATCTTTGAATTTATTGTAATGGCTGCTGAACGTCCTGGACGCTATTTGATTGATCATGAAGTGGTAAGAATTGTAACACTTCTAGAGGAGGGGCAAAGCCAACGTTACTTGGCTAACTTGTTGAATGTTAAGCAAAGCACTATTTCAAGAGCAATTAATCGGTACCACGAAACAGGGGAATATGGAAGAAGGGCCGGACAGGGAAGAAATCGGATAACAACACCAGTTGATGATCGTTGGCTTCCTTCGTTTAACTGCAATAATAGTTCGTCACTGTACGGCTAGAATGCTACAAAATGAACTTGCACTTTCCAGAAATGTGCATATTTCATTGCAAACTGTTAGCAACATGCTCAGAGAAGACGATATCAGACCAAGGGTGGCTTCTACCGGCCCGCGTCTCACCAGAGAGCTTCGAATTGCAAGACTTCTGTTTGCGAAGGAACATGCAAATTGGGGTATTCCAGAATGGTCGAATGTTTTCTTTTCCGACGAGTCCAGATTCTGTCTAGTATCAAATTGTAGACGCATGCCTGTATACAGACGACCTGGAGAACGGTATCAGCAATGCAATATCCGGCAAACCGATAACTTCGGAGGCGGCTCAGTAATGGTATGCGGAGGCATTTCTTTCCATAGTCGAACTGAGTTAGTCCTAGTGAATAATGGAAGAATGGCAACTGCCAGATACATCGCAGATATCCTTGAACCCAATGTTGTACCCTTTGACCCATTGAATGGCGAAAACTTCATTTATATGCATGATAATGCTCGGCCTCATGCAGCTAGAGTAATTATTGAATTTCTGCAAAATGCCGAAATTGATATTTTAAGATGGTCAGCCAGAAGTCCCGACTTGAATCCCATAAAACATGGTTGGGATAACAAGGGGTGGCAAATTCAGCAACGTAGTGGCAGTAATTAGGTCCCGGGGAGAAAAAACTCGATTCTGAAAATGATTAGTAATCATTCGATGCTAGTTGATTGGTCTCTTCGCGAATGTTTGAAGATAATAGAATAAACTCATCCCTTTTGAATGATTTCTTCTTATTTTACTCTTTGGAAGGTTACCGAACGACTCTTGAATGACCAACCTAAAAGTTTATATAGTACTGTCGTAAAAGTAGGGTGATGCGACAATTGTTGTGGGAGTGTATTATTTATAACACTCATAGAGAAAAATTGTTGTAATGAAAGATGAATGGAATTGAATTGCTTATTTTGTATCTATAACTAGTCTGTAACTAATCTATATTATTCAGAAAATTTCTATCACTTTCAGTTTTTTGCAGCAGTAATTAATCTTTTCGCTTAATTAAAAAGGGTAAAACAATTATTCAAATAATGAAAAAATAACTTATATTTACTTTTATTCAGGATTAAGCGTCAGGTACATCCCTTTTGAATGTCCAGCAGTAGTCAGCGGAAATCTAACCTAACCTAACCTAACATGTTCGGACTCCACTTACCTTGGTACCTTTTTTCCATGTTGGATATGTCCTGATGGAACCACTCACCATGTTCCTCGCTAACGGATCCCAAATTTTGAGGAAAAAATCCAAATGCCAGTGTTAAAAGTGAGTCTTGAGCGACATATTGCATCCCTTCTCCTTGTGAGCCGCTAATAGGTTGTTGACTATCTCTTCATAGTTTTCGGCCCTGTTGTTTCCAAGAAAATTACGAACAATATTTCGAAAATATGTCCATGCGGATTTTTCGATTGGATTTTTTTTTTGTTCAAACTCTTCATCAGCCAGGTCACTTATTTGTGGCCCTACAAATATTCCTTCTTTTATTTTGGCATCATTGATTTTTGGGAATTTCTGTTTCAAGTAACAAAAACCATCTCCATTTTATCCATAGCTTTGACAAAATTTTTCATTAGCCCGAGTTTGAAATGCAATGGAGGTAGCAAAACATCTTCAGGATTAATTAAAGGAGTGTGAAGAACATTTCGTTGACCTCTTATAAGAGCGTTTCGCTTAGGCCACTCCTTTTTGGCATAATGATTTTTTATCTCGAATATCCCACTCACAGAGGAAACAACAAAGCTTCGTATATCCAAGCTGTAGACCCAGCAAAATAGCAATTACTCTCAAATCTCCACATATTTTCCAGGAATATTAGTTATATTAAATATGTTCTAGCAGTGATTTCATATTTTCATATGATTCTTTCATTCAAGTAGCAAGTAGGTTTTTATTACCATTATGTAACAGTAAAGCTTTTAAACTAACCTTTGAGGAATCTATAAACAACCGCCAGTCAGATGTTTTATATTCAAACGTCAACTCCATCATCACTGAGGGAATGTCACTGCAAAACACTATATTGCCATCTTGAGAAAAAAACTTGAGAAGTGCGTAAGTCGAGTTCTGTATACGGATATTCTCGTATTTTTTCCAGTAAATTCCAGTCATGAAGTCGGGACGCCAACAGTTCTGCCTGTCTTTTACTGGGAACTAAATCACGTACCAAGTCATTGAGATCGTTTTGAGTTATAAAATGAGGTTCTCTGTTTGAAGTACTGGACTCAAAAGTCGGATCAGAATCTGAACTCTTTTCTTCGGTCACGTCATCCATGTTTACTTTTTGAGCAGTTTGTAGATTTGGATAGTTCACAAAGTGCCTAGATTACTGATAAATACCTCTTATAGAAGTTCAGATATGTTCGAGCACTAATTCTGTAACATTGATTTTCGTCTTCCTTACTTATTGATTCTCTGTCAAAAATATTTGAAACAAAACAATAGCAAGAATTAGTAGGTAGATACATAATGCCATAATTTGTCGTTAATAATTACGAATGAGATCTATTTCAATTCTATTTGCTTCTGTGATTCTCAACGGAATTACGCCACAGAGCTTACTTCACGGTTCATCAGCTTCTGTTTCGTTGTGAGTCTTTTATACCCATAATTGAAAATATGAACCAAATCACGTGCCAAGTCAATATGCCCGATTGAAATCGTTTTGAGTTATTATTACCAACAATATTAAGAACGATGCAACAGGTTATAAGATGCATGAAGAACCAAAGAGATAGCTCAAGAAGTAGGATGAATAATACAGACTCATCACCATTTAGACCTCTTAGGTGAATGACATTTCAAGGTACTTGTTCATTTTAATTTCTACTGCAAAGAAGTTAGGAAATTTTCAAGAATACCTGGAATCTGGACAATAGAATGAAATATAGTGATTAATTATAGTCAATATTCTATTCACCTACCTAGATAATTTTATTCAAAAATTTCAATTCAAATATGTAACACAAAATGAGTTAAATAACGAAAAATTAAAAATTTTCTGTCAGATAGTCCATCAGAACTTTTTGCTGTCAGTCTGCTTGCAAAGTAATTATGAGATTCTCGATAACATCCAGAACTATGAAGATTGTTCAATCTGCGTGTTATCGCTGATTCACTATCGAAAATCTCACTTTTTCATATTTTTCATTGAGTAATCAACATTCCGGTGAACTAGGCTGTCATTCTTCAATCGGGTTTAAGTCAGGATGATATGAGGGAAGTCTAAGGACATAGTGGCCCTGTTCATTCTGGAGTTTGTCAATAGCATACGTTTCATATCTGGGTTTGTGCAATTTAATTAGATCATAAAGTTCTGCTTTGAGCATCCCATCTGCGAAGGCAAGATTTCGATGTTGCAGCCACTATTTCATTTCTTCTTTTCCAGAAGCCATGTTCGGGTGTTTTTCTATTTGTACATTGTGATATTGGGTGTTATCGATCACGAACACACTTTTTGGTAAATTTGGAATAAGTTTTTCTCTCAACCATTTTCCATAATTTACAATTCGAAATTTATATCAAGGTGATAATCACCGATTTTACAATTGGACTTAAAGACCAAATATGTGTTTCGTACGAATCCACATTCACTAACGGCCTTCTTGTGTGTATGGGAAAATGAATATATGTTTCGTCCATGTAAATTATTGGTCTCTTTTCTTGACGATATCGTTTCATGCCTCTTAAATAATTCAACGTAGTCGTTGTATTTCAGGTTTCTGCGTAAGTTGCATTCTATTCGCTTTCGTCTTAATTCAACGGAACCCCAGTCCTCTCAAAACTATTCGAGTGCTCTCTTGTGATCCTGCATATTCATTCTCACGACGAACTTTAGATGTATTCGCTTTAATGTGGGTACGGTTTGATCGACGATGTAAGAATTGACGACGAACTTACGAAGCAGAGCTCTATCGAAGTCATCGAGGTCTGTTTTCTTCGTTGAGTTTCTTCTCTTTTTATCGGGAGTTGAAAAACTGTTATTTTCGCCATCTTTAATCTTCTTCATTTCGTTCGAAATTTTTTGCACAGTTCAAACCTACTCCTGTTGCGACAGCTACACGTCTTTGAACCTTTTTCAAAGAAATTGCAGATTTATTCTGCATCCCTTTCATGAAATGAATGACATTCGCAATTATTTCTCTGGATTGCCCACTCAATTTTATCCTTTCAAATTGGAAACGAACTCCTTCCTCATCAAAACTTAGAAATATTGAAATGAAACTTGCAAGATTCGGTTCGCTTGGCTCTTCTTAAAGCTTCAAATGTTCATTGAGAACTGAAATATTATTGGCCACGTGACCGGCGAAGTTAACGCGCAACAGATCTTCTTGTCGACCCGTACATGTTCGGTTGAGCGAAATGGAATTTTCTAAAAGTTCAATGGGCAAATCTCTAATCATTTTAGGTAGATATAAATTTTGTTTTCACAAACATTTTGCATGCGATGTTCAAATTAAGTAGGTCACAAAAAATATTGAGAGAAACGTCATCTGTGGTACATAATCATGAAAAGGAAGAGGAAGTTACTTAAGTGGGTCGTCCTTTTATAACCTCCGGACACAAATAGTCTATACTGAGGTAAAGTTTCTTCGGACGGAACTCAAGTGGGTCGCGGTCGAATATCGAATGAGTTATCGAAAAATTATTAATTATGGTTTACCATTTAAAAAGTCCAAGTGAAGGTCAACTTTCCGTATTTCCCGAAATGAAAGACCAATGAAATGACGTTAGGTTGTTGAAATATCATTCAAGATACAATTCAGTTTTTATTTCAATGAAATCGACCAACAATTGTAGGATCTTCAGCTTACTGCGTTTTTCACGGAACAACCGATATACTCTATCCAACAGAGTATACGTTGTCATTAAAACAGAATATTGTTTCTTACAAGCATCTATATTTTTCATCATTTCATTGAGTGAATGATCAGTATCATTATGAATAAGATATTTGAATAACATTGCTTTATTGAATTGAAAAATGTATAACGAATATCATGTATCTGATGTTTCATTTTTATATCTTTTTCCTATCAAAGTTGACATTGCGTGTGCTCCATGATAATGAGACAGTAGTTCAGACAGATTTTCGGCACCTCGAAACTTCACAGTGTTCCTAGAGAAAGCCGCGGCCCGGTTGTAAGGCAGTAAACCACGTTGTACGGGTCGATATCAAACGCTGCTGTGCGTGAGTAACTCATTCATGGTTCCACCATTCATCTATAGAACGTGCTTCCCACTATGAAATCGTTCGAGGGTTATTTGGTCACCAAATTAGACATTCGCTATCGGCGAGGTATACCTATATATCGCAAATATCAAGTCGATTCTCAATCCGTCTACCATTACTAAAAGGATAAATGATTGTAGTTTATCATATTTCTTGTAACTTGGAAGGCAAAGAATTGCTATATCTCATAATACGTCAATTGTATTATATATATAAGGGTGATTCTATGGAAGTTGGGTAACTGAAAGTATTCAGCATTAGGATGAATCATAACATCTTGTCCAATGTTTCTTATGTTTTGAATCAACTTCGTCCAACCAATTTGGAGTTCTCACTCTAAAAGCAATCTTATGAAAATATTCAAATTATTCTCAAAACGTCAGTACTCTGGCATGTCACAATCCTAGAAACGCGCAGTCAAGTAACTGCAATATGAAATTTGTCCCCCATTCATCGTGACTAGCATTTTTTACACATAATTTTATATGTTTGCTAGTATTCTTTTCAATAATTAATAGTAGAGTGACCACAAAAAAATGTTATATAAAATAATGAACTTTTTCTTCAATTTCTGTATTGTCGAAATTAAAATTTGAATTTGCATTCAAAGTCAAAACTTTTTTATACAGTCTTGAGTACAGCCCGTAAGTTTCCAGAAAAGCTCAAAAAATGCATCCCGCCATAACGGTGCCAGTACTAAATGCATCGTCGTCGTATGTGATATATAAGGTCCAGTCATACTAAGTACTAAGTAAATTGTTACTTTTTGTTATTGTTTTCTAATTTTTTTTTTTTAATTTTTTAACTTTGATATTTTAAAACGAATAAATTTAATATTTATACTTACTGATAAAAATACTGTTATCTTTCATACCTCAAATTTTTGTCTAAATCATCAGTCCTTGGTGGTGATTCTAACACAATTCCAGACGACTGACTTCCCTTATTTCCGAATCTTTTCATGCTGAATATTCAGTGTATCAGCCTTCCCTTTGCTATTTACAGGGAAAATTAACATCTAAAAGAAATAAGTAATTGTCTACAGAAAAACTGTTTGGGAGAGAATCTGAAAGAGCTCGAATGATCAAAATTAGAAGTGCCCGCATTAAATGTATGGATTATAAGGGAAGGCAGAGATTACAGTATTAAAAAAAGGGGAAACAGCAAAGAAACAATGTTGAGCAGATAACACTTCGGGAGCAACGAGTCCCAAGAAAAAGGTGGAAAGAATATTCCATAAATCATAGGTAAAAACAACGGATGGGCGAAGGCACGATAATTTCAAATGAAAAATACTCCAGAAACCAGTGATGATGAAAACCAATTGTTCCAAGACAAAATAGATCTCATAAAATTAGAGATCAAATTGAATAATCAGCGCAAAATAACAACGGGTAAAAAAAAAGCAGTTAAGGGTCAAAAGATCAACTGAGAAATCGCCAAATCAAGTACTGAGGAACTGAGCGAAGATGTACCTAAAACCGACAATTGGTAAAGAAAGCTCTGTTTGGTAAAATATTGAAAACCCAACTAGGAGAGAACTGCTCAAAAATAAAGAATTTTAAATGGCGAAGTTCCAAGTCCATGTACAAATTTTCTTCTTCTTGCAATCACATTTTGTTCTTCTTTTTTTGTTACCTGGGCCCAGTCTTCTTTAATGTTATTACTTTGTTCTTGATTCTCCATTTTTTGATTTCCAGATACATGTTTGAAATGTCTCTTTTCCTTGTATTCCATTTTGCTTTAATGTTTTCTTATAGAGGACTTCATTTTTCGACGTGTCGGCTCTATATTTCGGCCATCTTCAGGAAAGTTACATTTAAAAGGCTTTCTGGAATGATTTAAAAACATACTTTTAGAAAATTGACAAAATGGGAAAAGAATACAGGTAAAACAAGTGCGAATAGTTATCTGAAAATACTTACAAAATTTTGGTCAGCTACATTATTGTCTACATATTAAAAGTTAAAAGAAATCTAGGTTATAATTTCATTAAGTTGACTGCATGATGAAAGCTGAGAGAAGAGAAGGAAAACGGTGTACGTCAAAATTACATTTTCTTAAGGAAGAAAGCGCATGAGCTCCAAAAAATTTTTATGGTTAAAAAATCAAACGGTAACAGCAGCTTAAAAAGAACGCCATAACGTCTTGTTTTGTAAGTATTTTTTAGATAGTCTGTCAGATTTGTGACGTTTCACCTTTTTTGACCAAGACATTTTGGCGTTCTTTTTCTTCTTTTCTTTCTTTCTTTTTCTTCTTTTGTTTTGTTCATGGCCTTAAACCGCTGTAACCGTTTAATTTTTTAACCATGAAAATTTTTTGGAGCTCATGCGCTTTCTTCCTTGAGAAAATGTAATTTTGACGTACACCGTTTTCCTTCTCCTCTCTCAGCGTTCATCATGTAATCAACTAAATGAAATTATAATCTAGATTTCTTTTAATTTTTAATATGTAGACAATAATGTAACTGACAAAAATTTTGTAAGTATTTTCAGATAACTATTCACACTTGTTTTACCTGAATAATTTTTCCCATTTTGCCAATTTCCTAAAAGTATTTTTTTAATCATTCCAGAAAGCCTTTAAATGTAACTTTTCTGAAGATGGCCGAAATATAGAGCCGACACGTAGTAAAATTTAAAATGTTTCATTTCTGAAGTCCCTTCTATAAGGAAAAAATTAAAGCAAAAATAAAGAATTACAAGGAAAAGAGACATTTCAAACATGTATCTGGAAATCGAACAAATGGAGAATCAAGAACAAAGTAATAACATTAAAGAAGACTGGACCCAGGTAACAAGAAAAAAAAAGAACAAAATGCGATTGCAAAAATTATTCCGAGAATTTTTAGAGCGCGATGCAGTCATCAAGCAGCAGGAACAACAGATTTTATAACTAGAAAATCAAATAAAAACAGAAACGTTATTCACTTGAAACTTTGAGTAATATTCATAAAAAGTCGCACCATTTGTAATCAGTAATTCTTTTTTCACTAGACTTAGAGCTTTTTGGGTTGTTTCCCCTAGTCTCTCGGATCGTAACACCTGTGCTCATATAATTCGCGAAAATATGGACCTTAAGCTTTCAGCACATCAGCAAATATACTCACAGCAGTTGATAGCCATCAAAAAATGCTGGAAATTCTCTGTTGTAATCGATATTCGTAAACTTTATCATATTTGCAATTCGATAATTCCGTGTCAATATCATTCAAATAATGGAGAAGTAAAAAAAAAAAGGAATCTATAGTTGATATAAAAACCAAAAAAGAAAGATTTGTCACTAAAAGGAAACAACAATAGTAAAACCAAGACATCTGATTCTCAATCTTGAAAACGAGATGGCAAATTTTTTTTCGTCGTATTTTATTTCAGAATTTAGAGGCTTTATACTTCAGAACTGTTATTTGTTTGTAAGAACTAGAAGGAATGTTTACATTGTTCTCTTTGACTAGTATTTAGTCTTTTATATTTGTGCCTTTCATCAATTCTATATTACCCACGTCGGTTCTATGGAAATGAATTTTAGAAAACTCCAATTATCTTATGTTTTGATGAAGATAATGACTGGCCAAACTATGAGATCTATGCTTTGTTTTGATATATATTTTCCAATACCAAAATCAGTGCAAATTTTTATCGCAATCTCAATGGTCAGTAAAACGTCGAAAAATACTCAACTTCTATATCCACCCGAATCACAGCGTTGAAATAGCGCTCTATACTGTATTACGTTCGGAGTGTAGCGGCATTTTCGTTCTCATTCTAAATTATTTCCATAGCATTGCAAAATCTATTCTTGGGTGATTTTTGACCTGAAGTATACGAACCATCACACTTAAGTTCGTCTCCTACTATCATGCAATCAAAAATATTCGCTATACTTCTGTACTTCTAGAACGACTATGGAGGAAACTCAAAATTTTATAATCTTCCCTTCTGGTGGGTGACCAGCTGTAGAGTGTAATGAAATTATCGATGAGCTTGCTAGATCGGTTGCCAAGGGCAAAATGCAGCCTGCTGTACTAAACTGTTCTGCTGATTAAACACATCAGATCTTAAGCAAACAAATTGTAACGAGTCTTCCCCATAAAAAATGTATAACTTCTTAACCTATTTAGGGAGAAGTTGGGGAGTATAACAGGCCTCCTAACAGAGCACTGTCCATTGAGATACGATCTCAGCAAAATAGACAAATGGAAACGAGAACGTGTAGAATTTGCAATGGGAGCGAGGAAACCTATAATTAATTTTTTTCTGTGAAATTATGTTTTTCCAAAGACATACCCTACTAAAAGAAAAATATTATGAAAATATGCATTCTCATCAAAATCTTACAATATCCTCAAAACTAATAGTTTTAAGAGTAAGAGAAAGCATGAAAATATGGACGGGTAAAGCTAAAAAAACACATAGAGTGCCTTCTGTTATGAAGTAGCAAATTTAATATCACCAATCAATAAATTTATATCGAAAAACTGCTCAGTCAAAATCAGTTACAGGACGTCATAGAAGACCACAACAATCGATGAAAATATACCGGGTGACCCATTTGCAGTTATTAATATGAAAACTAAAACTAAATACATATTATCTTGACAGTGACAAAAACTAAAGACTCATTTCAAGGAAGGAGATTCAAGAAATATTATATTTGAAAATATTCTAATTAATCTCTGTATATTATTTAAAATTACGTAGACGGGTATTCGGCATATTAATATGTAAATTCGTCACTTTCATCAGGTCCATTAGTTATTCAGTCTTGGGCTATAAATAACTCAAGTACGGGAAATTAGCGACGACAAGTTTCATTTGGAATTTTATCCACCATGAAATATGGGAGTTAATTCTGTCGCTTTGACCTTTTGCAACCGGTGCCATCGACATATGTCTTCTTGGGAAAGTATCAATCAAACATGTTACGAAACCCGAGAAGAAAGTCCCTCGTTTGAATTTACTGATCTCTAGATTTCTTAGAAATTATACTGAGGATAGATTAGTTTGGAGGATACAAAAGAGCGTGATGTTATGCAACGTTTATTCGAAATGTGATTGATAAATCTATGAATTTGTCGTTTATATGGAAATTCCCAAGGTAGAGCCATCATAGAGAATTTCCCATATCAAGACAAAGTCTGAGAAATGTAACATATGCAGGTGTTCATTATTTATATCAGGGCTTTCAAAGAGTAAGACTATAAAATCAGTGGCAGCAAAGCTGTAGCTAATGTTAAACATGAGGCTTATTGATGAGTGTCACGAAACAACTGCCTGAAGACAATAAAGTTTGACCCACTTGGTCGTCAGTCCACTTGAGTCTTTACACCAACGAATGAAGTAATGAGGTGGCAAGAGAAAAAAATTAACCTGCATCACATTAGATTAAAAGGAGACTTGCAGTTCTAGATCATTTCTGTATCCAGAGTAGAACTAGTGTTCAAATCCCTGCTACAACAGTTTTCCAGTCGATTTAGTTCGTTTGGGAAATAGAGAAACAGGGAGAATAGGCAGGATCCTATTAGGAGAACATACATTGTCATGAGTCCTCCCTAGATAAGTCGAGAAGTTGGATAGTCTTCTAAGGCAAATGATCTTTTATGCAGTGGTGGAACACCGTCTAGTTGAGGCACATGCGAGGTGGATAATAATTCCTGTTGATGTTGTGGCGGGATCGTTAAAGATAGCCTACTTGAAGTATATAAATTCAGGATAGAAAAATCCACATCGAAAATAGTTATTTTTCGTAATAGAAGGTTGTTATACAAAATTGTTCGAAGGACAATCATGGTCAAACAATGGCCACAAAAGTAGTTGAATTTCATCAAATTTTTCAAGCATCACGGTTCCAAATTCACAAAATTTACGAAATCGATTTAGTGAATTTCATTTGCTTATATTATCATTACCACAGACTGGTGTGTTTTAGAGTATTCATCAAGATAAATAAATTATTCCTGAATGGCACTTAGTAGCCATAGTTAATCTTGAAGAAAAATACATCCATAAATACATCTATCTTAGGTAGTTTGTTATTATTAGCTAGCATCGAATTTGGGTCCCTTTTGAGATTCAAAACAAATAAATTATGTCACTAGATATATGGTTCAACGAAAGTTATCAGAAAACTGCATCAGATGAAGCACGAAAACCGTGATATTTGCAACCAATCCAAACAGAATGATCAGAGATCAGAGATGAAATCTCAAATGTTATATTTATTACGGTATTATTTTCGAAAAATAAATACATGTTTCGTTGAACTAAACTACAAAAATGTATTACGTAATAAAATAACACACTGCTAGTGGCAAAAGGCGGCTTTATCAAAGGAACAGGCGGTACTTGTCAAAGAAAATCGGGTCATTTAAAATATCTCATATATTGGCGAAACACAAGAAATCATTCGAAGATGGATCGTTTGTGAAGAAAGCGTTCATTGAAGCGGGTGAGACTTCATTTAGAGATTTTAAAAATAAAATAGAAATCATGTCTGCTATTAGAGTTATCTCGTCAGACTGTCACAAGGCGTATTGAAGTATGAGTCAGGACATGGCAGATAAACTAAAACATATCATGATATTCGGATGGTATTCAATGACATGTTGGCTAAGGAAGAATTTTTGACAATCATTCCTATGAAGGGAAAAACCTGTGGCGAAGATATATATGAAGTTTCTTCAATTTTGTAAAAACTTCAAGCTACCAATATATAAAGTAGTGTGAATTACAACCGATGGAGCACCAGCAATGACTGGAAACAAAAACGTGTGGCATTGTGTCAAACTAATGAAGATTTCCCTTCATTTTTTCTCACTCCATTGCATTATACATCGACTAGTTTTGTGTTCGAAAGTTTTAAACACGGAGGAAATTATTGGCATTGCGACAAAAATTGTGAATTCCATGCGTTCGCGTAGCTTGCAACGGCGGCTCTTTAGGTTGCAGTTGGAAGATGGAGAGTCAGCTGAACACACTGATTTAGTTCTTCACACGGACGTCAGGTGGTTGAGTTGCGAAAAATTCCTAGAAAGGTATCAAGAACTATTGCTCGAAATAACAGCTTTTCTAGCCGAAAGAGGTGATGACACTCTGATGTTGAAAAACGAAAATTGGCTGACTGATTTGGCATTTTTGACTGACATCACAGTGCATTTAAATACCATTAACTTGGAGCTTCAAGGTGAAGGAAAAACTATTATTGAGATGATTAGCGCAGTAAACACATTCGAAAGTAAATTGCAACTTATGATAGATCAACTGAAAAGAAAGGATCTGAAACATTTTCTGTCTTTGAAAGCAAGAATTACTCAGTTGAATTATGATACGTATGATACTGAATTATCAAATATTTTGGGACAATTCGAAATGCGTTTTTATGATTGCAGTAAATTGGCAAATATAGCATCATTTATGAGTTATCCTTTTTAATTTTAACACATTGAGGAATTAGCTACTGAAGTGGCAAGTCAGTTTAATATGCACTCATGTTCTGTTGACAACAGCACCATATGACTCTTTTGCTTTGTAACAACCAATAAGCTCGCAACTTTGAATAACTATGAGTTTTTTCATTGATATTATAGAGAAGAACCTAACTAAACCTAACCCAAACCTTGACTAGAATAATGTATATTGTGCGGAAAGCTAACACTATATATGGTACGGTACACCCTACCTAGGTAGGTAGGTAGGTAGGGTGTATGGTGTATGCACGACAACCCAGCATCACACACACTTGCAGCCTCGATTCGATTGTAAGTAGTCTACAAATAATGAGGTAGATCGCCAGCAGTTCAAGTTTGACCACCCCTGGCCTATATCATCAGAATTTTTCTAAAAAAAAAAATATTTATTTTTCAATGGTCAACTTATATTATCTTAATGGGACAGCTTCATAAGCCCGATAAGTTTTCAAACAGTTATAAGTAGTGGTAAAAATCTTTGCCCACTTGGAAGCTATCAAATTTCGTGCTATAAATTATTCGATCATTTCATTGATACAGTCAATAAAGATATTTTATTTAATTTTCTATTCGTACTGTTGTATTGATTCTGTGACATATGGCAACAAAGCCATTAAGAAAAAAAATTGGATTGATGTTTCGTTGTCATAATTATATTTAAATGCGGGAAGACATAAAATTCAGATTATAAATAGTCGCTTGCCGTTGGCAATCTGAAAAGGGCCATAAATCAATCCTGTATTTCCTAAATACATTCTCACACACACGGACACATTGAAATGTGGCATTTATTTATATTCACCGACCCTAATCTTATCTGGTCGACTATAAAAATATAAAATTGCGTGCTTTATATTTTGCCGAAGTAGATTTTCCAAAGAATCAGATAACTCCTATGGTATGTATACTTGAAGAAATAACGGAATACCTGCATGGAGTTCACTAATTTGTTTTTGACCGTTATTTCGAATTACTAAATTATATTCAACAGGATTGGCAAACGCCTAAACTTTGATTAATGTACAAAATGACTCTAACAAAGTTTTTGTACTATTTTTATTCTAGTCTGTGATATACTAATAGATAGTTTTTTGAATGGATCACCCTATATCTCTTCAAATTTTGAAAAATATTTTTCAACAATAACAATTAGATAAGGTTTGGTAGATGTACGGTAGATATACAGTTGCAGTATTGGTTAAGATAATAAAATAAAACGTTGGCATGTTGACTTTTTTGGTAGTAATTAATAATATTAATACTGTTGCTAGTCTTCGCAAACTTTATTGTTAAATGGTATATATAATATCAATTGTCAATATTGATAGATGGTGAAACTTAGTTTTGAAGACGAGCAGAGACCTAACATGAAGATGCAAGCAATATTTTTTAAAACATTCCATGTTAAAACTACAATATTTAAAAATTAACAGCCATAAGTGGTCTTATGACATCATATCTGGAAAAATGCATAAATTGTTCGAAGAGGAAGTGAATCTCAAACTTGAAGGAAATACCACAAAAAATCTGCTGTAACTAGAATTAAGTTGTTCCGACAATTTTGCGCAACGCTGTATAAGTATCGTTATTTACCAAGACCAGTTAAGAAATTTGCAACAGCTCTAATTGTATACGTATGTCCCCCTCAGAACTGCTTCTAATTATAATGCTTTCACAATTAAATTGAATGAATTGTGGGATCAATTCAATTATGAACGATTTGCCGACTGACGTGTATTATTTATATCTGACTTGGCAGACGTACCAATGAGAATTTCAATAAATTTTCAGTTTTCTCCAGGTTTTTTTTTGTTTTTATCCCAATTCAGTTATCTTCATCTAGGATATATAGAAAAATCTTGATTTCGGCGGTTTATTCGAATTTTCCCGATTTCATTTATAATCATCCTGAAACATTTTTTTCCTGAAAATATTAGGTCCGCAACTGAGTTCTCGCTGTTTTTTTTTTCAGAAAATACAACTTTATTGTGAAGAATGATTACAAATGATTCATTCAAAATATTGCCCATCGCTAGTTACAACTTTTTCCCATCTTTCTGGCAGAGCTCGAATACCGTGACGGTAGAATTGTTCGTCTTTTGGGGCTATCCACGAATCAAGCCATTTTTCGAGCTCTTCAATAAGCAGAACTGCTGATCAGCCAGACCATGTGCCATCGAACGGAACAAGTAATAATCGGATGGTGCAATATCTGGGGAAAATGGGGGGTCCAAGTAGGTTTTAACGGGTTTGGCAACGTGAGGCCGAGCGTTGTCATGCTTTAGAATTACTGTTTCGTAACTCTGCTCGTATTGTGGCCGTTTTTCGCGCAATGCTTTACTCAATCGCATCAATTGAGTTCGGTACCGTTCACCAGTGATGGTTTCGTTCGGTTTCAACAGCTCATAATAAATAACACCGACTTGGTCCCACCAAATACACAGCATAACTTTCGCAGCGTGAATATTCGGCCGAAGCGATAACGTAGAAGCATCTTTGGATTGCTGTAATGAATCCATTCTTCATCACCCGTTACGATGAGATGAAGAAAACCCTTTCTTTCTTGCCGCTGAAGCAGTTGTTCACAGGCGAAAAAACGACGCTCAACGTCTCTTGGCATAAGGAACCCAAGTTATTTGCTTTTGAATCATTCCCAACCCATGTAATCGCTTGTAAATGGCCTGGCAGGCAACTCCTAAGGCTGAAGCAAACTCTTCTTGCGTTTGGCAAGGATCCTCATAGAGCAATGCCTTTAATTCAGCATCTTCGAAGATTTTTGGCCTTCCTTCACGGGGACGGTTGTCCACATCGAAATCGCCGTTTTTGAAGCGACGGAACCGATCCTGGCACGTTGTTTCCCTTAGAGCAGCATCTCCGTAAACGTTTTGGAGCTCTTTATGAGCTTCAGCTGCCGTTTTCTTCTAATGAAAGAAGAAAATCAACACTTCCCGCAAATGACGATTATTTGGTAAAAATAAAATCATAAATTTTCTCGCAACTAAAAGTATATGACGCAAAAGCAAAGTCACAGTGGTTTGTTTACCATATGTGTAAGCTTTGTTCAAGACGTTCTTGATATGTAAAAATCGACCAGCACTCCCTGCTGGAGCCATCTATTAACAAACAGCGAGAACTTTGTTGCGCACCTAATATTTCCAGAAGCTTAACGAAAGGAAGAACAAAGAATGAACCAAATATGTAATTTCAATCGTTGATTATGATCATTATGAAGTAGATCAAAAAAAATGTGAATCTCCAGTTTATTTGAATTATCTCATTTCTTCTTGCTCTAAAGTTATCACAGGAAAACTTCCTCTTCCTCTGAAAACATGAAGAATAAAGCAAAATGAACCAAATATGTCGTTTATACCGTGAGTTAAAAGCGAAAGTGCAAATTGTCTTGTAATTTCACCGAATTGTTCGACTTTTTCATGTAAATGTCCCGAATTTTTAAGTCTTGAAAAAAATTTCGAGAACATAATGAACAAATCAAAGAAAGAATAATGAAATATATCGTTCTTATCAACAGTTATGATAAAAACAAACAGAGAGCATGAGTTTTACCGCTTCTTCCACTTTTCCAATTTTCTCTTCTGATTATCTTTGTAGGATCACAACGAACAAAATAAAAACAGAGCCAAATAATTGAAGTTTTTCATTCATTGAATACCACACAAATGTTTGAGTTTTTCTGGGGCAATGTTTGAACAAGAGGTTCCCTTTTAGGAAATCTCCGATGGTGTTCTTTAGCAGCTCCTCATATCCGATGGCGATGAGCATAGTTCATGTCTGTATATTCTTCATCACTGAAGGGATACTTTTTCAATTCGAGGAAATTAAGGTTTCAAAACAATAATCACCTATCGAAGAAGATATTCTGACTGGCTCAATGAACACTTTCCACATAGGTGTATTAGTAGGGCCATCACGGTCACCGGATTTCAACCCATTTGACTTCTATGTATGGAGATACTTGAGACACTCGTCCTACTATGTAGAAATACCAAATTTTGAAGAGTTACAAGAACGGATAAACAATGTCGCCGAATGAATTAAAGATAATAATGTCCTTCACATTGTTTTGCAGGCATTTCTTCGTAGATTTTGAGCAACTCTTGTAATGATTGACATGATTTTATTTATTATCTTCGTCAATAAATTTTCACAACTTGGAAACATACTGTCAATGCAGAATTATTTTCGGGCTTTTTGATCGAAATTATAATTAATATGAATTTCATAACCAGAGAATGCTGTTCTCACTAATTTTCCCAAGAATTGCTTTAGGAATCACCTCTCAAAGTTTCTCATCAACTTGGGGGGCACCTGTATATAACTAACCCGGCAAACTTTGTCCTGACCGAACTTTGGCTTGCTTACTATTAGCGCGTTCAGAAAAAGATTTTTTGAGTTTGGAATTTTGAAAAACTATATTGGTATCCACTATATGATATTTAACATTGAGTTGGAAATTTCAATTGCTTTTTTCATTACACGATTGCACTGTATTGCACAAAGGGGGATGAGTACAACGTGTATTATATTATAAGTTATGGTTTCTTTATCCTGAGAGACATTGTTGGTGGAGGCGGTGGAAATTTGTTATATTCTCTAGCATACGAAAAATCTCTCAAGAATAGGAAAAAAATACATGAGCACAAAAATAAAAACGAAAACTGATCGCAGCGGCTCCAATTATAAATTTACCGATTACCAATTATGAAATGAAGCCATCCAGGGACCCACTACACCATATAATGAACTCATCAAAATCGACACAGTTTTTTTTTCTACACCTGTGTAATAAGTAGTACTTATTAATTGAATGTTGAGAAACTGGCTATGATTGATACCACAAAATTATCCACAACTGTTCACGCAATATCCAATGTCAAAAAACTGGCATATAATATTAATATGAAATGAAATAACGTTAAACTCGTATTCGAATAGTAAATACGGACGTTATAAATATACATTGAAATAAATAACGTCTATTCTTATTCGCGTAATGACAGAAATTTCATTTCGTCAACCAAATGAAATATTTGGAGCTTGCATGACAGAAATAGACACAGACATGCATAACTTGAACAAATCTCACTTACAAACAATTAAGACTTTATGGGTCATAAATACTGAAACTACAGCAATATATCTGACAGCTGAAGGAACTATTTTGAGATATTCTACTTGAGTAATATGAAGACATTTTTCAACTTCAGTATCTATTATTCAGTGGGACTCATACATAAATATGTTTGCCCAATCCGTGACTAAGCTCGATTTCAACTGTAATGAAATGATTTTTCTATTGATATATCATCGCAACATCTGGAAAAGTTATTTCCATCAATCATCACTGGTATATTCATATTATATATTACTGGGAAAATGAAGCAAGCTAACGAAACACTGTTGTATGATATTTTTGAGCGAAGTTCGTTATAGCAGCTCACCATAGGAGAGAATTTATAAAAATCGTCAGATAACGAGAAATTGTTATGACCTTTTCATGTGGTTTCCTGAATATAAAAGAGTGTGTGTTGGTGAGAGTATCCAATATCGACACTTATGTTTTTCACTAGAGAAGAATCCTTTTTTTAATCGTTTTAGTCGCGTACCGATTTTGTAGAGATTCTAGATATTGTGTTGTGATGGATCCATAAATGTATAGTATTCGGATGGATTTTTGCCAGTATCCGTGGTGAAAGATATTAACTCGTACCAAATTTCACGTTTCTATGTCAACGAGAAATATGTGGCAGAATGCGACATAAACGTCCGTGTATTCCGGTCGAGTTAACTCAACCGTAAGCTTCAAGATATTGCACATCCAGGTATATATTTAGTATCACTCTCAACTATATACCTTCATCCGTTCCTGTGAAAAGGCAAATAAGTTCATCATCGGAAAAAAAAATGTGTGGAGATGTACTACAAATTCACAGTGTTCAATTTCTTTCCTGTGACTGTGTTATAAGACATTGCTTCTCGTAGAATTTTATTTTTCTAGGTCAAGAAGTAATATGAAAAAAATACACTTTTGTCAGTTTACACGCTTATTTGTTAATACACGACCGGTTTCGATCCTTAGGTCATTTTCAAGTACTTAATATTAATTAAGGTAAGAAGATGATGACAAGATATATTTCTTCCTCAAATATTGAGTAGGGGGAGTTATTGATTTCAAGTTGGCTATTGAGAGTATTATAATGTAGGGTTTTCCTGAGTTTTTGGAATTGCCAATCTTTCCAACAGATTCATTCTTCCTCCTTTATTGCATTTGTCAGGTTATTTAAAATTTTCTAAAACCTTTTTATCGATTGTTGATTGAATGTGCTCAAATATTGGGGATATCTCGTCTGATGATATATGTTCTTTGAATCGGCGCTCAAATTTCTACCTACATAAGCTGAAGGGCATTCGCTGCATTCAATTTTGTAAATACCAGATTGTTTGAGTTCACCTGTTTTCTGTTTTGCATTAAAAAGTAATTTTCTAAGATTTGTATATCGTTGTTGAGAGCTATTCTTTTTATGGTGTTTATTTCCGTTTCAAAATCTTGAATTGAATTGAGGATAGTAAAAGCTCTGTAGACCATAGAATTTATGATGTAAATGATTGATTGAGTCCATGGGGATTGTTGCTTCTGTGAACGATTAATTTCTATTGATATTATGAGTTAGGATATTGATTATTTTTGATAAAGTTAAATCGAGAAAATATATAGAGTTATCAGTTTCTATTTCAACGGAAAATTTCAAATAATCGTGAGTTTTATTGAGGAAGTTCAAAAATATATCTGATAGTCTCTTTGAGCCATGAAAGCCAACCAAAATACCATTAACGTTCTGGTACCAGCACATATTTTTTGGCTAGGTCGCTGTTCGGTATTGATGTGTTTTCTAAGTTGTTCAAGAAAATATCTGACAATAGAGGGGTAAGTGACGTTCCCATAGTGCTGGTGTTTGTTCAAAAAAATTTATTTGGAAACTGGAAAAAATTCTGAAATTGTTTTGTAGGTTTTAAAATTCAATGAATATGTGTTGGTAGTTGTGAGAATATCTGAAACTATGGGTAGACACTCATCTATTGGAATGTTTGGATACATGTTTCTTTACATCAAATGAAACAAGCTTGCAGTTATAAGTGATATTAAGTAAGGAGACTTTATGTATAAGGTCGTTGGAATTTGAAATGGTATGTCGTGAGCGAAAGTTCTATAAACTTATAATTTAATTATCTGAAGTAGTGTAGTATACTACAGGCCTAGCAGATTTTCCCGCTTTATGTAACTTGGTCAACTATCCCCCTCTCAATTCAAGATTTCAATATGCCCGCCTATTCGATATATAAAATCAGACGCAAAGAACAAAATTGAAAATCGAAATTAATATATTACATTCACGAAAAACCCAAAAAAAGATGCTAGTTTTGATTCATTCGGCCCACTTTCTCATAAAATTAAACATTATTTCTCAAAATTCGAAATAACCACCTCAATCTTAAGCGGTCCAAATCTTAGCAAATTACTTTTTAATGCAAAACAGAAAACAGATAAACTCAAACAATCTGGTATTCATATTTATATTTGAGCAAATTGAATCAACAAACCACCAATAGATTTAGACAACCTCCCCAAAGCCCTTCACAAATGTAATAAAGGAAGAATTAATCTGTTGTAAATTAATAAACTGAGGAAAACCACACATTATGTAACTCTCAATAACCAATTCGAAATCAATAACCCCCCTACTCAACATTTAAGGAAGAAATACTAGGTGGGGTGAAAAGTAACCTCCTTGAGCGCCAGATGCGCTGGTACTGCAAAAGTTCATGACAGCTGATTGTTGTTGAAATGTTTCCTATCATGTTGAATACGGACAAAAACGCATCAGCAGGCCCTCCGATGCGGTTACAGAGGACAATGTCGAAAAAATATGGTGTTGGCTGACCGGAAAGTGAAGGTACGCGAGCTAGCAGATGCCACAAAGATCAGTACTGAGCGCTTACGCCATATTTTGAGCGAGACTCTGCATATGAATAAGTTATCCTGCCGCTGGGTATCGGGCATGCTGACTCGGGCACTGAGAAAGAGTGTTTGGACTTATGTGGAATCGGGCGGACTTTTGGCGTCGATTGGTAACTGTTGATGAAACGTGGATCCTCTATTAAACACCAGAAAACAGAAATGCCCGGCAATGCCCCAAAGCAGCCGGGAGGGGCTCAATCGGTCTGAAAGGTTATGGCGTCGGTTTTCTGGGATTGTCATGCTATACTCTTCGTGGACTACCTCCAAAAAGGAAAAACCATCAACAGCAAGTATTACAGTGTATTGGAGCGATTGAAGACCGAAATCGCTACGAAACAGCCTCACATGAACCGGAGAAAAATTTGTTTTTACACCGGCGCAGAAGAGCATCGCAACCACGGCTAAAATCAATGATTTAGGGCTCCAATTGCTTCCGCATCCACCGTATTCGCCCGATTTGGTAGTAATTCCCCATATACTGCGCTCAACAGTGTATTTAGGACACTCGCACTAGATATATGCTATGATTATTTGGACACCACAAGTTTCGCAAATATCAGGTGGTTCACGCTTCATAATATGGCTATGTGTCCTATCAATAAGCGATTACTTGGTCTCTTCTTTTACTTTTAGTCGGTTGATGAAGTTTGGAAGACAAAGTAAGTACTACAGATTTGAGCTGGGTGTTTGTGGCGTTCCAAATCAATGGCCACTTTTCCTGTTTATGTTTTTCAATTCTTCGTCTGAAGTCTGTTTGAAGCAATTTATCGCTATTAGTGAGTAAAGCCAGATTTGACGATGAGGTCACCTCAAGCTGGTCATTGCCTGTTAATCCCATACTAAAGGGGACCCATAAAAACCTTCAATGCACTGAAGGAGTCCATGATGATCTTTATTTTTGTATCAAATGATGAACATCTTTTAAAAGCCTATAAAATGGTTGAATTTCCCCACTGTAGATGCTGACGTTATTTGGAAGAAGGAAAGCATATCTGGTTTTTTGGGCTATTACAGCCCCTGCAGCTCCGTTTTTTGTTTTAGAAGTATTGGTATATATCCTAGCGTAATCATGGTATTTAGATAAAGTTTGTAAGAAAACTTTGTGGACGAAGGTTGAGGTGAATGAATGTTTGGGAAAATTCGTGAGCGTTAGGTTGAATTTTGACTATCCATGGAGGGGATGCTAGCGGATATGGTAGTGACAATTTAAATTTTTTAATATCAAAATTGATTCTGAAAAGACTTTCTGTTATTTTACGGGTTTCTGAGTTTCTGAAAATTGTTCAAAAGAAAAGATGATGGAGTGGTTGATGTTAGATTTTTTCCTGAGAACCTAGATGCATTACACAACGATAAATATTCTCGACAGAGTTGAAGGGGTGCTTCTTTTAGCAGGACTCTGAGGCTCTGGATTTGGCTAGAGCGATAAGCTCCTGATACAGAACGCATAGCTCTATTTTGTACTGTTTCACTGAGTTGCGAGAAAGAAGAATATGTAATATATTTATCACATATGTTCTCTCTATATTTACCAGCTAATAAATAAATTAGAAATTCACAAATTCGTCTGTAGGTGAACTCTGTGAAAAATTGTATTACTGTCGTGTATAAAATGGATTGATCAACAGGAGAACCCACAAAAATTAAATCAATATATTATAATTCATGTAGAAATCAGTTCTTTCTTGAATTGACAGCCAGAAGCCCACTTACCTATTTATGTACCGAGCGCTGTGGCAAATGCAAATTCGCAAAGTATTTCAATTCATTATCTCCTGAACTAAGCGACAAATTAAGATGCAGTAAAAGCGAGTTCAAGCGTCTAGAACTGTTTGATATGACTAATGACTTTAATTTTTCAAAGATTTGTGTCTTATAAATAATACGTTGATTTGAAGATTAGGTACCTTTTCATAATTTTTTAACATCAATAAGGTTAGGTTAGATTATTATTATTATTATGAATACAAATTTTATGTAGGAATATGGTACCTTTTTTGTTATTTGATGTTTCGTTGTTTTCAATTGGTATTGGACATCCCATTGAGATTTTGAAGTGGAAAAATATATGTATAAAGCAACGAATGTCAAGTCTATATATATTCTTTATGTATTACTATACCTTTATATCAATGAAATAAAAGTTTTTGGCCTGGTATACCAATCTTGTTAGGTTAGGTAGTACCTATTATCTCTATAAATAAATGGCTGGATTCATTTAACTAATTTTTATTTTAAATAACTCGTAATAGAAAAACTGAAAAGTTTTTCAATAGCATTGAAGCAAAACCAAATGTCTTCTTCTCAAGGCTATAACAGTTCACTAAGGTGAAAAAAGGTTCATGTTTGAAAAACAATCCGAATTAAGTAAATCCTACATTGATTCCAGATGAAATTTGATGCTCTACCACATTATGGAGTTAAGGTGCATCAATACCTAAATGAAATTTACATTTACAAAATCTTTTCCGAAAACATGATGATAAAGTCAAAGAAGAAAAACCAAATATATAGTTTTTGCCAAGTCATGATCAAAAATACAAACAAAAAGTATGAGTTTTACAGCTGGTCCTAGCAAAACAAAATGAGAAGCAAGTATGTCTATTTATTCAATGCTATTCTTTATTTTAAAATATTTGAAATACCCTAACTTAGGTTTTATAGGAAAAAAAAAAAAATTTAATCCACAAAAAGCTGATTTTTTAATGGGCACTAAAATCGTGAAAAATTTTGCAGAAAGGAAAAATTTGATCAATGTAAAAGAAACTGTAAAATTCAGACAAACTATAAAAATTATAATTTTGTATACACCCTCCAATATAACTGATGAAAGGAACGACATAGTTGAATTATTATACTGTAATTCTTTTACCTCTGCCTGGAAGAAAAAATGGCAGTCGCTAAAGAGATTCAGAAAATATAAACAATCTACAGGAATTAATTTTGTAGACATAATAAGTATATCGTTTTTTTATATTCTTCATTAATAACTCAACTGAGAAAAATCTGGAGAATCATTCAAGTTTGAACGAAGAGCATCTGTCCAGTCAGACAGTCAAAAATAAAATTTACTTAACGGAATATTATTAAGAAAGAACGAGATCCCTCCCCTGTAGAACCCTTTTTAGAAGTGCTATATTAGTTCTTTTATAATAATTACTAGTACTATAGATTTATTATTAGTCTTTTACGAATTCTTATTCACTAGAACTGCATTTAACGTAAAGACTACTGACAAATGTTATGAGTTTACCCGACAATTCTCTCAATGACACATGTGGTGATGTTCTTTTCGAAATGACAATTGCATCATACACTTTCTTTGGACTTGCGATCATTATATAGACAAAAATAATTTCTGAATGTTATATTCTACTGCGGCTCTAAAAATACTTAAGCAATCCTTAGATATACTTTATTATTGATAGGTTATGATCAATAAGATGTCTAAGCGATAATCCATACTCCTTAGAGGGCATATTCATGTTTGCATTAATTTTCAACGATGTTTTCTCTTCATAATTTGAACCAATTATTCTGCGATGTATCAATATCTGACGAAATATATGGTTAATGTCTTTCGTCTTCAAGCTTGATAACATCCATCTTCTGAAGAAGTACCTACATGTGGATAAGTGGCCTTTAATTTTCATTTTTCGCTATGTAACATCCTATTATTCTAAAGTTTACCTCTAGTAAACGCCCGAGATCAATAGAAGAGGTAAATTCAAGAGCTGAACTCAAGTCCATTCAATATAGATATGATGATATTTTCAAGTTTTTGGTATCTGAATCAGATCTTATTTTCTGGAATTTCAATCAATGGGTTTTTCCTACTAAGAAACAACATATTCCTCCAAACAGTCTTTATGCTAATTGGAAAAACTTTGTGGCATGATTTTGATATATTAACATCGTAATTTTAGGTGGAAGTAAAAGACTTCTTCTTTCTTCGAACGATCATGCTGTGGTTCACTGAAAGCACATGTTTTCCACGTTGTACACCACGCGCTTTTGCGCAGACATAACTCTCCGGAAATTCACTTACATTTCATCCTTTTGGGACAATCCTGTTTTCGTCTGGGCATCCTGCCGATTGGAGCTGGACCCTCCAACCTTCTCAGTTGTCGCAAAATGATGCCAAATTTGACTGTTCCAACCAGTTTATATGAAAAAATTCACTTCATCAGGAATACGATCATAACATCACGACACAAAATCAACACCAACAAACGTACATAAATCTTCGTATACATTTGAAAAGAAGTTAGTCACTTGGAATATGTAGAAGTACAACAATGTTTATAACCGTTAAAACACTCGTCACTTTTAGAGGTATCACGATTTAACAGCGTCGCAGCATCAACCTCTGCCAACGAAAGCTCAGCGTTGACTGAGTGACTGACAGCGCGTGAGAGGCTCTATCCCCACCACTGCCGCGGACTACACTACAATCGCGTTCGGTGCTTCAGCATTTTCGTCAGTCTGAGTTTCGTAGCGCCGGCGTTTCTGAAAGACGTCGGTGTTGCTCTCACTCTGTTTTTCCTGACTCGATTCAGGATGTCATCTCTCGTCACTAGCAAGAAAACATCTCGGGAGGTTGTGAGCGCGCTAGCGCGCAATTGTCACGGTCAGTTTGACAGGTGGGATGGGCCGAACATAGGCACGCCTTCTTTACGATAGCAGCCTCTCGCTGTAGCGGTGCGCTTTACGGGGAGATGTGCTTTGGGTCTGGTAAGTTATTGCTCCTGATTCACCTGTTGTCTATTGAAATTTTTATAACGTTTGTCGTATGGAATGTGTGGATTATCTGCTAGATGGCAGGTGGATTAGGAAATGATGAAGAAGAATTATGTTTTTGTTCCTTCCTCGGATTGTTGGCGTTGATGAATTCATTGTATTTCAATATAATATACCTTCTACCGCCTAGGATAGATGTTTTTTCATCAAATTATGAGCAGAATAACATTCTAATAACCATTTCTAAAGTTTGCATCGTATCATCTGAAAAAGTGGTGGGAATGTTTGAGGTTTTGAAAACACTTTTTCTTTGAAGAAGACTATTAGCGTTCTAGGGTTGATCATGCAAGATTCATCTTTAGAAGTTATACCTATTACTAGTTAGTTATTTAAAAATTCCAGAAATATTGAAGCTTATAATATATGATTTGCCTTAACCGTCCACCCCAGCAAAGAATCTATTTAAATACACATCACACCGCCATCTTTTCAATTGTGTAACTCTTTGTGGATATCGAAGAGGTTAAACTGTCTTGTGTAGATGGGATATCATTAGAACTAATTTGTTCAGAACTATTTCCAATCAATCAAGAATGGTTAATTGCAACCTCTTTGGGAAAACCTCAATTTAAGTAAGTAGGTGAATTCTTTACCAAACATCTTGATACTTCTACTCCTGGCACTGCTCAGTAAAAATAACTGGATGTATGGATAATTCCAATACGCTCACCATTTGCATATCGGGTGTTCCTTGAAAAACGCCTCAAGCTATAGCACCTACAATTGTTGATCATGCTCAATGAAACAAAAACCCAAATGCATCTCAAATGATACTCTAACAACCTGAAATATTTTCATTGGTCGGTGACACCCGTAAATTGGCCTTCGCTTCGACTCTTAGAATTTTGACCCTATACTTCCGTTTTTCTTTCGATTACTTATTCAATTTTGAGTAATTGCTGTGAAAAAAGTATCAAAACTGTGCATTTACCAAAAAAAATTTTAGAAAAATGCCGGAAGAAAACTCACATATCCAATACATCGATATAATTGGTATAATGGATTTAAGTTTCTGTCCTAGACGGTGTTTGGACCATTATTTCAGTTCGGAAATTTCAATTAGTAACGAGAAATTATGACAGATTAGGTTAGATACTACAAAAATGTATTACGTAATAAAATAACACTCTGCTAGCGGCAAAATGCGGTTTTATCAAAGGAATGCGCGGTACTTGTCAGAGAAAAGCCGCGTTTTTTATTCTTGCCGCTTTTCTAGAAATTTCGGGCGGCGCGTTTAACGGGAACATTCCAGACTTTCGTCCAAGCTGATATAAATGTTGCGCCTGCAAGAATTGAAGTCATTCTGAATAGTAACTTGAAGGCACTACTGCGTCGATAAAAAGTTTATTATTAAGTAGTACAAAATGAGTGCAGTGAAGAACTTAGAGGCATCATAAAAAGGTTCATAAAAACTATGGAAATGATTTTCCGCCACAGGGTGAATTAAGAAAACGAAAAGTACGTGGTTTGATATCTTGTTTGAAAAAGGAACAAACCATGTTCACAAGACCAGCCAAACAATCAAAAGCTGCTACGATCGCGTCATTTAAAATATCTCATATATTGGCGAAACACAAGAAACCATTCGAAGATGGATCGGTTGTGAAGAAAGCATTTATTGAAGCGGGTGAGACTTTATTTGGAGATTTTAAAAATAAAACAGAAATCATGTCTGCTATTAGAGAACTTCAGTTATCTCGTCCGACTGTCACAAAGGCGTATTGAACTCATGAATCAGGACATGGCAGATAAAGTAGAACATGATATGTACATACGTTTCTTTACACTTCGACGAATCCACCGATATGACAAACACTGCCTAGCTGTATATTTCTATTCGGATGGTATTCAATGACATGTTGGCTAAGGAAGCATTTTTGACAATTATTCTTCCGAAGGGGAAGACCCGTGGCGAAGATATATATGACGTTTTCTTCAATTTTGTAAAAACTACAAGCTACCAATATATAAATTAGTGTGCATTACAACCGATGGAGCACTAGCAATGACTGGAAACAAAAACGGTTTTGTGGCATTGTGTCGAGCTAATGAATTTTTCTCATTACATTGCATTATACATCGACTAGTTTTATGTTCAGAAGTTTCAAACACGGATGAAATTATGAGCATTGCAACAAAAATTGTGAATTCCATCCGTGCTAGTAGTTTGCAGCGGCGGCTCTTCAAGTTGAGGTTGGAAGATAGGGAGTCAGCTGAACAGACTGATTTAATTCTTCACATGACGTCAGGTGGTTGAGTAGCGGAAAATTCCTAGAAAGATTTCAAGAATTATTGCCCGAAATAAAAGCTTTTCGAGACGAAAGAGTTGATGACACTCAGATGTTAAAAAACGAAAAATGGCTGACTGATTTGGCATTTTTGACTGACATCACAATGCATTCAAACACCATTAACTTGGAGCTTCAAGGTGAAGGAAAAACTATTATTGAGATGATTAGCGCAGTAAACGCATTCAAACGTAAATTGCAACTTATGTATCGTGTATGTACGACAACCCTGCATCACACATACTTGCAGTCTCTCAGATTCGATCGTAAGTAGTCTAAAAATATTGAGGTAGATCGCCAGCAGTTCTAGTTTGAGTATCCCTGGCATAGAGGTAGGTCTCACGGCATGGTGAATTTGTTGCCAAGTCGTTGATTTATATAGCAAAACCGGACTCAAGATTGATTCTTGAGGTACACAATTCGTAGTCTCCATCTTCTCTGAGACAACATTCCACGAAAGAATTAGTGACTTTTTATGTAAGTATGAGTTGAAACTTTCAAGAGCGATCCATTTCTTCTCAAGCAAGAATTCCCTAGGTATACATTCGAATGCTTTACTAAGATCACAAGCTAATATTTCAGCATGTCACATCTATCAAAGGCGTCTGTCAATATTTCAATTATTTTTGATGAAGCAGTTAAAGGTGACCTTTTCTTGTTAAATGCATGTTGTGAAACGAATAATATTTCTACTTTCTAAAAGTACTCTGCTGTTAAGAATCTTTTCTAAGATCTTTGGAAACGCTGATAATATGGAATTTGGTCTATAATTCTTACAATCGTTAATTTCTCGGGAATGTTTCTGGTCCCAAGCACTGATTAAAAATAGAATATAATGGAATAAATGTCGGCTATGTGTTTGCCTTTTAGGTCTTGAGAACATCATCTGTTGTTGATTTTTCCTAAGACGAACCGCACTGGTTAAGATACCTCATAGAAACTGAGGCGAAGTAGCTTTTGAGCTACTCAGCGGGTACTACTAAGGGAACTGGACCATTGGCGTGTTTCCTTGACAAAGAAATATCAAGCACCGGAGATTTTTAGCCTTCCTTCACGGGGACGGTCGTCCACATCGAAATCACCGTTTTTGAAGCGACGGAACCAATCTCCGTAAACTTTTTGGAGCTCTCTATGAGCATTCTTCGAATGGAAGAAGAAAATTAACACTTCCCGCAAATGACGATTATTTGGCACAAAATCAGACTTATTCTCACAACTAAGAGTATATAACGCAAAACCAAAATCACTAATGCGTCACAGTGGTTTGTTTACCATATGTCTAAGCTTTGTTCAAGACCTTCTTGATATGTAAAATTGACCATCACTTACTGCTGGACCCATCTATTGACAAACTGCGAGAACTAAGTTGCGCACCTAATATTGACATTTGATTGATGCTGTCCTCTATGTCCCAGCATGCAAACCATAAAATACATCCCCGTACCTGATTGATTTTGGAGCACGTCATATGTCATTGTTTCATTAACATATTATTGGAATAACTTACCTATCATCGAATTCGTCAAATCAGATTTTCTGAATACAATTCTATTTTATTTGTAGATGCGTTATTCTGATCCCTGAAAATTACGATTATAATCATCGTCACTGGAAATCGCTTTCATTTTAACAGTTTATCCCACATGAAATTGACCATCATAACCAACTCTCAGTTCATTTGCTGATGCTACATGTTTGTGCTATTTTCCCCCTTGAACTAATTACGAAGAATACATTTTGCGTCTTGTTGACTAAGACACACTATTAAGTGTTTCCGTTTTGAAAATTGAATACCATCCAGTTCTCACGAAATGGCGTAAATTAGCTTACGACGTGATCGTTACTTTAATTTTGTCAGATGCCAATTAAATATGTTTTTAGCTTATTTCAGTAGTCACAGTTCGTGTTACGTCCATCAAAATACTTAGTTCTATCGCTGTAATGAAAGTTTAAAGTTTCTACGTCAGCTCACTTATAAGGTGACTAAATATTTGATTTTTATCGCAAAATGTTATTTTAAGTATACTAATATCTATGAATCTCGATTGTTACAATCGATTTAAACACTAACTACATTTCTATCTTGACCCAATATTCTTGAAATACCTAGAATCTTTTCGAAAGTAAGCACAAACTGAAATGGTATTTAGTGAGATATTTAATGAATCCTCAATTAAAACCAGTGAAGAATACTATGTTTATTTAAACAACGTAGGTAAATAGTAGGTTAGGTTATTATTATCAAAACTTAAGTCAGACAATTTGAGGTAATATAAAGGCCTTTTTAAACGGAAGATATTCTGTAAGGAACAGAGCATTTTACTTCTCAACACATTTTTTGAACTCAATAGATTTAGTTCAGCATTTTCGAATATTTTTATTCATCACAAATAATAAGTTTTTTAAAGGTCGTACAATAGTTGTTTTCTTCATTTGACTCGAATCTCTTATCACTTAACCATTTCTTCAGATTTGAAAAAATGAAATAGTCGCAGGGGTCTAACAGTGGAAAATATGCAAGATGGAATAAATGGTCCTAACTCTCCTGTGCAGTTCTGCATTTTCTTCTTCTTCATCAAATGAAGTCGTTTTTGCTTCGAATTAATATCAAATCTGCCCAGAAACTGATCAGTTTACCCTATTAAAGATAATCGATATGAATGACACTGCGTACAGGCGTCCCAAATTCGTTGTCCTTCAATGGTAACTTCTGAACTAATAGAAATATATGAAGGCTGTTTGTACGACGTGGTGCTACTTTTTGATTAAACAATAGAGTATTTGGTTAGATATTTAATGAATCCTTCAATTAAAACCAGTGAAGAATGATATGTTTATTAAAACAACGTAGGTAAATAGCAGGTTAGGTTATTATTATCAAAACTGAAGTCAGACAATTTAATGTAAGATAAGGGCCTTTTGAACGGAAGATATTCTGTTAGGAACAGACCATTTTACTTCCCAACACATTTTTTTCAACTCAATTAATTTAGTTCAGCATTTTTCGAATATTTTTATTCATCACAAATAATAGGTTTTTTAAAGGTCGTACAATAGTTGTTTTTTCATTTGACTCGAATTTCTTACCACTTAACCATTTCTTCAGGTTTGGAAAAATGAAACAGTCGTAAGGGTCTAACTGTGGAAAATATGCAAGATGGAATAGATGGTCCTAACTCTCCTGTGCAGTTATGCATTTTCTTCTTCTCGCCAAATGAAGTCGTTTTTGCTTCGAATTAATATCAAATCTGTCCAGAAACTGATCAGTTTACCTTTTTAAAGTTAATCGATATGAATGACACTGCGTACAGGGGTCCCAAATTCGTTGTCCTTCAATGGTAACTTCTGAACTAATAGAGATATATGAAGGCGGTTTGTACGACGTGGTGCTACTTTTTGATTAAAGAATAGAGTATTTGGTGAGATATTTAATGAATCCTTCAATTAAAACCAGTGAAGAATGATATGTTTATTTAAACAACGTAGGTAAATAGCAGGTTAGGTTATTATTATCAAAACTGAAGTCAGACAATTTAATGTAAGATAAAGGCCTTTTTGAACGGAAGAAATTCTGTTAGGAACAGAGCATTTTACTTCTCAACACATTTTTTTTGAACTCAATAAATTTAGTTCAGCATTTCTCGAATATTTTTATTCATCGCAAATAATAGGTTTTTCAAAGGTCGTACAATAGTTGTTTTCTTCAGTTGACTCGAATCTGTTACCACTTAACCATTTCTTCAGATTTGAAAAAATGAAATAGTCGCAGGGGTCTAACAGTGGAAAATATGCCAGATGGAATAGATAGTCCTAACTCTCCTGTGCAGTTGTGCATTTTCTTCTTCGTCGCCAAATGAAGTCGTTTTTGCTTCGAATTAATATCAAATCTGTCCAGAAACTGATCAGTTTACCTTTTTAAAGATAATCGATATGAATGACACTGCGTACAGGGGCCCCAAATTCGTTGTCCTTCAATGGTAACTTCTGAACTAATAGAAATATATGAAGGCGGTTTGCACGTCGTGGTGCTACTTTTTGATTAAACAATAGAGTCAGTACGCAAAACTTTCATAGTCGACTTTGTTTCTGACATACAGGGTGATTTTCAAAATGTAAGGGAACTAGATCCACTTGTTCGAGAAGATTTGCATCATCCATTACTTACTATTTCTGTGAATTTGAATGACCAAAAAACCTAAAAAGTTCATATCCTTGGCTAACCGTTTTGACTATGAATGAATGAATATGGATAAACAAAAATTCACTTGTTTGATGGAAATAGTCAACTGGCATGTTTTGGAGGAGCTGGATGATGTTAACCTAGCCTGTGTAACATTTAGCGAGACTGTCCAATCGAAAATCACTGAACGCACTCCTCTGGTGAAAAAGCAATCGAAATCATTTCCCTTTTGGTACCCAAAAAATCTTATCAATGAAATTAAAATGAAGAAGCATTATTTCAAGATGTACAAGAAACGAGGTTGTTTGTATTACCTGGAGAAATATTAAAAGTTTGACGAGAACCACTTGGCAAGATATAAATGAGATAAAATTTCATCAGTAAATCCAAAAAAAATCTCAAATCTAACCCACAGGATTCTAGTCATTCATCAATACAAAAAAGGATGAGACTCGGATTCCTGGAGAGATGTATTACAATAATGATATATTTTCAACTCCAGGTGATATAGTGAATGCTTTTGCTACCCACTTCAGTGGTGTTTATTCTCCCTCTGCTGGAAGTCAGGCTGGACCACATCACCTAGCACATAATACTTCTCAATGTTTGGATATTTCAGAAATTACAACAGAAAAAATAAAAAGCCCATCCGAAAAAATGAAAAATAAATTAACCTGTAGTCCAGATAATATTTCAGTGCGGATCATTAAAACGAATATCGATCATTTTCTTGGCCCACTCTATATTCTTTACAATAAAATTGTGAAATCCTGAACTTTTCCAGAGATCTGTAAAATTTCGAGTTCCTCCTGTTTTGAAGGTGCTGCCGCTAATATTACTAATTACTGACCTTTTACGTTAATATGAGTGTTCTCAAAGTTGATTGAGATAACTATTTCGGGTATCATTTACGAGCATCTGTCTGAAAATCAACATGGTTTCATGAAAAAACGTAGTACAGTTTCTAACCTATGCACCTTTACCTAATTCGTGTCGGACGCCTTAGACAATAAATTCCAGGTTGATGTGGTCTATACTGACTTTAATAAGGCATTCGACAAAGTCTCTCACCTCGATCTCTTTGATAGACTTCCTGCATTTGGATGCTCCAGGAAAATTTAAAATCTTTTAGGCTCTTACCTTTCAAATAGAAAACTTTACGTCAGCATAAGGGAACAAGAAGCTTTGAGTTTGTAGCATCTGGAGTACCGCAAGGATCGAATTTAGGTCCACTCCTTTTTCTTCTATTTGTAAATGATATCTGCTTTGTCATGAATTCCCGAAAATATTGTTTGCTGATGATTTGAAATTGTTCCGAGTAATACGAATAGATTATGACACATACATCCTACAAAATGATTTGGACAGGCTCGCGGAATGGTGCATGATTAACGGTTTACTCCTTAATGTCAATAAATGTAAAGTTATGACCAACTCTAAAATAACAGCACCTGACAAATTTAATTATACACTGAACAACATAGGTATTGATTGAGTAAATGAGTGCAAGGATCTGTGAATCACAGATGACACTAAATTAACATTCACAACCCACATCGAGAACATCACTTCTAGAGCTATTCGTAGGGAGTTCTCCTCTATAGATTCAATGTGCGCAATTTACTTTTCCTTAGTACGGTCTCAACTTGAATATTGCAGCAATGTTCGGAACCCATTTCAGGATAAGTATATTCATGCCTTAGAAATAGTTCAACACAAATTTCTGAAATTCCTTCATTTCAAAAAAAATGGAGTCTATCCTAGAAGACACTACGAGTATCAATTACTTTTGAATGAATTCAACATCATTTCACATAGAAAACATCGAGAAATATCAGACCTGAGCTGTTAGCTTTACTGAATTTTCTTGTACCACAAATCACCCCTAGATCTAATCGAACCTTTCGTGTTAATGTGCCCCCCTCTCATCATCATTTCAACAGTCCCATGAATTATATGTGTAGACAATTCAGTGTGTTGGATAGTGTTGATGTATTTTTTTAAGCTACACTCAATTCAGGAATGCACTATTCACGCATATTTCAGATTGATCTCTTCTTTAGAACTGAATTGCCCTTTTTCTCCCATATAGAATATAGTCTTTACAATAATTGTTATATACTTCAGTAATTGGATACATGTATCTATTGGATATATTATCAATAAATAAATAAATAAACATGATGAAATGGTGACAAATGCATATTTTACAGGGAACAAGTGGTGTAACTAGATTTTTTAAGTGGTACAGTTTTCATCACCTAGGATTTTCTATCAATTTTGCAAAGACAGTTGTGAAAAATCTATCGAATAAGTAAAAAGTTATGCATTATTCGCTTTATCGAATGATAACTAACGTTTCTCTTAGGGTTTCATAAAATCAAGCAGCTTGACAATTTTTTCAAAAAGCTTGACTTGACTTGAAATGCAAGCTTTTGAAGCATGATTCGACATCAAGCTTTTTCAAGTTGCTTAAAAGCTTTATACTTGTAAGAGCATAAAGTCAAGTTCAGTTGCTAATCGCTTGTTACCGTAGCCGTACAGGTGCAATAGAAGTGGGTTGTATCTCTAGTCATACAGAATTTTTAAATTGTCTGCGATACTCTGGGTTTTCAAAACTTAGTACGTTCGATCTAGTCAATTCGTTTCGCAGCTCAACATGTAGATACAAAAAGCTCCGCTAGGGAATCTGGTTAGTTTGAAAGAAAAAGGGAAGAAATCAGCCAGAAGTTATTTCAGAAGTGTGAAGAATTTCTGTATTCAATAACACTCAAGACAATATTGCTGTCGCCTGCAAGCTACAATAGATTTCTATAAAATATAGAATAGGTTCGAATGAAATGATTCTTTCAAGGTTTTTCGTTAAAAACGCAATATTCCTTATAAAAATATATAGAAAACTGAAAGAAATTTATGTGGTTTCGTCATCTAGCTGCCACATATAATTATAAAAGTATATTAAGCATAATAATCTATCGATTAAAGTTTTCTATAGCTGGCGATATTTAGCAGAACCATTTCGGAGAATGAGTGAATCCCCGAGATTTTAGATTGAATGGTGATTCCCCGAGATACGAGATATTCCAGGGACTTCCCCGAAACTTGTTTATAAAAAGAAACGCTTTCCCTTTCGTACTCAATTTCTGATGATACTGTGATACCATTATCATTATACCAGTACGGCAGACCGCGCTAAAAGAGAAAACTAGGAAGATAAAATGCACGTTGAGTGTTGAAAATCATGTTGAAATGAAATGAGTGATTTTTTGACATTTCGTCGAAATGGAAACGGATCCTTATGAGGACAACGGTTCAGAATACCCAGACGAAAATTCATCGCATTCTGATAATGATATAGTCTCAACAGATAAAGAACCAATACCAAAGAAAAATAAGTGTATTAAAAAACTATGAAAGTGACGAATTGTCTTTCATAATTGACGGATGGTCGTCTATCACTATGCGTGGGTATTATGGCATAACTGCTCATTTTATAGATAGAAAATGAAAGTTTCATTCCATTCTCTTAGATTTTGTTCCAACTCATATTCAACATACCCGTAGCTCAATAGCGGAATTACTTCACCCAGTTTTGCCGTCTTACAGTCTAAAAAATACAATAGAAGGAATAACAACCGATAATACTAATAGCAATTTCACTTTCATCAATGAATTAAAACGCTTAATTCCTGAAATTAATCCCCAAAATAACCACTTTGTGTACTTTCCACACATCCTTAACTTTGGAGCAAGAGATTTCATCAAAAAAGTCGATTCTGATATGAACAATATTGTTACGGAATGGCTTGATTATTGCCACGTTGGGTTCTACATTTAAAGAACGCTTTGTAATATATACATACAGAGTGTTACATAATAGTATGGCACAACTTGAGTTGGTAAATCTACGTGCAATTTTAAGAAAAAAAAGTTCATATAAACAAAGGTCCGCAAAAGCTTCGTTACGGAGCTACAGGGTGTTAACATTTCCGGAAAAAATTGGTTTTTTCATTTAACTCCTGCAGTTTTTGAGATATTCAGCCCAAATTTGGAATACAAGCTATTTTTTACAGCCTCCATCATTACACCTCCTAGATTTCAACTGAAATTCACAAGGTGTTCTCTTTTCCGAGGCCATGTCTCTTTTTGCCCTTTCAAGCTTTTTGCAGTACGCCACTGATCAGCGTACAATCAATTTTCGTCATCTTCGTTCAATCTAGAAACTTTTTGGACACCTGTAATTATTTCGAATCTCCAACCGTCATCGAGTGAAAAATTATTGAATTTTAATTATTTGAATTGTATGTTATTCGCTAAATAAAAAATAATAGAAATACTCGATAGGTATGCCCAAAATTTGCTTTTATTTTGATAGCTCCTCTTCTGAGACTCAACTTATTCAATATCAAACTAAAAAAACAATTAAAACTGAATAAATTCAGTCTTGAAAGAAAATCTGGACGCTTTGAATATGACACGGGTACAATAAAAAGTCGTGGAGAATTCTCCAAACTAGAACATGTGAAATATTCAACTGATTTCCAATTTTTCTTGTACTCACATAAGGACTCAAATCAATACAATTCAAAACTCCTTCCTCAATATCTGGAGTTCTCATAGTTTGAGTTGCCCTTTTAAATGATTATTTGCAGTAAAACTACCAGTTTCCCTCAACCTTTTGTGGATATTTGAAAATGTTCACCTGCCTGGTGTTACTCGATTTGGAAAGCGCCCCTGATATAATCGCCTAGCTTCTGTTGTGTTTCCGTCAGCCAGACCGAACATGTAATGGATATCGGCCAATTCGGCGTTAGTAAAATTAGCCATTTTTTCTTACAGCAATAACTTCAACACTCTTAAAACTAATCGTTAATTTAATGAACAATTCGAGCAGACACTGGTTCAACTTTAGCAACTGTCAAAATAAATAAATAAATGAAAAAAAATCAAAGCCTACTAGTCATTTTTTCAATTAGAAGTGCTTTCAATTCAGCGAATGCATACAATCGTTCAATAATTTTTTGCTCGAGAACGGTTGGAGATACAAAAAAATTACAGATGTCAAAAAAGTTTTTAAATCGAACGAAAATGACGGAAGTTGATTGTACGCTGATCAGTGGCGTACTGCAAAAAAGTTTGCGAGGGCAAAAGAAGACATGGCTCCGGAAAAGAAAACATCTTGTAGATTCTAGTTGAAATATAGGACGTGTAATGATGGAGGCTGCAAGAAAAAAGCTTCTCGCAATCCAAATTTGGGCTGGATATCTTAAAAACTGCAGGAGTTTTGAAGAAAAAACCAATTTTTTCCGGAAATTTCAACACCCTGTAGCTCCGTAACGAAGCTTTTGCGAACCTATGTTTGTATAAACTTTTTTTCTTAACATTTGAATGTGGGAGGCTTTTACCTGATAAAATTCCATTATCAATAATAAAACAAGTAATGTGTTTTTGGAATTTTACTTAATAATTGTTATTCGTAACGCGTTTCACTACACCGCAGCTTCTTCAGAAGAGTGAATATACATTCATTCGTCCGAATCACAATTATTAAGTAAAATTCCAAAAACACATTGCTTGTTTTATTTTTTCAATTGCATGTAGATTTACCAACTCAAGTTGTGACATACTATTATGTAGCACCCTGTATATTGAATTCACTACACTAATATGATAATTTATACATGCAATCAAGTATGCTGTTGTATGCTTGATAGTGATAGTACGTTACTACAATATTGGTTGGTTGAGATGTTACTGTGCTGAGTGTTGAAGAGATAATTCCAGTATTCTGGGCCGTTTTATCCGGATTTTATGACCTGTTCACATTTGGTCAGAGCGTATTAACCCAGCTTCGATATGAACCATGGTGAAAACCTTAGGTTTGTGGTAACGAATATAATTGAAAAAAATCATCTGACACGGATGAAGATCAAATAGAGATTACCAAAAATTCGCGAGTTAGGAAAATTTAAAAGTCTGAGAATCTGCTTAACGATTTTGAAAAATGTTGCGAAATTATCAGCTTGAAAATGACGATGTCAAAATCTGACATTATTACCTGTTGGAAATCTGTTCCGTGGGGTTTAAAAGGCCATTAAATATACTTTGCGATAATTGGAAATTACTCAAGTTGACAGACACAGATTGGACATTGATAGAGAAAGTGTCTATACACCTCAAAATCTTCAAAACTATTTCAACATATAAGAAAGTAAAACCTCTTGTAGTTATTGGCATCAACATGCTCAACAGAGCTAGCGAGCTTAACAATCAATCATAAAGTGATGAAATCGATGAAAGATTGATACGCAGCATACAGGAGGCGATGGTTAAAATTGTTTGACATTATAAAAAAAGCAACTGGATGTACTGTGTAATTTTAATCTTAGTCCTTACATTACGATTAATATATTTCTGAATTTCAGTTGGGGAAAGAAATTTCAGGTCGAAACAATTTCTAACTCAAGCAAATTTATGGAACAAAAGATTTCAGGCCCAACCCAAATCCACATCTTTCACCAAGAACTTTTGCATCGAAGCAGGACGAATGCTGTGACTTGGAGTCGAATCAATTTGAGATAGGCCTACTAGGTTTATACAAAAAGTCTTTTGTGCCCACAACGAATGATGGTATGTGGCGATATGAGATAGATAAATACCTGAGTGACATTTTAGAGTGGTGGAAAAGGCACGAAGCTATATTTCTAAATTTGGCGAATAAGGCAAGAGAGTTTTTGGCCATTCCTGCAAGTTCGGCTCCTATAGAGACACAGTTCTCAAGAGCTGCGCAAACAATTACCTAGACTCGAAACAGATTGAGTCAGAAATCAGTTAGGAAATTGATTTGTCTCAACTCTCGGTTCAAAAATAGCGAACTATCAACTATCTTATGAAGTGGAAATGTAGTTTCGCTTATTCTTATTCGTTTTGGCTTAAGTTTATAATGTAGATATTTCTTTTATTTTCTCAGAAATTTAATTCAGTTGTTTTATAGAGAATTTATCTATGTTGTTTTTATTTGAAAATATACATTTAACTTTCACTGTTTTTCTTGTTCTGTGTTTGTGTTTCCTTTAACAACTTTATGATTTTTTTCAGATTCTTACGTTGAATTCCATTTAAATATTTCCTGATCAAATATTTAGTATTCTTTAAACCTTTATTTTCGCGCTTATTGAATATACAAGGAAGTTGAATGTTTCATTTCAATCGTGTTCTGATTGAAGCTTTCAAATTTTACGATCTTCAAGAAGCTTGAATTTCAAGCTCTTGTGAAAAAAAGCATGATTTAACTTGAATTCTGAAAACGAAAACTTGACTTTCAAGTCAAACCGTGAATCCCTAATGATGACCAAAAATTAAGTTAAGCAATATGATTGTATGAGGTACCCTATATCTAATAAATAATGAGACATATTTTTACTGAATAGTTCTGTGCTCAAAATATCAACATTTCAATTGATCAACTGATTAAGTTCTTTCATTAATTATTCGAAACATTCCAACTATAGAATGCTTGACTCGAGCTTTGCGATTTCGAAATCGATATTTCAGAAATATTAATTATTTCAAGGAGGTCATTAATGAACATAATGAAGAGCAAAGACCAAGATTTGATCCCTGCGGAACACCAAATGTAGCAACAAGCTCAATGGAACAAAAACTCCTAAACTGCATGAACTGCCGACGGTCGATTAGGTTGGACTCGAAAAGAGTGACCAATAATTCCGAGAAGCTGAATCTGAACCTAAGCTTCCACAACAATATACGATGATTTACTCTTTCGAAAACTTTTTGAAAGTCTGTAGAAATAAAATCCACCTAACCGGCAGAGTCCAAGATATCGATTATATATTGGGATAAAACAGCTAAATTGTTAATACAAGATCTAATAGACAAGAAACCGTGTTGTTCAATCTTAATTTCACTTCTGATCACGTATAATATGGAGTTATATAAAATGATCTCAAGAATTTTTGTGTATCGCGATAGGTATGTAGTTAATTATGAACGCAGGGTAGTCTTTTTTCAATATAAATATAATATTTGCTACCTTCCACATCTAGAGAACAAAATGAAAATCGTAAAAACAATCATCATACCTAGCATAACATACACAGGAAAAATATGGTTCACGACAACGAAACCCTTCAGGAAAAGAATATAAAAGAGAACACTGAACAAGATAGTAAGGTCGACAATTGGGAGCCCCTGGTACATATCAAACGAATAAATAAGACGAGAAGTCAATATTACGCCGCTAGAAGAGGTGATAGTCAATAAAACATAAAAATTCTTGGAAAAATAGAGGAACACGAAAACGTAGAAATAAAAAAGATAACCCAAACAAAGACAAGGAAAACGGATAATCACATTTCCTGCGTCGACACGAGGTCGAAGAAAAACAGAACACAAGAAGGAGGATAACAGAGTTATCCTCACTCGAGCCGAAAACTTAAAGAAAGGCTGGTGACGCAATACCCTATGTAAAGAGTAAAACTTCTTAATCGAGACAATAAAAAGAAAACAGTAGAAAAAAGCCGAAAGAAAGACGAAGAGACGAAAGGAATGATTTCCGGTCCTTGTCAAAATTAGAAGACTAGAGACCTTCCACATCGATGGCTATACTTCAATCCTCAGAACGACATGGAAGATATGATAATGTAGTATTTCACAACAGCTTGGAATATCGTCCGAATCGGCAGTAGGTTTATTAGAAAACTCTTTTTGGCAGAAAAATTATATCTTTTTCGGTAATAGTATTTAGACGAACCAGCTTTTTGTCAGTATAGTCACAATCTTCATCCGTTACACATCCGGAGGTGTATCGTAGACACCACCAAATTATTTCACGAAGGCACCAACAATATCTTCGGGCTTATCATATGTACGCCCTCTTCTTTCCTCTTTCTTTTCCAGATATACGCTTATGACCTCTCTTGTTCTCAATAAATGATCAAAAGTCTTTGGGGTCACAAGCAATTCGCTCTTCAGACAAAAAGAACATTGAGTTTTTCATGAATTGAAAAATTTTTAGAGAAGTTTCGGCTCACGAATATTTAAAAAAGTCAATGATCTTCATTTTTTAAACATATATTTCATGTTTACAGATAATATCAGTTTAAGTTATTATATAAGTGGTTGTGTAACACAAAGACGTCCCCTTATCTTGATCTGTCAATAGTGGTTTCAATGAAAAAACACATCTTTTTTACTTTGTCCTAAATACGAACCAATTTTAAATGTGAGCGAATTCCATAGAATATTTCAGTCCGATTTCGCAATTTCAGAGATGGATTCTTAAACACTATTTTTTCCTCTGTGATAAAGATTTCAAGCTTAAACTTTTGAACTGAGAAAATCCTGTACAAACTTCTCCATCTCTATTTCGACTCAGAGTAGTTTGATAATTATCCTTTCTACGTTTAATTGATTGCCCAAACACAAATTTTCATATATCTCACTTAACTTAAAGAACTCCCATACGAACTTTTATTTCCTATTTCGCACTTCTATGTATAATTGATATAGACATCTTTCATTTTTATAATTTGCATTAGGAGAGAGTTATTTTGGAAATGAAACGAACGTTATTAAAAATAAGGTGTAGTGAAACAATAAAAATGATAGATCTACTAGGGAAAACACAACGTAACGTTAAGAAACCGTTTGAATTAGTTACCGTTTCTGTCGCAATGTAAAATTCATTTTCTTTGAAGAATTACATTTGATTTTGAAATACAGTAGAGCGCTCAGAAAAATAGATAAAAGCCTCTGAAAATGAGATTATCCCAGTTTTTGCAGTTTTGCAGATTTCCAACGTCGTCTCGACTTTAGCAACTGGTTTCTGCAGAAATCCCAAGGAAATCCTTAATTTTTCCGAGAAATATTAGACAGATGAAATTCACATTAGTAGGGATGGAATATTCAAACGCCAAAATGTACAATGGTTGTCGGATAAAAATCAACTAAATTAAACTAATTAAGATTCATTCGAAATCAAGGCCGATATCGGTTCAATGCAAATCGCGTATTAAAGTAAATGATTTTAGCGTGAAATTGACTCAATGACTCATATCATGAAATTGAAACTAACAACATTATCGATAGATGAAGAGCTGTCTCTTGCTGAAAAAAGAAATATCTACTTTCAACACAATGGAGCTCCTTTTTATCAAACTGTGACCGTTGCTAATTTACTTGACAAATATTTTGACAATAATTGGATTAGAATGAGTGGCCTGTCTGCTCACCGGATTCGTCACCACTAGACTTTTTTCTCTTGGGGATATATCAAGGATTTGTTATATAGATGACCTAGTCAAAATATTGATGCAAAATTTCAAACATTGTTTTGCTTCGATCACCAATAGTCAAATTTCCATGGAGTGTCAGAGTATCCTGAGACATTGTGAATTATGCTCACAGAATAATGGCAACACGTCAGATTACGTACATTGATTATCTGAACGACCGCTTAAGCGAACTACTATCCCACTAAGCTCTCTTAAACACATGATAAATTAACGATATTTTTAAACATTAGTAGTACTAATTCCACGTTTTGAAACTGTACCTTATAGATATAATTTTCCTGCGTTGTCCCTACCTGCCATTATAAGAAAAAATAAATTACAATCAGTAAATGAAGTTTTTATTGGTAAACTGATTTTTTTTAATCTATCGGTACCTGAAAATCAAAGAAACTCGATTATTCAAACTGACCGATTTTCCGAAAACCCATACCCCCATTTTGTTCTAATAATCGACATAATAAATGTTTTTGCACCCCTTTTTCCATTTATTTCATATTCTAATACAGAAATCAAAATTCCAGAATATTGTCGTGAGAACAACGAATGCATCTGGGAATATTCATGAAACACATATATGTAATATATATTTCCTTAATTCTACATGCATTTTCTGACAATTTACTGATACGATATAAATCTGACAACACCGTAGGGTGTGATGATGTCAAGTCGATCGTACGCAGTGCATTATTACAGTGAATTAGTGCCCTTTTCTTGGTAGATTTAATCACAAAAAACAGTAAGTCTATATCCATCAGAACAATTTGATATTCATTCATGTTTTGAAACTGTCTTTACTATTCGAAGCACGTGAAGTAGTGTTTATATATTCGAAGATTCTTTGATAACCTCAAACTCACTATCGAACCACTGTAGGGATAATTTGTTGAATATTTATGTTCATATGTTTGTGTGTAATAAAGAAACAAACATACGTGCCAAGATATCCAGGAAAATTGTGAAATGAGTAATTTTCAAACATAACCTCATTATATTATTAATGGAAACTTTCAAATTTAGCACTTGGTGTGTATGGTATGCTTGTCATATGTCCAACATAGTAAATAATTGAATTTATTAATACATTTCATGGCACAATAACATGAATAAGATTCAAAACATATAAATACAAAAGGTAGCGTCATGAAAAGAGGCTAGAATTCCTTGTATCGAGAGTTTATCAGCATTAGTAGGTTTAGCCGCTAGGCGGCAGCATTTGTCGAGTGTAGGCAGAGCTCACTTCAGATTGAAGGAGGGGCTATCATCATTCATTTTCAAAGCCTTTCTGTTCCACATTACCTCTTTATTCCTTATGAGATTTGAGATGAATAAATGAGCGACAAATTATTGTTTCTATGAAAGTATGTAGGTTATTTATATATTTTATTGTTGGATTGAATGGGTGCATTGGAAAACATTGTACTTATCTAAGTGCAACTATCTAACTAATTTTATTATATTCAGGAATCAAAGTTTTGAGAATTTGATCTTTGGGAACAATACGATTAGGAGTTTTGGAAATCCAATAAAACGTTGAGTCGAATCCAAATGATGAACTTGTATAACTAAAAGTGTGAATTCCCGCCAGAATTTTGAAGGAATTGCCGATAATGTGCTGCTCCCAATACCGCAGGCATCTCCGGTGGTTCCACAAAAAATTCCGCGAATTGAAAATCGATTTTCGATAACGTTCCTACTAATTAGATAATTGGAAGCGAAGAAAATATTTTGCTTGGAATGGGTTTTTCAGTATCTTGAGCGCAGATTTCATTTTTGTTGTCGTTAATTCAATATTTAGATATTACCGAAACAATTATTACTAGTTATCTTCAAATAGCAATATAATGAATGAAGAAAATGGGCCGATTTCTTTGTCGATTCAATTTGCAAGTTTTTCAACCGATCATAGTTTTCTAATCAACTAAACAAGAATAAGGTTAAAGGAAATCAGACACTTTTGTCACTTTTCCACAATTTATGCAATAATCACGACCGGTTTCGACCCTACGGTCATTTTCAAGTGAATAACAATATAATACATGAGTAGGCAAGTACAAGTACAAAATGAAATTTATCCTAAATATTGAGTAGAGGGGATCCATTATGCTCTAGTTGGCTGTTGAGGGTAATAAATTGTGTGTTTTTACATAGTTTGTTAATCTCCAAACTTTCCAACAAATTCATCTCTCTCCCTTTGTTACATTTATGAAGGATTTTAAGATTGTTCAACGATATCGAGTGGTTAGTTGATTTTATGTGTTCAAATATTGGCGAATTTTTATCTGAGGAAATATGTCCCTTGAATCTAGCTTCAAAACTTCTCCCTGTTTTCTACGATGCTATATAGTAATTGAGAGGTAATACGGTGTTTTTTTGCGTTTAATGATTGTATTTAGAAAATGTTGTGGTATGTTGTTATTTGGGGCAATTTTTCTGATGATATAAGTTCAGTTTGAAAATTTTCTGTCGAAAGAGGAACAGAGTAAGCTCTATGAATCATGGAGTTATATGCAGCTAGTTTGTGGCTTAAATGACTGAACGAGTCCATTGCAATCGATGCATCTGAGAATGTTTCCTTTCTGTAAATTTTATAAGTAAGTTGGTCATTTGAATTTGTAATGGTTAAGTCGAGGAAATTAATTGAGTTATTATTTTCTAATTGAGAAGTGAAGCTGATGCGGCAATGTATTTTGTTCAGGAAATTTAAAAATTTCTGAATTTGTCTGTTTGAACCACGAAAACAAACTAGAATGTTTTTTTCTGTACCAGAAAGTAATGTGTTTTTTAGCGAAATCTGTGTTTAATATTGAGTTTTTCTCTAAATTATTCATGAAAATGTCAGCTAGTAGAGGGCTAAGAGGTGAACCCATTGAAAGACCTGAATTTTGTTTGAAGAATTTAGATTGAAATTGAAAGTAACTTTGATATAGGCATATTTGAAGAAGATTGCTAAAGTCATTAGTGATATATGGCGGTGTATTAGACTCCGATAAGATATCTGTAACAAGGGGAAGACACTCATTCGTTGGAATCTTCGGGTACATATTTTTGACATCGAAAGAGACCAACTTAATATCTTGGGAGATTGTGAGATTTCAAAGTTTATGTATGAGATCTACAGAATTAGAAATAGTGTATTGCGCTTGAAAATTCGAGAGGTCTAAAAGTTTTTGGATCGATAATTTTTCTAGTTTACCTGATGGTGTGTTTATATATGACACTACAGGTCTTGCAGATTTTTCTTCTTTATGTAATTTAATCAATCCGTACATTTTTGGAGCTTGAACATTCATTGGAATCAGTTGTCTCTTCCCCCATTCTGTGTGTGCTAGGTGTTCTGACAAACTTAGCTCTTCTTTGATTTCTTTTGTGAAAAGTTTGGTTGGATCTTCTGGTATTTCGGTGATACCCACTGTTTTCAGTACATCCTGCATCTTTTCTTCGTATAGGGCTTTATTGAGGCATACTATACTATTGCCTTCGTCAGGTTTAGTCATTATGAGATCTTCGGCTTGGATTTTGCTTGATATGGGCTTCATTATTTTCAACTGATTCCGATTGTTAGTTTTTATGTCAGATTTTCTGATAATTTCTGTAAGTTTGTGTTTATAGAGGCTTGGGTTGGTGATGCCATCTTTATGTTTTTGGATGGCCAGCTCTGCTTGCACTCCGGTTATTTCCTTGTCTGTTTTGAATTTGCCGTTTTCCGGGGTGAATTTTGGTCCTTTGTTCAGCAGATCCGTTTGAAATTCAAGCAAAATACATATCTCATAATGACTAAAGCTGACAAAGGCAACAGTATAGTATGCCTCAATAAAGCCCTATACGATGAAAAGATGCAGGATGTACTGAAAACAATGGGTATCACCGAAATACCAGAAGATCCAACCAAACTTTCACAAAAGAAACCAAAGAAGAGCTAAGTTTGTCAGAACACCTAGCACACACAAAGAAGAGGCAACTGATTCCGATGAATGTTCAAGCTCCAAAAATGTACAGATTGATTAAACTACATAAGGAAGAAAAATCTGCTAGACCTATTGTGTGATATATAAACACACCATCAGGTAAACTAGCGAAATTCTTGAACCAAACACTTCTAGACCTCTCGAATTTTCGAGCACAATACACTATTTCTAATTCTGTAGATCTAATACATAAACTTTCAAATCTTACAATCTCCCAAGATATTAAAATGGTCTCTTTTGATGTCCAAAATATGTACCCGAAGATTCCAACGAATGAGTGTCTTCCCCTTGTTACAGATATCTTATCCGAGTCTAACACACCGCTATATATCACTAATGAATTTAGCAATCTTCTTCAAATATGCCTATCTCAAAGTTACTTTCAATTTTAATCTAAATTCTTTAAACAAAATTCAGGTCTTTCAATGGGTTCACCTCTTAGCCCTCTACTAGCTGACATTTTCATGAATAATTTAGAGAAAAACTCAATATTAAACACAGATTTCTCTGAAAAACACATTACTTTCTGGTACAGATAAAAACATTCTAGTTTGTTTTCGTGGTTCAAACAGACAAATTCAGAAATTTTAAATTTCCTGACCAAAATACATTGCCGCATCAGCTTCACTTCCCAATTAGAAAATAATAACTCAATTAATTTCCTCGACTTAACCATTACAAATTCAAATGACCAACTTACTTATAAAATTTACAGAAAGGAAACATTCTCAGAATCATCGATTCCAATGGACTCGTTCAGTCATTTAAGCCACAAACTAGCTGCATATAACTCCATGATTAATAGAGCTTACTCTGTTCCTCTTTCGACAGAAAATTTTCAAACTGAACTTAATATCATCGGAAAAATTGCCTCAAATAACAACATACCTCAACATTTTCTAAATACAAACAGTAAACTCAAAGAACAACGTATTACCTCTCAATCACTATATAGTATCGTAGAAATCCCGGAAAAAAAAACACTTGCCTCAGATACACCGGCGAACTCTCTAACAAAATCAGTAACTACTTTTCCAAATTGAACATAATTACTTTATTCTCAAGCGGTCCCAACTTCAGCAGATTATTTTTCCATGCCAAACAAAAGAACGCTAAATTCAAGCAATCAGGAATTTATCAAATCAAACACAATGAATGTCATGAAGCCTATGTCGGACAAACAGGGAGAAGTTTTGAAGCTAGATTCGAGGGAAATATTTCCTCAGATAAAAATTCGCCAATATTTGAACACATAACATCAACTAACCATTCAATATCATTGAACAATCTTGAAATACTTCATAAATGTAAAAAAAGGCAAAGAGATGAATTTGTTGGAAACTTTGGAGATTAACAAAATATGTAAAAACCCACAATTTATTACCCTCAACAGCCAACTAGAGTATAATGGATCCCCACTACTCAATATTTAGGATAAATTTCATTCTGTACTTGTACTTGCCTACTCATGTATTATATTGTTATTCACTTGAAAATGACCGTAGGGTCGAAACCGGTCGTGATTATTGAATAAATTGTGGAAAAGTGACAAAAGTGTCTCATTTCGTTTCGCTTTAAAAATGAATTTTCATAAAATAAATAAATCATCAATACTATCAATTTAAACAAGAATAATTTATTGCTTGATCAAAATTTTTCTGATATATTTTCACCAATACTTCAACACTTGTTACTTATCTTTTTAAGATAAAAACATGAATGTACCGTATATGTATTTGTATTTTTGTATTTCGTCTTGTGATCCTAAGACCTCCATTGACACTCATTCCTGAATGTCCAAGGCTATTTCCATATGAGTAAATGATACAGTATATTTCATCAAATTTTCACTATTCATTGTTTAGCCATTGTTTCACTAGTTATGTGGCACGTATCGCCATCCTGTTGATAATAAACACTCTGCAAGCCAAGAGTGTCCATTTCGGACCAAAAAAAGTCAGTCAACATCGCTCTGTAACGGTTTCCATTCACTGCAATGGTTGCGTCAGCCTCATTGTCGAAAAAATGTGGCCAATGACAACTCCCGATCAAAATCCTCACTGAACTTGTACTGTTTGTGAAGTCATTCAATAAAAAAGAACGAATAATTCAATGTCCAAGACTTTCAGAGAATTACTTTTGAATCTAAGAAGAAGAAAATATTTCGAATTGTCAAAATTCAGATTCATATAAAATGAAAATTTAATTAAAAATAATGGTCCATCATCATGAAAAATAACTTAATTATTTGAAAATATAGAGAAAGGATACCGAAGCAACAATAATAGGGATTAAGTGAGTCGACTTCTGCATTCTATTATTTTGCTATAAGGTGTCTGAATATTGATGGAAGAAGACAAATTTCTTTCTTCTGTGTAACTTCTGCTCACTTGCTGCGTTCCAGATTTTTTCAATTTTATTTGGCGTTATCCTGGCATTTGACACGTGGGGTTGACACATCTCACCGCTTAAAAACGTTTTGTCACTTCCTTTTTTTTTTATTGTATGGTCTTGCGTGTTTTAATAGCTTTAAGTTGAGCATCCATAGAAAGCAGGTACTTAGGCGATATAATTTCGATCTTCAAACGAGCCGTATCGTGTCAAAGTTTTTTGGGATGTGATAAATCATCATGTCAATTCGCGTTACTCTCTTCGGTAAATACACACACCACAAAAAATGTCGTATCACCTGGTATTCTGAATTCCATAATCGATTAAGCAGCTCGATCGCAGTTTCTTTGTCAAGATATGTTTTTGGACATATGAGGGGAAAAAAATCTTATCTATGTAGTAACATTTGTTTCCATATGAGCTCAAACACAAGTTTTCTGTGTTTCTTGTTAATTTTCGAATCTTTAAATTTATTGTAATGGCTGCTGAACGTCCTGGGCGCTATTTGAGTGATCATGAAGTGGTAAGAATTGTAACACCTCTAGAGGAGGAGCGAAGCCAACGTTACGTGGCTAACTTGTTGAATGTTAACCAAATCACTATTTCAAGAGCAATTAATCGGTACTATGAAACAGGGGAATATGGAAGAAGGTCCGGACAGGGAAGGAATCGGATAACAACACCAGTTGATGATCGTTGGCTTCGTTTAACTGCACTAAGAGTTTGGCACTGTACGACTAAAATGCTACAAAATGAACTTGCACTTTCCAGAAATGCAATATCCGGCAAACCGAAAACTTCGGAGGGGGCTCAGTAATGGTGTGGGGAGGTTAGAGACAAAATATTGGCTAGTATGTAAATAAAAGTCCCAATCAGCATCTAACCTATTGACATGTTCCATGGTAAAATTCAATCGGGCTCTTCTATGTGCTGCGGTTAGAGCTGGGCCTGGAGCTGTGACACGAGGTTTCAGTGCTAATTTGCACTCCACTGTTCTATGCATCGCAGTAGTGAACTGTTGCCTCAACGAGGAAATTTTCACATAACGGCAATGGATCAGCGTTATTGCTCGGTGTCCACCTTGCCCAGGTGTCCTTTTATGACTTACAGTATCCCTGTACATGCGGATCATTCTGGAAACAGTTGAATGGGACACCCCAAACCTTTCGCCTATTCTTGTACAATTCCAACCTAGGTCTAACCTAACCTCTCCGCTTGAGCACATTTTGCCGGGGTAGATAAGTAAAGTTAATAATATAATAAATAATAAATATCGTGATTCGCGTTACATTATAACAGAAAATTTAAATTTCAAAACCAAGGTTTACTCGCAAAAATCGATATTAACATCTGCTGATAGCAATATGTGATGGTTTATTGCAAAATCCTAATTTGTTTTTTTGTTATTCCTTTAACGTGCTCTATTTCCGTCTTTCGGTCAATGACACGCCGCGGAATTCTGTCACCTCACTAACCCTGGAATTTTGCCGAACCCTCTCGTGGCAAGGGACGGGATCATTAATGTCTAATACATCTCTGTTAGACAGGACCGACGGCTTTACATCTCCTACGAAAGATGGATACTCAAGCGATTCCCAGAATCCGAAAAATCGCACCGACTTTGTGGGGATTGAATCCAGGTAACTCTGCGCAGGAGACGAGTATCATATCCTCTACGCTACCGAACCTGCTAAAAAATCCCAATATATCTGTTTTATTTCATTTCTCATCAGAGGAACATGTGCTCCAAGAAAAAACATCAAATTTTGTTGGTATACAGGGTGATTCACGAGTGATCGTAGGTACATAGCTAAACTGTAGTTGGAGTACACTTAGGATAGTTCGAATCGGCACCTAAAAAACGAGATAACGCTATTCGTTTAAGATATACAGGAAATTTTATGAATTTGGTTCGAATTTTCTAATCGCAATAACACATATACCGATTTCCTTGATATTTCGTACCACAAATAACAAGGCTGATGTTAACAATACTGTTTGTAAGTCGAATTCCAGGGCCGGACTGAAAAAAGTAGGTAACTTAACTACAGTAATTTATTACGTTGTAAAATAACACTCTGCTAGCGGCAAAAGGGGGCTTATTCAAAGGAACGCGCGGTACTTGTCAAAGAAAAGCCGCGTTTTTTATTCTTGCCGCTTTTCTAGAAATTTCTGGCAGCGTGTTTGACGGGAACATTCGGGACGTTCGTTCACGCCGATATAAATGTTGCGCCTTCAAGAATTGGAGTCATTCTGAATTGTACCTTGAAGGCAATACTACGTCGATACAAAGTTTATTATTAAATAGTACAAAGCGTATCATTTAAATAACGATTGGGAGGAAGAATTTTTCTTTTATATGGTGAAGGATAAGTGCATTTGTCTTATTTGTCGTGCGTCAGTTGCAATACCTAAGCGTGGTAACTTAGAATCATAATCATAAAACGATTCATAAAAACTATGAGAAGGATTTTCCGCCACAGAGGGAATTAAGAAAACGAAAAGTACGTGATTTGATATCTTATTTGAAAAAAGAACAAACCATGTTCACAAGGCCAGCCAAACAATCAAAAGCTGTTACGATCGCGTCATTTAAAACTTATCATATATTGGCGATACACAAGAAACCATTCGAAGATGGATCGGTTGTGAAGGAAGCATTCATTGAAGCGGGTGAGACTTTATTTGGAGATTTTAAAAATAGAACAAAAATCATGTCTGCTATTAGAGAACTTCAGTTATCTCGTCCGGCTGTCACAAGGCGTATTCCAGTCATGAGGACATGGCAGATAAACTAAATCATGATTTCATGAAATGTACATACCTTTCTTCACAGCTCGACGAATCAACCGATATGACAGACACTGCTCAGCTGTGTATTTTTATTCGGATGGTATTCAATGACATGTTCGCTAGGGAAGAATTTTTGACAATCATTCCTCTGAAGGAGAAGATCCCGTGGCGAAGATATATATGACGTTTTCTTCAATTTTGTAAAAAACTACAAGCTACCATTGTATAAATTAGTGTGTATTACAACCGATGGAGCACCAGCAATGACTGGAAACAAAAACGGTTTTGTGGCATTGTGTCGAGCTAACGAAGATTTCCCTTCAATTTTTTCATTCCATTGCATTACACATCAACAAGTTTTGTGTTCAAAAGTTTTAAACATGGAGGAAATTATGAGCATTGCAACAAAAATTGTGAATTCCATCAGTGTACGTAGCTTGCAACGGCGGCTCTTTAAGTTGCAGTTGGAAGATAGGGAGTCAGCTGAACACACTGATTAGGTCTCCACATGGACGTCAGGTAGTTGAGTCGCGGAAAATTCCTAGAAAGGTTTCAAGAATTATTGCCCGAAATAACAGCTTTTCTTGACGAAAGAGGTGATGACACTCAGGTGTTGGAAAAAGAAAAATGGCTATGTGATTTGGCATTTTTGACTGACATCACAATGCACTCAAACACAATTAACTTGGAGCTTCAAGGTAAAGGAGAAACTATTATTGAGGTGATTAGCGCACTATACGTATTCAAAGTAAACTGCAACTTATGATAGATCAACTGAAAAGAAATGATCTTTGAAAGCAATGATTTTTCAGCTACAGAATCTGATACAAATTTCTGGTGTTTTATATCCGAACCTAAGGTAAATCGCCTTCAACAGACGGCAATATTTGGGTCAACTTACATGTGCGAGTCGATGATTAAGTTAAAATATCGCAATCGACTAACTGACGATTATATGTCATCATGCTTGTGATTAGCACTCAGTGGTTACGTACCATCTTATGAAAAGTATGCTGAGGACATGCAGCGACACGCTTCAACATCCAAAGTCACTCCTTAGTTAAGTTTAACACCATAAACTCTCTTGTTTTGTAACAACCAATAAACTCGTAATTTTGAATAACTATGAGTTTTTCATTGATAATATAGTTAATATAGATATATTACTAAACCTAACCCAAACCTTGACTAAAATAATGTATATTGTGCGGAAAGCTAATATCTATATATGCTACAGTACACCCTATCTAGGAAGGTAGGTAGAGTGAACGACACCCTGCATCACATACTTGCAGCCTCTCAGGTTGCAAGTATATGTGATGCAGGTAGGTCGCTAGAAGTTCAAGTTTGAGCATCCCTGCCTCAAAGTGTTTTATTGATGTATGATTATGAGGATAACTCATTTTTTTGTCTTGAAAAAACTTCGCGTTCACCAAATGTATCATATTCTGCTAACGAGTACGTTGACATGTTGCTCTCAATTAAAAAAAAGCTGAATCGATTTTATGTGAAATACAGTTCAGTTCCTCTTCATCAATTGATCGGAAATCAAATCAAAATACGAACTATGTGAAAAAGTGGAAAAGATTATTATTTTTCTTACTCTACAAAACTTTCTTTCTGAGTATCATGCCTCACATTATAAATAATTTTCGAAGTACCTACCATACGAATTGGTACCAGCTTCAAAGCGGTGAACTAGTTTTCTTTTTCATAATTCTAATACATTAAACCATGTCTGCAATATATCCCTAAGAGAAAATTTAACGAAACAAAAGCTTGAAAAGGCAATCCTATTCGATCTTTATATGTTTTCTTTGGCACCCCTCTTTTATCTCGTCAAATAACAAAGCTGTTCCATAAATTCCTGGATACCCGATATAGTCAATCCATCACCAGAATTTCTGAAAACCAAATTCTCCAAATTTAATATATCATTTACCAATTAATGGATTTGGTTTTGCCAATCCGCCGGAATTTTATGAAATTCATTTGTATACCTAGAGAAGGACATTCAGTATACCTACATCGATATATCTTCTCCCACTTCGTAGAGGTTGGTTGGTTTTCCAGCCGATGATGGCCATCCATTCCGAACAACATCTGCCTGACGATCAACTCTAAATCATGCATTCGATAATTCTAATTGGAATTAGTCACTGAATGATTTTTACGGCCGCAGTTCACTTGATTAATGGATTTAATTAAGAAATGCGTTTTTTAATCTTCAGTACAAAAAGAATAAATGGTGAAATTGCGATAAAACATGGAATCTTTCGTTGATTTCGCAAGTGGTAGACTCGTTTGATCGTAAAAAAATATTCGCAAAATACCTAACTAAATAAATTAAATCAGTTGATTCTTTCAATAAAACATGAATTTAAATTTTATAGTACTGTATGATTCTATAATGGCAAAGCTCCACATTGATAGACATGAAAAAGTACTTTTCAAGTGGTTTTTAAATTTAGACTTACAAATACAAATTGTTCGCAATTTTCAAATCCAAACTTTGTAATCTGCTTTTTGAAATTTAGCTTTCATTGGACAAAGTTCAAGAAAAAATCGATTAGATATCGTTCTGTTAACCTCAAGATTTCCTGATATTTATAGACCTCGAATCAGGTCCGTAACCAGAACCAAGTTTTTGGCAGGGCTGTTAGTTTTTTCCACCAGGTCGCACTGGGATTTAAAAAATCAGTACGTTCGATTTAGTCAATTCATTTCGAAGTACAAAAAGTAGATACAAAGGGAAAAAAATCAACTAGTAGTCATTTAGAAAATGTGAAGAATTTCTGTATTCAACAATTACACTCTACACAATATTGATGTCGCCCACAACCTTCGATAGATTTCAATATAATATAGAATAGATTTAAATGAAATGATTCTCTCAGAGCTTTTTCGCATCATTCGTTGAAAATTCAATATGCCTTGTAAAATTATATAGGAGACTGAAAGAAATGTATGTAGTGTCATCACCTAGCGGCCAGAAGTGTAAGTATAATAATCTATCGATTAAGGTTTACTACATTTGGTGATGTTATGCAGAACCCTTCCTGAGAATCAGTGAATCCCCAAGAATTGAGATTGAGTCCTGGGACGTCCCCGAAACTCGTATATAAAAATAAATGCTTTCGCCTTCTTACTCCATTTCTTGTGAATATATTGTTACTCTCATACCATTATCATTGTACCAGTACAAAAGCTCTAAAAGAGAAAACTATAAAGGTGAAATACACATTTAGGGTTGAAAATGTTCGGCCCCTATAGAGAGGCAATTCTCAAGAGTCACTATTACCATGACTCGAAACAGATTGAGTCACAAATCACTTAGGACGTTCATGTGTCCCAACTCTTGATTCAAGAACAGCGAACTTCAGGTATCTAATGAAGTGAGAACGTAGTTTCGCTTATTCTTATTCTTTTTGACTTAAGTTTCAATGTAGATATTCATTTTATTTTGACAGAAGTTTAATTCAGTTGTTTTATAGAAAATGTATTTATATTGTTTTCGTGATGTTATGCCTGTGTTTTATTTGAAAGTACACATTACACTTTCATTCTTGTTCTTCTTCTGTATTTGTGTTTTCTTCAAAACTTAAGTGAATTGTTTTCAGATTCTTACACTGAATTTCATTTGAATATTTTCCGATCAAATACCCAGGATTGTTTGAACCTTATTCTCACTTTTATTGAATATAAGAGGAAGTTCAATGTTTTATTGTAAGAAGCATGAATTTTCAAGCTTTTGTGAAAAAAGCTTGACTTGACTTAAATTCTGAAAACAAAAGCTTGACTTAGTCGAGTTCCCTCCAAACAAACATTGATTTCTTTTTGCTTTTTTCAATAATCTTGAGAATAGCCAAAATATTCAAGGTGACTCGTTTGACATGAAAAATAATTTTTCGCGAAAAAATCCATCAAAAGTACTTTACTCCTACACTGTTGCAAAAAAGCTTTGAAAAACTTTCAAATGAGATATCGCTAAACCCCTTTGCCCTATTCAATTTTGAGGGGGTCAAGTGGCCCCTTTCGAAGAGTTTCTCGTAAAAGCCTCGAATATACGTCAATAGATGTTCCCCAAACAAAATCATTTGATGTTTTTCAGAAATTTTTCCATTCACTATGGGTTAAGAAATATACTGGGTGGCACGTTGGTATAGAAGCCGTCTTACTGTAAGGCATAAATTAGAATCACAGATTTTTGCATGAGTTGGTATTACTGTGAATTTGCTAAGGTTTTTGGTTTCTCTCCTTTATTCGTCAGTATGACTGGGATAACTGAAACTTCTTCATAATTTCACATATCCTCAAATTCAAAATGTTCATCCATGTACTTGTTGATTTTTCTGTATGTATGCTTGTTCTCGGATATTGTTCTTGTTGGTTACTGTAATATCAATCAATGATAACTCTATCTCTTTTTTTCTTCACTATAATGTCTGATCTATTATATTCTAATATTCTGTCAATTGTTATTGTTAAATCCCAGTACGTTTGGTAATCTTTATTTTCCAGGATGGCAGGAGATTCGTATTGGCAGTAATCAATTTTTTCATCTATGAGTTTATACTTCTGCCCAAGTTCTTGGTGTATAGTATTTTCCAATTGGTCATGTCTAAACTTATAATTTCTTTTTTACATCTTCGATATAAGTCACTCTCAACTCCGTCTTTAACGATCTACTTACGGTAGTAGTTTTCCTTCATAACCTCCTCTTGGATAGTAATAAGGAATCCTTCAGTTCTGGATGTACTTTACCATAATTTAGTCAGTTTTTCATCGACGCTCTTCTATTCTACATCATGGGGAGAACTTCCATGTAAGGCTTCTTCCTTTGGTTAATTTTGCTTGTATCTTCTCCAATAGTCCAGGTTTTTTGTTAGTGTTTGTGGAATGTTGTCAACTTTTACTACAGCTTAGTAGCTGAAGTTGAACTTGTTTTGGGTGGTAGTAAATTCTAAGGTTTTGTTCACTTATGCAAAGCAAGTTCACTATATCTATTTTTCCCTCGTCACAATTCTTTTTATTTCATTGTGATTCTATCTGCCATTATCATTATTGTTTCTTTACATAAATGATAATGTGGTGTAGTTTTGTAGAATCACCGATTTCAAACAATATTCTTGGGTTGATTCTTTTAATTTGCTAGAGGTAATAGTACTTTGTGTACTATAAAAGCGGTACTCAGTATTTCTGCTTTCTGCCTTAATGATCTAACCTATTTCTTATTGGATATTAGACCTGTTGCTCGAATTATAATGAGCGTAATATATTTAAACAATTGAAGAAAAAACACTAGGCTTAAGTTTCACGAAATGTAATGTATATTTTCTAAAACTAAGAGAAAATTAAAATATTACAATGTCACTTATACCTAAGAAGCAGAGGAGAGGAGTGGGGACAAGCAGATATCAAGCTTGTTATTAATTAGTGGTACATTAGGTTTGTGAGCTGTTAAAATTTCTATCAATTCCGATTTTAATTAATAACTGAACATTATTAATTTAGCCTCTAAACGAGCACAATTTTTATGAGAAGAAAAATTATTTCAATACAAAATCTTCATTGTACTAATACAAAATATTACATTATTTATATCAAGAATACATCCCTTTGAATCGTTTCTCCGAATTGTACCCAAACTGGATAAACTGTACTCGAATTGTAGGAAAAAAATCAGATCCAAAGTGGTGAAGAAATTACGAAAGTACACTGTACTCTTTTGCGGTTCTTTATGCTTTTGCATAGTGCTAGCACAACTTTCGCTCCCAAACCAAACACTACTTCTGCGTGGAGAAAATTAATTTAAAATCAATTGTTTTTGATCCCGTATAGAGCAGAATGTCGTATACGATTCCTGGCACCCCTGCACTAACGAATATTTTAGATCCCCATTTCTTTGGTATTTTGGGGAGATATTGGCCAAGACTTCCTACTCTGGTACCTTTATATGCTACCATCATCACGTCTATGGCAAAGCATCGCTCACTTTCTGTGATCTATTGTAATCCAAATTCTAATCTAACTAAAATAAATTAGTCCACGAAGTTTTTAAATTTTTCATTGGCATTTCATCTTCTATAGGAGCAAACTTTGTAGTGAGGGCCCAATAGTCCAATTGATGTCATGGTACTACCTCCATTAGAACTGTTACATTCTTCTTTTGCGGCTTGAATTCCTTCTCTATTGGAGGCTTATTATGCTCAAAATCGGCATTGTTCCATTTAAAATTACACTTGTTTTTGGTATTTATTTGGGGCTATCAAAGTTGCCAATGGAACATAGTCTTCGAAAACCCATTCTCCATCCATGTTGCCAACTAGTTGCAACGCCAAATGGGTATTTGTATTAGTAGCCGTATCTGTACATTCATATTCATCACCAAATGACAGCCCAACGTCTGATAAATTAGAATCTTCCGGTGACAAAATGAAAAGATCATCTTCTTTTTTCTCGTAGAAAATTCTTGAAGAGATTTCAACCTAAAAGACAAAATCTCATTCCATAAAATGATTTCAAAATCAATCTACTTCCTTTGGCGAATGCTATTTAAAATGAGACTCTATTTTTCTGCAAAAATATGAAAATTATCCAGAACTACTATCCTTATCCAACTGGTTGTATGTATCACAAGGTAGATGTAGAGCTATGTTGGATTTTTTCATGAAAAATTAAAATAATGAGACTGGAATCATAAGCATCATGTCTACATACTTATATATAATAAGGTTAATAATAAACTTTTATGAACAAGTTCAATAAATTAGGAGAAATGCAACTTACTTATATCATGTCTGAACATATCACAATCACATCTAATGCAACTATAATTTCTAACTATGCGAATAGCTAATTGAGGGGGAGGCCGTTTGCTATTGGTTACTTCGCTTATGTACCTCCTAGTATCCAATGCACACTTCACTATCAAAGTCAAGCAATCTCCAAATAAAAATTCAGATGCTTATGTATCTCATGGGATAAATCAGATTATGAAATATTTATTGAACAACCAGTTTGACCAATATAAGAAGGTTCTCCTGTTTTTATATATAATATAATATAATTTATATACATCGCTTTTTCACCTGTATTAAGTCGATCTTTGTTATTGACCAAGAGTGAATATAGATTTTGCTTATTCGTTCGTACATATAGTGTTGATTTTGTTCTGTTTTAATATATAGCATAAATTAGTACTTATCTAAGGGACACAATTAATGTTGCGATATTTTATTTCTTGAACCATAAGGATGGAGCAAATCGAGAATAATAACAATTTGTGTTGTTTCTTAGTTATTTATTCGTGTGCGATGTTATTGTAGTACACAAATGTTTTTGAAATTTTGATTTCTTTCCCAGAGTTTTTTTGGTGAGAGGGAAACTGGGAGTAATCTATGTACAGTGTGGACCAAATTCGATGTTTAGTACGAAAGCTATGTAAAATATTGTGAAATGATCCCTCTTCTCTCTAGTTCGATTTTCGAGAAAAACTCATTGGTGAAAATGGATTTTAGCTATTGTTCTCAGTTTTCGAGTTTTTCCGATATTCTGAATTTTCAGGATTTCGTCGAGTGACGATATCTCAAATCCTATTGAAGTTAAGTAAAAAATGTTTCTGCGTTGTTTTTATGTAGAATGCAGGGACGTATTCGACAAATTTTCCGATCGGTTTCTGATTTGTGAAGCAAAATTGAGTTCTTTTCAAATACGAACTATAGGTGATTTTGGTATCGATAGAGAGGATTATTTTTTCTTTCCAATATATATATATATATATATATATATATATATATATATATATATATATATATATATATATATATATATATATATATATATATTACATACCTCATGAATCCCTTCAACATTAGCCTATTTCATCAAAAATCGAAAGTTCATATCTGTCTAGTCGGATTACTGCAGATATTCACAACTTTATGGTAGAAAAGGTTTGTCTATGTGCGCCAAAGATCCCATTCATTCATTTACTTCTTTTATGATGCTAGTTCATTTATTCAATATTATTTTTGTGGAATATTCAATGAATAGCATTGATTCTGTGAAAACAATTATTTATGATGTTATCTATCTACTTCGAAAATTTGTACTTATAACTCAATAGTTATGTCTGCTTTCAATCCCAAAATCACGGGAAGTTTGAGATACAAAATAGGTATGATTCGAATGCTGCGAAAGAATCTCATTTCAATACATTTCCTGAAATGAGACAGCCGCATAAATCTTTTTTGAAAAGACTGAAGAGCAATTCAATTGCTGAAGGTTCTTTCAAAGCACAACGGAGTAAAACATATTGAATTGAAGATAGAGTAGATGTTATCGTCTATGTTTTAGAAAGAGTTGTAGCCCAACCTGGAATTTCAAGCTGTCAAATGGCAATTGGAACAGGCATTTCGAGTAAAGGGCTTTCAGAATTCACAAGGGGAATAAATTCAGACCCTACCCCTAGAAAGAGAAAATCGTAATTCCTCCAGTCAGGTCATAATCAACGACGACTTAATTTCAGTCACTGGTACCTTCAGAAAACAGAAGAAAACCCAGAAATTCATCGACGCGGTATATGAACCGATGAAGTTCGCATTACAAGTGATGGGATTATCAATAGGCACAATGACCAACACAACAGTTGAATATTCAACATCAAGGGCGATACGGTTTCAATGTGTGTCGCGCTTCATTAGATAATCGTTCATTGGCATGTACTATTTTCGACGACAATCTTTATGGCGAAATTTACCATCGTATTACAGATATATAAAGAATATAGTGGAAGGATATTTAGATGAATTGCCCTTAAAGCAGAGAGGAAATAAATATTTTCAGCATGACGTTGCTGCACCACAACATCAGAAACGAACCTTATTCCAACTGCTAGACTGAAATTTCGGTGATCAGTGGATAGAAACTAGGGGATCTGTGGATTGGCCAGCCGGTTCCTCAGATTTGACTACCCTAGATTTCTTCTTCTGTTAGCAAGTTGAGAATTTATTGTGTGAAGAAAAAACGAATAACATAGATGAGCTAAAACAAAACTTTAGTATTTGTTCGGAGAATGTGAGTAACATTCATATAGGACATGCATGCAGAAGTGTTGCCAGGCGTTGCAGCTCCCGCATTTAATACAGATGATGATGGAAATACTCTCGTATTCATGACATAATTAGGTTATTGATACAATTTTTTTTGTATATAGGTAGTTATTAGTTTTGTCCAAACATATTTCCTTTCAAGTATAAAATCAAATTCTATGTTCTAAGAGGTGAACACAGAATTGAATAAATGATATCTTTGACCCACGCAGACGAACCTCTTCCACCATAGAATTGTGAATATCTACTATGTTCCGAGTGGATATATATGAATTTTCAATATATTCCTAGAAAAAGACATTAGTTGAAGAAATTATATAGCATTTAATATACATTTGGAAAAAGAAAAAAATCATTTGTGTTCATACCAGAATCACAACACATATTTGATCGACACTCAGAAGCCAATCGACAAAAAAATTTCAAATACATCCCTGCATTCTACTCAAAAAAAACCTGTTGAATATAGAAATATTTCTTGCTGAACTTTAATAGGATTCGAGATATCGTCACATGTCGAGATCCCGAAAAATCCAGAATTGCAGAATAACGCGAAAACTGAAAAAGGTAGCTGAAATCTGTTTTCATCAATGAGATTTTCTCGAAAATTGGGAAGAGGAGGACAATTCTCCTCTATTCACAATATTTCACATAGCTCCGTACTACAACATAGCATTTGGTCCACCCTATACGAATATATGAAACATTTTGATTTTATGGGGACGAGAACTAGATACTATTATGAACTTTGGTTTTCGATAAATATCAAATTCAAGATAACTGTCAATTCTCATAATGTGAATATCTAGGAAATTAAGTATTTTGTGCATATTTCCATTTCCATAGTGGATTTGATCGCACCGTTAAATAAATCTGAGAATTTTAGAAGAAGATTTAATTGTCTATCAGTACTTGTGCAAATACGAAAAAATCCCCACAAAAATTGTCGCATCACCCTACTTTTACGACAATACTATATAAACTTTTAGGTTGGTCATTCAAGAGTCGCTTGGTAACTTTCAGAAGTGTAAAATAAGAATAAATCATTCAAAAGAGATGAGTTAATGATGGAAAATATCAACAATTTTCGAGTTAATGAAAAGTTAAAAAATTCTACCATCTTAAAACATTCGCGAAAAGACCAATCTACTAGCATCGAATGGTTACTAGTCTTAAAAATCGAGTGTTTCCTCCCCGGGCCCTAATTACTGCCAGTATACGTCTCAGGAGCCCCTCAAACAAATTTTGGATGTACTCTTGAGTCACTGAGTTCCAAATTTCAGGAAGCAGATTTTCTAGTTGTTGGAGTGTTCTACAAGGCATCCTACGTTTCTGAATTGGCCACCCCATGTTGTCACAAACATGTTCTATGGGATTCAAGTCGGGACTTCTGGGTGGCCATCTTAAAATATCAATCTGTAACTACTCTAGCTGCATGAGGCCGAGCATTATCATGCATATAAATGAATTTTTCGCCAATCAATGGGCCAAAGGGTACAACATGGGGTTCAAGGATATCTGCGATGTATCTGGCCGCTGTCATTCTTCCATTATTCACTAGGACTAACTCAGTTCGACCATGGAAAGAAATGCCTCCCCACACCATTACTGAGCCCCCTCCGAAGTTTTCGGTTTGCCGGATATTGCATTGCTGATACCGTTCCTCCGGTCGTCTGTATACAGGCATGCATCTATCATTTGGTACTAGACAGAACCTGGACTTGTCGGAAAAGAGAACAATCGACCATTCTCGAATACCCCAATTTGCATGTTCCCTCGCAAACTGAAGTCTTGCAACTCGATGCTCTCTGTTGAGACACGGGCCGGTAGAAACCACCCTTGGTCTGATATCGTCTTCTCTGAGCCTGTTCCTAACAGTTTGCAATGAAATATGCACATTTCTGGAGAGTGCAAGTTCATTTTGAGCATTCTAGCCGTACAGTGATAGTTAAACGAAGTAAACGATCATCAACTGTTGTTGTTATCCGATTTCTTCCCTGTCCGGCCCTTCTTTCATATTCCCCTGTTTCGTGGTACCGATTGATTGCTCTTGAAATAGTGCTTTGGTTAACATTCAACAAGTTAGCCAAGTAACGTTGGCTTCGCCCCTCCTCTAGAAGTGTTACAATTCTTACCACTTCATGATCAATCAAATAGCGTCCAGGACGTTCAGCAGCCATTACAATAAATTTAAAGATTCGAAAATCACCAGGAAACACAGAAAACTTGCATTAATTTATAGTGAAAACTGAAGAGAAATTGAATGAATACTGATAGTCAAATAAACTCATTCTTGTTTCAGACGTGTTTGAGATCATATGGAAACAAATGTTACTACATAGATAAGATATTTTTCCCCTCATATGTCCTAAAACATATGTTGACAAAGAAACTGCGATTGAGCTGCTTAATCGATTGTGGAATTGAGAATACCAGGTGATGCGACAATTTTTGTGGTGTGTGTATATCGTCAACATTTATTTTACAGTAAAGGACGTTGTTAATTAGATAATGACATGAAGAGATAAATTTATTGTCAATATTAGTCATAAAAATTTCGCTCAAAGGAGAAAAACCCATGGGAAGACCATCTAAGTGGATAAATTTTATCATTGAGTTGCAATAATTTTTCTTCAAACAAACTTCTACTAACAGCTTCGTTTCTAATTTGATTTGAGGGATCAATGTTGTAGTTTTAAATAATTGGTTCTTAATTATAATTTTGAGTTCGTTATTCGGTGTTCATGGGAACCAGTTTACGACGTCAAATAAAACTAATCTAGCATTAATGGTAATATGTGTTTTTAGCTCTTCTGTTAGTTTTAAAGTTTTTTGGAATGAGTTAGACTGGGAGATTTTCAGTTGAATGGTTTTGCTCTAATGTGTTTATATACCAGTATATTGTTCATTAGGTTCCACTGATCAATAGTCTCTATGGCCACAAACCCATAAAACTTCATGAATAGCTTTGAGCTATGCAAAGGATACTGTCATTATTAATGATAAAATTCAATATTTTTAGCTGAATACTCATTTGCAATCGCTATGAAAACAAGTTACGCTAAATCCTCTCTTTAAATGCTTGAAAATGTTCTTTAGTACATACTGAAAAGCTTCCATGTACCTAAAATACGACATTTTAGGTCGCCGAAGTACAGCTGAATGCAAAAAGAAAAGAATAAACCCGATAAACCTTATTTAAATCAATCATTTTCTCTATTTGTATGGTGGGGCGCGGTTGGTAAAAACACTGTACGAGATATTTACAAAAAAAATTATTTCGACAGAAATTTATATAACGTAGTTTTCTTCAGTTAAGTTTTAAAAATGATATTGTCCAAATGATGGCCCTGGCGGGCAACACACATGTTTAGCCTTTCATGGAAATTCCGCATAACTTTCACAAGAGTGCTTAATTTCTTCTACAATGGCGGTTTTCAGCTTGAAATAACTCCACGGAAAAGAGTCACAAGAGCTCAAATCAGGGGAGGGAACTGTTTCCTGCAAGGAGACAATCTGCCCAAGGAACATCTCCTGAAGAATTGATCGCGGTCGACGGGCTGTATGCGCAGTGGCACCATCTTGCTGGAAACAGAAGCTCTGTTGTTCGTAGGTTTCACCCAATACCTCGATTTTCGGGTGCAAAAAATTCTCAAGCATACAACATTAGCGGTCAGAGTTAACGGTGACTGTGACGCCACAAGTATGGCCAAATGATGCCTACTTTCGATACTGCGCACCAAACCGTGTCTTTTGGGCTGTGGAGGCGTCTTTAGTGAAGCTGTAGGGGGTTTTTTGTGCCCAGTAGCGAGAATTTTGCTTATTCACGCACCCTGAAAGATGAAAATGAGCTTCGTTGTTCGTCCATGAGATCCCAGTGGGAGGCACATATTGAAGAATTACCTGACAACAGTCCACACGCCTTCCCCAATCCGTCGGGGACAATTCCTGTGCAACCATGATCTTGCATGGGTGTAACCCGAGATCAGTATTCAAAGTTTATCTCACTGTTCGAGCTGAAATCTTAAGAGCAGAAGCATGTTCGCTTGCCGAACGTGATGGAGACTGCTCACTCGAGCGATGTTTTCAGGGTTTCTGACGGTGACAAGCGGGCGGATTCTCTTTGCATTTACTGTAGATCCTTTTGCTCGGAATCTTAGCATCCACGCCAAGATTGTTTTCCGGTCGGGAACACCCTGAGAAGAGTTCAAACGATACTTCCTGCGTCGCGATGATAGATTCACCTGTTTTGATAAAGGTCTCAACAACAAACGCACGCTGCTCACCCGACCAAGTCATGTCCAAGACTGCAAAGTACACGATCCGCCCTTCTGAACGAAACCAGCGCCACCACTCTTGCACCTCCCGTTTTTGTACAGTGATTTTTTGAAAAGTGGGAGTTAGCCACACTATGTTCACACACAGGAACATACATTTATGTGCTGACGAACATTTTCAAGTAGTTAAGGGAGAACTCAATGTAACTCGTTTTTATAGCGATTGAAAATGAATGTTAAGTTTGTGAGGCTAAATTTCATCATCATTATTGAAGACAAGAACCTAAGCATACCAGGTGAGCTGTTCGTAGGCTAACATAGTAAAACACATTTTTTTGGTAAAATTCAATATTTTCATTCAATGTAGTCACCTTCGAGGAAGATCAATAATTTTTTCGATGCCATTTTCACTGTAACTTCAAAATAGGCTTCAATTTCGGCAATTACCTGTTCATTAATCTTGAGTTTTTTTCCATCGAGCATTCTTTTCAAGCTTGAAAATAGAAAAAGTTGCTGGCGGAAAGATCTGGTGAATGAGATGGATGGGGAGGTACTTCGAAGCCTAATCGAAAAATTTTTCCCTTGTTTTGATTGATTTCTGGCAAAGTGCATTATCTTGATGAGAGAGCACTTTCCTTTTTGAAATGGGGCCGTTTCTTGGGATTTGGTCCTTCAATTGATATTATAACTCAATGTAGTACTCGCTATTTATTTTCTAGCACTTTTTAAGGTAATCGATGAATGTGACACCCTGCGGATGATAGAAAACAGATATCATAACCTTGCCAGCAGACTGCTGCGTTTTGCACGATTTGGATGCAGTTCACTTCTTTCAGTCGACTCGGTTGACTGTCGATTGCTTGAGTGTAGAAGTGAATCCATGTTTTATCCATTGTGATATATCGACGAAAAACTCGGCTTTATAACGGTTAATTATCTTCGAACAGTGTTCAGAATCATAGACTCGTTGTTGTTTTTGATCAAGAGTCAATAAGCTTGGCATCTATTTTGCACACAGCTTTCGCATGTCCAAATATTCTATTAAAATAAAACCAGCACGTTCCTTGGATATCTTCTGGTTCTCAACTATCTCGATTAATTATATTTTTCGATTATTCAAAACAATTTTGTTTACTTTTTTAATGTTTTCATCGATGACAGCCTCTTTCGGACGTCCACTGCTTTCATCGTCTTGAATGCTTATATCACCTCATTTGAACTTTGCAAACCACTTTTTCATCGTTGATTTTTTTCCAATAATGTTTATCAAGCCATGCTTTGGCGTCAACTGTATTTTTTTTCATCAAAAAGCAATACAAATATATTGAATTCTCTTCAATCCATTTTTTCAAAAATAACAAAAGTTGATTCACTTTCAATGCTATATTTAGCTTACCAACGGTCGGACAGCTGAAAGCATTCCACTCGTGTGAAGTTGAGGTTAGTACTCACTGAATATTATTGGTTGTTGTTTATTTCATCTGTCGACGATATGCTCGAAAACTTAGCCCATTTACACAGTAGACGTACAGCTTATAGTGGATTCCGAACCACTCTCCTAGACCGCGCAATGATAACTGCCACCACAAGGATTACAAGTTATTGTGTCTTCGGAAATTTATGTCTCCTTTAGGTTACTCTTTCCAAGTATCACTTTTTTGTTCAAGGATAACATCCATAACTTGGACTGGATTCGAACCAGGCACCTCGGCTGAGCATATTCCTACATATTTGCCCACTAACCGTGCACCTATCGAGGCGGTTATTGAATATCATGTTGATTTGACCCTAGTAATGCCATCTCTACGAGGTTTGGCTATTAAATAACGGAACTGGTTACGAAAAAAGGGTTTCAATATCAAAATTATTCTACATCCGTTCAATATACTCCCTCACCTCACACCTTTCCATGCGTTTCTTCCATTAATCGAAGCAGTGCTGGAAGTCTTCTTTGGTGAGGGCCTTTAGGAGCTCTGCCGTTTTTTGTTTAACCGCTTCCATCGACTCGAATTGGGTCCCTTTCAAAGCAGATTTCAGCTTCGGAAGCAAAAAAAGTCGCACGGTGCCAGATCTGGCGAGTACGGCGTGTGTTCGAGCACTGGAGTGCACCTACTGGCCAAATACTGCTTCATAGATAGCGCGTTATGGGCAGGTTTTTTGGCACCAACTTCGCACAAACTTTTGTCATGTGTAATTCCTCGTATAAAATTTTTCTAACCGTTTCTTTATCGCCGTTCACAGCCTCGGCTATCATCCAGACACTTATTTGACGATCTGCACGCACAATTTGATTGACTTTAGTCACTGTTTCCGGAGTTGAAACGGAAACGCTTACACCACTCAAAAACACGCGCACGAGATAGAGATTTATCCACGTAGGCCTCAGTCGGACTTTAATTCAATTTAACGAGAAATTTGAGTTTTCGGCACGAGAAAAAAACAAGTTCGTTTCAAACCGCTTCTGCACAAATACTATAATAGTAACGAAGACGTGTTTTGGTACGTGCATAGACAAGATATCTGGATACCTAACGCACAACTCGTTTTTTCCCCACTACTCTAGGGCGCCCTCTAGGTGCAATGTCTCGTTATTTGATAGCCAGACCTTGTATATCAGCTTACGAACTTTTCAGCCCACCTGGTAGCTCAAAGCCATTAGGTTTTATGTGTTCGTGGCGGTGGAGACCTTTGATCAGTGGAGCCCCTAATGAACAAAATGCTGCAATATGAACACATTTGACCGAAACTGAATTTTCATTTGATTGGAATTTTTCTATTAAGATGTTTGTTGAGTTTTGAGGCGGATGCATTACTATATAAAACAATTGGCCTGATCAGACAACTTTCTTTTTGTATTTTCGGAAGAGTATAAATTAAAGGAACCCGTTAAAGCGTTCATTACCGTTAGAGAGAATTTATTTTCGGCGATTTCAATGGCTTTTTTAATAGATTTTTGAGGTTTTTCATTTGGATCGATTGTAAGTTTTTCGCTTTTATTTAAATAAACAGATTTGCTCAAAATTGTAACTGTATTGCCTTTAGCGTCTATAAGAATGACTTATTGCTTTTTAATTTGAAAAATGACCTTCGTTTCATTATCATTACTTTCAAGATGGGATTTTGAAAATTTCTGCACAGGTTGATTTTTCATAATTTTTGTTTTATGGGCTAATTCTGTATTTACTGCAAATTTTTTCAGATCATTTGTGTTTAAAGTATTTGGGCAATATTTTAAACCTTCTTCTAATAATTTTACTTCGGATTTTTCAAATTCCGTGTCTGTGAAATTTAGTAATCTATCATGAAATTTTGAAATATGTGCACCTTTCTTCGATAATGGTTACTTTATGTTGAATAAAATTGTTATCATATCCCAACTTTTTGGTCTAGACATTCAAACCCTACTAGATGCATTTGAAAGGTAGTTTCACTATGGGCCATTTTCGAATGGAGTTTTAGATTGTTCCTAACTCTACAATTTCTTCATCTCGAGTTTGAGCCAAATTGTGATCACTGATTTCAGTGCATTCAATTGAATGATGTTTTCAATTTATTTTCAAATACTTGGGTTAGATATTGTTAACTAAGCATTTTTTGTTAAACCACAGATGATTATGACATTTCTTGATTTTAAGTAATATTCTCCTAAATCAAGCTGCGAGTGATGTATTATTTGTATTCTTAATAACAGATATACATGACACTGTATAGATTTAGCCGTTTCTATTTTGAAGTTATCCATGATTGAAACAAAAATCGATCATTAAAACTATAGCTCACAATGATGGCTAAATTGACAAGAATGATGTATAACTATTCACAAAATATATCAAATTATGATTACCAACAAATCCGAAAAGTTCATCTTTTAACACATTTCAGAAAAATAAGTGAAAAATGTTACAAATTCTTTGAGATTTTTTATCTGTTCGGTATATAAGTTGACAACATCCATCAATCCGCGTCCTCCTTCTTTCCGCTTCAAAGTTGTTCTTATCACAGACGATTTGGGATCGTGATTGTTGTATCTAGTCAGCATCGTTCGGGTCTGCCTTTGAATATTATCCATATGATTATACCAAATGAGTAAAGCAACACTGGAATGGCGTAGGTGTTAATTGCTTTGACTAAATTCCTCGAGTTCATTATTGAATTCAGCAGTCTTCAGACGTTGGCTGTACTCTGAACGAATCTTCTCATTTCAGTGTTTTTGGTCTAGCAATCTGGCGTGTTGGTATCCCAGATATTTGTACATTTCTCTATCCCTCATACACCGTATAATATCACTATTTGGAATTTGTGTTTCACCATCTATGCCTTTCCCTCTTTGAATGTTCAGGGTCTTACATTATTCAATCCCAAATTCCAGATGAACATCTGCCGAGAATTTACTGACAGTTTTCAGCAGATCATCCAATTGCTTCTTGTTCAAAGCATATAATTTGATGTCATCCGTATACAGCAGGTGGGAGATTGTGTTCCTATCTGCTCTCATCCTAAATCCGTATCCTGTTCTATTGAGCATTGAAGACAATGGGTTCATAGCCGAACAGAACCATAGTGGACTCAAAGAGTCTCCTTGAAAAATTCCACGTCGGTTTTAATTGACTTATTGTTCATGTTGACCTGCAGAGACATGCGCCAGTGTGTCATTGTTGTCTTCAAGAATTCTACCAGGACTGGATGAATTTTGTATATCTGTAATACTTAGAAAAGCCAAGAATGGGCGGTACTATCGAATGCCCTCAGATGATCAAGAAAAACTGAATGAACATTCCGATGCCCCCCATTTGCCTGTTTCATTAACACAGAATCGACGATGAGTTGTTCCTTGCACCTGTGGTATTTCCTTCTGCAACCATTCTGCTCCTCTGCTAATATTTTGTTGTCATCAAGGTGTTGGTACATTCGATTGGATATGCATGAGGTGAGTTATTTGTAGAGCTTTGGCATACAAGTGATTGGCCTATATTAAGACAGTAGCATATATGCTGAGCCTTGTGTTAGGAAAGTAGGTGTTTTCCTGGGATGTTGAAGAGCATATGGGATCTGTGTCGCTAGGGCTCCACGAAGCTTATAAAACCTCTTGTACCAGAAGTTCTGGATATTATCTATACTTGTGGTCTTCCAATTGTTGGTCGTTCTAACTGCTGTTGCGATTTCTTCCTCCGTTATTCGTTTGAAGTCCATATGTTTGATATCAAGAAGTTTTTCATTTGTGATCCATTCAGCATCTTTATTGTGTTCTTTGGAGTTCGACCATGACGAAGACCAATAATCGGTAAAGCACTGTAGGTCAGGTACTTCTCTGTTATTGTTGTTCGCAGTTTTGTTATTCCCCTTATGAAAATTGGCCGCGCTTTGGAGGAACCTTTGGTTTTGGTGTTTCCTTTCAGAATACCTGATGTGTCTTGAGAGCTTCATTGCATTTTCTTGGAGTTTCTGCTTCAAAGTGTCCATATACACGTCGATGTATTGTTTGTGATCAGGGTGTTTTGTGTTCGTACCAATTTTTCTATGAATTTTGCGTACATGTGGTTTCAAGCGCCTTGAGGGTTTTTTCGTTTCTCGGAAATTCTGTGAGGCGACCGATTCGAGCTCTGATATTATCAATATCCTTCTCCAGTCGTTTTTGCCATGGTGGTTTTCTGAAACTTTTTTGTTCAGCTCGAATCAGAGTTGTAGAGACTTGTTGATTGTTTAGTCGAAAAACCGCTACCCCTCCACAGTAAATCAAAGTGTGAATCTTCTCCAAAGTGTTCTCATCAGTGTATTCTTCAAACACTGAATTTATGCTTGCTAGGATGATATTGGTGTTCTTGATCGTCTTAAGTTTGGGCAGTTTAGGTCGTTTTGTTGGGTAACTACCACTGAATTCAGTTATTGCTCTGTTGAGTTGTGATCTTGCTAAATGCATAAATTCGTTCTGCTCAGGAGGACGTTCCATGTTAATATTCGTTTCCGTGGCTTCGATGCTATCTGTACATTCGGCAGGTAACCGTTATGAGTATCATATTCGCTTCTGAGTTCAATTATGACCTCTTCTCGTATGCTTTGCAGAGTTTCTGAAGCAAGTAGCCTATTTTTAACGATCCGAAATTTGCTGCTTGGATTTGTGCTGCAGTTCCGGATATTTTTCTACGAATGCAAGATGTAACACGTATCTGTATGCTGTAATCCGATTTCGAACCTTTGCAAATTGAGATGTAAAATCGCATTCATTCAGACCTCAAAATAAATTGTCATCACTCTTTTTAATGCTAAAAATTCTATAGAGAATTTAAATCAGAACTTTCTAAGTTATCTTGTCCAGACTGCAATAACCTCTACATAGGTCAGACTGGTCGTTCCTTCAAAATTAAATACAAAGAACATCAAACCTCATTTCTTAAAAACAAACAAGATTCAATATCAGCTAATCATTGCATCCAAAGTGGTCAATCTTTTCCTAGTATTGAAAAATTGAAAGTTCGACACATTAACAGAAAAAGGTAAAATAAACTCAATTACCTAGAATCCGTTGAAATTTTCAAATCAGTTTCTAATAACAACTTTCCGATAATGGACGACCAGACGGAACTTTGTAAATCCCAATGTATTCAGATAACTGCCTTTCAATAGTTGTTAACTGCATACTATCTATTCTTATATATTTCGTGTCACTTTATACTTGGTTTTCATACTTTAATTTATTTATTGGTAGCAAACATAGTAAAAATCCATTTGTGTTCTAATCATAGATATGGAAGTCTTGCTAATCAGTTGGTGAAACATTTTTGCTATGTAATCAAACAATATATGAAAAAACACTAGGCTTAAGTTTCTTCTCTTTTGAGTGAAATCTTTATGACCAATCTTGAAAATAAATTTTTCTCTTCGTGTAATATTAAATTATAAATTTGCTTTACTGGAAAATATGGTATATTTTTGACGGTATATTTTGTATTTGAACAGGTACTGATAGAAAATTAAATGTCCTCAAAATTCTTGAATTCATTTTACGATACGATTCAATTCACTTTGGAAATGAAAAGTTTGCCTAAAACACTTTATTTCTTAGATATTCAATTTATGCAGACAGATAACTATCTTCAATTCGACATTTATCAAAATCCATGATACCTTAATCCGTAATAGTAGTTCCCATTCGCATAAAATCAGAATGCCACGGTTCCTCTTCCACGAAAAAAACTTTGAAAAAGAAATACATTAGCATCAAATAACGGGAACGATAATATTAGCATAAACAGATTAATAGTTAGAACACGAGACAAATCAATATTATCCTCGATTTACCGCTCCCTTCAGGTTCATGAATCAATAAAATATCATAGCAATAATTATGTCCCACAAATAAATACTGAATTATGCCATAGATCAAAATAGAATAAAATCACCACAATATGTACGAAGCAGAAAATCTATGTTCACTCTTTGTCAATAGAAAGATCGACTCGATACAGATAGAAAAAACGGTTATATAAATCATATAGTTATGGTTGCCCTGCTTTTTATATAGGCCAAACTGGTATTCCATCGATATTAGAGTAGATGAGTATAACAAATCAATAATTCCTAATGAAGTAACAACTGATTCTTCAGAACGTTGTAAATAAACACAAGATTTGAATTAAATAGAAAATACAGTTTCTAGTCTTTTGACTGTATGTTTTTTATTGAATCATAGACTACATATGATAGGGTTATTTATGGAATTATGGAATCGGGCAAATGGATTTCACAGCTTTGCTTACACATACGTAATCGTTTGTCGAAATTTTCCAAGTCCATTCATGTCCATTCATCTCCCTCCTTTAATGCACGCGTAGTTGTGGGCTCTTATGGTGTTAGATCAAACGATCTAGAGGGCCAATTCTGATCATCGAAACAAGATAGTTACGATCTGGAAATGCCTTATGCAGTCATTGAAGTGTTTCACCGGCTGTATGACATGAGGCACCGTCTTGTTGAAATTACATATAGGCCATATCAGTATCATCCATCGACTAAAAGTGTTGTTGAGATTTGCATTATATTTAAAACACTTATATCATTATCTAGTTAGTGAACTTCAGTTTATATAAAATCTAGTTTGTCCTTTTTTCGTATCCATAACAACGAAAAAGAATTCATAAAATATAATTCAACAAGCAATACACGCAAGCATCGAAGAATACAGCCTGTTTAATTAATTTTACTCACATGTGATATTATATATTCAATACAACCTCAATTATATACATGGTCCTTCGAGCCGGATCCCGAATTCAATGAACTGAAGAAAATCGATGCTTTGTTAGGAGTCGAAATCATATGATAAAGTTACATAAAACACGATTAGGCTGGGATCATTTCGGGAAAATTGGATTCGTCCAAGGCCAATATTAAATCAAACAAATGCATGATGGCATTAAATTCGTTAGAAAAATGCATAAACAAATTTTGGGAGATAGAAAAAATTACTGAAAAGAAGTATCTATCTGAAGAAGAAACTCAAGCTGAGAATCATTTCAGACTAAACAAACTACAAAAAGCTACTTACCGAGATGATAAAACAGGCAGATACGTTGTTCGATTGCCATTCAATGAAGAATAAACAAATTAGGAGAATCATTCGGTATTGCAGAACGTCAATTTTATTCCCTTGAAAAACGGTTTGCAATATCAACTTAACTAAAGAACGAATACATAACTTATAGATAAAGAGTCTAGCTCAAAGACACGGGTAAGGATCGTGTACAATGCCTCAGCTAAAACCAGCAGTGGTATATCATCAAACGAATGTTTGAATGTAGGTGCTGTTATTCAAAATGATAGTTTAGATATAACTCTTAGATTTCGGATACACCAAATAGTCATGACAGCTATTGCTACTTTCAAGAATGACCAAAATAGTTTTGAAGGCATTTGATGATGAAAAGATTCATAGCATTGTCTTGTGGTCCGATTCGATCATCGCATTACAATGGATTGCAATACAGCCAAATCTATTAAGAACATTTGTAGCGAATAGAGTTTCAGATATTCGGGAAATTACATCTTCAATGATCTGGACACACTTTCCTTCCAAAGATAATATGACAGTTTATCTAGAGTTCAATCTCCTTCAGAGTTTGTCAATAATCTCACATGGAGAACGGGTCCAAGGTGGTTGCAAAAAGAATCAAAATTTTGGCCTAACGAAAAACCTCAAATAGTTCCTCTCATTGAATTAAGAACTACTATCTCATTGAACACAAAACTTCCAGTAAAATCGTTCAAACACCATTTTTATAGGATTATCGGGAAAAATTATTCACTTATGAAGAGCTGCAAACTTATATGGTTGAAATTGAATATGTTCTTAATTCTCGTCCCTTGACTCCACTACCATCCGATCCTAATGATCTTCAAGCTCTTTCTCCTTCCCATTTTCTTATTGGGGAAACATTCACAAGCATTCCAGAACAAGATATCAGAGATGTACCTGTGAATCGACTCTCTTCTTGGCAACATATACAGTATATGAAACAACACTTCTGGAATCGGTGGTATACAGAGTACCTAAATTCTCTGAATACAAGAAGTAAATGGCATACAGGAAATTCAGATAAATTCAAGATCGGCACCATGGTCCTTCTGAAGGAAAATGAAATGTCTCCTCATCAGTGGATTCTGGGTCGCATAACTGAAATATTTCCTGGAAGAGATAAATAACCAAGTACGTGTTGTATCATAGACGAATAATTCGATCCAATTTCGAGAAAATCATTATTACATTTTATTATTGAAACATATGTACAGGACTTTATTGAACTACCTACGTTAGTTCAAGGCGGTCGGAATGTTGAGATTTTCATTATATTTAAAACACTTTTATCATTATCTAGTTAGTGAACTTCAGTTTATATAAAATCTAGTTTGTCCGTTTTTTGTATCCATAACAACGAAAAAGAATTCATAAAGTATAATTCAACAAGCAATACAGACGTTAGCGTCTCATTCGTGAAATCACGAAATATATCACAATTATTCATCGAAAAATACGGCGTGTTTAATTAATTTCACTCACGTGTGAGATTGTATATTCAACACAACCTCAATTATATACATGGTCCTTCGAGCAGGATCCCGAATTCAATGTTATGATGTCTCGATATCGAGCACCAGTAACAGTCACTACTTGACCAACCTCATTTTCAAAAACGTATGGTCTCCAGCTCAAAATCCTCAACAAACTATGACACGTTATGGATGCATTTGCTTTTCAAAAATCACATGTGGGTTCTCAAAATCGAAAAAGTGGCATTCGAGGTGAAAATGTGCTTCGTCGCTTATGATAATAATGCTCGAAAAATCAGCATCCATTTGTTGATGCTCAATGATACATTCAACAAACTATCTTCGCTGTACAAGGTCATTAGCTTCAGCTGTTGTATTAATTGAATTTTGTAAGTATGCAGACACAGATCTCTAGTGTAGACACTTTATTGGAACTGTAGCCGCCAAGTTTTCAGTAATTTCGAAATGTTGTCCAATAATGAAGACACGTTGTTCTATCGTGTAACATACAATTTGTCGATTTGTTTTTTAGGGTTGCCAACACTAATGCATAAATGGGGGCAAATTCAATTTTTTAGAATTTACAAAAACCCTAATTCTACGTTCAAATAACTGAAGCAAGAAATTAGATTCATTAGAATTCGTAGAAACTGCATCAGCTCACAAACATAATGCACGAATAACTAACGACCAGCTTGTTTTCCTTCCCCACTTCTCTCGTCTGTTTCTTAGGTATAAATGACATTGTATTATTTATATTTCTCTTAGTTTATGAAAATGGGATAAACCCCGAAAGATATGTCAAACATATTCTCATTTATTACATTTAGTGAATTTTGAGTCTAGTATGTTTTTCAATTGATCAGTTATATACTAAATATCTTGATTAACGAAACATATATCTATTATCAAAAGAGTATATATTTCATTTCTGCTTTCATTCAGTTGTAAATTCTGCGAGACGTAAATAACCGTCCATGAAAGAAATTTTCAAATTATTTTATTCACTCCCATTCTTAGCCAGTTTATATACCCGTCGAAAATTTTCGGGGGAGCAGATGAAGGCAGACAAGGATAGACAGTGAATAACCCGCGTTGGATTATATTTGGTGCCTGTCCATAAGTCATATTAAGACTATACAAAACTTGCAATAAATCTGTCAAACTCTGAGGGGGGCTCTAGGCAGCCATCACTGTTCTCTGCGGCTCTCGATTCTCGTTCCAGAGAACCTGACTTCCCCTGTCCTTTCCGTCCTCTCAGAACAGATATACATCATGCTATGGGATTATTCCTATAACATACACTTACGTGGGTCCGTATAGGTCACCTCTTCTTCACAGACACACCTGGTGTCATCTTTCTGAAGGAATATGTTTCTATCAAGTCTACGGTTATTATGAATATATTTCATGTGAGATTTTCTTAAGAATTGAATTGATTAGTTCGTTATCGATGTATACATGTTATTTCGTGGGATGTTGATCACATGAATTAAAGTTATTAATGTAGTGTTTCCACTATAATATTCTAAGGACATGTACTGAGTGATCAATAAGGTGTACCATCAGTTCTTCTTCTGTAAAATAAAATAAAGCTAAAAAATGGTTTGTAACGATCTAATTTTTTCTATATACAAAAGATCCGCATTGAAATTATACCAAGAATAACAATGAGTGAAGGCGCGTGACTTTAAAGAGTGGCAGGTTGCAAGTTTGCAGTTTGTCAGTGAAATCTAATATCATATTTCATCTATACAAATAACAAAGTTGGAATTTCACATAAATAACGAATAACATCAGTGGTTTTGAGAGGCTGCCTAAACCATAATTAAATTCTATTTGAGCCCATCGGATTGTGCACATTGTACTAAGAGATATATTTCTTTCGTTTTAGGTTGTATCCTAAAACTTGGCTACTTCATACAGGTTTTTGAGGTTTTATAATGACTTTACTCATAAAATTGGTCCTTTGACTATTAACTGTAAGCGAGATTAAAGAAGTTTGACCACCCATCACAATTTTAAATTTGTTTTTATAAGCCTCTGGCAGCCTATTGTAGTTAGCAATTCCATAATAGTGCGGATTCAATATAAATTTCGTTGTCTTATGGCTAGTAGTGTTATGCATATTTTGGCACCTTGTGTAATAGTTATGGTTGTCAAGGTGTCTGATACCTGTTCCAAGGTTCTTATTTGCAAATAACAAAAGCTTGTTGATGTATATGCAAGGCAAGGGTCATTATGCCGCATTTGGTAAAATCAGAACGGCAACTCTCCTGGCTGTTTAGACTGTACAGCAACCGCACGATTCGTTTCTGTGTCCTAAAAGCACGGTCTTTAGAGGCACAATTTCCCCACAAAGTGACGCCGTTTGAGAGGTGGGGGTAGGCGAAAGCATAGTTAAACTCCAAAGGGCTCGGTAGATCAAGGGTGCTGAATAGGTTAGAAATTGCAGTTTAGCAATGACAAGGTTCACATGTACATTCCATCTGATAAGGGAGTCTAGATGAAACCCTACAAAGACAACATTTTCTTGTGTTGCCATTCGAGAGCCGGTCACATTGATAGCCATGCCCTCACTAGGAGTCCCCATAAGGATCGCCGACTTATCAACATTTACAATGAGATGATTTTGCCGCACCAGCCCAAAACTCCTGCACTGAACCCTCCATTTGGCTTCCGAGTTCCCGAAAGAAATCAGCTGAGGCCGTTATACTACTATAATCGTCGGCAAACATAACGAGTCTGCCCTGGGCAATAAAACGTTTGAGCTCATTAACGTAAAGTAGGAATAATATCGGTCTCAAAACAGAACCCTGAGGCAGCCAGCTTCCAAACTAAACTGAGCTGATAACAGTCTCCCCGTCCTCATCCTCAATCCTCTACCCGAAAGGTACAAACTTGAACATTTTAGAATATTTCCTTAAAACCTAACGCATATAATTTAACCACAATGAAATCCAAATTTTGGCTTTCGAAAGCCGCTGACGAAGTCGAATAACAATACAGCAACATGTTTCCCCCTATTCAATTAAGAGTATACCATTATTTGATATAGTAGATCTATCACCGCTTTTATATACTGGAATGAGTGAAGCAGATTTTATATAGGATGGGAATGAACAGATAAGTTTATTATATGAACAAAAGGGGAAACCTTTTGGTTCGATATCGCCTTAACAATTCTTGAACTCACCTCATTGACACCGGAGCTGCTGCTATTCTTTAACCGAGTAAATGCTTTCAATTTATCCTCTATTTGGCCACTATTATAAAGTTTTATTTCAAAATCTAGAACAATCGCGAGGAAGTTACCTAAATTTGGTTGCATCACTTTTGCTGCAATGTTACATATGTAAGAATATAATCAATTTTGCTTGATGACAGTAGGTTACGTTAAGTTTCTAACATTTAAAAACATCAGATAACAGGTTTCCTTGTTTTGAGTTAGCAAACAATTAATGTTCAGATCAGTACAAACAAAAATTTTTTTATGCAGTAAATTTCGTAAGGAAAAGTTCTAACTCTCCATAAGGAGGGCGATATATACACAGCACATCTAAAACTATTACTTACGATCTTAATACTACAGCATTCGAAGATAACTTGCACTGAAAATTTTTTACTTGCAGATATTTCATTAGTCTTGAGCTTTCAATGGGGCTTCCAGGTTGAATCCATGAAGTTGAAACAGTTATAGAGCACCAATGCCTACGAATAGCGAGGATGTCAGATTTATACTGTTGCGTAAACAACTTCATATGGACAATTTTGTTCCGTATACTTTGGACATTTAGAAATGTTAAACAAACTCCAATGGGAATACTTGAAGAAACTAAACCATATGGCTTTTTATAGTCAGTACTTGGCGGTTTACCTTTAAAATTATCTAACATTTTCACAAATATTTTTGTTCTGTGGATAATTCTGAAAGGAATCAGTTTTATCACAGCAGTGCTACGAAACATTATGCTGACTAAAAACTTGGAATGGTCTTGGACTTTTCCGACGTGCTTATGTACTCGACTGAGTAAGGCTTTCATCGCCTCTGAATGGTCTGTTATATTGGCCTCATCATAACTGTAGATGAGAGCTGGACACATCTCCCCCAAAGCTTGTCGTAAATAATTGAAAAACTCATTAATCTCACTAGGCACCACTGAACTTTTTGAAGGTTTTTATGTTTGTATTGAGTCTCTAGGTTAAGTTATTTCGAACCGAGAAATCGTAGACAAAGTCATGATCTGCTGAATTGTTCTTCCACTGATTCATTACTCTGTCTTCCTTGTTGAATACCATTTGAACCTTGGTTAGGACATTCGTTGAAAAGAATAAGCGCCAATCTGCCAAGAGACTTAACGATTCGGCTGTAAATTTCTGTCGTCATTCCTCCACATTCTACATATAGTAGATTTAATTTTTCAAAACAACCTACCTCCATCTGTTGGCATTTTGATGTACTCAAGTTAATAAGAGTAGCTCATAATATTTGATTTCAAGTTGTGTCACTCTTGCAGCGAATTATGATTAATATATCAGATGGCGCCTAATAACATTCTTGTTACACCTTCCGAGGATGTAAACAGACACCCTCGTATACACCTATTCTGAAGATGGTAGCGATGTCGTTCGGCCGCCTTTCTCCGTAGCTGGTCCTACAAGATCCAGTGATATACGAGCTGTATAGCTTTTGTGCCCGTCAAGCCATTGACTGGACAGGTCTTGATTTCGGATTTTATTCGTTATTTATGTAAATTTGTAATTCAGTTGATATGTGATTCTGGAATGCGTCGTTCGGTCGCGTCGAATTCTCTCTTTTCGTTGTTCACGAGACAGAAAAGATGGGATTTATTAACAGATCTGAAGTATTTATTACAGAATTAAAATTGTAATTTACTATAATGAAAACACTAAACAGATGAGTACATAAAGATGAATATTTATTGAAGCATTAACGTGATGTATAATTAAAAACTGAATTATTATTAATACTGGATTTTCTTCGGAACATCGTAAAATTCAGTTTCATTTAAAAATCATACGATGGCTGAAGTATTTACTGCCCGTTCTTTGGAAGTATTATATGAACTGTTGAATGTCTGAGATTACCTTCAGAAACAAGGAACATTTAATTAATCCAAGTAACTCGGTCATCTTGCAGTCAAATAAAATTTTATATGACTCCAGATTTGGAAATCTGGTTTTTATGACTCATGTTACAATGTTTCGAGAAAAGACAATATTATCTAATTGCGATTTTGCATTTTCCTGATGAAATCGACTACTTCCCATCAAAAATTCAAAATTTTAAAAATGCACACTTTCTCGCCAAAAGTTTCTAAGTACCTATTCAACAGCTTTATCATAACTGTAATCTATTTAATAAAAATAAAAAGAAACCGGTTTCAAGTGTGGAAGTGATTCAATTCTAGTTTTTATTTTTAGATGACTATTAAGAGTGGTGAATTTTGGGTTTATCACAAAGTTCTATAATTTCCAAACTTCTCTATATATTCATTGTCATTCATTTATTGCATTTGGGGAGGATTTTAAATTATCTGAAGAAACTAGGTGAGATTATTATTTAGCTTATGATGACTATGTCTAGAAAATTTATTGAATTTTAACGTTCAACTTTTGCATTGAATATTTGAATTGTGGAGGCCGTTACTTGATGTAGATCCATGATATAAATGAGATAAAAAACACAAGGTTTAACTTTAATCTACACTTTATTTGAAAAAATTCGACGATGTTTCGCTGACACAGCAGCTTTATCAAGAATGACAAACAGAATGAAGAGTATGGTGTTATAAACAAATCGTAGAACAAGTTGGATGAATAACAGGAAAATCCACACCGAGCCATTGTACATTTAGTATGAAAGGTAATAAAAACTAATTAAACAAGTTAAGTAGGGGTGAAAAATTCACATCTACCTGCTCATTCAAAAGCTTGTCCGAATGTTTGTATCTATTTATTTCTAATGCTTCTAGGAGATCTAATTTTAAACTTTTTGATTTTATATGTAACATGTCAAAGTTTTTATCGAATGAATGGTTTTCTTTTATTAAGTGGTTTGAATAATTTGAATCAGATTTATTTTTATCGAAGCTACGTTTATGTTCAGATGTTCTTATGCCAAAACTCCTATAGGTCCTACCGATATAAATTTTATCACAAGAACAGCAATTGAGTTTATAGATTCCTGATTTACTTAATTTTTCAGCACGAGATTTATTATTTTTAATATGTTTACCTAAGTTATTAGAAGTTTTGAAAGTTATATTAAGATTTTGTTTGACGAGAAAGGATTTAATATTTGTACTTGCAGAACCGCAGAATGTTAAACTGTTGAATATTTTATAGTCTTTATGAATAGGATATACTTCATTTATTGCTTTCTGATACAGTTTTTTACGAATGATTAGATCTATCATATCCGGATTATATGAATTATTAATGGCTATCTGTTTGATGATGTTTAACTCTTTATTATAATCTTCTACTGATAAAGGTAAATTGAGTAACCGATGTACCATGCTGTTTAAAGCTGCAACTTTGTGTTGAATTGGATGTAATGAGTAGTTATGTACAATTATATCAGTATGTGTTGGTTTACGAAAGACCGAAAAACATGATTATTATTTCGTTTAGTGATTTTCAAGTCCAAAAATTAATGGAATCGTTCTGTTCAATTTCTATCGTGAATTTAATGTTCAAATGGATGGAATTAATGAAATTAAGAAATAAGTCTAATTGACAGTAGTTCAATGAAACATACTAAGATGTCGTCAACATATCTATTACAGTAACATCTATTACAGTAGTGAAAATGGTTTGATCATGGGAAATCCTTTGAGTCCACTTTTAGCAGAGATTTTTATGAATAATATTGAACAGAAAATTCATACACATCCACTCATTTCCAAATTTCTTTATTGGTATAGATATGTTGACGACATCTTAGTATGTTTCATTGGAACTACTCGTCAATTAGACTCATTTCTTAATTTCATTAATTCCATCCATTTGAACATTAAATTCACGATAGAAATTGCACAGAACGATTCCATTAATTTTGTGGACTTGAAAATCACTAAACGAAATAATAATCATGTTTTTTCGGTCTTTCGTAAACCAACACATACTGATATAATTATACATAACTACTCATTACATCAACACAAAGTTGCAGCTTTAAACAGCATGGTACATCGGTTACTCAATTTAATTTTATCAGTAGAAGATTATAATAAAGAGTTAAACATCATCAAACAGATAGCCATTAATAATTCATATAATCCGGATATGATAGATCTAATCATTCGTAAAAACTGTATCAGAAAGCATAAATGAAGTATATCCTATTCATAAAGACTATAAAATATTCAACAGTTTAACATTCTGCGGTTCTGCAAGTACAAATATTAAATCCTTTCTCGTCAAACAAAATCTTAATATAACTTTCAAAACTTCTAATAACTTAGGTAAACATATTAAAATAATAAATCTCGTGTTGAAAAATCAAGTAAATCAGGAATCTATAAACTCAATTGCAGTTCTTGTGATAAAATTTATATCGGTAGGACCTATAGGAGTTTTGGCATAAGAACATCTGAACATAAACGTAGCTTCGATAAAAATAAATCTGATTCAAATTATTCAAACCACTTAATAAAAGAAAACCATTCATTCAATAGAAACTTTGACATATTACATATAAAATCAAAAAGTTTAAAATTAGATCTTCTAGAAGCATTAGAAATAAATAGATACAAACATTCGACAAGCTTTTGAATGAGCAGGTAGATGTGAATTTTTCACCCTACTTAACTTGTTTAATTAGTTTTTATTACCTTTCATACTAACTGTACAATGGCTCGGTGTAGATTTTCCTGTTATTCATCCAACTTGTTCTACGATTTGTTTATAATACCATACTCTTCATTCTGTTTTTCATTCTTGATAAAGCTGCTGTGTCAGCGAAACTTCGTCGAATTTTTCAAATAAAATGTAGATTAAAGTTAAACCTTGTGTTTTTATCTCATTTTGCATTGAAGTTTATTTCATTATGCTTTATATTTAGAAGATGTAGAAACTAGTCTATTTGTCTGTTTGATCCTTGAAAATTGTGCTAACTTATTATTCATTATAGATTTCTCAAGATTGTTCATAAAATTGTGCTAAAATGGGCTGGATGGAATAGAAAATAAATATATACACCCCCAAAATCCTAATCACCACATTACACATAAATTAGTCATTTATAATTCAATGATTCTATTAATTGTACTATCTATAAAATACTTTAATACGGAATTCAATATTATTAATTAACATTAATAACAAATAATAATATTCCAAGCTCCTACATAGGCAGTATCATTGAACGCAAATAACAAAACAAATTTCTCAATTACTGTTATATTTACCTGTAGAGTAATTAGTATTTATTTAATATTCTGACTCGAAGAACCGAAAAGTACCATTTTCTTTCTATAAAGTTTTATTTCTGTCAAGCTATGAAATATTTATTTTTTCAAACGTCCATTGTCTAGAAAATATACATACTAGATTCATTTCATGACTATTTTTGAACAACCTGACTAGATTAAAATTTGATTAATAACATAACATTTTCTCCCTTCAGTAATTGAACTGGGAAATTACTACCGAACATCTAATACAATTAATTTTGCTACCGGTTTCCGAAATATTCCACTATTTGTCATCACATCAACAACTCTCATCGTGTGATCTTGAGCAGGATACAGTTGCACGACAAGACCCTTTACCCATACGTTTCTGGGACCATTTGGTTTCACTAACAGAACAACATCTCTTAGCTCTATTGCCTTCTGTTCACTGTACCATTTGGTACGTTTAACCAAGGTAGGTAAATATTGTGTCCACCTTATCCAAAATATGTTTGCCAATCTTTGAGCGGCTCTTCAACTAGATAATAAGTTGAGATCTTTCTCTTTAGTTTTGGTCAACGCCATAGCAGCATGTCTTGGTCCAATCAAGAAGTGATTTGGAGTTAAAGCATCCACAGAATCTGGGTCTAGAGATACATGAGTCAGTGGTCGTGAATTGATTATGTTTTCTGCTTCTAACAAAAATGTCCGCAGTATATGTTCTGGTGGATGTCATGAGATGAAAAGCTCTTTCAGAATATTTTTTATACTCTGGATTTACCTCTCCCAACAGCCCATATGTGCAGCAAGAGGAGCGTTAAAATTGAATTTTATTTTCCTCACCATGCAGAATTTCATTATCTCTTCTTTATTGAGTTCTTCCAAGCACTGCGTTATTTCTCTTTCACCCCCTCTGAAATTTTTTACATTGTCGCTGTATAATTGCACTGGAAATCCTCGCTTGTAACCCATCATTCGCAGAACATTTATGAAAGAGTTCATGCTGAGGTAATTGCGATTTCTAAATGTACCGCCCTTGTAGCCATACAAGTAAAAATTACTCCATACTTTTTTTCCTACTTCTTTTCACAGTAACTTCGTATAGGCCAAAATAATGCATTCCGGTTGCTACAAATGGTCTGATTGTCGGTTCAATTCTACAGTATGGAAGTTGACTCATCACTGGAACTTGCAGCAGTGTTCTCCTGTTCTTACATTTCTGGCAACTATTCCATACACTTTTTTAAGCCTGTCTGATTCGCAAAATCCAATATTTTGTCATAATAAATTTATGACAGTTTCTTGACCATGATGAACATTTTCGTGGTAGCTGTGGATGAGCAGCTGTGTTATTCTATGTTTTGGGTCTAGAATGATTGGTTTCTTCATGTTTTCATTCACATTGGCTCTGTTCAAACGACCTGATAGTCTCAACAATTTGTCCTGATCAGAATATATACAAAATAATGTGTATAGTCTACTTTGAACATTGAGCGTTTTTTCCATTTTTGAGTTGCATGACTTCTGATGCAAATGAGTCGAGTTGAACCTTCCTAAGTAGCCTCAGCCTCGATAATTTCTTCAACTGATGGTGATGTATTACAATGTGACTTATTTTTGAGTATATTAATGAAATGAAGCATATATGCTGTTGCTCCCATAACCTAACCTAACTAGATTACAATTTAATTAATAAATTCTATAACAATTACTTTATTTCACTTTAGAAAATCCAGAAAATAAATACGCATGTCTAACTTACATTGACCTCCTCTCTAATAACATCAGCAATTGTCTTCCTTAATTTAATTCAACAACCTCCTTTTTTAGTGGTCCTTACATAAGCAAATTACTATTCGAAGCCAAACAAAAAACTGATCAATTCCAACAGTCGGGAATATACAGAATTGAATGCCCAACAGCTTAATTAGAAAAAACTGGCCGAAAATTTGAATTCAAAGAACATCTTTCCTCAGATAACAAATCCATACTTTTTAAACATATTAAATCTACAAATCTCGTAATTACATTAGACAATTTCAAATTTCTCCACAAATGCAATAAAGGAATGACAATGAATTGAATGTTTTAAAATCAACGAACTTTGTAAAACCCACTCGACACTTGAAAATTATGTAAATTGTCGAAACCGATCGTGTGTATTAAAAATAAATATTGTAGAAATTAGATGAAAGTGTTTCATTTTATTTATATTAAAATGAATTTCAATAAATAAATCTTTTAACAATACCAGTAACATATTTAGTTACCTTTTAACATTTACACTAACCATATCATTATTACACTATGCATCCGATCGCCAAAACTTTGGGAAGTTGTTTTCAAGGTATCTGCCAAAGTTTCTCTATCCTGTTGATATAATTTATATAATGAATTGAAATGAAATGCTGTTCATTGGTAAGTACATTATATGAGAACGGCTGGACCAATCAAGCTATTTTTGATTTCGAAATATTCAAGATAATCCGACTAAACTTATTGAAAATTTTGATTTTGTGCTCATAACTGAGGATTCCAATGATCAAGTAGAAAGTACAAGGTGTTTTCGGACAAATGAGTCATAGTATAATGGAGGATAGAGTAACTCCAGACCATCAAGGAAATTATGTATGAAAGCTTCTGTGTTTTCAAGATACAGAGTGGTTTGTTGTTTTTCGTCAAATGTTTTACATGCATGTGCCAAGTTTCAAGAAAATCGGTTCACAGATGAAAATCCTATAAATCGTCGCTATTTTTTCCATGGTGAGTACGTATAAATGTTCGCAGATAATTGATATATATTTTGAATAGGTGCTTCATAAATAATAATTAACTTAGTTTTGAATGAAATGTCACGACATTTTGCAATGGAAATATCACGTACCAAGTCTTCATTATTGATTAAAAGAAAGTGTTTCTGGTAAATAATAAGTGAAGAGAACGGTATGTTATATTATGACGTAATATTTTGATGATAATAAATATACAAAATTAGAATTGTGAGTAGACGTCAACTTGCCAACAGCAAAAAAAAGGAATGTAATGTCGACGAGATCAACTTTTTTCCATTTTAGGCTTAATACTAACTTAATTCAAAATTTGAACTTTGAGCATCTACTAGAAGTAAGTAATTTATAATTTTGATCATCAGTGACAAAATTGAAGAACTTTTACAAGCAATAGTTCTTAAACTAAAATATTTGAATTGTTATCATTTGGGATCATAGGTTTATTGAAATTTACTCATTAAACATTATCAACAACGAAGTTCCAGAGGTATCGTAAACGCCTTGAATGGCTTCGAGAAAATGAACTGTTTTCTGCTTTGTTCGACTCTACAGAAGTACTCGAATAAATAGGGTTGCATTACATTACAAGAAATAGTATAACTCCAGAGCCTATTCAACCTGCAACCAGAGTTGATCTTTTTTCATAAACCAGCTTCAAAAGTTTCCCAGTAGATCCTTTCTACAGACTTGAGAATTTCTCTGGAAATTTCCATTTTCACTTCGTTCGGCTTTAGTAATCCAGAGCCGAAGTAAGCATATTTCTCACGGCCAATAGCTGATCAACAGTTTTGTTGCCCCATTATGTACACTATATGTTCTCTTTTCTAACATGCACATTTCGATGTGATTGCATCTCTGTAGGCAGTGTTTTGTTATGAGTTCAGTTCTGGTCCTCATTTCGTCCCTGGATAGATCGAAAGGTTATAAAGTATTCTTTGGCAAAAAGGCGATAAACTTTTTCGCCTCTTTAGCAAATTCATTTTGATGATTTATCCCCACGATATTAGCTGCCGCCGCATGTGTGATTCAAAAAAGTAGCCATAGGGCTTTTCGACATTCCCAAACAGACGGCTTGATAACTATGAGCTTCAATCAAAGCCTGACTATCTGTTACTAAAAAAAATTATACACCTCTGAGTTTCCTTCTTGAACCCTCTTGGCAGCATAAAACTTATAGTAAGTTTCTCCGCTTGCATGATTGAAGGAGATGAACTCAATCAACTCACGATGCTCTATACTTAAGGAGGTGCACTGTCTCATTCGTTCTCGAATCATTTTGGATTTATCTGTGTACTAGATGGATGATCTCTGGTCCAATTCACTTAATTCTCTTTTGCTGTAATGCGGTCTTCTGTAACCACCTCAAAGAGGAGGGGAAATCTTTAGTCTAGCAGCATTATATCTGATGGTTGTTAGGAATGCAGCTTGCTTAGAGAGGTAACTTCTGTTATATATGTGACAATACGTCTGATAACCACAGTGTATAGCTATAGTTTCAGTTGGCTGTAGCCCCAAGGTCATTCAAAAGTCAAAGACATTACCATAGATATGATTCAGCTTTGAGAGGAGTTTTTCAATGTGAGATTTCCAGTTTAATCTTTCATCTAGAGTTACTCCTAGATACTTAACACCATCTTAGAATTCTATCGTGTGTCCAATCAAAAGTGGAGCGTTTATGTTCATCTTCCCGCATTTTTCGCAGGAAGCTCTTATGGAATTAGAGTTGATTTGTCTAGATAGATTCTGCGCTTCCCTCTAGCGCTAACCAATAAGACTAAGTAGGTCTAAAAGTGGTGGAGTATTTCATAGCGTTGTATCTCTCAGTGAATGTTTTTCCGTCGAAATCGCGATATATTAGGGTCAGATCATTCTGGCTATGTGGCCATTAGAGGCTATAAAAAAATGACAGTTAGCGATAAGGGCCGAATACAGAACATTAGCCTGATTTGTTCGGAAATCGTTTTTCGTTATTACGATATAAATAACTGGAAACATGGTCAAAAATCAGGAAAAATCGATCACATTGACCTGAGAAATGTTAATAACTCTTTCATCATAGGAAATTCTTTTCGATCGACTTGATGTTTTTATCAGAAATAGAACGAACGAAATTTAACACGATCGTTACCAAATTTAAAATATGAATAGCAACCATATATACAATCTAGAACCTACCACATATATTCAAAATTCCATATTTCTTCAAACTACTTCACTGTGTATCGTTCGATCTAAATGTCGTTTATTAACATCTCGAATATACATTCATTTTGTCCTTGAGATCTTGTACGGTAACCAGTGTTAAGGTAAAAGTTAAATATTTGCAATCGTATAAATCCCATTCAATTCTATCCGATGGTGCAAAGGTGCCCGTAGGATTCCGGACTAGTCCGGGGATAGCCATAATTCAACCAGTTAATGTCACGTAATTAGCACATGTAAATACCTCAGGAGGTGATCAATCTGAGTAGTACGCATACTTCGACGACCGCATGCTAGCACTTAGGTTTTCACTTGACTGCTTCATATATTTTATTTTTGTGGGTAAAAATTGATCAGAATATTTTTCAACTCCTTTCTATTTTCATTACTCCGAACTTTGAAACTTAAAATCTTCAATGTATAATTATTGGACTAGTGGTCGATAATGCTTAACGTCTATTACATGCCTGTCAAAAATCATCAATTTATATCAAAAACTTAGTTCATGATGACTCATCTGTAATCAAAAAGTTATAAAACTTTTCACATGTCAATGACAAAATGTCATATTTGATAATTTCATTAAACGATAAGAAGGATTGCTGCATCGTCAGCCTTCCAATCTGTCAAGACTCTCTCCTCAGAAACATGTATAAGTTATATAGGGTGTTTCATAATAAGATGCCGTTGCCCGTCTGTCAATCTGTCAAGACTCTCTTCTCAGGAACATGTGTAAGTACTACAAAGCGTTTCATGATAAGATACCGTAAATGGAGAAGATGATTCCCGAAAAATGCTTCGTTTCCGAGATACAGAATGTTAAAGTTTTAAAAATTTTTCAGTATTTTCTTCATAAAAACTGCAGTTTTCGGAATTTTCAACTGAAAATTGATACAAGAGTTATTTTCAGATGTATACATCTTTGAACGAGCTAAAACCTTTGAAACAGTATACAGGGTGATAGTTTTTCTTGGATCAGGATGCCTTTATTTCTTACTAACATTTTTGTGGTGTACCACTGGCGTGTTTAAAACAAATTATAAAGTTAACTAGTTTACAAACTTTTTTCAATTATGGCATTTTTTCGCATCTTTTAAGTTTTTGAGATATAAATTATTGAAAATAATTCGGTGGTTCTACTCATATCGAAAGAATTCAGATATTTTGTCGATTTTTCTTAGGGTTGTTGAGATTTTGAACTCAAATTTGATACATGAGTGTCCCTTAAAAAAGAAAAGACGAAATTATGTAAAAGTAAAGGTAATATGATGGGGGTTATGCCCCCATTTTGCCCCTTAAGCTCTTTTTGATTCACTACTGACATATTCTGTGAACCAAATCTGAGTGCTTGTTCAGTTTGAAAACTGTTTTGTATTCTGCATTTCTTCCGTATCTTTCACTGGTTTCGAGATGAAAATTGTCGAAAATGCTCTCCCATATCAAAACGCATCAATGACTTAAGAATGCTCCAGCACCTAGTAGGTTTTGATATATGATTGCTATCATAAAATAATCCTAACAGTGAAACTCAATGATTGTTATTAGTTTTGACATTTGGTCTATCGTGTGTTCATTCAAATTACATGTTTGTTTTTATTGATACATTTTGAAACGGTTTTCATTCGTGCCGAATTCACGGTTATGCAAGGTATGGTTTGGCTAATGGAAATGTATCAAGAGTACTTTCCAAATAGACATACTCCAACGAGGAAAATATTTTCTGATGTCCACAGAAGAGGGAAAGGGGAATATTTAATAATAAACATCTCAAACAAAAAGTTACCACATGCGAAATTACCCATTGTGTAGACACATCGATGAAATTATTATTGAAGGAACAATATTCAACCTTCTGTAGAATGTTAAATATCCTCCCTTGAAGGAGCTAGTTTTTCGATCTACAGCACGGTCAGATGTCACGAATAGAAGCAATGAACTGCAGTTTCGGTCTCGTTTGACCTCGTCAGCATTGCCTACCCATTTGTAACATCAGGCTATGCCGTTACCTACTCATCTCAATTCGTTGAGGCGAAAGAGATTATGAAGAGTAGATCAGAAAGCTCCTTCAAGGGAGATTATTTAACATTCTACGGAAGGTTGCATATTGTTCCTTGAATAATAATTTCATATATTAATAATAACTTTATTGAAAACAGGATACATCCTCATGAACAACTTGGTATACTTACAAAAATATTTTACATCTAACAAAAAGAAACAAAAATAAAAAAGATGTAATTCATAAACAAGCAATCAGCAAATATTCAAAACCAAAGTGAAACAATAAAAAAATATATCAAACAACATAAGCACCTAAATAATCACTAACCGTTATTTTGCCTAATCCAAACTGTTAATTACGAATATAACTCTCTCAAGGATTGAGATCTTCTAATACTATCCGGCAGCTTACTGAACTCACCAAGTCCCTTGCAAAACGAAGAATTCAGGGTTCCGGATAAATTACACTTAAGGAGATGGAAGCCGTCATTTCTCCTAGTCAAATAATTATGGCAGTCATGGCGAAAAACAATAAAATCTTCGAAATAAGATGGTGAAAAGCCCTTTACCATCTTGACTATGAAAACCATCGCATTTTTATAATTTCTGTTTTTCACTGAAAGCCAAGTAAGCATTTGGAACATAAGTGATATGCTCGTGCGGTGATTGCACTTCAAAATTACACGCATTCCGCGATTCTGAAGCTTCTGCAAAGCCGAAAATTGATTCAACCCCACAGAAAAGAGCAAGCTCGAACAATAATCAAAATGTGGTTGTAATATTGTATTATAAATCGTTGTTCTTGCATACACTGAAAAATTTTATGACACACGACTGAAGATATATAGTTTTTTACAAATTTTATTATAAATATACTCAAAATGTTTCTTGAAAGTTAGATTATTATCAAACATAAATCCGAGATATTTGAATTCATTTACAAATTCAATTTTTGAGCCTTCGATTTCTAGCTTGTGGTCAGACAAATCAATATTAGAATACCTGTATGAAGTTGTTAAAATCGTAGCTTTAGTTTTGGCCCTCAACCTATTTGTTCTCATGAATTCACGACAAAGAATTATTCATTTCAGTTATTGTATCCTCCAAACTATACTTGACACACAAAAGAGTGTGTCATCAGCAAATAAATTCATGAACTCAAATCACTTTGGAAAACATATGTCGTTTATATGAATCAAAAATAAGAGCGGTCCTAAGACACTTTCCTGAGGTACTCCACAATCATTCAGCAACGGATCAGAGTATCATCAATCCTTGTGACCTGCTTTCTGTATGACAAATAATCAATGAACCAATCTAGCACTTGACCACCTATGCTAATTCCTTTTCAATTTAATAATCAAAATATATCTGTCAATGGTTTTAAATGCTTGTTTAAGATCTAGAAATACACAACCACATTTTCCTCCATCAATTAGTAATTTTCACTTCGTTATCGACAACAGTAACGCAGATTCACATGAATGTCCTGGCCTCAAGCCAGATTGGTTCGTCATCAAAATATTATTATCCTGCAAGTACTTCATTAGCTATTTATGTACAACAGATTCTACCAGTTTTTCAATACCTGGTAAAGTATTGATGGGCCGAAATTCCCATTTCCCAAATTTGAGTTCGCGACTTTCTGTATTGGAATAACAATACTAGTTTTTAACTTATCAGGGAATACGTCATATTCCAACGAGCTATTTATAAGATGAAGTAGAACATTTTCGATCACATGAAATGTCGATTTAATAAATTTAACATCCATAATTTCACTTCCTCGCTTTTTTTCAACCCATTTACAATTCCCGACAAGTGCAAATGGAACAATAAGAAACCGTTTTGAATATGAGTAATCGGAATCTTCAGCTGAGCAACAGAAGAATTGGAAAAGAATTGAACATTTCATTCATATTAGTTTGGAGAATTCTTCAAGACTTCTTGCTTTACCTATATCACATACCACATGCTTTTTGGAGATTTTCCTTTGGGAATGATATTTTGTCGATGGTTCTTAGAGAAAATTGCACGGAATCTCCTATTTGATTGCGAAATCATGTTTATAGATGAGGCGTCTTTCACCAGAAATGCGATTAGAAATTTTCACAATAATTATAATGGGCGGAAGATCATCCCCATTTCGTTGACGAAGGTCATCACCAAGAACAATTTTCGATCAATGTCTGAATTGGAATTATTAGCGATCACCTTATTAGACATGTGGCATGCGTACTAAAGGTTCAACAAATTCTTCCTAGGAATATTTGTGAAATAATAATTCTTTCGAAAACTTCAACCCTTTGAAACTCGGAACTGCAGCAAATCCGAACTCATGTTCATTTGGAATTTGTTTTCCAAAAATGACCAAAGGACTCATGTCCCCGAAGTTTTGTTAGTAGTTAGGAAACTTTATCCAGAATTAAGATATTCGGACATAGTTGCCCAATCCTATATAATTAAATTGCCCAATCCTGTATAATCGAGATCTGTCTAAAAAGTCAATTCCATCATTTAGGTAACGGTGAATTTTTTCGCTTTTACTAATATAAATTTAAAGTTTTCGGATTTTTCTCTGGATCCGTGCTGCTAACGAGAAGCACCCTATAGGTTTGATTTTCTTGCTAGTGTGAAAGTAAGCATTAGCATACGATATAAACAGCTGTATTTTTGGATGGCATTGACTAAAAATTTTGATTCACACGCAGATCGAACGCATTGCGGACCTGAGTATATGATATCGATTTCAATCCGATACCTTCACGCGTTTCTTATAAGAAATCAATTCGTGGTGGTTTCCTGCAAAATCTCACTTTATTTCTTTCATGTAATTTTTCATAAGAGGATCATATGCGCCAAATGAAAACATCGAATTTTGTTGGGATATGCCTGAACATATCCGAAACAAAAACAGGTGTTAATAATACTAGGTAGAAATGTGATTCTTGTTGGTGTAATTTATAGAGATCCCTCTTCTCCCTTATCTGTTTTTCGGGAATACTTTGAAAATATCCTCTCATTTATTTCGCTTCAGTATCCAAATATCTTTATTACAGGTGATTTCAATATCAACAGCTAGTTGATATCACATTGGGCCCATTACAGAGTCGTATGACGCGTATCACTAAGACCAGCGAGTCTATCATATATTTGATTTTCACTAACGTTGTTGATCATGTTGTGGATTCTGGTGTCCTGGATAGTGCGTGTTCTGATCACCAGTTGGTGCACTGTTCGGCAAATTTCGCGTGTCCTTCTGTTCAGCCACGCATCATTGCATATAGAGACTTTAAGACTCTCGATTCAGCTTTGCTATCGACCTTCATGAGGCTCCTTAGGCTGATATATTATATATAAATGATGTCAACAATAAAATTCAATTATTGAATAGCATTATTTTGATTCAATTCGACAGGCATGCTCCTCTTAGAACAGTGAAAGTTAGTATGTATGCTCCTGATTAACCAACAATCTTCTATATATGATGAAATTGAGAAACGATGCCATGAGTAAATATAAGCCAACAAAGGACCCAATGGATCTGGCAAATTACAGGCGGCTTAGAAATATGGTTACAAATGCTGTATGCGCTGAGAAGAGTGGGTATTTGGAACATTGGGCGGTAGCGCAAAATACTGAGCTCCTTTGGAAGGCGGTTGGGAACTTGGGCATTGAAAATAATCATGGCAAGAAAGAGATTCCTGACTCTCTCAAGAACTGTTGTTCTTGAGAGAGTCACTTCTCATCTGTGTTTGGACAGGGAAATGCTCGTGGGGCGGCATCGGAGTTCTACAGCACACATGAATACAATCAGAATTCAAAGTTCCGTTTTCGTTTGGCGGCGATTGATGAAGTTTCTCAGTTGAAACTAAAGTCGAATGCTATGGGATCGGATGGGATATCGTCTGAAGTGTTAAAGTTGTGCTGCTTGTGATTGCTCCCTATGTGACCCATATAATAAATTGTTGTTTGGATACCAGGATATTTCCTAAATGCTGGAAATGGTCATTGGTGACGACTCTGCCCAAGGCGAAGGATCTATCAATGATGCAGTCTGGATTCCGTAGGGGGCACAGCACGGCAACCTTGCTTCTAGATGTGGTTGATGATGATTGATGATGTCCGTTGATTGTGGTATGATCGCGGACTTGTCCTCTTAGATTTTGTGAAAGCTTTCGGCAGAGTTGATCACCGATTACTATGTGCAAAATTAAAGTATTTTGGTTTCGATGTGACTGAGTTACAGTTTTTTGAGTCATATTAGAACAAGCGTTCCCAGGTGGTAGTTATCGTTCTGACGCCATTCCTATAACGTCTGGGGTGCTGCAGGGATCTGTGCTGGGGCCCGTACTCTTTCTTCTTTACACTCCAGATATTTTTCAATAAATTGATTCGTATAAGGCTCTTGCTTTTGCGGATGACTCTTTTACAGCTTTTTTACAGCTTTGACGCTCTGCGTGCTCCAGCTGCTGCGGAAATTATCAAATATTTCTAGAATTTTTGAGTATGCCGAGGCACATGGTCTGAAACTGAATACTAGTAAGTGTGATCTCATACTGTTTGGTACGGAATCTACTAGAAAGCTTATTGACTCGGACTTTGTTGTTGAGATCTCGGGGAATCAATAGCTGTGAAGAACCTCGGTGTTATTTTTGACTGTGGCCTTCGTTTTCAGGCTTATATTTCTCAGGTGATCAGAAAATGTTATGCAGCCTTAAAGGCATACATGAATGCTAGAGTACTCAATTTCAAATTCAGAAAAAAATTAGTTGAGACATTAGTGCTACCTGTTCTGAATTATGCTTTGGTTGTCGTATTTTCTTACTTGGACAAGCTAACGCAAAATAGACTGCAGCGTGTCCAGAATGCATGCTGCCGATTCGTCTGCCGTTAGCGAAAATATGATCATGTTTCTGCCAAAATTCAAGTATTGAAATGGCTGAAGATTCATCACTTATTTCAATTTCACCTTACTGTACATTAGTACAACGCATTTTACATTCGGATAAACCTTCGTACCTTCGTAAGAAATTAATATATAGAAGTCATATGCGCATTACTAATCTGAGAAATGTCCTTACATTTTCTCTGCCTATATTCCATTCTGCTTTTTTTAGAAGATCGTTCACATACAACTCTGTGAATATTCATAATTAAGTTTCAAATAGTTTCGAAAATCTTTCAACAATCTCAATGCGTACTCGCCTGAAACAACACCTAATCCATTTGCAACAGATTGGGCTTCATTAGTTTGGTAAATGTTCTTTCTTCACAGTTGATTTTGCTCATTTCGTTTCTTGCTGCCCTGGGATGGTCTTTATTCTCACTTTGTTCTTTTCCTTAATTTTTTTTCGCGGTTAACTTGTATAACTTTTGTATTTATCTTATGAAACAATGGTATTTCATTTTTGTTGTTTTATTTTAATCTATAATTATATTACATATTAAGGCTAAGTAGAATAGCTCTGTTAGACTTCGCCTTAAGTGTTATTCTGTTAGCAAGATAAATTGCTCACAAATAAAGACCTTTTATTATTATTATTATTATTATTATCATATGGTGCATACGAAAAAGAAATTTGAAATATTGAAATTTTGCATTAATTTCTTGGAAATAAAAGGAGAAGTTATCGATACTATAAAATTAATGAATATATTCAATTATACGCCTCCTTTATGAAACAATTAGACCACGTTTCTCAGACGAAATCCAAATACGATTCGATCAATAAAGATCATTAAAATTAACATAAATTATTCATTGCGTTAGCCATGAATCAGGTGATTTAATGAATGTTTCCAATCGCAGTTATTGATAATAAATTATTGAATAACAATGCAATTCACACCAAGAGTTATCTAAATGATAATAAAGAGAATTGATTAATCATTGACAATACCGTCATTCCATAGATATTCCACATATAAAACGTTTAATTGGAAAATATTCTTATTCAATATGCTTTGAGAATGTCAATTTTTCAAGTTATTGAAATAAATAGTCGTGACATAACTATTTTTATCAATCAATAATTTGATCCATAATTCATAATTCGACATGAAAAATTTTATTCGAGATTAATATCTGAATAATAATAATAATAAATAATATCTGGAAATTCATTTCATACATTTGAATTTGTGTGTGATCAAAAAATATATTAAGACTTGTCAAGTAAAACACAAGCTGTATATTATTTTCAGAATTCATTTCATCTCCTCCAAAATATATCTCTTCGGAACTAATATAAACTATACCAACGCTTCTACCAACTTTCGCAACAATTATTCTACTCCATTCTTAGCATTACCTTAAACGACGCTTTTCTATCGAGCCACGAAGAATTTTTTAAATTTTGGGAACAGTCAGAAATCTGGCAAATGGGGAGGTTATCGAACGTATTACTGTTAAATTTGGGTATAGATTCATGTGTTTTTTATAATTTCTTCCTTCGGTTAAAAACGTCTTACCTTATATTGGGGAAATTAGAGCTGAAATACATTGTATATTCCTATGCAGTCGGCCTGCCAAGCTTCACTAAATGCCACCGTATTGGCAAACCAGAGCTGCCTGTTGCCATCCTTAATGTCACTAATTTTGTATTGGAATATTAGAGATAGTTGTATTCGGTGGCGAATCACTGTTGGTCGTTGGACGTGCTGTCTTCCTTACCGTGGGGTATACGAGGCTTGGCATGCGGTTTGTTCAAGCGCACTTTCCCCCAGGTTACTTACTATCAAATGTGGACCTTCTAATATTACCTATTCTTCTTTCTTTTCCTTTCCTCTCTTTTGTAGTCCATCATTCCTCACTCTACCTAGGTAGCGATCGGCTTGGACGACCTAGGGAGCGCTTCTGTCGAAAATACCCTCGTTACTTGTTCTTAGAAACAAACATTTTTGTTCGTTATCAAAATCTTAGTTCAAAAGTTTAGATTAGGTTAGATTTACGAATAAGGGTGATGCAGTTCTGTGTCTACCTGTGATAGTCTCAGCCGTAGGTTATTTAGCGCAATCTAGGCGGAATTGCATAGTTCTCTAACCTCAACGGAATTAAGTGGTTTTGGAAAGGTGTTATCAAGGGTATTAATGAAGAGCTGGACGATTGCTCAAGAGTAGGTACAGAAAAGCGCTATTCTACGGTCGCAGCGGATTGGTGGAACAGAAGAGTCGAACGATTCCGATAGTAAACGAACTTTCGAAAGTTCTTTCTTCTGACGGCCTTCCTCCATTTTTCCTGTCGTCGATCTCCGAATTCATGGAGACTACATAAGAAGTACGCAGTGTGGCATTTCAAGTATGTCCGTGCATCGTATCACTGAGTATGTCCGTGCTTATCGTATTAATAAGTAAGCGTAATAATAACTCAACCAATTGTTAAATCTAAAATACATATGTAAATTATATTTAATTAATAAACTTATTAGGTAATCTTTTCATATAAAAATCAATTGCTGTTCATTCGTCTCGCTAAAACTCGAGAACGGCTGAACGGATTTATCTTATCTTGGTCTTGAAATGTAGGTGGAGGTCTAGGGAAGTTTTAAAAGGTGAGAGAAATCCGAACAATTGTCGGGAAAAACATCAAAATAGCCTTTTTCATTTCCCAAACGTTTTCAAAATAAAATGAAGAGTCAATCTGAACTTTATTGCTATTAAATAAAGTTCATATTAAATTATAATCACCCACTGTTCCTAAGCAATGTAGGTGTGTTCCTAACGTTAAAGAGTCAATTTGCAATTTATTTCCGCTGCACAAAGTTCAAATTCAATCATATCTATCAAATTAGTCTTCGCGTGCGTGTTGGATGATCTAATGTCGCGTTCCGAAACTGAACAAAGTGAATCGCTAACGCGACAAAATTGCATATTGTGAAAATGTAATAGATCATTAGTAGTACTGATTTTCAATTTGGTAGCTAACCTCAGTTGTTAAAGATTGATAGATCTTAAGTTTTGTAACAAATTAAATTTCTGAACGTAACCATAATATTTGACATTATATTGTCAATCCATCCTGTCGCACTTCAGAACACGGAAAAAAGTATTACGATATCTATGAGTGCATCCTTCTATCCTTGTGAGTGAAGATTACCGCTACGTGCGCGAGAACTTTGTTTACTTTTGTTATTCTTTGTGATAGTGACATTCCAAGTAATGTGCTCTTTTTTTGTTGATATTCTGTGATAGTGACACTTTACTGCTAAGTTAGCGCGAAATTGTCTTACTTTGATTAATAACAATTTACGATGGCGAGGAGAAGAAGACCTGACTTAGGTCGTCGCAGTCAATCAAATGTGAGAAGAGCCACCTCACGTGCTAACTGCAATGATGACCAAAGATAGACAGATCAAGAAAATAGTCGTATTGCTATGTCAGAATTGCGTTATTTAGTGAGTAACAATGAATCTAAATAAGCTCAGAATGCAACGAGTTCGTGCACATCAAACACAACAACAGCAAGCACGTGTAGCGATTTCTCGAATTAATCATTTATATCTTTTAAGCTCAGTTTTCATAATTTTATTAATAATTCATTCTCATTTCATCAAGTTAAATATTCAGATAGTTTGAAATTCGAATCAAAATCTACAGGTAATGATACCCAATGAAAATTATAGTTATTCTATGTCGCTTCTAGGTTGTTCACCGGTTAATTGTGAAGTCAGTACTTGATTGTTGTGAAAAGAAAGCACAACTCATTCTATGTTTCGTAATAACTTTATTGTTGTGATTTTTTATTAGTTTTTTTAAACAATAGTTTTTCATAAACCGGGTCTATATAAATTCGGAATTCATCAGATTCTCTCTTTCCATTTAGAAAATTCGAAATCTTTCCACGCTCTATTTGAATTGGTTGTCGAGGAAATCCGGAAAAATTGCCGACTACTTATAACGCCTCAGACGATTGGAATTTATCCAGAAAATCAAAGAACATAATTTCTAATACTGAAAAATTATTCACTCCTATCGCTACAACACAGCTCCAATAAAATTACAAACTATTCCGAAAATTTCTAAATGGAAAGAGCGAATCTAATGAATTCCGAACTTATATAGACTCGGTTCTATGAAAAACTATTGATTTTAAAAAAAACTAATAAAAAGCGAAATTATTCTCTTCACAACAATAAAGTGGAAACGAAACATAGAATGAGTACTGCTTTCCGTTCTCCCACAGAAACGAGAAAACGATCTTCTTTCAAGTACTGACTTCACAATTAACCGGTGCACAACCTAGATCAATACCAGCGACACCTTACGGATATAACTATAATTTTCATTGGGTATCATTACCTATAGATTCTTGATTCGAATTTCAGACTGTTTGAATATTTAACTTGATGAAATGAGATTGAATTATTAATAAAATTATGAAAACTGAGTTTGAAAGATATAAATGATTAATTCGAGAAATCGGACTGTTACATGATGAAATTGAGCGAATCCGCAGACGCGTGCTCCTGTGGTTCTTGAACGAGCTGCATTCCACTATGATACAGCAATTGATTATTGTGCCGACAAATTTGTAAATATTGTAAGGCTCATAAAGGGGCTGCAACCAAAGAAGAGGATACATGAACTATTGTCCCTCGATAAAAATACTATTGGCCTATTGACGGGACATCAACTCAATAAACACCTACATGTCATCAGAATATCGAAAACCACACGGTGCCGTAGTTGCCTAGGAAATGACGAAACAACAGAACACATACACTTCGAATGTTCCGCTCATAAGGTCACTAGACTGAGCACCTTGGGCACTGAAACACTCAGCGCCCGGATGATCCAGGAGGCCAGCTACAACAATCTTACAAGCTTCATCAAAAAGTTTTTCCAAGACACAAAATAAGATAATACAACACGGCAATTGGCCAAACGGTCTGAGTGCTGCCCATAAAGGCATCGTGCAAGAAGAAGAAATAAATGGTGAATCTACTGGCAAAGATATATTGCCACAATTGGTCTCACCACTAGATCCTTTACGCCCTTTACTTTCTGGGATTGGAAATGATTCTAAGCACTTCATAGCCAACATTCAGAAATATAACAGCTGTTTTCAGATTACATTATTTGTCGCTACACATATTATACAGGACTATTTCATGGCCACTTTCAAGGTTTTATACCATAATATTTTTTTATAATATTCAAGTTTGTATTAAAATATATATTGGAAATAATTATTGAACAAATCTTTAAAAATTACAGATACAAGGACAAATTTATCACCTACTGGGGCGCTGTTACCACTACCAGATGCGTATCATCAATTTTTACAAATTTATTTTATGTGCAATTCAGAAAGCGTTGTGCTCACAATCCAATAATGAAGAGAACCATTGTCGAAGAATTACGGATGTTTCTTCATCAGAACAACAACATGTTCAAAATATCATTGGATCTTATTAATTACAGATTACTTTTGTTTGCTTTAAGTTTATTCTATACAAAAGTTTGGGTCTTTTATTTATCTACTGAGGCAGTACGAAGTCTGCCGGGTCAGCTAGTATATTATATTATATTATTTATATCTGAAAAATCGAAATGATTTTTGGTTTAGTTTGAATGAATTAATTTTGAAATAATTGAAATTGTTTATTTTATTTCAAATGTCAAACTACCACCTCATGCCCAAATGCTATCTTGGTACATTCAGAACACTAGCGCCCTCTTAGAAACCCAGTACACTTGCAACACATGGAGTGTGTGCTCCTTATGTAGTCTCCATGCCCGAATTACCCAGAAGAATTAGTATTCACGTTTTGAGAATTTCCATTGTGGGATTAAAACAGGATAACTGAAGCAAATTGAGTTCATGCGTTTATAACACGGGTAGTGTGTTGAACAAAGTTAATAGCTCGTATGAGGAACATAAAAAGATATATTTATACGAAGAGAAAAGGAGAACCGACACGCCGCCCAACAACTAAGTATGACGAAAGGTCTGCATTATTAAACAGAATGATTTGGCTTAATGACACCGATGTCTGTCCTACCAAATTAAAACTAACAAACAATATCCAACTGAATACTTAATATAGATGGCAATAGATGAGATGGGCAAGATCAAGCCTCCTCTCGAATTCGCAGAAATTAGTTTTCATTTGGAGATATAGACGAATTTCCCGTATCTCTAAGAGATGATAAAGTCGTGTGTGAGACATCCTTGTATCCCAGAGATATAGAGATTGAGATCATTTTCATTCTTGGAGCATAAGAGATGGAGTAATTCTCTCCCAAGATTTGCTGTCAATAAATTTAATTTTCTTCTGCTTCAAGATCATAGGAATAATTGTTCGCACCCTTTCATAAGGACCTACCTGTTCGAATTGATTAATGATATAACAGAATTGTTGAAATAGTAACACTAGGATATCGCGATGGAGATTTTCATCAGCACTATGATGGTAGTTTCATCTCATCGCAGAAAACGGAGGTGATAATAGTTCAATAAGGAGTCAGTTACAGTACTGGAACAAACCTTTACTTTGCATTCAAAGTTAGTTCCGAGCTTTGCCAATAGTCTCTCTAGCTACATGTATGGATAACAGCAATAGCAATAGTACACAAAATATTCCGTTGGGGTGTTGAGGAAGAAATTACAAACAATTCACTAGCACTTTTTAGTCGAATTATGTAGAAAACAAAGCAGAAACTCTTACAGAATAGCCTTGACAGATAGTATATAAGCAAATGAAGAAACTTAGCAACTTATTTCATATCCCAGTAGTAAACTGGGTACAAATTTTCTAGCTTCAATTTAACCACATCAAGTCGGAGGTATTCTAAGAACTCTATGTTTGTATATATCATAAATTATCTTTACTTGAAGATGCAACCTCACATTAAGCTTTATCCCCTGCATCTGAACTCTTCAAGACACATCTAGACAAACGTCTAGATGTTCCCCACAATTTAAATGCTCTTCAATTAGACCGCTCTTACTCAAGCGTCTGCTCCATTGGTAGTTTAGAGTGATTGATTAAACCAATGAAATCAACTAATGGTACTTCAATGAGACTTTTCGATGTTTGTGCTTTTCAGATCCATCTAATTGAAAATATTTTTTGTTTATCAAATTTGCAAGAGACGAGTACAAAAACGGTGTAGAAGCATTCAAACTGTATGTATTAGTATGCTAACCATAAATGGACATCTGCTAACACGATGGTCTCTAAATCCAAACACTTTCTAGTTTGGAAAAGATCACAATCTTCCCGACTTCTCTTCACAATCTGACAATATAGACAATGTTGCTAACCAAGTTTACGGTGCTCGTACAAGAGCAGTTAGGAACAAAGACCACCATATCGAAATTTTCACGAAGAACATTGAAGTCTCTCTTTAGGTTTCCGTTCCGAACACTGCTGCCAGTCGTATATGCGAGAATCTCTTCAGCGCCAGGAGATCACGTTTCAATGAGAATGAGACGCCAACGTCAGACGCAAACTGCTTTCCTATGATTAGGCTGCTTTGAAAAATAATCCGTGAAGCATAAATGCTGTGTGAATGACGATGGCAAATCATTTTATCCATTACAGATTCTCTGGCAACTTTCGATTATTATCAGGAGTAGATCCATATAAGTGACACTTTAGAATATTCCGATAAATGAGATGGTTAAGGGCATAAGTTGGAATGGTACAATCTGCTATAGTGTCACGAATCGCATTTCCAACAGCGCATATGAACGAAATATAAAAGAAGAATAATTTATATTATCCTAGTTTCTAGAGTGAAGATTGGTTAGCCAAATAATATTTAATTCAAAAAGTATAAACAGGTTATCGGTTCTTCATTATTGAAATGTTTTTGAAAGTGCATATTTCTCAGACTTTTCTACTACCAACCAATTCATTTTAAACATAATTTCCACATGTGACATTGTATTAAAGATAAAACATTTTACTCGGTGTTTTAATCAAATTTCTGTCGGCGATTTCGAGATAGGGCAGGTACTTGAAACGTTTTTAGGGAAATAGTACGTATGTGGCGTCGTCATCATTGTCGGTGCATGTCTGCATATCGAGGAAGCGCTGTTGGGGAGGTGGGAAGGGACCCGCCGCCGCGGCGGTGGTCGGGGGGGCCTTATGCCTTGTTTCGCGACGTTATGTCTAATCGATGCATTGCTGCGCGTCTCGTCTTAGGCGACCGGCCATTACGCACCTTAATGGGCGCTCGGCCACAGCACTCTGTCCTGTCCCGCGCCCTGGAGCAGGGAGGCATTTGCCGCAGAAGAAGCTGTCATTCAATGAGCAAGCATACACATTAAAAATAGGTCACTTTATTGATACTGTTAGGGTTGGATCCCTCTTTTTCTTTTACACTCCACTGGTCTATGGATTTCGCTTACTTTGTAATCCATCTGTCCTGGAACATAATTTTTTGGGAATCTTCATTGTATCTTTCGTGTACATAGTATGTTCGTGTATAGCATTCGATTCTTCAGGTTTAATTTCAGATACTTCTGATATAGTTCCTCCAAAATACTATTTTCTCGAATACTTCGAAAATATCTACAATCCTTCTTGGGAAGCTAGTAATCTGTCAACAAATATTGGAAAGGCCATTTGTAAACATATGCGTGTAAAGTATTCATGATAGTCTATCGATATTTGAGATAGATTTTATATAAATATCGCTACATGGTTAGTGATACTGTTAAATCTGCAACTACATAAATGAATGAAGTTCACACAATTTAATTTTTTCACGATTTCTAGCATCTGCACATCAAAAATGACAGCCATTTGATTTGAATAATCTTTTATTCAGTAAAGTTTATAGAGAAAGAAGTAGGATCTAGAAAAAAGTTGGTATATGGTGGAGTTTTATTAATGAATCTTCTGTTTCGCCAATATTACAGAGGTTGGTAGAAAATCAATCAAACCTCAGAAAAATTGGACTGTTGAAATGATGCGAAAATAGATAGTTGGCCAAAAATAAATCAACTGGACTGTTTGCAAGTACAGTTATTTCCGAAAGAATGCCATCGTTTGATTTGTTACTGTTAGTTACTGATGAATTATCGTAGCGCCAAATTGTATTAGTGGTAGACGTCATTTGAATGAAATTAGATAATTAGAGAAATGGGAATGCTAGAGGCCATAATACTTCGGGTTGATGTCTCAAATTCAATGGTAACCTTTCAGAGGGTTGACCCTCTGAAATACCTCTAAAATCGTTATAATGAGACTAGAAATTTACGACAAAATCACTTGGATTGGCCAAGACTATTCCCATACGGAATGAGCCCCAAACATGAGTTGGTAAGTACATTTCAGTTAAATAATTATCTTGGCTAAGCTTTTGATATCACTGTTTCTAGACTAAACCATCTATAAGAAGTTTAGTCAACAGAACGCAAAAGGCTATTTAAAGGGGCTTGTATGGGGGAATTTTAGGGGCACTTTGAACTCAAACAGGTAGCAATAAAAAACGTTTTCCTTCGTGAAGAGCCCGGAAAGGATGTCTTTCTATTCAGGAACCGAAGTTTCATAAGAATAATTCCTGACGGAAGGCCCTTGAGGTTTGAGCCTACAAGCTGGCACTATTGAGGGAATAGCACCTCCGAAGAAAATTACGGGATCAGCAACATTTTCTCCAGACACAAAATTCAATGAAATGGCGCTTTATTCAGCGATGAATCCTCGATTTAGTTCGTTTCCAGATTAAAGAATCGTGAATGTTTGAAAAACAGTTTGTACCAGAAATCACATCCAGGAGGTTAGCAGTTACAGAGGGGGAAAATCTGGTTTGGAATTTCGCTTGACCACACAACTTAACTCGTTTTCAATCAATCATATGAAGAATGTTTTATTCCGTTACTATTCCATACACGAATATGCCCGACCAGATTTCATCTTGATCCATATGCTATTACACCTACAGCGAGAGTCACAAGAAATTTCTTGGTAGAACTAAACACCGTCTTAGACTGGCCCGCTCAATCTCTCGATCCCAATATCATTGAATTTCCACGAATGCATGAGGTGGGCAATTTTTCTCTCTACTTTTTTCAACACTTCAAGGAATTGTATCACAAATTTTGCATGCATTTTTGAGAAACTAACACAGTATATCATTCATTTTCGTTGTATCGCTTATTGAACTTCTGAAAGTAGTTAAAAATTTTGAGAAAATAAATTCAATTGTAACATTCCTTCATACATCTAGCTTTTGAATAAGTAATAATAATATATCCCTTCCACGAATATCTTTCATGTATCGTTGACATCTTCAACTTATCTCTACAAAGAAAGCATCAAATTGTTATACTTCTAAACAATTCGAAACAATAGTTTCCAAGGCTAGGATAAATTACTAAATAGATCACCTGAATATATTCTTGGCCCAGATCCGTCTCTGTAGGGTACCGCGTTCCCGTGTTTGGTGCGATTGCCCCTCCTGCCGCCCCATTGCCGATAAGTGCCGCTTAAGATCACCCCAGTAACGATTTTACCATTACATCAGTCGCTCTCCCCGTTATCACCTCATTATTATTACCGCCAGGCTGGCCGGATGGATTTGATCTCCTCCTTCTTTCCGGAAACGGTGAAAGAAGGAACAGGTGATCTGTCTTATTTGCATGTCAGTAGAAATGGAATAAGAGGAGAAATATCAGAGGGTTAATTTACCCCTGTGGTTGACACCAGAGGGACCTGCTCTGGAGGATTACTCATTTCTATTTCCAAGATTCCATAACTGAGTAACCAAAGAAACATATTCTATCGGTCATAGATAAAGTGATCAAATATGAGTTGTAAAAGTGCTTAGCTATTTTTCACAAAGCAAACATAGTAAAATCATGCACTCATCAAATAATCTTCGTTGATAAGGTATTATCAACCTAATCAGCTAAGAGTGATACACCAGTATGGCAACGAATAGTTGTTCATTCCATCATAGAATGACAAGCTGCAGTTTCATGCTAGCTATGAAATCATCAGTGTCACATACCATCTGCTGTATTCGAATAAAATCCACATTATTCTTATTTTGAATCCTGTAATGCTCCAAAAGATACACCAGTATGTATTCCTATTACGATCCCTACAAATGGAAGCTGTAGACCCAACCGTAACCACAGTCAAATGCTTCAATCTGAATGATTGGTAAAAACGAATTCTACCCATCAAACATTACTAGTAGAAATTTTTGGCGATTCAACGTAACACAACGCAAATATCACAATATTTCAGTAATTCATAAATTCCTCCAAATATCTTCAATATATCAACTAACAGAGAATGATGAACTTAAAATTACTATACCTGCATGTATCGAAAGCCTATAATATTGCCCTTTTTATGTACTATTTCTTTTTATGATAGCGGTCTCTTGAACCTCACCGCTTCGGTTATAGTTTTCGTTTGTTCGATAGATTATGAAATATTGAGTCATTACCCTCCATAAAATATGCTTTTTAAGTATTTCATGAAGCAGCAAAGGGTCCAGCTTCAGCCGTCGTTGTACTCTATTATTGAAAATTTGGCGAATGAACAATAAGATGCATTCGGTAAAACAAAAAAAACCTCTCTCGGCATAGTCTGCAGGCTAGTTTTCAATTTGATGAATCTGCTAAGCAACACTATACAGGAATCTCATATTGAGTGGCCTGTTAGTCGTTTATGGAAAACTAATAATGCTATCGTTCTGGAATTTTCGTAGTTGGTTTAGCTGGTCCGAAACTCTATTTTTGAATTATTTTGATCTCAATGGCAATTCCGGTTATATCGGAAGTGCCTACTAACTTTGTTATTTAATATAGAACACCCTGTATATTGATGATTGGTTCTATAACACTTAATATTCCAACTACAAAAACACCTAACACATAAGTCAAGCTTATCTCCAAAACGGCACGAGCTACAAAAATAATGAAATCTGTTTTGCTAACAAGAAATCATGCGGGACATAACTCATATCCGACTGAATCTCAGTCAGTATACAGAGCGCTCTTTTCTCCGCCTCACATTTCGAAACGAAGAAACATCGAAAACTACGTTTTTTCAAATTGTAACCTATATTTTTTATCAATTCATCAGATTCGCTTTAAAAAAGTAAATGAAGCTCCCCATACATACCCTGTACCTGAGATTCCAAGTTTTCAAGTTATGGCGAAAAAAAATTTAACGTACGTACCTGAAGTTGTCAAAGGAGGCTTAGATTTTTGCACGTGCATAGACATATCCCAGAACATAGACAGGCCCCTCAACATAGATAACAAACTATTATTGTTCTAACTGTCAGTTGAATTAATTCAAACAGAATGGCTAGCTACACAAATCAGCAAATATTTAATTCATTTTAATTTTAATTTCATTTTATTTATTTATTATTGTAGGAGATTTAACGAATTAAATCCAAATATGCCGTCTATGACAGCTAAAAACTTAAGGAGATACGTTACAAATTTTCTTTCGACTGGAACGGTCCAGAATAAGACATCATTTTCATCGCTTGTAGTCAACAATGAAGACAATGGAATTGCCGTTCCAGCTTTTCTTGATGTTAATCCACGTGCATCATTGGCATTAGCAGAGCATGATCTGAATTTACCTCATACTAGTATTCACAGAATTCTAAAAAAATATAGACTGCACCCATATAAATTTTCATTGGTCCAAACTCTATAAGCTGGCGATCCACAGCTTGGAATAGAACTGTGTGAGATTCTTCTTTTCAGAACACATGATTTTTCTCGAGGGGATTATCTGGATGGATGAGTCCAATTTTTTTAATGAGGGGGTTTTTAACCGGAATAACTCATTCTTTTGGGCCAACCAAAATCCTCATATAACGAGTTAAAGAAATCCTCAAAATAAATTTAGATTTAATGTGTTTGCACTTTCGAAGGACGAGAGATTTTCGTATTTTGTGTATCATGAAAACATAAATGGTGAACTTCATATTGAGATTTTGAGGACGGTAGTAAGTGACTGCGTTGACACGTTATCAGTAGCTAAATCAAGGTCTTGTTGGTACCAACTCGATGGAGCCTCAGCTCATCGCACAAACGAAAATTATCGAATTTTAACTGATATGTTTGAAGATAGATGAATTGTGGCCTCCAAGCTCACCTGACCTAACGCCTATAGATTTTTATTTTTGGGGAACGCTGAAAGATAAAATTTATTCTGAACCATTGACTTCAAGATATGATTTTCATAATAAATTACAGAATGCTTTCATGCAGTTGGATATGGAGGAACATCACAAGGTGTTATGCGTCGAGTAAAACTATGTCTAGAAGTGAATGGTCGTCACTTTGAACAATTATCATGAAATCTAGGAAAATAGAGTTTAATTCGTTTTGATATTTCTTAATTTGACTTTGGAAATTCGACATCAACTGCAGTTCGCTTTTTTTTCTCTCAGTTTATCTGTTATCCAATGACAGAAGGACATTTATTTGTTAATGCTCTGGGAACTGTCTATGCACGTGCAGAGATTTGAGCGTCCTTCACCCACTTCAGATATGTACGTCAAATTCGTTTTTTTGCCATAAGTTGAAAATTTGAAATCTCAGGTACAGGGTATGTATGGGGAACTTCATTTAGTTTTCTACGGTGAATCTAATGAATTGAAAAAAATATGGGTTACAATTTGAGAAAACGTAGTTTTCGATGTTTGTTCGTTTCGAAATGTGAGGCGGAAAAAAGAGCGTTCTGTATACTGACTGAGATTCAGTCGGATATGAGTTATGTCCCACATGGTTTCTTGTTTGCAAAACAGATTTCATTATTTTTGTATCTCGTGCCGTTCTGGAGATTTTTTGCTTTTTGAAAAAATCGATAATTTTCAAGAAAAACTAAGATATTTCATAAACGAAGCAAGCTAGACTTTTTTGTTAAGTGTTTTTGTGATTTGAATAACGAGTGTTATCGCTCCAGTCATCAATATACAGGCTGTTCTATATTGCATAACAAAGTTGGTATGCACTTTCGGTTATATAGGAACCACCATTGAGGTGAAAATATTTCAGAAATAGAGTTTCGGTCCAGCTGAATCAACTACTGAAATCTCAGAACGATAGCATTATTAGTTCTCCATAAACATCTAATAGGCCACCCAACTTGGGATACCCTGTATAGACTGTAAATTATTTAACTTGAGGTCTAGAAAAGAAAAATTTTCAAACAATTGTCCATTATGATAATATTCCTAAGGATTATATGATTTAATTATTTAATGATTTAAAAATGTAATGGAAAAATGCTTTACATTCAATAGCATCCCCATTTTCTGACATACATATACCCAGAGTAGAAGTGTTGCAGAAGGAAAACCTTGTTAGCAACACACATGTGAAAACAAAAATCAGAGTAAAACACTCATTATACTTATTAAACTAAATCTCAGACACAAAACAAAAATTTATAAATAACAATTTTTCCTGAGCCAAGAATAGCTGTCCTAAAAGGCTTCATTTAAATGAAAAATTACAAAGAAATGCATAAAAAATAAAAATATACATACATATAAATAAAAATATGAATATAAATTCCCCACAGGCTTCAAACAGAATATCAAATGAACATAATATTGATAAAAGACCTTTCCTTTGGACCCATCTGAAAACCCTCTTCTTAGTATTGAAACAGACGAATTTCTTAACTGACTGTCGAGAAAACTCACTCTATTCAGATAGTATGTGAAAAACCTCTGTGTTATTCTAAAACATGATTTGTGGGCGTAAAAATTATGTGATAATAGATTAACACTGATTTTACCATAATACCAATCAATCAACAGAGCTCTTAATAAAATATTTAGCAGGCCACTTTTGAAAAATAAGTTCAGTAGAAAAATCATATGGTTTTCTGTAGATTGTTTTAATAATTTTTTCTGAACTACACAAACCATCAAGATGTCTGTCAATACTCCTCCCCAACCTATGCAATTGATAGGCGGATAATAAAGTTTTGTATCAGCCACTTTACTCAGAATACGAAAACATAAATGAATGGACGCAATTTTTTGCACATGTTATTTATTTGATCCACCCATCTGAGAGTAGAGTCAATGTATACACCCAAATACTTCGTAGTGTATTGCAGAAAGAGAACCTGAGTTCCACATCCACAATTTTTCACAATTTTCCGATTTTGGCATTCCATGTCAAAGCTTATACTATTAAAATGCGGCAATCCAACTGTACTTCTAGCAAAAGGAGAATAGTAGTTTTTTTCTGATTTAGTATTAAACCATTGATCCAATTTCCTGCCAAAATCAGCCCTTCTAAATCTAAGAAAGTCGTTTATATAACATAGAAACAATAAAGGACCCAACACAGTACTTTGTGGTACACCCATTTTCACATTTTGATTATATAGACCTTATATTTATCAAAAAATTTATAAGCCTCTTTTGATGACCTTCTCAATTAGTTTGGCTATACACGATGTAAGGGATATAGGTCTGTAATTATTCATATCTGCTCTATCGCCCGATTTATCCATCTTCAAACTATCCGGGAAGACACCTTACGATTACAGATGTGAACAAACGGTCCTCCAATAATATCAACAAATTTCTTAAGTATACTGATTGGAAAATTTCAACACCGCTTTTCCCTGTTTCAGAAATTACTGGTCAACTCAAAAACTGTTGAACAAAAGTTTTTGGTAATAATATGTTCAATGATAATATGAAAACAGTAATTGCAAAATTTCAATTTATTTCTGCCAAAAAACACTTCGAATTTTGTTGGTATATGTCCGGAAATATCCGAAAAAAAGCATATGTTAATGAATAGTTGCCTAACAAAAAAGAAATTTGAAATAGTGCGTTAATATGTGTGGTTGCCTTCGAGAACAACACAACTATTCTAGCGGTTATACTATTTTTCAATACCATTTTTCTAGTATGATTTCTCATCAGCCTCAATCAACGCCGCAATCAACGCTTTTCCTCTTCAAAATAAGACCGATTCACTGTTGATAATCAGGCGGCTTTTGAGTTTTGAGGATTAATATACATTATGCGCATCCCAGAATACTGATGCCATTAGCTTGCGTGCTGGCTGTTGTATATTCCCACGCTTTGACTCAGGTTCTCAACGTCTAGCCCACTCGGTCGACTATCAGTTGGATTCTGGAGTGTAATGACGAATCCAGATTTCATCCATTTTAATATATCGACGAAGGTTCCGTCCTTATTACTGTTGAATATTGCTTGACATTGCTCTGAAATATCACAACGTTTTTGTTTTTGATGTATTGTGAGCATTCGCGGCACCCACTCTGAAAATAGCTTTCGCATAACACAACTGCAACTGCACATATCTGATGCATTGTATGTTCTACACATTATTTTCATGCCTTCAGAGTTTCAGCTAGCTCAACCAAGTCTACTTCATGGTCATTCAAAATTATTTTGTGGACTTTCTTGACGTTTTCGTCGGTAACAGTCTCTTTTAATCGTCCGCTGGGTGCATCATCTCTGACGCTTGTTCCGCCTCGTTTAAACTTCGCAAATCAATACAATAAGTGTTGATGTTCCTGGTGCTGAGTCCAAATGATGTTCATATAGCCAAATTTTGGCTACAACAGTTTTTTTCAATGAAAAGCAATGTTTCATTAATAAATGAAAATCTTTTTCACCCATATATTTGAAAATAACAAAAGTTGCTTCACTCAGAATGCTGTACCTATGAATTATCTACTGCTGGGAAACTCATGCACATATCTTTTGAAAGGTAGTTTTAACAAAAATCGTATTATTGCCGTCTATGTATTAGCCTACAGCCTTTTTAACCAACTGTTATTTTAGCGTTATGTCATCTGCATGAGCACTAACCTTCGAGAGGCCAAATTTATTGCCAACAACTCCAGTACATTACGATACTGCACCAACTCACACAGCTGCTTGTTCGCTTTTTATCGAAAATTCTACTCATCTTATTTCTAGCCAAAATTTAAAGGAACACTTCGTGATCAGCGTTTTGACTTGATTTCGGAGATTGACATCAAAGAAGGAGGTCAAGCCATGGCGAAACACGAGTATAACAAACATTACGAATATTAGAAGGAGCATTGCTATTTGATAATTTATTGTACTTGATTGCTGACATTGAAATGCCAAAGAGAATATAATTCTTGGAGGTACTTTTATTTCTAAAGCCAACAATTTAATTTTGAACTGGAGAGGAGTTCGCACAATGAAAATCCATGATTGAATAAAGCATTTAATGAGTTTCAGAATTTTTACTAAAAATCAGTTGCATCATTCAAATTTATATATTATCGAGTACTTTCACTCTGTTGGGTTTTGTACCAAATGTTTTAGGATGTATAATATGAAAAAAATAGTTCCCTGCATAATAATCACAAATAATTATAGAGCAAATAGTGGTTCTAAGTTATAGTCGAAGTCATTTCTAGAAATTCAACTTAACCCTAAGAACTTGATGGGGCTTCGCGTAGGGATGTTCGCTCCATTAACTGCCCAATCTTCTTATCGAACCAACCCTTCGCTTGAGAACCCTGTAGTTGTTATTTATAACACATGAAGAAGATTAAGTATCATGACTAACTTTAATCTGCAATTAACGCTTTTTCGTATTATTTCTTGTAAGGCTTCTTTATGTCTCTAAGAACTCTTAAATAATGCCTTACGGACGATTCTTTTCATTAATGTCAAATGTGTTTACCGAAAAAATTATTGTACTTAGCTAAATGGAAATCTCAACTAATTGGCCTTTTAATCCCAAAAAATGAGGATAAATAAAATGCTCACATTTATGGTGCTTGAATTTGAGATCCGATGTTTATCCATATATAATGCGACTTTGGTTTCAAAAATATAACACAAAGATGAATAAAATAATTTTGAGAAGGTTTAGAAAAACTATAAAGTGTTTTTATTACTATATTGTGAAATTATATAATTTCATCGAGTTAGTTGCCTTCCTATCACTGTTGGATAAATTCTCATTAATTAAAATTATCTTAAGCTTTTGAGTTCGACCTACTAATAAAGTGTATTTTTCGGTTTTAAAATATTATTCATTTTCTAAATTTTAGTTAGTTAGATACTTATGTTTCTGATACCGACAAATAGATGACGCTCTTCACATTACAGCGTCCTCTTTATTACTTACATTTTGTACTTGGTCCGCTGGTTACTAGAGGTCGCCACTGATTTTTTGTAAACGTTGTTTATTTCCTAAATTTTGAATGACGTAACTGGGGAACCTCGTCGAATTATTGTATTTTCAACGGTCATTGATTATTATGCAAAATTTTAATTAAATCTAATGTTTATAAGGTTAAAACAACGTTCGAATATTTCATTACCTGGATAGATAGATAGATATGGAGGTACAAATAAAACTTAGAAAAGCGTATCAAAATTGAGTAGTCTACATTATCCTTCTTCAATAAAGAGTCATATGGAATCCTGCTGGTGTACTTATGTTAATCTATAAACAATATTCCACGAATCATCTTGTATATGGAAAGAGTGCTCCAAGAAAGGAAGTATTATTATTATTATTATTATTATCGAATTCACCCTAAGGTGTTTCACAGTCTATCTAAGAGGGACATTCACTGATCCCAGATATCTTCGATATCAAAAGAATTCAGCTCTGATGTGACCCTTTCCAGGTTATCAGGTCATAGTGGCGGAGTCCGCTGTTGACGCGCTACTGTGTTTCCCATATTCTTCCTGACGTTTCTAGCTGTCGCGAACAGTACCGCTTTCTGCAAGGGTTTGTACAGATGTTCGTTCAGTCCATGTTTCATGATGTTTGTTTTCTTCGGTATAATTAATTCCAGTTGTGGACATTATCATTGGAAGTGTTTGAATGGATTCCATCATCCTTCCATTTTTATTCTATTATGCATATTATGCTATCTTATTATAATTATACTTGTGCAATATCTCCGGTGTTAGCTGGATGTAATTTACCTTTTCCAGTTTCAGCAATCAAAGGGAATAGGTTAGGTTAGTTTACAATATACTTGACATAACTTTTATTACTATCCTAGATGTATTGAGAATTACAGCTTTTTGCGTTTCTATAAAGGTATTCTTATGCAATTCTAAGGCTATCATGCAAAGTTTTCGGTATTAACCCAGTCCAGGATACGATGACAGGAACAATATGTTTTTATCGAGGTGCCACATCTGCTTGATCTCAATAGCAAGGTCTGTGTATTAGGACTTTTTCTCCTGGAACATATTCAGCACGTTGTTATTATTCGGTATGGCGACATCCACCAGCATTGTTGTTCTGGCTCTCTTCTCGTACACCACTATTTCCGGCCTATTATTCGTCATCATTCTGTCAGTGATAACAGGCCTATCGTAGTATAATCTGATAAAGTTATTTTCCAATACGGACGTCGGTTAATATTTTTAATGTGGCTGGAAGGCATTCGGAAGTCCGTACTTGTGTGAAAGTTTCTGATGAATAATTTTGCACACTCGGCTATGCCTGTGAAGATAGTCCGTATTCGCCAGTTGTTCACAGCTGGATGTAATATGCTGTATAGTCTCCGATCTTATTATTATTATTATTTTTATATTTAAATAAGAGTGAGGTTAGGAAGACCTATAAAACTCAAAAAAATACATCAAATCTATTTCATAGTAAAAAGCTCAATTCAAAAGCAACAAATCAACAATTCCTAAATCTAGTTGAACAAGTATCCTCTATCTAATTTGTCAAGCTGAGGTGGTAAACTGAGAAAACACAATCGATCTTCGTATGATGATCATTCCGCACAATAAGAAAGGCCATAAGGTAGACGTCTAGCTGTGCGCTGTTCAGAGTCAATCATCTTCCTATCGCGAGTCGTTATTGGACTACGTCTTGTATATGTTTTGAGAAACTGCACTGAAATATTTTTGGAAAGCTTAGAAAAAATTAAACAGTTTTCCTGTTTGCATCATTTCAAGCATTTTCTATATACAATGACCATTATAGATCCATCATCATGTCAACACCAAAATCACAATGCTCTTCCACACAAACCAGTAACGAGCCGTCCAGGAAAAATTCGTGCTGGAGGATGTTTTTTCCAACAACTCATTTTGAGCCATTTAGTGGAATAAGCCGTTTTTTACTTTATTGTGGGGCAATGTCGATATCTTTCTGTAACTTTTAACAATCAGTGAGTGCATTTGCGTAGATCTTGGAATCATCCGTGTACATGGAGCTACTGCAGCAAAAATGCCTAGGAAGGTCTGCAGTATATAAACACCTCAAAAAAGTATAGGGAACACTTACTAATATCTTTAAAATATGAATTTGATGATTCGAATTCATAGAAATCTTTCGGTTTCTGTTAGGATGTATTGTATATAATGTATTCTCAAGAAAACAAAATAATATTTGACTTCTCCAAAGCACCTATCATAAAAAAAATTGAAATTTGAAAATGACGAAATTTGGTAAAACAGAAAAAAAACCTGAACTAATATTTTCGAAACGATATGGAAGCACTTATATTTTTCAGTACCCAGGAGGTCCAACTCTGTTAGTAATGACACTTTGGCATCGTCGCGGCATGCTCAATATTAAATTGTCTATTACATTTTGGCCTAAGTCATTCCAAGCCCCCTGAACTGCTAATCGAAGCTCCTGTTCATGATCGAAGACGATTTGACGCAGGAGATTTTTTTTAGGGTGTCCCACACATGCTCGATGGGATTCAGATCTGGGGAGCAGGATGGCCACGGTAGAAGATCGATATCATTATCTTCAAGAACGTTCAAGACAACTCTTGCACGATGAGGAAGGGCATTATCTTGTTGGGAGAGTAGATTTTGACCCATTGTTTGGAGATACGGTACCACTACAGGTAAAAATATCTCATTTGCGTAAGATTTTCCCGTGAGGTTGTTCTGTATGAAAACGAGGTCAGTTCTTCCACCAAGGCGTATACCTCCCCAAAACATCACTGATCCGCCTCCCTGTCTAACAACTTCTCGAGCATGCTGGAGAAGGTTTTGCTTTCCAGGTTCCCTCCATATTCGAATTCTTCCCGAATCGGGATAATAACTAAATCTAGATTCATCACTGAAGAGAACTCTGGCCAACCTCTCTTGATCCCAGTTTACGTGTTCTTGGCACCAAGCTAAACGAGCAGCGCGATTTCCATGGGTCAGTTGTGGAACTCTTAAAGGACTTCTGGGATGGAGTTGACCTTCGTGCAGTCGATTTCTCACAGTTTGGTCGGAAATTTGTTCATTATGAACTCGTGATAGCTCTTGAGCTAATTGAGATGATGTGGTAGTACGATCTCTTCTGACTTGTAAAACCAAAAATCGGTCTTGGGCGACTGTAGTAATCCTGAAGCGACCTGTATGGCGTTCTTATACGCTACCTGTTTCATTGAAACGCGACCATAAACGGTTTATGACACTTGGGTTACTTCCCAGAACCCTGGATACTTTCCGTTGTGAGCTCCCAGCTTGGAGCATGCCAACGGCTCGTAACATCTCTTCTCTAGTCAAATGTCGTCTTTCCATGGTCGAATCACAAAACTTGAATCTTTTATTTGTGCTTACAACAGAAACAAAGTGCCAACTAACTGATTTCAAACACTGAATACATGAAATGATTATAAAGCAGCGTCGCATCTGCTGCATTTTTAGTTTTTCATAAAAAAAACTGAATTCTGTTGCGGCACTCTACATAATTTGGTGAGAAATTGATGCAGGTGTTCATTTCTTAAAAAAAATCATCCATATTGATCGTTCTGGATACGATATATCGATATTCAGAAGTGTCCCCTAGACTTTTTTGAGGTGTTTATTGAGGAATCGGTTCCAATACCGACCTTTGGGGAACACCTAATCACCAGATGACTTTCTGTGTAAGACTCGCCTATTCTGACCTAAAATCATTGGTCAGGAATTGAGTAATCCATTCGGCCCAGGCCCCCTAATTCCAAAATGATTTAACTTTTTGATCAACCGTTTATGAGGATCTTTATCAAATGCCTTCTGGAAGTCTTGGTAGCGACAGGTCGCTATCAAGTTTCGTCCAATTCTGCAGACATTGCAATAAATTTGCTGCTGAATAGGGAGCAAAGCGTTTGTAATTTTTCTCTTCATTTTCTTAACCTCTGAGGAGGTGAGACTGACTTGTGTATAATTCTCTTCAACTTCAACTCTTTTATCATCCTTTTAGTGATTCGATATGACTTCTGCGGTCCAGCAGAGAAGTGACTTTTAATGAATTGAGATTTGCTAGTACAATTTATTGGCTAAATACCACTTTGTCGAAACTTCATCCAGGCAAAGGCTCATCTAGGTTTGGAATTCGACCAATAGGTTCATTAGAATAATTTGATTGAGGAGGTCGTTACTTGATGAAAATCGATATACATATTTTCAATGAAATAAAACTAAAGTATTTATATTTTCACTATATTAACAAAACTATGACCAGTTTCACCACACTGTGGCTACATCAGATAGATACTAACTAATGAACAGAGTTATTCCTTATATATTAGTCTTATTTCCTACTTAATATTACAATAGGTACAAGAGGTATGTTGGAAAACCCATCAGAGTTGTTTATTTTATGAATTGAAAAGATTGAGTAAAGGAGAAGGATTTAGATTTGATTGACTTTTAAGTAACGTACCAGAAATCTTTTCTTTGTTGATCTCTAAAATTTCCAATAGATTGAGTTTTTGTCTGTTATTTTCATTGTGTAAAATTTTGAAATTATCATTAAAGTTATGGTTTTCTTCGAGTAAGTGATTAAAATAATGGGAATCTGATTTATGATAATTAAAACTTCGTTTGTGCTCGGATAATCTAACTTTGAAATTTCTGAAAGTTCTACCAATATAAATTTTATTACAATCCCCAAAAGACAGTTTATAAACACCGGATTTATTACTTTTATCAATTTTAGATTTGCAGTTTTTGATATGCCGACCTAAAGAATTATCAGTTCGGAATGCTATATTGAAATTATAATGCGAGATGAATGATTTTAATTTTAGACTAGGATTACCAATATAAGTTAAGCTGTTGTATTTTGTGTTTGAAATTTTTATATTCGGAAACACTTCCTGGATTGCTTTTGAAATTTTATGCGTGTAATCATGTTCTCAATCATAGTTGGACTGTAACCGTTATTGACTGCTATTTGTTTAATTATATTTAGCTCTTTATGAAATTATTTTGTGACATTGGGATATTAATGAGACTATGCACCATACTATTTTAAGCTGCTAATTTATGTGGATAAGGATGTGTAGATGAGCTGTGAATAGTAATATCTGTATGCGATGGCTTATGAAAATAGAAAAATTACGTTTGCCGTTAATTTTAGTAATAGTTAAATCAGAAAGTTAATGGAGTTTTCTGTTTCTATCTCTAACGTGAATTTTTTGTAATAAAATTTATATTGGTAGAACTTTCAGAAATTTCAAAGTTAGATTATGCGAGCACAAACGTAGTTTTAATTATCATAAACCAGATTCCCATTACTCTAATCACTTACTCGAAGAAAACCATAACTTTAATGATAATTTCAAACTTCTTCACAATGAAAATAACAGACAAAAACTCAATCTTTTGGAAAATTTGGAGATCAACAAAGAAAAGAATTCGGGTACGTTACTTAATAGTCAATTAGATCTAAATCTTTCTCCTTTACTCAATCTTTTCAATTTATAAAGTAAACAACTCTGATGGGTTTTCCAACATACCTCTTGTACCTATTGTAATATTAAGTAGGAAATAAGACTAATATATAAGAATAACTCTGTTCATTAGTTAGTATCTATCTGATAAAGCCACAGTGTGGTGAAACCGGTCATAGTTTTGTTAATATAGTGAAAATCTAAATACTTCAGTTTTATTTCATTGAAAATATTCATTAGAATAATTTGTGGTAAGAAACTCACAAAATATTTCAGCAGTTTTGGATTCTACTTTTAAAACTGCTGCGGACTCTGCGGACGGTGACAGAAAGGGATAGAGGAGCCAAAGATATGCTTCTTATCCTTTGAATTAATTAATCTGCGACTTAGAGCAGAAAAATGTCTCTACTAGACGATTTGATAGATCTATATGAGCAAAGATATTGTGATTATTTTAGCTCATTAACCGCCTTCGGAATATTTTCTTGTATTAATGGCCAAACAGAGTTATATAACCAGACCTTTTCAGGATTCTGCTTGAAGAAGATTTTTCGACTGTATAAAAGAAAAATATCATTACTAAGCCCCATGAATGCATCCCAACAATTATTCACTGATAACAGACAATACATTCCGCCAATCACTAGCCTCAAGCTGTTCGTTCACGACCCGAAAATAGGTCCTTTATTTAGTCTTAAGAATCATGGTTGAAGTTTCCATATTCAATTGTCGCAGACTAGAATGACATGGTCCGACTTCTCGATTATAGGAATCTGAACCGAAGAAGTCTTGACAAATCATTCAATCATTTTTGCGGTCTTCAAGAAAACGGAGGAGCAAAAAAATTTGAACGTTAACAAATGACTAATCCTTCAGAACTTCATTCAAGTGTCCAAGCAGCATCAAAATTTATTTAAATTTTTAAATTGATTCTTGATACTATAAATGAAATTTAGATGCTCTACTCACCTTGAGGCTACATATTCTTGTCGCGAATCAGTGCGGGCCCCGTTTTCAACGTCAAATTGAAATTATGAATAATAGAGATAGAGTTTCGAGCGTTCGAACTTTTTCATCTAAATTTTCGTCCTCCTTAACAATCTTATTCCATAATTTATTATTTGTGAAATAATCATTTAATGGAAAATATCTTGAGAATAATAGGTCCGAATCAAGTATGAATAAATTATTTCATGAATTTGAAGAAGATGAAACTCTAAAATTTTTACCCCAAAGTGATCGGCCACAAGTTCTATAATTCGAAATAAAATTGAACAACTTAATAAATTATTAACAATTTCTGAAAGTTTATTATTCTTTGGTTAGAAACACGTCGTTAATTTTTACAGAATGGCCCGAACTCGTGAATCGTGAGAGATGGATAATATAGGTAACACATTTCTGATCTCTTGTTTCTAGTAATTGAGATAGGAGAAAACCGTTTTCCGAAATCTTCAACCGTTTTCAAATTAGTCCATAAAATTATATTTCAGGAAAACTGACTGAGTATATGCTTATGAATCGCGCATGACTCAAGCTGATCATCCTGGCGCCTGAGGAAAATACGTTGTTTAAAAGGCGTTAAGATGCTGACACCAGTTACGGAACCGTAGGTAATTTGATTCAAGTGGTGTCATTGGCTCGGTCATCAAAAATCTGTCACTAAGCTGTTCATATAAAGAACAACATTTTCATACTCAATTGATAACAAATAATCAAGTATTTAATAATCAAAATGGAAAATATATAATTAGAAAGATAATAATCACATCTAAAAACTTTTCTAGACATCTATGCTAGATGTCCAAACAAAAAGCCATTACTAGCAATACTAATTTCAGCTATTGCCGGAATTTTTCCAGACTTTTCGATGTTATAAAAGTTTTTCTCTATTATTTATCATCTTTCCATGGATCTCAACAACCAGTGGTAATGTCTAAGAGTGTCAAGTTGATGATCTGGCTAGCCAATTTTGGTAATTTCCAATTGAATTATACCCAAAATCATTTCATCCGGCCTAACAAGCATTGTATTGGTCACTCTATCACCAAAATACTTAGTTAAGAACTTAAGGAACACTGTTGTGTCAAAAATTGGTTGTCAAGCCTAGTAAAATGACAATCTGCCAGACCACAGAAATAAATCCAAAGCTAGGAGGTTGAAGAAATGAAATCATGAAATTAAAAAACTGTTTTTTGTGATTGAAGCGCTCACATATCACAATTTCTCAAGAGACGAAAAAGTTTGATAATTTGCCTAGCTACTCAATGTCTAAAACAGTTTTGCTCAAACGCAGACAGTTGAAAAATTATGGTTGATCAAAAACACTTTCGAGTTTTTAGGGACACTTGTAAAACGTCAAGGTCATCGAATAAATAATGTACCCGATTATGCATACCAAATATGGTTTCTATCGATCGAGTTGTTCTCGAATTATTTGAAAAATAAGAAAAAAAAATCTTTGGATTTGGTGACCTTTAGCGGTCAAACGAAGAAACTTTTCATATAGGTAAGTTGGCCTAAATCGACTTATTTCGAGCTGAAGAATTTGTGGTATAACGTTGTACACGCAATTCACGGACACCCTGTATAATAGGATATAGTTCAGAACTGAAGGGAGTGAACTTGAGATGTGTAAATCTTACAAAAAGAACATTTAACGTTTTTACATCGGTATATTTTCTATTTGTATTTCTAATTTCACCATTTTCTTAGCCTGAGTTGCCTTCGTCTCTTAAAAAAGTATCTTCTTGGCTTAATGCCTTTCAGTAATATAAGAACACCGAATCAAATAAAAACAATTCTGAGAAACAATCTAATTCAAGTTTCCTGTGAAATACAAAGTCTAATAAATCAATTTCGTAGAAAGGAGTGATGACACGCATGTGTTGGCATCTGGCGGCTAAGACCAGCGAGGAGATGAGAAAATAGGGTTATGTTTTTGCAGAAACACGCTGTCCTCATGGGATGATGGATCCATTACTTAAGGTCGTCATATGAGTGAAGTTAGCCTTCGTACTGGCCGCTAATTATCGTGAAGTTACCTTCCTTTAATTGAATATGATTGAGCGGTGCTAGTTCTAGTTCAATTCGACGTAACTAGATGTCTTATGATCCATCATTTCGAAATTGGGCGAAGAAAAATGGGAATTGGACAATCGGATTTCAATAAAGATCATCCAATAATTATTGAATTATTAAACAATGTTTCAGCGAAGTCTATTTGAAATTAATCGCCGCCAATAAATGTCGAAGTAAGATTTATGTTTCAAGTATATTAAATCGAATGGCAGATACCGACCCACATCTCATCTTAAACTCTTGTAATCTTGGTCAAGAGTTTTCATCATACTACTATGATCAAAAAGTAATAACTGTTTTTAGTTCGAAACTAAGGTCATCAAATTGCATGATTTTCTTTCCTTGTTAGCATTTACCTACTATGAAGCATCATTTTTCTATTTTCAAAAGTGCAAATATGCAGCAAATATGTTCATTGGTGATGGTTCTTGTTTTTCGATATTTATGTACATCATCTTAAGAGGCTTTGTATCTCACTGAAAGCAATGATTCCTGCTTGAAGAGGTTTGTTTCACTAGTCAAGTCTATAAACCCTTTCAACAGATCTTTATGTCGAAGTTCCTTCCAGTTTTCATTATTCCTCGCTCCTTTATCGAATATTATGTGTGAGGTTCTTTCTCATCTTTTTGCAAATACACTAAGGGGACAGTAGCCGGTTTAGACACATATCACTGTCTTTAATTGGTATCTAGTTGATTTTAGAGCTCTCTTCTGTTAGCTGTTCACTTGGTTCTCCAATTAGTTTTCACCACCGATGTGCATATCCAGCATACCTTCGGTGGTTTCAGTTCCGTGATTTTTCTATATGCACATTTGACGGCCGCGAGGAGGAATATTCCTTTGTTGATCGCTTTTTTATTTGTTTTTTGTTCTTTGTGAGCTTTCTGTTTAGTGTTACCCCGAGATATTTTACCTCCTTAGAAAATGGCATGTTTTGATAATGAAAGTATGGTTCTATAAGATCATAACGCTTCTTCTTCAGTGCAAAGTGTACCTTTTTTGGAGGAGTTATGTTGTTCAGTTGGTTTCTTCCCCCCTTGACTATGTCGTCTAAGGAGAAGATTCCTTTACTGTTTGGTTCGTTTTGAAAGCTGTCTACACCATGCTCCACGTAAGATGAGAGAGTATCCTTTCTTGTGGGCAATCAGCGTTGATCTGAACCCCCTCTCTGATTCGCCAAACAGTTTTGCGAATCTGATCTCGAGCATTTTGTCAATCAACTTTTGGCAGATGTTTCCGACTTCATACCCTTCAACGGCCTCGAGCATTGATTTTGTGGGAATGTTGTTAATGTAAACAAACGCAGTAAGTACGATTTCTTGATTTTGCGTCGTACTTTCCAGCTTGTATGTTATCTGATGGAGTGATAATTAGCACGATTTTTCTCGTTTGTATACGTGGTGTAATGTTTTCGAAATGAATCATATTAAACTTAATGGTCTGAATGCCTTAGCCTTGGGTACGAGTCAGTTACCGGCATAGTGAAGAGGACCACGTTTGCTTCTCTCTCTAGGGTTGCGGAGGCCAGCCTATAGCTAAATTTGGTAAAGATTGTAGGGTATTGAATTTGCATTTCGTTTCAGAAATGGTTTTACAGCTCCTCTTACGTTGGAATTAGTCAAAGCATTTGGCTTCGTACGAGTGTCTTCAATTAGAAAACCATAGAAGATCTGACAAGAAAAAGCTCGTCAAAGCAGGTCAAACATCAAGGTTATATTAACAGCTTGTTTCTACTATTACATGTCCTGTATGAATTCTTAAAATGGAACATTTTTTGAGGTTTATACGTCTATCCGTGAAACAATTTGCGTCGAGAAGCTAGATTTGTGTTTAAACAAGAGAGGGGTGGATATCATGTGAAAAAATTCGCTGTGGATCATTGAATTGTAAGCCGAAATGTTATATGAATTTGGGTTATTGGAATCCATATATATCTGTGCTGATACGTTTTCTAAAGATGAAAAACTTAATTTTGCTATTTGAGTGTAAAAATTGGGAGATCTAAAAATGATATTTGATGGTTTTCCTCTTTTTCAAATTTAAATTCCATTCTCGGATGGGTCCTGTTTATGAATTTCAGAAAATGATCAAATTATCTAGGTGAACCTTTTAGATAAATAAGTATGTCATCGCTGTATCTGTACCGAGAATGAATTTCAACAGGAAAGTTAGAATTTCGCCATTTGTCTTCTATGCTAGACATGAATAAATCCGCCAGGAGGAGGCTTAGTGGTGATCCCATCGTAAGATCGCTTGGTTGTTGTATCTTTTTATTGAATTGAAGATAATTAAGCAGTATAACTCAATTCTCATTTGCCTGTTCATTCATTTTTGCTAATGTTACATCGGTGAAATACTTATTTATCTAAACGGTACGCCTGGACATCTGATCATCTTCCCGCAAACAAAAATTAAATTCCATAAAGAAGAAAACAATCAATTATCATTTTTAGATCTCTCGATTTAAATAGTAAAATCAATTTCAACATCTTAAGAAAACCTATATGCACAGATATATGTACTTCCAAGAATTGTAACCAACTAATTTTACGGAAAATTTTCGCGCACAATTCAATTACCAACAGAGCATTCTCGTAACTTAAAACCTATAGAGAATTTAATTAAATCAGAAGTTCATAAGTTATCTTGTCCGGACTGCAAAAATTCTTCTTCATTTTCTCGAGAAAAAGGATGGACAAAAGGGTTGTTTGATGATTAAAGATCCATCAGAAAGCATTGCTATTCATTCCCCACGAAAATCGATCAGTGAATATTGAGGTATTCTGAATGTAGCTCTAGAGTTTCAAACATCACATACAGCTTTCGAACAAAAATTTTGTTGTTCTCAATCTTGATGGATATGAAAGCTATAGAAAATAAGTGATGAAAGACTTTGCTCAAGCGAATCACATCCATATGCTGAGTACTTCTTCATTCACAACACACTAGGAGCAACCGCGAGAGACAGGATATTTTTCAAGCCATTTAAGTCTGCCTTCAGTTCTGCGAGATCTATGAGGATGAAACGAAATCTGGGGGCTAGGATCAGTGATTATTACATCGCTGATTTTGCTATAGTAGTGAGACTGCAAATAGCCCAGAATAATGCATAGGAATTTATAGGTGCCATACTCAAGCTCCAATCAGCAGTAATGTACTAGTTACACCGAACAACTATCTACAAGCTGCAATCAGCCATCCACTAGTTGCATGCAGTAGTCAGCCATTAGTTCCATATCCCACCCATCAAATAGTGGTAATATCATCAACCATTCCCACGATTACATCAGAAATACCTGCACCTACAAATTTGAATGAATTGCTCAAAAAGTTGTCTCCACTTCCGGAGGCATCCAATACACGTCTCGCAGCGTGTTCACGAAAAACTCAAATAAGTGAAATTCTGACGTCTTCAAAAATGCGTTAGAAGAAAATGTAGCTGGTACTAAAAGATTGAGTGCGGCAGTCAATCAAATAAAAACAAAACAGAATATTCCAAGATTCAACAAGAAACAGACTATGATATAGGATGCATAATTTGTGGGGAAACGTTCGATGAAGATTAGAACCAGTGTCACAAATGCAAAGACTAGGCGCACGAAACGTGTGTGGACATTGAAAATCGCTGGCTTATCACTTTTCTGACGTTTGTAAAGCATAGAACGGATTAGTCGTCACAGATTCTATGTCCTGGGTTATTTGAACAAATACTGAAGAATGGTTATGAGAATTCATTTATGTTAAGATAATGAAACTACCTGTTTGAGACTAAAATAATACGACATATATTCTATTGTATTGAAAGATTGAAAATAAAATTTTATTTCCGTTGATTTCCAGATATTATAAGTTTAGTTTCAGAGGACGGAAATACCTAACGCTCCCTAAAAATAGTGAAGATGTTTAGTAGTCTAACACTTGTCATACGGACTCATGGATGGATATGTTGATGATTATCTTTACATTAAAAAAATGCAGTCATAAATCACATTGTTTTTGAACTTTATTTAATTATAATTCTGGATCATATCCACCCTTTTATTGCATTTGGTTAATTATAAATTTCTTGCCATATTCTTAATTGAATTAAAGCAAATTCACTGTTGACGTTCGGTGTCATATAATGTCACGAACTGATGTAGTTTAGAACGTGAAATGTTTGCTTGTAACTTCCAAGAAACATTGCTTTCAGACACGCCACACTCGAAAGTATAATACAGAAAGACACGAGCACAATTTAATTGATATTTATATGAAAATTTTCGAGCATGTTTAAGAGAGTTTTCAGCATATACCGAATTCTATGAATTTTCGTTCTTGTTATTTTCCTTTCATGTCCACATGAAATCTTGGCTACTTAAAAGAATATGCATGTATTAAGTTCGATAATTTTCAGACGTTTGACTGTCCCTAACGATTAACTTGGCATCATAATTCTGAAACTTCGTTTCTTTTATTTTAGTAGTACAGCTTTCAATAATATGAAAAATATGTTTTTGCAAATTCAGAACTTATTGGAAATTTTTCAAAAGTTAAGCCTTTCTTCAGTAGGAAGTTATTTGTCACGCAATGATTTTACTTTTCATTGTTCTGTTCTGATAGCTAACCTACCTTAACCTAACCTAAACAATTTCTAAATAGTTCAAGTCATTTACTGCTTAACTTGGCAAAATAAATACACTGTGCCAAAAAATTAACGCATCATTCGAAAATTGAAATTGAAGTTTAGATATGTTGAATAATTACACCGGTCAATACGATTTCTGGGCCTGACTTCTATATGTTTAATTTCAGTTTCTCCTACGAGAAAATGAGAGAAAAATTTCTTTTCTACATTTTTGTCTACAATTTCAATGTAAATTATAATTTGAAAACATTTTCTCAGATACGAGAGTCGTTTTTATTTAAGATTTGTGATATATAATAACATATAGAAGTAAAATAAACCATTAATATCTAAAAGTGAACTTTTTTGAATTTCTCTTGTGCTCATATGAGCTTTATCGTATTAACCCATTAATGCCTGAGCAATTTTTTCGCAAAAATTGATGAAATTGAAAATACTCCTTGCTTTATTGATACAAAATACGAGAACAATACTTTGAGATACACCATTCTACTGAAAATACCTTTTAATTAACATATGATATACCATACCATAGGTCTAACCTAACCTAACCTAACCCAATTTTCATTACTGATTCTCAGGTTAAAATAGACTTTGTGAAGCCTATAGCTTCACAAAGTTTCAAATTTGTTGATAAAGCGAATAAACATCATTTTTACACTGTCTTGATGCCATATTTCAACCGAGTAATACACAAATATAGTTGTTACAGCTGTAATAAACAAGTCAACATTGACTGTGTCTCTTACAAACGGTTTTATCGGGGTGATCTTGTTTCCTTCTTCCAGATGAACTCAGATTTGCGTTTGCGCGGTCATTATTTGAAACTTGGAAAGGAACTGTTTAAAACAAAATACAGACAACATTTTTTAACTTACCGAGTGTTTAACGAGTGGAATGCTTTACCACAACTAGTAGTGACAGTGGAAAGTGTCAATGGGTTCAAGAATGGATACGATGCATACAAATTAGGCTTTTTTTTATCTGCGATTGTTGAAAATCGAAACCATAACAATTTTTTTTTGTAGACCGGTGTTATTTGTCCAGTTATCCAACAGCAATTGAGAACAATCTAAATGAAAATGGTACTCACAGAAATTAAACTAAAACTATTAATGCTCATCTCAATCCGTTAAATCGCATCAAATGCGTATACACACTACCAAATTTAAATCACTCGGTTTTTCACATTATTGATTGTTTTCAACCATAGATCTTTGACTACTCGTGAAGAATGAAGTTTTTTGTTGTTAAAAAAACTTGATAGTATGATAAGAAATGTTGAATTATTACCAGATGTTCGGGATATTGTACTCAGTCGTCACTGAGATTTGAAACTGTGAATTTGAAAATTTAAAAAATCCTCTAATCATAATTGAAAATGCCTTACGTTGGATTGTCCGATGTGCAGAGCGGTCGAATAATTGCTCTCGTTGAAGAAGAGGCGACAAAGAAGGATATAGCAGCCACAATGGGGGTATCACTGGGAATGATTTCAGAAACCCGATACGTGGAGCTACAATCTCTGCAAAATAGGCCTAGAATAAGTCGTAGAAAGATCACTACTGAAGAACAAGACCGCTTTTTGTGCCAAATTGCAAGAACAGACCCTATTACGTCGCACCCCATACTCCAAAGGCAATTTCTGGAAGCAACAGGCATCAGTGTATCAGTCGAAACGATACGTCAAAGATTTCGTTCTGAGGGTTTATAAAGCAGAAAGCCCTTAAGAGTTCCAAAGCTAACCAGGCAACGAAAAATTAACAGACTTAATTGGTGTATCGAGCACCAAAATTGGAATACGGAGAATTGACGAAATGTTCTTTCTTCGGATGAGACCAGAATTGGTGTTCGATCAGATGACCGCCAGATTCGGGTTTTGAGGGGTCGTGGAAGACAAGCTAGACTCCGAGCAGCAAGACAAATTCCGAAATACCAAGGGGCAGTGTGATGTTTTGGGGTGGCATTATGCTGGGAGGCAAAACAGATTTGATTTCGTTTCTTGCGAGTGTACCGGCTAGAAATTACGTGGACCTAGAGCTAGAGCCCATAGTGAGACTCTGGCGAGCTGTCCACGGTGAGAATTTCACTTTTATGCAAAGATAATTCTCCTCCGCATACCAGCAACCTCTTGGAACTCGCTATTTTGTACTGGCCAGCTTGCTCTCCAGACCTAAATCCTATTGAACATTTATGGAATAATCTCAAAAGAAAAATTATATCGTGCCAGGATAATAAAAGAACCCCACATCAGCTCATCCAAGCCGCCACACAAGAGTGGCCCCAGAGGAGGTCGAAAACCAAATCCAAAACATGCCTGGACGGATTCAGGCTTGTATCAGGGCAAGGAGAGTTAATACAAGATACTGGGGTCGAGAAAAAAACAGCTTCTCTGTGAGAAAACAATTTTCAATTCTTTTACCTCGTGCGGAAAGAGTCTCTTATTCTCTTTTATTTGTTTCTTTCTTAAAATAAACCTTCATTTATTTCTTTGTTCAATTGAAATATCTCAAAAAGAATCAATTCTAACAATCCTTCGAAATTTTCAAAATCCCTGAGGTGATATTCAAAATATCCATATAATTTGGTGGTGTGTATATGTAAATATATACAATTGGCGCCCTCCAACGATGTCACACTGATGATACTACCAACGTCACCGGGAGTTGATGCAAACAAAGAGTAGATCTAACACAAAACTTCAAGAAGCTATACTAGTTCGACTATCTACCACAACAACGCACACTGTGCGTGCAATATGCGATCTGTCGAAAAAGCTTTCGATCCATTAGTTGTCTGGATGTTATTCAGGAAACAACATTCAACCTTCCGTAAAATGTGAAATATCCTGACCGGAAGGAGCTGGTTTTCAGTTCCACTCTTTATAATCATCGTCAACCAGGGCCAAACAGTAACGGTACAGTCTGGTCGGATAATATGCACAAAATTACATGTCCTTGATACGTTCAAAGGATGACATGAGTAGGTTGGTCTGGCATGGTGTTGTAGATGGGTGTGCAACACTGACGAAGTCAAACAAAACGGAAGCTGCTGTATGTTGCTGCTATACATAATTTCAGACCAGACTGCACCACTACTATGTAACCCTGGCTGACGATAACCATGAAACGCAGATCGGAGGCTAAATATTGTTTTGAAAAAAGTCTTTGATGATGTTGGGTCCCCCACAATTATGAATGCTTTTTCAAAAGTTGAAAGAACTCTGTTTCAGAACTGAGTATTTCTAGAAATGAACTCTACTGCAAATGTCTATTTCCAATCAAGCTTCAAAAGTGAATCTTATCTGAAGATTAACGGTATTCTACTTCAGGTTTCCAAAAATGATATACTCAAATTAAGATTGCTCTTGAACGGAAATCTCAATAATCATATCCTTTCAAAAGGTAACATTTTCCAAGAGACGATGATCTTCAAAACACAGATATCTCCAAAAGCTTACTTCAAATATCGATTTCCTCCAAACGCCTGTATAACTGGAAAATTATATCAGCTTATTTTCACATATTACAAAATTTCTGTAAACTCAAAATTTCCAAAATGTTGAGTGGACGAGAAAGGAAGCAGACAGAAAAAGCTATGCACTGGATACGACGATTAGTGGGGAAATGCCTTCGACTGGCTTGAATTCATCTTAGCGTAGTAGCGTTAAGATGAAATGCTAAATATTTTGCATTAGCGCAAAACCCACAAGATATACTTTCTAACGCATCAATCAAAAAATTAATAGAATAAATATTAGATGGCACTACTAATGATAAATTCATATGATTCTTACGAAATACCAAGACGTTGTTGATTCTAATCTATGAAGACGACAAGCCGGATTTAGAAGAAACCGATAGTGCGTGGACATAATCAATAACTTGCAGAATTGGTAATTCGAAACTGAACTCTACTTCTCATTTGTAGACTTTCAAATAGCTTTCAACTCGTTCGACAGAAATGGAAGCCATGAGAATATTTGGAACTCTAGGCTGCTCATCAATATAGGGAAATCATCTTACAATAACTATGAAGGCAATGAAATATAAGAAGGTTAATTAACCCAGCCATTTCAAGTAGGAACAAGAGTATCACAAGCTGTCCTCTACATACTGTCCTATTTCTGATGGTGCTAAACGACATTCATGATGACAACAACTGCAGTTCTCCGAAGCCTTCGATGGAGAAGATAAAGAAGACAAGATCTTAAGTTCAAGAACATCCTGAATGAAATATTACTCAGAATAACTTATGTACACCTGAAAATCTATAGAATCAATAGAGGAAAGGAAACTCAAAATCAACTAGTCAAACCACTATATGGCTGTTAATCTTGAAAAGTCAGCAACCCACTCAAGTCAAGTATTCATCCAATACAGTTTAAGAAAAGTTCAAGGTTAATCTAGCCATCCATGATTAAACCTTCTAGACTTATAATGTTCAACTTTGGGAATGAACCAAATCGTCTAACAAATTGATAATGTCAAAACAAATGTCTTCGTATGATCATCTATCATTGATCGTTATGTTTGATTAGAAAATTTCACCCCCAACTGTACCTAGGATGCAAATCAGTGGATAAAGTTACTCAACCATAGCAACTTGGAGATGTATAACAACTAGTTTGTATTTGAAACCTGCAGGTAGGCACATTCGCGTTACTTATTATTTAGTATATTCAATTTTATGCTATAAGCAATAAGGACATAATTATATCAAGATTGAAGGTTGTACTAACCATATCTAAGTAAAGAATGTTACAAAATCAATTCTGGCTAGAAGTTTTCTCGAAAGGAGAAGATCGATTGATATTTATGTTAAAAAACAAGTACTGTGTTTTAAGGAATTTTACTTAATAATTGCGATTCGTAACGCGTTTCACTACACCGTAGGTTCTTCAGACGAATGAATGTACAGTAAATAAGAATGAGAATATAAATATAAATGTTCTTGTGTAATTGAAAGCTTATTGGGTTGCTTCTTCTTAAGTGGTTATTTATGACAGGTATATCCAATAAAATTAAGGAATAGATTGCTCCCCGAAGAGATTCAATAGAGGTGAAGGGCTTAAATCGACTTGTTCATTGATGAGTCTACCTGAGTGTTTGTATTTATTGATTTCTAAAGTTTCCCAAAGATCTACCTTCCAATATTTATTATCTGTATGCAAAAAGCCTCCCAGATTCAAATGATATTCATGTTGCCTAAATCGAGAAAATTTAGATGGCTAGACCACACTTAAAAAACCAAAAGTAGAAAACTGTAGGCAGGCTTTTAATTGGAACTTCTCACAGGAAAAAAATGAGATAAAGAACAAAGAATACTTGTAGGAGCACTATGGAGAAAGGGGTGTCAGAGAAGAAACGGACCTGGAAAGAAATGAAAGACATATCTAGAAATGTGGGTATCAGGAGTACTTTTGTTGTGACATTTTGTCCCTTTGGAGGAGTAAAGAAAATAACTACTAAACAATCTTTGAATCAATCCAATTTCATGACAATGTAACGTTTAATTCAAAAGTTATTGTATACAGTGAAGCTAAAGTGTCATTACACGTCCTACAATTTAATATATGCTGATAAAAGATCGGACCTGGTTATTTGGCCCCCTCGATCGGAATGAGAGGATATTGTGTTGTGTTTGATTCTGTTTCGATATTGACTCCCATGGAGCGGAAGTATCCAACTTACAATAAACATAACCTTCTGCCGAGAATCAGTATCGTGAGGTGGAAAGAATAGCAGTGTATTATTTGATTATCTTCTTAGTCCTGTGTAAAATCTTACTTCTTACGTTAAGTATTCTTCTCTCAATTAGGTTTGGTTTGTATGAAATGATATTTGTTACTTACACCACGTCTCTTTGTTTTTCATTTATCAAATTTCTACCGTACCAATACCTATCGGAGACCTGGTTAAAATGAAGAATTAAGCGTAAACACAATATTTCAGATTACACTTTTTGTCTACGTCTCACTCAGGCTAGCTGTTTCTGATATATTAGCGACGGGAGAGAGTTTTTCCCCAGGTTTTTTCCTGTTCTCTTGAGAGATTACTTATGGTTCTTCCTCATTTTCCTAAGTTAATTTTTTAAGGTGTTATCATTAGAGGCCTGGTGTGTTTTGACTTTTTATCCATTCTACATGCCATGCTATCCCCCAATCGTGTTCCGACCCACATAAAAATTTGACATGGCATAACCCATGTCGTCCTACAATTTATTATTACTCTCGTTTTCATGCAAATAAATGAATAAACAATCTATCTTAATGAACATGACCCAAAAAGGTTGTTTCGATAGTTCAATAGCTTCATGCATTATGCAACTGTGTTTACATGTCAAAACGGACACCTTAAACGTTCCCAGTTGAACATACATTTCAGAACCTGAACACTATTTCGATTCTATACAGGACGCGAACCTCGAACTTTTTCATTGCGTACGGTAAATGAATCTTATGATTATAATTGTGTAATAAACAACGAATGAACGTATATAAACATATTTCATATCATTTTTGCTTTCTTTCCAGGTACGAATTGAAATTGAAACCTCTCCTATACCCAAAAAACATTATGGAAGACTTCGAAGATGATACTCATATTTGCCTCAAGTGTCGAACAACAATAATAGGTCTTGAACATTACGTCAGTCATCGCAAAAATAATTGTAACAAGCAAACTGATCAAAAATCCTCTTTACCCAGCCAGCTTTTAACAACAGATGAATCATTCAATCTCAAAGCTGATGATTTTTTCTCCTCCCTAGAACTCCAAAGTAGTTCCAAGAAACTCGTACAACCATCTTCATCAACCAAAATTTCTAATGGAGTTCTTACTCGAAGTAAACTAACTGCTTCTACACGAGACCTTGAGCCCTCTAAATCAGATTGGATTGGAGGTCATCAACTGAAAGAATTAGATTACGATGATAACCAAAGTAAGCTCATTAAAGCTGTAGCAAATTTAGAACGTAGAAAGGAAGATATTGGAAAGAAAGAAATACCGAGAATTCACGTGTACGATGAGAGTGAAGATGAATCTGAAGATTACGAATATGACGATGAAACATCAGATGAAGACGCACCTCCAAGAAATCATACTGGGGGTAAGTGGAAACCATCCTCTCCAATTTACTGGAAAAGTATGCAGCCCGAAAGAGATTGGAGATGTCCTCCTCCTAATTTCACTGGAGGTAAATGGAAACCTATACCTACTAAAAGAATCATTTCACCACCTCCCACCCATACCAAAGGTAAATGGAAACCTGGTCACCAACCGAAAGATAATGAAGATATACCACCACCGGAATTTACTGGGGGTAAATGGAGCCAATCTAAGAAACAAGAATATTCATCCCTCCTTCAGAGTACACAAAAGGAAAGTGGAAACCTAAGTCAGACATTGCAACGAGATGGCAGGAAGATTATCCTCCTCCAGATCATACTAAAGGAAAGTGGAAACCTGAAGCAACGGAAATATCACCAAATTACACTAAAGGCAAGTGGCTTCCACCAACAACAAAATCTACTGAAACTGATCTTAATCTCACAGAAGATTCTCCTCTGAGAAAATCTGGAGGAACTGTACAATATTGGTGCAGACCATGTGATAGAAGATTGGCGTCGAAAATCGTTTATGAAAGACATTTGAAATCTGAGTATCATTTCAAGCGAACAATCAGAGATAACGAGCTAGAAGATAATTTAAATTTTACAAAAGATGAACGTAGAACAAAAAGAAAATTTTCTGCAACTGTGAAACAAGTGGAAAAAACGGAAGTTAACAAGAAGAAGATCAGGAGAAAAACATTCGAGAAATGTCAAGTATGCAACTATAAAGTCAACGTAAATCTAATGGGTAACCATCTCATTTCTCATTATCATTGCAAGAAAGGTGATTTGACGTCAGAGTTATCACAAAAAATGATCTTGGACTATATTGAAAGTATAGTTTTACAGAGTCCCTATCAGTGTAAGATCTGTAGATTCTTCTTTAATACGCATAAGGATTTCTTGGATCATTGGGTTTCCAATGACCATTATACTAAGGCTGCAAGAAAGTGCGGAAAATTTCTATGTTCCTATTGCAAATTTTCTTGTACAACTAATGAAGAAATGTATCAACACTTAGTTTCTGAAGAACACAATGAAGTTGTCTCAGTTATTAACCGATCTGTTCCCATAGTTATCAAAAAGGTGAACTATAAACATTGCGGTACTTGCAATGAGGAATTTCTTCTGAACATTCAATTGATTAAGCATACTCAAAAATTTGGACATGATACTCCAGGTGATTTTGGAGAAAATGAATATAAATGTGAAATCTGCTGTCAAAGTTTCGTTTCTAAAGTATCTCTTCAGAGACATTCTAAAAATACACATAACATCAAATCTTTCATATGTGGAATCTGTGACTTAACATTTTCTAATGCAGAGGAGATCAAAGATCATAGAAATAATGAAAAGCATTACTACACTGCCCTTGAAAAGAAAAAATGCTACGAAGAAAAGTACTCTCCAAAAGAAATGCCAATATTGTTCAGAAATATTCGACAACTTCTTAAAACTTAAAGAGCATATCAAGAATAAACATACAGAATTTCATTCGAGGTAAGAATTTTCATTACTGTTACCGATTATTTTTATAGTCATTTCTCTTCAGATGTCCCCAGTGCGGAATGACCTTCAGCGTCCCTCAAGATCTCACAGTTCATCTAAGGACGAAGTCATGTAAATTTGAAGAACAATCGACCAAGAAACACATATGTTCCAGTTGTTCCTACTCTACTGATTCACATGCTCAAATACTGTTTCACGAAGCCCTTCACGGTGAACCGCTATTGATGCCGCCTTCTGATGAATTAGGTGAAGGGTCTTCTAAGAAACAAATACTCCATTATAAATGTCCCAAATGCGATCGAGTTTTTCCAAAATCGTCCTTGGAATGTCATCTAAGAATTCATACCAAGGAAAGACCTTACACGTGTTCCTTCTGCAAAGCTTCTTTCGCAAGGAAAAATAACTGGCTGTTTCATGAAAAGAAACATACATCTGAAAAGGCTCCTGCGAAAGTTTCCAAGGAGAAGGTTATTCCAACAGAAGGTCGACCTTTCTTGTGCTCTACATGCGGTGCAAGTTTCATGAAAAGGTAAGAATTTTTATATGTCTTAATGATACGAACGGTTACTAAAAAATAAATTAACTACAGTGATTGAGTCGATACATGTGAATCAATAAGTTTTTACCGACTTCAATATACAGGGTGTACCATTGTCCATGTTTCAGTGGAGTACTGCAAATAGAAAAAAATGACTCATCTCCGTCCTCAATTTCAGAGGAAAATTCATTAGTGAAAACAGATCGCAGCTATCTTCTTTTGTTTTTGCGGTATTCTGGATTTTCTCATTTCTCAGAATTTCGGCCTGTGTCAATATCTCGGTTCTTCTCAAAGTAAGATGTAAACTATTTCAACATTCTAATGGCACTTAGAATATAGTAAAATGCAGGGACATTTTCAAAATTATTTTTTGTTGAATGTTTTTCGGATTATAATATACAGGGATATCCACCGGGACCGTCCGTTAAAAACTTTTTAAGTTCCAATAACAATATCAAGCTGAAATTTTATACGCAGCCATAACTAGCGATTTCCAATTGGAGTGAAATATTTTCGAAGTGATACCATTTCCGGTTATACTGGAAGTGGGTCATCACTTTGTTATTTCAAATGGCAATCTACCTTTTTTATTATACATCTAGAACCGAAATTTGAGCAAGGCATAAAATACCCAAGTTGTTGGCACTTATCTTTCAAAACATTTGACAGATTTAATTAGTTTTGTTATAAACTCAATTTTTGAGAAACATTTAGAAAAATTGTAGCTCGTAGATCTTTTGCACTACAGACACAATTTTTGCTTGTCATGTCAAATGTTTATTGCGTTGTTTTGTATGATTTTTTCAATTTGGCCTCTTTCTAATAGCAATAACTCAATGTTTTCAAATGGCACGTGCCAATTTATTGGCACGTGTTCAATTTAATTTTAATTTTATATCGCCATCAGATGATGGCGATATAAAATCTCTTATAGTTCCGAAATAATTTGGGAATATATTGAATTTTGATGATTTTGCAAGAACTAACAGAGAATGCTTTGAAATATTTGAATCAAGTAGCTGAACTGGATACGCTCACCTGACAGGTGCCTAAAATTAATGTACTTGTCAATTCGTTAATTCGAATTTCACATTTCAACAAGAATTGTCGTTATTTTACCGTCTATGAGTATAATAAAATTTCGAAGCATTAGAAGCAATTTTCTACAATTCGGATGGATAAAAATTGTAGGAACTAAGCGAAAACCTATCATCGAAGATAATTACATTAATACGAATAAATGATAGCAAACATCATAGGAGAAAACTAATTTATGATCTGAATAAATGTTCAAGATGGGCCCCATTTTGTTCGATACACTTGACAGCTCGTATACGAACATGATGAGTTGCCCTCCTAGTTTCCTCAGGATCAATATTACGAAAAGAATTATGAATGCGCTCTAGTAACTCTTCTTTACTTCTTACAGGAATAAGATACACTTCACTCTTGATTTTGCCCCATAAATAAAAATCAAGAGTCGTCAGGTCCAGAGAACGCGGAGGCCAGAAATTTGGTCCTCGATTACCCCACCATCTATCCTCGAACATTTCTGTTAGCTGCCGATCTACAGCTCGTATTTTATGTGCTGGTTCACCATCCATTTGGTAAAAGCTATCCCTCAGAATTAAGGGGTAATCCATCTAAAAAATTTGCTAATGTTCCTCTCAAAATTTCCAGGTATCTTTGTCCATTAAGATTTTCCTCATAAATGTGATAAGCCAACAAATCATTCATTAAAATTGCAAAAACGTACACGCTGAATTTATTTCGAAAATCAATAACCTCAATGAAATGTGGATTTTCTGTGGCCAACAATGTCGATTTCTCCTATTGGTTATTCCACTTTCATTGAACTTGGCTTCATCAGACCATATAATTTTTTGCAGAATTGTCTCATCTTCTTGAAGCAGAATTAATAAAATTTCCCAGAAATTTAGCCGCTTGGGAAGGTCAGTTGGTTTCAATTTTTGTAGTCTGATAAATGAATACGAGTACATGTTATGTTTCTTAAAGATCCTTTGAATGGAAGTATAACTCAATCCAATATCCATTGATGCTGACTCAATGAACGCTTGTGGATTGGCACGAAAATACGCTAGCGTATTAATTCGATTGCCGTCGTCCTCGAGAATAGGTTTTCTTCTAGTTTCTCTGTATTTTGTTCCTCCAAATTGCAGAAAATTGCTTCCAATCCTTCGAAAATTTGTTTTACTCACAGGCGCCAAATTTGGAAATTGGTTATTGAATTGCCTGCAAGTTCTATACACCACTTTTTGACATTTGCCATGAATTAAAAAGAGATTAAACATATCCTCGTTTGAATAATCAGCCATTTTATTATCAATCTGGTGTTTTTCAAAAATTTGCACTTCAAATTACCAACAATTCTTGTTGAAATATCAAATTCGAATGAACGAAGTGACAAGTTCATTAATTTTAGGCACCTGTCAGGTGAGCGTAGCCAGTTCAGCTACTTGATTCAAATATTTCAAAGCATTCTCTGTTAGTTCTTGCAAAATCATCAAAATTCAATATATTCCCAAATTATTTCGGGAATATAAGAGATGGGTATAGTACATGCTGATACAATTCCATCTGAAATTTGACACTTCATCTGATGGCGATATAAAAATTGGCACGTGCCATTTGAAAAAATTGAGTTCTTGCTGTTTGAAAAAGGCCAAATTGAAAAATCTGCTTAAAAATTCCTTGATCCTTCTTCTATCCACGCAAGCAAAAATTGTGTCTGTAGTGCAAAAGATCTACGAGCTACAATTTTTTTAAATGTTTCACAAAAATCGAGTTTATAACCAAAATAATTAAAACTGTCAAAAGTTTTGACAGATAAGTGCCAACAACTTGGGTATTTTATGCCTTGCTCGAATGTCGGTTCTACATGTATAATAAAAAAGGTAGATTGCCATTTGAAATAACAAAGTGATGATCCACTTCCGGTATAACCAGAAATGGTATCACTTCGAAAACATTTCACTCCAATTGGAAATCGCTAGTTATGGCCGCGTATAAAATTTCAGCTTGATATTGTAATTGGAACTCAAAAAGTTTTTAACGGACGGTCCCGGTGGATATCCTTGTATATTTTCATTCTTTTATATATAAATCATAGGTGAATTGGAATAAAATAAGAAGAATATATTTTTTCCTTTCGAAATATTCAGTGTGCGGGCTAAAGGGCAAATTAGAAGTATTTGGGGAACGAGTTTATCGATCTGTCTCAAATTTTGGGATACGAGTAAATAGATACTCATTTACAATTCGCCATTGTTTCCAGAGCTTCTAATTATAACGGACATCGACTACAACTTTGCCTTTCTAATGCCATGGTATACTTTTTATTTTTTTTATTAATCGACACCCTTTTTCGAGCATTTTTTATTAGGTTTTATTTTATCTAAAATTAACCACTATTGAGATGTTTTTTATCTTCATTTTTGGAATTATAAAGTCATATTCTTTGCCCAAAAAATTGACTCAGATTGAGTAAGATTATACTGTTTTTAGTGTAACGAGATAACGTACTTTTCGAAGCTATTTTATATACAGGGTGCTCAAAAATCACTTGCCAACCCTATAAAACTGATCTGCCAAAAAAGAACGTTTTTTTCACCTTTTTTCTCTACTTTATTAGAACCGTACTTTGAATTAGTAGTGTTTGCTATTAGGTTTCCTTATACCTGAAATTGATCGTATTCATTTTCTTCGCGATTTTATCAGAAGTTGCAGTTCATTCGGTAAATTTAATCATTAGGCGCCGTTGATCATAGAAACAGCCGATGCCATTTTCTATGTTCCACAATGTTCTATGTAAGATTCTATTAATTTCAGCCTCAGTTTGACGAAGTTCATTCAAAATTATTCAAAAATAAAAATATTTGAACATAACAATCACACTAATTTCATTTGTCTATAGGTTCTTTTTGTTGAATAAAATGGCAAATAAATACTCAAATCAGGATATGATTTATGTATTTATTATTTGTAGTCAATGTCTAGAAATAATAAATTAAACTTGCAGAAAATTCACCGAAAAGTACCCGAATTCGACAATAATATGATTGTAATTTTCAAAATTGTTTTTTGCAAATTGGTCGTAAGATAGGTACTTCTCATTAAATTTTCTGCAAATTTGACTAATGATTTGTTGATATTGACCATGAATGCTGAAAAAATTCATAAAATTCATTTATTCAACAAAAACTATACACAAACAACAAAATTAGTGTTATTGTTATCATAAGATATTTTTCAAATATCAAACTGAGACCGAAATTTATAGAAACATAGAACATTGAGAAAATGGCATTGAAATTAGATCCACTTTGTCTGTTTCTATGTTCTACGTCCTAATGATTTGAATTACCGACGGAAGTGCAGATTTCTGATGAAATCGCGAATAAATGAAAACGCACCATTTTAAGTAAAGATGAATCTAATAGCAGTCAATACTTATTCAAATTACGGTCCTAATAATGTAATAATATAGGTTCTCATTTTCGATAAATTAGTTTTATTGAATTGACCAGTGATTCTTGAGTAAGTTACATTAAAAAATAACACTTGTAACCTACCTAATTACTAATACAATGTAAAATAATAATAATAGTGAGTTTAATTTGAATAGGTTGACACTTTGTTGTTTACCCTGCTGAGTCGTTTAGATGGGTCGTGGATTTTAGTTCCCTTCAAGCATCCAATGTAAACAGTTCCTCCCCAATGAAATGAACACAAATAATTCAAAATTATCTATTTGATATATAATCTAGACTTTACAGTTCAGCAGGTTGGTGGCTATCCAAGAAAATGATTGAACTCCTCCAAAACTAAATCTGTGGAACCGAATGTTGTTGTCCTCTTCAGAAATGAAGCGTTACTTTTGTCCTGCCCAAAAATAAAGATGTCGTTTTTGTCCTCCCCAAAAATAAAGCTGTTGTTTTCGTCCTCTCAAAAATTAAAGCTGTTGTTTTTGTCCTCTCCAAAAAGCTGTAAAAGTTTTCATACATCACCTTTTTCTCGTGATAGGTACAAGTGTCCTCTCCTCAGCTCTTATTTGAATATTGATTTTAACAAATTAAAAATGAAAAATAGCCTAGATTAATATATAGATATACATATAATAAGAAAATAAAATGGTGATTGAACACACCAGACTTTCAAATCAACTATAAAAAAAATCTATATAGGATGATAAAAAAATATCACTTATTTTCTAGGCCATTCGAATGAAGCAGAAAAGAGGTTAGCAAGTAATAAATGATGTTAATAAGCAAAAGAAATTTAAGATAAATATGAAAGAAATGAAATGAAAAAAGCGATGTCGATTCATGCTGAAAGGAAATTAACGAAGCAGTAAAATATTCCTATATGAAAATTAAGAATTAAGAACGTAGAAACCATAGATCCATGCTGTAAGTAAATGTGACCTAAAGAGAATATAGGATTATCGAGGATGGATACTCAAAAATCTATGCACATGTTGAGAATATTAATTTAAAGATGGAAATTGAAAATAATTACTTAGTTGTGCGAATTAAAAGAAAATAAAGCGGATGACAATGGATTTATAATTACCCCTTTTGTTCTAAAGGGTTATGAAACAATTCACAAATTATTGTGATTAATTATCTTCTCGTGGTTTCAACGAAGTTTTCAAAGGAAATGAATGAACTCCGGTGTTCTCTCATGCATATCAGTTGTCGCCGATGGTGGAGGGGATCCTTCACAGAATGAATGGTCATAGAATTAATGTGACTTGCACCGTGTTAATCTAAAGGTAAAGTAGTAGCTGCCGCTTAGCAGGCTACACACTATCCTGGTTGAGCAAAAAAGATGACACTATAAGCCCTAAGATGTTGATAAAAAATCATAACTTCAGATAGGACAAGTCTCAACAAAATTCGCTTTTCAAATCCTTCAATAAAAAAATTTCTATTTCTATTTCTCTCCGGTGTAACCCGAAGTGGTACCACTCTGGAAACAATTGGAAATTGTAGCTCAATATCCATTTACTCTTATCCCAAAATTTGAAATTGATCTATTATCCCGTTCTCCAGATACTTCTAATGGGCTCTTTATAGCGGACAGCCTGTATATAAGATGTCTGACAAATTTTCTCAAAAATGTGAATTTTGCCTGAAATAAAAACACCAATGAAGCTCACTTATAATAGAACTAACGAAAGTTACTCATCACTGATGAATGAGGAAATATCAAAACTGATTCATAACAAAAAAACAATCAAAAACTATCATGATTACTCAGAAGTATCTTTATTACTATTCAAAATTCAAGAATTGCAACGTCCAGAAATACTGAAATAGGTATCGTTAGCACAATCTTTCTCATTACTGTTAGCTCTAGACACTTAGATTGCGGAAATCAGACAAAAGTGTTGAATTTTATTTATAATCTCAATATTGGACTCCATTGATGGAGAAACAACCTACATACAAGTTTGCAAAATAATTTCAGTAAGTGGATCAGACTCATTTCTTTTCGTGTACCCAAATAGAAATCTGTTCCAGGATGAAAATGTAAGTTTCTCTGTCAGGCGTATAATCATCACGAGTCATTTTATAGGTTCTGTTGCAGGAGTTTTATTCGAAATGTGTGTTGACTATCATCGACATGTCAGATAATGTTTTAAATCCATCAAACCATCAAAAAGCGATCCCTAAGAAGAAATGCATTAATATAGATCAGATGATTTATTCTACATTCTCAGAATTTTAAATGGAAATAAAACATGTTTCAAAAAAATAAATCTGAAACAGAATGACACGTACTGGAGTACCTTTTATTATTATTGTAGAACAGTTTTCCCAATTCCTAAGAAAGAATATATTAATGAACAGAACAATCCCTTCTATTGTATAATGTAACAAACTTTTTTCAATTTCTACTTTCAAGTAACAGATAATAGATACGTTTGCTTTCGAATCGTCTCCGTACTCAAGGGATTGTGCAAATTGGCTCCGTTGTTCGATTTGTACCCCACCAATCACAAATCATTGTCTGTATTACAAGCAATACATTGTGATGTGATTGAATAATCATACCATGTAGATAGATACATACAAGTTTGTGCCAAACATTAGTACACGAGTCACACCCAATTTGTTCTTTTTTTATTGATTCCTGTTCCTTTTTTGACAGAATGATTAGCCTGATATCGCATGGCCTGAAAACATATCCTGGAATGATTATATATTAGGATAAATACATTCCAACGAATGAGTGTCTTCCCTTGTTACAGATATCTTATCCGAGTCTAACACACCGCCATATATCACTAATGAATTTAGCAATCTTCTTCAAATATGCCTATCTCAAAGTTACTTTCAATTTCAGTCTAAATTCTTCAAACAAAATTCAGGTCTTCCAATGGGTTCACCTCTTAGCCCTCTACTAGCTGACATTTTCATGAATAATTTAGAGAAAAACTCAATATGAAACACAGATTTCGCTTAAAAACACATTACTTTCTGGTATAGATATGAAGATGACATTTTGGTTGGTTTTCGTGGTTCAAACAGACAAATTCAGCAATTTTTAAATATCCTGAATAAAATACATTGCTGCATCAGCTGCATATAACTCCATGATTCATAGAGCTTACTCTGTTCCCCTCTCGAAAGAAAATTTTGAAACTGAACTTGATATCATCAGAAAAATTGCCTCGAATAACAACATACCACAACATTTTCTAAATACAATCATTAAACTTAAAAGTTATAAAAATATTACAATTCACCGGAATATACATAAACTATAGCATTATCAGCCAATTACATCAATGAACCATCGTCAGAGGTTTTCCTCCGATAAACATCCAGTGTACGGGCCTCAGTCATGAAACACTGAATGCTATAAAATCGTTATTCAAGTGTGAAGTAATAAAAGATCGGTTCAAAATTTTATTTTCATTCTCTACTTGTACTTGCCTACTCATGTATTATATATATATATATATATATATATATATATATATATATATATATATATATATATATAACTTTATATAAAAACAATTTATATATATATATAGCATTATATACATCAATGAACCTTCGTCAGATTTCTCTCGAGCAGTATTACTAAAACCGAATGAAAACCTATGACTCTACCGGTCATTATTTCCTTCTGAAAGAAACATACAAAGAATTTTATTTACTACATTATATTATAATATAAAATTTGCATCTGCTCGGATAAATTTTGCTTCAGAATACAAATCTCTATATTTTTGTGAAAGTTTCTAGGAATCACTCCAGTTGTATAAATTATAGAATGAATGTTTTTCATTTCCCATATTTTTGCATCTCATGTGCTGATATAATTTTTCCTTCTATTAATTTTGTATATTATGCGCATCGGGTATGGAATACCAATTATGTATGTTATTTGATTTTGTTTATTCGTAAGGATGATATATGTGGTTTACTGTGTTGCAAAGAAATGTTTCATCAAAATAAGGTCTATATTTGCCGTTTCCGTCAGGTTTATTTTTGTAATATTTCTTTCTCTTAGAAATGAGATCATATTTTATGGCTAACTTAAAATGAATAATATTAGTGACGGCATTATGTCTTTCCAAATAATCTGTTAGGACAAGTATAGAGGAAGATGATAACATATGAAAAATTGTTTCTGAAGAAAATCAACATCTACGGCAAGAAACGTCTATATCTTGTTTGAGAATGGGTTTTTTATAATTCCTTGTGAAAACAATCTGATCATGGATTGTAATTACCAAGCCTTATGTTTCATCGAACAATCCTCCAGATACTAAGCATCTATTAGAAGCGATCTCATCAATTTAATCATTTTTCAATTTTTTTGGGTGATTTCCGTATTATTCCTTCTGCAACCAACTCTCTTTTTTAAATTTATTATCAAATATATCAAAATCAACTTGCTGCATTGTCAAATTCAGAGGTGTAGATTTTAATCTGAAGCAACAACAATATCATGTAATTCAGACATTCTCTATTCATCATGAAAATGAGAACGTAGAAGAAAAATCTGTTAACTGTTGAGATTGTTTATTACAGTCAATCCACGACCTCGAATATGCCTAGGTAGTGTAACTCTCTGAATTTCTGTCTTTGAGTGATGCTTATGATATTTCCAAAACATTTTTCCTTGTTTCACATTGTAGTTCATTTAGATCTGTTTTAGACCATTTAATATTACCAAAAGAGGACGCTTTAATAGGAACCGCGTATGGATTGATAGTCACGAGAAGGTTTTTCTAGTTGAATAACTCTTGATGATAATTTTCAGTGTTTTATAATATATACTTCTATATTTTCTTCAGTGGTTCTATAGTTAATTGTCTTTTCTTGTACCAATCTTAGATATTCATATGTATATACATGGGCTCAATGTCGGTTTTGGTAATCTTTATATAATGGGAGAGGATCTTTCCTTTTTCAATAGAAAGAGTTTTAGATTTAAGAAACCCAAATTCCATATGAATATCTCTGAAAAGTTTTTTCAAGTAGCCTTTTAAGATGAAATCTAGCATATAATTTAGAATCCTCGAAATAAATTAAATGAGTTGACTTAAGTTCTGCTGAGAGACTCTTCAATCTAAAGCCGAAACTGGTAGCATTTAATTCATTAGATAATGGATTAAGGCGAAGACAAAACCAAAGAGCACTTAAAGAATCTTCTTGAAAAATGCCTCTTCTGATTGGAATAACTTCGGATGTTAACGTGTGATTGAGAATATTCAAATAAAAATTGATTCTCCAACTTTTATGTCAATTTCATAAATTTCTTGAAGCTATGAATGAAGGGAATTATTGAAAGCCTTTTGGAAAGCAATAAGAGCTGCATAAATACCACTTTTTTGTATGAGCTTGATTCAAAGCAACATAATCAATTACAAGTGACTCTTTAGTACCAAGCTGCTTTTTTATATCCTTTTTGTTGTTTGGAAATAATATTATAACTTTCTAAATGTGTATAGATAAGTTGGTTGATGTGTGCAGTTGGAATTTTATATATCGTTGAAAGGCGGGTAATTGGACTATATTGAGACCGATCAATGATACTATCAGTTTTCGATTTCAAATAAGTAATACGTTGTGTGAAAAAATAAACGAATAGCAAAGGAGATCTCGATTATAATTGAAAAATATTCTGCCAAGAATTAATTACCTAAAGTTACGAATACCATCAACACATGGGTATCTCCAATTCCCTGTATTTTTAAAACCTGATGTTATATCATCATTAGAAAATATTTTAAATCTTTTTTAGAAAATCGAAACTTTTTTTTATATTCGAGGTTTGCACTGGAATTGTCTTGCCTTGGAACAGCCCCAGTTGTAGACCAATCAGTTAGAATATGAATTTTTAGAACTTCGTTTGTAGTAATATTTTCATGTGAACCAGAAATAAGTTTGTTCAAATATTTTTCATTATTTTTAGATAGCTTGTTTCGAAATTTTCTGTCTGAATTGATGTGTAAATATATTCTTTTAATTGTCCATCATGTCATATATATATATATATATATATATATATATATATATATATATATATATATATATATATATATATATATATATATAAATATATATAATATTTACTTGTTTACATAGAATGTGAACCATAAATTTGATTTTGTTTTATAGAGTTTTTGTTTTCAAAAATGCATGCACATATGCACTCAGTCCAAGGTTCACAATTTCGAAATTCACACGAAATTATTGAAATCGCTTAAATATGTTCTATGCACCCATTATGAAAGTAGGAAAATTAATTCTTGCAATGACAATCCAGATGAGTTATTTAATGTTTTTCACCAAGTTATAATTATTGTGTGAATATATTAGTATCGTTTGTAATAACGAAGCGACCATGACGTACGAATATTTCGACCAGTTTGATATGATTGAATGTTATATTCAAAATAATTATGATGCTAATACTGCAGAAGCTTCTTATTTGTATCGTATATTCGATAAACTAAGGAAAACCTCATGAACCATAGTAAATTCAACGTCTCAAGGATATAAAAATATGAAGTGGTTGATGGAGAAGATGCAAGAAAAATTGATATGAATGTTATGAAATGAGAAATTATTCTAGTTTATGCAGTCAAGAAATTTCCAAGGTCGACTCGAGTTTTGCAAGTTGTGTCGCAGTTTTTGAGAAATGAAATAGACTGATGAACCTCACGTCAGTAGTGATGGAATACTCAATAGTCAAAATGAACATTTGTGGTCGGTTGTAAAGCCAAATTAATATTCAACGTCAAGGCCATGACGGGTTAGATGTTACAAAAACATTTGATTATTTATCTGGATTGCCATTGCAAGAATTATTTTTCGAGCTGTCTCAATGAGAGCACAGAACAAACCTAAGATATTTCACTTTCTAAATTCTGTGAATAGACATAGAGTTACTAGATAAATGGAAAAGGTTACAGTTTTCGCTTTTTCGTGGAAACACGAAAACTGACTGAGTGCAAGGAAAATAAAACTCTATCTAACGAAATTTTTTGAACATGCAAAACAAATTAGCCGTTGGACGAAAAAATTACATTCCTTCCACGTGAATAACTGCCTATAGAATGTCAGAACCATTTTTAAGTAACTTCAAAAACAAACGAGATGATGAATTCCTGAATCCAAAAATGTTCATAACTTGCAAATAACTTCAAAACGAAAAACATGAATCTTTTGAGGCAATTGATTCCTGTAGCAAAAACAATACGAGGAAGGGTGATCATTTTCCTCTATTCACAATATTTCACATAGTTACAATACTAAAACGTCGTAATCTATCCATCCTGTAGAATTTTACGTATATCGACAGGAAAATAGACAAATAACTGAGTTCTCAACACAAAAAGAAAATCACGTTAGATGATAAGAATTGACAAAGAAGAGTAGACCAAGAAGAAAAAATTGTTAGAAAATGGTTAAAAACCTGCGAATATAGCTTAAGCGCGCTTTTTCAGAGCCGCAGTGGCTGGAACATAATCGCCAACGTCCACTTGGCGACAGCAACATAAAAAAATTTAACATTTGAGTAGCACCTCGTAAAATTGAATTGTTACTCACTCGACTTATCACAACACATTTTCCAGTGCAAGTTGGATTTTAAATGAAAGGTCTCGATTTTCTAAAATAGAATACATGCGATTTGAAAAATTTTCAAACGAAGATATAACATCAGTTATTAAACACACAAAAAATTGGAAATCTCCAGGTGTTGATGGTATTCATAACTTTTGGTTCAAAAAATTCTCTTGCGTTCATGAAAAATTGGCTGAATATTTTTGATTTATAATAAAGAACCCCGCATCTACCCCTTTATTTTTGACAAAGGGAATTTAATACCGAAGAGTGCTAATACTATTGATCCATCTCAATATAGACCAATTACTTGCCTTCCAACAATATATAAAATTTTAACTGCGTTTATTAGCCAAAAATTTATGCACATTTGGGTAATTATAATATTTTTCCGAACAATAAAAGGATGTAGAAAAAACACCTAGGTACTAAAGAGCAACTTATAATTGATTCTGTTGCTTTGAATCAAGCTCAAACTAAGAAGAGAAATATTCATACAGCCTTCATTTATTACCAAAAGGTTTTTGATAATTCTCCTCATTCATGGCAATTTTGGAAATTTATAAAATTGATAAGACACTTCGTATTTTTCTTGAATTTGTATTGAAAAGTTGGAGAACCAATATTCATTTAAATATTTCAAAACCATCTTTAACATCCGAAGTAATTCTAATCAAAAGAGGCATTTTTCAAGGAGTTTCTTTAAGTGCTCTTTGGTTTTGTCTTTGCCTTAATCCATTATCTCATGAATTAAATGCTTCTAGTTTCGACTTTAAAATAAAGATTCTATCAACAATTCCAATAAGTCACTCAATTTATTTAGATGATATTAAATTATATGCCGGAACTAGATCTCGTTTGAAAAGTCTACTTGAGATTACTTTCAACTATTCCAATGATATTAATATGAAATTTGGGCTTCCAGAATGTAAAAATCTTTCTATTGAAAGGGAAAGATCACCTCTGATTATATAAAGATTTCCAATATCGAAATCGAGGCAATGCATCAAGGAGATACATATAAATATCTTGGATAGGTTCAAGAGAAGACAATTAACCATAGCAGTACTGAAGAAAATATTAGAAGTTTATATTACAACAGACTTAGAATTATCATCAAGAGTCATTTAACTAGTAAAAACCTTTTCAGAGCTATCAACTTCAATGCAGTTCCTATTCTTACATCTTCTTTTGGAATTATTAAATGTTCTAAAACTGATCTAAATGAATTACAATGTCAAACGAGGAAAATGCTTTATAAATATCATAAGCACCACCCAAAATCAGATATTCAAAGAGTTACACTACCTAGACATCTTGGAGGTCGTGGATTAACTGATTTGGACAATCTTCATAGTAAACAGAATTTTCATCTACGTTCCCATTTTCATAATAAACAGAGAACGTCTAAATTACATGATATTGTTGTTGCTTCAGATTATAATCTTACACCTCTGAACTTGACAATGCAAAAGGTAGATTTTGATATATTTGATAATAATTCTGAAGGAGAAAGTTGGATGCAGAAGGAAATACACGTAAAGCACCCTAAAGAATTGAAGGATGATTATATTGGTGAAATCGCATCAATATAATCATCTTCCGCGACAAACGATTTTTGAATAATTCTTTTTGTCTCAAGTTTACATATGTAGACTCCTCGCGAAGTTTGTCGCGGAAGATATTTGTCTCATCAAATATTTACCGACGGGAGGTTTTATCTCGGAAACAGAGGCCCAGAACACCATTTCAACGGGATTATTTCGCTCGTTTTGTACCGTTGATGTGATTCACGGACCGGCGAAAGTTGTCTTCAAGTGTTGGAATTTCTAACGTTCTCACATCTGTTTGTTATTGTTCGTATGTTTCTCGATGCCGGTATCGGATTCGCAGTCTCGGTCCATAGAGGGCGACTCTCGTACGTATGTACGAGGTGCGTCCTTCCTGGAATCGATACGGTACCCTGATGTAGCTTGATAGGATGCTGAGAAGCGATATGCGACACTGATGAGCTCCTAATAAGGGCGAAACTGCAGTCTGCCGCTTCGTTTCTCTGCATCCTTCTTAGTTGCACTATTGTGGCTCTTGGGGGCTGCGTGTATGGCGGGCAGATTTGGGAACTAGCTCTTGTCAGGAAGGATTATTCATTGATCTACGGATTTTTGAGTAATTCTTTTTGTCTCAAGTTTACATATGTAGACTACTCGCGAAGTTTGTCGCATCATATATACATATATATATATATATATATATATATATATATATATATATATATATATATATATATATATATATATATATGCGAGTATAAGTACATCTCATCCTATATGAAGCTATTGCAGGAGGTATATATGAAAACAAATGGATCAAAAATAAAGAACTATAATAACTGATATAAATACTATTATGTAACACCCTGTATATTCTGGTAGATTGATATATTCTCATTACATTTAACGTTATCCTAAGATATAATGATTCCAGGATATGTTTTGATTATAATCATTGGCTGGCAATGGTATTAATTACCGGGTGGTGAATTTATATTTTTCATGAAATCAGTTTGATCGCATAAACAGATATATGGGCAACTCGTCGGGGCCAAACCCTTTATATATATATATATATATATATATATATATATATATATATATATATATATATATATATATATATATATATATATACCGAGATACCTGCAAGTAAGCGAAGTACATCTCATCCTCGCGTGAAGCTCATTTCAGGAGGTATATATGATGAAAACAAATGGATCAAAATGAAACAAAGTATGGCTTCATTCCACAAGGCAATATAATAGATCTGCAACGTGTACCAGAAAGGCTAACTAAAATATATCCATAATGAGAAAGAAATATAATAACTGATATAAATACCCTTTAGATACTGTTTCATTTACAATAAATTTGTTTCGGATGTGCTTATTACCGTAGGTAATGTCAGAACATTCCAGGATTAAATACGAAAGAAAGAGAAGAAGGAAATAGAGATATTCCCCAGTGCCCACGTCGCATTATTTTCGCGTGGAAAATATGACCTCAACGCAACGTAGATAGTTTCTTGAATGACATGATTATTCAGTTACACCACAATGCTTCATTTCTTGTGCTATACAGGCTGACTTCTTAATGATGAAAATTTAAAGGGCAAATGTAATTTTCATTGGTAAACATACTCTTGACTATGATTGCATCCGAAACATTCGAAGTTGGAATTTTTTTTGAGATCAGTGTTTTTCAACGTGTAATATAATAATAATAATTGAAATTTACTACTACAAGAACCAAATAGCTAACTTACGGTGGGGATTATACTGAGGGGTTCGTCATGGATATCGACACTTGGGCCTATGTCACTTTGTATCCCCTTTCTAGGCACAACATCCCCTGATCAATCCTTACAAAGAAGTCTTTAACAGAGCGAGGGTATTTCTTCGTCAAATCGCTCACTTTCAGCATTTCCGCTCCCATTCGGTTACCCTGGGAGTTGGTGTTTCGACCCCAATATCAATCCTGTATTATGATTATTCTACAGTCCCATCTTGCACAGGTATATCTGAACTTGCGATGCACCGTCACTATCTGGTCAGGAGCCGTACACTAGTTCGACTGCTTTTAAATGCCACCCTTATCCAGGTTTTACTGAATGATGTACCCAGCATTTCCTTGGACTATCGAAAACCTCGATCATTCAACAAGATGTTGCTATGTTGTTCCCCTAGCCAATCCTTAATAACACAGGCTGAAATCCTAACCGCGGTTACTGGTCCTATAACAACATTCTTAGCTAGGCAAACCTATCTGCAATCTTATTTACTCTGATCCCGATATGATCCGGAACCCAGAGTAGATGAATGTTGTTCTATCACCAGTTTGTCAAGTGCCTGAACGCAATTCCAGACCACCCGGGAAATAATCCTGTATGCAGCCAGGTCTCCTAGAGCAGCCCGATTGTCGATGAAGATCGTGATACACTCATTAGTTGTACCCAGTTCTGCCAACCCCTCTCATCTATCCGGCAGTAAACTCCACTACCTAATTCCTCTTTGATCTTTGTGCAATTGGTGTACCAGATGTACCCTCCACCTGGAAAGGAATCCTTCCTTTTCCCACTCTTGTCTGGATGGAATTTTCCCCTCGATCTTATCACCGAAGTGGACCTTGACGTGGTTCTATCCGTGCGACCTGTCCTTAGTTTATAAGCAGTGAAAATTCCCCTGCTTATGATTGTGAGGTGCAGTGGTGCGATCCCCATAAGTACATCGAGCGCCACAGTAAGGATGTTTCTTTGAGTACCTACCGAACTTCACACCGTCGATGATCTGGGCCTCTCTGGAGCCTAGTTTTCCACCCTCGTCCACTCGACCAGCGAGGCGTACTTGAGTTTGGGAAGGACAACGATTTTAAAATACCACATCAAGCGCCACGTACCGCTAATGGTCTTCCTACATATCATGAGGGTAGCAGAAAACCTGCCAGTCCTCAGCTTATGGTGCTGACCGTAGCTGAGCTACCTATCCAGTATTATCAGTCTGATCCAAAAAAGCCTCGAATATGCTTCCACGTGAAAACAACTATTTCCGTTCTTTTTGGGTAAACCCCCAGACCTGAGGATATACACCAGCATTTCACTCTTTTCAAAGTGTATTCATACACTGCATATTGTCCCACCAGTAGCTTATATTCAGAGCCCTGCATAAGAGGATAATGCTCGAAACCCAAGAAAGTCACACGGTATCCCTTAGGGACATTCACGACGTCCTAGTTACTCTCTGATAATCAACTGGCCGATGGCCCCGGTGCCTCACAGCGGCAGTGGGGCTGCTTCTAAGTTCTCCTTCCAGGGGCAAGGGAGGATACATGAGACTCACCAGCTCAACATTCACGCATAATAGGAATGTCTCATTTGCTTGGCGGGGTCATTTATGAATCCCTCATATTCACCTCAGAATCACAATTAAGCAAATTCCTTCTGTATCGATGCTGAGGAATCCCAAATTACCATCAGCGATACACTATCAAGCATAGGCACAAACGGCAAGGTTCTGCAGTCCCTTGCGCAGGTGCGTGTCTATCAGTAGATACTATTTTCAAAAGAAAAGTTAAAATCATTTGAAGATAAACATAAATCTGCAAATTTTGAATGACATTCACTTCAATAATTTCGATTTGATATGACTTTCAACAGGAGTTTCCGTACTTTTTGCATTCGCAGATATTCTATGACAATACAATGTTAACGTCTAATGATAAATGAAAGAAAATTTGATTCACACTTATTTACTATATTTGTAACGAAAGAAATCCAATCATAAATTCACAAATTTGACAGGCTCATTTTCAGAGAAGAAGAAATTAATAAATCAAGATTTCAAACACAACGTTCAACCACTCCATATAAAATTTAGATGAACTTGGTGTAGATGCCGAATTTGCCCTCAGAAATGCTTATGATAATAAATAGCTTATTAAATGTCAAACTTCCAAATATTCAAAAATAATCTCAACGGTTTCCAAAGAATCGATCAAGATTGCCACATCTTAAAAACCATAAATATCCAATCAATTTGGGATGAGATAATTTTACCGAAGTTAATAAAAGTAATATAGTTGTAGAATTAAGCAAAATTGACTATATTTCTAAAAGGAAAACTTTTCTTGTTCTCAAAATTTATCCAAAATTTCTTTTGATCCCACTAATCAATCACAAAATAACATTGAAAATTTATTGGGATATATCAAACTTTTACTGGATAACGCAACCAAAATCCAAGTAATCGTGAATAATTCACTAGCTCCCCAATTATATCCACTCATTGAACTTCATAAGCTGGGATACCCTATGAGACCAGTTATTTCCTATATTTGAGTTCGTGGCGTTGAGATATCTCATTTGTTAATTAATTGAGTAAATTGTCAATGTTATGTCAAATACTATATCAAACAATCCTATGAACTAAAAGATAAAATATGAAATATACATCTTGCTCATACCGTCAAATTAACTTATGTTCATGTACTGTCGGTATTATCGTAAGGAGTATGGAATTCAATATTGAATCCTTAAATTCAACACGAAATGTTGTTATGCGATATTGTGTTGAACAAAATTGATTCGTTTTAAGTCTTTATTTTACCGTTACAGCGAGGGCCTTATTATGGAAAATCCAGTCAGCCCCCTATCAGCAGAAATTTTTATGAATAACTTAAAGACTGCAATATAAATGAACCTTTTAGCTAAACAGTTTTCATCTTAGTTTCGGTATGTGGATATCATCGTATGTTTTTTTGCTCTCACGGTCAACTAAATATTTTTGAAAAGTTCACAAGCTCAATTCGTCCACAAATAAAATTCAGTACCAAACTGGAACAAAACGATTCAATCATTTCATAAACCGGCTCATACGGAAATCATAACTGATAATACGTCGTTTCTTCATGTTCAATATAAAATGGCAGCAACCACAGCATGATCCACAAATTATTAATTGTTCCTTTATCTTGAGATAGATTTGATGAAGAACTTTGTATTATTGATCAAATATATAACTGAAATACTCAACAGAACACGAAAATAGTTGAACACTATACTTCTATGATACATGAGTTAGAGGTATTCCATGAAAATTATTTTCCTAGAGCCAATCTGAACCCACTACGAACTAGCGTTATGCAATATATTTTGGCAATTGTTCATAATATGGAATAATTTTTGAGTTATTTACCACCCATTGATGATTGTTAAAGATAAAGGGTGTTACAAGTTACGTTAAATCAACTTAGCTTAGATATTCATAAAACGTGTCTCGTTAGATAAGATGGATCATGTCACATACATTGCTCAGAATTGGTCGGGTAAGATAAATCTAACATTGTGCACATTTTGTAGATTATGAATCATTATAAGTTTTAATTAATTTGGAAAAATTATTCATCTGATTGATAATCATCTAATAGAACTTCAACCATGCCGTCTTCTTCTTCTTTCTGCTGGGTACAAGTAAATTCATCGAAGAATATTAATATTCAAGGAACAATATTCAACCTTTCGTAGAATGTTAAATATCCCCCCTTGAAGGAGCTAGTTTTCCAATCTACCCTTCATAATCACCGTCAACCGGGGCCACAGAGCAGAAGTACAGCACAGTCAGATGTCACGAATAGGAACAATGGACTGCAGTTTCGGTCTCGTTTGACCTAGTCAGCATTGTCTACCCATTCGTAACACCAGGCTATGCCGTTACCTACTCATCTCAATTCGTTGGAGAGAACGTAAGCATGTAAATGTCACTGCGCCCTACAACGAACCGAAGCAGAGGCTACCTCACCATCGCCCCGCGAAACGGTGAAAACAAAGAGTAGATAGAACAGGAAAACGTTAAGTGGTCACACTAGTTCGATAACATACCGCCATGCGACACTCACGTATCAGACAGATGCGGCCGTGGAAGGACCGACGCTCCTCATTCCTATGTGGTTTACAACAAGGCATACACAAACATCTCAAAACAAGTAAATTGTTCAGAGAGCGATGCATCAGATATCTCCTCGCATATATCTTAACAATCATCTTCTACTGGTGATTCCACATTGGAGCACGATTACCTCGAACAAAATGATCCAACTTTTTTGCAGCCGCATTTAGCATCACACCCTATCTTGCAATTGCAAAAAATTGTATTGTGCAGGTGGGAGTAAAGTTCCAATGTATCGTTAATTAATTTCCAACCCCAATCCCTAGGTCTAGTTTACTACCAAGCCACACTTGAACTTGATAATATAGCCGAAATAAATGTTTTTGAGCAGAAGGTGAGGTTAGAGTGAGTGAGTTAGAGACAAGCTTACTGTACTCGTTTCTTCTCATGTATATTTTTCACAACAGATAAGTATCAAAACTTATCTGAGCACGTAATTTTTTTGGAGATCCTTATACAGAAAGAAGAAAGCGAATTCCATTGGTGATTAGAGCTTGTGGAGTAGACTGTACAATCAACTGAATCTTGTTTCTCAAACAATTTCGATATTGTAGTTCTACCCCTCCTGAAAAATGCTGATGTCGTGTCGCAGCCATTTATTGCATGTAAAAATAGTATGTGATTTTGGGATTTTGGAAAAGCACATTAACTTTTCGATGATTCGTAATTTCATCTTGAGGGCGACTGACATTGCTCTCCGTAGTCGGACACAAGAAGGAATTATAATCTCTATGATATTTAGCTTCGGCAGCTATTAAATCATGTTCAAACTCAATTCGAGTAATAATATCTTTCGCTGAATTATCAGAATGAGTCTGTGCTATATTCAGAATTCTTTTCGAACTCTTCATTCAATTCATTGCCACAAAATAAGCAACACTGTTTAATACAAAAAAGTGATTCTGTTATGCGTACTCTAGTACATGGAGAACTTATTCTTGATGTACCAGCTTGTTGTTGTTCATGTTGTCTTTTATTTGTAGTAATGATACTCGCCGAGTGTAGTTTTTTCGACACTGAACGTGAAATGTCACAGAAGTCTAGTCTTTCAGGTATTCCGAAAATTCATCACCTCTATCAATACTTGCATCGATTAACGTCTTTAGGCCACGCTCAACAGTAACACTTTCACTCTTGGACCAATGTTTACTACAAATAAAGCAATTTTTCGACATTTCTTTTACAAACAGAAAACTGCACGAATAATATTTCGGAAATATAAGCAATGATTACGTGTTCATACCACGAGGGAACGCTCGAAACTAATACTATTTTATTTAGTCCCTTACAAAAAGAGCAGGTATGCAGCGTCGCCACACGGACCATTGAATAGCAGACAGATGTTGCTCAAGGCCGTACGGTCCTAGAAAATGAGGGACTCGATTTTTTTTCGAGTTCATATTTTTAAAACTGTATAATATGTATGTATACGCCCCGAAACCTAATATTTTTATTTGTCTTGTCTTTCTGTAATGTATAAAACGGTCATTGACATACATATGAAGTACACAACATTTTCAACTGTTTGCATCGCTATATCTCCGAAATGGTGATTCTCAAGAAAAAAAGTGTAAAGACAGTTTTTATACATAATCGCTCAGTGATTTTTAATGATAAAACCTGCCGTTTAGTTGAAAAATGCAAAAAACAGAATTTTGCAACATTTGATCTTCAATAAATATTTTTGCACACGTCGGATCGATGGGGATTTTCGACAAATTGTTTGTAACAGTGTTCCCAACAGTCATACCAATTCACAGCTTCGTCGGAATTAATGTAACCTTACTATTCTTGAAGTTAACTTGACCGGGCTATAAGGTCGTTAAGTAAAACTTAAGTTACACTCTTCGTAACACATGATGGAAAGGTATATTTTTCAACTTCAAGTTAAGCAAGAGTGTACAATGCCTTAGCACAAATAAAACTTGTTATGTTACTCTGAAGCAAACATCATGATGTATCAGTGAAATCATTTCTTATCTATCTCCCTCTTGTTTCAGATCTAATTCAATGGCAAAAGTTTTGTTAACACAAAATGGGGAATATCCAGGTTGATCTAGCAAATCGATTATGTTGTTTTAGTGTATTTTTTTTTAGTTTTTTTTTATGCGCGCTTCTCAAGGATAGAGAGAGGGCCAAATTGTAGGATGTTGGGAAGATGTTGGACGGAAGTGAGTTCCACAGCTTACTGGCCCTGTAAACGAAGGAATTCTTATAGAGACAGGTTCAAGGGGTCGTTAAATGTACCGCCATATGATGAGAACTCCTTGCCAGCCTAGTGTTGTGGCAAAACATGAATTTTCCCTGAACAAGGTATTTCAGCTTCTAGGAGCATCTTCCGTGGAAGTATCTGTAAAACAGGGAAAGGTCAGCAACTTGTTCTCTGAGAGCCAGTGGTTGGAAATCGCGGGTGATCTCCATGAGTCTCGATGAGTCGCACGGTCCGTTTTTGCACACTATCCAACATCCGCAACGAATGTTTGGGTGCAGATCCTCATACATGGAAACAATATTCCAAAGCAGGTCGAATCTGCGCCTTATATAGAAGCAACAGCTGAGATGACGTGAAATATCGCTTCGCTCTGAAATGAAAACTAAGTTTAGCTGATGCTGACTTAGCTATTGCTGATACATGTACATGCCAGCAAAACCCGAAGTTGACCGTTATTCTGAGAAGGTGCATCGAATCTTTGGATGCAATTTGTTGGCCTCGCATCATTAGAGGAGGTTCTCCAGTGGCGGTCCTTTCTAGAAAACGTAGTTGCTTGCGTCTTGTTCGCTTAGAAGTTCACCAGGTTCAACTGACCACACTCAGATATTCTTTGTAAGTCAGAGTTCAAGCTATTAATTTATTGACATCTCTGACGCTGAGATTCCGCTGCTGTAATCAGCCGCAGACTACTGAAAGACTAAACCAGGATAGCATTGTCTGCAAAACCGAAGGTCTTGTTCTCTGTAGATGTTAGAAGATCGTTTAGCTTCAACAGAAAAAAGGTTGGCGACAGAATGGATCCCTGGTTTGCAACTGGAAACAATCAGATGTTATACCGTCGACCACAACTTGTATTGGTCCATTCGGAAGAAAGCTATTTATCCATTTCCGCATATACAGCAAGTTTATTCAATGGTCTGCTTCAGATTCCCCATGCTTCTCCATCGTTGATGTACAAATATGAGTCAGGTAGGCGAGCAGGTCTCCTGTCGATCTTTGTCTGCGAAAACCATACTGACGCTCGTTAATAATTCCCTGCAACTCAAGATATTTGATAAGTTCACCATTTATGACTCTCTCCATCACTGTGGACATAATGGAAAGAAGTGCAACAGGGCGGTAGTTGAATTGATTACTTCCGCTTGCCTGTTCAAGGAGTTTATCAGTTACCCCGTCGTTGAAATTGGTCTTCGCTCTTGCAGTTGTCAGGTTGCATACGTTGCGTATTCGTACGTTGGTTGTTCTTGTTTCCTCTATTGGATTTATCTTGTAAGCTCTGCTCTTGGCTGCAGAGGTTCTTTCGTAGTCTTTGTTTAACCATGGCTTTTGTGCTGTTGTTCTTTTCATGGAATGAGGAATGTAGAGATCCATTCTTGCATGAATGATTTCTGTAACAGATTCAGTTCACTGAATGGGAAGTACGCAAAGAATTCACGCAGCGTCGTTCTCCTCCGTGTCCTCTCTCTGGCATACGACATCCGATATGGTGACAACACAGAGGCCCCCTTTAAACCTAAATCTCGTATGTAACTCATACCCATCAAAACATAAATACTTGTGTCCGTTGTTTGACTTATTTGGGTTTCGGTTAGGGCCAGTAGATGGGGTTGTGCGTTTTGCAGATGCTGGTGGACTGCATCGACATTCAAGTTGTTGTGTCGCAGTCCTCTGATATTGCAGAACTCTATCAAGAGTTTGCTTTCTTTTCTAGAACATAAATGAATTAGTGAATTCGCCGGAGAAGTGCTCGACTTACCCGCATCATGAACCCTCGAAGCAGTCCTCCCGGAGATGCGAATGGGAGACTATTTTAACTCCGGATGATTTTTTCCCAGAAGAGCTCATCATGCTGCGTTGCCAATCCTTCCCACCCTGGAAACCGGATCATCTGCCAGATCCCCCAACTTTTACTAAGTTTGGGAATCAGTTCACGGGACCTATAGCGGGATGTTTTGGTATTACACCGGGCGACGGGGGTGAGACCGCCTGCCACACACAAGTTGATCTAGACCTCACTTATCAATCCTAGGGAATTACTGGCCAATTCAGAAACAACTTGTTTGAAATTGAATAGTAATCACTTCAAAGTCAAAGAAAAAAATTCACTTCAGCTGAGTGGTTTGATTTATATTTTCGCTTGTGTTCATATCAACAAAATCGTAATAGGAGGAGTGTTTTTAGGGCCGTTTTGGAAATTTGAGCTTCAAAACTTATTGATAATACAGTACATCTTCGAAAATGTGAATACAGTGTTTTTACACTACCCCGAAGAAATGAAGGGATAATTTCAATATTTCAAATTTCTTTTTTGGTAAGCAACTAATTATTAACACATGCTCTTTTTCGTATATGTCCGGATATTTCAGATCATGTCATAACTTCAGTAATTCAAATCCTTCCTATATCCTTAAACCTAAATTCTCACTCAACAATCACAGTAACGAACTCCAATTCGGTTAGTAGAGAGCTCTTTGAAACGAATTGGCCGATTATTTTAGCATTCACAGGTGATTCAAATGGCAAAACTTTGGATCTGCAATAACTGACACCAAAAAAAAAATATTCATGGGCATAAATTTGTCGTCGCATGAACCCATCAAACCGTTGGTTGACAGACGAACACATACAGAAGCTGCGGTATAAAAGAAATCTCTTCACAGCGCATCGTGAGATTTCTAGTGTCTTCTATCTGCACCACACGGCATGATTACGAAAACTCAATAGTGAGCTCAGAATGCCAAGAACGATTGTACAAACACATTCGAACAAACCTCAAACGTAAGGTAAGTAACCCTCGCGAAATTATTTTCTGAAGCTTTCCTTTTTGGACTCACCATCCACAATTGATTTCACCAAAAATAGAGGACACTATATTAGAAGTATCGTTCATCACTGAGAAAGTGAAAAAAATATATTGGTAGATTGAAGAGCTCCTCGCCTTCCGGATTTGATGTAATCACTGCAATTTTACTTAGGAGCTATGCGGAGACTTTATCTTATTCGTTGTCCGAAATGATGACCGCCTCCTTCGAAAAATTATCTTTGCCGTCTTTGTGAAAAATAGCCTTTTATGTGTACCACAAAAATTGTGGAATTATAGCAGATGAATTCATTCTTTTTCTTAATTGCCACCGAGTAAATCCTAATGAGCACCATGAATTTGTTAAGGGTAAATCCACTACAACCAACTTAATTTCGTGTATCAATGACTCGTCCAACTCTCTCGACTGCAAGATACCTAGCGATGTGATTTACTTTGACTATGCGAAAGCTTTCCATCGTACACCACTTATGGATTAAAAACTATATGACTTATAGAGAATTTGTTGTGAAGGTTGGAAGTATGTTCCCTACAGAGAGAAGTGATGTACCGCAGGGCTCTGTGCTTGCCCCCCTAATAAGTTTTATCCTAACGATCTGACATTCCAAACAGATATCAGAGTAAAAATGCTTCTTATGCAGAGGATACTGAGGAAATCATTTGGCCGAAGACTTGGATTGTTCCATTTTCCTGAACGATCGGCAGATACATTGAGTCTGATAGTCATGAAAAGACACCTGAGCAAGGACGACCTCGAGCAACAACGGTGATCCATGACCGTTTTTCAAGCTACTGCTAGGCATCTTCAAATGCAGGTTGATTAGAAAAATGGAGTTCAAATTCGTATTGAAACGATACGACGTCTCGGAGAAATTGGTTTGAGGCTTCGTGTCAAAGCTCGAGGTTCAGCTATAATTTTCCGAGAGAACATGTGAATTGGTTAGAAGCTGACTAGAAGAGTGTTTTGATTACAGATTAGTCGAGATTTTGTCTTTTTCATCGATCAACGTTCTCTAATGTGGCCAGTGAAACTTCATACCTACCTAAGGTTTTGGTGGAAAGTCAATAATTGTGTAGGAAGAAGTTCCTCTGAACGGCAGCACTGATTTACATTTCGTAAATAATGGAACCCTGAATGCTCAGAGGTACGTTACAGACATTTTAGAAGAACATGTACCATTTGCGACAAACATGGGTGAAAATAGAAGAAGCCAGCAAAACTAGCCAGCTATTATGAATGAGGTTCGGAACAAATCTCAGGTGATTTATTTTTTCCAAATGTTTTACATTTTTCATTACTAGTTTTATATAATTCCAATGAGTACCATTTTCTTTTCAATTCTTCTCAAGCTAGTTGATTGTTCAAGTGCTAGTGAATTACTGTAAAAATTATGCTTCAACATATCTAAACTTCTTATGAATAAATTCGAAATTTCGATTTTGTGCGTTAATTTCATGACGCAGTGTATAATGTTACATAATGTGATGATTCTAAATGATTATATAAAATATAATTTGAAGATTAATTTTCGGCAGTGTGAAATCAAATTTATAGCAACGCTGATAGTGATTGAAAATTGATTAGTTTAAGAACTTTCCAGATAACTTTCCACATGAAAACGTTTCAAATCATTGAGACATACCAGCAGAGACAATACAAAGAAAGGAAATTGTGGAACATCTCTCGTACATCGAGCAGTAGTGGGAGTAAATGCAAGACAGTAATGTACGTACGAAAAAGACCGAATTACCAACTTTACGTAAGAAAACTAATATCAGTCGCAATAACTTTATTCTCGGTTGATTTGAAAGGGGCAATGAAGACTCCCGTCTCTCTATTTTGCATGATCGCGCCATTTTCTGTGTCATATCAGTCAGATATATGATAATTGCGTTCGCAACAAACGACCAAAGTTTCTCTGTATCGTTATACGTCCAAGGGAAGCCATTAGTACAAATGTCATTCGTTTGAGAAGACTTACACATAACCGTCAAACTTCCAAATCACCCTACTTCCTGTAGGATATCGATTCGGAGCTGAGGAACAGGATGTACAACATTTCGATAGAGGATTCATTAATTCTCTCCGAGTCTACTACATGGTGTTTAACTGGATACTCCCAATAAAAAATTCATATTTGTTTCAAGCTTCAATAAACTTCAGCTTGTGACTCTATATGATGGAAATTTGATAGCCCAATTCACCAGATGATATGTTTATTTATCGCCATCACCAACAATGTACAGAAACAGCTGAATTTTTTCGTAGTGTTTTAGTTTATAGAAACAATTCACTCAAAGAATACAGAATACGCAACTTTCGATGTTAGAAACGAAATAACTTCCATCTCGTAATTTTTTTTCATCAACAGCACATTGCCTCGAATAAAATCGAATTTAGCTATAGAGTTACTCTGTTTTTGAAGATACGTAATGGTAATTTTGACATTCTGCAAGGATTTTTTCGAATAGAATCAAACAACGTTCAGGCATTTTTTTTGAACGTAAACTTTTATGATTTCATTAGGCAGATTCTATTTTTCTCTTCTCAAGAATATATGTTGTTTAAATATAACCCGTCCCTTCCCTGTATTCTTTTTGCGTGAGTAAATCATTGCCGGCAACAGATTCAAGGCAGCTTTTTTCGTTTTCGAATTATTCGGAAATTTTTTAAATCAGTCAAATGCCAATATCTCTTTTGTTTTTGAAGTAATGTTTAAATGGTTTTGACATTGTACAGGCACTTTTTATGTGAAATGTAAAATCGAACTACGCGAGGATATTCTTCAGCCAACGGTTTTGTTTTATTTTACAAACTTGTTTTAAAATGTGAACATTAGGTTACTTTGATTTTGTTTGGACAACAAAGTTTCTGTCATTTTCAAGAATATATCACGCATGCACTTAATTTTTTCATAAACTTGTGTTTTAATGGAAAACTGGAGATTGTATAACTTTTTCCCAAATTGATCTAGTAACTCGATATTGTAACGTGCTAAAATCACGTCACAACAATTTGAGTTAAACACTTGTTTCCAGTCAACCCTCTATGTTATATGTGTCACACCACTGGTTAACAATCTGATGCGCATAATCCGCATATGATAAGTACACGTGCTACTAGCATTCTTCAGTTTAGGCTTCCTTTTCTTTGCAGACCTTCAAGCGAATTAGTTGAACTTGAAAATCCTCCTAAATTGCAGTTAATTGATTAAAATTAAAATTTATATCTTGTATCTCATATACCTATATCAAAATATAGGTCTTAGGTGGAGACCCGTAGCTAGAAATTCCTAGGTGAAGAGCCCTAGATAGAAAGTCCTAGGTGAGGAGCCCTAGATAGACATTCCTAGGTGAGGATCCCTAAACAGACATTCCTAGGTGAGGAGCCCTAGACAAATTCCTAGGTGGAGACCCATAGATAGAAAGTCCTAGGTGGGAGCCCTAGACAGAAATTTCTTGGTAGAAATTCCTAGGTAGAGACTCGTACGTGGAGCTCAATAGCTGAAATAGAGGTATTCCCCAAAGGCAGCAGTAAGACCAAGAACCACCAAGATAAGTCTTATTGCCTGTATTACCATATACAGAAGTATTTGTGACACTATGTATCATTATCATAATTTATGTGATTGATTTAATATCTAAGCAAAACTTTCTTGACTTTTCTTCCAAAATTTCAGTGACGAATATTGAATAAGAGTCTCATTGCTCATTTTTCTCTGGGCTTAACCAAGATGAAAGTTAATTTTGTTATAATATCTATTAATAGAATTTACACGGAATAATTGAAATAGCCTAAGTAAATTCTGTAAACTCATTATGATAGCTCGAAAAAAATGAATTCTTCTAATTAAAATATTTATGAATTAATTAATGTTTTTAGATCAAGTTACTACTATTGTGTGATTAAAGCATCGTTTGTAATAATGAGGCGACCATGCCGTACGAACAGTTCAAACAGGTATGTTTGAATGATATGATTAAAATAAATACGATGCTGATGCTACAGAAGCTGCTCATTTGGATCGTTTTCCTGAGAGGCGATAACCTCTTAGAAGTATATTCGTTGTTAATGGAAAACCTCATGAACTATGGTGCATTCAGCGTCATAAAGAAATAGGAATATGAAGTTGTATTTGGAGAAGATGCTACAATTGATGTGATAGGTAGAGTAACTGCCACCCCATTGATTTCAAGCAGGCGAATTGGAATGGAAACAAGGGAATCTAAGAGTCGAGCGCTCAGTGCTTCCAAGAAAAGTATATAATAACCTTATAAAATGAGAATTTAATATTTTTTGCAACCAAGTGATTTCCAACGCCAACTCGATATTTGTAATTGATTTCTATAAAATTCCTGCTAAAATCCGTTGTTCTTCCGATAAATAATTCAGATTTATGAAGTTCAGATCACAAGTGATGGAATATTCAATCAATATTCAATCAACATTACTTGGATGTAAACCCACATCGACATATTAATATTCAACGTCAAAGTCGATATTGGTTCAATATTTTTGTGTCATGATCGCTTCATTAAAAAATGCTATTGCATTCACACAATTGTTCTAACTTCATTTGAAAACATTAAATGATTTATTTGAATTGTCGTTGCAAGAATTAATTTTCGGACTGTCATAACCCAGGACATAATTGAACTATTTCAATCAATTCCTGAGAATGGACATAGGGCTACTAAATAAAATTAGAGAAAAGTTATATAATTTTCAGTTTTTCATGAAAACATGTTCTGGGTAGAGTAATTGAGTGCACATGTGATATATTTTTGGAAAGGAAAAAAATTTATTCAGTGAGAATCAAGTTTGCTGTATAATACAAAAACTGTTACGCGAAGAAGTACCTGTAGAATATTATTTATTATTTTTCTTATATCACCTGAACCCTCCTTCATAAGATATTTGAATTCAATGAGTTTATTGACCCTTTAGCATGTTTTCCGTGAAAAGGATTATATTATCATTTCCGGAATCTTAAAATAGGAATAGGGAACCTAGAGTCCGCGAGCTCTAAGATGATCCATCAAGGTAATCCGAGGTGCAAATTCGAAATTCGGAACGGCCTAGTAGGCGGTGCTTACTGCCAGCTAAATGTTTTCAGTAGCGTAGCGTCGCGTTCTCATTGTGAACCTAGAATTCGTCAAATTATTTAGTTGTGAAAATAATGTTTGATAGTAAAAATGAAAAAATTATTTTTGATTCAATACCATTTATGGAAAAACAAGCGTGTAGTGGTTTAAGCTTTCCATTGAACCAAGTCATAAATCATGAGTGTAAAGCTTTGAATATATCTTCGAGTTCGGTAAAAACAATAAAAAAGGAACTACTTGATGTATTTAGTGGTGAATCATCGGACTTTTCAAACGTACAAAAAAGACGGCGAAATTTTCCTAATACTGAAAAGAAGTGGGAAGAGATTACTTCATTAGAAATTATATTTACAATTACCACAAAATTCGCTCATCGTGAAAAGACTTTGGTCACTTTAAAGGAAGATAATTTGATACTACAGGATTTAAGCGATTTCTCTCTTAGAAAGATGTTGATAAAACTAGGATTCAGGTAAGATAATGAAAATACGCATATGTATTTATATTATAAATGAAATTTTTCTTGATCTCGGGAAAAAGAATTCAAATTTTACGAATTTTCACCTTTATTAGTTGATATTGTCAATTTTCAATTTTATGAATTTCCTTAGGGAACCCAAGGTAAAATAAAGATCAGGATATATAAAAGAGAAAATCGGCCAATTATTTATATTGATGAAACATAAATCAATTTTAACCATACTCTTTCTCATCAGTGGTTAGACAATTCTGTTCATGGATTACGCAAAGAAATTGGAAAAGATCCTAGGTTGGTTATTACTCACGCTGTCAGTGAGGTTAGATTTCGTTCCAGATTCACTTTTAATATTCAAATCTGGAGCAAAATCAGGGGGCTATCATGATGATATGAACTATGAAAATTTTAAAAGTGGATAGAAGATGAAGTGATTGTAACTACAGAAAAAAATTTGGTGTTTTCGAACAAAAAGGCCGAAATGCACCAATGATTAAATCAAAAAACGTATATTTTCTGAACAACAAGCCACGAAACTAGAATTATATACAATAATTCAGGAGCATAAACCACGGGTTAAGACATATGTTATCGATTCCCTACTGGTTGCTCATGGGCATTCGTCTCTCCACTTACCCTCATATCATCCTGAACTGATCCCAAAAGAAAGAATGTAGGCATATGTCAAAAACTGGGTTGCCTCAAAAAATGTCACTTTCAAGTTAGAAGATCTTAAGAACCTAGCAATTCGAAATTTTGCTGATCTGTAATGTGCAACTATTGCCGAGTCAATAGATGAAGAAGTTGAAAAAATTGAAGAACAATATTTAGTAAAAGACATATTTCGGATGATAATAACGGGAGCTATAATTTTTCATGTAGATGAAGATTAGCTGTTATGAACACAGTGATGATGAGGACACCGATGACGGCGATGATTAAAATCTTTTTTTGCAAATTAATCACTAATAATACATAAGGGAACCTTAAATATTTTTAGTTATTTTCGAACACCAAAGTTCACAAATCACTATTTCTGTTATTTTTTTTTTCATAATTGAATAAATTACCTATTTTATTATTTTAAGAGGAAGTTATTCATCTTAATAATTCAATGATTATTTCCATGCAGGTAGGCAGGTTTTAAAACCTATAAACTTTTATTTCGTTAATAATAAATGAAAACGGGAATTAGAATTTAGGTCATGTTAAATTAATAGCATGTAAATGTTCTTCAACTAAGTACCTAGCTATCAAGGTAGACCTTTTTTCAACTAATTTTACCACCGTCTGTGGTATTTCCCTTTCTACCTGGCAGTTTGGGATACAAGGGAACAGTTCTGTTCCCAACTGGTTATATATAATTTCTATTATTGAACTGTTTGTTTCGGTTACAAAAGATAACACGCCCGAAATTTGAGGATTGCTGGAAAGCAATCTCGGAATTTTGTTTTCTACATTTCTTGTGGTTGAGTACTGATAATCGATATTGAACCTTGAAGATTATTGACATGGCTCATTTTAGAGCTCGCGGACTCTAGGTATCATTCGAAAGGTATAAAAATGAAGCCCGGGAGTATTAAATAAAAATGAGGTTTGAATGAGGTCTAATTTGAAAAATTGTTATATACCACCAAGTGTGATATCGGTTGATAAAATATACGACATATTGAAAAATGGACTATTATCGTCATATTGGTTCAAAAATTGTAGCTCTGAAATCGAAATTGAGGGTGCGAAAAGGTTTTGAAAAATGTCCTAAATTTAAAAAAAAAATGAATATTCCACAAGCTGTCAAAGTTAGGTATAAGTTCACCCTGTACATTTCAAAATATGTTAGAGTTATAGTCCTAAAGACAATGCATACGACCGCTTAAAACAAATTTTTGAAAAATGTCCTAAATTAAAAAAAATGAATATTCCACAAGCTGTCAAAGTTAGGTATAAGTTCACCCTGTACATTTCAAAATATATTTGAGTTATAGTCCTAAAGACAATGCATACGACCACTCAAAACAAATTTTTGAAATTCGGCATTTTCATTATCTAACTTCGCGTGCCTGGTGAGCCACCCTGTAAATTAGACTTATTGAAGAAAAGTGAGAAAGATTAAAATGCAAGAACTATCGATAGTGATAAAAAGAATTGATCTTAATTATAGAGGAAGAAATGTTCTCTTCCAAGTAGAATTTCAAATTGATAAGTGCATTGAAATTAAAAAGCTGAAAACATCTCATAGCATCTTTAATGTTTTAATGAAATGACAGGTATTTCAAGGAAAAGAATTCCAGAGATTCTTAAAAAAGCAGACGGTAGCAGTGTAACAGAAACTAAAGACAAAATTATTAGATGGGAGAATATGTAAAGGATTTGTGTAGAGACACAAGACCAGAATGTGGAAAAATACTAATCAAAGATGAATTTCCAATTCTGAAAGATTAAGTGGTGTATGCATTAAAGAGTTCCAAATGTAGAAAAACAGATGCAGTACCTAGGAAACTTCTAATGTTAGAAGATAAAGGTATAGATTCACCACTTGTAATGTTTAATACAGTTACTCCACAGAAATTATTCCGAATCGCTGGCTATCCTTATGATATAATGAACGTGGAACTGGCTGTTCCACTTGAAAGAAGATCGTCTCTATTGCTGAAGCAGAATACCACCTTTCTCATTCCAAAAGTGTATTTTACTTAAATTTCCATTAATAAAGTAATGATACATGGCTGTAACAATGTTAAAACTTTTAACACAGAGAAACGATATCCGGCTCTTTTGTTTGAAATCCAGTTGCTCTACACAGATGGCGCAAGTGAATATATTATCATGCAACGTCTGTACAATATCTTACATAAAAGAACGTAAGCTATTATAGTGATATTCATGATCTTGAATATATAATTTTGATAATTTCATGAAAATATTCAAGGATTTAGCTTCGAAGAAGAGAAAACAGAAATTTTAAGTTTCAGACATTAATGAGTTTTAACGAGAGCAGAAAACGCGAAGGTAGCGATATCTAGCGACCTTTAACCCTATAAGTGATTGTTCAAGCAGCGTTGATATTCTATCAGTATATCTGCTTGCGAGGTAGGCAGGGCAGCGCAGGTGTCCGGACGAGCAGAGAGCATTGAAAGAGCGCGTAGCATGAACGGCCACAGAAGACATACATCCCTGTCATTAAAGGCAGTTATTAACGCGGCTGTATTGATAAGTTTGTGAAGTTTTTTCCCGTCCCTATAAATTACGTTTATTTCTTTAGTTTGACATCCAGTTAATCATTCTGTTTATGCGAGTGACTCCGAGTGCTCCGCTCCGGGATTCTGTAAATCATCTGTGATGCGATCTCAGCCGGAACTTGCCTCATAATTAATCGAGAGACTTTAATTGAGATTTTTCTCTGATCGTTCCATCGATAAAGTTATTTATTGGTGTTTTTCTATGGTTCGCTCTTTGTATTTGCAATCATATCAAGTCGTGTCTCTGATTTAAAGAAATGGGCGGGTTGCTTTCGTACCTATCTTTATTACTGACACATTTCTCATTAGAACACCTTTTGTAGCAGTTCTGCTTCACTTGTTTCATTGCCGCTCAAATTATTCTTTCATGGGACATACAAATCGTTATTTTATTCACAAGAACAGCTTCTGTTCGAGCCAGCTCTTGAAAAAGCATCTCAAAGATGTATGTATTTTCATTACACGATATAGAATGATCCGATGGACAAGTCGATACCGTATTTTTAGAAAACAATTTCGCTTCAAGTTGAGCCTGTATTTTATAATGTTACATACTTATTCACAGAAATATTTGATTATAAATTCAAACAATATATTATATCTCGTTATTACTTTCATTGTGAATCCAACCTTATCTAAGTTATACAATATAATAATAGTTTTTAATCATTTTATAATTTCACAAACTAATAATAATAACCTTCTGCGGGGCTAGAACTTTATAGTCAGTCCAAGATTGTCATCGGTCAATAGTGTTTGATTGGTTAACCCAGTCGAGAGCTTCTGAATTATTCTAAAATTATGCCTTTAAATCTCTGCATCAGAATGTCCGAGATATCTCGATAGGGCATATACGAGAATTGTTTCCGACCTCTTCATGAAGATGGCAACACTAGTAAATAAACGCTATTGAATTTCATTGTTCATCTGACATTTTGGACGCGCAATTGTTATGGAACAGTCGTTTGAGTGAGTTGAGTTAATGTGAGTGTTTTCATGAAAATGGACAGAATCGAGTATCGAGCTGTCTTGGAATATTTCTTTTTGAATGGCATTATGCTTATGCAAATTAAAGATGACTTGAATTCTATGTATGGAGACTTTCTACCATCATTTACCACAGTGAAATTTTGGGCAGGTGAATTTAAACGTGGACGGGAGAGCTTGGAAGACGATAAATGTTTGTTGGAACGTCAAAAAACTGCAACTACTGACGATAACATCGCCAAAGTTCACCAAATGGTGCAAGAAGACCGAATTGAAGAGAAAGAGATAGAAGAAGTTATGAACATGTCGAAAGAACGTGGTTGTCGCATAATTAAATCAACTTTACACATTGAAAAGCTCGGTTGGCGCAGTTTGGACGCAAGAGAACCGAGTTTTGACGCTGATTAATTACTGTAGATGAAACTTGAATACACCATCATACGCCAGATACAAAAATACATCTCAAACTGCAAAAACTGTTTTTTCGCTGACAAAGTGATTTCAATTTTTTTTTTTTGGATAGTCAATTTGTTTTGATCGATTATTTTCACAAAAGAAAAACCACCACAGGATCATACTACACATCATTACTTGACAAGCTAAGAGCAGAACTTGCGGAAAAACCACATTTACAGCAAAAGAAAATCCTGTTTCATCAAGACACCTCAGCGTTGCCATGGCGGAAATCCACCTTAGTGAACCATTTTTGCAGAGAAAAAAACCGGGTGGTAGTTGGATAGGTTACAGAAACGGAAACACCGCTGTGAAAAGTGTGTAGAGATACTAGAAGACTTTGTTGAAAAATAAAAAAATGTCTTCTATCCATGTTAGGTCGGAAACTTTTCAGACTACCCTCGTATGAACTAGTCTTGGCGGACGTTTGTTAATACAATTCATTTATTGCCCAAAAGTATTAGTAATGAAATGAGAACAATAAATTTGATTCATCAAATTAACATATGAAGTCTTATAAACGACAATAAAATACTTAAACATTTTATCACTATTACAATACAGAACACGTTAAAATGACACGTTACTGGTTAAAAAATTAACTATCTACATCCGAACAACTAGAATTTGAATTTCAAAATTCTTCTATTGAGTAGAAAAGTTTTTCCTTTGAAATAATTTTTACAACTTTATTGAAGGATTTTTCATCTAGTTGCTTAAAATTTGTTGGAAGCCTATTACACATTTTCGTTTTCAAGATAAAGATATTTTAGGTCTTCTGTAATCTGTGTTTTGGCAGCATTTAGTCATCCTGAGATCTTGTGAAATGAGACTTAAGAGAGAAATCCACACTCTGATGGTGGAAGTGAACTAGACATGCCATAATATAGCAAGAAGGGAGTGTAGGTATTCCCAGCTTCTTAAATTCCTCCTTCAGCTCATGTACACGCTCAAATCAGCTAATATTCGAATTACCTTCTTCAGTTTTAAAAAACACCCAAGCAGCATCCTCGGAAGCCCCCGACAATATGACGCCACGATTGCTTTAATTTTTCGGATTGTAATCAATGCAGTTCACAGATTTTGGCATAGTGATTTCAGTGAACGCCACTATCATGATGAAGACGTGTCCAGTAAGATTCCGAGGAACTTGAAATGGTCAGCTCCGTGTTTGATTTTTGTGGAAATTGAGAGCTCCTGTATTTTACCAACATTCAGAGTCAGGTTATTGGTCTCAAACAACTTCCTAGCATTCTGGAATTATCTGATTTGAACTTTTCCTGCCCTTTGGTTGCAGCCTTGTTTACAAGAGTTGTATCATCTACAAAGAACTCGATGTTATCTGCTTCTACATTATACACCAGATTATCTATAGGCCTCAAAGATAATGGTAACTATTTCGATCACTGCTTTTATTGTCAACTTACTTTTCAGTTTTCCATGCTCGTCTTCACTCAGCAATAACTTGCTTTCAGTGTAGCTAACCAGCCTAGTTTTTAGAAGAGACTCGAATATTTTCGAGAAGGCGGGTATAATTAAAATAGCCTTGTAGTATTCACATAAGTTTATATTTCCATTTTTTGAATTGGAATCACTCGAGCCATGTTCAGTTCTTCCAGATAGTATACCTGTTAGAATTAGCAATTTACTGCTTATGAGAGGGGATTAGAAACGCACTGAATTGTTTTTTAATATTCTTGCTGTAAAGGCGTGAAAATCCTTCGACATTTTGTTTTTCATTTCGGACACCTAATTAATAATTTCCTCTCGCGTTACTGAAGTAACTGCAATAGTAACACATAAAACCTGAGACCTGCGCTCCCTTGTTTCTTGATATTTTCTTCATTTCTTCTGTGATACTTCAACTGTTCCGAGGTCAGATCACTGGCTAGATTTGCTTCATTACCATTCTTAGTTTTCGAGCTGATTACCTTAACGACTTTTATTTTTAGCCTTGTACATAAATTCAGCATCTTTCTTCTAGTATAATCCTCATAAACCTTATGAAGGTTAGACCATTTGCTTGCTATCTCTGCTAACCTTTTTCAGTTTCTCGGGGATGTATTGATTAAATTTCTCTTTTACTGCATTGTGAAAGTATGAGTAAATTTTTTGCGCATCGTTACCTGGTGTGTTTTCCTACTTATGGATTTCAGGCTCTCTATAAAAAAGATATTGATATTTTTCTCATTTATATTTCTTTCTAGCTTATCTAATGGCCTTTTAGTTCTTCACTGGCATGTATGTCAAGCTTCTGTGCCAAGTGATCTGATAAGACGAGATTCACTGTGTATGGTTCGGAATGTTGTTGGTTTTAGGTTTGTGAACCTGTAATAACATGATGGTTCAAATACCTTATGTAGTCCATAAGACGCCAGAAGATTATCTAAAACTGTTTATCTGCACTCGGTTTCAGGAAATTGATATTGCAATTCTTGCCATGAGAACAAATAATACTCTTTATCTTAGAGTAGAATACACATGTACTATGAATTCAACTGAGTTTCTTAAAGGCGACCTTCAAACATATAGGAATAGTGTATTTGTTGTGGTATCATGGACAGCTGCCATTTCAATATTTCTTCTATGGAAAACTGGTTGATCCCATAGAACATCTTTCATTTCCTTTGATTTCTTGCCAGAATCATATTACCACCATGGATGGAGCACGACCTTCCTTTCATATTGCAGATACCATTACAGTGTCTTCCACTTCATCTGGTACGCCGAGTTTGAGCGATCCCTTCTGTTTCTCCAGTTTAATAGTCAATTTTCGACAGACTATGTTTTTTAGAAATCCATACTCCTCCATGTATTTCATGATATCATCAATTCAAATCCCATAATCGAACCCTGGGAACTCGTGTTTGGACAGCTCTATTGGGCGATACAATTTCTCTCCAATCCACTACTTGATACCTGTTTCGAAGGTTGTATCTTATCAGCTCCAATGCTGACCCTCTCACACCACCGTATTTCAACTTAACAGGTAGTTTTTTATGGTTAACACAATCGAATGCCTTGCTTAAATTTGAGCATCTTAGTACAATTTCTTTCATATCGTTGAAGGTTTCAAAGATAATGATAACTATTTCGATCAGTGCTGTTATTGTCGATTTACTTTTACGTAACTCATGTTAGTCTTTACTCGGCAATAACTTGCTTTCCATATAGCTAATCAGCCTAGTTTTCAGAAGAGAATCGAATATCTTCGAGAAGGCTAGTCAAATTAAAATAGTCCCGCACTTTCCTTTCTCGAATTGGAATCACTCGAGCCATATTCAGTTCCTCCAGAAGTAGCAATTTGTTGCATATGGGAGGGGATTGGCAAGGCACTGAATTGTTTTTTAATATCTGTACTGCGAAGGCATGGAAATCTTCTGATATTTTGTTTTTAATTTTGGATATCTAATTAATTATTTCCTCTGACGTTACTGAATACGGAACATTAGGCATGAAACCTGCGCTCCCTTGTTTCTTAGTATTTTCCCCATTTCTTCTGTGTACTTCCCGGGTCTTGAACTTTTCCCATCTCTTATGGAAAGTAACTCAACAGTTCCGAGGTCAGATTACTAGATAGATTTGCTTCATTACCATTCTTAATTTTGAAGCTGATTACCTTCCACGACTTTTATTTTCAGCCTTATTCATAAATTCAGCATCTTCTAGTATAATCCTCAATAGCCCTATGTATGTTCAACCTCAATGTCCTGTTGAATGTATAGAAGTCCTCATCTGTCCTTACCCATCGTCGTATGTTTTGCTTCAACTTATTTCCTTAGTTTTTTATAGACAGATCTCTTAAGAACTTTTCCCTACTCTCTCTGCTGATATTTTTCAGTTTCTCGGGGATGTATTGATTAAATTTCTTATTCACTGATTTGTTACGCATCGTTACCTGGTGTGTTTTCCCACTTATGGATTTCAGGCTTTTTATACAGAAGTTGATATTCTTCTCATTTACATTTCTCTCTAGCATATGTAATGGCCTTTTAGTTTTTCACTTTGGTGTATGTCAAGCTTCTGTGTCAAGTTATCTGACGAGGAAATTCACTGTATATGGTTTGGAAAATTGTTGGTTTTATGTTTGTGAACATAATGTCTATGCATGTGCTGGATGATCTTATAACACGTGATGGTTCAAATACCTTATGTAGTCCATAGGACGCCAGAAGATGATCCAAAAAATTTTTATCTGCACTTGGTTTCAGGAAATTAATATTGAAATCTTTTGCCATGATAACAGTTTGATTCTCTCCATCTTAGAGCAGAATCCACCTGTGCTATGAATTGAACAAAGTTTCTTAAAGGCGATCTGTATACAGATATGAATAGTGTTGTTGTTGTATGGTGGTAGCTGTCATTTCAATATTTTCATCTATGGAAATCCGGTTGATCTCGTAGAACGTTTTACATTTTGTTTCATTTCTTGTTGGGATCATATTACCACCGTTGATAAAGCCACGACCTTCCGGCCACATTGCAGATGCCATTACACTGTTTTCCACTTCATCTGGCACGCGGAGTTTTAGGGATCCCTTCTGTTTGTCTCGTTTAGTTGTCATTTTTTGACACACAATGTTTTTTCCATACTCCTCCATGTATTTCATGATATCATCAATTGAGGTATCTGGGCCCAATCCCGTTATAAATATTCAGGCAATCTTATTTGTTGTCTTCAATATTGTATTTTGTGAACTTATTCCTCTCAGATTCATCGAACCGGGTGCAGTATATTAATCAGGAACAAGGTCTTACAGCCTTTACACAGTCCTGATATAGCTGCGATTTTTTATTTTTTTTTCAAAATTAAGAGCTCCGCATAAGGGGCACTGATTTGACGACAAACAAACGATTGAAACGAATGCGACCAACGCTCCGAAGATGATACCGAAAATCGAGTACCAGAACTAAAAGGTTTTCCATTAGGAACGATACTATTAGATAAAAATGATAGAGACTTTATTTGAGATGCTAGTTATGCCACCTGCTGTCATCGCGACAAGCAAGGTGAGGTCCTACTAAATTTAATTATTATTTACAAATTTTACAAAACTAATTGTACATTTGTGGGAACTCAACATTCACTTCATGAAATTTTTTATTGTCCGCCAAACGGCCTCCCTTTAGAATAATGCGACAAATAGTCGTGACACTGGTCACCAAAATTTAAACTCTTTTTGTCACAGGAAAACTTGTACCAAATTTTGATTGTACGAACGAACAATAACATATCAGTGGAAAAAAATTGATACAACAGGTTTCTTTGTGACATTTGGACATATATTTTTATCAAAAATACAAAAATCACTAACATCAAAAAATCAAATATTCCTTCACTATAAATCTCTACACATTAGTGTGCGTAAAAAGTGACTACCATGTTAATCAAATGGTTGACGTCATATTAAAACAATTAATGCGCATTGAAATAAAACAGGGATTTGTAGTGTAAATGTACCATAAATAACTATGATTTTCGTATATATTTGGCTTCTGGTTGGTCCATTCCAAGTCTATAACAGTAATCTGCTAGCATTTCTGAACTCCATTTCCCCGATAGCACTTTTCTGCTTAGGAAATGTCCTCAGGAAATCTCTCTCCTTGTTCAACACTCACGGCACCCAAAATATGCTGCACCATATCAGGGTATTTTTAGAGACATATGTATTTTTAGAGAATTATTACATCCCAAAGCATTGTATGAAATTATAAGCTCATTGATTAAGTCTTTGTAATTTTCCATTTTATGGTTTCCTACAAAATTTGGACAATATTCATCAAACATTTCCAAGTAACGTTTTCCCGATTATTTAGCTTTGCTTCGAAGTTTGTATCCTTCATTAGTTCTGGTATTTATGGGCCAATAAATATTCCTTGTTCAATTTTTGTGTTGCTGAGTTTGGGGAATTTCTCTTTGAGATATAAAAACCCTCTACCATCTTTAGGTATAGCTCTTACAAAATTTTTCATTGGGCCGAGCTCGACATGAAACGCTGGTAAAAGCATGTCGTCAAGGTCCTGGCATGAGTAAGTGATTCACACTTGGGCCATACTTTCTTTGTGTAGTGGCTTTCTCCCGCTCTGCTGTCACATTCGCAAATGATACAGCAATATTTTGCCCAACCAAGATGTAGCCCAAACAACAAGGATGAGCAATGACTTTGAAATCTCCACAGGTGTTCGTAAGTCTCTTTTATATCAGAACCATGAGCAACCGGCACTGAAGAACATTTGTTTTAGTTGTAGAGCAACATTGCTTTCAAGCTAGTTTCTGAGGAGTCAATGACCAATCGCAAGTTACTTGGATCATATTCAACATTTAATAAACTCATCACTACAGGAATGTTATTACAATAGACTAAATCATCAGCTTCACAAAAGTAAGGTTTTATTTGATCATCACAAGTTCGTAATAAGAAATTTTCGTACAAGGAAAGAAAATTTAATCGTTTAATCTAAACCCCAAAAGCTCAGCCTGTTTTTAAACAAATTGAAATCACGTACTAAATCGTTTGAATTACTTTGTGTCAATAAATGAGTTTGTTTTGAAGTTGACGGTTCATAACTTGGATCACTCTCTTGAGATACCTCACTGTGTTGACTAAGAACGAATCCGGGCTAGAAACAGAATTCTCACTTTCTACTTGATTTGGAGGTTTTAGCACAGGTAGATCGGCACTATGTAGGACTGGTCTGTTGGCCGATGACAAGTTTGGGTACTGGACAATGCGTTTAGACTTGGTTGTAATGCCTTTTGTTTGAATCAAATAAATAGTAACAATGACTTACACAATCTTTTGGTTCCGTCCAAATCATTGGTATACCAAAGGTCAATTTTGGAATTTTGCGAAAAGACTGAGATTTGCACCTTTATAAGATAGTCTAGTGACCATCGTTGTCATCGTAAGTTTGCTGATTGCATACTAGGCATTCTTCAAAGTTTTCTTTTCTGACGAAGCACATTTTCATCTCGATTGCTTCGCCAATAAACTCAACTGTAGATTTTAGTCGGAAAACAATCCCCAGAAGATTGTAAAGAAGCTTTTACACCTGAAGAAAGTCACTGTAAGGTGTCGTTTAAGGCATGATATTATCATGGGGCCAAATTTTTTCGACCATGAAGCAGAAAAAGCAATTACTGTGAATTGCAAGTGGTATCGAGCCATATTAACAGGTTTTCTGTGGCCAGAATTGGATAGACTTGATGGGAAGAAGTTCTAACAAGACAGACTAACATGTCATACTGCCTGAGTATTTATGGAGTTATTGAGAGGAAAGGTTTGGGGAGTCGATAATTTCAAGGAATGCAATTCAAACTGGTCTTTGAGGAATTGTGATTTAACTCCCATGTGGACATTTTTCAAGTCAATACTTCATGAAAACAAACCACGAACACTTCATGATCTGAAACTGAACATTGGGAGATGCATTCGGGAATTATGCCCAAACTATTACATAGTACCATTGGAAATTAAGTAGTTCGGATTCAGTCTTATGAAAGAAATCAAGGGAGTGATATTCTTTCCAAGAAATAAATTTACAAAGCTGAGTCATAAAATGGAGAAACAAAATAATTTTATCCTAATTCTCCTCATTCACTTTCAGAACGAAAAACCTTGGAAACGTGTTGTTAATCCAATGGGCACGTAAAACTGAGAAACATGGACTTAAGTGACTCCATTTTCATAGTGACATATTTCTGTTTTTAGAGGAGTTGTTCATTTAAAATAAGGATTTAATTGAACTAAGTTTCATTACTTCAGAATCGACAAATATTAGTTTTTTCGTTTTCTGATGTTGAATATGTTCAAAACACTTCTGAAATGTGGTGAAGGTGTTTATTTCAGATATTTGCCATTGCAATAATACATCGTATTAACATGAAGAGAGTCAACTTGTATAGTTATTGGAACTGTCTTTTTTGGCATCTATTTGTTTGGACGTCTAGTCCAAATCCTAAATATTGAGGAAGACAATATTACAACGGTCAGTTTTTCGTTAACACTAAATTAAAAATAATTTCACATAGAGTCCATCGCTTTAAAACTTAATCAACACATTCAGTAAAATTGGACAGGCCAAGACGTATGACTGAGGCTGACACAAAGCCAGTAACTTAAATTAGCGACAGGGTGGTCCATAAATCGGACAGTGAGCATTTGTGCCACAAATTTATGCCTCATATTTCGTGCTAAACGTTCAGTAATTGGAGAATTGTGGTGAACGTGAAATATACGTAAGGGCGGCGAATGTTTATTGCCACAGTGGCTGCTATTCAACCCCCTACACCCTCCATTTAGAGTGAAAGGGTTGTTAAGAAACAGACTTCTCCTTGAATGGTCCTGTTAGCGGGAACAGAGAAAACATAATGTTTCCAAGTGACTTAAATTATGTGGTCTTGAAAGTGAATTTTCGCGAATTGCCGCTTGCTCGTTTTTGTATTTCTTGATGGCTTTTTTTAATTATAACTAATGCTCTTTTAACTGTATACAAGTAATGGACCTGCGAAGGTTTTTCAAGATGAAATTGCGCAGGAGCTAAAATTTCGCATTTTATGCCAATCATGATGATACTAATAAATATTCATTAACTTATGCTGTTAATTCTTGATCTGAAAAGAACAGTATTCTTGCTTTAACGAGTCTTGTTGTGTAACTTCCCGTGATGCAGTTTTTTTTTAGTTATGAAGAAATCATTTTATGGTTAATCATTCCATTATCAGTCTGTGACAAGAATTTTAGAAGCTAATTTGGACAAATAAGTTTAGGAGCTACGGAACTTCAGCCGGCTCTGGTAGTTGAGCAACCTGTGTTAAAAGTTCTTCGATCATCAAATCATCAACCTATGCAGAACATTTGAGCTATTGGAATGATCAATCTAAATCTAGTATTCTTAGAATTGTCTAGCATGTGCAGACGCTATCTATGAAAGAAAAATACAGTCGTTCCAATGAAAACCAACCACCCCGAACAGTTCGGTCAATTTCCTGAAAGAAATCAATTTTTGATTGGGGATTGATTGTTTCATATTTCGTTACCCCCTATCAGCTCTGTACTCCTGGTAGATTCCACTCAAAATGGGGAAAAGGGGTCTTGTTATATCTTTTTGAGAAGATGATTCCATTCTCTATTTACTTTCTAACTCTTCATCAATACGTTCGATCTCCGATTGAGAAAAACACTTCATCAAAGTCGATTCTTTAATGTCAGAAAAATTTTGGTCTCTCATTTGAAGGTCTGCGCATCATCTCCTATACTTGTCAAGTATCACCCCGAAAATTGGATATGTGATACCTATCAACATCAAGCAACCCTTCACGTTTTATGTTAAGATCTATCGAGTCAATTTTGTTTCGAAGAGTTGATCATGTTCTTGAGAAAAAACTATATTTCTTCCATTTGAAGCAATAAATAAAAATGGTGTTACATTTTGATGGCATGTATAGTTTGTTATCAAAACTCGATGTTTGAAAGTTTTTTCCAGATCTTTTCATTTTCTCTTGTTGAGCGAAAGATTTTCATAATTCTATCTTGAAGTTGTATTGCTTACATTCTAAAGTTTTAATCAATGTAAGTACCCAATATGAGCAATATTTGTATGTTATTCGTCCTATTTTCGGTTTGTGCCTCTCCAAATGTAATTTATTTGTAGTTCCCTGAGGAAGACCAAATCTGGTGTCGAAACATTGGAATGTTTTAAAGAAAAAATAAATTAGAAGCTTATGGATCTATTCGTTGTTTTATTTATGAGAAGTCCGTTGTTGGGAAAGTTGATTAATGGATATTGGTGGACTTGGAACTGATTATATGACAGATCTGCTAGATTCAGTTACTTTTGGTTACTATCGAAACAAGCAACTTGCCTTGGTAGTATTTTCCATAGTTTTAATTACCTGAATAAACGATGATTTAGTTCGAGAGTGTGTACAACTGCAGGAAAGCATTGAAATTGTGAATTTATTTTTTAAAATTGAAATTTATCTTAGGACGATTCTTCGCATTTTCAACGAAAATAACACTGGAAGAAATTCAGGACACAAAGGCGTTCTTGCGCTAACGAGCAAATCCATGGAAACTGGATGCGCCATTAATAAAAAACAATCGCTGCAGAGTTGGGGATTCTTCACGAGTACAAATTCCATCCATATAAAAGTTGATTCGTATACGAGCTGAATTATGATGATTTCGATCGTCGTTTAGAGTACTACTCTCTCAATGGCGAGATGCATTACCGTATCTGTAGATTCTGGAGTGAGAACAATCCCCATTTAAAGAGGGATACTTGTTGACGTCAAAAATTAATATTTCGGTCGGAATTTTGGGAGACCATATGATAGGACCCGTACTTATATAGGAAAACTTGGACGGTGAAACCTATTTGAACGTGATTGAAAATTTGATTGACTCTATCGTAACAGTTATCATCAAAAGAGATCTAAATTTTATAATGTTTTTGTTTCTGCTTTTGTCAAAAATTGGAGAAATATTTCAATTTTACTGGAACTACGAAACTTAACTGATGACATGTAATGACATTAAATTATAAAACGGCTAGTTGAAGAAAGTAACAGTTGATACTACCTATTAATACCTATGCCTAGCTTGATCAGAGTCCCTTAATCTCAGTGTGTGAGATCTTCGTCTAGAACCTAGGTCGTAGATATAGCCTTAGGAATAATACTCATCACTTCAATCAACTAGCTTTATTACAAGATAAATATCCAAAATCACAGTATCTGATTAATAATTTACTAACTCTAATCAAAAAAATTATACGAAAAAAAAATAACTTAACTAACAATAAAATGAGTCTCAGATGAGATGGATTCAAATTACATAGTACAAATTCTCAATTTTAAATAATCTGAGGTCTTCAACAAAGCGAAATTTAATGAAAGAGCTCTGTCAACAATTAAATAAAATAGAAAAAAAAGAATTTGATGGTTAAGAGAAACACTTAGCTTTTATCAATGAGATTAATTCCCATGATGATTTGATTTTGTGTTTTACATCAGTTTTCTGGTATCCCTGTATCGTACAGCTTACAGGTTACTTGTTTGGCTGAATATTGTTCGCAACGTGACTGTCCTAGGTGGCAAAACTTTTTCCCCAAAAACGTGGTTACCCCAGACGGGAGATAACAAGGTTTGGCATAAAGTTGAAAACTCAAATATATTGACGGTGAACAAAAAAAATCTATAACAATACCATATATCTCGAATATATATTTTTAAAATGAACAGAATGAATTTGACTTACCCTTGGAATAGCAGATATCGACCTAGGTTAATTTACAAAAGAAAATTCGACATCTCTCCACTTGCTAATTGAAATGGTTGTCGAGGAAATCCGGCAAAATTACCGACTACTTATACGCCTCAGACGATTGGAATTTATCCAAAAAAATCTATGAATACTTAATTTCAATTTCTGCAAATTTTTCACTCCAATCGCTTCAACACAGCTCCAATAAAATAACAAATGATTCCGAAGATTTCTAAATGGACAAGAGAAAGAATCTAATGAATTCCGAACTTATATAGACTCGGTTCTATCAAAAAACTATTGATATTCAAAAAAATTAATAAAAAAGCGACATTATTTTCTTCACAACAATAAAGTGGAAACGAAACATAGAATGAGTTACTGTTTTCCGTTCCCCACAGAAACGAGAAAACGATCTTCTTTCAAGTACTGACTTCACAATTAACCGGCGAACAACCTAGATCAATAGCAGCGACACCTTACGGATATAACTATAATTTTCATTGGGTATCATTAACTGTAGATTCCTAATTCGAATTTCTAACTGAATATTTACTTGATGAAATGAGATTGAATTATCAATAAAATTATGAAAACTGAGTTAAAAAGATATAAATGATTAATTCGAGAAATCGGACTGTTACAATTTATCTGAACATAACCTGTATCATTTTAGTAGAGGCGCTATAGAATGGCCGACTTAATCGCTCGATCTAACACCTCACGATTTCTTCTAGTCTGCAGCAGATAACACAAATATTGCAAAATATTAGCAAGCATTCGAATTTCGATTCTAACAGCGCATGAAAGTGTATAGGAGCCATTACGAACATTTGCGATAGGAATGATGTACGATTGAAAAAATATAAACTCAATGATATGGTTCATTTCTCAATAGATTTACATGAGAGTCATATAAGTCCAAGCAGTGGTAGTTTTCAGTTAATGGCAGACTAATAGAGGATCACATAATCTTTTTGATGAGGTATCACACAACGGATTCATGAAAGCCTGGAACTTTTCTAAGCAATTCTCGGCTTCAATTTGTCACATGTTATTTCAGAAAGTGAATGATAACGTGGTCGAATAGAGAATGGAATCGCCTTTTCGAAAACACATAACATGGCCCCCTTTTCCTTATTCAAACATTCGGGGTGAAAGCTTCCAAGGGAAGAGGGTAGATAGCGGAAGAACGAAATATATTACGAAAATCTCCTCTGATAAAAAATTGACCTGTTTCTGCAAATTCACAGAAGAATCAAACCAACCGAATTATTCGGGATGGTTCGTATTCGTTGGAACTCACTGTATATTTCGAGGTGTATTCCGAAATTATTAGACATCCTGAACAATTGGTTGTCCTAAAATATTCAAATTCTGTTATCATGTTCTTATATTTGAATAGCTAATAGCACTAACTAGAGCCATTATGGCCAAAATGTGCAAAACATAAAGAGCAATGGAACGCAGGATGCTTGGAATAAGACTAACAGACAGGAAAACAAACACATGGATAAGGAAAGTCACGAAAGTTCGCGATGTCAGAGAAGAAATTACCAGACTCAAATGGGGCTTCTCGGGTCATAATGCAAGACAAGGAGATTGCAGATGGAATGCCGAAATACAAAAATGGGGACCATATTTGGTCAAAAAAGGAAGAGGTCACCCTCCAATGAGGTTTGGGAGATGACCAGAAACGCATTGAAGGGCTCAACTGGTATCAGGTAGCACAGAACAGAGACCATTGAAGAGAACTGGGGGAGGCCTATGTCCAGAGTTGGATGACAGATGGCTGAAGAAGAAGAAGAAGAAGAATATTTGAATAAATGGAATCCCATCACCTTGAATCCATTTGAAATATTCGTAGGTGCGGATGCACGTGTAAATATCTTTCGAACCTAACCTAAAAATCGTAAATGTCAAAGGTTTACTAGTAACATTATTTTTTGCGAAGCAGCTTGAGGAAAACAGCTCTCAAATGGTCTGAAGACTAATTTACAGTTATACAAAAATTTTACCATTTTGTTTTGTCGAGGATTGGTTGAAAGGCAATATGGACTTCATAGCAAAGGCAAAGCACTTCTCAGCATTGTAATATCAACTGGTTTAACTAATGCGGCTATCATCGTAGTCTTAGAAATCATATAGCATTGAAGAAAAAAATTCTCCATGTCAGGCGACTCATCGTCCCTCACTCGTCATACTTCCAACATATCTAATTACAGTTGGTGTCAGAATTTTTGAGGTTCTGGCATTTTCCATAATTCCGTTTCATTATATGCTTCATATGTCACCAGTTTGTGAATGTGATGGCCATTGGGACAACGTTTTAATGCATTTATCGATAATCTACATCGTTGTGTTAATTAAATGATGCAGAAAAGGCCATTCTAGGGATATGAGAAAGCTCGAAAGCACCATGAAATTTTTCTACTTCAATAACATGTACCAATTGTATCAATACGTCTAAACTGACCCTGCAATTTCCGATCAACAACGAGACAGAGCCTTCAGTGCAGCCAATATTACAGTCGGGTGTCATTGCCCAACTGTCAAACAATTTAGGAGCTTTCTCACTTCTTAGAAGGCTTAAAGATGTTGGAAAAACGTTTGAATCTTGAAAAATACTTTGTTTCACTATATTTTCAATAGACTCATTCAACAAAAGACCCTCGTATGTTAAAGCAGAGAAGTTTGCGAAAAATTGTGCTCGGTACACTATCCAACGTTATACGATCATTTCTACCATCAATCAGATTCTTTGTCGAGTCTGCAATTGATCTGCGGATTGATGTCATCAAACACTATATGCTCTATTGTTGATAGCTAAGCAGTTTACTGAATCTATACAAATAAAATATTGAGTATCAAAGGAACAAAAAACCTAATCGGTTCTGCCTCGTTTGCCTCGATCAAAGCGTTGGTCGCATTTGTTTTAAACGTTTATTTGTCGTGAAATCTATGCCCAGTTGATGTAATGAATACTTTCATTAAGTAGTGTAGAAATAATAACCTTATAGTGAATGCAGAAAAACCAGCTATCGTCAATACCTAACAATATCCTGTACTATTCAGTTAGAAAGTTCCTGGACGACTGTTCAGTTCATCAATCATTCTTTGTGGAGGTGTAGTCAGTATTTGTTTCATCAAGTGTAGTCATATTCAACGCACATATTATTATTCATCTATTTTAGTGTTTTAAGTGCTCTTTTCTAATCCTGACGAGTATTTGTGAGATGGCCATGTACAAATAAATGTTATTATTATTTAAGCTACGCTTTCAATTTTGAAAACTTACAAAAACCTTTCTAGGAATTTTCCGCGACTCAACCACCTAACGTCCGTGTGAAGAACTAAATTAGTGTGATCAGCTCCCTATATTCCAACTGCAACTTAAAGAGCCGCCGTAGCAAGCTATGTACAGGGATGGAATTCACAATTTTTATTGCAATGCCCATAATTTCCTCCGTGTTTAAAAATTTTGAACACAAAACTTGTTGATGTATAATGCAATGAAATGAAAAGCTCGACGCAATGCCACAAAACCGTTTTTGTTTCCAGTCATTGCTGGTGCTCCATTAGTTGTAATGCACACTAGTTCATATATTGGTAGCTTGTAGTTTTTTACAAAATTGAAGTAAACGTCATATATATCTTCGCCACGGGTCTTCCCTTTCAGAGGATGTCATATTGGTGGATTCGTCGAACTGTGAAGAAAAGTATATACATTTCATGATATCATGTTTTAGTTTATCTGCCATGTCCTGACTCATGACTTCAATAGTTGTGACAGTCGGACCAGATAACTGAAGTTCTCTAATAGCAGACATGATTCTTGTTTTATTTTTAAAATCTCCAAATAAAGTCTCACCCACTTCAATAAATGCTTCCTTCACAACCCATCCATCTTCGAAAGGTTTCTTGTATTTCGTCAATACATAAGATATTTTAAATGACGCGATCGTAGCAACTTTTGATTGTTTGGCTGGTTAAAATAATTATCAAATCACGTACTTTTCGTTTTCTTAATTCACTCTGTGGCGGAAAATCCCTCTCATAGTTTTTATGAATCGTTTTAGGATGCCTCTCTAAATTACCACGCTTAGGTATTGCAACTGACGTACGACAAATAAGACAAATGCAGTTATCCTTCACTATACAAAAGAAAAATTCTTCCTGCCAATCGTTATCAGAATGATACGTTTCAGATTTCTTCGCTGCACTCATTTTGTACTATTTAATAATAAACTTTGTATCGACGTAGTATTGCCTTCAAGTTACAATTCAAAATGATTCCAATTCCTACAGGCGCAACATTTATATCGGCGTGAACGAAAGTGTCGAATGTTCCCGTCAAACGCTTCGTTCGCAATTTCTAGAAAAGCGGCAAGAATAAAAACGCGGCTTTTCTTTGACAAGTACCGTGCGTTCCTTTGATAAAGCCGCCTTTTGCCGCTAGCAGAGTGTTATTGCATTACGTGATAAATTTTTGTAGTTTAGTTACCTACTTATTAAAAATTTTTTTTCTTCTCGAGATCTACTCAAAAAGCACTTGCGAGTGACTGGTCAAACCGTCGATCGCGATCGACCGTTTGAGCACCTCTGCACTAGATAATTTAAAAGTTCTCCAGAAATGCTATAAAGGGATGAATTTGTTGAAAAGTTTCGAAATCAACAATCTTTGTAAAACCCTAAAACTCACCACTCTCAATAGCCAACTAGAATTAAAACACTATACACTATAAAACATCTAAAATAGGTATAGTTAGCACATTCTTGCTCATAACCATTAGCACTAGACACTTAGAATGATGTAACTGGCGAAACCGGTCGTGTGTATTAAAATAAATATTGCAATCCAACTCCTCTATACGTAGTCCCTGCAAAGATCTTACTCTACTAAGAGCCACGTAGGCTTGACCTTCTTCAAACAGTTTCGCACCTAAGTATACGACTGCGTGATCCACATAATAACAATGATATTTTCGAAGTTAGCTCCACAGGTAAGTATGTTAATGCAGCAGCGTTGTACCGAACTGTACGAACTTGATTAGGATAACAACGTTTGGTACAAATATCACAAACATGTATACAAATTGTGTTAATAGCATTCTCGAATGCCTGCAGATTATTAGCTCTGCATTGCTGGGCACGCTCTCGTTGTTTACTTAACCTCGTATCGCGATGTTTAGGCGTTTCTGAACCCAACTGCTGTCTTTGTCTTTCACGGCTTTGTATTAATCTAACTTCATATTCTTCAGGCGTTTCTGACGCTACCATCTGTGTATATTGCTCCCGTTGTTTTGTTAACCTGGCTTCATATTCTTCAGGCGTTTTTGACGCTACCATCTGTGTATATCGCTCGCGTTGTTTTGTTAACCTGGCTTCATATTCTTCAGGCGTGTCTGACGCCGCTATTGTGTATATCGCTGACGTTGCTTTTTTAACCTGGCCTCATATTGCTCAGGTGTTTTTGACGCTAATTGTTCCCGTCGTTTCTGTAATCGACTTTTTCTATCACCTTCACTTTCTTTAGCTCGTTTTGCTTGATACTTTTCTTTCGCTTTTTGAAGCCTTCGTTTACGTTGTGTTGCAGTTTCTGTTTTATTTATGTTTGTATTTTTTATATTTTTTTTTACCATTTTGTTCCCACGAGTAATGGACATTTAAACGGTCGACCCCCAGAGGTCCAATAAAGGCAAGGCTATGTACAACAAGATGCGCCTGAGTCTTGAGAGGAAACGCTAACGACATATCATTTTTATCCACCCTAATGCCATACAGTTCTCAGGGCGTTTTAATCTTTCACCTTAACTTGGGTGGTGTACCGCTAACGACGTATCATTTTTAGCCACATTGTGGAAATCAGACAAAATTGTTTCATTTTCATTATATTAAAATGAATTTCAATAAAATAAATCCACCAATAATATCATTTATTTTTTTGTGGGTATTGGAGACTCAGGCAAACTAAATAGAGTACCGCCCCAGTTGAATGTTGGTGTCTCAAAGTTAGTACTTGGGCTGCCACGTTTTCCTGAGAATTACAGCTTTGCCTGATTCACGTATGTTCTCGGAAACAGTAACTTTATAATCGAACAAAGACATGTAGTTGTCCGAGTTGATTCGGCACCATAACAACTAAGCATTTACAATGCACATGTCAATCATGTGAAAAAATCCTCTTGTACCACTTGTGAGATCGCAAATGGATTCTGCAGTATCCGTGTATTGAATCCAATAAATCTACTCCTCCCATATACTGATTATACACATCGATAGCTTAGGGGGAACTTATATCCAAATATTGTTTCAGGTAGACTGATTGATATCAAACCAGAAGACTAGGCTTAACATTATTCCATCAATGACCGTTACTTTTTATCCTATTTCCGCGTCCTTGATTTTTCAGTTACTTTTCAGAAGGCATATTTGAGTTTAGCACTCAATTGGATCTCACAGTTCTTAAAAGTAGTTAACCATTTTTGAAGAAGTATAGTTGAAGATTTTGGATTTTCAACCAATTATCAAAACTTATTTTGTAATTTTGATGTCTTGGTTTTGTGCAGGTCAATCTAGTGATTGCATTTGAGCGTACGCCAAGATCTAGTGCATCCGTAGGGCACACTTTGGACGAATGTTGAAGTCGTAGCCTAAGTGGCTAACGCCACTTAGCATGTGATTTTTGTAACCCCTAGCATTTGGTTTTGCAGGGTTATATTGTTTTGATTCCTGACGGCATTTGGTGGGAATAAAAATTATTTCTAAGGACTAATATTAAACGCTCATGAATCATATCTGTACAGGCCGAATTTTGAATGATTTATCATGCCCATCTTCGCCGCGAAGTATAAATTTCTCATTATCATTTTAATGTGAATTTTTTTCTATAATGTCAAATGAAATCAAATATTTCACATCATTATTTGGTAGATCACGGCTGGCCCACTTCTTCAGACCAATATTTTCTCGTAGCAGGTAACTTCATGCATGACATGCACATTTTGTTTTAACATTGGCTTGTGTAGATGTAAGATTTGAAAAGGTTAGGTTCGATATTTGACGATCTCCTCAGTTTATTGTAAGTCACACACGATCCATGCTGTCGTCTGTTGTTGCCGTCGAGGGCTGCCTGTAGCGTGGGTCGCTATCAACAAATGGACACCTATCTTTGAACTGTGTTTTGCGCATACACTCATCCCGAAATATAGTCTTCTCCAATTCAAAAATTTCACAACTGTTCTACAGTTTGGAATAAAATTTAATACAACTTCGTTATTTAAATTTTTTCCCCATTCTTCTCAAAAAGAAAGTACGAGGAATGCATAAAAGATATGCATCACATACCGTTTTCAAACCGAGGCGTACCGGAATAAAAATTAGAAGACTCAGAGTTACATTCATGCCTCAGAGAGGTCGCTCAGGCGTTCTGGCGTGTAGATATGATGATATGTCGGATACTTTTCAGACAGTCCTCGTATGCAGCCGTTTTTAATTGAATCATATTATTCCAGATATGTTTTCGTCTTAGGTTTTTTCTACTTATCACACTCAAATGAACCAAATTCGATGTTTAGGTATCATTTAATAATTTTGCATTTCGTATTGCATTTATATCACTTCTGATATCTATCAGAAAGAAATCAAGTTGAAATGGATACTCATCTTTTCATTCTAATTTGCATCTCGAAATTCAGCGTATAGTTTATGTTCTATCCGCCCCAAATGAAAACAGTTAAAAACAAGTGCATCATTCATATTTTCTGGGAAATAACAAGGATAGAAGAAAACTTCGGCGAGGGTGTCAAAGTAAAAAGTAAAAAGTACGGAAATTCTCCAGTCTATTTATCAAACAAATCACTTCTGGCTTTGAAAAGTGCTGAAAAGTATCAAGTAAATCGTATCACTAATGGCTATATGATATGACTGAGGCTGAAAGTTGTTGCTCGTAAATCTGTCCGGGAAAGCTACGCGTTGGTCGAATTGCAACGCCGGGAGCCCCATCTGCCACTAAATAACTTAAGTACACATTAGAAGTGTGCCTCCCTCTATATATCAAAAGGCAAGTCCGGAATGTAACTTAAACACAACTCCGGAATTATGAGATAATACTTTAGGCAAATGTCTATTCTCTGAGGGAAAACGTTCCTCCCACCGGAGCGCCCAAAGATTTGCGCGACGCGTATCGGATTCTCTGAATGATACGTCACAAAATCGGCAATGTTGATGCTATGACTCTCAATATTAATATACGAGGGATAATCAAAATAATCATATCATTACACATCAGTGTCGATAACAAACCAATTTTCGAGTTCCGCCTTCGAACTCTTTTTAAAGATTAAGATCTAGATACCAAATGATTGAAACTAAATATGGCCAATATGCGTACGAAAAATTTATCATTTTTTTCATTCTCATCTCTTGGTAGGAGGCGATGGCTGCCATGGCACAGCTGTAGCTGCCTAAGATGATTTAATGAATGTGTTCAGTCACGTCTTGAAGAGTTATTGGAAAGATGTTCGATGGAAGCGAGTTCCACAGCAAACTAGTCCTGTAAAAAAGAAAATTTTTACAGATAGAAATACGTGACCTTGCTAGTTGGATCGTCCACTGATGAGTGTTTTCCGCGATCTTAGTTTTCTTTGCAACTGGATTCTTTTCGGGAGCAAGCCTTTCAGTAGAGCATTTATCATAGAAGTATGTGTCAAAAAGGGATGATCTAGCAATCTGCCACCCCTGAGTTAGAGGTAGGAGATCACGCGTCATCCCTGGTTGGTCAATGAGACGCATTGCTCTCTTCTGGATACTATCCAATAAATGTGCTTTGTATGAAACATCACCTGTGATGTACTGCTTAGTCCTAAAAACTAAGTTTAGCAAACCAGATTTGGCAATGGCTGATTCATGGTCATGCCAGCAAACTCTGATGTTTACTATGACACCGAGTAGCAGCATGTACGTTCCTGAGTGAATTCGATATCCTGACATGATTGGAGGACATTCTCTAGTGACATTTCTGGAAAACGTTGTTGATTGCGTCCTCAAAACTAACTAGTCTGTTTTCGGTGAAATGGAGCAGTTCATTGATCTTCAACAGAAAAAGAGTTGGCGGGAGAATGGAGCCTTGGGGTACTCCTGCATTAACCTGAAAAGATTCAATGACTACACCATTAACTACCACCTAAATCAAACTAATGAAGGGAAAACGACTAACCCAACTAAGCAATTTTTCGGGAACTCCATATACGATTTATTTATTCGTTAAGACTGCTTGCCAAACCCTATCAAAGGCCTTTGAGATATTTAGAACAGTGGTAATGGTCACCAATCGTTGTCTACGGAAACCGTATTGTCGATGTTGATGATACTCGAGATATTTTATAAGGTCATCTTTAATCACTCCTTCCATAGCTTTCGACATAAAGGGCAACAATGCGATTGAACACTAATTTTGGGGTATATATATATATATATATATATATATATATATATATATATATATATATATATATATATATATATATATTAATCTTTTGAAAAGACAGGATTTATAAAAATTTGAATAATTGTATTTACAATGAGTGCTTATATCTATAATTTTGGTGTGTGTCAGAAAAACACAAGTGTGAGCTCAGGAAATGTAACAGGGGAACCATACTATCTTGTATATGATTCAATAAACGAGTGAAAAAACCTAAGGAAAGAACTCGTTTCCCTGTCGCTATTGCACTAGCAATAGCTTGTCTGTTTATGATGTGTTAGTGTCGTATGTACATAAAGAGTACCAAAGATTTTTCCGCTTAGCCGCTTCATTCTCTATTGCATTCCCTGATTTCCAAAAACAAGGGTGAAAGGAAGGGGGTTTCAGATAGGAATCTGTAACAATGGAAAAAAAACCAGCACAAAAACATTTGGGGTAAGCTCTTCTTTCGTTTCTTTGGAATCAGTTGTACTCTCGCATCTTTCTGAAACTCCGGAAACATCTAGCTCTCATACGAAATCAGAAACAATTGCTAACTCTGGAACAGATTTCTTCAGAACAGTTAGTGGTATTCCGTCATCCCATCGCTTTCTTACAGGTCCGTTGTTGAAGTTCAGATATATTCAATTGAACATATAGAATGCTTGGTGGCACTGATTTTGATGTAAGTTTCTAAAATAGAATTTTGCGAAAGATCCACTTTTGCTTCAGGCGGTGATGCGATGTAACCATCATCTCTAATAGAAGGTGGTAAGGATGACTTGCAAAATTTGTTGCTAGCTGTCTTTGCCATAGAGCAGAACGTACGAGTTCCACTAGTCTGTTTCGAGAGTCTATTCATAAAACACTTTCATTGAAGGAAGTTTTCGCTTTATCAATTGTTGAGTGACAAATTTTCCTGAAACGCAGCCTTAATTTTCATATGTTGGATTATTCTTCCAGTTCTTATAAGCACTGTTTTCAACTGTGTAAACTTTTTGACAGTTTTTAGTGAACCAAGGCTTTTTCGCAGATGTTTTTTGATGGAGTGTGTAATGTAGAGGTTCATGCCTGCAAGAATAACTTCAGTGACGTGTTCAGTGCAGACATTGATCTGAAGAACAGATATCATTGAAGAAAAAAGACCAAAAAAACTCGCTCAGCTCCTCCCAGCTGGCTCGGTTGTGATGCCATATCTTCTTGAAAGGCGTTGGTTCTTTATTACGTGGCTGTACGAATTTACTAGTGGCAGAAACAAGTTGTGGTCGGATTTGCCTTAGGGCACTGAGACCTATAAACAGAAATCATCTGCATCTGAAACAAGAAAGAAATCGAGACTATTGAGAAATCGGTTATATTGTCAAGAATTCTTGTCGACTCATCGATAAGTTGTGGCTGATCGCAAAGGCTTCCGCTTAACTTTCGGCTTTGTCGGAGCTATTTGAGTGCTGGGGCCAGTTGATGTTGAAGTAGAAGTCTCCTATTATGTCCACCTCAGCTGACGGATGCTGTATTTGAATTGTGTCTACCTTGTCGCTCAGATTCTGGAACAATTTAAGGTAGTTGTTGCTATTGTTTGGAGATCGATACAGATAGCATGGAAATATGATTTTGTTATATAAACATATTTTGAACCATGCCAGTCCGAAAGCGTTAACCTCCAACGTATCCTCTTTTTGGTATACGACGTCCAGTCTTGCAAAATCACAAAGCCCATATTAAACGGAAGCCCTGAGTGCAATTCATAGCTGTTGAAGCAGAGGTAGGTGGCAAACCAATACATTTAGCTGTGTATCTTTTGCTTAAACCAGGGGTGCTCAGACTCGAACTGCTGGCGATCTACCTCAATATTTTTAGACTACTAATTATCGACTCTGAGAGCCTGCAAGTATGTGTGATGCAGGGCTGTCGTACATACACGAAATACCCGACCTACCTACCTACCTAGGTAGGGTGTACCGTAGCATATATAGATATTAGCTTTCCGCACAATATACATTATTTTAGTCAAGGCTTGGGTTAAGTTTAGTTAGGTTCTTCTCTATAATATCAATGAAAAACTCATAGTTATTCTAAATTGCGAGTTTATTGGATGTTACAAAACATAAGAGTTACATATAGTGTTAAACTCAACTAAGGAGTGACTTTGGATGTTGAAGCGTGGTACTGCATGTCCTCAGCATACTTTTCATAAGATGGTACGTAAACACTGGGTGATAATCACAAGCATGATGACATATGATCGTCAGTTAGTCAATTGCGATATTTTGACTTAATTATCCTCATTTCAGGAAATGCAGACTCGCACAAGTAAGTTGACCCAAACATTGCCGTCAGTTGAAGGGCGATTTGCCTTAGATTCGGATATTTATCTTCAGATATAAAACACCAGAAATTTGTATCAGATGCTGTTGCTCTGATATGTATATCTGATGTAATCTGCACCAACTCATTTTCAACAGAACATGAGTTCATATTAATCTGACTTGCTATTTTACTAGCTAATTCCTTAATGTTTTCACATGAAAAACATGAAAAGGATAACACATAAATGATGCTATATTCGCCATTAGCTTTGAAATTTTTATCTGATAGCTACTTCCTCAATGTTTTTACATGAAAAAGGATAATTCATAAATGATGCTATATTTGCCAATTTACTGCAACCATAAAAACGCATTTCGAATTGTTCGAAAATATTTGATAAATCAGCCTCATACGTATCATAATTCAACTGAGGAATCTTTGCTTTCAAAGACGGAAAATGTTTCAGATCCTTTCTTTTCACTTGATCTATCATAAGTTGCAATTTACTTTTGAATGCGTTTACTGCGCTAATCATCTATTTAATAATAGTTTTTCCTTCACTTTTAAGCTCCAAATTAATGGTGTTTAAGTGCATTACGATGTCAGTCAAAAATGCTAAATCAGTCAGCAATTTTTTGTTTTTCAACATCTGAGTGTCATCACCTCTTTCGTCTAGAAAAGCTGTCATTTCGGCAATAATTCTTGAAACCTTTCTAGGAATTTTCCGCAACTCAACCACCTGACGTTCGTGTGGAGAACTAAATCAGTGTATTCACCTGACTCCCTATCTTCCATCTGCAACTTTAAGAGCCGCTGTTGCAAGCTACGTGCACGGATGGATTTCACAATTTTTGTTGCAATGCCCATAATCTCCTCCGTGTTGAAAACTTTTGAACACAAAACTTGTTGATGTATAATGCAATGGAATGGGAAGAAATAAGGGAAATCTTCATTAGTTCGACACAATGCCACAAAACCGTTTTATTTTCTAGTCATTGCTGGTGCTCCATCGGTTGTAATTTTTAATCTTTTACAAATTTGAAGAAAACGTCATATATATCTTCGCCATTCTTCAGAGGAATGATTGTCAAAGATTCTTCCTTAGCCAACATGTCATTGAATACCATCCGAATAAAAATACACAGCTGGGCAGTGCCTGTCACATCGGTGGATTCATCGAACTGTAAAGAAAAGTATGTATATTTCATGATATCATGTTTATCCGCCATGTCCTGACTCATGTCTTCAATACGCCTTGTGACAGTCCGACGAGATAACTGAAGTTCTCTAATAGCAGACATGATTTCTGTTTTATTTTTAAAATCTCCAAATAAAGTCTCACCCGCTTCAATAAATGCTTCCTTCACAACCGATCTATCTTCAAATGGTTTCTTGTGTTTCGCCAATATATGAGATATTTTAAATGACGCGATCGTAGCAGCTTTTGATTATTTGGCTTGTCTTGTGAACATGGTTTGTTTTTTTTTCAAACAAGATATCAAATATCGTACTTTTCATTTTCTCAATTCACTCTATGGCGGAAAATAATTTTCATAGTTTTCATGAACTATTTTATGATGCTTCTCTGAGTTACCACGCTTGGGTATTGCAACCTTTGAACGAAAAATAAGACAAATGCACTTATCCCTACTTATTCCCATACAGAAGAAAAATTGTTCCTCCCAATCGTTATTGAAATGATACGTTTTAGATTTCTTCGCTGCACTCATTTCGTACTATTTAATAATAAACTTTGTATAGACGTAGTATTGCCTTCAAGTTACAATTCCAAATGACTCCAATTCCTGCAGGCGCAACATTTATATCAGCGTGAACGAAAGTCTCGAATGTTCCCGTTAAACGCGCCTCCCGAAATTTCTAGAAAAGCGGCAAGAATAAAAAACGTGGCTTTTCTTCGACAAGTACCGCGCGTTCCTTTGATGAAGCCGCCTTTTGCCACTAGCAGAGTGTTATTTTATTACGTAATAAACTTTTATAGTTAAGTTACCTACATTTTTTTCTTCTCGAGTTCTTCTCAAAAGGAACTCGCGATCGACCGTTTAAGCACAATCATAGACACAATCTGATCAAACAATTTCAACAGTTTCGATGGAAATACGATCATAGATCAACGATAACATAAAACTTCATGTAGGGACCCCTCGCCAGCCTCATATGATACTTTAATTTTTTGAATATTCCAGATGAAGAAGAAGATGTGAATTTATCAAGTAAAACAAACAAAAAAGTAACAGATATCTTTCGCGCCTTGATCAATTAGATTGATCTATCCAGATACTAACCTAGACTATACTGTTTCGCCATTCTGATTAACTAATAGACAGTGAGCCAATGTTTGTTACCAACAGTTGAATTATCTCACACGTAGTTGTGAGATGTGTGTAAAGGTTTTAAAAATATCCTCCGTGGTGTAATGTTATTTATTCAATATCTAAAATTCGTTGTTAAATCATCTGAGGTTTTCCTGCATCAACCACACAAAAAGCTACTCAATACTTAGCTCACGACGCTTTCTCATTCAAATTCGACATGCGCGGCTTCAGTTTTTCTCAAATATTCACAACGGTTTGTTTGTTCATTTGAATGATTTGTGTTAGAAAATCTTATAACTGAAAGCTGTATTCTCATATTTTCATCAACACTTTGAAATTGTTTGATTAATTGTTGTATTTGATTCACCCTCGTACATTGACGAGTTAATTTTTCACGTACTTAAAATTTCGTCTATTGTCGTCTCATTATCGATCTCCATATTTCTCCTCGGAAGGAGTGTTGGAGACGTATGGTCAAGGGCGGGGTAAGGAGAGCGGGATGGGCCCATTAGCACACGGCCCATCCATGCATCACGGGGTGACGCCGCAAAAAGGAGACTTCAAATTTACAGCTGCCAGAGGCTTAAAAGTATGCAATAAATCGTAGCCAGCTTAAAAATCCACCCGCCGCTTGGTAGAGATTGGCATGACTCGATATGGACTCACATAATGTACCGGTATCTCTGGCTTCTTCGACCCGACCGACGCCGTTTCCATCAACGCTGTATCAGGAGATTGACTTATGTATCGCTCAACATGCTCTTAAACACCTCTTGATTACCAATTATTTGTTTCCTAATATATCGAAATTTGTGCTCAAGATGCTTTGATGTCCAACTTTCACCCATCTCAAAAGCATGTAACAGATTCCGCGATAAAGAAAACAGAATAATATTGAATTTTTCGAAGAACATTATTCAGTGATTTAATATCTACCAAGTAATCCCCTATTAATAGCAAGTTGTCAGGTCGATAATGCTGGGACACAATTTTATTGAATGTCAACGCATATAACGCCAGCTCACAATTTCGTCCTTATTAAGACTCTTCAAGGGCCATCCAAACAAAATCTTACTGAATTGCATAAATCCATTCTCGAAGTGAAATAATAAGCATTAATTGATCTTCAAGATGTGTACGTCTTTATGTGGCACACTTTTCGCATTTCAGTCGGTTTAAAAAAGTGTTTGTTATTATTTTTCCACTATAATTTTGGAATCAATATAGGTCGAACCTGATTTCAAGTGTATAATCTACAAGACACCTTTAGTTAAGCTGAAAAAGCTGTATAATTGAAAATCATTCCAATTCAATTTGTACTATACTCAGATGGACTCATTGCAATTTGGAAAAGTTAGGAAGGCGATAAGTAAAGAAGGGTGGTATTGCGATATGGATATTAATGAAATTATCGTTGCGTCGGATGGTGCTATTGTTAATAATTTCATATTAATAGATAATAAGCATGCCCACCTCTAGTTCCAACTTTAAAAGACTCAGCTTTCACTGGAATCATTGCAACTAATTGTCTTGCTCGTTGTTAAGGACAAACTGCATTAAACATTTCGATGTATCATGGTAGTTGAGCAGTCATCAATATCTCTCGGGTACTGCTACAGTTTGAAGAAGTCCGTTTACAACTGTGAACTTATATTCCTCGGAATTTCATCAATATCTGAAATGGAGAGATGTCGAAAAGAATGTGAACTCCCTGTAAAGATATTGAGATATTCAAGATTGGCAAGATTCACTCCAACCTGGTGCCATCAGTATTATAGTTTCCTACAGCTGCATAGATTGATACCGGAAGGTTCTTCTCATTGAATAATCAGACGTACACGGGAGAAACTTACACCTGGTAACTTCCTCAACAATTATCAATGATCACAGTGTTTACAAGGTGGCATACAGCGATTATTACCACACCCCAATACGGTACGAGCTATGGCCTCCTAGTAATAGATACTGGCAATTACCGGGAGCTATGGCAGTAGATAATGATTATTACTTACCCCTATCACTTTTAATTTTGGCTTTCCTGTTTAAGATACTGCTAGATAGCTGATACCTTATGATATTGAGTAATGCTGCTTACCGTGTACTGCAGGAAATACCAATCACGATTATTGAATAATGAATTCACGGGTGATCGAGTCGAGCTATAGCTCCTACAATTGTTAATCGATTTCAATGAAATAAAAACACCTACTGCAGCCGTGTCACTGCCATGGAACTGCAATGGACTCTTCTTCAGCTAATGATCTGAGGAGCAGCAAGAATGGCTACAGATTCAATTTCTTTTCCTCAAATGGAACAAATACGATCAGCTTCGTCCTTTGCGCTTCGCATTCTGATTTTAAAGACAATGAGATGCTGAGTATGAAATCTGGTATAACAATTCCCAAAACCAGAATAGAGCTGCCATTTCAGATTATCATTTCTTATAGATTCAAATGGGCCAACAACAAATACCGTTTACCTGAGGGTCCCTGCCCAAGGTTTTGGAGCTGGTGTATACGGTCGGTGTGCAGCCAAAAAACAGAATATCTGTCTTAGCAGGTTTGCGACTGATTTTTAAGCAGAAATATAAAGCATTGGCTACTGTGCTAACCTTCTGCACGTCACTTATTGTGCAGAATTGTCCTCCAACTCTTGCCAGAAAAAGAAATGCGTTGGGCTAAATGTGGGCTCCTGCCAACTCGGGCGTCACTGGACCTGAGCCTAGGTTGGGAATTTTCTTGGAGATCGCAAGGTTGAAAAATAACCAGTAGATGAATTTGAAGGAACTGAAGCAGTGTTTGAGTCTCACAGGTCTCACACCTTGCCATTATGAGCCTTCAACTACGAGAGACGAGGCTTAGCTAGGCTTGAGAGTTCTGATTGTCATATTAACGGGGCACTGTCGCCTCGGAAATCACGTGCATACAGAACCCTTTATTCAGACTATGCGAGAAAGAGACTGAGAACACGTCATATTCGAATACCCATCTGGGTATTCGAATTCGGCTTAAGGACCTTGGACCTTTCAAGCTAGAGCTGACCGCTTGTTAAGCACTCGCCCACTAAACTTCTAACCTTTATAAGAAGGATGGAGCTTGGAGGTGAAATTTAAGGTAGAATATGCCACAACAGACCATTGGGTTACAGTGGCGGAGCTGTCAACTAGTACTTACTCAAATCCCTATATCAATCCTTGATTATAAAATATCGTGACAGTGATTGGGAGTGTGGGGTTTTGAACGAACAGATTAAAGATGAAACTGATCATTCTGCAATGGACGAAGAAGAAGCTATGGAGAGTAAAGATTCCAATGTATGGAAAACTGTCCTCGACCCATTTCCAGATAGCTTATTATACCCGTGGCAGAATATAACAATAAATTTGATTTCCATCCAGCTATCGATTTCAAAGAAAGCAAAGATCCTGTGGTATGTTTCAAGTCTTTTATGACTCCTCTCATCGATAAGAAACTTTGTGAATGGACCCATAAAAAAGCTGAAATTTATTTTGAGAATTTGAATGTTAACACTGTTTTCGGTCTGAAATGGTGAAATGATCACTTTCATTTCCCTGAATTATTTTTTAACAGGTTTGGTTAGAGGCCGCAGATATCAGACTACTGAGCACATACTTTGTGTTCTGGGCGTAAGGTCAATTATTAGCCGAAATCGGTTTTCACCTCCAGACTAAATGAGACATTCGACGTCGAATATCCGCTTAGAAATTTTCATATCAATGGTCAGAGAATATTGAAGGTTTTATCCTGGTTCCACTTATGCGATTGACGAATAACTTTTTGTATACAAAGGGCGCCTTCTTTTTCGCCAATATATTATTCGCTTTTTGTAATCCAGAACTTTGAGGAATACCTTAAACCTTTGCATTTATTTTGGGAAAGACTATGAGTTGTTGCATATACTTGGCACCAGCATTCAATCAATATTAATGATATTGGTGACATATTTATTTTGTGGAAATCCATCTCAAAATATGAAAGATATGAAACACTTTTGTCAGTGAAATGAAAATGGACAACTTAGAAAACACATAAATACTACACAGCGACCTAGCCAAAAACATATCATGTTCTGGTATCGGTACGTTGATGATATTTTGGTTGGTTTTCATGGCTTAAATAGACAATGAGATACTTTTTTTTAACTTCCACATAAAACTCACGATCTTTTGAAATATACTGTTGCAAATAAATTTTCTAGACTTAACTGTAACAAACATAAATAATATCCTAACTCATAATATCTATAGGAAAGAATCATTCACAGACGCAACAATCCTCATGGACTCATTCAATCATTTGAATCATAAACTTTCCACTCACAATTTTATGGCTTACAATGCTTTTACTATCCTCCCAATTCAAGATTTCAACACGCAAATAAATACCATGAAAAGAATAGCTTCAAACAACAATATACCAGCCTCTTTCATAAATGAAATCATTAGACGCAGAAAACAGAATTGAACATCACTATCATTATATTGCATTCAAGAAAAACCCGAAAGAAGATATGCTAGTTTCAATTATGTCAGACCATAAAATAAAACATTTATTTATTTTAAATTTTACCAAATTATTTTAATCCAAACAGGAACAAAATAAACTCAAACAATCTGGTATATTCAAAATCGAATGTTAAGAACGTCCTTCAGGTTAAGTCGAACAGGTAGAAATATTGAATGCATATACAAAGAACATAAATAATCAGACAAAAAATCCCCAATATTTGAGCACGTTCAATCAACCAACCATATAATAGTTTTGGACAATCTCAAAATGCAATAAAGCAAAAAGAATAAATCTGTTGGAAAGTTTGGGAATTGGTAAACTCAGAAAAACTGCATATTATACTCCCTTCCAACAGCCAAGTCACACAGCATTAACCTTAGACTTGGCCCGACTTTTTAGAGATAAACAAGCAGCTCCATCGAGACTTGGCTGGTTTTTTACAGAATGTTTTTTGTAGTATTTCACTTCTTTTTGTCGAATCGTGGGAATATTGATTTATTTTATTAGATTTGACAGTTTTTCTTCTTTTAGGAGTAGTTTTTTTATCATTACGAATTTTTCTTTTCTTTTCTTCTAGTTCTGATTCTTGTACATTAGCAGTTAACAGTTTTTCGTATTGCCCATTCGCTATTGCTTTCTGTAAACTTGTAAGTATAAGTATAAAATACAGCCTAGTCTTATCCAGAGTTTTCTTTTAATTTTATTTATATGCGTATTAAAAGCAGAAGAGGAGGCATTCGTCCAGCAGTGACTGTGGGACGCTATAGGCTAGATTAAATTAGAAGATGTGTCCCACTATGCTGGATTTTTGCAATGACAGTCGATTTTTTTCAGCTGAGGGTTCTTCATCAAATACTTCAGAACTTCGATTTTTGATATCAAATGAAGCGGCCCACCAAGTTGAATACTTTTTGTAAAGGCGATCTCTAATAGTTTGGTTGGGCTCTTATGTTTTTTAATCAGGGTCGCCAGGTATATACTCCAGATCTTTGATTATCCTAGTTTTCATAGTTTCCCCTTTATGTTTCCATTAAAACCTAACGCTGTACCATTTCATCTGTCTAAGTTTATGGGAAGTACTAGTTCTATTCTAATGATCATGAGTGAATGAGTGAGTGTCATAAATGCGAAATTTTGATTTCGTTTAACTTCGGAACAAACCGACCTACAGACTTGAAATTTTGGATTTTAAGTATGTGATTATAGCTTACTGGATCACGAAAATTTGTGCCCTCTGGTCGTATCCAGAAGTTCTCAAATAGGGCGAAATGGCGGCGAAATGTTTCCAGTAAAGAGTGGTACGGCATTGTTTTCTTCGCGCTCGACTAGGCGGGGGCACTACCGTGCCCCCTAAGTTTAAAATCATCTTTGCACTTCAGTAAGTAGTCAGCACTTGAAAATATCAGGCTAGATACAGAGAACATTTCCGGTCATTCCTACATCAGAAATATGATTCAGCTTTAGCTGCACATTGTCTGAATGAATGTCATCCTTTTCCAGAACTTCAAAGGCTAAAAATTCTTCATTCCTTTGATAAATCGTATAAACTCAATTTCTTTGAATCGATGGAAATTTTCAAAGCATGCTTGTTGTTGATAATGGACGTATGTCCGAAACCGGTCCAACCATTGTAAAATTTTTTCATTCTTTACAACAATGAATTAGTGATAGTTAAAACACAGTAACTTGTTTTATTTTATTATTCATTATGAAATATCGTTATTCGATACTATGCAAGTACCCCTTGTACCCAAACTTGAATATTCTGGTATGGCCGTATATCCAAAGGTGGATATTCTGTTGTGGATATTTATCCAGGTGTGACGAAAAAACAGTCAGGGAAGTTATATCCACAATGTTCTTATGTTTAAGTAGACTTTAGATTATAATTCAAAACTGGTGTATCTTCGTATAAGCAAGTCTAGTGAGGCTAGACCGGAAGGTTTCCAGGAAAAAATATCACCATTCTTTAGTTGAACTTTTTCAACATTTTGATTTCGGAAAGATACCTCCAGGATGTCTACATGAAAAAGATTCACAAATCGATATCTTTCTTGAGAAAATCCTGAATCTTTGAATAGTACCATAGTACTAAACAAAGAAAGAACAAAAGAAGAATAGTGAAATTCATGTCGTTTTAATTGAGGAAGCAAACGAGAACTATAACTTAAGCAGTTTGTCAAAATTTTTCAACTTTTCTTCAAGATTTTTCTCAAGTTTAAAAACTTTTCTATGCCATATCGTACGGAACAAAGATAAAATTAAGCATTTTCGCCTCAATCATGAATTATGATCTTGAGATCATACTGTCATACTCATATTTTCTTATTTTCCGGTCGGTTTTTCGTATCAGTCCTGCCATCAAAACCTAATGCGGACTGTTCAAATGCCTGAATTACATTCGCAAAAAAGTACCGGGAGTCGGTAAGTGGAACACAACATATTTATTTTTCTTCCAAATTTATTGTATTGCCTTCAAAGCCGGCCCTTTCTGAAATAATACTTTTATGCTTACGAATAATCAAACCATCTTATCTTATTCAGTTCTCGCCGCGAATTCTCTTTTGTCTTCTACCGATTCAAAACCTAACCTTACCTCGAACTGGTAAGTTGGGTTTTAGAAAAAGAAAAATGTCGGTCGGAGCCATATCAATTGAATACAGTGGTTGTTTGCTGGTATTTGTTGAGTTTTTGGTTAGAAATTCATTCACAATGATAGCCTCGTGAGATGGTCCATTATAGTAGTGTAAAATCCATGAGTATTCTTTCCTCAAGACTGGCCTTTTTCGACGAATTTGCTCTCTCAAACGCAGAATAACGCTCAGGTAATTCCAAATTTTCCGTTTGACCTTCTAGCAAAAAAAATCGAGTTTACAACACCGCGATAATCAAAGAGAACAGTCAACATTATCTTGACTTTTGATCGACTTTGATGTGGTTTTTTCGGTTTAGGTTCAGTTGGAAGGCGCCATTCCAAAGCTTGTTAACTGATTTGCATGTTAAACTCATAAACCCATGTCTCAACATCAGTTAAAATCCATTTTATGAATGTAGGATCGGAAGTGACTCATTCTAGCATGTCTTTAGCGACCTTCAGCGCGATTCAATTTTTGAAGAAAATTCAGATCTTTGGGAACTAGTCGAGCGGTAACTCGTTGACAATTATTTCAAACTAGCTGAACCATCAAACTCTATTCCGCCTTAAAGGCAGATTTTGGAATTTATTAATTTTTTTTATGATACACGACATTTTTTGTTTTATTATCAGGCGCAAAAACAAACAACGCAGATGGTCTTTCAAACCATGAACATGCCACATATAACTGACCATGGGAAAAACATGGATTTTCTAGATTCAAACCACAAACTTTTAAGGATTGGCCTTGTGATTTGTTGATGGTCATAGCAAATACAGGACGGATCGGAAATTGAAGTCTTTTAAATTCAAAAGGCATATCAGTTGAGATCATCGGGATCGTCGGAATGAGAACTTCCTCACCTTCGAATTTTCCTTTCAGTATCTACACGTAAATTACATTGTTCATCAATTTTCTTACCACCAAACGCGTACCGTTGCACAGTTTTGGTTGGTTTATATTTCGAAGCATGATTACTACGGAGCCAACCTTTATAATAATAATAATAATTTATTTCCATAATGAGTAGAGTTGAACATACAGTATGAATGGAATATTATTATGCTTTTCACAAAAATTACTCATCAAAGCAGAAAAGAAGCATGAGGAAAAACTTCCGTTTACAAATTAAATTGAATTTTAACAATAATAATATTGACATCAAACCACTCACATACACGTACAAAAATTGAAATTGACTTATTTTTGACATTTTACCAAAACCCATTCTCAAAATAATCATCAAAATTTTTTCGTGAAAAATTCCACAAGGGAATAAAACACATTTCTAACGAGAAAAGTCTTAAGCTGTCTCTTGAAGACAAGTAAAGAGTTGACTGACTGTAAGTGTTTGGGCAGATGATTTAAAATTTTTATGCCTGCATAAAGAGGTCCTTTTTCTGTTCACGTTCAGTCTATAATCTGGCACAATATAATTATTATGCCGAGTGTTATAAGAATGTGTTGATTCAGAGAAAATGAATTTATGTTTGTTCCTGAATAAGAACAGAGCCAGTTTGTAAATATATAGATTATATATATTATATTTTTGTTTTTCCGAAGTATTCTCTACAAGAGTCATACCTTGTTAGATTGAATAGATTTCTGATTGCTCGCTTCTGAATTATAAGTATTGAAAACAGTTGTGCCAACACAGCAACAACAAAAATTTCGACAATCGTTTTAAGCAGAATATTTAAATAATCAATTCCCAATACTTTTTTGACAGAATATATTCAATAAATGAAACATTAGACGTCTAAGCTTTATTTATATTCAACATCTGTCCTTCAACTTAGCCCATCTGTTATCAGACTTGCGAGGGATTATATCGAAATTGATATTCTCGAACTATACATTGAATTACGTAAATTATTATCAGTCTTAATGCATTGAGAGTTAAAGATTCGACTCCAAGGTGAATATTGAAACCTGTGTCGATTCATTCTCTAAAACCTCATAACAAGAATATCATTTCATTCGAACAGAGACAAAGAAAAGGAACGATCAACGAATCGAATAATCCTCAACCACGGTCGGTCACCACGTTATCTGTGGTAATTTCCTTTCGGATTCTCGTTATTTACTGCTGATGGGCGTGCTGCTCAAAAATCTGGACATTGGGCGGCATCTATGCCGCATATAAATCTGTCAAAAAGATATTGTACCCGCGTTATTTATGTACGAATCAACTGCTCACTTCTTTCTCATCAATCTGAAATATAGTGAACGAGAATGGGCGAGGCTGCTCTTCTTCTTCACAAACAGGGATTAACTTGGCTGGAACTGATGCAGGGGATTATGAATATATATAAAATAGAATGCACGGCCATATTTTGTTATTATGTCATGTTTTCCTGTGAATGATTTTTGACGTACTACTGTTTCCAAATCACCTTTAAAATAGTAAGAAATCTGATGCAACTTCAGTCGGTCAAGTCGTGAGTACCATCATTGTATACTTAAGTTCATTATTTTCATCGGTGTTATAGTTAGGTTTCACTACGAGGGATGTCTTTTAAGTTTCGCATATAGAGCTACAATGAAATAATTAAGACCTTTTAAAGTTTTTCGAAGTATTTTCTCCGAAGCGAAAATTAATACACTTTTGCATTCGTTCGTATCAATTTTGGAGGTATTTATTCCAATCATTTGGTGCTATATTCAAAAAGGCCTTTTGCATTGTCTTCGTGAAGCTTACTAACGACATGTGGTTGTGTACTAATCGGCAGTAACTGTTCTTCGATCTTTTGAAGGAAGTGCTGCTCCATGACCTGTTTTGAACAAACGTTGCGACCACCTTTTTGGAAACACTTTATGACTTTATTGGTTTTCTTCCCCTTGAAACACCCAAACAGAAGATTGGGGCTTTTTTTCGGGCTCGTCTGGCCTAATATAAAATTCGATACCACTGACAACGCTTTTTTTTATATACTCTTTATTCACTGGTAGTAAACACTACATGGAAGATGTCATCACAGCAACATTGATACTTATATCAACAATTTAAAAAAAACAGATTTGAACCTTCATACTAAAAAAATACATACAACATACAAAAACATTAACGAGATCTGATATTAACTTTATCATTATTCCAGCAAATTAAATTCCAAAAATTCATCTGCACTGTAAAATACATTTTCGAGTACAATCTCTCTAACTCTATTCTTAAAAATTAGACTGTTCCTACGTGGAACCATTTTACCATTTTCTATTTCAGAAGGCAGCGAAAGGCGATTGAAGAGCTTAATACTCATAATGTAAGGCCCTCTTGAAGCAAGTGTCAGCCTGTGATTGGGCAGTCTCAGCGTATCAGGGTACCTGATCGCTCTTTCTGAAATATCACCCGAACTCGAAAACTCTTCTCTATGATCAAAGACATACATAAGACATTTCAAAATAGATATCGATACCATATTCAGTATTTCGATCTCACTGAATAATTCTCTACATGGATGTCTATATGGCTTGAAACAAATGGTCCCCACCATTCTTTTTGCAAAACTAAAACTTCACTCTGACGGAGTTTCCCCAGCTCATTAAACCATAATTTATCAAGGATCCAACATATGCATGGTAAACAATAGCATAACATTCCTGCTAACGAAGTTCCGCAGTCTTCAAACCAAGAAACATTTCCAAGAAATTTTTTCAGGAGAGACTCAATCTGAGTGTTCCACCTCAAGTTTGAATACAGATGGATGCCTGGAAATTTTACGCTATTGCTCTGCCGAATACAATTGCCTTCGACCACAACGCGTTGGCTTGAGTCAATTTTAGAAGTAAGTAAGTAGAAAACTGTATTAGACTCGTTTTAGCTTCGTTTAGGACCAAGCCATTTGCACTACAGTAATTATGCATTGTTTTCGTGCCATTGTTACAGAGAGTGGCCAACTCGTGGATTGACGAGGAGGCAAACACTTCCGTTGCATCGTCAGCGAAAAGAATATCATTAATGAATACGATAAATAGGAATGGACTAAGGTTGGAGCCTTGCGGAACTCCACGCCTAATGTCTTTCAGATTTGAAAAGGTTCACTTCCCTCCTCACGCATAACAACCCTCTTCGGGCGGCCACTCAGAAAAGACCTCAGCCATTCACCGGCATTACCTCTCACATCCGTACTCCATAGTTTGTCGAGGAGATGTGCATGCTGAAGAGTGTTGAATGCTCTTGTAAGGTCGTATAGTAGTGCAGCGATTTTATCCTTACCATCGAGTTTTTCAATAATAATCTGCGTTACAAGACTGACAATTGCATTCTGAGTGGACACTTTTTTACGGAAACCGAACTGAAATTTAACAAAAAGTTTTTGAATCTAGGAAATCCACTATTTCATTATAATAAGCTTTCTAGAAATTTTTGAAAGGACAGACAGGATGGAACTAGCCTATAGTAAAGAATCCGGAACCCCATCGCAACCTGCAGAATCTTTTTTTCTGAGCTGAAGCATAAATCAAGTTCAATATGTCAGATTCATACAATGGTTTGAGAAATTTGAATTTGGGAGGCTTTTACTTGGTAAAATTCCATTATCAATAATAAAAAACAAGTACTGTGTTTTAAGGAATTTTACTTAATAATTGCGATTCGTAACGCGTTTCACTACACCGTAGCTTCTTCAGACGAATGATTATGCAGAAAAATGTAAATGAGAATATAACTATAAATGTTCTCAAGTAATTAAAAGCTTATTGGTCGCCTCCTCCTAAGTGGTTATTTATGACAGGTATATCCAATAAAATTAAGGAATAGATTGCTCCCCGAAAAGATTCAATAGAGGTGAAGGGATTAAATCAACTTGTTCATTGATGAGTCTACCTGAGTGTTTGTATTTATTTATTTCTAAAGTTTCCCAAAGATCTACCTTCCAATATTTATTATCTGTATGCAAAATTTCAAACTGTGGGTCGAAAGAATGATTATTTTCTAAGAGATGATTCGCGTAATTTGAATCTGATTTTTTATTTGAAAAACTGCGTTTATGTTCCGATATTCTAATATTAAAATTTCTATGTGTTCTACCAATGTAGAAATTATCACAGTCATTGCAATTCAATCTATAAACACCTGATTTATTGTTTTTACCTGGTTTGGTTTTATTATTTTTATATATTTGCCTAAATTATTATTAGTTTGGAAAGCTATGTTGAAATTATTGCTACTTAAGAATGATTTCAGTTTCTCACTTGTAATTCCAACGTAGGTTAAGGTGTTGAATTTTTGTTTCAATTTATCGACAGGGTAAACTTCATTCAATGCGATTCTACTTTGTTTTTTATTTAAAATATTATTTATTAGTTTGGGATTGTAACCATTATTTTTGGCTATTTGTTTAATCAAATTTAGTTCTTTGTTGAAATTTTCTGGTGATAGCGGAATGTTAATCAATCTATGAATAAAACTATTGAATGCTGACATTTTATGTTGATATGGATGACACGACGAGTTATGTATTATAATATCTGTATGTGACGGCTTATGGTAAATTGCGAAAACATGTTTTCCATTTTCATTCGAAATTGTTACGTCTAAGAAATTTATCGAATTATTGCTTTCTATTTCGGTTGTGAATGCAATTTTTGGATGTAATGAATTTATATGATTTTCGAAAATTTTCAACTGTCTATCTGTTCCTGTGAAGCAAATAATGATATCGTCTACATAGCGATACCAGTATAAACAATATTTACTGAGTGGATGATTATGAATTAATTTCTCTAAGTTATTCATGAAAATTTCTGCTAACAAAGGACTCAACGGATTGCCCATAATCAAGCCGTCTTCAATAGTATAATATTTGTAATTGAAATAGAAATAATTTTGATCTAAACAAATTTTTAATAATGAAAGAATATCTGATTTAATGATAGTATTGACATGAATCCTTTCTAATAATTCTTCAACTAAGTAATACGTATCTTTTGGAGGAATGTTGGGAAATAGATTCTTAACATCGAAAGAAATAAGTTTGGAATTAGGTGGTATAGTGGTATCTTTGACATTGGCAATAAGTTCGTATGAATTTTTGACCGAAAATTCAGATTTAAAATTGCAATGTTTTATTAGTCGTTGAGGAATTTTGAAAGTTTGAACGAAGGTGCCGTTACATAAGAAACAACAGGTCTAATAGGGTAATTAGGTTTATGAAGTTTTATCAACGAATATAATTCGGGAGATTGTGGATTGGAGTTAATGAATTTATATTTTTCTTGGTCTGTAATTAATGATTTTGCTGTCGAAATGATGTTTATGCAAAATTTCAGAAAGTTGTTAAAAACATCATTTCGACAGCAAAATCATTAATTACAGACCAAGAAAAATATAAATTCATTAACTCCAATGGAGTTAATGGCCCAGCAAGTTCATCAATTGACTCGATAAAATAGTCATTGAAAGCATTTGCAGCCTCCTCTCTTGATCCAATTATTTATTTTCATCATCAGTAAAATTTGTCGGATATTTAGATTCACTCTTCAGGTTAAACTCATTGTTAATTATTTTATATGCTGCTTTATTCTGATTTGAAGATCCAGATATGTGCTCAGAGTTATAATTTTCTTTTGCTTTCCTTACATTTTCCTCATGAGGGGCGAGCATCCTCTTATAACTCTCAGTTATCGAATGATCATTATTTTCGTTACGAACTTTGTCAAGATCTCGCAGTAAAGCGTTCCTCTGAACAATGTCAGCAGTGAGCCACGGCTTAGATTTATCATCATACTTACGATTGCGATAGGGCTCAAGTGGAAAAGACTTCTCGACAAACTCAATGCAAATGTCAAGAAATATTTTGAAATCCTCATCAACATTGGCTCCAACCATCAAATCAGGCCAGTTTACCTCCGAAAGGGAGTGTCTGAATTTGGCAATATTGAATGGATCTTTGAAACGACGCTTAAGTGTCACGCTTTCCCTACACACTTCAGGGACACATTTTTGGCGTTGACAGACCAATTGTAAATAATGGTCAAACAAACTGGATGGTACAACCCTATGGCTAAGAAGACTTGTGTCAATGTTACAAAATATATTGATAATCATTGTATTGGAGCCATTTTTACTCGAGTGTATTTATGAATGCACTGGGACATTCCAAACGATCTGAAAATATTAATAACCTCACCAGCATGCTTATTTTTTACTTCCGCGTCAAAATTAATTCATTTTGAAGTCACCACACACATATATCGGATTTTTATAAACTTCCAAACAAGCAAGCAAATCAACAAGGTTATCCTTAAATTTCAAAATATCAGCAGCTGGAGCACGATGCAAACATACAACTATCACATTTACATTTGCAACACTTAATTACTAATTGCATATTCAAAGTCCGAGTCAAACTTTGGTACTGTATATCGTGCTTTTTTATGTTTGAGTCTTCCAAAACAAATATTGCACAGCCTCCTCCATCCTTAGTAGTTTTGCAGTGGAAATCAGCCAATTTATAATCTGGAATTTTGGCATATAATATTTCTTCCTGTTTGTACCCCACTTCCGATACACAAAACACATGAGGGATTTGAAGGGAGTGAAGCAATAAATAAACATCATCCAAATTGAATCGTAAACTTCGAACGTTTAGATGAGCCACTTTTATATTTTCTTTCGGATACTCTTTTTCAGAATTTTCACTGACCACGGGTCCTATTTCGTCGGTGAATTCACCTAGCGCGGATGGAAAAAACGACTGACGTACACTCCATAGGGCCAAAATTCAGCATTCGTTGCTTTCTCAACGTTTACCAGGCCAACAGTCACTTTGAAACTGGAATAGTACCGTGGGTATTTACTTGTTAGTTTCTCTCATGTAACTTCAGAAAAAAAGGCCTTATTTGGGACCGGAGAGGCACTGTTTTCCAATATGCTTTTGGAAGTACAGAAAACTACGAGACCAACTTTTTTATTTTGGCGGCGTTTATTTTTGCTGGTAACGGTTTTCCATTCGTTTGGATCACTTTTATTGAGAATATCATTTTTTTATTCGATTTATTTCCCAATTGTTTTGGCATTGATTCTGATCAGATGATAAAGTTATATAACCGTCTGTCAACGAACTCGAACACCCACTTTTGCCAATACTTTTCTTGCTCGATTTTCTTTCTCTCAAGTCATCATTTGGAAGTTTTATTTTGTTACTGTTTGTAACACTGTCATCGAAGCGAGTCATTCCAGTGGAAGCGTTCTCTGTAGATTTCTTTGCAACGTTGCCGCGTTTTACCCCATTTTCTAGAATATCAATTCTAAATTCCAATGAGTCCATTAGGTCATCTTTACTTTTTATGGGATTTCTTGCTCAGAAAGAAGGAAAAATACCTTGATTTCCCAGGCATTTTCACCAATATTATCCAAAGCATCGTCAAATGATTCTTCGGCTTATTGAAGGTCACCCACGGTCACAGTAGGCTCGAAATCACCCATGCAGCAAACTTTCACTATTTCATCACCAACTGCTTGAGAAATTCCTTTTTCTCTATACATATCTTATGCACGCATTTAAGGCAGTTTTTACTCTGATTTTGGATATTTTTTGGAATGTTTCTGTCACAAAATTTGCATTCGAACTTAGAAGCAACAGAAGCATCCGTCTCTCCGGTCTTCGGTCAACAGATGCTCTATTCAACAGAAAACTAATTTTCTCAAACGCAATTCTTCTTGCAAAATGTTTTGTATTGAAGTCCTTGAAATCCAAAATGATGCCTCGATCTCTCGATATGTTGCACAGCGATCTTGGATAATCTTATGCTCAGCATCTATATTTTCTTAAATGACCACTGTTTTTGGTGCACCTGCCCTTGCATCATCGCTAAGCTCAACCCTTTTGTGTTCAAATTCTCCACACCAACGAAAATCGATTTACTGGCTTCAATGCTGAGAACAGAAACCAGCTCACCGAGAGATTGTTATGATAGCTGTCATTAAAAATTGCAGAAAATTATGGCGCGAAAATGCTAATGATTTAATTCCATTTTTCAACTAACCTGTCAACTTTGACAGTTTGTTTTGGCTGGAACACAGCTCGCATAAAACGGAAACTTTGGATTTATATAAGAAAATCTTAGAGGTTCATTTTCAGAACTTCCAGTTGATTGATGATGTCCTCTATGTCCCAGCATGCAACACATAAAAGACATTATTTGATGATTGAACATCGAAATTTTAGAAAGCTTTCGAAGCCGGGGCTGTACCACAAAAGCATTAAATGGGCTCAAAATTTTCAAAGCCATCAGAGAAGCACCTCGTTAAAAAAATACACACAACCAAATTTATATGAAATCACCCGATATTTTGAATCTTACCTCAGGGATTTTGATCTCTCTTAAGATATTTCAATTGAATAAAGAAATAATTTAAGGTTTATTTTAAGAACGAAACAAATAAAACAAAATAAGAGACTCTTTCCGCATGTATTAAAAATTGAAAATTGTTGTTTTTTGTTCATGCATGATGAGCTCACCAAGCTCATTTCGCTAGAAAATACTTTCAAGTTCACAAAATCACTTCAATAGAGTGTCCTACACAATAACAAGACCTCAATTTCAACAAAACCAGCCAGCTACAGTGAATGACAATCGCAACAGGATTTTGATTATGAATCGTGATACTGTAATGCAGTCTTTCTCGATAGAGGTGGAAGTATCTGGTATTAACCGGTTTTCACATTTTTCATCATTAGTTTCACTTCAATTGCCCTTAGTAGCATTTTAATTTCGATTGCTCTCAAGCATTACTGGAAATGTTATTCTTCAACATATCTAAAAACTACTTTTGAATAAATTTAAATGAATAAGGTTCTGAACAGAGATGATTGGCAGGATATTGCTTAAGACAAACACAAAGTTATTTAAATATGTTCTTTCTCCGAAATCCAAAACGAATTTCTTATTTTAATTATTGAGATTTATCTGGAAATTTTCCGAACGGATATGAATGATTGCAATTTTTTATCGTTCGAGAGCTAATTTGCATTCCACTGTTCTATCGAAGCATCATATAAAGTTGTCTAGTAGTAGCGAATCGTTGTCTCAAAGTGGAAATTTATGAATTATGGTCACCATAAATCTATTTGTAGGAGTAATCTTTCAATTATTAATAATCAATATTATTGATTATGATCAATTGAAGAACAGTGAACAGTGGCAAGAAATTTATAATGGTAAAAATTTGGAACATTCCAACGAATGAATTCGTTACTAAGCTTTAAAAACACATACATTTGTGCACTAAAAAAATGAAACTAAAGAAATGTGAGATGAAAAGGAAACCTTGGGTTACGAATGGACTTCTTAAATCTATAAGTCATACAAACTTGCTATATAAAGAGATGATATTTATGGTAATATGTCGAGAAATTACGTGAGGACTCTACAATGTCACCTGGTGTTGACGAAATTAAAACAGGGGACGGTACTAGTGTTATTAAACGGCATGAAATTTCGGAGTACTTCGCTACCTACTTCACTGATATAGGGAAAAATCGAGCAGAGAAAATTACACAACCATCTTCGCGTGTTTCGGTGCAAAGACGAAATATGAAATCGATCGGTTTGATCGGAACAACTACTCAAGAGGTGAAAGCAGTGATAAATAGTTTGAAAGGTGGAAAATCTGCTGGTGAAGATGGGTTGAAATCAGAGACATTAAAGATTGTTGGTGATTTTATATTGAAACCTTTAGTGTATATTATCAATGGGTCTGTAAATGAGGGCAGTTTTCCTTCAGTTTTTAAAACAGCTATAATCAAACCTATTCTCAAAGCAGGGTATAGGAGCCTGCCTTCGAACTACAGGCCTATATCAATCATATCTGTGCTGGGCAAAATATTTGAATAAATTCTGAAAATTCGGCTTTCAGAGAACGACGGCTGATGCGATAGCCAGTATAATGAATAAAATATTTCAAGCTATTGATGAAAAAGTTCCAGACATTTGCATCTTTGTCGACCTTTCAAAAGCCTTTGACACTGTTTCTCTTGCTGATTTATTGGTGACATTAGAAAGTGTAGGGCTGAAAGGCAGAGCATGTAAGTTGATGGTAGATTACTTAGTTAACAGAGAACAGTTCGTAGAAATGAATGGCTGCCATAGTTCAAGTAAAAAAATTCTTTTTGGTGTGCCTCAGGGCACAGTGTTGGGCCCCTTACTTTTTTCTCTAAATATTAACAGCATATTCCACTTACCTTTGTCAGGAGATCTCACTGCTTTTGCTGACGATACTGCCATTTTATACAGAGGTCCTACATGGTTGACACTGAAAAAGAAGATCGAAACAGATTTTTGTTCTATACTGAACTATTATAGGCGAAAACTAACATTTAATTCGGATATAACTTTTTTATGCCATTTTGTAGTACCTACCTGAGTATGAGTGTTTACAATTTGAACTTGATAGTGGTGTTGTGAATATTAAAAAATCTACGACGGTTAGGTTTCTAGGAGTTTTATTGGGCTCGCGCGTTCGCTGGAGCTATCATATGGAAGCACTAACGAAAAAATCTAACCTTACCTAACCTATCACCTATTTAGGTCACTCTATTATTCGCTAGTACAGTCTGTACTGTCATACGGTATTCTGGTGTGGGGTGGAGTGGAGAAAACCCACTTGAAAAAAACTAGAAGTAATCCAAAAACGCATTATAAAAATTATATATAACAGAAGCCATACTTACTCATCGGATAGCCTTTACGCTGAATCTCAGTTCATGGATTTGATGCAATTATATTGTCATAAGATGTTAGTGCACTATTATAAATACGAAAATATTCAGAATCTAGTAGCTCATAATCATGAAACTAGATATTCGAGTTTAAGTTACAAAATACCGTATGCCTTTAAATCAGTTGGGCAGAGATTCTTCCACTTTTTAGCTACACGAACATTTAACATATAACCGAATAGTCTAATGAGCATTAATACGATGCCCATTTTCAAAAGGAACCTGAAATCCTGGATATTACTTCAGCCGAGATCCTTAATCTCAGAGATCATAGAATTAAGAAACTTTGGCTAGTAAAATGTTGAGCTTAACTCATAATTATGATTCGGAGTGGGATAATTTACTTATGTTTTTGGTTAATTACCTATAATTGAAGCTTTGAAAATGTTCTTTGTGAAACCTGTCCCGTGTAAAAGGATTAATCCTTCTATGGGCTCAAATTGTGGACATGTTAGCTAATATAATGTTCTTTTGTTATTCTTCAAGAGTTTATTTGAGTTCAGTTCACTTCCTCACTTTATTTTGTATTGATAATTTATTCATTCTGAATAATGGTGTATGACAATTACCCAGCTTTGTATTCATTTGTAAAAATAAGTCAAAATAAAATTATTTATTATTATCATTATTTAAAATAATGTACCTAACATGTTGGTACTAGTATTAACTGAATATTTATTTTTTTTGAATTCACATATTCATCCTTGTATATTATGTTGTTGTTAGAAACGCCAATGTGTCTCTATATGTGGAAACACCAAATTTTGTACTTTAAAATACTCCACTTCAGCTGTATAGATTAAGCATTCCGCATATTATCACAAAAAAATTTATCCTGAGAAAAAACCCAATATGACATTGGCATGCACTTTCATGAAAAAATTTCACTCAAAAGACTAGAAACTAGGTAACCCAAAGTAAAAACAATATACTCCTAATAAACTGTCAATTTTCTGTGCCCGAACTCGCAGATGGAAATGTGAATTTAATGTGATATAATTTCTGATTTGCTCCGCTAATATCTTTGAGCTTATGAGGCGTTCATTTAAGTGAAATAACATATAATATAGTACCTGCCATTTTTATTCCGCCATCTTTTAAAGGACCCAGCGGTTTGTCACCTGCGGTATAAATCAGAACCTGATGGGCCATTACTGAAATGTCAGTGTACCATCCGCTAATTGGGTTTATTAATTTTCATTTCTATATGTGACATCTCTTGAATTCCCTCGCTAAATTAATTATACTTCATGATCGCGTTATGCGGTAGAATTTTTGAATGCGTCAGTTCTTACGAACAACCCAGCGGCTCGATTTGTTATTTCAAGAAAGAGGGAAATATATTTATAGTGTCTCTTGAAGAACGCTGATTGCGTTAGCTCCTCTATTTTTCATCGGATTGGAAATATTCATTGAATGGCTTTTTTACAGCTATAAAATCATTCGTTTTATGGTTTTTAAAATTCATTCATCGCGTTCGACGCATACTCTCGAGCAGCAATATATCACAGAAGATATTCATATTTTTCCTGGAACATATTCTTCTTATTGGGAGAATAGTACAATCTTTTTCTAGGATTACTAATAAATGGTCTCAGGCAAATATGCTGCCATGAATGTGCAATTAGCATATAAATATGCTAGAAAAGCTTGAGGTATGTACAGGGTGTCCCAAATTCGATGGTTTAGTGAGGCCGCAATTTCAGTTGAATGAATGAATGAATGTATATTCAATTATCTTCTGCTACTACAGTATAATAACAAATAGTTATGTAGTTCACAAAAAAAATTATACAAATGTATATCCCATACCTATACCACCCTACCAACTAATCAACTGAATAGAACTCTCTAAGTCTTAACTTAAATGTCCATAAAGAAGGAGAAGTCCTTTCAAGCGAAGGCAATCCATTGAAAATTTCCAAGCCATGGTTGAACAAAGAATTTTTTAAATTTACCGATATTATAATCAATTATAAATGTCTATATCTTAGTGATTGCATCCCAACAGTAATGATATGCAATATGTTACCTGGGGATGAACTATCGTATTATAGACAATTCGTTTCTTTTAGATAATCTCCCGGATATCCTACGAAAATAACCAATTCTTACCAAGTTTTCTACTCATATAACTAATATGGGTACTAAATGTCAACTGCGGATCCAAATGAACTCCAAAATACTTATAATATTGCTCACTTGTTCTACAGTGTCATCTCCAATATTAATTTTCAAGCTTTCATCTTTAAACAGCCTACAGTTCTGCCATGATCCAAATACAATGAACTTTGTCTTTTGTGAATTTAACTTCAATTTATTGAGAGCAAGCCAATTGTAAAAAATTTGCAATTGTCTATTCAATATCTTGATAATATCAACAAAGTTCGAACCAGAGACTGATATAAGGGTATCATCAGCGTACAAACTCACAAAACACATACATAGATACACATTCAGGTCATTAACATACAATATAAAAACAATGGTCCTAGTATACTCCCTTGAGGCACACCATTTAGTATTTCAGCCTCAGATGAGAGATTCTCACCGATTTTTGTCTTTTGTGTTCTTCCTTGTAAGTAGTCCTCTATCCATTCAAGTACCACTCCCGTCACCCCGTAACTACGACACACTTCAATCAATTTATCTCTATTAATAGTTTCAAAAGCCCGTTTTAAGTCAACAAATACACTTAAACATATTTTGCCATCATCAATACCTCTCTTTCAATTTCTTCCAAACAAACTGCTATGCACTTTCACATGAGTGTCTCCTACGAAATCCTGATTGACCTTTTTCTCCAGATAGTCACTGAGCTATTCATGAACTAAACTTTCTATAATTTTTTCAATTATCGATAATGAATTTATGAGTCTGAGTTTCTCAGCTGTCTTTGGATTGTTGACTTTCGGAACAGGTGTCACAACAGATATTTTCAAAGCGGAAGGTAGTTTTCCAGTCTGAAGTGATGTATTATCCAAATTAAGCAAAGGATATCCCATGATAGGAAATAAATCCTTCAATAGTTTAGAGGTCAGAATTTCATCTGCCAAAGCTTTGTTTTTAAGACCTTCAATCGTACGTTTCAGTTTGTTCAAAGAAATTTTGGAAAACGATTCAAATGAAGATTGCACCTTACGTTTATTTCCTTTGAAATCCTGATCTGGTTCTGGTATAGAGGAAACAATCTGCCTTATACTATCAGCAAAAAAGGAATTCAGAGAGCCTTCAATTGATTCACCTTGGATCTGCAAATCAAGAAGTGAAAAATCAACTGATTTTTGTCCCTTGTTCACAAGTTCTTTCTTTTATTATTTCTTGTTTTCGAGTTATTCCGGAATTTCAGATTTTCCGGTATTTGAGCAAAGCACCTTATCTCGGGTCCTAATTAAGTAACGTATATAACATTTTCACATTGCTGAGGCACTTTTTATAATTTAATCTAAGGATACATTCAAAAATTTCTTTACCCAATGGTTTTTGAGCAATAAGGTAAACTTATGTTTTTTCGAAATAATATATATATATATATATATATATATATATATATATATATATATATATATATATATATATATATATATACAGGGTGATAGTTTTTCATGAGTCAGGCTGCCTTTTTGTTCCTCAACTTTTTGTGATGCGTTTTTGAAACAAAATTGAAAATATCAATAAAATTATGTGCATCAGATAAAACTTGGGGGAGAAAAAAGGCAACCTGACCCATGAAAACTATCACTTTGTATATATTACATACGTTTAGTTTGTTCGAAGAGATATATGTATATTTCTGGAAATAAAAAATTTTCGGCTGAAAATTCAGAGAATTGTAGTTTTTATGAAGAAAATACTGAGAAATTTTCGAAACGTTAACGCTCTGTATCTCGGAAACGAAGCATGTTTATGAACTTTTCTGCTCTTTATGACTCAAGGAATCACCTTCACCATTTCCAGCATTTTATTGTGAAATACTCTGTATTTAACATTCCTGACAAATTTTCTGAAAAATGTGAATTTTTCTAGAATTTAAACGTTTTGTGGTTTTAATTTAATCCATTATTCAGTACTCATTATTGATTCACGAATAATTAATTGAAAAATTAAAAATTTGGTATGTGGATTAATATTATTCGAAAGAAGTTTCAGCAAACTATTCTGGTCATTTTGCTGGCAGCAGACCACTTCGCAAGTCATAATCAAAAAATTGAAACAGAATCTCATGAACACTGGTTCTGTGAAAGCACTCTGAGAAGAAAATTACAATATTTAAGATAATGAAGAAGTTGCAATGGAAATTTTGGGAGTTGTTACTACGAATACCTCAAATCAAAAGTTTCGTGAATCTTCAGAAAAATGAGGAAATTTCAATTTTTACAACCAGGAGATCAGGAAAAGTCAGGAACAAATCCCAAATTCCAGTAGTACATAATATAGACTGATGAAGTGAGGATGAACAGTGACGGATTGTTCTTTCACAATAATGAAAATCTGTGTGATGTCAATCCCCATCGGGATGTGAATGTTCACCACAAAGGACGATTCAGTTTTATTGTTTGATGCGGGGTAATAAATCATCATTTTTGCCTAAAATCTTCATGGAGATTTTTTGATGATAAAATAAATGAGAACATGGAAGTAGGTTCGTTGGATAGAATTCCCTGGGCTCAAAGAAGTGACGGAGCGCCCCCTTACCTTTCTTACTTTCTTACTTTCGGTGATAACTGGATGTGAACGAAAGGACTAGTGAAATGACTTCCAGTTTTAACCCCATTAGAGTTTTTCTTTGGTGGCTAATTCGCTATATTTATCGGCCTAGAACAGGGGTGCTCAAACGGTCAATCGCGAGTGCTTTTTGAGTAGATCTCAAGAAGAAAAAAAATTTTAACAAATAGGTAATTAAACTACAAAAATTTATTACGTAATAGAATAACACTCTTCTAGCGTCAAAAGGCTGTTTTATCAAAGGAACGCGCAGAACTTTTCAAAGAAAGGCCACGTTTTTTATTCTTGCCACTTTTCTAGAAATTTCGGGCGGCGCGTTTGTCGGGAACATTCGAGACTTTCGTTCACGCCGATATAAATGTTGCGCCTACAGGAATTGGAGTCATTCTGAATTGTAACTTGAAGGAAATACTACCTCGATACAAAGTTTATTATTAAATAGTACAAAATGAGTGCAGCGAAGAAAAAGTGCATTTGTCTTGTCTTGCGTCAGTTGCAATACCTGAGCGTGGTAACTTCGAGAGGCATCATAAAACGGTTCATAAAAACTAAGAAAAGGATTTTTCGCAACAGAGTCAATTACGAAAACTAAAAGTGCATGATTTGATATCTTGTTTGAAAAAAGAACAAACCATGTTCACAAGACCAGCCAAACAATCAAAAGCTATTACGATCGCGTCATTCAAAATACCTTATATATTAGCGAAACACAAGAAATCATTCGAAGATGAATCGGTTGTGTAGGAAGCATTTATTGAAGCGGGTGAAATTTTATTTGGAGATTTTAGAAATAAAACAGAAATCATGTCTGCTATTAGAGAACTTCAGTTATTTGGTCACAAGGCGGATTGAATTCATGAGTCAGGACATGGCAGATAAATTAAAACATGATATCATGAAAAGTACATACTTTTCCTAACAGTTCGACGAATCCACCGATATGACAGACACTGCCCAGCTGTATATTTTTATTCGGATGGTATTCAATGACATGTTGGCTAAGGAAGAATTTTTGACAATCATTCCTCTGAAGGGGAAGACTCGTGGCGAAGATATATATGACCTTTTCTTCAATTTTGTAAAAAACTACAAGCTACCAATATATAAATTAGTGTGCATTACAACCGATGGAGTACCAGCAATGACTGGAAACAAAAACGGTTTTGTGGCATTGTGCCGAGCTAATGAAGATTTCCCTTCACTTTTTCATTGCATTGCATTATACATCAACAAGTTTTGTGTTCAAAAGTTTTGAACACAGAGGAAATTATGGGTGGTTGAGTCGCGGAAAATTCCTAGAAAGGTTTCAAGAATTATTTCCCGAAATAACAGCTTTTCTAGACGAAAGAGGAGATGACACTCAGATGTTGAAAAACGAAAAATGGCTGACTGATTTAGCATTTTTGACTGACATCACAATGCACTTAAACACCATTAACTTGGAGCTTCAAGGTAAAGGAAAAACTATTATTGAGATGATTAGCGCAGTAAACGCATTCAAAAGTAAATTGCAACTTATGATAGATCAATTGAAAAGAAAGGATCTGAAACATTTTCCGTCTTTGAAAGCAAGGATTACTCAGTTGAATTGTGATACGTATGAGGCTGAATTATCAAATATTTTGGGACAATTCGAAATCCCTTCTCATGAATGCAGTAAATTGGCAAATATAGCATCATTTATGATATATCCTTTTTCATGTAGAACATTGAGAAAGTAGCTACTGAAATAGCAAGTCAGTTTAATATGAACTCATGTTCTGTTGAAAATGAGTTGGTGCAGATTATATCTGATATACATCTCAAAGCTACAACATCTGATACAAATTTCAAATGACTTCATGCATAATTTAATGTTACGAAATTTCAACCAGTTTTTCAACCATTGATGGTTTAAATTTTCAAAAACCATCTCAGAACAGATACCAAGTTCTATGAGAAATCATATGCCACAAAAACATATATTATTAAAGCGTTTGGGATAATTAACTCATGCTGATACCTACTTAATAAAAATCGAATCCTATGACGAAGAGCGCCAGCCGGTGACAATTTCGGGTACTTTTTGATTATTTTTGTTAGGTTGCCACATCTGTCATTGATATTTTCTCCAAAAGTCAGCATCTTAACTTGACATTTGTAAAAGTTGTGATCTAAGAATATCAGTACAGATTTATCATTTCTGAAAATTTGTAAGATGAAATTAAATTTTCAAAAACGAATTTGTATCAATTTGTTAAGTTGAAAATAGTAGTAGTAGTAGTTATCTGGCCTTCGGAGGTTATGGACTCAACCTATGTGTCCAGACTCTCCAATGTAATTTATATATATATATATATATATATATATATATATATATATATATATATATATATATATATATATATATATATATATATACGTGGACAAACACACCAACATTCATACTACATCCATATCTTACCTGGAATTCGAACCCGGGCCCTCGGCTTGAGAGTAAGTACCTCCACTGACTTACCCACAGAGGGAGATAAACCACAAATTTACTATCAGAGTTGACGGAATACTTGAGTATTGCTTATGGACCTGTTCAAGACTGTAGTCAATGATTTGGTTTTGCGTCGTGTTGCAGCAAAGTTGGTCCCCAAAGTATTGACAAAGTTGACATCGGTGAAGACAGATTTCCATTGCTGAATCCGATCCAACATTTATCAAACGCATCATTACTGGAGATGAGACGCGAATGTATGAGACAGAGACGCAATCCAAATATCAGGCGAGTGAATGGCGTGCACCCAATGAGTGGAAACCAAAACAACCCTATCGTTTTTAGTCAAAATAGGCAATGTTCATGGTTTTCATGGATTAGAAAGGTATCGTGCATAACCAATCTTTAACAGAAGCCCAGATGGTCGATAAGGATTATTATTTAAGTGTCATGAAACATTTGCCAGAAGGAGTTCGCGTAAGAAGAACATATTTATGGAAAAATAATTCGTGAGTACCACCCAACAGCTAACCAATTTCACCTGATTTAGCTCCCTGCGACTTGGATCGTATCCAAAAACTACTACGTAAAGCGAGATTCAGCAGCCGAAATGATTAATTGGTTAGATGGAAATATCGAAGACAGCCATCATCTTTGACCATACCGAAACTGAGTTTGAAAACTCTCCCGATAATTGGATCGGTATTTTGAGTTTTATGGAACTTTTTAATCAATGAAGTCTTATCTGTATCATTTTATCATCCAAAAAATGTTGATTTTGTGTTCCCATTGCCATATTAAAAAGTGTTATATCTTATTTTAATTGTTACAGGTTCGTCCTACAACAACACATGAAAATTCATACAGGAAAACTCTACAAATGCATCGAAAGTGGCTGCATATTCGCTGGAAGAAGCTTTGGAGAACTAAAAATCCATTACCAAACACACTTCGATGAAAAAAATTTTCAATGCAAGAAATGTGATTATCGAGGAAAGACTAAGCAACAATTGGCCAGGTTAGAAACTTCTTTATTCAGCATTGAATGTTAATATGAAAGATAATATTTCATCAACCATTTGCTTCCTTTTTGGCTCTGAATATCGTCTGTGTCACCAAACGTGTGATATTGAATTTAAGATGACGAGATATTGATACTTTTTATTATTGAAATTGTTGAATCAACTTACACGTACTCGTAGATTTAAAAATTCTAGATCATGTTTCTTATACTTATTTTTCGAAAACGTTTAGAGGAATGAGAATTTGAAGTTTGCTCTCTTCAGTAGATGCTCCTGAATGATCCAAATATTTCAATATTTTTATGAAGAACTAGCTGATTCGATAGAATTTCTGATATCAAAAATTTTTTTCATTTAATAAGCGTTTCATGACATCGTAATGGCCATTGACACTTGTACAGGGTGGACAGATTTCAACGTTTTAGTACTGCATCTATGTGAAATATTTTGGTGATAATAAGAAATTAAACTATGTTTTATACTATGACAAGAGAATTCTGAATATCAGGATTGCAATTTCGGTCTCTGGACCATCTTCAGCTGACAAAAAGTGCTGAACAAAAGTTGTAAATACATACATACATACATATACAGGTAGATACAAAATTCATAAGTGTGCAAACAAGAGGTAATAAACTTATTATGAAAAGAGCTGGTATTATTTGAAGATAAACACCTCAAAAAAGTCTAGGGAACACTTCTGAATATCGATATATCGTATCCAGAACGATCAATATGGATGATTTTTTTTAAGAAATGAACACCTGCATCAATTTCTCACCAAATTATGTTCAAGTTTTGTGATTCGACCATAGAAAGACGACATTTGACTAGAGAAGAGATGTTACGAGCCGTTGGCATGCTCCAAGCTGGGAGCTCACAACGGGAAGTATCCAGGGTTCTGGGAAGTAGCCCAAGTGTCATAAACCGTTTATGGTCGCGTTTAAATGAAACAGGTAGCGTAGAAGAACGCCATATAGGTCGTTTCAGGATTAATACAGTCGCCCAAGACCGATTTTTGGTTTTACAAGCCAGAAGAGATCGTACTACCACAGCATCTCAATTAGCTCAAGAGTTATCACGAGTTCATAATGTACAAATTTCCGACCAAACTGTGAGAAATCAACTGCACGAAGTTCAACTCCCCTCCAGACGTTCTTTAAGAGTTCCACAACTGACCCATGGAAATCGCGCTGCTCGTTTAGCTTGGTGCCAAGAACACGTAAACTGGGATCAAGAGAGGTGGGCCACAGTTCTCTTCAGTGATGAATCTAGATTTAGTTATTATCCCGATTCGGGAAGAATTCGAATATGGAGGGAACCTGGAAAGCAAAACCGTCTCTAGCATGCTCGAGAAGTTGTTTGACAGGGAGGCGGATCAGTGATGTTTTGGAGAGGTATACGCCTTGGTGGAAGAACTGACCTCGTTTTCATACAGAACAACCTCACAGGAAATTCTTACGCAAATGAGATAGTTTTATCTGTAGTGGTACCGTATCTCCAAACAATGGGTCAAAATCCACTCTTCCAACAAGATAATGCCCCTCCTCATCGTGCAAGAGTTGTCTTGAACGTTCTTGAAGAGAATGATATCGATCTTCTACCGTGGCCATCCTGCTCCCCAGATCTGAATCCCATCGAGCATGTGTGGGACACCCTAAAAAAATCTCCTGCGTCAAAACGTCTTCCATCATGAACAGGAGCTTCGATTAGCAGTTCAGGGGGCTTGGAATGACTTAGGCCAAAATGTAATAGACAATTTAATATTGAGCATGCCGCGACGATGCCAAAGTGTCATTAATAACAGAGGTGGACGTACTGAGTACTGAAAAATATAAATGCATCCATATCGAAAATATTAGTTCAGAACTTTTTTTTGTGTTTTACCAAATTTCGTCATTTTCAAATTTCAATTTTTTTTTATAATAGGTGCTTTGGAGAAGTCAAATATTATTTTGTTTTCTTGAGGATACATTATATACAATACATCCTAACAAAAACCGAAAGATTTCTATGAATTCGAATCATCAAATTCATATTTTAAAGATATTGGTAAGTGTTCCCTAGACTTTTTTGAGGTGTTTATAAAATATGGACGAATGAGCAGGGCCATACTGGTCGTTAAGAAGATTATCTCTATGGGGAGTTTGTTGGAGTTTCGATGGATTCTAAGGATTCTAACTTTTGGCCTCTAGGTATTCTGGGAATTATTAGAAGTTGATCTATGGGTGGAAAATGATGACCATTTCACAATTTGAAGCGAAAGAAGATTCGTCGGTTCTCTGGGTATTGTAATCTGATTGATGCTCTTCGTATCTAGTTTTGAATGAACGACCAGTCTGACCTGTACAAATGCTTCCACAATCGATACAGGTCAAATTGTAAATTCCAGTATTATCAAATCTATCAGTTTTATCTTTTCTATTGAAATATTCTTGGGAGAGTTTCATGTGGGTTTTGAAAGCTACTTTTATGCTGTTTTGATATGGCATTTGTAATGAAATGATAATGAAATGTTTTTATCTGTATTAGTTGATTTTATACGTGGGTAAATATTATGATGCTATTCGTGTTTGTTGTTTTCTGATCATTCCGTTCATTATATTGAGTGATAACCATTGTTGTTAGCTATTGCTTTAATAGTTAACATTTCCTTGAACATATTTTCTCCGGATAATGGCAAAGCGAAAGCTCTATGAATCATTGAATTAAACGCAGCGTATTTATGAGATTTTGGGTGTGTTGAGTCATAAGGGATGCAAATATCAGTAAAGTTGGGTTTTCGATATATATCAAAACTTAGTATGTTATTTTTATCACTGTTTGTTAGTTCTAAAAAGTAAATCTGATTATGGCCTATTTTGAATTTAATTGATGAATGCTTTTGATATAAATTGAAAGATTGAAAATTGATCTAGTAACTCTATGTCCATTTACAGAATTTACATGGAATGATTGAAATAGCTTAAGTATATGCTGTGGACTCATTATGATATATCGAGGATTAATTTTTGCATTGCCAATCCAGATAAATACTTTAATATTTGTTCATCAAGTCACAATTATTGTGTGAATATAGTATTGTTTGCACAAATAAACATTCAACGCTTATTCTCATTTGTTAAAACCATTGTTAACAATCTCAAAGGTCTAAAACAAGCAACACCAAGATAAAATTCGAGTTCAAACCAGATGTCGTCTAAAACTCGATGACATTTCATTATTTTTTGTTTAGCATAGAGTTAATGCATGCAGTCTATGTTCAGAGGTTTCACAACGGGAGATGCATATGCTGGTGGAAAAGAGAAACATTATTGACGACAATTGGCACTATTCTGAATCAATATTCGAGTTCGATCCCTCAAAATGATAGGAAAGGTTCAATCTAGTAATTAAATTACGCAGTTGATTCATTATGACCGCGAAAATTTTTTTTTAATACAGGGAAAGTTGTTAATATTTGAGGAAGTTGGCCATTTTGAATTCGAACAGAAATGAAATTCTAGGTTGGTTTTAGTAACAAATGGTTCTTTATCCTCCTAGAACATTCATGAAAAACACAACAACTTCAGGAGTGCCAACTCCGTGAGGTGAAAAAAATATTTCGATTTCAGCTGAAAATCAGAATGAAAAAATTCTTCACGCTACTTTTTTACAAATTCTTGGAATATCAATCAATCAATATGTCAAATTGTGCAGAAAAGACTGAACCATCGACTGAATGCCCCATTTGAAGTTTTTAGTGAAAAAAAAACGTTCCAACGATCTTGAAATATTGCACTTATTCGAATGAGTTAGTCATATTGGATTTCACCGGAAGTGAAATTTTGATACAATTTCTGAAAAATCTAGTCCTTGTATTTCCATTGAAGTAAGAACGAATGATCTAGCTCTAAAATTTAGAATGTTATAAACGAAAAAAAACGACCGTTTTTATCTGGCGCACCCTTTATTTATGTCTAGCATAAATACTGAATTCTCACTTATCCGTTAAAATTAATTTTTGGTGTAGATACGTCGAAGACAATTCCATGCATTTTCCCAAATTCATAAACAGTATCTATCCGAAAATTAAATTTAAATTTAAAAAAATCAAAACTATTAAATATCAATTTTGATCTCTCAATTTCCCACTCGAATAGCAAAATTAACTTCAACATTTTTAGAAAACCTACTAGCACATATATATGTATTTCTATGGACTCCAACCATTAATATTACCATAAAACATCGGCTTTCAATTCAATGATCCACAGATCATTTACGCTATCTTTAGTATACTGAATGAAAATCTCATAAAAAGAAATTGAAACCATTAAAATTTTAACTCACAACAACGATTTTGATCATGGCTTAATTGTGAAACAAAAACAACTACATTGCAAAATATTTCCAATTATCAGTACCAACAAATTTGAGATTCAACCCTTTAATATATTTTGGACAGATAAGTGAAAATGTCACAAATAACCTTTCCGAACTGAAAACTACAATCGCATTCAAACCATGAAATAAATTGTCATTAACCTTATTCAATGCTAAAAATCGTATGGAGAATTCAAGTGAATAAAAATATATAGTTAGACTGGTCGTTTCTTCAAAATTAGAAAAAGTACATCAAACTTCATTCCTTCGAAATAAACAAGATTTATTATTTATTAATAAATTAAAAGTTCTACACATTTCCCCAAATGTTAGAAAACTCAACGTCCTAGAATCAGTGGAAGTTTTCAAATCACTTTAATGTCAAATAATCTATGTAAACCAAAGTTTTCGATGTATTCAAATAATAACTCAAAATTTAAATATACTGAACGAAGAAAGTTCTGTTTCTCTGATAAATAAACCGACTCGAGTTCAGGAAAGTAGGGCTACGTGTATTGATGATATTCTTGTTAAGAATATTGAAAACGATGTCCCTGTTATATTGAAAAATCATATAACCGATCACTTCTCCACTATTGTTTTTTCTGAACTTCAATCAAAGGCTCCTATATATGAAAAATTTGATAAACAAAAAGAATCAATATCAAACTACTCGAATCCAACCTCAAACAGTTGGATTGGGAAAAATTTTATAGAATAACAGATGTGGAAGAAATTACATGTACATTATCAGAAAAAAATACAGCTTATGATGCAGAAAAGTCAATATATCGTTAAATCAGGAAAAGAGAAAAGAAAGCCGTGGATTACAAATGCGTTGTTAAAATCGATAAATAGGCGAAATAAACTATATAGGAGATGGGAAGGGAGCAAGAATCGCGGGCACTGGAATGAATTCAAATCTTACAGAAACAAAGTGAATAGTCTTATAAAAACTGTAAAACGCAAATCGGTTAAAATCAAGCGTACATAGTGCGAGAGAAAATCAAATCAAAAAAATTGTACCGCCAAACAAAATAATAGAAAACCCTAAAGAAATCGCGCAAGCTTTCAAATACCATCACAAACATCGGAAAGAATAAGCTCAAAAGTTCGAAAAAGCGGCCACTACCAAAACAAAAAAGAAAAAAGTTAAACAGTTTCCATTTCACAGCGACTAACGAAGAAGAAATTAAGAACATAATATCGAATTTAAAGAACAAAACAAATACGGGGCTTGATGGAATATCTGCCGAGGTCCTGAAAGACGGAATGAATACTCTGGTTCCACCGGTTGTTCACATTGTGAATATTATTCTAAGCCGGGGTATCTTTCCTAAAACCCTCAAAGCTGCAGTAGTGGTACCCTTACATAAAAGCGGTAATAGAGATCAGTTGACTAAATACAGACCTGTCTCATTTCTTTCTTGCATAGCCAAAATAGTTGAAAAAGTTATCAAATACCGTATTACAGTAAACATCAGACAACACAATCTCCTGTCCGATAATCAATTTGGTCTTGGGAAAATAGATCCTTTCAAGATGCTGCTGTTACAATAACCTATAAAATTTATAAAGCTCTCAATTATAATAGAGCAGCACTTTGTATTCTGATTGACACGGTGGAACATAGTATTCTTTTGAGTCGGTAGGAGGGTTTTGGTGGGGTTGAGCTGGGGTTGTTCAAGAGTTTTCTATCGGAAAGGAAACAGGCTGTGCAGGTTGGTAGGGAGGTCAGTGAGATGGGTCTGATAGAGTATGTTGTTCCACAAGGAACAGTGTTAGGGCCAATTTTGTTTAGTATATATATATATATATATATATATATATATATATATATATATATATATATATATATAATGAATTATTGTTCTTGAACTGTGAGGAGAAATACTCAGCTTCGCCGATGACACCATTATTTTTCACTGTGGGGAGAACTGGGATGATCCTAAGAGATTGGAGGAATCAGATTTCATAAAAATAAAAACTTGGTTGGATGATAACTTATTAACTACTAATTACGCAAAATACGAAATAAATACCTTTTTCAGTCGACTCGAGATCTCCACCACAAAAAGATCCACCAATCATCAAGAGTAACAGCACAGTAGAAGAAATTCCTTGCTGTTTTGAATGCACGTATTTGGGTGTAGTATTAGATTTACATATAATATGGAATTCACTTATTAAAAACTAATAATGAAGTTAAGAGGTCTCATTTCCAAATTTAAATATATTTTAAATATCCTCAACATAGAATACATGAAAATAATTTATCGAGCAACTGTTGAGTCGCAATTGAGATATGGCGTTGTCGAATGGGGAGGAGCATATAACAATAATTTGAATAGATTCGAAGTTCAGCAAAAATGGTTTTTAAAAATTATATTCACAAAGGACATCACTTTTAGTTCAGATTTACTGTTCAAATTGTCGGGTATGATGGACATAAGGCAGATCTTTTGTTTTTCGGTTGTCAAATATACGGTTTACAATGCACGTAGATATGTGTTGTCGCACAAAGTGTATACGAGATATAGCCAACTTTCGGTGACGGTTCCGAAAGTTGATAAAACTATATGTCAGCGCAGCCAGTACTTTCTTGGATCCATAATCTTAACAGTCTACCCCTAATATTGAAGAAAAAAATGAATAAAAAATTTTCAAAGCGAAATTGAGAAGGTGGATTTTGAATTCGAACAGAAAAGATATTGCTAAATTAATAGATTTGAAAAACGTCTCAGAATTTTAATTTGTTGTTTGTTAGTGTGTAAGTTCAAAATTATATTTACTGCCTATATTAATCGCACCTTTTAAAAGAAATTAATGGTAATAATAGTGTAGAAAATAATAAAGTTTAAATGAAATGCTCACCACAAGCTCAGGCTTTTGTGAGTTATTGATGTTAATGTTTTTTCCTGTCTTTGTTGTATGTATCTATTAACACAATAAAAATTGCAAAACTTCATATTGAAATGTTATCTATAATGTACTTTGTTCACTTCAGATACTTATAATAAAGCATTTATTATTATTATTATTATTATTTGGATAGTTTGTGAACTGTATACCTAATATCTAGTTTTGCCATATTCAAATAACGATCTATTCATATACAGGGATATCCACCGGGACTGTCCGTTAAAAACTTTTTGAGTTCCAGTTACAATATCAAGCTGAAATTTTATACGCGGCCATAACTAGCGATTTCCAATTTCGAAGTGATACCATTTCCGGTTATACTGGAAGTGGGTCATCACTTTGTCATTTCAAATGACAATCTACCTTTTTTATTATACATCTAGAACCGACATTTGAGCAAGGCATAAAATACCCAAGTTGTTGGCACTTATCTGTCAAAACTTTTGACAGATTTAATTATTTTTGTTATAAACTGGATTTTCGAGGAACATTTAAAGAAAATGTAGCTCGTAGATCTTTTGCACTACAGACACAATTTTTGCTTGGGTAGATAGGAGAAGGATCAAGGAATTTTTCAAGCAGTCTACACATGTCAAATGTTTTTTGCGTTGTTTTGTATGATTTTTTCAATTTGGCCTTTTTCAAACAGCAATAACTCAATTTTTTCAAATAGCACGTGCCAATTTTTATATCGCCATCAGATGAAGCGTCAAATTTCAGATGGAATTGTATCAGCATGTACTATACCCATCTCTTATAGTTCCGAAATAATTTGGGAATATATTGAATTTTGATGATTTTGCAAGAACTAACAGAGAATGCTTTGAGATATTCGAATCAAGTAGCTGAACTGGCTACGCTCACCTGACAGGTGCCTAAAATTAATGTACTCGTCACTTCGTTCATTCGAATTTGATATTTTAACAAGAATTGTTGGTGATTTGAAGTGGAAATTTTTGAAAAACACCAGATTGATTATAAAATGGCTCATTATTCAAACGAGGATATGTTTAATCTCTTTTTAGTTCATGGCGAATGTCAAAAAGTGGTGGATAGAACTTGCAGGCAATTCAATAACCAATTTCCAAATTAGGCGCCTATGAGTAAAACAAAATTTCGAAGGATTAGAAGCAATTTTCTGCAATTTGAAGGAACAAAATACATATAAACTAGAAGAAAACCAATTCTCGAGGACGACGACAATCGAATTAATACGCTAGCGTATTTTCGTGCCAATCCACATGCGTCCATTAAGTCAGCATCAATGGATATTGTATTGAGTTATACTTCCATTCAAAGGATCCTTAAGAAACATAACATGCACCCGTATTCTTTCATCAGACTACAAAAATTGAAACCAACTGACCTTCCCAAGCGGCTAAATTTCTGTGAAAATTTGTTAATTCGGCTTCAAGAAGATGAGACAATTCTGCAAAAAATTATATGGTCTGATGAAGCAAAGTTCAATGAAAGTTGAATAACCAACAGGAAAAATCGACAATTTGGGCCACAGAAAATCCACATTTCATTGAGGTTATTGATTTCCAAAATAAATTCAGCGTGAACGTTTTTGCAATTTCAATGAATGATTTGTTGGCTTATCATATTTATGAGGAAAATCTTAATGGACAAAGATAGCTGGAAATTTTGAGAGGAACATTAGCAAATTTTTTAGATGGATTACCCCTTAACATTCTGAGGGATTGCTATTACCAAATGGATGGTGCACCAGCACATAAAACACGAGCTGTAGATCGGCAGCAAACAGAAATGTTCGAGGATAGATGGTGGGGTAATCAAGGACCAAATTTATGGCCTCCGCTTGCTCCGGACCTGACGCCCCTTGATTTTTATTTATGGGGCTGGGGCAAAATCAAGAGTGAAGTGTATCTTATTCCTGTAAGAAGTAAAGAAGAGTTACTAGAGCGCATTCATAATGCTTTTCGTAATATTGATCCTGAGGAAACTTGGAGGGCAACTCATCATGTTCGTATACGAGCTGTCAAGTGTATCGAGCAAAATGAGGCCCATATTGAATATTTATTCAGATCGTAAATTAGTTTTCTCCTATGATGTTTGCTTTCATTCATTCATATCAATGTAATTATCTTCTATGATTGGTTTTCGCTTAGTTCCTACAATTTTTATCCATCCGAATTGTAGAAAATTGCTTCTAATGCTTCGAAATTTTATTTTACTCATAGACGGTAAATTTGGAAATTGGTTATTGAATTGCCTGCATTTTCTACCCACTACTTTTTCGACATTTTAAAATGAATTAAAAGAAGATTAAATATATTTTCGTTTGAATAACCAGTGGTTTTATTCCAAATGTGTTGTATTTTTTCGATATTTTCAATCTGAAATAACGACAATTCTTGCTGAAATATCAAATTCGAATGAACGAAGTGACAAGTACATTAATTTTAGGCACCTATCAGGTGAGCGTAGCCAGTTCAGTTACTTGATTCAAATATTTCAAAGTATTCTCTGTTAGTTCTTGCAAAATCATCAAAATTCAATATATTCCCAAATTATTTCCGAACTATAAGAGATGGGTAAAGTACATGCTTATACGATTCCATCTGAAATTTGACGCTTCATCTGATGGCGATATAAAAATTGGCACGTGCAATTTGAAAAAATTGAGTTATTACTGTTTGAAAAAAGCCAAATTGAAAAAATCATACAAAACAACGCAATAAACATTTGACATGTGTAGACTGCTTAAAAAATTCCATGATAGTTCTTCTATCCACCCAAGCAAAAATTGTGTCTGTAGTGCAAAAGATCTACGAGCTACAATATTCTTAAATGTTCCTCAAAAATCTAGTTTATAACAAAAATAATTAAATCTGTCAAAATTTTTGAAAGATAAGTGCCACCAACTTGGGTATTTTATGCCTTGCTCAAATGTCGGTTCTAGATGTATGATAAAAAAGGTAGATTGCCATTTGAAATAACATAGTGATGACCCACTTCCGATATAACCGGAAATGCTATCACTCCAATTGGAAATCGCTAGTTATGGCCGCGTATAAAATTTCAGCTTGATATTGTAATTGGAACTTAAAAAGTTTTTAACGGACGGTCCCGGTGGATATCCCTGTATATTTCATGTCACTTTGTACTTTGTTTTCATACTGTCCGACGATGAATTCGATAACGGTAACAGTGATTCAATTTATTGTTAGAGAAAACATAATAGAAGATTCCGTTAATGTTTCAATCGCTAATTTGATAGTTGAATTATATAAGGAACATGACTATTTTCGCGATCATTTGCGTATACTACATAACAGCATTTGCTAAATCAAATGAAACTAATCAGGCTTGTTCATCATTTATACACTTATGCCAACATAAAATCCCCAAATTGATTTTACTCGATTATACTCAAACCAAATTATTTGACATGTGCGCACTTTCACGCAAGAATGTACCTTCGCAAATTGGCTTAAACAAGGCAGTCATCTAATCACTTGTTGACTACACTGCCACGTAATCACAATAAGAATGAAAAAAAGTCCAAACAGATCACATAAGAATGTGTCCTAACTTATCTTAAATAGAATATTATTTTGCACTAAGCCCTTATACCAATCTGGAGATAAAACCTTGATGGAGAATTATAGACCGATCTCTTTGATGTCAAACGTAGGAAAAATAGTTGAAAAAATTTTGAAGAAACGAATTACAGAATTTCTTGATAAGCATAATGTTATTTTTTTTAATCAGTATGGATTCAGACAGGAAAAATCTACCGAGGATGCAATTGGCGAGCCAACTCAAAATATTTATAGATGGTTGGATGAAAAAAAGCCTGCCCTATGTATCTTCGTGGATTTAGCAAAAGCGTTCGATACTGTATCACATAAGAAACTACTGAGAAAGCTGCATGTCTGCGGTTTCCGAGGAAAAGCATATAATTCACTTGAAAGCTACCTCAACAATAGAAAACAGTGTGTCGAGATTGAAAATAAAAGAAGCTCTATGAGAGAAATAAAATTCGGAGTACCACAAGGAACCGTGTTAGGTCCTTTACTTTTCATTATTTATATGAATAGTCTTTTCAAACTCAAAAGTGAAGGGAAAATTATCAGCTTCGCCGATGATACCGTAGTTATGTATGTGGGCAAGGTTTAAAAGATGCAGTTGAAGATGATTTCTGTAGAATACAAAAATGGTTTCAATTCAATAATCTAACCTTAAATATCAGTGAAACAAAATACTTACCCTTCTCCTCCTACGACACCGGACTGCCTAATATGGGTGCTTGTTGCTTGTTCGAAGCATATAATTTGATGTCATCCATATACAGCAGGTGGGAGATTGTATGATAATTCCTTTCTGCTTTTATCCTAAATCCGTATCCTGTTCTATTGAGCATTGAGGACAATGGGTTCATTGCCAAACAGAACCATAGTGGACTCAAAGAGTCTCCTTGAAAAATTCCACGACGTATGGGTATCTCGTCGGTTTTAATTGATTTATTGTTCATGTTGACCTGCAGAGACGTGCGCCAGTGTGTCATTGTTGTCTTCAAGAACTCTACCAGGGCTGGGTGAATTTTGTATATCTGCAATACTTCAACAAGCCAAGAATGGGCGGTACTATCGAATGCCTTCAGATAATCGAGAAAAGCTGAATGAACATTCCGATGCCCTACGTGCGCCTGTTTCATTATCACAGAATCGATGATGAGTTGTTCCTTGCAACCGTGGTGTTTCTTTCTGCATCCTTTCTGCTCCTCTGCTAATATATTGTTGTCGTCAAGGTGTTGGTATATTCGATTAGATATGCATGAAGTGAGTATTTTGTAGAGTGTTGGCAGGCAAGTGATTGGCCTATATTGAGACGGATCCTGTGTTCTATCGCTCTTAGGTAGCATATATGTTAAGCCTTGCGTTAGGAAAGTGGGTGTTTTCTTGGGATGTTGAAGAACATATGTGAGCTGTTTCGCTAGGGCTCCATGGAGCTTATCAAACTTCTTGTACCAGTAGTTGTGGATATTATCTAAACCTGTGGCCTTCCAATTGTTGGTCGCTCTAACTACTGTTGTGATTTCTTCCTCCGTTATTCCATCGAAGTCCATATGTCTGATATCGAGGCGTTCTTTTTCATTCGTGATCCATTCCGCATCTCTATTGTGTTCTTTGGGGTTCGACCATAGTGATGACCAATAGTCGGTCAAGCACTGTGCGTCAGGTACTTCTCTGTTATTGTTGGTCGCATTTTTGTTATTTCCCTTATGAAAATTGGCTGCGTTTTGGAGGAACCTTTGGTTTTGGTGTTTCCTTTCAGTACACTTGACGTATCTTGAAAGCCTCTTTGCTTTTGCTTGGAGTTTCTGTTTCAAAGTGTCCATATACACGTCGATGTGTTGTTTGTGATCAGGGTGTTTTGTGTTCGTACCAATTTTCCTATAAATTTTGCGTATATGTGATTTCAAGCGCCTTGAGGGTTTTCTGTTTCTCTGGAATTCTGTGAGGCGACCAATTTCTGCTCTAATATTATCAATATCCCTCTCCAGTCGTTTTTGCCATGGTGGTTTTCGGACACTTTTTGGCTCAGCTTGAATCAGAGTTGTGGAGATTTGTTGTTTGTGAAGTCGAAGAACCGCTACTGCTCCACAGTAAATCAAAGTGTGAATCTTCTCCAAGGTGTTCTGGTCGGTATATTCTTCAAACACTGAATTCACGCTTGCTAGGATAATATTGGTGTTCTTGTTCGTCTTGAGTTTGGGCAGTTTAGGTCTTTTAGTTGGGTTACTACCACTGAATTCAGTTATTGCTCTGTTGAGTTCCGATCTTGCTAAATACCTATATTCGTCCTGCTGATTCGGCTCAGGAGGGCGTTCCATGTTAATATTCGTTTCCGTGGCTTCGATGTTATCTGTAACACTTTCATTAACTCCAGCAGGTATACCGTTATGAGTATCATTTTCGCTTCTAAGTTCCATTATGACCTCTTCTCGTATGCTTTGCAGCGTTTCTGAAGAAAGTAGCCTGTTTTTAACGATTGTTCTTCTTTGATCCGAAATTCTCTGCTCGGATATGTGCTGTAATTCAGGATATTTTTCTACGAACGCAAGATGTAACGCGTATCTGTATGCTGTCATTTCCGATTCCAAGTTTGTAATCTTGTAATAGGAACGCATAATGAAGGAATTCATCTCTGGGGTCCACTTCATGCGTTTCCTAGGGAGTCCGACTCTCGTGGTCGTAGGCATAATGGCTTGTGCCACCGTTGAAACATCAAGAGTCGGTTGAGAGGTATTGATGTTATTTCCCACTTGGTTTTGTGTTGCAGTATCCCTACTCGATATCACGCTGCTTCCGTCGCTAACCGAGGGAGACTGTGACTCACTTTCCGAACAAGACCCTCTTCCTAAATCTTGAACGCGACAAGAGGTTATGGTGGTACAATGTCGATTCACCCGTTTATTCCTTAGATTGTACATCATTGGATAAGTTGCATTTTATACCTACTGCCAGGTTCATCTTGGGTACCTCGGGTTCGCTAAGCCCGTACTCAGAAACAATGTTGAGCCCCTGAGGCCTATGTTATTATTATTATTATTATCATTATTGCGATTTCCAAAAAATAGACTGGTGTTATGTTGAAACTAATTATATTACAATTTATGACAAAGTTGTTGAATAGTTGCTATCACGAATACTTTATAAAATAACTGACTCACAAATTTTAACGATCGAAATTCTGCATTGTGAGACGGCATTTATTCTACGTTTTATGTTTTTAATAAGATTATTATTATTAAGATCTCATAGTTCTCAAATCTGATGAAGAACACACTATAATTCACATCAGATGCTGATTGCTCCCATTTTTGTGATCCGAAACGAGCTTCAGATCAAAAAAAAACGAGCCGAAAGCCGCAAAACACAGACAATTAAGGTTGAAATCCGAATATCGTACCTTCTTCAATCATGAAGTTACGAGCGAGTTAAAACTCTTTAATTTCTTGAACTTTACCGAACTCCTCCGCCAGTCCGGACTATAAAGTACGGTCCGAATGACAGGCAACGACCGCGCATTGATTTCGGAATAGATATCAGCGTTAATTACATGGCCAGCTTCGCCAAATGTCAATTAATGGAAGCATTGGAAGCATATAAGCGAGTTGGTGTGCCGCCTGCAACAACCGACCAAGTGTTTCGTATATTTATACGACGGAGAAGGTCGTATCTTTGACTCTTTAAAGATCGTACGTACACTTTGGAATCTTCGAATCACTTTGCATTGTATGGGACGTTCCTCTCCTTCTTCCTTGTGTGCAGTACCATTAACTTAGTTCTGACGCTTTTTTCTTGAAAGATGTCTTGACCGATCTCTTAAAAATTCCCCTTAATTTTCGAATACCACGATAAATAAAATTGACTCTGCTCGAAAAAAATTAAAAAGATCACTTCTAACTATTATAATTTATATATATATATATATATATATATATATATATATATATATATATATATATATATATATATATATATATATATATATATATATATATATATATATACAGATTGAAATATAAATTAATTGAATTGTAATATATTACAAGAAAAAATTTTTCTGAACAAATTTTGAAATGGATGTGCTCATTCTTTTCTCTATCGTATGAAGTTGGTCTTATTTCCTCCAGATTATTATTGGAAAATCGAAGGGAATTTTTATGTTGATTTATCTCTGGTAACCTATTGTATTTAGTGTTATTTACTTGCATGTCTCTAATGGTATATACAAGTTTCAGCAGCAGCCAACATTCGCTGTGATCTCAATATCCAGTTCCCATTTCTCCTTTGAATTGATTTTCCAGCACAGCTCTCAATCATGAGTTTAAAAACGCGGCAGCTACGTTTCATTCAAATATTGTGAACATTTTCATTTATAGTTGAATCATTATTTATTTCTCTTTGATAGTGCAATAAACGTGACAGCATGAATAATACATTGACAATTAATTGATTTACGAAATCATTTTTGTAAAATGCTATGTTATTTCAGTGCATGCAAAATTTATTTAAAAACATTTTCTGGCATCTCCTTGAAGTAAAATTGTCTAATAACCCTAAATTTTTGGAATATTTGTATTACTTCATATCTGCGAGCTTCAAGCACGAATTTTCAATTCTTTCCCCATTTTGACACGGTTGTTCTCTTCTGCATCATCTATGCTCACGCCACATTCCTTTGATTCCATATAATTTTTTTTTCAATAAGATATTGGCGTTTCAAATGAAAGTATTTGACTCACAGCCCTTCCATTTTTTTCTACAAGGTATCTAATACGTCATCTGCGATAACCAATGGAGCAAACACTAGTACTAAAATAAAACTGAAGATTGGAGTGCAAGCTCATCTGTTCTTGAACCAACGCTATATTACACCAGTGGGAAACTTGGCGAACTTTTTCGTACTCAATAAAACATTTATGTATGAGTAGAAAGAAAGTGTCTGAAATTGTGAACAGTTAATTTATTTGATTCTTTGATTCTTTTTTCATTGTTTAAAGGCATTCAACTATCCACGAGGGAACGAAGAAATTCAAATGCCCAAGTTGTCCCTTCACTGCAAGAACCTCATACCATTTGAAGAGGCATTCCAGACTACATACAGGTTGCAAACCATACAGTTGCCCCCATTGTAATTATAAATGCAACAGCCTCGTAAGTAATTTGTCTCTTCATAGGTTTTGAAGTTGAATTTCACTTCGTTCTCTTATCCTTTCGTTTAAGTTTTACTTTCTTCACTGAACCAGAAATTTTCCACGGTCATTTTTTCAGGAAAACTTGAGGAAGCACATTCTTTCAACAAATAAACATCCCGGAAAATCAATCTACGAGTGCAAATTCTGCATGGAAAAGCCTTTTCGAACTAATCTCTTCATGGAATTCAAGGCACATTTACTAACTTTACATTCCGAAGAAATGGACAGAGAAGGAAAAGCGTCGAATGGCGTATACGAAGCTGGAAAAGACAAGTTTTTCTCTATTGGAAATAGAAATAGACCCATCGCAGTTAGGTGAGTTCAATATCAATTGTTTTATTACATGATTGAGCAAGAAGAACCACTAATGGCATGTAAAAGTGATCCCCGCTAAAACAAATGAATTGATAGTAGATTTACAGGTTTTGACATGCTGATCATTTCCCATCAAAAACTAAAATTTATAACCTAATTTCGATTTTTTCGTTGTAAAATATCGTGACACATTAATGCTGTTTTCATATTTTTATATGTTCTGGTCGGAACGAAAGCGAAATGTTTATATATAAATGAACAATATCTTCAAAATAAAATTTCTTACACAAAATGGGGGTAGAAATAATTAGACGAGCTAAAATTAGCCATTAAAAAATACAAAATTTTTATTGAAAATACTGAACATGTACATGTTGTTCACGTTAAAAGGCCCATTATAAGTATTTGGAAAAGGGTTTATCGATCAATTTCAAATTTTGGCATAAGAGTGAATAGATCTACAGTAGCACTTCCGATTATACCAGACATCGACTACAACTTTGCTATTTCAAATGGCATGGTGTACTTTCAAATTTTTTTTCATCCTTTTTCAAGCATCTTTTGTTTAGATTTGTCCTAACACCACTACCATTGAGCTATGATTCTTCCATTAAAATTTTCGGAATTATAATGTCATCTTGTTTGCCCAGAAAAATTGACTCATATTTGAGTAAGATTATAATTTTTTTAGTTTAACGGGAAAAATGTTATCCACGAGGTGCCCTAAAATCACTTGTCACGAGTAAAACTAACTTATCAAGAAAACGTGTTCTTCTCTTAAATACCCTTTTTTACTCTGATTGAAACGTATTCTAAATTAGTATTAATTAGTATTTGTTTTTCCCATATCTAAAATGGCCCGTTTCCATTTTATTCGTGATGTTATCCAAAACCTGCAGTTCCTTCGGGAAATTAAACTGTGGAACATAAAAAACAGACAGAAAGGATTTAATTCCGATTCTAGTTTCTATGTTCCACCATGTTCTATCTGAGGTTCTACGAGTTTCAGCCTCAGTTTGACTCTTGGAAATTATTTAAAAATGGCATTTACACTAATTTTGTTTGCATATATACACACACCACAAAATTGTCGCATCACCTGGTATTCTGAATTTCACAATCGATTAAGCAGCTGATCGCAGTTTCTTTGTCAACATATGTTTTTGGAAATATGAGGGGAAAAAAATCTCATCTATGTAGTAACATTTACTTCCATATGATCCCAAACACGTCTGAAACAAGAATGAGTTTATTCGACTATCAGTATTCATTCAATTTCTCTTCAGTTTTCACGCTAAATTAATGCAAGTGTTCTGTGTTTCTTGTTGATTTTCGAATCTTTGAATTTATGGTAATGGCTGCTGAACGTCCTGGACGCTATTTGAGTGATCATGAAGTGGTGAGAATTGTAACACTTCTAGAGGGTGAGCGAAGCCAACGTTAACGTGGCTAACTTGTTGAATGTTAACCAAAGCACTATTTCAAGAGCAATTAATCGATACCACGAAACAGGGGAATATGGAAAAAGGGCCGGACAGGGAAGAAATCGGATAACAACGCCAGTTGATTCGTTTAACTGCACTAAGAGTTCGGAACTGTGCGGCTAGAATGCTACAAAATGAACTTGCATTTTCCAGAAATGTGCATATTTCATTGCAAACTGTTGGGAACAGGCTCAGAGAAGACGATATCAGACCAAGGGTAGCTTCTACTGGCCCGCGTCTCACCAGAGAGCATCGAGTTTCAAGACTTCAGTTCGCGAGGGAACATGCAAATTGGGGTGTTCCAGAATAGTCGAATGTTCTCTTTTTCGACGAGTCCAGGTTCTGTCTAATATCAAATGATAGACGCATCCTTGTATACAGACGACCTGGGGAACGGTGTCAGCAATGCAATATCCAGCAAACCGAAAACTTCGGAGAGGGCTCAGTAATAGTGTGGCGAGGCATTTCCTTCCATGGTCGAACTGAGTTAGTCCTAGTAAATAATGAAATAATGACAGCGGCCAGATACATCGCAGATATCCTTGAACCCCATGTTGTACCCTTTGGCCCATTGATTGGCGAAAACTTCATTTATCTGCATGATAATGCTCGGCCTCATGCAACTAGAGTAGTTACAGAATTTCTGCAAAATGCCGAAATTGATATTTTAAGGTGGCCAGCCAAAAGGCCCGACTCGAATCCCATGGATCATGTTTGGGACAACATGGGGTGGCAAATTCAGCAACGTAGGATGCCTTGTAGAACACTCCAATAACTAGAAAATTTGCTTCCTGAAATTTGGAACTCAGTGACTCAAGAGTACATCCAAAATTTGTTTGAGGGGCTTCCGAGGCGTATACTGGCAGTAATTAGGGCTCGGGTAGGAAACACTCGATTTTGAAAATGATTAGTAACCATTCGATGCTAGTTGATTGGTCTCTTCGCGAATGTTTGAAGATGGTAGAATTTTTTAATTCTTCATTAACTCGAAAATTGTTGATATTTTCCTTCATAAACTCATCTCTTTTGAATGATATATTCTTATTTTACACTTTTGAAAGTTACCAAGCGATTCTTGAATGACCAACCTGAAAGTTTTATAGTATTGTCGTAAAAGTAGGGTGATGCGACAATATTTGTGAAGAGTGTATTTGTTTTTGTTTAATTAAATGGCAAATAGAAACACAAACGAAGCTATAATGAATTTATTTATCATTTGTAGTCAATGTCAACAAATAATAAGTCCAACTTTACAATCAATCTTTGTCACTTATGCAAAACAGACAACGGATAGGGCTAGAGTTAGTTTCATTATCAACAATGAAGACATTACAGTCACCACCTTGGCTTATTTTTATGCGTCTGTACGTGTTGCTGTTACAGATTTGGGGATATCATGTACATTAATCAATAAAATTTTGGACAAAACTAATTTCCACCCCTACAAATCCTCATTTATATCATCGAATCATGAATCAGGAGACATGTTAGCTACGAATAATTTCTTGCAAAACTTTATATGGACCGTTGAGTCCAAATTTTCGAGAGAAGGTATTTTAATCGACATAGTTCTCCAATCTGGGCTGCCGAAAGTCCACATCAAACACGGGAGCGAAATTTCCAACATCGTTTCCGGTTTAATGTATTCAGTTTAATGTGCATAAACCAATGTCAATATTTAATTCCTAAAGAAAATTTAAATTATAAAATATTTATAGATTTTGCATACAATTTTTCGTTGTTTGTTTTGTTGAATCTTTGGACAATCTCCTGTTAAATGCACGTGTTTCATGTTGGTTCCAATTAGATTATAATCCGGTCCATTGCACACCTCAGATATCGGAAGAATTAACTTGTTTGACGACAGATGAATAAGAAGAGTGGATCCATAGAATTTGCCTGCAAGATCTCTGGATCTTACCCTTTTACATTTTTTTCCATGGTGCTACCTAAAGAACAAAGTTTATAGTTCGACGATAAATTCGCGGGATGATGTCGAATTATAAGACGTACCTTTGACAGCATCGATCCCAATCAAGTAAAAAACAACTATTAATAAAGTGTGTTTCCGGATTGAAAGATATTGAGAAATCAATAATGGGCTGCCGAAAGTCCACATCAAACACGGGAGCGAAATCTCCAACATCGTTTCCGGTTTAATGTATTCAGTTTAATGTGCATAAACCAATGTCAATATTTAATTCCTGAAGAAAATTTAAATTATAAAAAATTTATAAATTTTGAATACAATTTTTCGTTGTTTGTTTGGTTGAATCCCTGGACAATCTCCCGTTAAATGCACGTGTTTCATGTTGGTTTCAATTAGATTATAATCCGGTCCATTACACACCTCAGGTATCGGAAGAATTAACTTGTTTGACGACAGATGAATAAGAAGAGTGGATCCATAGAATTTGCCTGCAAGATCTCTGGATCTTACCCTTTTACATTTTTTTCCATGGCGCTGCCTAAAGAACAAAGTTTATAGTTCGGCGATAAATTCGCGGGATGATGTTGAATTATAAGACGTACCTTCGACAGCATCGATCCCAATCAAGTAAAAAACAACTATTAATAAAGTGTGTTTCCGGATTGAAAGATGTTGAGAAATCAATAATGGACGATTTGAACATTCAATTTATGTTTACATTTTTATTTTACATTATGTTAGAAATTTTGTATTCATGTCACCAAAACGAAATCTTTAAGAAGGGTGAAAACTCATTTCAGTTTTCTGTAGTTCATCAGTGACAGAATTTGATTAATATTTTCTGAATTGTTTTCTGCAAATTGTTCGTAAATTTGGCTACTTTTCGTTAAATGTTCTGCAAGTTCGACTTATTATTTGTTGACATTGACCATTTGTCATTTTATTGAACCCTATACACCTATAAAATTAGTGTTATTGCTTTTTTTAAATAATTTCCAAACGTCAAACTGAGACCGAAATTCATAGAACCTACGATGAAATATTTTGGAACATAGAAACTGGCATGGAAATTGAATATACTTTGTTTCTATATTCTACGTCCTAATTATTTTTTCTTCCGAAGAATCTGCAGGTTTTTGATAAAATCGCAAATAAAATGTAAACGAACTACTCTAAGTATAGGAAACCTAATACCAATCAATACTAAATTGATAGGCGGTACTAACGACAAAAAAAAATAGGTACTCGTATTTCGACAATTTAGTTTTATTGAGTTGACAAGTTATTTTTAGAGCACCTTGTATGTAAAATAGCATCGGAAAACATGTTGCCTCAAAAATACTACTTTTCTCACTAAACTAAAAAAGTTATACTCTTACACAAATCTGAGCCAATTCTCTTTGTTAAAGAAAATGACACTGTTTTTCCAAAAGTTTCAGATGAGACAAATCTCAACAAAAGATGCTTGAAATGTTCTCTAAAAAAATTAAATGGAACACCATTCCAGTTGAAATATGAAAATTGTAGATGAATCACTGCAGTGCAGTGGACCTTGCACCCTTCTCAGCGCTCTTGAAAACGCCAGTTATAAATCTGTTTCAAATCCACTGCGCATTATGGACCTCGAAGTAAATGATGGGGCGGGCATGGCTCCTGTTCACCAAAACGAACCACTGAATCTACAACTAAATGGGGAAACCAATTCATGTATGGGTAAAGAGAATAAGACACTCATCAGTTGGGCATAACAAGAGTCACAAAAATACATCCATGGCAGCAATCATGAAGTAAAAAACTGGACTTTTGTCGTTTCATCTTCGTAAAGAAGAAGAAGCTACATGACATACTTCATAGCTTGAGGCACTTCAATTATGGCGTCTCAATGGGAGATCAGTAGTTCCTAAGGGAACTGGAAGATTATGTTACATATCCAGATCTTTATCGCAATCCCCACAAGGAAGAATAGAGACTGAAAAGAACTTAGGAATAAAAATGATTCACAGAAATGGAAGCAAATTAATACTTGATCATACATACTCCGCGATTCTTCTGGCAGAACTCCTGGCAAGATTAGAAGGAATAAACTCCTCAAAAGACTTCACATCAAAAGACATATTCGAGTGTTACGATTGCCGCAATCGCTTCATTACATACGCTAATCAGGTAGTTAGAGAAGAAGCTGGATGCCATAGACGTTGTACTCTGCTCCGCTCCCTTGAAAACGCTAATTATAAAACCATGAAAGAAGGGGGTTGATAAAACGAAAAAACTCCTCAGTGATTATCACCTGAATATTCCACTCTTGAAAAGCAGAAATGTACCTTGAGAGAGCAATCAATCAACATATTGACTGACAAAGTACGTACATAGCAAGGCTTTCTCTCGCTGGTCTCTATTCGGCGATGATCTTGTCCCACTTCCGAATCAACATGGGTTTCAGGATCTTAGGATATTCCAATTAGATATTAATAGACATATCAGGTAAACATGGGTACATATTCAACAAACTATCTTGAATCTCGCCTATGACTATGAATATGAGGAATGAGGGACTATAAAATCACCTTCCTTTACTGATAGTACATTGGAATACGACTTCAAACAGAGACAAAATATATTGGAGTACCTTTATAGAGAGCACTCACTCCAACACATATATGTATCTGATGGACTAGCCACAAGGGCATTGTGGACCTCAAAGCAAATGATGTGGTTACGTGGTAGATGTCCAATGAAATGAACCATCGAATCTACATCTTAATGATGAAACCAATTTATGAGTGAAGAGAACAAGACACTCAACATTTACCAAAAGTACCTAGACAAAGCTAGCATGCTCGAGCATAACATGGGGCAGAGAAATACTAACATGGCAATCATGAAGTTAAAAACTGGACTGTAGCAGTTTCATTTTCGTAAATAAGGAGAAGCTATTTGCTTTAGAGCTCCAGGTACTTCAATTCTGACATTTCAATGGGAAATCCTAAGGGAAGTGTAACATATCTATATCATTGTCGCAATTCCCACAAGGAAGAATTCAGACTGAAAGGAACTTAGAAACAAAGATGATTCGCAGAAATGGAGAAAAATTAATACCTGGTCATATAAACTCCACATCTTTTCGGGCAAAACACCTGGCAATCCAAGAGACTGTCAACATTATGAGGGATAAACTCCTCAAATGAATTCACATCAAAAGACATATAGCAGTGCCACAGCTGCTGGGATTTCTGCTCATGGGGCACTTCGGCAACGAAATAGCGCTTAGTTTAATGGCACTTCAATAAAGCGGATAGAATAATGGAGCATATACATTGAAATGCACTACAAGCACTGGAAAGAGATCACATGACTGATACAGCCCAAATCTTCAGTACATATCAACCTGAAGAGGTCAAAAAAGTCCTTAATAACTCAACAAAAAACATCTGTATGCGAGAAGGTAACGGACCACATGTCCGGCTTATATTGCCTTTTCATATTTTGGCTTCGTCAACTAATCCATTTATATTCATGAAAGTTGTTCGGGCCTTAAACAGTTTGATTATAAATTTTATATCCCCCCCCCATCGATTCTTTTTTTGTTAAGTGAATTGAATAATAGTCTGCAGTCTCATTTATCATATACAAATCTGAATTATATTGCCATTCTGTACAACCACCAAAGTTAAAAGAAAGGTCCTCTGTCTTTTCGACTCCATAAGCCCCAAAATTGAAATGTGTTATTTTCTATCATTGCCTTTCGTCATTTTCATACTTGAAGTAACACAGATTTCTTCAATTCTTCGGCTAAAACCCTATAGTTTAAAATGTCAGCTTATCTCTTTTTGTATTTCACTCAATGCTCTTAAATAAAGAGATAATGAAGAAGAAGCCTAGTATTTTTGTGACGATTCAATATACAGCATCTTATCTACTATACGTTACGCCTAATTGGCATTGTACCTCTTTCTGTTGTTATTATTTGAAAAATAATCTTAATACAATTTTCAGTGATTCTTCCAACGCAGAACCTACAGAAGAAGTTATAACAGTTCAAATTCCAGAGGTTGCCCAAATTTCTTTAGACTCAACTTCTAGTCAAGTACATGGAGATGATGTGTTACCTATGATATCATTGATTGTATCAAAGCAAGAAGAACCTGAAACAGAAAACTGGAGTTTAATTGGTTGTTATGACGTGGAAGAATCAGGGGAGTTGGTTCCATTCACGAAAGATGTAAATGAAGATGTACTATTCGAAGAACATTTTTGAATAATTTTGTCTCAATGACACCGTATTTATTTTGATAATGAATTGTACATTAATTCTGCTCTATTGTTATATTTTAGCAATATCATATTTTAAAATAAATAATCTAAACTCAAACTTTGTTTTCTTCAATATTCTTAGAAAGAAACGTGAGAGTTTTGATGCTCAACTTATCCCGCCCCTTATTAGCTCATATACGAGGTTGGTTTAAAAAGTTTTGAAATCTTACCTAAACAGAACACTTTCCTAAGAAGTCTCTATGTGGGTCTTCAATTTTCTTACTAGCAATGCTTTCTCCTTCGAACAAAATTTTTCGATGAGGTGCAATAAAGAAGTCGCTCGGAGAAAGAAAAATGCAATTTTTTCTTCAGCTTGTCATATAATGATTTGTCGTATGCTTCTGTAATATTTTCTCCTATTTTAAGATAATTTTCCAGACAAGATATAGTTATACTTCTTTAGAAGCCAATTCCTCCTTACAGCTCCCTGTTTTTGCTGTATTTTTGTTTCGAAGCTATGATAGGATATCCACATTCCATCTACACTTATTAATATGCGTTGGATTGTTGGAAATAAAAATTATTTCTGACCAAATGTGACCATGAGAGGCACCCAACTTTCAGAAAATTTCCTTTGTCATGGCTAAATCTTGATTCAGTTTACAACAAACACGTTCGTAAAATAGAATCTGCTATTTCTCTCAATTTAATTCGACAGTGGTTTGTTGAACGATTTTGACGTAGAGAATTTTTATTATGTCCCAAGTTGATACGGCCACGTTTCAATTGAGCTACCCAGTGGAAAATGATGTTTGATGTACATTTTACATAAGCATATTGCCCTTCAGAACCAAATATTTAATTACAGCTCGATATTGGATTGGATTGTTGATCAACTGCGCATCAAAAAGCAATAAAATTTTGGTGGAAGTGTCGAAAGATACGCAATCCCGAGGACGAGTGTCGTCCTCTATGCACCGAGATGGTGAACCCGCTACCGAACTTCGAGAAAACAACGAACAATAACAAACAGATGTGAGAACTAGCTCTTGTCAGGAAGGATTATTCATTGATCTACGGATTTTTGGATAATTCTTCTTCTCTCGTGTTTTTATATGTAGATTACTCTCGAAGTTTATCGCGGAAAATATTTGGCTCATCAAATATTTACCGACAGGTTTTATCCTGGAAAAAAGAGGCCTAGAGCACCACCAAATCCAACGAGATGATTTCGCTCATTTTCAACCGTTGAGCCTTATTAAACTTGTTTCCCAAACACTAATTCAAATGCAGAAAGCTCTGAGTTGATTACCTCTTTAATATATATATATAAGTATATGTTATTGAGAAATATTTGTAGTATTTATTCGCTCTTGACAAAGATACTGTGTATCGAAATGCGTCGAGCATTTATTGATAGATTTTAGTAGAAATCACCGTTTACTTGCATTGTGTATTTGTTCTATCATGTAAAAGCCTCGTCAATTGAATTTCTGAAAAAGCAATGCCCCATTTATAAACAAATAGAGAATATGCCAATATCGTGATTCCAAATTATAAAACATTTTATAAGGTGCTTAATGATCTATCTGAACCAGGGACCTCACCAACATGAACAGTGGCATCAACTATTTCTTCGGAAGACTGATATTGCACTATTCGATCTTGATTCTGGAAAAAGTAAACAAATCGTTGGTACTCAAGTGTGGACTGTCGCAGGATAATGTAACAACTCAATGTTTTCTTGCTTTAAATATTCAATTTTTCCGGGCTGTGTACTAACTTGCACTTGTCTTGGTGAAGGATGGTTCGCTGTTCAGGTTGGTTTCTCTAAGCTAAACTGTTCGGTGATCATGTAAAGGAATTGTTACTACCTGTTTTTGAAACAAACTTTGCGACCATCTTTATGGAGACACCCTTGGAACACCAAAATAGAAGATTCGTACTTATTTTCTGGTTCGTATGAATAAATCCAATATTAAACTCTACTGATAATGTTGTGAACGCTTTTAGACTTTCCAAAGTTGAAACAGTCTAGAGTTTTTTGACGCCAAATTAACGCTTGCAGCTTTTTTGTTTTTCGATCAGCAGATGTATCCAACCGGAAATCAATTTTTTCATACGCAATTCTTCTTAACAAACATAAATCTCCTGGTTCAGACAACATCGTCGCTGAAATGATTAAGAACAGCAGTAGCAAAGTCACAGATCTACTCCATCTGATCTGTACGAAAGTATGGGATAATGGTAAGTGGCCAGAAAAATGGACCGAATCAATATATATCCCTCTACATAAAAAGGGAGCTAAAGACGAGTGTGGCAATTACAGGACCATCGCACTGATTAGCCATGCTAGTAAAGTTCTTTTACAAATTATACAGGAACGATTCAAGAACTACCTTCTTCCTCAAATCCCCCCAGAACAGGCAGGGTTTGTTCCAGGTCGTGGAACGCGAGACCAACTTATGAACTTACGACAAATAATAGAAAAGGTGTACGAATACAATGTACCAGCTATATTCTGTTTTCTTGACTACACTAAAGCATTCGACACCGTTCAATGGGGAAAACTATGGAACATCCTGAGTGAAATGGGGGTCCCGAAACATCTTATATGCGTCATAAAGGCCCTGTATGACAAGAACAGAGCATACATACAAATAGACGGGAAACGTTCAACAGGTTTCAGGGTCGGAAAAGGAGTCAGGCAGGGGTGCATTCTCTCCCCAATTCTTTTTAACATATATGGAGAATGAATTATGAGAAAGGCGTTGGAAAACTGGGAAGGCGGAATATCTATTGGTGGAAGAAAAGTGTCAAACTTACGCTATGCAGATGACACGATAATCTTGGCAAAAAACGAACAGGAAATGCTTGAATTTCTACGACGTGTGGAAACTGTTAGTCTAGAGGCGGGACTACGACTAAATAGGACCAAATATTGTCTGCTGATTGTGGACAGATCCCAGACAATCCCAGTACCACTTCAGCTCATCCATGATATAGAAGTCAGTGACACTGTTATTTATCTTGGCGCAAAAATAACCACCAAAGGAGACTCCGAACAGGAAATCAAGAGAAGGATTGGGATGACAAAGGAAGCTCTGGGCAGACTGGACAAAATATGGAAAGACCACAAAATCCGTAAGATGACCAAAATGAGACTTCTTAAAGCACTGATATTCTCCATCGCAATATATGGGTCAGAATCCTGGACGCTAAATGCAGCATGCCGCAGGAGAGTAGAAGCTTTTGAGATGGTGTGTTATCGCAGGATGCTAAGGATCCCTTGGGAGGCTCATAGAACAAACGTGTCCATACTCAGGGAACTGAAAATTCAGGATCATGAAAGGCTGCTCCCAACAATCCAGAGACACATAATTAAATATTTCGGTCATGTGATACGGAAGGACGGGATGGAGAAGATTGTTGTCCAAGGGAAAGTGGACGGCAAAAGAAAGAGAGGCAGATCTCCTGTTAGATTCTTGGACCAAATCAAGGACCTAACAAATATGTCAGTGGCAGAAGTCATGAGAACCGTGGAGCACAGAGAAGCATGGAGGAGGCTTGTACCATGAATAAGTCACGACGCTCGGAATCGAGCAACGACTAGAGAGAAAGAGAATTCTTCGTGCAAAATTTTCTGTATTGAGGTCTCCGAAATCAGCAATCATGCCTCAATCTCTCGATATGTTACATGTTACGATCTTCGAGGATAATCTTGCGCACAACATCTACTTTTTCTTGAGTTACCACTGTTTTAGTGCATAGTCACTAAGCCTTATTTCGTTTAAAATCTCCATACCAACGGAAAACAGTTGTCTGGTGTAGTGCTTTGATGCCGAAAACAGAAACCAATTTGCCGAGACATTCTTTTCGAAAAAACTGTCTTTGAAAATTGCTCAGTACGCACAGAACACAAATTTTGGGCTTATATTAACGCATCATAGAGGTATATTTTCAGTTCTGACAGTTGACTAACGGCTTCCTCTATACCCTAGCATGCGAAACATAACAGACATCCCTCGTATATATCCTCCAAATTTCCCGATTTTCTGCGGAGAATATAAAAAATGTTGAACACTAAAGAAAAATCTCCTACGGACTAAAATTAACTATCACCACTGCAGACATCTGAGAGAATGAAAAAATCTTACAATCAAACAGAAATCCTACTTGGACCACAAATAAATCCGAATAATGAACAAGTGTCAATTTGAGTGAGAACAGAGCCCGGTACACAAATGTGTGGTGGACTTCATCTGAATTGGATATTTGTCTTCGTTCAATGCACCATTGTAGACTAATTCATTCCATTTACTTCACTTCTTTACGTTGAACACAACGAGGAAAACGAATAAATTTCAGAACCGATTGTAAGGAATCCTGCGACGTAAATTGCGAGTACTTTTACGCCTTTTATATCTTATACTTTATGGACTTTTTCTCATAGTATGGTACTTGGGATTGAAAAAACTTGGGTACGTTCATGACGATATTCAATCAAAACAATCATGAATATTCGTTGTACCATCAGTATGATCTCCTGTTATCTTCTATGATGTTAATTATCCGATCTCGATCTTTAATCTAGAATATGCATCGATCTTTATTAAAATTTATATCAGATAGAGGGTATTTTAAATTTTCAAAATACTAATATTTTATTTTCTATTTAATTCAATTTGATACATATTTAAATTCAATTCATTAAAATTAATGAGACATTGTAATTGGACTGGTTCTTCAAGAGAGATAATCATCAATAAAATTCAATAATTATTGAATTGCTACAGCAACTAAAATTTTTATTACGCCTTTAATTCTAACTGTCTCTCGGGTATTGATTAGATGTGAAATTCAAAAGTGGATTATACTAGGAATGTGTTTCAAGATTTCATTGCAATAGGTGATTTTTGGATAGGTTCGAATCTTATATGTTACTACGAGTCATTCAACAACAATGCAATCCAGAAATTGGATCATAATTATTTATTTTTCTTTTCATCGGAACAATATATAATCTGAAATATTGTAGACTTTTATTCAAGGAACAATATTCAACCTTTCGTGGAATGTTGTCTGAAGAGGCTGGTTTTCCGATCCACTCTTCATTACCAACCAACCAGGGCCACACTGTAGTCGTACAATCCGGTCATATGTCTTAAATAGCTTTAGTTTAGTTTATTGGTGATTCATATGCAGTGGCGTACTAAGGGGGGAGGTGGCGGCCCACCCCGGGTGTCACCTGTTTAGGGGTGACACCCGAGCCCGACTATGACCATCAGTTAAAGTTCTTTCTACCTATAAAAAAATCGTAAATCTGTAGCAGAGAGCATAACCGCCACTTATAGAATTATCTAGGTAACTATAATATCGTACCACGAGCATAATAATTGATATTTAAAAAAAACAATGTGCACAGTGTCAATCGATCAGGGATTCCCCCAAAATTTAATACCACGTTCGCGCATAACCAACGCTAGACAGGGGATTCCCTCGATATAGCGCTCATCACTTGTATTGGGGATTGGGCCATTTCTTTTGTTTCCGACCGCATTCATTTCAATATTCGCTTACGTGAACGTGTGAACGTCTAATGCAAAGTGTTCGTTAATTATTAGATATTATAAACAACATTTTTTGTATAAAAACCGATTTAATATAGTTGATTCTTGAAGAAAATAAACAAGGTAAGTGAAGTATTTTTGTTATTACAGGAAATACTTACATTTTTAATTCATTCAGTATCTAATAGCAGTAGCTTTGATTATTTTGGAAAACCCTTCAATTTTTTATTCTCTTTAATTACTGTGTATTTTAAAACTATATTGTTGAGCCGTCCTAAATGATAAATTGGTACCTACAGAAGGTATTTTAGACGGATTGCAGTAATATTTTTTGTTTAGCCTGGTCAAGTATTACCATCTACTAAAGGTATTCATTTATTAAAATAGGTTTTGAAGGCTTTGCTGGCGTAAAAAGATTTTATTTATAATTCTACACGTTTTACGATATTACTTTAAGTAATAATGTTTAATTGTAAATAATATGCTTATTTATCATTCACTTACTTATTATTCTCCGATCTAATAGCAATGGGATTTCTTTACAAAAACAGAATACATTAAGTTTAGATTTTTGATTGAAAGTAATCATAATCATATCATACAACTTCGCGTACGTTGATTTTGCTCCGAGATGAATAGCTCGAGCACTCGTAGCACGGGTATCACAATCAACGGTGAAGTATTTAAGTAGTATTTTTCGAATAATACTTAAAAACATATTCACACCCAGATGCAGGATTGTTAGTATAATATAACAATCCTGCGTCTGGGAAAAATATATTTCACAAAGCTATTTACGTAACGTGTAGGTGTTTATTTACTGTTATAATTAGTTTATAAAATCAAGGTATCACTTACTAACTAAAGCTATTTTTTAGAATACCCAGAACGAAATATGCCTCTGGGAATTCATACTTCAAGAAGACAAAGCGGGTTTCGACAGAGAAAAGCCAAAAAGGATTAAAATGGATGAAATTCAGAGCATGTCCGGTTCTCTTTTCAAATATGTCACAAAAGCAGATAGCGGCCAAAGTTCAAGTAAAGTACCCGAGTCTCCTGCTGACGAAAGTAATGATTCACATCTTGGAGACTCACATTCAGATAGCAACATCGACAATACAACATCAATGAAGACGACCCAGGACCTTGACGGAATCAAAATAAATGATGAAAATGACGCCGTTAATGCTACTTTCGGAGATAGCATAAGCTTCGAAGAATCAGTTCTTCGGAGATAGCATAAGCTTCGAAGAATCAGTTCAACACTTGACAGATGTTTCACATTGGAGCTTACCGGTAACTGATTATGTTCGCATTGACATAATAAAAAAGGGTAGTGAACATTTCCAGAACAAAGAAGGACCGTTTCCTACTGTATCTCGTCATGGTTCAAAGATTAAAGATGATTTATAAACATTATAAACATAAACAAAATTATACGATCATGGATGGTATTTCCTCCTATATCAAATAACCTGTACTGTTTTTGCAGTCGTTTATTTGCTGTCAGTAACATACAAATAACATTTACAACTGGATTTCAGAAGTGGTGGAAACTAAATCCTAAAGTATTGGACCATGAAACTTCATTTGAACGTTTAGAATATTTCGAAAAGTGGAAAACTCTGGAAATAAGATTAAAATCTCACACCACAGTCGATGATGCAACCTTACAATTAATGAATGCGGAAAAACAGAAGTGGAAAAATCTTTTATCTAGATTATTAGATATAACATTGTTTTTGGCTAAACATAACCTAGCATTTCGTGGACATGATGAAACCCAAGGGTCGTCTAATAAAAGTAATTTCTTAGAACTAGTTAATTTGCTGTCAAAGTATGATGCAGTACTCAAAGAACATATACTATATTTGGAGCAGGAAAAATCACCTAAAGTAACATATTTATCGCCAGAAATACAAAATGAGTACATAAACGTTTTAGCTAATCATGTAAAATGTCAGCTTGTCAACGAAATTAAATCGGCCAAATATTTCGGAATCATGTTTGATAGCAAACCTTACGTTTCACATGTCGATCAAATGTCTGAAGTGATTCGTTATGTAAACATTAATAATAGAAAAGTAGAAGTCAAAGAAGTATTCTTAGAAAAAAAGCAGCTGATTTAAGCGCTGAAATACTAAAGAAGCTTGAAACCAATTGCTTAGATATTATAATGTGTCGTTCTCAAGTCTATGATATTGCTGCAGTTATGAGTGGTATACATGGAGGAGTGCAAGCTATTATAGAAGAAAAAAACAATAAAGCAATTTTTATTGGTTGTATAGATCATTCAATTAATTTATGCGGCCAGCATTCGTTCGCACTAAATGTGACTTGTTACATTTTTCGGAGCAGTGGAAACAATATTTAACTTTTTTTCAACTTCCACAAGCCGTTGGGAAGTGCTCCTCAATCACAGTAAAGCATCTGTTAAAAGACTTTCGACAACGCGCTGGAGTGCTCATTATAGTGCAGTAAAAGTATTGGCTGAAAATTTTGATGGGATAATATCTGCAATTGAGGAACTATGTGATCAAGACGTAAATTTAGAAACTAGAGATGCTGCACAAAATCTTATGCCTGCTGTGTGCAATTTCTCATTTCTTTGTTTTCTTCTCTTTTGGAATGATGGGCTAAGGGAAGTGAACAATGCTCAGATTGAATTACAAAGTAAAGGTTTATGTGTCGATGAAATAATCATAAAACTAGAAGCACTTCGTCTGTTCATTGGAGAGAAACGATTGCATCTAGCAGAAGAGGCAATAGATTTTGCTGCACAAAAATCGGAAAAATACAACATTTCGATGGAACGACGAATTCGTCGCAAGAAACGCATGCCCGGTGAGTTAGCATCGTCCACCGATGGTGGACTTACACTTAGGGCGGAACTTCAAAAGGACATGTTAGAATGTAGTGACAGATTCAATATTGAACTCAAAACAACAGTAAAGTCCATTAAAGACGTAGCTTCATTGTTTGAGGTTGTGCAGTCAAAGACCTTGCTTTCGGCAAACACTGAACACTTAAAATTTGCTATATCAAAATATACTAACCTTTTCGATGAAGTATCAGAAACAGAACTCCTTTCAGAAATACCAAGATTGGGAAGACATTTAAAAGCGGCTAATATTACTGTCTCTAATTGGGTGACACTGGACTTTTTGAAATTTATTGTGGAATGGGATTTTAGAGAATCCCTTCCGAATCTAACGGTCGCACTAAAGTTATTTATAACAATATGTGCATCAGTTGCTTCATGTGAGAGATGTTTCAGCAAATTAAAATTAATTAAAAATTATTTGCGGTCTACAATAACTGAAACCAGATTAAACAATCTTGGTATTTTAACGATAGAACACGAAGCAATACAAAATATAATTTTTGAAGACGTGATTTCGGAGATCGCTAGTGTCAAAGCTAGAAGGAAGAAATTTTAATTTTTAACAAACTAAATTTGTTTCACATAATATACAAATATTTGTAATAGGTACTCGTATTTTAATAAAACGTGAATGATTATAACTCTTTTCATTTTAACAGTTTCGATTGAGTTTCAGAGTGACACCTATAAAATCCGCTCCGGGTGCCACCTATGCTAGCTACGCCTTCTTCTTCTCCATCTTCATCTCGGTGTGAATTCCAGCAAATATTGTGAGAATCAAGTTTTTTTCCACTATACCAGTGCTCAAGCCTAGCCGTCCCTGATGAAACCGTTCACCATGCTCATCTGATTCACATAGTGATGGTTCGGCAAACTTGTCTGCATGCATGCAATGTATGAAATGAATTTTCAGAGACATTTTTACACCGATGTTACGGAAAGCAACGAGCATATTTTCAACGTGTATGCGCCAGTTTTCGTCACGATGTAGTACATTTTCAATGACTCCTTTGACGCAATCCCAAGCAACGAGCTGCAAATTCGACAAACTGTTTTTAAATTGTTGGTCTCTCATCAATCGTCGAATATCAGGTCCATTGAGTATGCCTGTAATAAAATAATTCGAAAAAATATGTGGTAAATATTGAATAAGTTAGGTTGATTTGTACGTATATAGTTTCACACAAACCTTCTTTTATTTTCATTCCACTCAATCTTTGGAAAATTCGCTTCAACTCATTGAATGCATTTCCCTCAGGATCTAGGGCCTTGATAAAATGTTTAACAATCTCAAGCTTGATATGCAGAGGTGGAAGCAAGACTTTTTCGATTGGCACAAGTGGAATTTCAACGACGTTTTCTCGACGCAATCTGAACCCTTGTCTCATAGGCCAGCTTTTATTGGCATATTGGTCGCCGGCATATGGAGTATAAACATATAAAACACATGTTTTTCGTATATCCCGTCTGCATTCCTCTCAAAAGAGTTATCACCTTCAAATCTGCACAAATTTTCCAACGATGGTCTTCATATTTCACCAAATCGTAATTTTCTTTCGTTTTTGTGCTGATGGCAATCGGGTCACTGTTTTTTGAGTTTGTGACATGAAGCAAAACCGCCTTGAGACTACTTTAGGACGAATCGATGAAAAGACGCCAGTCTTCTGGTTTATACTCATGATGCATTTTTAATACCAATTCCATGATATCAGTGCAGTACGCGAATGAATTGTCTTCGATGGATTTGAATAGAGCAGTGAACTGTCTATGACGGCCGATTGCTCCATATACTTTCACATCAGGTGCTAAGACTTAATTTTTTTCAATTCCTGAGTCAAAATAATGGACTGACGCTGCGATAATTTCAATCGACGAATAATTTTATCCGGATCTTTTTGAGAAAATTCGGCATGATTACATTGCGGAGATACATTTGATGGTACATAAACCGATGCAGACGTTTCGCCAATAGTATCAAAAATAGATAGAGTGTACTCTTCTATCGGATTGGGTCTTTTCGGTATTGGAATGGATTCCGAATGTGGTAACGGCAACTGAACAAACCGAGTTCCTCTGAGTTCAACTTTACGTTTTTTAATTCTGTTCAATCCGACAAATCCGACAATTTCATTAACACAAGCAAAACAGTCATCTGGTTTATGTTTATCGATATATCGTATCCAGAACGATCAATATGGATGATTTTTTTCAAGAAATGAACACCTGCATCAATTTCTCACCAAATTATGTAGAGTGCCACAACAGATTTCAGTTTTTTTATAAAAACTAAAAATTCAGCAGATGCGACGCTGCTTTATAATCATTTCATGTATTCAGTGTTTGAAATCAGTTAGTTGGTACTTTGTTTCTGTTGTAAGCACAAATAAAAGATTCAAGTTTTGTGATTCGACCATGGAAAGACGACATTTGACTAGAGAAGAGATGTTACGAGCCGTTGGCATGCTCCAAGCTGGGAGCTCACAACGGAAAGTATCCAGGGTTCTGGAAAGTAGCCCAAGTGTCATAAACCGTTTATGGTCGCGTTTCAATGAAACAGGTAGCGTAGAAGAACGCCATACAGGTCGTTTCAGGATTACTACAGTCGACCAAGACCGATTTTTGGTTTTACAAGCCAGAAGAGATCGTACTACCACAGCATCTCAATTAGCTCAAGAGCTATCACGAGTTCATAATGTACAAATTTCCGACCAAACTGTGAGAAATCGACTGCACGAAGGTTAACTCCACTCCAGACGTCCTTTAAGAGTTCCACGACTGACCCATGGAAATCGCGCTACTCGTTTAGCTTGGTGCCAAGAACACGTAAACTTGGATCAAGAGAGGTGGGTCACAGTTCTCTTCAGTGATGAATCTAGATTTAGTAATTATCCCGATTCGGGAAGAATTCGAATATGGAGAGACCTGGAAAGCAAAACCGTCTCCAGCATGCTCGAAAAGTTGTTAGACAGGGAGGCGGATCAGTGATGTTTTGGGGAGGTATACGCCTTGGTGGAAGAACTGACCTCGTTTTCATACAGAACAACCTCACGGGAAATTCTTACGGAAAAGAGATAGTTTTACCTGTAGTGGTACAGTATCTCCAAACAATGGATCAAAATCCACTCTTCCAACAAGATAATGCCCCTCCTCATCGTGCAAGAGCTGTCTTGAAGGTTCTTGAAGAGAACGATATCGATCTTCTGCGTCAAAACGTCTTCCATCATGAACAGGAGCTTCGATTGGCAGTTCAGAGGGCTTAGAATGACTTAGGCCAAAATGTAATAGACAATTTAATATTGAACATGCCAAAGTGTCATTAATAACAGAGGTGGACGTACTGGGTACTCAAAAATATAAGTGCTTCCATATCGTTTCGAAAATATTAGTTCAGGATTTTTTGTGTTTTACCAAATTTCGTCATTTTCAAATTTCAAATTTTTTTATAATAGGTGATTTGAAGAAGTCGAATATTATTTTGTTTTCTTCAGAATACATTATATACAATACATCCTAACAAAAACCGAAAGATTTCTATAAATTCGAATCATCAAATTCATATTTTAAAGATATTGGTAAGTGTTCCCTAGACTTTTTTGAGGTGTTTATTTTGAGAATTTACTTTCGTATTTACTGTTCACTTATGAATAAACTTGTTTCATGACTGTTGCGTCTGAAGAATCTAGCGAAACGCTTAACGCTTCACTAATTTTAGTAGAAGTCGTAAATCTGATTTACTTGTTTCATTTAATTATATATTCTCATCAAGTGAAAGCCTCTTAAGATCAGTAAGTGCAAGTTTCATAAATACATTGTGCAAATATATGAGGTGTGGTGTGAACGTTTGTAGGGAACAACGTTGGTCGTATTCGCAAGACGACATATAAAACTCGAAAAAACTTTAAAACAAATGGCGAAACTTCAGAAAGATTTTTATTCATAAATGTTTCTGGAAAAAGAAAATGCCATTTTCTGTAATTCATCTAGTATTTATATGGATGCTCGAATATAAAATGCTTGTAAAAATGTTAATTATTAATTTAACCGCAGAACACTTTCGAACGGATGATTCTTCAAATTTAAGAAGGAATTTCACGTCTCACCACTTATTTCCAGACCTCGAAAATTCAACGGACTGGATTCTGTATTGTTTCCACCTAAGTTTAAATCACTCAGCGTATATAATGCCAGGCACAAATCTACACAAAAGTTCCAGAGAAGCACTACATCAAGGTGAACCTTCCGGCGATGCACAAGACAAATGGCTATTCTTTTTGCCTTCATATGTTAATTTATAACTAATGTAGGTATATACCTCTGTCAGAAATGTCACCGTAAATTATTCCTAAATTTCAGTAAGAGCCCTCTTCAAATACTCGAGTTCTCAGTTAAGAAAATGTCAATGCAGGAATTTAGAATATTTTTCTTTTGATTTTGTGAAAAATTTTTAACTTCTTTCATATACAACTATATTGGCAAGTGCAGTTCCAACTCCTGAAAATCAATTTCAGCGAAACTGATGTTAAGTTAATTTCATTTTCGTCGTTTCGAACAAGAATACCTATGTCAATCTTGGAGAACCTTCGTGAAACCAGGACAAATGCAATAATTTTTTAGAGAAGATGAAAAGGAAGAAAACCTTACCGAACTTTTCAACATGCGAAACTTCTCAGAAATGGTATTTCGACAAGAGAAAAAGAGCAACAACATTGACATTTGAATGTAAGCTACGTCGTGGCATTTGTAGCATTTTCTTCTAGTTAAATTAAGTTTTTTTCTTTAAACTGAAGTGAAGAACTCATGTTCACATCTTTTTCTGAAAATCAGTGCTCAAAAACGTACTATTCTGTCAAATTGAAAGTATTCATCGAAATTGACTTTATCGCCTTCCAAGTAGTTCTCTTCCGAGATAATACATACAGGGTATCGGCGCTAAAGGGCTCAATTAAAAAATCTTGGAAGTGAGTTCATCGATATACCAAATATCAGCATTTGAGTAAATGGATACTGAAATACAATTCGTAATTATTTTCAGAAAGTTACCAATTCCGGTTATACCGTACATCAACTACAACTCTTCTATTTCAAACGGCATGATGCACTTCTCAATTTTTTTCATTTAAAAACAACCTTTTTCAAGCATCTTTTGTGAAGATTTGTTCTATTCAAAATTAAGCACCATTGAGCTATAACTTTTTTATCAAAATTTTCGGAATAGAGTCTTTGCTTAACAAAATTGTATTGAAAGGATTATAACTTTTTAGTTTCATCCAAAAAGTATTATTTTTGAGGAAATGTTCTTTCAAATACGAATACCTATTTTTTACTTTAATAGAACCAACCAATAATTTGTATTTATTGGAATTAGGTTTCCCTATACCTTAAAGGCCCGTTTTCATTTCATTCGAGATTTCATCAAAACCTGCAATTTATTCGAAAAATTTGAATCATTAGGCCGTGGGACATAGATACAGACAGAGTGGATTCAATTCTGAAGTCAGTTATTTTTATATTCCTTAGTGTTCTATGTAGGTTTTATGAATTTCAACCTCAGTTTGACCTTTGTGCAGTATTTAAAGAAAGCAATAACACAAATTTCGTTTGTGTACAATTTGTTTATGTTAAATAAAATAGCAAATAAATACTCAAACAAGAATTATATGAATTTATTTATCATGTATGGTCAATATCATCAAATAATATAATAATAATAATAAAGTTTATTACAATTGAATTCATACATAAAGAGTAATGAACAATGAAAAAGCAGAGGCTTAATCATTCCGAAGAATGTCTCGCTTGTTCGCCTTTGAGATAGGTATATTTTTTTAAATTCAAATTTATAACAACTTCATTTGTGTGGAATGTTTTTTTTCTATTTGAAAGTAAAGTTAGTTTCGCAGCGCGTAATTATGTTTCTTGAATTGTTCGTCACGATAGGTTTATTTTTTTTTCACAATCGGGCGTTAGTCAAATCCGGTATTCTAGTCACAATTTAGGGTATTTTAGTCACAATTTAGGTTTTTTTTTCTCACATTTTAGATATTTTTTCCTTCTCTTTTTTTTAAGTCACTCCGCGAAATTTCTGAACTCAGTCTTTAAACTAGGCACTTTTGTTTTTCCGCTGATTAATTAAGTTGTCTATTTCTGTTCTTCCGGCACAAAGAATTCAAAGCTCCACTTTCTTTTTGAAACATTTGTAGTTTTTCAAGATTCGCAACTCTACTGGTATACGCGAATATACTCGTGGGGCAAGATATTTGCTGGATCTTTATCCTATTCTTTTATTCGAGCGTATTGTTTTGTAGTCTGAGTCTTTTCCCCTTGTATCATATTTATGATCAATGGGGTTTACATTCATCTTACTCGTAAATACTTGAGTTATTAGTTTCAGAGCATAAAACTGTCTAATGTCAAGCATTCCTGACAAAGCAAAAATCTCTTGACTCGAAAATATGCGCCCTTTACCATACATGATTTTCAGGATCCATTTATGCAAAATATTTAGTTGTTCAACATGGCAGTCATACACTCCTCCCCATCCAACATTCCCATATGTAAGATGTACTTGCACGAATGCGTGATATAATATTTTCAGATGGTTTATATTCATTTCATTTTTGTAGTATTTGAAAATGCCCAGTAACCTCCGAAATTTTTTTTTGCCACATAACTACAGTGTTGATCCCACCTCATATTTCGGTCAAGCACAATGCCCAAAAATTTTACTGTGCCTGAAGTGGCCTCACTAATGATAGTGTCCTTGTCGATATTCAGTGCGCCTTGCATTGGAAGATTGGATTCGTAAGAGGTGAAAGATAAGTATACTGATTTTTCTGCATTTAGTGTTAGTTTATGATGTTTCAACCACTTCCCTATTTCCGCGAAATCTTCTTCCACTATTTTTTGTAGATTTTCCCATGTACTGGCCTCATAAAGTACTGTGGAATCGTCAGCGAAACTTAAAACACTTCCACGAAGTTCCATTTGAAGAAGGTCGTTCACGTATAATATGAATAATAACGGGCCCATTACCGTTCCCTGGGGAACGCCGTAAGTAATCTGCCTTTCATCGCTTAAATCAGTTCCAATTCAACCACTTGTTTCCTACCATTTAAATAACTAGTTAATAACTTCAATGCCACATTTCTGAATCTATATTTCTGCAACTTAGTAAGTAGTTTATCATGGGGAATGATATCGAAGGCTTTAGATAAGTCTATGAATATTCAAAGCAGCGGTACGTTTCCATCTATTCGATCGTAAATATACGTAGTTAACTCTCTTATTGCGTCCTCAGTCGATCTGTGTTTCCCGAACCCATATTGGCTCTCCGACAATAGATTGTGTTTGTCCAGAAAGCATACCATTCGCTGTTTAATGGTTTTCTCAAAAATTTTTGCAATAATGGAAATGAGAGTAACTGATCTATAATTCGGCATTTTAGTTCTGTCTCCATTTTTATGTAGTGTCTTGATGATGCCGTTTTTTAAACACTCTGGAAAACATCCTATACTAAAAGATTCATTTATGACATCAGAAAGTGGAGTAGATATCTCCTTTCTTATCTCTTTCAGCGTCTCAGAGCGTAACCCATCAAATCCCGGTGCTTTATTTGATTTAAGCTCAGATATAACTTTTTCAACCTCCATTGGATCTGTGGAAGATAAAAAAAAAGTTTCTCTCAAACAAAATTTATACTCTTTAATATCAGTTGGCTCTTCTATCTTATTAGCATATTCTGCGTCTATTTCACTATAGTATTCATTGAAGCTATTTGCTATCGAGATTTTATCTCCTATCATCCCATTTTTCAGGCTTCTAATCATCTCAATATCTTTTTCAGATTTAAAATTTTTTCACAAATTTCTATTCACGTGGTTCCAGAGAGCTGTGGACTCACCACCACTTTTTTCGATACATCTGTGTAAGTATTCTCTTTTTGAGATATTTATAAGTTTCTGAAGTTTATTTTTGTAAAGCATGTAATTTTCGTTCAGGTTTTCATCATTTGGATTTTCTCGGAACATCATATAGTTTTTTTTTCCATTTACGGTGAAAGCGGTAATATCATAGTTTATCACGATTCCATTTAAGATTTCACCTGGGCTGGAGGGATATTTTTTCGCTACGAAAAAATGATCCAAGCAAGTTCCACTACTAGGTCGGGTACATTTATTGATGTATGATTTATAACCGAATACACTCAATATGTTTTTGTATTCATTTACTTGTTGATCATTTTCGCTAGCAGATTTATATTCATATCTCCTGCTATAATATGGACAAACATAGTTAAAAATGTTTTCAATGAAATTATCAATAGATGATCTCGGAGATCTATAGACCGAACTCAGCTTGAAGTGAATTGAAAGTCTAATTTTAGGGATTTCTCCGAAGTTTATAATTTGATGGCTGAAATTTATGTCACTTTTAATATACATGATAACGCCATCATTTTTATTATAGGCTCCATTATTATATAGAATATTATATCCGGGTATATAATACAGTTCCAGAGCATCTACAATATGTGTCTCGGAGAGGATAAGAACTTCGAAATCACTTTCCGATAGCTCAAGAAAAAATATGAGCCATGTTTTTCGCTATACTCCTGATGTTAATATGAAATATTTTGAGACCTTTGTCATAATTGTGCTTATTCAGATCAGCAATACTTCCAGCGACTATAGTATAATATTCTTCACACTGAAAAAGTCTCTTATAAAAGGATCCATTTCGAATAATTTGCTGTAGATTTACGAAAAAATTTTTTGAATGAATCTTATCTCCTGAAATGTTATGTTACCTACTAAAAATTTAATATTATTATTTATTTTTTTTTTAATTATATTATATATTTTGTTTTTCGTGTTTTTCTGTTTCCGTGTTTTTTTTCTTCGTTTCTTTATTACTTATTCAGTTTCGATGCTAACCTGGAGCTAGTCCTTATAGGTTGATTATTCAACCGGTGCTTATTCTTCGTGCCTGATAAAACTCTTCCGACCCCAAACTCCGTAGTTTCTTTTCCTTCATCAACCTCGACGTCGTTTTCCTCACTCTCTGTTGTGGCCTCCAGCTGTTCGACAGTATAAAATTTGTTGTTTTTGTACAGTTTTTCACCCTTTATATATGCCTCAGTACCTTGGATGGTGTTGGCCTTTGCCAAATGCTTCCTCAAAATGTTGTTTTGTACCCTCTGCAGCTGGGTAATATCATTTGATACTGCTATGGGGGGTACCTTTCAAGATCGTGCCTTTGGAAAAAATTTCCTTTTTTTTCAAGTTAGTGGCTAATTCTACCTTGAGCGGACAATTCTTGTGTTTGCCAAGGGGATAGAAAACGGACACGTCGGAATCGCTGATTTCCACCTTCAAGAGAGACTCGAGCGAATTTCTCACAACTTCGTATGATAATTCAGACGGTGCTTTGTTGAGGCCAAAAATAACTATATTTTTCTTTCTAGAATCTCTCTCTTATTTTTCGATTTTGCTCCTCAATTCAGCCTTCTCCCTCTCTACTCGTTCCACTTTTTGTTCTAAAACTCTAATTTTGAGAGTATATTAGCTTCCGAGGATGCAATTTGTTCCTTCAATTCTGTTCTTATCTTGATAATTTCATCAATCAATTCTTTTGCTGTCCCATTCTCCGCCATCGTCCGTTATATCCGTGACTGTGTGACCGGCCTTAAATATTCACTCTCCACGCAGCAGGTTGTTCTTCCGTCACCTGTTTATTTTTCAAGTTAGTGGCTAATTCCCTTGACTGATAATGGATGAATATTTACTAATAAACAATTAAAACAACGTACTTCAATTTGATTTCAAAATCTATTACAGCCTTTTGATCTCCCTTTTGAGTGCAATTAGTGTGAATTAATGACTAGAAACTCACTGAGGAATTTTCGGCTCTATGAAGATTTCTTCACTAATTTCAGCAATTTTTCACTGCGCTCGAAAACACGTGCTTATCCTTCACTGTTGTTATATACAATACATGGAGGATAATGATAAGTGATACTTGCAGAACATTCAACGAAAATCACCCGAATTTGGGACCAATTCGCAGAAAACTATAACAATCAAATTCTGTCACCTATGGAAAACAGACAGCAGAAAGGATTAATTTTGTTCGAACTGTATGCGTCTGTGCGTGCTGCTGATGCAGATCTGGAGATAATACGTAGATCCATTATAAAATTTTGGGAAAAATAATTTCCACTCCAACAAATTCTCATTAATATCATCGATGAATCCAGGAGATGAAGCAGTTAGGATTAATTTCTGTGAAATGTTGATGAATCACATTCAAGAAACCCAGACTTCTTACAAAGCATATGGATTAATGAGTGCAAACTTTTATGAGGAGGTATTTTCAATAGGCATAATTCTCTTATCTGAGCCGTTAAGAATCCATATCAAACAAGGAAGTGAAATTTCCAACATCTATAGCCTTTATGTCTTCAATGTAATGTACAAAAACCAAAGTCAATACATAATTTATGAAGAAAATTTTTTATGGCGTGAAATATTCAACTGCACTCGAAATTCTCCAGCTAAATGCACGTGCTTCATGTTGATACCAATAAGATAATGCTCCAGCCCAGTGCACACCACAGGTATCGGAAGAATTAAGACAGATTGATAAGAAGAGTGGGTCCATGGAATTGGCCTTCAAGATCTCCAGATCTTACCCCTTTACATTTTTATCTATGGGGGTACCTAAGGAACAAAGTTTTTTATCAGCGATAAGTTCGCAGGAGGATCACAAATTGAAAATGAGACGTGCTTTTGACAATATCGATCCCAGTAAATTGTAAAAGACAACTATTAATGAAGTGCACAGGCGGATTGAATATTCTTCAGAACGATTTAGAGGATTAGAACATTCATTTTATTTTTCATAAATGTTAGAAACTATTTTTATGATTCATGTCTCCAAAACGATATATTTATCGTTTGTGGAACATAGAAACTGGCATCGGAATTAAATCCACTCTGTTAGTATTTCCAGGGCCTAGCAATTTAAATTACCGAAAGAACTGCAGGTTTTGGATAAAATCACGAATAAAATGAAAACGAGGCATCTTAGGTATGGGGAAACCTAATACCTATCAATACTAATTCAAAAAGCGGTTCTGATTCTGAAAAATAGGTACTCGTATTTGAAAAAACGCTTTTCTAACAATTCAGTTATATTGAGTTGACAAGTTATTTTCGAGTACCCTGTATATGAAGTAGCATCGGAAAAAAGTAGCCCTCAAAAATAATACTTTTCTCGTTAAACTAAAAAAAGTTATAATCTTACTCAAATCTGGTTCAATTTTTTTGGCAAAGAAGATGATATTATAATTCAGAAAATTTGGATAATAATCATAGCACATTGTTGGTTACTTTCCTATAGGATAAATCTCAACAAAAGATTTTTGAAAAAGGTTCCCCTTCAATAACAAAATCAATAACTACACCATACCCCTTAAAAAACAAAGTTCTAGTTGATATCCGGTATAACCGGAAATGGTACAGCCCTGGAAACAATTCTAGATCAATATCCAAACTTGTTAATGTATAATGCTATGGAATAAAAAAAGTGAAGGGAAATCTTCATTAGCTCGACACAATGCCACAAAACCATTTTTGTTTCCAGTCATTGCTGGTGCTCCATCGGTTATAATGCATACTAATTTATATATTAGTAACTTGTAGTTTTTTACAAAATTGAAGAAAACGTCATACATATCTTCGCTACGGGTCTACCCCTTCAGAGGAATGCTTGTAAAAATTCTTCCTCAGCCAACATGTCATTGAATACCATACGAATAAAAATATACAGCTGGGCAGTGTCTGTCATATCGGTGGATTCGTCGAACTGTAAAGAAAAGTATGTACATTTCATGATATGATGTTTTAGTTTATCCGCCATCTGCTGACTCATGTCTTCAATACGCCTTGTGACAGTCCGACCAGATAACTGAAGTTCTCTAATAGCAGACATGATTTCTGTTTTATTTTTAAAATCTCCAAATAAAGTCTCACCCGCTTCAATAAATGCTTTCTTCACAACCGATCTATCTTCAAATGGTTTCTTGTGTTTCGCCAATATATGAGATATTTTAAATGACGCGATCGTAGCAGCTTTTGATTGTTTGGTTGGTCTTGTGAACATGGTTTGTTCTTTTTTCAAACAAGATATCAAATCACATACTTTTGTTTTCTTAATTAATTCTGTGGCGGAAAATCCTTTTCATAGTTTTCATGAACCGTTTTATGATGCCCTCTAAGTTACCACGCTTAGGTACTGCAACTGACACACGACAAATAAGACAAATGCACTTATCCTTCACCATACAAAAGAAAAATTCTTCCTCCCAATCGTTATTAAAATGATACGTTTTAGGTTTCACTGCACTCATTTTGTACTATTTAATAATAAACTTCAAGTTACAATTCAGAATATTTCCAATTCCTGCAGGAGCATCATTTATAGCGGCGTGAACGAAAGTCTCGAATGTTCCCGTCAAACGCGCCGACGAAATTTCTAGAAAAGCAGCAAGAATAAAAAACGCGGCTTTTCTTTGACAATTACCGCGTTTTCCTTTGATAAAGACGCCTTTCGGCGATATCAGAGTGTTATTTTATTGCGTAATTAATTTTTGTAGTTTAGTACCTACTTATTAATTTTTTTTTTCCTTTTCGAGATCTACTCAAAAAGCACTTGCGAACTATCGTTTGACCACCCCTGATAATTGTCCGGATCATAATATTAAACAAGTTCTTCATCGTTTGGAGTCAAACAATTCTTAGATTTTGCATCATCATAACGTACCGTGGCATTTTATTACCAAGAAAACTATTGAACCAACTCAAAGCAGCCATCAAACTCACCTGTTTAGGCCCTTTGTGAATTCTTCAGTTTATGCGACTTTTGCAAGGATCACATTCATTGAGTCGAATGAAATATTAAATGAAAGACGTTTCGATAATTTGATCAAAACAGCACTTATTACATACATTCGTAATCGGATTATTCTGAATTTCATGAAAAATAATAGATATAATAATCTGAAATCGTTACAGAATAAGAATAAATGTCTTAATACCATCTGACAAACGGATGAATATTCAATTACCTAATTAGATCTATAAATTTATGTAAGTATCCTACAGATAGCGTAGATCCATTTCATTATTTGCAACTATACTCATTTCAAGCAGATAGACCTGACATTGACGGTTAGTCAGTACAAAATTGGGAATGCATCTATATTTAACTGCGGAATTATGCAAATCTATTGGAATCTATCGATTCGACGTTAAATAGGTAGCACTTTATACGAAGTTAATATTTATGATGTTATTCAACTTTATAGTGTCGATTCTCTCCTATATCAACCGTACGCAAGAGACATTCCAAGTTGGAACAGGTTTAATTAGGTGCTTATCACAATATCATCAATTATTGGTTATATTTATATGATACCTGGGATGTCGACTAAACATATGGTAGGCCTTGATTTCTTTGAGTTCTGACGATTACATTGAAATGACGGGACGCTATGTAGGCGTTGAAAAAAACTAGTGAGTCCTAATCAGGACGAAACCATTGATTCTTCAGTTATTACTCATTATTCATTTCTTCGATTCGCAAATTTCTATCAATATATGGGAGATAGTTTTTTAATTTTCCATATGGTGCTAGAATTAAACGGAAATAGCATTTCATAGAAACTGACATATGTTCATGTTCGACCATGATAGCAACTATCGCACCCTCTCTATACCCACTACTTGCGCCTAAAGACTATTGCTCTTGGAGGAACCCTCCACTGAAGTAAATGCCTGTAAAATGCACACTACAATAAGTTCAAAAAGCCATGTTGATATGATAGGAGAACCACAATTTGCAGTATATCTATTATTATTTATTATCGTGGACTTATGCACTATCTCAGCTGTTAGCTGGATATAATTTACCTTTCCCAGATTCAGCAATCAAAGGGAATAGGCTCGATTACAATATACTTGACATAAATTTCCTAACTATCCTACGTGTATTAAGAATTACAGCTTTTTGCATTTCTATAAAGGTATTCTTATGCAATTCTAATTTCTTAAGGCAAAGTTTTGGGTATTAATCCAGTCGAGGATACGATGACAGGAACAATATCTATTTTCTCGAGGTGTCACATCTGCTTGATCTCAATAGCAAGGTCTGTGTATTTGGACTTTTTCTCCTGGAACTTGTTCAGCACTTTGTTATTATTCGGTATGGCGACATCCACCAGCATTGCTGTTCTGGCTCTCTCATCATACACACACTATGTCCGGCCTATTATTCGTCACCATTTTGTCAGTGATAACAGACCTATCGTAGTATAATCTGATAGAGTCATTTTCCAATACGGGCGCCGGTTGATACTTGTAATATGGCTGGAAGGTGTTCAGAAGTCCGTACTTGTGTGCAAGTTTCTGGTGGATAATGTTGCACACTTGATTATGCATGTGAAGATAGTCCGTATTGGCCAGTTGTTCGCATCCGGACGTAATATGCTGTATAGTCTCCGATCTTTTATAGCATTTTCTGCACTTATCTGTTTGTAATGTTCCGTCCTTCATTTTAAATTTTCTATAATTGTTTGTAGCGATCACTTGGTCTTGGATGGCCATAAGGAATCCCTCTGTTTCTGCGAATAATTCTCCTTTCATCAACCATTTGTTGGAGGCTTCTTTGTCGATGTGTGGTTGATTAATCTCATGGTGATGTCGTCCATGCAATTCCTTTCTTGACCATTGCTCTTGTTTTTGAGTATCTGATAGGAACGGTAGATTCAGCAGGTCATCTCTGGTAGCAAAGTATAATTATTATTATTATTATTATTATTTCAAATGAAAAAGAGTTAAGGACTAGCCTAGTTAATTGTGATTCATAGCAAATAGTGAAGAAAGATAACAGGGAACGAAGAAACGGAGTTGTTACAATTAGGTCACCTCGATGGCGGTTATGTTCGAAAGTTGGAAGGCCGAATATTCTCAAACGGCTGTTGTAGTCTTGCCATGCAGCCGTGCTGGATTCTAGTTATCCTCCTCTGGATGTTCTCAAGTGCATCCTTGTCACAATTGAGTATGGAAAACCAGGCAGATTCAGCCTATTCGAATATTGGTCTAATATAAGGGTGGTACAGTAAACTGCAATTAGCTAAATCGCATCGGTTAAAGGATCTTTGGAATGTATAAGGAAGTCTTACAGCTTCGGAGCAGATTTTTCGGATATGAGCTGACCACATCAGGTCCTTTTCTGAAAGTAAACCCCAAGTCAAACTGCTTATCCGTAATACCAGTTGGATTAACTTCCAAGTGATGTTGAACTATTGGGTTATTTTACCAATGTCGAGAACCATGCATTTTCCCAGCTGCCTATTCGAACGCCAGCGATTGATGCGGGTAAGGCTTCTTGGAGCTGATTTGAATTATTTAGGAGTTTGTTGTACAATTTTACTTGTTAACAAACAAAACATCGAAATTTGTCTGCCTGTACATCCTCTCAGGGCCTTCAGCTCATATCATTTAGTCTACGAGGAGTCATTTTCTTCTACGTTGAATTAAGTTGAATTAAAGTGATTTTTAGTAGAGAACTGTTTTATCGAAAATTTCCTTAAAAATTTTAAATTTCAAAAAGTTTCTGAATTATCAGCGATAGACTTAATGCCTTTTTCTTTGACCTTAAGTTATTCATAACAAATTTTATGTGTCATTAACCACTTTTATGCGGTTTTCTAATAAGGCATTTCAAATACAAGAATAACACCATCTTGAACATTTGAACTAATCTAGTAGTGATGATGATTTCTTTCAGTTATGGAAAGATGCCAAAGCTACTGGTATCTGCGAAGCGCAGTACGTAAAATTATTGAACGAAAGAAAAGTTATCGTAACAGTTGCAGTTATAAAAGCGAAAAAGCAGACATAAATCGTGCCTTGCCTTGATTTTTCTAGAGAAACAAACAATGCGCAATTTTCAAGCAATTAAGACTCCGATTGGGCATATCATTGATTCGAAATTGTCAGGTAGCGTGTCGTGAGACCGTTCATCAGTGTTTCAAGATGGCGTCCGCGTCTCTCTAAATCATCCACAACCCGTAATCACCGGCCGTAAATACCGGCCTCCGAGCCGCTGATTGATTCAGCTGAGCCTTCTTGATAAATCAGAACCTCTCACTCTCATTTATTTAAGTTTTTGTGAAACACAGGAGTGGGCTTACCACGTAAGAATATTAAGTGTGAGATCTTCTTGAATTGACTTGGGATAATAATGAAAATATTAGATCACTGCGTTTAACGCATAATTATTATACAGGGTATTCCAATGAAAATTTGTCTAAATTAACCAGAGTACATTGGGAGTTCCCACATTATAGGTAAATCGAAAGGCTAAAGATATAGCAGTGTACAGCGTTGTGCAGTCTTGTGTTATTCACCGATAAATCCAGATGCGGTGGTATAAGCATTAACAGAAGCATCGAAGCTAGAATGATTTGTTACTCTGCAAACTGGATGGACTTGCTTCTAGAACCATTTGTTTTTCCGTATACAGTTGCAGTAGTACAGAATTTCGTCTTTTTGTGATAATACTCGCCTTTAATTGTTACGATAGTCAGAAAGTGGATAGAAGAAAATGCGTTGAATGTTTTGGATTTACCTGCTCAATCATCTGACCTACATACTACCGAACCTTGCTGAGACATACTAGGAAAAAGAAATTTATCTCAAATAAATTTCATTTCAAACAAGAAATCAAGTTTTTAAGCTCTACTAAAGATGCAATGCAAATGATAAAGAAACTATTGACAATTTGAGTTTTAGTATGCCAATTTAATTTAGAATGATTTCAAATAAACAAAGTGGCCATACCATTTACTGAAAAATGATAGTTCGTCATAGTTCGCGGATAACACACATCGGACATTCACTTTCACGAATATTCATTGGCGTATATTTCATTTTTGTTCAAATTAGACATTTTTCCATAATGTACAATATGCAGATCACTCACTAGCACATCTGGAGAGCTCGGCTTTGCTTGATAATGTTCAACCAACTTCGTGCGACCCCGCTCGCCGTCAGCGTCACCACAACTCACGATTGTCGATTTCGCTACTCGCCTACCTACTTACGTACATTTTTGTAAAAGGTTTTGTTGCTCTCCAGTACTAATCCCTTTGTTGTCGAAGCAATGATTTATAGCCTTCAGCTTGTTTCGATAAACAAAAATCAAATCTGGCTTATAGTTCTCGAAAGCTCTCAATTCTGAACAATTGAAAAAGTGGCTCAAATCTCATAGGGATCCACATAAAGGAAAAAAAGTGATCAGGTTGAGAGGTAAAACGTCAACGTTTGTCTACTATCTAGAAACTTATAAACAAAATTAATATTAGCAATTTTACACTCGTTGATAATGTCAATTCATTTGTAATAACTGAAAATATATTTTGAGTAATATTTATGGAAGTATAATTAATATTTTAAGGCTATATATGACATTATTAATAAGACAAACGTAAATACTGAATTAAATATGTTCAATAGTTTTTATCATAAATTAAATGTTTAAAATGAGACAATATATAAAAAATTATGATATTTACAGAGTCAAAAATGCAAGTAGGAATAATGTACTAGTGGACAAAACAGTTAACAAAGAGTAATGGCTAAATATCTTAAACACACAAGTCCAAATGTATTGAGTCAAAAATAAATCATCTAAACATTTTGCAATTTGATGTGATTTGATTATTTTTTCCAATATTCCAGACAAGGCTTTGGAAAATTTATAAAATAGTATGTTTGGTTTTGTAAAGTGTATCACTTTTATACACTCCATAACAACACCGTTTCGTTGTTCCTTTTCGTACAGACAACATAATTATAATGTTATGTCGACTTAGTACTTTATTTTTTTCACTTTCTTAAGTTATTCAACTTAAAGTAGTGTTTTAATTTCGGGCACACGAGAAGCAGGCACTGCAGCATGGTTGTTTACGAAAAACGGTACGAAAAAGATGGCGGATGCTAACGCATGCGCACAAAAAAATGTTGATAATAAAAAGATCTATGTATTATGGAACACTCTGTTCTGTGGTTCTCATCTATTATTGTTTTATTACATTTGTTAATCATTTCGATATTAAATATTCAAATCACTGCATAATACTTTGAATCTACAATATTCCTAAGAAATGGGCCTAGGAATACGAATTTGTGCAGTATAAAAGGATTTAAAAGCCGGTCAGCTGTGATGTGTGTCGGTGTCCTGTTAATACAAACAGAAGAAATTGAAAATGTCTATTTCCAGCATGGAAAATAAATATGGGATTGTACCCTTTTCAGGCAATCATTTTGATAATTTTGAGTTTAGACTTGATTCAGTTCTGAAGGCTTTGGAAATAGAAGATGCTCTCAAGGAAACATTAGAAATTGAACGGAACGATGCATGGAAAAACGTGTACAAGAAGGCCGTCAGGAAATTATTCAAAGCATAGCAGATTTTCATTTTGAATATGTGAAGGGCATAGATAACGCAGCTGAGATGATGAAGAAGTTGAAGCAGGTTTTTGAGAGAAAAGTTGCGTGCTCGAAGTTTTATCTACTACAGGAGCTGATTAATATGAAATATGATGTTAAGGGTGATCTGAAGAGTCATTTAGCTAAAGGTGATAAATTGTTCAGAGAATTAAGAAATTTGAGAAGCAACTTCGAAGAATTGGATGAAGCATGTTTTTTATTATTATACCGAAGGAATATGAAACTTTTGACACAACTTTACGAACACTTTCTGAAGACAATCTGAGAATTGAATTTGTCAAGAGTAGACTCTTAGAATTCAGCAAGATACCTAGCTACAGGTCTATTAAACAGGTGCCATCATCATTCACTGCAAATCGTGAAATAAAGTGCTTTAAGTGTGGAAAGCTTGGGCATGTTAAAAGTATGTGTGGTGTGAAGTGTTTCAAATGTAATAAGTTTGGTCACATGTCTGTTCAATGTAGAATGGAGAAAAAGAATCAGAAGGGAGATTAAAAGTAGGCGTGTTACGCTAACGAAGGCAATGATTCTTGTAAAAAGGTGGCATTCCTTGCTAACTCGACAGGTGCTGTTAGTGAATCTGAATGGTTTGCAGACTCCTGAGCCACTCATCATTACAAGAAGGATGAAGGAAATCTAAAAAACATAAGGAAGTTCCCGAAACCAAGGATCACACAACTGGCAGAGGAAGGAAAGTGTTAATTAAGGTGTCAATCTCATCTATTGAAAAATCTGGTTTTGAGGTCCAATGTTCTAATGGTCAAATGAGTATAAAAGGGGCGGCAAAATAGTTTATGCGGAAGGCAAACATTTGAATAATTTATATAAAATAAACTTTGTGCTCGATGGAGTAGAAAAGGCAAATTTTGCAATGGAAAATGAATAGAAATTATGGCATAGTAGGTAGGGGTATTTGAATTATAAAAATCTATCAAATATCAATGATTTGAAGTTGGTGCATGGGATGTCTTTTGGATCAAAGGTGGAAATTAATGATATGTGTGAAGTATGTGTGAAGTCAAAAGAGAAGTGTTTGCCATATTATTCAAGAAGGTCAAAGTCAAATAGAGATTTAGAATTAATACATAGTGATATCTGTGGATATTTTACTTCAGCATCAAATAATGGAAATAAGTATTTTATTACTTTTGTCGATGATTACTCAAGGTTTCTGGTGGTATATGTGCTTAAACATAAAGATGAGGCGTTAAAATCTTTTAAAGACTATGTAAAGAAGTTTTCATCTCTATTTTGTGACCAAAAAGATATCGAATTTGGAATGTGATAATGGAGTTGAATATACTTCTAAATTAATGAAGAATAAGACACGTTATAAATTATGGATGAGTAGAAAACTTAATGTGTCTAACATGCGTGCTTTTGGATATGTTGTCTACTCTAGAGTTCCAGATTCTTCAAGATCAAAGCTTGATGACAAAGGTGTTAAATGTAGGTTTGTGGGAAGTGCAGAAAATGGTTATCGGTTGTATAATAAAGAACGTAATGAAATCATTCGTTCTAGAAATGTTGTATTTGATGAGCAAAATTTTAACTTACTTGAAAATAAGAATATAAATTATTTTGAAAAATATGATATTGTTTATACTGATACACAAACAGAAGTGTGTAAATTTGGAAGATCAAGAAAAAGATGATGAAAAAAGTACGATTCTAGAGAATTAAGAAGAAAATAAATGAGATGACAATATTACAAAAACAAAAATAAATAGGAAAATTCCATCTAGATTTGATGACTATGATGTAGATTTTAGCTGTTTAGCGTTGCTAAGTGAACTTTCAGATGCTCCAGCATCATATACTCAAGCTAAGGCTAGTCCTTATTGGGTTCATTGGAAAAGTGCAATAAATTTGGAAATTGGAGCTCTGACAGACGATAATTCTAGGGAATTGGTAAAACCACCAGAGGGTGAGAAAATAGTTAGCAATTGATAGGTTCTTAGAATCAAGAATGATAGAGACAAATAAATTTATAAAGCGAAATTAGTTGCTAAGGGTTTCGAACAAAAAGATTTGACTAAATTATCTCAGTGGCAAAACTGACTTTGAGAATGTTTCTAGCAATTTCCAATCATTATGACTTATTGATAGAGCAATCAGATATAAAAACATAATTTTAAATGGTTGTTTAGAAGAAAAAATATTTATGGCTATACCAGAGAAGTTTCTGAGAGTGACGAGAATAAAGTTTGATAATTAAAGAAGGCATTTTATCTTCTTAAACAAGCATGAAAAATTTGGAATACAAAATTCGATAATTTCATGATGAGCATGAATTTTGAAAGGTTAAAATCTGATTATTATCTCTATAATTACAAAAACAAAGATGTTTGGTGCTTTTGTATGTCGACGACATTTTGTTGGCCTGTAAAAACATAGACTTTTTGAATGATTTGAAGACAAAATTATGTGACGAATTCAAAATGAAAAGTTAGATAGAGAGAACTTTTGGGAATACATATTACAAGAAATGTAAAGGAAAGATTTATTTCAATGGATCAAATTTCCTCAATAAAAAATTCAGTTAAAAGGTATAATGCTGAAGACTGTAAGAAAGTGAAGTTAACTTACACGTGAAAAGAAACTCTGATGGAAAACTCAGAACTAATTTGCCATACGAAAAACTTCTTGGAAGCTTGATGTACATTATGATGGGTTCAAGGCCGGATATATGTTTTAGTGTTAGTTAGTTTGGTAGGTATCAGGATTGTCCTATAGATGAACATTTTAAACATTTGTTGAGAGTTTTAAAATATCTCAAATGTACAGTTGATTTGAGATTACACCTTGTGTTTTCAAATGATAAACTTATAGGATAGTCAGATGCTGATTGGGTTAATAACAGTGTGGATAGAGTATCGTCAAGTGGATACTGTTCCAAGTTCTTTGATAATTTGATTTCGTGGAGTTCCAAAAAAACAATCTATTGTTACTTTATCCAGTACAGAATCAGAGTTTGTTGCAGTATGCCAAGCGTCTTGAGAATTATTACATATTAAGAATTTGTTGAGTTACTTGATTAAGTTGTTGCAGAATTTTGAAAACAATAGACGATGTAAGCATATTGATGTAAAGTTGCAGTTTGTGTTATATTCAACTGGCAGAAGAATTATGAAATTAGAATATATAAGTACTAACGATCAACTGGCTGGTGTGTTTACTAAATCTTTAGGTTTTGAAAAGTTTGAAAGGTTTGCAAAAATGTTAAATTTATTTTGAATATATAAAATCACAGTTTTGAAGGGGGGTGTTGATGTATTATGGAACGCTCTTTAAACAAACCTGAGTTCTGTTCTGCGTTTACCATAGAACTTGTCATACGTTACATCTACAAAATGTGGCATTGTATGTTGAACGACTGCCAAGTTACTTTGTATTAGAAGGTTAGATTCTCCGTTCTTATCTATTTTTGTTTTATGACATTAGTTACTCCATATGATATTAAATATTAAAAGCACTGCATAATTCTTTAAACCGAGCAAACAAACTGTTCTACTTAATTATCATTGATTTAGAGGATTATAATCAAAATTAAGCTATAAAATTTATTCGTAATTCAAGAGTGACAACAGTCTATATATATAATTCACGATAAGTATTCCTTCAACACCAGAAGATTCTCAAATTTAACTAATAGTTCCTGAGACTAACACGTTCAAACGTACATTTCCGCGTTCTCTCATTAGAACAGAAAGTTTAGCATAATAGCAATTATGCTGTCATTTTACACAATACAACTATTTTATATAGACAAGAAGTTTGAAATATTCTTCACTCAAAATATTTGAATAAGGAAAAATATTAGTCATTCAAAATTAGTGACCGAGTTGATTAAGACTTATAAGTTAACCGAAAACTGAAGATATACGGCGCAATTAGTTACCAACTAGTTGGCAGAGCTGTGCTGCTTTGGAAACATATCGCTGCTACCCCAATTTGCAATTGAGTATAAGCTACCATGAGATTTTCAATTTTATACTTGCAACCACACTCATATTTAACTTCTTCGTAAAAAAGATCTTAAACACTATTTTGCATTCTCAAATTTTGAAACAGGAAAATCCAACACAAACCTTACAATACCATCCTCACGGGTGGTTTTATCAAATCTTATACAAAGTACCAGATGTCGGTAATTGAAGTTATTGGTATCTCCTTACCAAGTTTAATAAAAATTCCTTCTGCGGCTTAGACGTGCAAACGTAACAGACACAGAGAGTAACTTTCTCATTTATAATATTGGTATATATTATAGGTACATATGCCAACATAATTTTCAATAGTTTATTTCAAATATATTTTCATGAAAAATAGAAGAAAATACATCAATTCATTTTCTGGTAGTTTTCTTGATATTTAACAGAATGAATTAAACTTGGCAACAGCGAGAAGTACATACTGAACCACGAGAAGTTTATAACGTATATCGTACTAGTAGCGACATCTAGCAAATGTAGTTACTATTCAGAACATTTTATAAGGAATTCTATAAATATAGTTCTGTTCCTTATTACTTGTTGTTTTATTAACATGGTGGCTATACTACTAATCATCAACTCATTTCTATAAAAGATCGATATATTTTGAAAAACGTTGAATTTGTACATTAAAATTTTGAAATTAATGAAAGATAGGAGATTTTGGAAATTTCTCATTCAATCATGGATAGTTAGGAAAAACTGTTGTGATTTGGAGAGATACAACATTGTGGTTTCATTTGTAATCCCTTCTGTATTACTGTTTTCATTGGTTTCATTCAGGTTATGGAAAGTAATGAGAACCATCCCTACATGTGAAAAAAAGTCCGTCAAAAGATGTTCAATAAGGAAGCGTTACTGTCGCGAAAGACTAGTAGTATAGGGAAAATGACTGCCAGGTGTGCCCATTTGCGCAAACTTCATGACTTGGATTTTAACGAGGAAACAGATTTTAGGATACTTCATAAAATAACCGAGCAGCATATAAACAATGTGATGAAATTAAAATATCTTTAGTAGAGAAATTGCAGCTCTTCTAAAAATTTTAGGACGATTAGGCAATATCTATTTGTATTATATAGAATTCTAAGATCCAATCAGACAGCAGAATTTAGCAGACAGCAGAATTTTTTCATGAATAAATGCTCTAACAGTGTCAATTTTTCTAATGTGAAGAACATTGATGCAGAAAATAACCTGCGAAAGGAAATTCTGCCTATATGGATTTTTGGACTAGAGAACTTTAATTTTCAAATCCATGCGATTTATCAAAAGTAAAAAATATATCACCTTCAGTCAAAACTTTTTATCGACAAAAATCTTCAACCAATATACCTTAGAAAATTGTCTTGGCAATAGAAGAAACCTTGGAGTTTTAAATCCACCGTTCCAATTCTTTAAAGCATTATCAATAAGTAACTTTCTTTCAGCAGATTGTCCTGGATCCAATTGCGAAAATATCGAGTCAGTAACATTAAATTCTTCAAGGGACTTACTTCTAAATTCAAAGGATAAGTCATTGATACTTTTAGTCACATTCTAGGCCGATCAACAAACATTTATAATATATTGAAGCGTCAACAAGATATTTAAAGAATGAAAAAGTATTCAAAATAATCAGTGATAAAAAATCTGCGATAGTTGAAAATTGGTGTGTCAGTACCATAGTATATATCAATTTAGCCCTATCATAATTTTGATATTACACAATCCATTTTTATAGTCAGAAAAACCATAATGGTTTCCGTTCTACACTCAAATCTAATTGCTGCATTACTTAGAGAAATAATTATTTTCATAAATTTGTAGATACTAAATGTGTAGGGTATATTGTTTACGAAGAAAATTGCCTAGAGAAATAAAATAATATTTCAGAACAAGCATTCTGCTTTTATTATTTCTCCTACACATGATCAGTTACTCGAATTGAAGCTTTTAGATATTCAAATAATGTCTAGCATTACAGGCAGTTAAAATAATGCAAACAAATATTTTTAAAATGATAACTTTCATTTATGGGATCAAACCTCTTGAAATATTGTCAGTATGTGTTTTGAGGCCATTTGTTCATTTACCTGTATATTCTTGATTGCTTGTTCCTATTAAGCACCTCAAAGTTACTTTTTTTTTCAAATTTTAAACGGTGCACGCTTTCTGATGAGTACCGACTACGTCCATTAGACAGCGCTGAAGCTCGCGATCATAAAATGTTACTATTGTGTTACCTTCTTTGTATTAATCTTAACTATCCAATCTATAAATTTCGCTTGTCTATGATATATCAGTTATATGGATATCACACTCCGTGTCCCTAAAATTCATTAAATTAAATACAAGTTAGTCATTTTGATAGTGAGGCAAGAAACGTTGCTATGGATACTGAACACAATGGTAAATACGTACGAAATAAAATACCATGTATTTATAATTTCATTTTGAACTTTGAAAAATGGACTGGAAAAGTACAGTAGCTGCAATGTCTGACAAAGTATTTCCTGGTCTTTCGAATAATGTAGAGAAGCAAGGTATCTACTTATTGCATATAATTTTCATTTATAATCAAAACTATCTTTACAGGAAATGAAGTCATGTCCAATCTACCCCTACAAATGGCTCTATATTTTAATGTAATTTATGCTCCATTTTGGTTGTTTATAATAACCATGTATCTATTCGAAAAAGTATTCAATGTTCCGATTCATCCAACTAGTATTTAACTTAATTCTACTTTTTAGTTGGACCAGTTCACAGACCTTCACCAATTTGTTATACTGACAATCATTTTCATTGCTACTACTGTAGAAATTCTGAGATTATATTTGGGGTATGAAGGAAACCTTAGGGATAAAGTAAGTTGATACTTCTTGAAGAATTCAAAATACCAAAACCTCAACTCAACATATATTTCTGAAACACATTTTATTCATCACTGTCAAAAATATATATAGTTATAAATTTCTCTATGCAATATGTTGATATATTCTATTCTACAAAAATGAATCTCAATAAATATATCTTTAATTCAGTGAAGTACTTTGATAGATAACTATATGGGATTTTGAACATTGTTTTTACTGTAAGTAAAAAAAGATGGAAATGGGAAAGAGGTATTTTCTCTACAGCAGTAGAGAAAACAAAATATTGAAGAAATTCATTTGACGTTATCGTTTAGTGCTAGTGAAGGTATAGGGATATGTTGATATTTTTCTAGCTTTTATTAGTATACATTAACATGTTCCTTAGTGAAGCTGGCATTAGAGGAACAGCTCTCAGATGGTTCAGAAGGATCATAACTATGACCAACAGATTTTGAACACCTGTTAGTGTATATGTAAATTATAGGAGATGACAAGTGAAAGAACAATTGAAAAATACATCAATTATAATATTGACTTAGCCATTACTTTGATCAATTTTTTGAATTGTTGATTTTTCTTACTAAATATAGAAAATTGGTAATGGTCATGTTTAGACATATACAAAATTCTCAACTCACTATGCATATGTCTGAAGATGATCATACTATCAAATAATAAATATAAATTTTTCCATCATCAGTTGTGATATTTTATATACGTAGTAAAAAAACAGACCATTTGGCAAAATGAATAATACCTTTTCGAAGTAAAATTGTATTAATAATTTTTTTTTCAGGTTCCGGAACTTTCAGGCTTCTGGATGTTATCCATTTTACTCCAACTTCCCGTCCAGAGTATACTACTATTTACTCCACATTTAAATTTCAGTGTTCTGGAAGTAGTTTCTCAAGCTATAATGTTTACTATGCTTGTGACGCAAATAATTTCAGGTTATGTAGCTCTGAAATTCACTGCAGCCCAACAAGCAATTTATTTCAGAATTATGAAGTTGAAAGCTGATATTTCTATGTCTGATATTCAAGAAAAATATAGAATAAGTTGAAAATATTGTTTATTTGAAGGGAGGAAAAATATAAAATATTCTCATTATCTTTTTTCGCTGTCTACTTCCTCTGGCAATCGGAAAATGTACTTTTCTCCATTATCAATGAAAGTTTTCTTAGTGTTTTATTGTTCTCATATACTGTACAAAATCACATGCACTTCATATCTCCCTAAGATGTATAAAGATTAACAAAATTTTCAATGGTTTTGTCTAGATTTTCAATAATGGACTTGTTCAAATTAGGGAGAGGAAATGTAGAACAACAATTGTTTAATTTCACCTGCTACCTGCTTATTCTTTCAAATTTTGTGGATATAATTCGATTTTAAGGAACGCCCAATTCAAAAACTGACCAATATCAATGCAATATTTCTCACTCTGAAGGGAAGTTTTTGAAACATTTCTCAAACTTTACTTACCAATATTTCAAAACTTATTTTTAATTTGTCATCAAGAGCGTACCCAGAGTAGGGCAGCTGCCCTACTGGACTACCCTGGCACAATAAACGAGGTTTTGCGAAGAAATCGGAATGAACGGTTCAAAGTAAACTTCACACCATAAGTAGACACAATAAAATCGAAAGTCGGCATTCCACGAAAATTTACTGAACTTGTGTTATCATCATGGGTTTCTTCAACATCTGGTACATACTCATAAATTCGTCTAATTCATCCAGGTTCTCATTTCAAAAAAGGTGATTAAAGAGCTTTACTTCATTTTGTAAAAATATCAGTTTTCAAATGTTTCATACTTAAAGAAATATAAGTGAAATATCTCTTTTTCTCGAATGGGAGTTGGATGGAGAAAGCCCGAATTGAATTTCGTCGGCAACACAGTTTTTATAATGTATAAGGCTTTCATATTGAACTAGTTACATGCATATTTTTGTTTGTCTTCATCTTGTTTTTTTGAGTAATGACTGGGCTGCCGAAAAAATAAGACATGTTTTCTGAAAAAATCGTTGCTTTTTTAAACTCAAAATTTTTCTTTTGATAGTGAACCCTATGAAACGAAAGAAAAATGGAAATGATAGAGATAATGACCAAATCGATCAAATTATACTCCCGAATTCATCACAAGCGGATGATCAGAATTCATCACGACTAAAGATACAAGAAAACTTTTTTGAAAGTGACATTTGCTTTTATGTTGAGAGAGCTTCTGAGCTAACGACAGAAATGAGAAAAAAGTTGTTGCAAAACCATTGGATTCCACCAAAAAATTATGATTTTGCTAGTGATGCGACTAGTTTGAAAAAAAAATTCATCTACTCCTGGTTAGATCAATATGCACCTTGGCTAGTTTATTCAAGTCGCCTGAAGGGTGCTCTCTGCAAACACTGTGTGTTGTTTCCTCCAGTTAGGGGAACTGTGAAGGGAGTCTTGGGATCCTTCATAGTAAAACTGCAATTGAGGTTCAAAGATATTCATGAAGACTGTCGAAAACATCTTGATAGTCAGTCCCACAAAATTTCAACCGCTTCAGCAAAGGCTTTCCTTGAAAACGTTCCTGTTGATATTCGAATGCAAAATTCCTACCAGAAAATAGAAAAGTTTTTGTCGTCAATTATTTTTTGCATACTATTTTGCGGTACCCACAATACACCTCTTAAAGGCAAAGAAGGGGATGAAGGAGTTTTCTTCGATCTTCTACATTTAACAATTGATAGTGGTGACGAGACATTGGAACATCATTAAGAGAAATGTCGTAAAAATGCCTCCTATATATCACCCAAAATACAAAACGAATTGATAATCTTATGTGGTGAAGTAATAAAAGATAGTATTATTACAGATGTGAAACGAGCCAGAGCTTTTGCTATTATGGCTGACGAAACAGCAGATATAGCAGGAAAAGAGCAGCTTTCTATTGGTTTGCGATTTTATGATAAATATAATCCGTGAAGAATTTATGGGTTTCGTAGAACTGAAAGGTCAAGATGCCTCATCGATAGCAGAAGCAATTGACAACTTCATCGTCAACCAAAATCTTCCGAAGGAAAATTGTGCCGGATTTGGTTTCGATGGCTGACAAGGAGGGCGGAGTGCAGGAAATTCTCAGGAGAAAGTATTCTCGACATCGTTCATCCACTGCTCAAGCCACAGATTGAATCTCGTAGTGAATGATACTAACAAAATACCGAAGATTAGAAACACAATAGCAACAAACAAGGATACTATAAGTTTCTTCAGGGAATCGCCAGCTCGCGCAAAGGCTCGGCACCTAATCTATCGAGACTATGTGAGACAAGATGGTCTGAGGAATATAAGAGCATAAGAAAATTCTCTTAACATTTCCCAGAAGTGGTTAAATCTTTGGAAAAAAATAGCTGTAGTTGGAAACTGTAAGACAAGAAAATCTGCTTACCAACTTCATGCGGCTTCAACAAAGTCGTCATGTGTTGAAACATTTGTGATAATTGCGAAATATTCTGCCCTTCTGGAACCTGTAGCTAATGCTCTTCAAGCGAAATCTATTGACCTCATCATGGTAAGAAACCATTTAAAAATCTTCAAATCTTGGCTGCCTTTCAAAAGGATCTCGAAGATGTTGAAAGGATATCTAAAGAATTGCTTGAAAATGCTCAAACCATTGCTGAAGCGGTAATTATTGAAATTTCTGTACCGCGCCAGGCACAATTACAACAACACAGAAGTAACCCCCCATCGCAGACAGACAACGAGTACTGGAGGCAGTCACTCATCATACCTTACCTTGACTCAATAACAACTTCACTCAATATACGATTTTCTGAAGACAACATCCCTGCTTTTGTACTAACAAAACTCCATCCATATCATATGCTAAAAATGAGCATCACGGAAGTTCAACAGATAGCGAAATCTTTCATAAAGTTCTACCATTTATCACATGTCGCAGAATTGGATCTGTGGTTTAATTTGTGGAGTGACAAGAATATGAATGAGAACAACTTGAAGGATCTCGAAGTAATTGATATTTTGAAGGAAACTGATATTTTTTATCCATCAATCAGGCACGCCTTATAAATTTTGATAGCTTTGCCGTCAACTACTGCTTCTATAGAACGGTCCTTTAGTACACTAAGGAGAGTTAAGACATGGCTAAGAAGCACTATGAGCGAGGAAAGACTGAGTGCTTTATGCTTAATGAGTACACCGAAAATTCGTCAAAGCTAATAGGAAAAGTATTGAACAGACAGTGTTGAAAAATTCTCAGCTAATCCGAGGAGGTAATTACTAGTGTTACTTTATAATAACTAATAATTATTAAACTCTCTTCATCCATCTCAGCTTCAATTCATCAAAATAGTGAGTGACTGCTGTGTGCGTGAAATGTGTTTATTGTCAAATTTGAGTTTTGAAAAATATATTATATATATTTAATGTGTCTCCCTATATATATATATATATATATATATATATATATATTTAATATGCCCCGAACCCCCGCAGTTTTCCGCGCTTAATTTTCGACTAATTTTCATTACAATCATGTGCCTGCCCCCCTCTTGCTGAACTTCTGGGTACGCCCTTGTATGTCAGGGCAATTTTTTACTTTGTACTTTGTAGATTATAAATACCAATTGCAATGCCGCCAATTTTGAAAGTGAAAGAAATTCTACAAGACTCTTTCAACCTCTATTCCCCACCCCTGAGCGTGATATCTCCAAAATGTTGGCCCTCATATTTCTTACTTCGTAATTAGGATGTAAATTACCGACTTTCATGTCTCCCACTTTGAGACCCACAACATTCCCATAGAAATGTACATCCCTTATTAAAGAAAATGTAGTTTTTATGTGCAATTTTTTTTCTTAATAACCTTTCCCGATTTTCAACGAATATTAAAAAAATAAAAGCATTGGTCAAACTGTCCTCGAGTTTTACGCTTAGCGAAATATATAACCGTTAATTTTTGTTCATAAAAATAACGGAGAAATGCCTATTCATGGATTTTTCGATTAACCTATCTCTATGGAGGGTAGAGGTAGCGCTAGGGCTACACCAGGTATAAAATGAATGTGGCAGTTGTAGAAGACCTGAAGCGCGCTGAGACTGAAAATTTAGTAATTTAAGTGACTAGAATCAATCCTTGAATTAAATAATACTTCAGCCTACAAAATGTTAAGTATTTATATAGTTAATTTCTCTATCTTACTCGAATAACTCTTCATCATGTTTCAACAGTAACGCCCACGTTATTTAACGGCTTTTGACGGACATTTGTTCATATACAGAGATGGTTCTCCTTGCCTCTACCCGCCATACCTATCTGGCTCGTACTCCCAAGGATTGACACTTGACAGTTCGATCTGGTAGTTACTTCTACATCTATGCTTACCAGTATATTACCCGCTAGAAATAGTTTGAAGAAGATTGAGGGTTTAACACTATTCCGTACAATTTTTCTAATGTTCCCTTCATAAGAACCTTCCTCTGGCTTCAACGAATATGAAAAAGAAAAATTAACTAAATTGGTACAGCAGTTTGGCGCTTAGTAACACATTTAGCTATTCATTTTTATTTCTATAGATAATTGTGTTTTTACAGGTATTGCCAAATTATTGTTCAGCGCACAAAATGCCTAACTTGAATGTCCATGTACACCAAATAATGGTATATTTTGTATGTATACTAAAGAATATACCCGTGTGATTCTTCTAAACCAAACGCTTCTTCTCTTTTGAATAACTTGGGAATAGTCTATCTGCACAGGTAACTTAACACTCCATTGGGTTCATAAACACCAATCAATGACTTTTGACAGTAAAGAGATTTTATTTATATTTGGTCCCATGTCCGATTTCTTTTGGTTGGTTTCCTTGTCATCATAACTTTCAGGACTTACGCCGTTCTTCCACAAAATTTTTGTTTCTTATATTAGGAGACCATCTACGTGAGAAGAAGTATACATCATTTCGTGATTCCTCTCTTGACCATTGCTGAAATCTTACGCTGATGGACAGAATCACTAAACATGACATTCCTCCTACCATTTCATGCATTCCTGATTAAAAATATCAATGGTGCGGGGCAACTTGTGACAACGAAATTGCGTCAAACTGCACTTCCCATGGAAGTTGGTTGGATCCGTAACGAAGATAAAAGAAAACGGAATGTTCTGCATAAAAAGAATAAACACTTTTCTTTATATTATCATAGGTAGTGGAGTTTAATTATATGAAATCTATATTATTCATTTTGTAACTTCAATAATGACATAGGTAGTCATTTATTTATTATACACAAGAAAAAATATTAGACTTAATCAAAAGCTAAAATATATTTTTAACCTGTATAATAAATACACAATTTTTCTGTGGTGGAAAAAACGACGAGTTAATATGGAAAACCGTATCACAATATATTAGATTCTGAATTATCGATGTCAAATTTAAAATTTGAAACTGGAAGGTTGTTACACTTATAGTCAGAATATGACCTGATTTGCTAAGGAAACCACTAAAGTAATCAAATATCAATTTAATTCTGTGATTTTGTTTACGAATTGCGAAATTAGTGGTTGTTCAGTAGTTATCTTGAATAATATAGTTAGTAAAAGCAGCGAAACTAGCGTCAGAAAAGTTGTTGCCAGCTAAATTGCGGGAAATTTACGAAAATATCAAACTTGTTTCCAGTCACAGTTTTCTACATGAAACATCCAGTTTATTTATTTTTTGGTTTATTTATTCTAATGGAAGTTAACTGTGAAGAATTAATACTTTACTTCTAATTCTGCTAAGTTCCAATCTGTGCTATAAAATCCTGAAGATAATTCTAATGACAAAAAGAATGAACAAGACAACTGTTTCAAAATTTCAATAACATAATTTTATAATCAATATAAAAAATTTCAATCGACGAGAGCTTTACTTTCTTCTGTTATCCTGATGAAAAATATCTATGGTGAGGGGCAAGTGCATACCGCGAACATTTCGATTACATTCTTTCTCATTCCTCCGTAACACAGATATCTTTCCTCATCATTTTAATGTAACTTTGAATACATTTGTTGATATAACATACTCGAGACTCCGATTTTGATGTATAGGATATATAACACAAATTTCATAACAGTGTGCAAACAGTATGACATTTGAATTATATAGAATGAAATTTTTCAAAATACGCTACAAATGTTATACACATATTTAGGTATACATCTCTTGGCTCTAGAAATTAGTGAAATTACTGTTTATTGTTTTCTTATAACGTAACTAAGCACAAATTTATATTCTTGTTACTCTATTCTTCTTATGTGCATATTAACATACACAACTTTAGGTGTACATTTTATTTCAGTACATAAATTTAATATTTTGATTGTAATATATGGTCTACAGTTGAAGAACATATAATTGAATATTTTTTATAGCTTCCATGTCTTCATTACACAATTGCATGCCGAAAAGACATGAATATAATTAATTTGTACAGAAAATGTACTGAGTGATATCTTCTCATATAATTATTTTCAATTGTTTATAAAATCCATACATCATACATCGTGGACAAAACGGTTTTAAGAATAAATTGATCTCATTATGTAACTTGCACTTCACCATTTCCTTAGTCCTTATTTAACTAATTTCCTATGAAGAATACTGTACTGTACTATAGTCTTCTTGAAGTTGACACTTCCAACCGCAGTGGACATAATTGTTTACAGAATGTTGGTGCTTGCTACAAGCAACAGATGGCGCTATACATGGTTCAAATTAATGGAAAATTTAATTTACAATGAAAATTATAATTAGTCCAATTATACATGAACTTCATTGTTCTTAATCATATCCAGAACATATACTATTGCTATATGTATAAGAAGGTGTTCCAGAGTACACCACCAAATGATAGGATGGAACTGAATTAGGTTAATAGCACTGCATGTACTTTATTGTAAGTACATTCAGAACTCATTCACTATTTAATAAATTTGAAAATAATAACATATTCAACGAGTTTTTCGTGATATTTAAACAGATTCTATCATATATGCAGTAGCATTAATTTTCCTGAAGGCATAGTAAAAATTCAATAAACTGGTTAAATGTTGATGTGTTAGGGACTATGATATCTATAATTCTAAAATTCTGTGTTTGAATCTCTTACGTCTTCTGGGATCCTGACACTACTCAAAATGATTCTGCGACAGAGTGGCTTATGTCCAAAAGTGTCTATGGAAATAAATGATTTTCTTAAAGAAAATAAAAGCAGTTAGTTGACAAAGGATAAATTTTGAGGTTTATAGTTTAATTATGGAATTGTGAGACATAGCAAAATGATTTATTAATTGACAGCAATGAAATCTTTGGGAGTTGAAGTTGTTTATTTTATGCATGTGTTTAACGATTATGAAAGTTTTCTAAATACAATTCAATTGTATTCTCTACATCAGAGTTCAGCATGTTCCTCTCTGTATTAGTTATCTTTTATAGAAATTCAGATAATATAATGAAAAAATATAATTGAGGACTAAAAACACAATAATAGATTTTGAAAAGATATTTTTGTTTTTAAAAATTAAAAGGGAATCAGTTAAAGTTAGAACTTCCTTATTAATCATCTCATTTCGATACTTTCGTTCTTTTATCTCTCTGAAAAACAAATTTTCGATTTCCTCTTTCCTTTGAACGTTGAGATACATTTCTGTACAAATAAACAAATATTTTGGAATCTCTCCTTATTTGGGATCCTTTCAGAATTACTAGAATGTGACTATCATTATTAGGAGTTGTTTTAACCCTTTTTCTTAAATATAAGAAAAATAATTTTAAGGTCCATACTTTTTGGCAAAAATACATTTTAGAGAATGAAAATAATATTTTTATTGGCACTCAAATACGCCAAATACAAATACGCAATTTAAATTATCGATCGAGCACAATCCCTACATTACCGACGTCGTATATCGGTTTAGGATTTGCGCTTTTTATAGTAAGTAGAGTGAAAAGAGAGATGAGAGTTGATTGAATTTTGAGTGTTTTGTCCCATAAAAATCTTTAATTTTAATCTAAAATCTGGGATACTCAGTAAGTAATAACTTTAATTACTATCTAGTCTTTGCATAGACATTTTACCGTTATAAATATAACCTAAAATGAGATTGTTTTGTCAAAATGGTTGCTGAATCTTTTGGCTTTTGGGGTTACAAATTTGTATGAAAGTTTTTCATGTATCTCAAGAATTCCACGAGGTGAATTTCAATTTGTAAAATGTTCTTAGTTCTTTTGTATTAACTTTTCATTTATCGTAATAACTGAAGCTATAGGCGACTACTTCATAGGAGCTGGCAAAATACACAAAATGTGAGTTTTGGTTGTGCCTGTTATGAAAGAAACTATATTTTGTGTTTTACCGACTTTGTTTTTCGACGATGAGTAGTTTCATAACGCTAGGATGTTTATAGTGAAATTGCTATGCAGTTTAAGATTATGCCTTATCTTTTTATTCTAGAGCATTTGTTCCTTCAAAGGTGAATTTTATTAGTATGGAATTTTGATTGAAAGGCTTATGCTTTGATGAGTAATGGGTTTCAATGTTCTATTAGAACTTTTTTTATTCTAGCTGGTGAAACTGCTGAGTGATTGTGATTTTAAGAAGTTACATATAAATTCAGAACCATGGCTGCTTTGGGACAACAAGCTGCTGCGGCTCTTCTCGATTTCAACCTAAAGTTGGATATTAATTTATTAGATAGTGTGGTTGTTAGTATGTATGCTGGAAATGGTGAGGCACAAAGGATAGCGCAAGAAGTTCTTACAACTCTAAAAGAGCACCCAGATGCTTGGACCAGAGTAGATACAATTTTAGAATATTCCAATAACCAGCAAACGAAGTACTATGCTTTACAAATACTTGAACAAGTCATTAAAACAAGATGGAAAGTTTTACCAAGAAATCAGTGCGAAGGAATAAAAAAATATATTGTGTCTTTGATAATAAAAACTAGTTCGGATCCTGAAACGTTAGAAGCAAATAAAACATATCTGAATAAGCTTAATATGATTTTGGTGCAAGTTTTAAAGAGAGAATGGCCGAAGAATTGGGAAAGTTTTATTCCTGATATTGTGGGTGCAAGTAAAACAAATGAAAGTTTGTGTCAGAACAATATGATTATATTAAAACTACTCAGTGAGGAATTATTTGATTTTTCATCTGGTCAGATCACCCAAACGAAAGCCAAACATTTGAAAGACACAATGTGTTCGGAATTTTCTGCTATTTTTCATCTATGTCAATTTGTGCTAGAGAATTCACAGAATCCTCCTCTAGTCAATGCCACATTAGAAACTTTATTGCGATTTATGAATTGGATTCCTCTTGGATATATTTTTGAAACCAAACTGACTACCATGTTTATATTTAAATTTTTGCCTGTTCCAATGTTCAGAAATGTAACTTTGAAATGTTTGACAGAAATAGCAGGTGTGGCAGTTAGTAATTATAATGATGTTTTCGTCAATCTTTTTACATACACCATGCAACAATTAGAAATAATGCTTCCATTAGAAACTGATATAAAATCTGCTTATGCACATGGTCAAGATCAGGAACAGAATTTCATTCAAAACTTAGCACTATTTCTTTGCACTTTTCTGAAAGAGCATGGTAATTTAGTCGAATCATCAGTTCCAGCAGATCATCTTAGAAATGCACTTCGATATCTAGTTTTGATATCTGAGGTTGAAGAAGTTGAAATTTTTAAAATCTGTTTGGAGTACTGGAATAGTCTGGCTTCTGAATTATATAGAGATGTACCAGCAGATCCATATATTGATAACCCAGTTATAGCTTTTGGAAACAACCGCCGAAGTTTATACCAAGATGTCCTTAATAAAGTACGATATATAATGATTTCTAGAATGGCAAAACCCGAAGAGGTATTGGTAGTTGAAAATGATAATGGAGAAGTTGTGAGAGAGTTTATGAAAGATACTGATTCAATTAATTTGTACAAAAATATGAGAGAAACCTTAGTTTATCTTACGCATTTAGATTATGCAGATACAGAACGCATAATGACTGAAAAATTACAAAATCAAGTTAATGGAACTGAATGGTCTTGGAAAAACCTAAATACTCTCTGCTGGGCCATCGGAAGTATATCTGGTGCTATGCATGAAGAAGACGAAAAACGATTCCTTGTAACTGTTATTAAAGATCTGTTAGGACTTTGTGAACAAAAACGCGGCAAGGACAACAAAGCGATTATCGCTTCCAATATCATGTACGTAGTGGGACAATATCCGAGATTCCTTCGCGCTCACTGGAAATTCTTGAAGACTGTGGTGAATAAGTTGTTTGAGTTCATGCACGAGACCCATGACGGCGTGCAAGATATGGCTTGTGATACATTTATTAAGATAGCTCTGAAGTGTAGACGACATTTTGTTACTACTCAAATAGGTGAACCTTGTCCGTTCATTGAAGATATCCTTAGTGCGATTTCTTCTATTATTTGTGATCTCCAACATCAGCAAGTTCATACATTCTATGAAGCTGTCGGTTATATGATTTCGGCCCAAGCTGATTCAAGTATGCAGGAAGCCTTAATCGAGAAATATATGTCTTTGCCTAATCAGGTAAGTTTGATTATTTTAAGTTAGAAATAAAGAATATTTAGTATAGGGATTCTAATAGTGCATAAAACACAATATGTGTGCAGTGTTGTTTCTGATTGTTTTCAATGAAACTATAATTGGCCATTCTTCCTTATGAGGACACTCCCATTTTGAACTTGAGCAAATCGGTAATTAAGAGCTGCATGAAATAGTTTAATTTGAATTTACTTTATTGAATGTTTCCACGACTAACATTGAACCCTGTAAAAGTTGAATTTTTATTTGTGAAGAATCAAAACTATTTTATTCTCAGGAAATGAAAAAGTTAAGCTTGGAAAACCTTTACTTATGCTAAACAATTTTCAGAGGAGAATGTAAATTAGAAATATATATCGTCCAAGTCTGTGCTTAACAAATCACTTGATTAAGTCCTGGACCTGCCACACAGATGGCACTGCCAATGCCATGCCGCTTTTATCTTTCGTTAGCACGAAGGTACATTAAAAATTTCATGGCATTCGGTATAGTTGTTGTCTAGATATTGAAGTTTAAGTGACGCTACATTTTTCGAACAATTAATAAAAGCACAAACTGTGTGTTAAAAAACCACTGTTTCTTTGTGGGAAAAAATAATGTTTAAGCAAAGCGATATCTTGTTATTTGTTACTCAGATTCTGAGTGCTGTTTCTCCAAGACAATGCATCATGTACAAATTGATAAAAACGATGGTCATAAATTGTGCTTTACATAGACATGGAAGATCTACAACAGGCCACCTTGGTCTCTAGATAGATGTTGTCTTTAGGTGTTCACTGACAAGTTCAAACAAGAACAAAACTCCATTCTGGTTCTACTCATCACGTTCGACTAAATTGTACTATTGCTATTAAGACCCTTCTTGACGATTATTATGATGAGTAGATAGAAGAACTTGCTCCTTCCAGGAGGTATATTCAACAATCTACAGAAAGTTGAATACTGCTCCTTGAATGAAGTTTTAGTTATTCAAAGATGTGTATTAATTTCAATTGATCAGAATTATTGTGGCATACAACATAGGAGTGTCCAGAAGTGTATATCCCTTTTCTCAAAAGAGAAGAAAAAATCTTCAAGTTCAAAATTATTTTACGAAATTCACACAATATTGACGGATTTTATGTTTTAGAATTGTAGAAATCCATCTACAATTGAAGTATTCGAAAAAGTTCAAGGGAAGATATTTTTACCTGTAACCAATCCACTATACAACATTTCTGATTGAAATTTCGTTATTCTGAGCAGGAATTCTCACTAAGCGTGAAGAGTTATTGTAATATGTGGATCTTTTTAATTTCAGTGTTAATGGTTTCGAGAATATTGAGAAAAAAATTACCTTCAGTGTAGACCTTTTGAAGGGGCATACTCCACTTAGGAAGTATTTTTTAACCGGTGATTATATGTTCTTAAAAACCTAAGCATTCTTCTATTAAAATATTTCCAATTAAGAATGAAACAGTTTATATATATTGTTTCAAAGCATATTGGGGTCTATCATTAGATTTTCTCATTTATTGTATTCATTTTTTTAAAGAAAATATGCTTGCATAGATTCATTTATTTATTTATTTATTGATACAAGCTCAACAGGATTACTCCCAATTACAGAGCCGAACAAGTGTAGACAAATTCGGATAAAACAGAAAAAAACATTAAAAAAACTTTCAAAAACAATATTGACAGAACGCATTGATAATGAAAACTCAAACAATAAAAATACCCACCAAACAATCAAAACAATTTAAGTGCGTGAACTAAGTTATGCTGATAGGTTTCTTTTGAATGTAGCTTGAGAATGACTGATATCAATCGAAGAGGCTACCGTGTTGAAATAGTGACAGCTTAGATTGATAGGTGAGTTGAAGAAAATATCCGTAAGATCTCCCATGACATAAAAACTGACACTACCTCTGCCAGCGAGCCTCGGTACCAAAAACTTCAGCCTGTCAAGCAGACACGAACAACAGATGGAGTTATTCAGAAGTTCATACAAAAACATACAGCACAAATATTTGATTCTAATTTGAAGCTCCAACACAGAAAAATGATCGGTTAACAGAAAACCTGGCATTCCTCGGATAGGATATACTCCATCCTGTTTGTATGCCAGGTACTTTAGGAAGGTTCTCTGGACGCTTTCCAATGCAATTTTATATTTCACATAGTATGGACCCCAGATAACACAGGCATATTCCGATCTAGACCGAACGAAAGCGAAATACAGAACCCTGAGAACAGCAGTGTTCCGGAAGCTCTTGGAATTCCTCAGAATAAAACCCCAACATTTTTCTTGCTCGCCGAACAACATCACTTATATGGTTCCGGAACGACCATTTCGAGTCGAGAAGCACCCCGAGATCACGAGAACAGAAAACACGTTCAAGCCGCGAGCCCGTCGAATAAGTTAAGAAATGTGGCGACTGTTTGCGCGTAATTGACATTTACTTGCACTTAGAGACGTTCAAAGGCAGTTTGTTTTCTTAACACTGCTGATGTATTATCACCAACTCTCCTTGAAGACTTTGACTGTCTTCATTCGATCTTATTTCTGTGTAAATCTTGAGATCATCCGCAAAGGTTACGCCCCCAACGCTTAGCCTCGCAAGTAGGTCATTTACGAAAATTGTGAACAGAAGCGGACCCAAAACGGACCCCTGAGGTACTCCCGAATAGGCTCCAAAATCCTGAGATCTGAATCCATTGTACATAACATATTGCTTTTGCTCACTCAAATATGAATAGAAAAACCCGAGAAGGCTCAGAGGGAACCCTATCTCCTCAATTCTTTTTATCTGAGCAACATGGTTCATGCGATCAAAGGCCTTAGAGAAATCCGTGAAGACCGTGTCAACCTGGCCACCCCGGTCCAAAGCCTCAGTTACGTATTCCGAAAAGCATGCAAGATTCGTTACAGTTGATCTACCGACCCTAAAACCATGTTGCCGGTCCGAAATCGATTGACTCAGCTGGAATGCTGAAGATTCATGCAATAGAAGCTCAAAAACCTTTGCAAAGGAGCAAAGCAGGGTCACAGGACGGTAGTTCGTTACATCGGTCCTGTCACCGCTCTTGAAGATGGGACAGATTTTCGCGATCCTCCACGGGAAACTGATTGTTCTTAAGGCACAGATTGAAAATTAAACATAGCGGAGCTACTATCGCCCCTATGATGTCCTTTACTATAAAACAAGGTATGCCGTCATCCCCAAAACTAGCTTTAGATTGCATATTTTTAGTCACACGCAGAATATCTTGTTCGGTTATTGAGGAAAAAAAATAGAATTCGAGCCTCGACAATCAACCACACCCTCCGAGATAATGTCATCAATACTGACATCTGAATCCACAACATCATATACCCCATCGAAAAGCATAGCGAATGCAGAAACGATCTTCTGGGGGCTATCCAGTCTCTCACCTTGGTAATACATGACGCCAGGTAGTCCATCCACTTTGCCTTTACTCCGAACAAAAGACAAAAAATTTGTTAAGCTCCTTCTCAAAACTATTTTCCGAGCTATCCAAGTACTCCTTATATGCAGACCTGATCTTAGCTTTAACTGACCCTCTCAATTTTCGGTACAAATCGAGATAGTGATCGTTCCTTGTTCTAATAAACTTTTTGTTTAGATGTTTTCTCCAAGTTAATCAAGAGTGTTTAGTTTTTTCACAAGTAATGTCTCTAACTTCTAAAACCCTTTTCGTAAAATACTTTTCTCTGATGATACTGTATATAGTCAATAACATGGCGTTTTTGGTATAAATTACTTTTCTCAAGCAGAATGTAATGTTATATTTCAAGTGAAATTGTATATTCTATAACTTCTACTTTTATTACTTAATTCTAAGCAATCAAAAGAAAGGTTATTTTTAAAGTTTTCTGCAATTGTATGTTGACATTATTGATTAATTTCAAAATTAATTCATTCTCAAAGCTTTCATTAGAATTCAGCTTTATTTTCACGCTATAAGAACTGTATTCCTCATTTATGTTATAAATGAATTTTTGAAGCAATTCTAATAGGAAAATTACGAAGAGAGATATCAATTGCATTGCTTGAATTGTTTTTTCATTTATTGTTAAATCTCAATTTTTACTGCGACTGATACTCATTTACATTTTTTCAGGTTTGGGATGGCATTATTAATAAGGCGAGCGAAAACGTCGACATTTTGAAAGAAATTGACATCGTTCGACAGCTCGCCAATATCCTGAAAACGAATGTTAGGGCGTGTAAAGCTCTAAATCACGCTTATGTGGTTCAGTTAGGAAGAATCTATCTGGATATGTTGAATGTTTATAAGGTAAAATTTTATAGGTGTACTTTTACTAAGAATTGCTACATTTGAATCACTTTAATGGCGTGCAGAATTTAAGAATTTCACCCAATCTTCAATTTTTGAATATTGTCAATATCTTCATTGGAATAGTTTATGAGCTATGGGGATGATCCGATCCTGGTGTTGCTATGTTAGAAAGACAAAATATTATTCAGCAATCCTATAAGGCGCTTCTTGAACATAATTTGTTATATTATAAAGGGAATATTTAACTCGAGTGTGATTATTAGAATTGGTTGTTATGTCAAAGAAACTGAAATACCATTAATATTCTTTCATAGTTTGGCCATCCTAAAAGAATCAACGGCTCACAATATATGGGATGTAATGCCTTCACCCTTATCACTGCAATTACAAGGTTGCAGACGTTTCTCAATCTAGATGAAGTGTCCCCTGGGTCTACTATTATCAGCTTGAAGATCAATTTAACTATTATATGGAGATCTATTTGTTAATTGTAACAGAATCATTTGTTTTATCAAAACAACAACTTGAGCTTCATGAAGCTACTTGAAAAAACACAATTATAAGATATTATTATTTAAACCTTCTAGAACCTATTGGTAAAGTAACAAAGATGCCAGGGCACGTTTCCCTCATTTTGTATGCATGTGTAACAGTTTGCGAAGCCTATCTCTAAATAGTATAAAATAAAGTTTTTGTCTGTCTGTTTGTTTGCTAACTTCTAAACAATGCAACGGATTTCCATAAGGTTATCATTATTTTTCAGACAATGTCAAAGATTTGTAATGATGTGAAAACCATTTTTTGGGCGCTTTCATTTTTTTACGCCTGTTAAAGCTTATGAGATAGATCAAAATAATATACCATGCAACTGTATATCTTGAAACGTTTACAGGAAAGTCTGAAAGGATATAATTACGTTTATCTACTAAAAATATCCCATTATAACCATTTTATCTATTACATTGTAATACTGTATTGAGTACAGTATTAATCATTATCCAATTGAATACGTTAGATACACTGGATTTGAGGGAGATTAAAATTGCCCTCTACATGTTGAAATTAATATCTAAGTGTCACAGCTTTAGCAATTATTACTATGCATCTCTATATCGCTTTCAGCGATATAGTGAATGAAGTACACTTCATTGCCATCTATCAAACGTTCCATAAATAGAACATTGTGCGAAGCCAGGTCCAGTCGCAAGTCTCTCATGAGTTTACTTAGTTAGCTAAAGTCTTCACATTTCTAAAATATAAAGCAATGAATTTGTCAAGACGTACACAGGTTGGGATACTTCCAAGTTTTTTCTAGTAAATATATTGATAAACAAGTGATGTGTCCGATCACCCACAATACTTTGCTTGAAGAAGTATACAGCTGATTATGCTTCACACTACTGAAACTTTCTAATACTTCTGGTAGGCAAGAGGTAGGCATCTGCATAAATGTCATGCAGTTCCTCCTGGTGCAGTTGAGCTTTGTAGAAGAATCGTTAAATACGTCCTTAAAAATACTGGAAATGACGCTTGTAGCATACTAAACGGTTTGTTCTTAGTGAGCATTATTCCGCACTAGATATCTGGCAATGTTTTTGTCGCAGTTTATGTAAACAGATTATATTTAAAAAAACGGAAACAAGATAGCTTCAAACAGTAATTAAACATTAACATTTGCTCTTCAAAGAAATTGAAGCTAAATCAGGCTACTGGCATATTACAAAGTTCAGTATTTTACATCATTTTGTACGAAAAATTATGCGTGAAAAAACTTTCACCAAGATGGCTGCCGTGTTTGCTCTCATTGGATGATAAACGTATAGTGTGTTGGACGAAATGTGTTTCAGCAGGTTTTCGTTACAATCCTGATGAGTTTCTGTCTCGATACATAACTATAGTCGAAAAATGGATGGAAACAAAGAATCCAACAAAGAGGCCGTCGCCCAAATGGACGCCTATTGTAAGGACATTGTAACTTTTCAGAAGTTAAGAAGCCTTAAGAAAGTTGGAGAAACAGATAATGCATAGAGCCCAAAGGAAAATATATTGAAAAATATAGAAAAAAAATGGTTTCAAATAATTCGTTCCATTGTATTTTCCTAAAGAAATGGAACGACCCCCGTAGATAGTAAATGAAAGAGCATCCAAATAGAAATAGAATCAGTAATTTTATCTAGAGACTGGGGCATATTACACTTATTTAACCCAATGGTAGTATTTGAGATAGCTTTTCCATTCATCAAGTAATTCTCTAAGTATTGGCAAAATACTTCCAATTTTCAACTTGATTCTACTTTCTGTTCACTAAAAATGGGCAAACAATCTTTTGATTCAAAGTTTATTCATTACAGAGATAGTATGACTGATTAAAATGTGTTTTTATAGTATATAGGTGATATGAGAAGGAAAAACTATACCTATAAATCTTCTTACCCTATCTCTCCATCCATTAGAACATTCAACTGTTCTAGAAACAATTGCTGATTTGAAATTGCTCTTCCAATATCAAAAACGTGCATTAATTGTTATGTTTCCTAGGTTATGTCTGAGAATATAGCTGCAGCTATCTCTTTGAACGGAGAACAGGTTACAAAACAGCCTCTCATCAAAGCAATGAGAGTGGTCAAAAAGGAAACGCTAAAACTAATATCATGTTGGATTTCGAGATCGAATGACAATCAAATGGTATTGGAAAATTTCATTCCTCCTTTCCTTGATGCTGTTCTGATCGATTATCAGAGGACTACGGTAGCGGCAGCTAGGGAACCAGAGGTTCTAAGTTCGATAGCCTCCATTGTAAATAAATTAGAAAGTCACATAACATCTGAGGTAAATACGAGTTTGTGCTGTTTGAGATTCTTCCTACTTCATTCGTCTTCTTTTTCTTTCAGGTTCCCAAAATATTTGATGCAGTATTTGAATGTACTCTTTCAATGATTAACAAAAATTTCGAGGAATATCCAGAGCACCGTACAAATTTCTTCTTGCTTCTCCAAGCAGTCAACAACCATTGTTTTCCAGCTTTCTTGACGATCCCCCCAGCTCAGTTCAAGTTGGTATTGGATAGTATTATTTGGGCATTCAAGCACACCATGAGAAACGTAGCAGATACAGGATTGCAAATATTGCTCAAGTTATTGCAGAATTTAGAACAGGTAAATTTTAATTGGTTGGTTCAAGACATTTTTTATTCCTATTGATTTTATTGTTGCAGCATGAACAGGCCGCACCTAGTTTCTACCAAACCTATCTGACTGACATCCTGCAACACATTCTGTCAGTTGTAACTGACACTTCTCATACTGCAAGTCTGTCCATGCATGCCACGATTTTGGGTTGTATCTTTTCATTGGTTGAAGGGGGCAAGATCAACTGTCAACTGGGTGGACCCGGCGTAGACAACGTACTTTATATCCAAGAGTTTACGGCAACATTACTCAAGTCGGCCTTTCCGCATCTTACCGATCTACAGATCAAAGTAACGGTGCAGGGAATGTTTAACTTGAATCATGACATACCTTCATTCAAAGAGCATCTGAGGGATTTCCTTGTACAAATTAGAGTAAGTCCACTATGAACAATCTTATTATCGTATTAATTATTGATATAACGAGTGTATAAATATGAAACTGAATATGTTCTTTTCCTGCAATGAATTGTCATCTCGTAGCAAAACAGGTTTATATACAATAGCTTAGCTTTTAAGAACTTCAAACATATCAAAATTTGTGCGTGTTATGTTAGCATTTGAAGAAAATTATTGCAGAATTGCATCGAATGCATTTCAAAGCATGATTTTCTGACATTTTGATTTGATATAGTTTTTCATTTCTTGATAACAATGATACATTTCTTAATAAAGTCGTATGATTAATTTTTGAGATACATGGCGTGATAGTTGAATATTTTGCACTGTAAATGTTTTGGCAAAATTTTTGGATTTAGTTTTTTTGAACCCTCTACATATGCTTTCGTGAGATATTTGGCTGATTCTTGCAGGTTAAGACGGGTCAATCTGCTTCAGAGGACTTTTCATATACATAAAACTTTGAAATACCTATTTTTAATAAAAGTGCAGATTCAGAAAATTAAACAGTTAGAATTGGCTCTAATTTTTACATAAATATTGAAACTAGATAGAAATACACCAGAAGTGCTATAGATCCATTAACTTTATCGAAAGTTATGAAGAAAATTTTTCAAAACATGCACCATTCAATTTCAAAGTATTTCTTTTGAATAATTATTATATTAATCCCGTTATTGCACGATGACGTTTCATTTTTGGAATGAATGGAGGTGAACAATTGCTATATAATTTTAGTAGGAAGTAGTTTGTGGAATTCTCCAGAAGAGAAATACTCGTTTTTCTCACTCTTTTAGCAATGAATGCGAAATTTATGCAATTTTCAGAAAAAACTTGAATATCTCTCAAACAATGTATTTTCTTGAAAGATGTGGAATTGCAAAGTTTTTTAATGGTGATTCAGATTACTGAGGTTATGCCGTATTAAAATTATCGACAGATTTTTCGGAAATTCTGAAAGATGCAGCTCGTTTGAGACATATACTTAAAATGTCCCAAGCTATAGCTCCCTTATATACTTAAAATGTCCCTGTCCCAACTGTAGCTCCCTCATATACTTACAATGTTCTGTGCTGTAGCTCCCTTTTTCGTTATCCTAATTCGATTAAACAAATATAGAATTGCATATCAGTCTGAAATCTACTAGCTCGAAGTATTGTCACATTACGTCAGTTCTGGAAAAATTTGTAATTATAAATATATAAAAACATTTCTCTCATAGAGGTTTCCACAAACTATATCGTACAGATAATACTTAATAAGTGTTCACCTCAATATAAATATTTGATATGTTTATTAATTATAAGGAATACGTGAAAATTAAATAAACGATGAGGTTATGAATTAATGTATTCACACCTTTAGTGTATTCCTATCTCCTTTCAATGCCCATAAATAGATAGATATAGACAGATAGTTTATTCATTCTCAAGAGTATTACTGCAGTCCCATCAATCGAGCATATATCAATGAGAAAATAATATATAAAATAATATAGAAAACATTAAAACCTAAAGAACAGTAAACACATATCAGAACCAGGTGAATACATTTCATCAAAATATATAGATAATTGTTTACAGAATAAAATAATGATCATATACAAATAAAATTTATTCGCATATCCTTTTCAAAGATTTACGGATATTTGCTTTCACCAAGGCGATTAATCATCATACCACAATCAGTGCCAAAGCGAGCCCAAAAAAATTCTTCCAATGAATAAAAAGTTCCTGACATGACAAACTGCTTCACTCTTCTTTTAACAGCACTCTGCGTTTTCAACTCTGATGAGTATGCTTATGTGAATATAGTATTCAATCCTCACATGAATTTCACCTTACAGAGAGTTGTGAGAAAGGAAAACGCTGACAGCTACTTGTTCTAATATTGTGATTATGCACTGTATCATTTGAGGGGAAAAGATTTTCATTTTTCCAAATGTGCATATACATACGAATATACGAATAGGGAAGTGTAAGTATTGGACCGAAGAACGTCAAGATATCATTCCATAAGACAAGGTCCCTTCAATCCACTCATGGTACATCAATCTGAGAACCTCATGACTAACCACATCTGATAAATACCTGAATGCAAAGCTTGCTCTATTGAACTTATCAGACAAAATGAGGACATGTTTTTCCCATGTTAACTTTGTAACTCCTAAGTGCTTGAATGTATACGCAGCAGATATGCGACTTCCCTGTGTTCTTATGAGGATACTGGAATCAACCAAGGCATTTTTCGGCAAAAACCTCATAAAGTTGTTTTCTCAACATTAACGGTTATGCCATTATTTGAGCACCAGTTGTTGACATTTCGAGATGGAGCCTTGTCAAGTTAGACAACTTCTGTTGTTGACTGTCCAAAGATCAGCATACTTGCATCATCTGCATATAGAACTAGCAGATGTGGAGAGGCGATATCAAAGAAGTCATTAATAAGTTTGATGAAGAAAAAGGATCCAAGAATCGATCCACTAACACAATAAGCAACTAACTCTGACGCTATATATGCGTCTTTGCAAATTAATTCTCATGCATTCGAAAACTCTTTTTAAATCACAGAATATACTTACTATTGAATTTTCCTCATTAAGTTGCCCATAGTATATGACACGATCACATGACATGACATCATCAGCAGAGCAGATGATCTCGATCCTCTCGTAACGAAACCGGGTTGAGACTTATGCAATATCTTCATTCTATTCAAGAATCGTTAAAGCCGATCAAAAGAAATTGCCTCGAAAATGTTTGCAAACTGATTTCAAGCAGATAGATCTGTAACTTCTAATTTCTTCGCGAAATTCTTCGTTCTTGTACTATGGAACATACTTAGATTTCTTTGGCGTCTCATGAAAAACACCTAACTAAAGATTCGTTTATCAGAAAAGCCAATGCTTCCGAAATTTCTGTTGCTACTGCTCTCAATGTTCTTTCATATATCTATGCCTGGTGTAAATTTCTTTTATGTTTATTGGATATACAAAAATAGATCAAGTTGTGAGTGTTTACTTTTCTGATTTTTCACTTTCGTTATAATAGGAATTTTAGAGTCTTAAATTTGTAGTCAGTAACATAGACGTGTATGTATTGAATTTTCTTCGAAAATCAAATTGAAACTATTGAACACTATAGTCGATTTGTTAAATCCGTAGAGAAATTAATCTTTAGGTGACAGAATTTTCATGTGTGCCATTAATTTATCATTTGTGTGCATCAGTTAGTAGTGAAAGTGTTTTGTTCGTTTCACAAATAATGAAAAAGTTTTCTAATTTCACCCCTGTTTAACGTGCTAAAAATATACCACTTTCCTAAAGTGAAAATTTAATTATATTGAATGTACACGATGCCTAAAGGCAACAAGGCCATTAACCTTCAATCGATAAAAATCTTAAAATGTGTTCTTAGATGTCGAGAATTGGACAGACCACAATATACAAGCTTCTCAAGGAAAAAAAATCTGAAAATGGATTTATAGTGAAACCTCCATATTGATGAAGAGTTTAGGAATACTATTCGAAAAACCGTGCATTCTTTTTATTTTCGAAAAGAGCATGTGTGCTCGTAGGAGATCAGGACTTGCCTTTAATATCAAAAAAAAATTTGTTTCAAGTTTTGCATCAATTGAATTTCTCATGGGAAAGCATAACTGGAACTTTGTTCTCATAGATAAAGTAGAAATCGTTTGCTGGAGAAGCAATTATTCAAGAGCAATTAAAAAATATCGTGCTCAAAGTAAGAGAATTTTTTTATCTGGATAAGACTTGGGTTAAAGGGTACACGGTTCAGAAAACTTGGAATGATAAAAACATAAAAGATTGTCGACAAGCCTTTCTCCAAGGATTGTCTACAGGGTTTCAGACTCCGTCAGAAAAAGGATGACGTATAATAATAACCCATATAGGTAGTGTTAACGGTTTTGTGGAATGGGGATTATTATCATTTCAAAGTAAAAGGACTGGAGACTATCATGAGGATGTTTTCGAAGAATATTTTGAGCAGTTGTTGGATTTGTTTACACTAGGATCTGTTATGGTAATGGATAACGCAAGCTACCATTCGCGACAGATTGAATTAACGCCAGCATCTGGCGTAAAGCAGACATCATCAGATGGCTGACGGATAAAAATGGTTCTTTTGGAGAAAATATGGTAAAAAGAGAATCATTATCAAAAATGAATATTTCATGAATTTCATGCATAATCAACTTACGCTTAATTCTATACTTTAAAATATATAATAATTAAATAATGTTTGTTATTTCAGATAATTCAATAATTTCAGTAAATTATGGAAATGAACATTTATTTTATATATTTTTTTAAGTATATAAAGGGATCTACAGTTGGGTAGACTTGGTATAGTAGACTTAAGCTAAATTTTCAACATGAGTTTTAACATTACCTAACAGACTGTTAAACAATGTATATAAATAATTTCATGACTTTATAAAACGTCTAGTTCTAAATTCAATTTCTTTCTACATTTTGAAATTATAAAAATCAAAATGATGCTTGTCAAAATGCTCATGTATATTTCAAACCGCAATATTTTCATAAAATATTTACAGTTCATCTTCTGATGATGTATCTTCATTACCTAAATCCACTATAACAGGATGTATCATGGCATCCATATGATCCAGTTCCCACATTTTATTTTCTTCTTTAATGATGTGGTCTAAACAATTTTTCCAGTTTTGGAATGTAACACCTTTTATTGCACTGTTGAAATGAAGTTCGACGTCTTTTATCTTAAAACGTGTGTTCTTTCTAGCTACTTCACCCTTTACCTTTGCCCATATTAGTTCATCTGAGTTCAATTCGAAATGGTAAGATGGAAGGCGGGTATATCAACTTCCCGGTTTTTTGACATTTCGTCAAGCTTATGGTTTTTGTATGATTTTTATGTAAATTTACAATTGATAATAATTCTTTTTTCGCCATATTTTCTTCAAAAGAAATATTTTTATCCGTCAGCAATCTGATGATGTCTGCTTTACGCTATGAAGATGTTGGCGTTAATTCAATCTGTCGCGAATGGTAGCTTGCGTTATCCATTACCATAACAGATCCTAGTGTATTCAAATCCAACAACTGCTCAAAATATTCTTCGAAAACATCCGCATTCATGTTCTCATGATAGTCTCCAGTACTTTTACTTTGAAATGATAATAACCCTTATCCACAAAACCGTGAACACTACCGATATCCGTTTTTATTATACGTCGTCCTTTTCCTGACGGAACCTGAAATCCTGTAGATAATCCTCGGAAGAAGGCTTGTTTTTATAATTACAAGTTTTCTGAACCGAGTACCCTCGATTAACCGAAGTTTCATCCAGATAAAAATTCTCTTACTTTGAGCACGATATTTTTTAATTGCTCTTAAATGATTTCTCCTCCAGCAAACGATCTCTTTATTATCTATGAGAACTAACTTCCTGTTGTGATTTTCCCATGAGAAATTCAATTTATGCAAAACTTGCCACTATTTGTTTTTTGATATTAAAGGCAAGTCCTGATCTCCTACGAGCACAGCGTGTATTTTTTCCACAGTGGAAATTTCTTTCTGAAAAGAAAGAGAATGCACAGGTTTTTGAATAGTATTCCTAAAGTCTTCATCAATAACCATTCGAGGCCTTCTTGGAGAAGTTTCGGGAGGTTTCACTTTAAATCCATTTTCAGATTTTTCTTTCCTTGATAAACTTGTATATTGAGGACTGTTCAATTCCCGTCATCTCAGAACACATTTTAACATTTTCATCGATTGAAGGTAAATGGCCTTGATACCTTGAAGCATCGTATATATTCAATATAATTAATTTTTCACTTTGTAAAAGTGGTATATTTTTAGCATGTTTGATAGGGGTAACATTAGAAAACTTATCCATTATTTGTGAAATGAGTAAAACACTTTCACCAACTAATAACTGATGCATACAAATGATAAAACTACTTCAAGAACGCTTCTTATTATATATCTATGTAATAATTACCATTTTTGGGGTTAAATTCGGAGAATATACTTAATAATACACTTTAACCTTTATCCGAGTCTATGACCATCCTGTCAGATGAAGATTTATTACTCTACGGCTTTACCAAATCGATTTTTTTTATAGTCCACTAGTCCAAAGTTCCAAATTACAATATTTTTTTATTTTTCTGCAGGAATATACAGGCGAAGATGATACCGACTTGTTCCTGGAAGAACGTGAAAAGGCCCTCCAACAGGCCCAATCTGAAAAGTTACGTATTCAATTGATGGTGCCTGGAATAATTAACCCACATGAAGTACCGGAAGAGATGCAGGATTAGCGTTTTTCATCTAGATTTAAACTTGTAATTAATAATCTAAGATCTTATTATTTTAGATGGATATTTTTGTATTGTATCCTATTCCCACACTAAATTGTCGGAAGATAGCTGTTCCCCTCTTCCTGATTTTGTTCTGATTTGAAGTGTAATTGTGCTATAGAATATCCACAGAATGCCTTTTAAGTTTTTATACAGTTTTAAAATAAAATGGTTGATTAATTATGAAAATTTTTTAATTTTTTGAAATGTTTTCGAGAAAATACTTGGAGGGTGTCTGAAAAAGTTCAAATCCTTATCTGCAGTGTAGATACAATTTTTCATATAATTTTCAATGAATTCACAAAATCTACCCTTAGAAATGATATTAAAATAGAAGAAACTTAAAATCCTATTGAATTTCTATTAACTTGCAACTTTGTAATACTTAGTCGAACATTTGCAGCTTTGATTCTCGCAAGAAAAATTAGCTGTTAAGCCCATTGAATGGATATAAATGATGAATGAGTCGAAAATTTGAGGAGTTGCTACTAGAAATTTATACTTATAATTAATTTTTGTTTAGATTGTAAATAGTATTCATTGTCTAAATGATTATTTCAGTATTTTTCAAGATCGTGGTATACTTGAGTGCACTGTAGAAATAATCTAGAGAAATTTGCCTAGCTATATATATATATATTAATAATTATTAGTTGGATGTTCCTAAATTTTTGGAGTGTGTGAGTTCTTCGGATGGAACTTCTATAGCATCACAAAATCATGTACATTATTAAGTTTTTAGTTATATAGTTGAAGTTTTTCAACAAATGACTTGTTTGGTAACTTTTGAATATTAAATAAGTTGTTTAAAATTAAAGTTTTTATTAACTCTTCTTTTTCAGCAAATTTAATTGTCAACTATCAACCATTTAGACAACAAAGATTAAAATATTACGGTGGTTATAAAATCATGTTTTATATTAAAGCTAAGAATGAAATAGGATACTTTAGGCCAATCAACTTATAAATGTAGTTTGGAATTACCTAATAATTCAATATCTCCAAGTTTTATGGAAAACGGTACAACAGGTGGGTTTTGTTTTTTACCTTCTTACCTTCAAAAGTTCATTTACTTCCGATGGTTTGTTGAAAATATGACGTCATCGACAGTTTTTGGAATAGCAAAATATGGCGTGTAACATCATTGGAAAGCTCTTGTTTACTCGATAAATAGTGGGTAAAAAATCGATGTTTTAGTACAGCAGCTAGGTTAATTATAGTAAGAGAAAAATTTATCCTCCTCCACCCATCTCTTTTTCAGCAACAAAATTAGTGGTACAAAAGTTTTTCCAATATCTTAAAATTTGATTTTTGGGAAAAACGTCATCCTCGGATATTATCAGTCATATAAAAATGAGTTTAACATTCTATAGACACTTTTTTTAGTAAAATACAGAGGTGTGAAAAAATTTTTGGCTCAGCGGTTTTCGAATTTTAAAGCGAACATTTTTTATTTGATTTTACTTTTGCCGCTTGTAGTATTTTGTTTTCCTTTTCAAAAATATATAGCAAACGAAGCCAATTTCAATTTGTCAGAAAAAACTTGAAATTGTCTCAATTTCACTCATTCCAGTCCATCAATGATTCATCTTGTTCTATGACTAAAAAACCACAGATTTCTTAGCTCTTGTCCAAGACAATGGTTGTTTTTAGGTTTGATGAAATTCAAATCCTGCTATAGTTATCTGTGGTTTTAGAGTTTGGCAATCACTTATGATTTTAGTACAATATTTAATTCGTTGATGTAATTCAGCTGCTACGGCTGAAACATATTTGAATCGGTTTCCTGAAAGGCACCTGTTCGATAAGCCTATTTTCCAAAGGTTGAAAGAACATCTATCTTCTATCGTGGATTGTTTTAAGCACCAAGAATAAGAAATATGAAATAAGGGACAAAGAAGAAGCAATAGATGAAATAATACTAGTTGTAATGTTCCATTTTGAACAGGTTAATAATGGCAGAAATTGGAATTTTGAGACGTCGAGAGCTCGGTATTTTGAAATAAATCAAATGACAACCTACTAAATACGAATAACACAGCAGCAGCATTCGCCTACTCAATTTCTGCAATTGGTATTCACGAAAAATCCATGAAGCCCAGGCTTTTTAAGATAAGTCGTATGGACCGATGAACTCCGTGTTACCCGTGATGGGATATTTAACTGCCATAATCAGCATTTTTGGCCAGATGTCAATCCTCAGCGCTATAGTGATGTACAGCATCATCGAAGATAAGGCTTTGATGTGTAGAGTATCTTTAAAAATAGCCGCGTTTTAGTTTTAGAAATTTTTTATGAAAACCTGAATGGTGGTCGTAATTAAAGCATTATCAATGGTATTATTATTATTTCTGAACTGCTCCAAGAACAAAAATTGAGCACATCAACACGATGGTGCTACTCCCCATCAAACAAGGGTTACCATTGATCAATTCATTTTGAATTTTGGGGATAATTGGATAGGGACTAGAGGTCCAGTGAAATGTTCACCTCGATCCCCTGACTTGACGGCACTAGCGTTCTTTATTATATTAAAGATTGAAGAGAATTGAAGAAGATTAAAGAGAAGCTGCCAAAATTTTAGACGACTTGAAAGAGTATTCTAGGGAATACCTTGCTTCAATTATAATTATTAATATTTTCGATGTCTAGTATTTCTCGGCGATATAATGCATGCATTGTAAACAATGGCCACGATTAAATACTTGCTATCAAATTGCTTCCCCTGATTTGAGACCGCTAGAACTTTATTTTCTGTTGAAGATTTCAGCATTATTCGATAATAATATACTTCCTTTACAAGCATTCTTTTGTAATCATTCTGAATGTAATATAAACAATGTAACTTCATAGTCTCAATTGATGTTATTCAGGTTATTTCGATAAAGTGTTTGCTGAATTTTTGAGTCTTTTTTATATGATAAAAGAATAAAATTGGATTTACACTTATTTTATTTGTAAGCGGTTTCGACGACACCGCGTTCATCAGACAGAAACAAAATGAAAACTCAACTAAGCTTTAGCAAATTATATATGATCTACAACACTGGAATAAAAGTAAGTAAAACCACCTAAGGCAATACACAGAAGTATTATCTAAATGGCTAAATGACCAGGAACAAATTAAGCAAGGGGAATTCTTGTCAAAATCTACCTGTTCATTCAATATTATGTAGGAAAGTTTATATCTGTTGATTTTAAGGGATTCCTAAAAATTAATATCAAGTATTTTATTATTAGGTGCGCAACTAAGTTCTCGCTGTTTGTCAATAGATGGCTCCAGCAGTAAGTGCTGGTCGATTTTTACATATCAAGAACGTCTTGAACAGAGCTTAGACATATGGTAAACAAACCACTGTGACACATAAGTGATTTTGTTTTTGCGTCATATACTTTTAGTTGTGAGAAAATGTCTGATTTTGTGCCAAATAATCGTTATTTGCGGAAAAAGTTGATTTTCTTCTTTAATTCGAAGAAAACGGAAGAAAAAGTTTACAGAGATGCTGCTCTAAGTGAAACAACGTGCCGGAATTGGTTCCGTCGCTTCAAAAACGGTGATTTCGATGTGAACGACCGTCCCCGTGAAGGAAGGCCAAAAATCTTCGAAGACGCTGAATTGGAGGCATTGCTCGATGTGATCCGTGCCAAACGCAAGAAGAGTTTGCTTCAGCCTTAGGAGTTACCCGCCAGACTATTTCCAAGCGATTACATGCGTTGGGAATGATTCAAAAGCAAGGAACTTGGGTTTCTTATGATTTGAAGCCAAGAGACGTTGAGCGTCATTTTTTCGTCTGTTTACAACTGCTCCAGCGGCAAAAAGAAAGGGTTTTCTTCATCGCATCGTAACGGGTGATGAAAAATGGATTCATCACAGCAATCCAAAGAAAACAAGAAAACAAAATCTTGGGGATTGCCCGGTCATGCTTCTACGTCATCACCTCGGCTGGATATTCACGCTGCGGAATTTATGCTGTGTATTTGGTGGGACCAAGTCCCACCAAATACATGTGTTATTTATTATGAGCTGTTGAATCCGAACGAAACCATCACTGGGGAACGGAATCGAACTCAATTGATGCGATTGAGTAAAGAACTGCGCGAAAACCGGCCACAATACGAGCAGAGACACGAAAAAGTAATTCTACGGCATGAAAACGCTTTGCCTCACGTTGCCAAATCCGTTAAAACCTACTTGGAAACGCTCAAATGGGAAGTCCTACCCTACCCGCCATATTCCCCAAATATTGCACCATCCGATTATTACTTGTTTAATTCGATGGCACATGGTCTGGCTGATCAGCAGTTCCGCTTATATGAAGAGCTCGAAAAATGGTTTGATTCGTGCATAGCCTCAAAAGACGAACACTTCTACCGTCACGGTATTCGAGCTCTGCCAGAAAGATGGGAAAAAGTTATAGCTAGCGATGAGCAATATTTTTAATGATTCATTTGTAATAATTTTTCACAATAAAGTTGTGCTACTACAACTACCGAAACATACTTTGTATACATATTTTCAATGAAATAAAACTAAAGTATTTAGATTTTCACTATATTAACAAAACTATGCTCGGTTTCACCACACTGTGGCTTCATCAGATAGATACAAACTAATGAACAGAGTTATTCCTTATATATTAGTCTTATTTTCTACTTAATATTACAATAGGTACAAGAGGTATGTTGGAAAACCCATCGGAGTTGCTTACTTTATGAATTGAAAAGATTGAGTAAAGGAGAAGGATTTAGATCTAATTGACTATTAAGTAACCTACCTGAGTTCTTTTCTTTGTTGATCTCTAAAATTTCCAATAGATTGAGTTTTTGTCTGTTATTTTCATTGTGTAAAATTTTGAAATTATCATTAAAGTTATGGTTTTCTTCGAGTAAGTGATTAGAATAATGGGAATCTGATTTATGATAATTAAAACTACGTTTGTGCTCGGATAATTTAACTTTGAAATTTCTGAAAGTTCTACGAATATAAATTTTATTACAATCCCCGCAAGACAGTTCATAAACACCGGATTTATTACTTTTATCAATTTCAGATTTTGATATGTTGGCCTTAAGAATTATCAGTTCGGATGCTATATTAAAATTATAATGCGAGAGGAAAACTAAATACTTTAGTTTTATTTCATTGAAAATATGTATATCGATTTTCATCAAGTAACGACCTCCTCAATCAAATCACTTTGTATACACCAGATTTCTTCTCTTTATCTATTTTACTTCTATTATTTTTGATGTGTTTGGATCATTTTCATATAATTTTGAATAACTTGAAAACGGAGCAAGATATCGGAAACATTTTTGCACCACTAAACTGATCCCAGAAAAAGAAATCGAGGGAGGGTGAGTTTTGTTCATCTAACTATACTACTTGACCTTGCTGCCGTACTAAAACATTTTTCCTCACTCTACGTCTCCCCATTTTCATGCAGCCCATTCTAGCAATTTTAACTATGAAGTTTCTCCTAAATGTGGTCTTGGTAAGGAAATTACTCTTTATTGTTATATCAGAAAAAGAAACATGGTTATAGTTTTAACATGAAGAATGTATAATTTGAGAAGAACAAAAGAGAATACAACAAGAACAATCAATGATGAAATAAATATTAAAATTTCATCTAAGTAAATGCTCGGGTTAACGACCGTTTACAACTTGACAATGGTCAAGCCAAGAAATGAATTCATCATCACCTTTCCGTTTTATTTCTGGTGAAATATTTAGTATCTCCGTTATTATGCGGCATTTTAGATCATCAATATTTCTTGGCGAATTCAAAATACTTTTGGGTTTCAAACAAACCCTCAAAACAAAGTCTATTAGGGGTCAATGAGATAATAGGTCATTCTAAGAATCCTTGTCGGCTAATCCATTTTCCTGGCAACATCAATTCGAGATAGTTCTTGCGTAGTTGAACGCTGACAGGATGAAGAGTGATTAAAGCTGGCAAAAGTTCACACAGCAAAAAATTAGAGTAGGTTCCTCGCTTGATTGATTGAACGGTTGCATTTTTCAAATGAAAAATGAAAGGCCTAGGAGTTTTGAGTGGCGGGTAAATTTGAGCAAGTGACCTTTTATTTTAATGTTTTGTTGTATTTGCAATACGTTTTAAAGGTATAAAAAAGTTCAGGCTTTTCCTTTTAGTCAAGGGTTCGTACAATTTTTTCCCGTAGCTAGAATAGATTTTTTTTGTCCCGGGAATTGAAACTTTTCAAACAGACTCTGCGAATGAGGTTCGATATTCATAGCAGCGAAATGAATTTCATATTAATTCTATTTTGCGAAAAATTCCGAATATTTCTGATTATTTACTTGTTTAACTTGAATATTTTTTTAACTGTATTATGTTAAAAAGAAAATTTGTGACCGATTATAATTCATATGAACTATATTTCAGGAAAATGAGGCGAATATTTTTCCCCGATACAATGTTATTTAATTTTTTCACACTTTATGGTCACCTATATAATCCACCTTCCTAATCGGAAGTAATTCGTTATTATATAACGCTTTTGTTCTGGCGCCTTGTCGATTTAAATAGATCCATCTATTAGTAAGACCAAAATAAACTATTAATGTATGGAGACGTGTAGCACTAATGATTCGCGAATCTAAAGTTGCATTTGTGCACTCCTTCAATTTTGAATTGTGATAAAAAATAGATCCAGACTTTATTGTAGAGAATATGAACATGCCTGAGCCTTTGTTGTCTGTGGATTTCGAGGTTTTCGGAAAAGTCCAAGGTATGGTCTTGACATTTCATTTGTTCATTTTCAAAATACACAATTGAATTGATCCAGAATTATAGACGCACGTGTGAGCTAAAGTTACTCAGTCGAATTTCCTTGAAAAATATGGCCAATTTCTTTCCGAATTGTCAAGTTTTATTTTTAGTGAAAATACGCTAATTTCAGTAACCTTTTTCACCATAAAAGCCAGATATTTTTGTGAAGCTCTCAAAAACTGTTCCTTTATGGATATTCTGGAAAAATAATTTGAGCACTGAATACATTAAATTTTGTCATTGTTTCTTACAGGAGTTTTTTTCACGAAATATCTGAAAGAAATGAGTGAACACTTGGGACTTAATGGTTGGTGTAAAAACACAAAGCAAGGTACAATATGTGGTAAAATCCAAGGGCCCAAAACTGGTATAGACCACATGTAAGACTCCCAATAATCATGTAATTGCACTACAGGTTTTCACAAAGTTATTCATTTATAACAAATTTAAACTTTTAATTCTCATTCATTTTGAGGAATTTACTAAAAATCATGGATCTGCTTTGCATAACAGTGAAAAAATTGATTTTTTTTTCAATATTTTCAGGGTAGTTTGGTTAACAACAACTGGGTCCCCTGGTAGCCAAATTGAAAGATGTAACCTGACAAATTGGCAAACGCTAGCCAAGCCGGAATTGAAAGGTTTCTCAATAAGATTTTAACTGTCTGTTTATTTTAGGACAATATAATTTTATATTATTAAGATACTCCAACTATGAAATAAAATCTTTGAAAAAATGTTACATATCTATAATTACATATTATATACTTATCATTTATTTTAGTTACTTTGATGATCGTAATCGCATATTGTCCAAAAAGGTAATCCTTATGAGAGAAATTATGCATTCGATTCATTCAAATGCATTTATCATCTTCCAAATCGAAAAAATACTCAGTAGATATTTTGATAAGCATTGTCACAGAATTTAAATAATATTTCAGCGAGCCACAACAAAGGTAATGAAATATTCAGTTCGTGTATACAGATTTTCAGTAAAGATATTTCATGGAAGCCCAGTTAAATTTCACAAATTTCATTTTTTTAATTTTAAAGAATATTCATGAAAAATGTTGTGATAACTCATTTAAACAAAGACAAGAGTTACAAACTATGCAAGCACTTATTCAACAATTTCATCATAAATTGTTATTTATGTTATTCTCTACAAAATTTATAGTGACCGTTTCAACATTAAACACCTTTATTTCTCTAACAAACACTATGACTTAGTAATCGCATGACAACATAATATACTGTTTAAAATACCTTATTCTCAATTCACTATCTAGACTTACTTAGTAATCGAAATCCTTAAATTGTTGCCGTACGAATACAAAGTCATTATATTTATTAGAGCATTATGATGTTTAATGGTGATATGACCACTATAAATTTTGATTAGTATGTATCATTAGGATGTTGTGATATGATCACTGTAAGTATTGATTATCAAGTAATTGCACAACCAGTTATAATAAAGTTGTTGAATAGATGCACTGACTGAATTGAACTCTGGGGCAATGCCATATCTTCAGATTCGAAACAACCACAGCAAAGAAAGTAACATTTAATTATGCAAAACATGAGTTCTAAAAGATAGGGAAATATTAAGATATGTATGTGAATATCATTTATTGTTTCATGTCAAATTCAAAAACAATTATATATAATTACTTTTCATACAATATTACAAACCCAAGGGCTATGCAGCTTCAACTAAATTCTTTTACAGATTCTCCTTCATAACTCTTCCATAAGAAAGGAACATTGCGATCTACCATCCAAGAAGTTTCTAGAGGAATGTTTTGCGAATATTTATTCATTCTCTTCTATATACTATTCAGAATTCTAGGTAACTCACAACAATTCAATCACTTTATTTTCTGCAATCGTATTTCAATATATTTCCTACATTATCCTCAGCAAATATTAGACAATCTGACAATTCTATCTCTTGAGGTATTTGAAATGAGTATTTCAGAATCTTTCCTTCAAACACCCAGTCTTCCAGAATCAACTCATCAGAGAATTTTCTAATTTCCACAACTCTTAGACCTGTAGTCGAAGTGAAAGCTTTTGAATCAGCATCGAATTTTAAAATATAATTTGAATTTTCTTTGAAATCATTCAACCATCTGAAACAAAGGTTTGAATTATGTTTTCTAACTACATATTCCATGTTATCTATGTATGAATTCCATTTATCATGATTAAAATCATAAAATAAATAGAAAATGAAATAATGCCTATCTTTGCATTAAGACAATGAAATACTTCGAGGGTAACTTTGGATTTCTTCTGTGGGAGTAATTAAAAAATTAGACTATCTAATATTTGAATATTTTTTGTATTGCTACTTTACGATTATGTAAATGTATGTATGTATTTCTTCAAATCGTCAGCTAGCAAGTAGAGAAATTTTAATCTTAACGTATAGTATTTAATGATCTCTCATTCAATTCATTATCCTTTCTTCTAAGCCCTCTACTGTTACATTCAGTTGATTATATTGTAGTAGATTCAAACTATTTGTTAGACAACAAAATTAGAAAAAAGCATTATTGAAATAGTTTGGCGAAAACTTCGCTAGGATTATCTATGAGCCAAATTAGTGGTGGATGAATCCATTTACTTATAGTTGAAGTTGAATACATAATAAATAAAAATATTTTGAGCAAAACAAAAATTACATTAGAAGTATGACATTTTTACCTATGATAATTCAAAATCCACGCACAACTTTTAGTCCAGAAGGTGTCATCAGCATCTCTCTCAGTTTTCCTAGATCCTGTAATTTGATATTCTTTTGGCTTGTTCTTTAGTCTTTCGGAAAGCAATTTGGGTTCCAAGCTCTCCTTGAATTCTATAGTTTCATGATATTGTAAAGATATTTTATGATCTTTGTCATAGTGTGAGGTGAAGACTTTGTATATATTGTCAAATCCTCTTGCCATAATGCCAGATGATGAGTGACCTAAATCGAAGGTATGACAGAGTTCATGAAGTACAGATCCTAGACTGGTTGAAAAACATGCTCCAATGGTTCCTCTAGAAAGAAAATAGAACTGAACTTGAACCTACATTGAAATTTGAAAATATAAGAGATAGAGGGAAATAAGAAATATGATTCTTCAGGTGCAACTAGGCAACTAGGCAAGTAAACTGTATAATGGGCTGAAAGGACATAGGTCATCTTTGCATAGAAAGGCAAGTTTAATGAAAAGTTAATACGTAGACACAACTATAAGAAACAATTGGAGAATACCACTACCCTATAACAAAATGAACTGAAACGAGAATTTATTTTTATGCCTTCTGATCTGAATTGAAGATTGCCTAGTAAATATGTTCAAGAAGATAAATATCAACTAGTTGTCCAGATCTGACTGAAGTCTAAGACAATGTTTTGAAGACTTATAAAAAGTGGCATTTATGATATCGAACTAAAACTAATTGAAAGGACTTAGCACATTTAGAATATGTGTGGATAATTAGATGATTGATTCCGAGTATGTTTTCTATAAGAAAAAATAACTATAAAACAACCACACAACACAGAGAACGCTATGAACTAATTCAGTATAAAAAAAGACTCAACAAAGACAAAGAGAACGTACCCCTCAGCCTACTTTACCAATTTATTATTGATGGTTTCCTTCACATTCGAGTCTAATCAAGAAGAGGCATGTTGCCCCATTTGGTAAAATGATTATCTAGAAAGTATAATTTCTAACCAAACATATTACAGTTTCCTGGCGGCAATACCTAGAAAAACTCGCGTCTAGATTCGATGAATAGACCTTTGTGTACAGAGGAAATAGAAAAGAAATATATATATATATATAATATCTAATTCATTGGAAGGCATCAAGTATATATATATATATATATATATATATATATATATATATATATATATATATATATATATATATATATATATATATATATATATATATATATATATATATATATATATATATATATATATATATATATATATATATATATATATATATATATATATATATATATATATATACAAGTGGCGTTGAATTACTCCTTAATAAAAGTCTTCAATGTGTATACAAATATATTGATAACTTTCGCGTTTTATCCGACATTGACATAAGAGGTAAAAAATATCGTTATAATTGAATATCAAATGGTTCAATTCCCCTAAACAGTTAATAAATTATACCTGTAGCAACTGTCATCCAGAAAACAGCTTTTATCAATTAATCTTTGATCTTCGAACCTTTCAACGATCTCTTCGAAATGTTCAGGCCAAGTATAAATACTTGCAGAACCAAACAAGGCCAAACCTCCTCCACCAAGCGCAACATAAGCTTCAGTTATATTAACGAGATCTTCATGAGTTCTTAATGATTCTTGATATTTTTCGCCACAGTACCTACAAATATTTCATTCAAGATCAAAGGAATGAAAACAAATTTTAACATACCTGGTGCAGGACAGAAATCCTAAATATTTTTTTGTTTCACTACCTATTTCAGACATCATAATTTCTCTTGCTATAAATTCCCAAAGTTGCTTTTCATCCATTTTTGTTGCTTCTAAATACAACAATTTACTACGGAAAATTTGGCACTCATCTTCTAAATGAAATGTTTTTCTGAAAAGTGTTTTTTCATACAGTTTCTCTGCAGTAACACTCTGCAACATTCTCGTTATCAAATTTATTCTTTTACATGCACTTTCTGATGAGTTGTCTTGATCATCAGGAGCTTGAAATGTTCCATCATGTTCTTCACATATAATATATAATGGGCAAACTATATATTTAGTTTCACGTGGCATATAAATTAAATTTATTTCGATGGTACAACCGCAACTGGTTATTTTAATACTGTTATTTCCTTCATTCAAATTCAAGATAAATTTGAAACGATTGTTGAAAGGTTGAATGGATTCCTTGTGTACGGAATGTTGTAAAATTATTTTGTCTGGATCGCTTTGTGTTTCATTATGATTACACCCATCGATAGCTTGATGAATGGATGGATTGATGTGCCCTTTTAATATAATAAGAGGATAAGTGACTATTTCTCCGTGAGTGAAGTTATCTATGAATATATGGGGAAGATGAGTCTGAAACAAAAATGTAACTTAATAAGTATAGACAATTGGTATAGAAAATAACTATGGGATATTCTATTTTAATGCACAAGTACAACACAAGTAGAGATACGAGGTCCAATTAAACGATCTTTTGGACAGGTAATACTTTAATTTTTCATGATGGAAAGTCAAACAGGTAGTCTCACTTCAGAATCCAGTTTGTGGGTTTTGCAAATTATATTGTAACAAATTTATTATCAGGTTGCGAGAAGAAATATATGTACGCAGTTGGGTAGAATAAGGGTGTTCGCCAACTGATTTTTTATTGTTATCTTCAGTGAATATAGATGATCTGTAAATTATAACGTTAACAATATCCTTTATTTTATTCTTCGATATTAAATATTTGTATACTTTGAGTAGATCCATCAATAGGTCATAACTAGTGAAATCCAAAAATTATCTTCGAAAGGTACAAGATTACTTGAGTACCCAATGATAATTTAATGTTGGGTGTTGGGTATTGTGTTTTATAGGGTTTCGCACCGCAATAAGTATCAGAAGCACAATAGTAGCCACTGAAAGAACACAGCATATTGTGTTTCCCTATGAATTACATTGTTTTGGAATCTGAGCGCTGAGCAAGTCGTTCTTATCGTATAAATTTTGTGTTTGAGTTAGTAATCCACCTCTGCAGGAATTGCTATATTATCAACCACTGAGTTCAAGGAATTTGTATTCAACATCGTTTCGGTTACACGGCTAAATTTTTAAATCTACTTCCACGAAACAAAGGTTTTAGACGGTCCAAATAACCCATTATCGAAGGGTATGTTGAATAACTATAGAACACACCTTTATATCTTATTCATTGAACCAAACCGAAATATATTGTCATTCGTTTTTCATATCACCTAGATGCAATAGAGTTTCTACACAATAACTGAATGCTCTAGTGTTTCAATTATACTTTTCATTGCTTGAATATTGATGTGATGAGATTAAACTGTCAATATATAGTTGAAGCATTTAATTATTGTGTCATATAGTCTATTTTATCCAACTTAGAAGTGACATCCGACCGTGAACATCAATAGTGTCATATATAAAAAATCCTAAAACTCTGCCCAGTGGTGATGAAATTCTGAGGTCATGGATGGTTTATTCTCCTATATCAAATAACCTGTACTGTTTTTGTTATCGTTTAGTTGCTGCCACCAACACAGAAACAACATTTATAATCGGATTTCAAAAGTGGTGGAAGCTAAATCTCAAAGTATCGGACCATGAAGCCACATGTGAAATTACGTGGTTGGATTAGTAGCTTTCTCCTCAGTAGATCGATTCGGATGATAGTTGATGGTGTAACGAACGAATATTTTCAGGTTAATGTAGGAGTATCCCAGAGCTCTATACTCTCGCTAACTCTTTTTCTGTTGCAGATTAATGATCTGCTCCATTCCAACGAAAAAAGAATATTGGGATTTGCGGACGACTTTACTCGGGTGTCCTCATTTTCTAGTCAACGTCCTACGTCTGCTGAGGAGTCACACCCACAAAAATCCCAACAGAGCATGTCACTGAATTCAGACTTCGAGAGAATATCAGAGGTGGGCCGGTTGAACTTGGTCAATTTCAACGCGAATAAGACGCAATCAACAACGTTCTCCGGAAAGGTCACTGTAGGAGAACCTCCTCTAATCATACAGACATCGAATTTCCTCATGGAATGATTCTACTCGGCGTCACAAACAACACCGGAGTTTGCTGGCTTTACTATGTATTAGTCATTGCCAAATCTGCTTCTGTTAAACTCAGTTTTCTTTTCAGGGATAAACAGTACTTCACGCCATCATAGCTGATGTTTTTATACAAAGCATAGGTGCGACCTGGTCTGGGATACTGTTTCCAAATAAGAGGTTCCGCACCTAAACATTCATTACATCTTTTTTTTCAATGAAATCAAATCAATGAAAAATATATTAGTCTTATTTCCTACTTAATATTACAATAGGTATAAGAGGTATGTTGGAAAACCCATCGGAGTTGCTTACTTTATGAATTGAAAAGATTGAGTAAAGGAGAAGGATTTAGATCTAATTGACTATTAAGTAACCTACCTGAATTCTTTTCTTTGTTGATCTCTAAAATTTCCAATAGATTGAGTTTTTGTCTGTTATTTTCGTTGTGTAAAATTTTGAAATTATCATTAAAGTTATGGTTTCCTTCGAGTAAGTGATTAGAATAATGGGAATCTGATTTATGATAATTGAAACTACGTTTGTGCTCGGTTAATCTAACTTTGAAATTTCTGAAAGTTCTACCAATATAAATTTTATCACAATCCCCGCAAGACAGTTTATAAACACCGGATTTATTACTTTTATCAATTTTAGATTTGCAGTTTTTGATATGTCGGCCTAAAGAATTATCAGTTCGGAATGCTATATTGAAATTATAATGCGAGATGAATGATTTCAATTTTAGACTAGGATTACCAATATCAGTTAAGCTGTTGTATTTTGTGTTAGAACTTTTTATACTTAGAAATCCTTCCTGGATTGCTTTTTGAAATTTTTGCGTGCATTCATGTTCTCAATCATAGTTGGACTGTAACCGTTATTGACTGCTATTTGTTTAATTATATTTAGCTCTTTTATGAAATTATTTTGTGACATTGGGATATTAATGAGTTTATGTACCATACTATTGTAAGCTGCTAATTTATGTGGATAAGGATGTGTAGATGAGGTGTGAATAGTAATATCTGTATGCGATAGCTTATGAAAAATAGAAAAATCATGTTTGCCATTAATTTTAGTAATAGTTAAATTCAGAAAGTTAATGGAGTTTTCTGTTTCTATATCTAACGTGAATTTAATATTATCGTGAATTTTGTTAATGAATGTTTTGAATGACTCTAATTGTCTGTTTGTGCCAGTGAAACAACAAATTATATCGTCGACATATCTAAACCAATAAATAAAGTGTTTGAATAACGGATGTTCTTGGATAGTTTTTTCAATATTATCCATGAAAATTTCAGCGAGCAGAGGGCTCAGAGGATTACCCATGATTAAACCTTTTTTACTACTATATAGTACTCCATTGAAGTTAAAATAATTTTGTTCTAAACAAATTTCTAAAAGGTGTAAGATTTCTGATGGAACTATCGGATTGACTTTATTAACTTGAAGGGCGTTCTTGATGACTTTCACTGTATCACTAGGTGGAACACTAGGGAAGAGATTTACTACATCCCATGACATAATCATAAAAAAGGTTTAATCATGGGTAATCCTCTGAGCCCTCTGCTCGCTAAAATTTTCATGGATAATATTGAAAAAACTATCCAAGAACATCCGTTATTCAAACACTATATTCATTAGTTTAGATGTGTCGACGATATCATTTGTTGTTTCACTGGCACAAACAGACAATTAGAGTCATTCAAAACATTCATTAACAAAATTCACGATAATATTAAATTCACGTTAGAGATCGAAACAGATATTAAATTTCTGGATTTAACTATTACTAAAATTAATGGCAAACATGATTTTCTATTTTTCATAAGCCATCGCATATAGATATTACTATTCACAGCTCATCTACACATACTTATCCACATAAATTAGCAGCTTACAATAGTATGGTACATAAACTCATTAATATCCCAATGTCACAAAATAATTTCATAAAAGAGCTAAATATAATTAAACAAATAGCAGTCAATAACGGTTACAGTCCAACTATGATTGAGAACATGATTTCACGCAAAAAATTTCGAAAAGCAATCCAGGAAGTATTTCCAAGTATAAAAGTTCTAACACAAAATACAACAGCTTAACTTATATTGGTAATTTCAATATAGCATTCCGAACTAATAATTCTTTAGGCCGACATATCAAAACTGCAAATCTAAAATTGATAAAAGTAATAAATCCGGTGTTTATAAACTGTCTTGCGGAGATTGTGATAAAATTTATATTGGTAGAACTTTCAGAAATTTCAAAGTTAGATTATCCGAGCACAAACGTAGTTTTAATTATCATAAATCAGATTCCCATTATTCTAATCACTTACTCGAAGAAAACCATAACTTTAATGATAATTTCAAAATTTTACACAATGAAAATAACAGACAAAAACTCAATCTATTGGAAATTTTAGAGATCAACAAAGAGAAGAATTCAGGTAGGTTACTTAATAGTCAATTAGATCTAAATCCTTCTCCTTTACTCAATCTTTTCAATTCATAAAGTAAGCAACTCCGATGGGTTTTCCAACATACCTCTTGTACCTATTGTAATATTAAGTAGGAAATAAGACTAATATATAAGGAATAACTCTGTTCATTAGTTTGTATCTATCTGATGAAGCCACAGTGTGGTGAAACCGGTCGTAGTTTTGTTAATATAGTGAAAATCTAAATACACTAGTTTTATTTCATTGAAAATATGTATATCGATTTTCATCAAGTAACGACCTCCTCAATTAAATTATTCATTACATCTATTGGATAGTGTCCAGAACAGAGCAGTGCGTCTCATCGACCACCAGGATCTCCAGTTTCTCGTCAAAGGCAGCAGGTTGCTCATCTTTCACTTTTCTACAGGTACTTCCATAGTAAATGCTTTGAAGACCTGAAAGGCTTGTTTCTAGAGGGAATCCAGATCTAAAGAAAAACCAAACTCGCGAAAAACCCTCATCAGAAGTCGGCCCAACTAGGCACGCCACGTACCTCTCTCTATGAAAATTCTTTTATTTACAGAGCTAGTGTATTGTGGAACTCGATTTCATCGAACATCTTTCCGATAACTTACAATTTGGTCCTCTTCAAGAAGCGAGTGAACACAGACATAAAATCATCTTGGGCGGCCAACCTGTGGTATGACAGGCATCGCCTCCTCCCAAGAGTTAAGAATAAAAATGAAGAAAAAAATAGAAAATAGAAAACTTCAGAAAAGAGATTATGGCATATGACAATAGATGACAGACAGTCAAACAGTTATTGAATACGGAAAAACAAAAGTGGAAAAAGCTTCTATATAGATTATTAGATATAACTTTATTCCTAGTTAAAAACATTTAGCATTCTATGGAAATGACGAGGGACAAGACTCTTCAAATGAAAGTAATCATCTAAAGTAACATATTTATCGCCAGATATACAAAATGAGTTCATAAATGTTTAGCCAATTATTTTTGATAGCACCCGACATTTTATATGTCGATCAAATGCCTTAATTATTAATAGTAAAGTAGAAGTCAAAGAAGTAATGCTAGGTTTTTTTCTTTTATATGGAGAAAAAGCAGCTGATTTAAGCGCTGAAATACTCAATAAACTTGAAAACTATGGTCTAGACCAGGGGTGCTCAAACGTTCGATCGCGATCGACTGGTCGAGTGCTTTTTGAGTAGATCTAGAGAAGAAACAAATTTTTAATAAGTGGGTAACTAAACTACAAAAATTTATTACGTAATAAAATAACACTCTGCTAGAGGCAAAAGGTGGATTCATCACAGGAACGCGCAGTACTTGTCAAAGAAAAGCCGCGTTTTTTATTCTTGCCGATTTTCTAGAAATTTCGGGCGGCGCGTTTTTATCATTCTAATAACGATTGGAAGGAAGAATTTTTCTTTGGTATGGTGAAGGATAAGTGCATTTGTCGTGCGTCAGTTGCAATACCTAAGCATGGTAACTTAGAGAGGCATCATAGAATGGTTCCTAAAAACTATGAAAAGGATTTTCCTCCACAGAGTGAATTAAGAAAACGAAAAGTACGTGATTTGATATCTTGTTTGAAAAAAGAACAAACCATGTTCACAAGAGCAGCTAAACAATCAAAAGCTGTTACGATCGCGCCATTCAAAATATCTCATATATTGGCGAAACACAAGAAACCATTCGAAGATGGATCGGTTGTGAAGGAAGCATTCATTGAAGCGGGTGAGACTTATACATACTTTTATTTACAGTTCGACGAATTCACCGATATTATAGACACTGCCCAGCTGTGTATTTTTATTCGGATGGCATTCAATGACATGTTGGCTAGGGAAGAATTTTTGACAATCATTCCTCTGAAGGGGAAGAGCCGTGGCGAAGATATATGACGTTTTCTTCAATTTTGTAAAAAACTACAAGCTACCAATATATAAATTAGTGTGCATTACAACCGATGGAGCACCAGCAATGACTGGAAACAAAAACGGTTTTGTGGTATTGTGTAGAGCTAATGAAGATTTCCCTTGATTTTTTTATTCCATTGCATTATATAAGAACAAGTTTTGTGTTCAAAAGTTTTAAATACGGAGGAGATTATGGGCATTGCAACAAAAATTGTGAATTCCATACTACACGTAGCTTGTAACGACGGCTCTTTAAGTTGCAGTTGGAAGATAGGGAGTCAGCTGAACACACTGATTTAGTTCTTCACACGGACGTTAGGTGGTTGAGTTGCGGAAAATTCCTAGAAAGGTTTCAAGAAATATTGCCCGAAATAAAAGCTCTTCTAGATGAAAGAGGCGATGACATTCAGATGTTGAAAAACGAAAAATGACTGACTGATTTGGCATATTTGACTGACATCGCAATGCATTTATATAAAAAGTATGCTGAGGACATGCAGTGTCACGCTTCAACATCCAAAGTCACTCCTCATGTAACTCTTTTGTTTTGTAACAACCAATGAACTCGCAATTTTGGATAACTATGAGTTTTTTCGTTGATATTATGAAGAAGAACCTAACTAAACCTAACCCAAACCTTGACTAAAATAATGTTTATTGTGCGGAAAGCTAATATCTATATATGTTATGGTACACCTTACCTAGGTAGGTAAGTAGGTAGGCTATATCGTGTATGTACGACAACACTGCATCACACATACTTGCAGTCTCTCAGAGTCGATCGTAAGTAGTCTAAAAGTATTGAGGTAGATCGCTAGCAGTTCAAGTTTGAGCATCCCTGCTCTTTCATCTTTACTTACAGACCAAGTTCTAAAGGCACAAATTCATGTTCAATAAAATAATTAAAATTAAATAGATGAAAATGACATGCAAAACATTTTAAGCCCAAAATGCATTACAATCAAACAATCAACGAAAAAGATGGATTCGCATCCAAAAATACTTTTCTCAAATTTATATAGTTTAGTGATAATATTATGAAATTTCCTAAAATGAACACCTTTTCAATCTTCAGATCTCCTTTTATTCATAAAAGCTAGTCTGCCATTGCAATATTATTAACCATACTTCATATGCATAGTGTTAAGGTATGAAATGAGATATAATCATTCACTCTATAATTATCATTTACTAGGTGCGACTTTCACGAGTTTATGAATACTAGAAAAGTATAACTAATGACGTCGTAAAAATGAAGGTTAGAGTTGTTAATACTTAAAAATTCGTTTGGTTATAGAGACTTAATATTATATGCAGATCATTCATGAATTTCGTTAATATAATGTGATAAAATTAACTGAAATCATCTTGAACAACCTTATTTTTAATCTTTTACGAAAATATTGCTTTATGTATTAATAATATATAGATATTACGCGATAAAATTTTTATCGTTTTGTAATAATCTTATCAGATTAGAGAAACCGATATTGGTAATTACTCTGAAAAATATAAAAATACTACTGCTAAATATTTATTATATCACCAGAATAATTTTCACAAATTTTCAACAGCTATAAACTTACCAACAAGCACGTAAATGCTGCTCAAGTAAAGTAATGTTTAACGTAGTAAATAAATTTTTCTTCTATGCAGATCAATTTTTATACATTAAGGAACTCTAAGACTTTCTTAAAAGAATGCAATGAGAAGAATTTTCTTAATGAAAATTTAAATAATTGAAAACCATCCAATTTTCATGAATATGGTGGAGATCTGAAACTTCATTTACTTACAAAAAGATGATGTGTATTAATTAGCCCTGTGCTAATGAATGAAAATTTTGGACAGAAAATTTTTCACAAAATTTTATAATATTATCAATAAATAATGAATTTTACTGAGGTGTTTTCTGGGCTTTAAATGTTTTCCATAATTTTCGCGTGTTTCATGTTAGGAATTTTAGGAGTTTTCAGTCCAAATTTATCTATATAACAATGATAATATATAATATATAATAATGAAGACATGCTTCGAATGGTAACAAAACTTTGAAGCCCTAGAAGGATCTAGGATGTTTGGACAGCTACTTTTCCACCTGAAGTGGAAAGAAAATCAGTGAAGCATTTACAATTTCGTTTGTTTGGACTGACGCGAGCTTCTGTTCAAGAAATAGCTTTTTGGATGGCTGAAAGGTTCTCCTGATAAGTTTAATCCACGAAGAGAGAAAGTTGAATCAGAATGGTTGGAAGAATTTTTGAGACGAAAAAAAGATATAGCAAACCAGTACTTCAGCCGTTCGTGCTCAGGGTTTTAATCAAATCAAGCCTATCTATTGTGCAAACACCCCAAAAGATATTGGCTACTGCTGACAGTATCTTTGCGTAATAACTAGCGCTTAACATGGAATCAACAATACTGTTCGTTGTGTTAATGCTGTTGATACGTTTGTTCCGCCGATGTTGATTTTTTCGAGGAAAAATGAGCTTGTCGATAAAATTCCTGCTGGCACTTTAGGTGTAGCACAACAATCAGGATGGATGACAACATGTTTATTTCTGAAATGGCTTAAGCACTTCCTTAGTGTTTTCAAATCATCCATCGAAGATAAAGTTATATTGATAGTCGACGGACATGCAAGTCACAAAAGGATTGAACCATTAGAATATCAAAAAAGAAAGCGGCATTATTATGCTTTGTCTATTGCCACATTGCACGCATCGTATGCAGCCTCTAGACATCTCATTTTTTGCGCCCTAAAGACTTATTTCAACTAAGAGACAGCCAAACGGCTGAAAAAACACCCAGAACGTGTTGATACACAGTTTCAGATTGCTGGCATGTTCAAGGAATCATATGGTAGGGCAGCTACAGTGCGAAATGGATGTAACGGATTCAAAAGTACGGGCATTTGGCCTCTGAATCCTGAAATATTTCTTGATTACATGCTGCAGATACTGCAAACACCCATTTCATATTCAAATTGCAATGTCATTGTCAAATAGCTCCTAGTCCAGTTCCCATAGCCGGAACCTTTACACAGCAGCTAGATAATTCAGTTTTAGTTCCAGTAACGAACGGTCATCAAGTTTCTGAAAATACAGAAACATCTGCAACAAACACCTGCTAAAAATTATGCTGTCCAAACAACCAACTCCACTGAACAAGCTAACAATTCAACAGTAAACACTGGTCAAGCCCTTAATTCACCTGCTTCAAATCAATATCTCCCATCTGTTTCTCATCAGATAGAATATTACCATAAAGAACGTCCTTCATCCTTATGAGAATATATCTCCTGTCCCAAAAGGGCATCAGATAAGTGCCCAAGAAAAACGCATTCCAAAGAAACGAGAAACCTCTTTGATTTTAACTTCCACTCCAAACATGAACGAAATTAAGTAATAAAGGCAGCATAAAGGTCCTCCAGAAAAAAGGAGACGAAACATCACAAAACTTCATTCGAAGTCGACAGTGAAGAAGAAAATTAGCCAAGTAACGGTCAAAATGATGCAGAGGATTGAGCTCCAAAAGATCTTTTTTCCCGCTGAAAGCCTGGAGAAGGCTGGTTGATATGTTTAAGTTGTTCGCATTGGACCCACGCTTCTTGAGAAGACGTTTTAATCGAACCCAGTGATTCATCTGCGAGCTTTGCCGTTGATTCTACTTTTTCGTATATGCCATTAAGTTCATACGTAGTATGCATTTTGTACAGCGCATATGGCAAAAATGTATTCTCGTTGTTCTTAGTTAAACCAAAATTATAATTTTATCTAGTTTTCTTTTAAATGTCTATTAGAATTCATAGGTATGAAATCAAAGATTACTGGTGTACAATATGAAGGTGCTGTGCCTGATTATTGAAAAGTTATGACCCAGAAACTACTGTATGTCATTTTGTGTTAGGATGTTTGCTTGTGATTAGTTTAAACTCTTCATTGAATGCTTGAAATCTTTTGATTTCATAATGCTACCAAGTAGTAAAATTGGTTCAATTGGTATTCCTGGGAATGTCAACTTTTGTCCTTAGTAAATAAATAATCCTTAAAAAGTACTCGGACTTCTGTTTCTACACTTTTAAGTTCAGCAGCATTGTAACCATAAAGGCCGTTACCGGTTCGCAAAAAATTTGGGTCCATTTTAGGACACGAAACGAAGAATTATCACTAGATATATAATCTAACAAACCTCACCTGTCGGTGTAAAAATGAAAGAAATGAATTCTAGTACATAGATTGACAGTTCTCCCAAAAAAGAACACAGACACAGAATAAAAATTGTTACCTGTCGCTGTCTATGCACAAAGTAGATATCGTAGAAGTGTAAAAATCGGTGATTTCCCGGATCAAATCACAAATCTTGTTCGTCAACAAAGCAATTGTACTTTCTCGTGCCATTTGCAAAACTACATTTTAAGTTTGAAATAAAGCGAAATATGTTTTTTTGGCTATTTTCAATGTTGTTTAATTGCGATTTGAAGGGCTTGATAATTTTATTATATTTTTGCTTTGAATTGTTCGTTTAATTTAATTCATCAGAAATTAAAGAAAAATTGATTAATGTTTTTAGTTGCTGAGATCCATCAAACAACGAAACGTTATGTACGAAAGAAGGATTCTACAAACGGTTTCAATTTTCAATTACTATCTCAAAGAGAGGGCGCTACATGTTCCATATTGATCAACGCAGGAAAACAACCGTAAAATTAACCTCTATATATTCATTTTATACTTTCTAGTATCTATCTAGATTATATTTCAAATGGACATACGAATAATCATTTTTCTTTAGATATGCATTAATTTACCATTTTGGCAGCTATTGTCACTTGTACTTTTCTACATTCAGGAAGCTTTTGTTCTTTCACATTTCATAACACACAACACACTGGCAAAAACCGCATGTATCTGTACAACGTTGTCATATTATGTGGTTTCTCTGGTGATATCAGTTATTCAACAAAAAAAATTATTTTATGTGTTTAAGAGTTTATATAAGCAAAATTGTGGGTTAATAGAAACAGACTATCAATCAACCATAAACTTGTCTACAAAAGGCATGTAAATTTGGAAGAAAAAACCTAACCAGGAAACTTGAGTTAAATCTGTTAACCGAACTACAAATTCAGTGCAAGTTAAATGACCCTTTAAAATCTTAAGGTTCCAAACCCGAAAATTATTAATAAACTGTACCTGTCATCTGGAAAAGAGTTTTAGTAACTCTTGGATCCTCTAATCTTTCAACGATTTCCTCGAAATGCTTAGGGCTAGGGCAAGCATAAATACTTGTAGTACCAAACAAAGCAAAACTTTCAGCACCAAAACCTACATAAACTTCAGTAATATTCAAGACTAACACAATGAGATTCTTAAATAACTGGTGCATGATCTTCTTCTTACGGTGCCTTATCCTTAAGGACGTTGGCGATTACATTTGCCCATCTTATTTTATTTGTTGCAGCTCTGAACAATTCTATAGAGCTCATATTAGTCCATTGACGTAAGTTATTAAGCCAGGAGTTGCGTCTTCTTCCCGGTTCCTTTTTGCCATTGATTTTTCCTTCGATGATAAGTTGAAGCAGTTCGTACTTTTGGTTTCTCATAATGTGACCGAAATACTGCGTCTTTCTTTCTTTTATTATCTGCACAAGTTCTCGATCCTTTCTAATCCTCTGCATAACTTCTACGTTTGTCGTATGACTCATGTAAGATATTCTGAGCATTCTACGGTAGCACCAAAGTTCGAACGATTCTATTCTTTTTTGTGTTGTTTCCGTCATTGCCCATGCTTCAACGCCATATAGCACGGTGGAGAAAACGTAGCATTTCAGTATTCGAACTCTTAATGATATATTTAGTTGGCAGTTGCATAGTATTTTTGCATTTTATAAAATATAGCTCGTGCTTTTTCCAGGCGTGTTTTTATCTCTAGTGAGTGATCCCAAGTTTCATCAAGGCTACTTCCTAGGTATGTTATTTTTATTACTTGTTCTAATTCTGTTCCGTTGACCCTAATTTCGACCTTTCTGTTTTGGTGTTTGCTGATAGCCATCGTTTTTGTTTTCTTTGTATTTAGTTTCATTCCAAATTCTTTACATGTTATCATCACTCGGTTCATTAGGCGTTGTAGTGCTTCAGCGCTATCTGCTAGAATAACCGTGTCATCTGCGTATCGCAAGTTGTTAATGCATTGTCCATTTATTATTATGCCATCCGAGGTATCCTGTAGTGCCTTCCTAAATAACTCTTCCGAAAAACGTTAAACAACAACGGGAAATAACACATCCTTGCCTTACTCCTTTCTCGATGTTAATGTCTTCAGATGTCTCTCCATTGATTCTAATTTTAGCCTTTTGGTCTTGGTAAAGGTTTGATATGATTCTCAAGTCTTTGTCGTCTATGTTACAAGACTTGAGAATTTCTATTAGTTTATCGTGTTTCACCAGGTCGAAAGCCTTTTGAAAGTCTATGAAACACAGATATACATCAGAGTCTACATCCCTACATCTTTCAACAAGCACACGTATTGAAAAAAGTGCCTCTCTTGTTCCAAAGCCATTCTTGAAGCCAAATTGTGTTCGTCCCGTGTGTTCGTCCAATTTGTATAAATTCTATTGTGTATTATTCGGAGGAACAGTTTCAGTATATGATTCATTAGACTAATGATCCTATATTCTTCACATTTCCTGGAGTGTATAAACACCGATGTCAGCCAGACTTTTGGTATTATTCCAGTTTCGTATATTTTATTAAATAAGTTCTCCATAACATCGATGTGTTCGTCTGAAATTATCCTTATAATTTCAATTGGGATATTATCTTCTCCAACAGCTCTTTTGTTTTTTAGTTGTTTTGTTGCTTTAATAATTTCCTCCTTTGTGATGTAGGGTCCAGACGCTACTTTCTGTACATGCTTTGTCTCTCCAGGTCTTGAAACATGTCTTCTATGTATTCTTTCCACCTGTTTATTTGATCTTTTATATTCAGTAGGGGTTTCCCATGTTTATCTTCGACGAAAGATGAAGAGGATTGCTTCCACATTCCAGCTCCTTCTTTTATTTTTTTGTGTAAGTTGAAAGTGCCATGTTTTTGTTCTAGTTTCTCAATTTCTTCACATCTTTCGTTTAGCCAGGTAACCTTAGCTTCTTTGATTTTTATTTTGATATTTTTATGTATTTGTTTATATCTTGTTTCGTTTTTATTTCCGAATTTTCTTCTCTCTTCCATCATGTCCAAAATTTCTCCTGTCATCCAAGATTGATTCTTTTTCCTGGTCTCCTGCTTAAGGTGCTTCTCTGAAACATTTTTTAGTGTTGTTTTAATCTTTTGCCAGCCTTCTTCAGAAGTTTGCGTCGGCTTTAATGTTTTTTCGTTTATATCATGGTGCATGATAGAAACCCTAAATATATATTTGTTCCTATATCTATTTCAGTCATTATTTTTTTGCTAGCTATAAAATCTCAAAGTTGATTTTCATCTAAGGTATCTGCAGTAAATATGGCCAGGGCTGGTAACCAAACATAGATTCGGTACGATGTTTTCAAAAGTTTGGGACAAGGCGCTAACGCCAGCAAACATCAAATCAGGATTTGCAGCAACAGGAGTCTACCCGTTCAATAAGGATGTCATTCCTGAAATTGCCTATGGTTCAAATACGGTAACTAACCGTAATCACTCTAATGATCTGTTAACTCCTGGACCTAGTAGTCAAACAAAGCATTCAAATAAGCCTCGAGCATCTTTACATAACAGTGCTAATCCTGGACCTAGCAGCCTACCGAAAAATTCAAAAGAGTGTCGAAAGTCACGGGAGCCAGCTCTTGAAAATCCTGGACCAAGTGGCCAAACGAAACACTTAAAAAAACATCGAGTGTCTTTGGAGAGGAAAGCACTGATTCAATATACGACATAACTTTGCACGATTATGAAAGTGATGACGTGAAAGAAAGCAATTCTAAGGCTTGTGAAGAACAAGTCGAAGAAGACAATCTAAACGTTTCCTTTCAGGAATTACTTAATACCCTGGATGAAACAACCACTAAGAGCAAGAAGCCGCGTAAACCGGCTCTTAATTGTAGAGCGCAACTACTGAAAGAAGAATTATTGCAGAATGAAACTGAAACAACAAATGAGAAGACAAACTCAACTCTGGAAAAATACAATCCATCAAACAAGACAGTAGAAGTAAATCTTTGAAAGAAATTTGGTTTTGTGAAGTTTGCCGAGAAGACAGAATTGCAGACATGAGATTATGTTCCGCTTGCAAGGAATAACTTACCGGTGTTTTTATGCCCAGATTGCGATTATGATTGAAACTGGTTATTATCCGTAACGTTCTGTGTTCGATTTGTCTATTTTTTTATATTGTTGATGTACTTTTGTTTCCAATAAATCACTACAGTTCCTCGTTTTTATTTTTCCTTATGTATTAAGATTGAGAAAGAAATGTAGTTCAGTTTTTAGTCATATGTGGTCATATTAATAACACCATGTTGGTAATATCGCCAAATGTATTTTTTAAGGGGGGAAAATCGAAAAAAAAACGTTCGTATCCTTTTGGCAATAATGAGTGGGCGAATAATACCAAAAGGTTTTTAAATTGTCCTACAAATGATTTAAAATAGTTTTAAAACTTTCACAATATGCATTTGATTCTAAGGGTGGCCATATTAGTTGCAGGTAGGGTAGAAAAGGGTAATAGGAGTCACTTAAGCAAGTTTTCAAATAAAAGCTTATTTCAAATTTAAATATTTATTGCTAATGTTTTGTAACAAAAAACACTTATTTGTCTAATAATTGAGATCAATTTTAATCATCTTGTACATCAACTTTGGGAAAAAATTTAAAAAAAAAGTAGGTTTGACTCCCATTGCACTTACTTCGGGGCAATGGTGGTCAGCCTGTGGGAAATGAGGATCAAGCAAAACTAACAAATATCGCAGACGTACCCTTCGGCAGAATCCCATCCAGTACATTCTGCGTGTGTCCACAATCCACATGTGGTACAGCGGTACCACATCTCGTTGTTTTGTCCAAATTCACTGCATATTAAACATCTATTTCCTGCGTCTTCTGCATCACCATTCTCATCATCCTGTCATAAGTCGTTAGTGTTAGTGCTTGAGACTGATGTATCGTTTGAATCCTGAAGAACCTGTCTCTTTGCCCTTTTGGGACCATGACCGTTCTGCACCTTAGTCTTCTTCCCCTGACCCTTACCTTTCCATTTCTTTTTTTCTTTCTCTTGCTCTTTCTGTACTTTTTTTATCTTTTTATTTTCCTTTTCTATCAAATCTTTCTTCAGTGGAGTTGAGGTTAATACAGTAGCATGCTGCTTCTTTCGGCGCTGTTTCTCTTCAGCCACAGGTGTGATAACTATTTGCTCTGATTCACTTACAGCTGATAAATCTAATTGTTTTGATGTGCTGGTAATGACATTTGAATCTTGTGACATTGTTCTATGTCACAAGTAGAAATGGTAATAGATTCATTGCAAACGACTATAGAGTCAGATTGGAGAATCTCAGCAGCCATAAAATCTTCTTCAGAAAATACTTGGGGATTTATTGGAAAAATACCTGTTGCCCTAAATCCCGATTCCGCATTGTTAATAGACGCAACGGTAATATATGCTTTCCTCACCAATGATGCTACATCATAAGGAGTTATGTGTTCCAGGCAATTACTTTTCATATATAAATCACATTTCTTTTTGTATGCGGTTTTAAGAGGTCCAAAGAATTACACGTCCAAAGGCTGCATTCTGTGGGTGTGTGGTGGCAAGGATAACATATGAATATAGTTGCTTTTGCAAAATTCGTAGATAGGTAGGGAAGAATGACTAGCATGATTGTCTAAAATCAAGAGAACAGGTTCGTCCATAGAAGGTTTAGCATGTTTTTCCAAATGTGCGAGCCACTCAAGAAAGAGACTTTCATTTATCCAACCATTGTCGGAGCATTTATAAAGTGCTCCTGATGGACCATCCTTCTCAAGTAGAGGAGACATTCTCTTGCGGGGATAAATAAACATAGATGGGATGAAGCCACCTGCAGCGCTCATCGCAAACATCAAAGTTATATTTTTGCCTCTCTCCCAACTGGTGATAGATCCTACTCTCTTCTGTTCTTTTTTTGCTAGTATTTTCCCTGGATTCTGTACAGTTGTCATTCCGGTTTCGTCGCAATTGTATATATTTTTGGGAAGAAATTGGTGTTTCTCCATAATTTCCTCCAACAGCTTAAAAAATAACTGCACCTCCTCTTTATTGAACGCGATTTATGCTAGTTGCCTCTGGTTTCCTCATAGATATATTATTTCTAGCCATAAAAGCCTTCAACCAATCTCGACCAGCCATTTTTGTAACTTTATCAAAGTTATGATTTAAATTCATACTTTCCCCATAATCAAATGCCACTTTCCTTATTTGAGTTACGGTACAACCATAAAATATATTAGCCATCTTTTTTATCACATCAGCTTATTTTTCTTCTACATCAGGCGTAAATACTGTACCTCTTCCAAGACGTGGTTCTTGGATAGTCTTCTTTTTGAATCTTTTTTGTAAGCTCGAAAATGGGATACCAGTAGATTTACCAGCTTTTCTTATAAAATAACCCTCTTGTTCAATAAGAAGTATGGCTTTTTGGAGAGACTCGGATGACCCATTAGCTTTTTCGGTTGTCCTTACTCGTACTTTTGGCATCTAGAAGCAAAAATATTAATATTAGTCTTTTGCAGGTAATGGTAATCACCTGCGGACAATGGGGGTCACTTGACTCTCATAAGCTGCTACTATACTGCCAAAGAAATAATAATAAAACAAAAAAATCTAAGTTTGAACTGTAATATAAGACGCTAATCACACTACCTTTCTACAATAAACAAAATATGGCACACTAAATAAAACGACACTCACCTCTAATGATATTTTTGCGTAAATTTACAATGACGATGCGCGAAAACAAAACACTAGCGACGTGCAGCGGTAACAGGCGCGAGGCGTTCGCGTCGGGACCGGCGGGTGTACAGGGGGTGTAAAGACTATCTTCCGAGGTTTCGGGTGCGTAGTTTTGTAGATATGCGTGTGATTCCGATTGCCCGCTGACTCCAATTACCCGCCCTTCCCCTACCTTATTTTTTGTGCTTTCAAATAACACACTTTGCTACCAATAGTTTTCGTGATCTTAAGAATCTTGAAATATTCCATCATGTTTGTCTTGCAAGTATGAATTGGAAGTGTCATTTGTTTACTGCAAGCTAAGAAGAGAAGTGTATCAGTAATTCAGAGATGAATGAGCCGACTCTAAGAAATTTTAAGAGTGATGGTGTTGTTTTGACCCATGACAATGCCCATCCTCGCTTTGTTGCAGTAACATAACGACTACCTGAGTAATTTCAATAGGAAATTTGAAATTATTCTACATGGGGTCCCGGACCTAGCACCAAGTGTTTTCTCCCTTTTCCCAAGCTTACCAGGTGGCTTCGAGGGGATTGGTTATTACATAGTTGTGATGAAGCTGAGATGTAAACGGTGTAACCTCTTTGATTAGTGGAAAAGGAAAAATCACTAACTGAAGAGTGCTATACTACATCATTTCACTGATTGATTGAAAAACAAGATTGAAGACCAAAAATGTTATTTTCCATCAAGGTAATGCACGATTGCTCAAGTTTGTTTTAATGGTTAAAATCAAGATTGAAGATCGATTTGATATCGCACCCAGTGTATTCACTAGCTCTGTAGCTTGCAGTAAATTCTTTTTATTTTTAATCTTGAAAAAATGGATCAGCAGACTACAATTCTTGTCGAACGAGTTGGTCCTCGCTAAACAGATACCTTTTTTCAGGGAGATAGCTTCACGGAATTTTCTTTCATCGTGATATGTAGAGAATATGAAGATCGGGGTTTTTATTTGATTAAGTCTAGATAAATTGAATTTAGTCTATACACTGCGCCAAATTTTTTTTGTAGGCAATTAATTATTAACACAAGTTGTTTTCGGATATGTCCGGACATACGTCAGTAAAATTGCATTATTATTTTTTGGCGCACATGTTCCTCTTATGTAAAATAGAATTAAATAAATCCATTGAGATTTTGCAAGAAACCACCACATACTGATAACAGCAGATGTTGATCAATTTTTGTGAGTAACTTTTGTTCTTCTCGAAAATTTTCATTCTAGGTAATAAAGGTGCATGAATCACGAATATCGACATCTGGCAGAATGTGCTCAAACAAATTTTGGATGTACTCTTGAGTCACTGAGTTCCAAATTTCAGGAAGCAGAACTTCTATTTGTTGGAGTGTTCTACAAGGTATCCTACGTTTTTGAATTTACCACCCCATGTTCTCCCAAACATGTTCTATGGGATTCAATTCGGGAATTCTGGCTGGCCATCTTAAAATATCAATTTCGGCATTTTGCAGAAATTCTGTAACTACTCTAGCTGCATGAGGCCGAGCATTATCATGCATATAAATGGTCATATTGGTTTTCGCCAATCAATGGGCCAAAAGGAACAACATGAGGTTCAAGGATATCTGCGATATATCTGGCCGCTGTCATTCTTCCATTATTCACTAGGACTAACTCAGTTCGATCATGGAAAGAAATGCCTCCCCACACAATTACTGAGCCTCCTCCGAAGTTTTCGGTTTACCGGATATTGCATTTCTGACACCGTTCCCCAGGTCATCTGTATTCAGTCATGCGTCTATCATTCGATACTAGACAGAAGCTGTACCGAAAGAGAACATTCGATCATTCTGGAATACCCCAATTTGCATTTTCCCTCGCAAACTGAAGTTTTGCGAGTCGATACTCTCTGGTGAGATGCGAGCCGGTAGAAGCCACCCTTGGTCTGATATTGTCTTCTCTGAGCCTGTTCCTAACAGTTTGCAATGAAATATGCACATTTCTGGAAAGTGCAAGTTCATTTTGTAGCATTCTAGCCGTACAGTGCCGAAATCTTAGTGCAGTTAAACGAAGCCAACGATCATCAACTGGTGTTGTTATCCGATTTCTTCCCTTCCGGCCCTTCTTGCATATTCCCCTGTTTCGTGGTACCGATTATTGGCTCTTGGAATAGTGCTTTGGTTAACATTTAACAAGTTAGCCACGTAATGTTGGCTTCGCCCCTCCTCTAGAAGTGTTACAATTCTTACCACTTCATGATCATTCAAATAGCATCCAGGACGTTCAGCAGCCATTACAATAAATTCAAAGATATGAAAATCAACAAGAAACTCAGAAAATTTGCATTAATTTAGTGTGAAAACTGAAGAGAAATTGAATGAATACTGATAGTCAAATAAACTAATTCTTGTTTCAGACGTATATGAAATATGAAAACAAATGCTACTACATAGATAAGATTTTTTCCCCTCAAATGTCAAAAACATATGTTAACAAAGAAACTGTGATCAAGCTGTGGAACTTAGAATACCAGGTGATGTGACAATTTTTGTGGTGTGTGTATTTGTATATGGTGGACGTTTCTGAGCAGTCCATTCAGTTGACTTACCGCGTGGGAGGTATTTCTCGAAATAAATTTGTTCAGATTAGTGGTTATTCTGTACGAATAGTACGATGTTCTGTGATAACGCCAGTTTGTCTTTAGCATATCCACAAATGACTTATAGTGGACACCAAAGCATTTGCGAAATTTTGTAATGAGCCAGTTTCGAACAGAACAAGTGATAACAATTGCACATGTGTTTAAATTTACGTCTCACCGACAACACTCGTCAAATAACAACTAATTCAAATAAGTAAAGAGATGAAGAAGAAATATGAAAGAACAGTTTTTAATTTGATCGATCTGCACAAGATCTTTAATATAACATATGCCTTGATGAAAATGATGTGCATTCTTTGCTTTCATAAAAAAGTACTGCCAGAATGACAATGATTTTTTTTGCGATGTCGTGACACGGGACTTATGTAAACGAATATTTCTGTTTGACCCTTAAACTTTTTTGATGTGTGTTAATTGGATCATTTACTCGTAACATATTCAACATTCGTAGAATTGTTTGCAGATTAGAACAAAAACACGTGATCTACGATACTGAAAGACAATATTTAGTTGAATATGTAGGAGTGGAATGATTTATCATAATTATCTAAACGTTTTTGGAATGAAAACAGAGTTTTCATATGTCCAAATGTTCGAATGGCCGTTTCGTTTAAGTGGACCTTGACCTGACACAGTCATCAAAGATATAACTCGGTCTAGACAATCCAGAAAATATTTAAATATGCATATTCTTTTAACTGAAGAGACCAGTAATTTCGTTTCAAGATTTACCTCTGGTGTCAGGGCTATACAAATCCCCCCACAACCATTTGATTTTAGTCGCGCATAAATTAAACATAAGATTAAAATTCAAACTATCGTAATACGAAAATATTTTTTTTGTACGAAGGAGTTTTGAAAAGTATTGGTCTGATAAAAAAGATGCCTATTTCTCAGACCCCGCTAGATGATGATATTTTTCAACTTAATCGCAATCATGACATACATTTTTCAGATCGCTTTATTGCAGAGTTACCATTTTTATTGAAACATATATCATTGTATTGATTTTAGTCATCGCAACGATGACCAATTAGGAAAATCATTGTCTTGGTCTTATATGGGGTGACCTAGTTTGATCCTCTTTTCCAATATCATTGGGCCTCAAAGCCTAAATCACGTTCTTTAGCCAATTTTCAATTTCAGAGTGTTTTTCTATTATCTCAAGATCAGCTACTCCATCAGTTTGCTGCCTTCAAATGAAACCTAATGATATCTTCTTTGATATCTTCTTTCAATGTACCTGCCAGGCCAAGAGCCTGGAGTCTTTTAAGTTCCAGGGTCCGACACTCGAATAGAATATGTTCTGCTGTTTTATCTTGTTACAAGACATAGTCGGCTATCCTGGTGAATTATGATTACTTGTAGGTGATGACCTAGGTTTCTGTGTCCGGTAAAAAGGCCAACAATTTTTTTTATTTTTCTTTTCTCAATGACAGCTGTTCTCAAGTGAGTTTCTTGGAATATCTTATTTCTTGTTTTCATAAGATCCGTTGCAACTATAACACTATTATACATCGATTACAATTTCAGAGTGTGCTTACAACCACGGACTATGGAAATTATGTGATGTAATGGTACACTTAATAGCAACCAAAATTGTTGATTTCCTGGAATTTCGTTTGTGTAGCACCAAATTCTTCGTCAAATCTTTATATGACATCCCCAATAAACAAATATGATCTGAAATTCTGTGAAGACGTTCAGTTGACATGCGAGTGATTCCAGCTATTTCACTCACTTACAATCTGAGGATTTTACTCATTTGGCAATCATTTCAATAATTGAGGAGTTTTGTGCGTTGAGAAACGCCGAATTTTTTTCATTGGGCTCTTTTTTACACCTCTATTAACTGAGAAATCAACCAGAACTTTGGTAGCAAGCTACTCAGAATACTGAAAAATACGAATGCAGAATTAGACCTTCTAATGTAATCTCTGAGCCAAGTAGGAAACATTTCAGACATTGCAAACATCTCAGACGTATATTTGTATGCGAAAACTTGAGTTTTTGTTGAATTTGAGTTATGATTTTTATTACTACTTTTTTTATTTAATATTCTTGAATATTCGTCTCGTAAATATACGCAAATCTAAACATCACGATCATTCCGAATGTTTTCCTCTGTATTCTAAGTATTCAAATTAGCTGATAGTTCGGAATGTAAAACCACTTCGTCTAATGCAGTTTTTGTTCTTTTTTCTAATGAATATTCTAATTTACAAGAATGATGCAGAAATGCCAAGGTTGTATAGTGAAAAAATAGCTTCAAATATTGCATATTTAATGCAAATTAACAGTTTCTGCAGGTCCCACTGATATATCTTTTTGCAAAATATGCAAATTGGTTTTTATTCATGAATTTTTTGTTCTTTGGATAAAAGTCATCTGCATAGTCCGTAAGATATAAATTGTCTAAGGCACACATTTTCGACGGATTTTATTTGCCTTGATTGTTCAGGTAAAGTGCAATAATCGGATATCAAAAAGTGAAGAGGAAATAGATAAATGTCAAGGATAAAACTTCGAAAGAGTAGGCGAAAATAATGATGCTTCAAAAGTCGAATGGAGTACTTAAGACATATTTTTGTTTGCGTTATTGAGATTGATTAATGACTTTTCAATAAAAATCACCTTATTGATCATAAATTGATTCACGTTTTTGTATTATAATTTATGAAAGGTTATTTCCGTTTGTGTCTACAAAACTCTTCAATGAATTTTCATTCCCTGACTCTACATAGATATAATCAATACTTCATTTATTCTGACCACTTAACCTTCATAAGGTCTTCGGGTCAATTTTGACCCACTTTCGGATGAAAATGAAATTTTCTCAGAAAATAAGCGTTCATGAAATTCCACATTCTATGACTTTTAATTATTCGCTTCAATTTATTTATTATTGGAATAAGTTTATCAAAAATGCTTAAAATATTCCACATATGATTTTTATTATTCTAACGGTCTTCGGGTCAGAATTGACCCCAACTAATAACGAACGCACAGCGCATCTGTTATCATCCCAATTGTTTATGTATCGTATAACTTTTTGAATGAGACGTTCTTTTGTTCTACCCACACAAGTCTTAGTGTTATATTATAACATCAATCGAATAACACGTACCCTACTTTACAGTGGTGAAAACGTTATTTGCTTATAAAAAATGATAGACAATCAAATGGAAGCAGCGTTATTAGATGAAATGTCGAATAGTAATGAATCTTGTTCTAAAACACAAGATTATATCGAAGAAGCTGAATCATCTGATAGCTCGGATAGTGACAATGAATTAGTGCTTGTGCCAACAATGACGACAAAAAATGGACAAATAAAATATTCCAGAAACCCCGTCACACAGTCTTATAGAAGAGCTTCCAGAGAAAGCATAATGAACTTGACACCAGGTTTGACACGATACTCTTTCTCAAGGATTACCTTAGGAGAAAAATCCAGTTTTCAATTATTTCCCTCCACCTTTGATACACACCATATTGAAATTACAAGTACCGAAAGCTTATGGGATAGTGAGAACGGCAGACCTATTTTTGGGGCAGTCATGCCACTAAAAAATTTCAAAAATTGTCAAGGTTGATTAGGTTTGACAATAGAGAAACTCGATTCGAACGACGACTGCTGGATAAATTTACTCCAATTCGAGATCTGTGGAATCAGAGGGTTTATCTTTTGCCAAAATTTTATAATCCTTCTGAAAACGTTATAGTAAATGAGCAGCTTGTAGCATTCAGAGGAAGATGTCCATTTCGACAGTACATGCCATCGAAAGTAGCTAAATATGGCATCAAATTTTGGGTTCTATGTGATTCTGCCACAAGTTACGTTTGGAATGTCCAACCCTACACGGGCAAAGCAATAGGAGGTGTGCCTGAAAAAACCGTAGTCCGTAGATTTGACTCGCGGCCGGAGAGGGCCGCGGTGGATAATTTTTTTACACCACATCAATTTGGACAGAAACTATTAGAAAAACAGATCACTGTAATAAGGACTATACATATGAATAAACCGGAATTGCCTCCAGAAATAATAACAACAAAGTGAAGACCGTTTTATTCATCATGTTTTGCTTTTACCAAAGATACTTGTTTCTTACATACCCAAAAAAAAATAAGTCGGTGAATATTTTCAGCACTGGCATCACAAACTCAGAATTGAGTAATCGCGAAGACAAAAAGTCTGTGATAATATTAGACTACAACAAGTGCAAGGGTGGCGTGAATACACTCGATAAAACTCTCTCCTGTTACAGTTGCAAAAGAAAAACAAAACGTTGGCCTCAAGTGGTATTTAGTCACATGGTAGACATATCAGCCTACAATGCTTTCATATTATTCACGGCTGCCAATAGCAGCTGGAAGGAAGGTTGCTCAGAAAAACGGCGACACTATTTGGAAAATGTAGGTATGCAATTTGTTACATCGTATATAAAAACAGGAAGTCATTACCGGGGATACCTTTTTCAATAGAAATTCCAAAAAAGCTCCTTCAATCTAGTGACAATGTACAAATTCCATCAACTTCCACCCAACGAGAGGAAAACAACACTTGTACAGCTAAGTAGGCTCCCAAAAGAAGTCGCTGCCAACTATGTGCTAAAACTGACAATAAAACACCTTTGATCTGTAGATTGTAAGAAATTCGTATGTAAAAAACATTCTAATACAGTTGTTCTATGTACCCAGTGTAATATGATATTTTATTTACATTTTTTTTAATTACTGCTCAGTCTCTTTTTATGAAAATATCTAACAACATAGTATATTCTTTTTATATTAGACATAGAAAATTATAATTTTACAAAAATTAATAGTAATTCTGTAGAAATAAATATATATGTCAAATGAATCCATCAAACAATTTATCTTAATTTTTTTGTTCATTTTTCAGTATAATTTTACTACTAAGCACGGCACGTTTGTAAAATTAAAGACCTTATGAAGGTTTAGAAAGAGGACGTAAACGAGTTGAGAATCAGGTGGGATAAGCAGGAAAAATGTGACGCGATTTTCCGAGAACTTTTTTCCGATAGTGACAATTTTTTGGGTAAGGTCGTAGTATTTCCTCTCAAAAATGCCGTATTCGCGTTCGACTGAAGTTAGGGGCGTCAGCTCGCCCGACTTCGTCGGCTATAGTTCGGAAGCAATTTTATTCAAGAGAGAAAATTCATTCCCTACGAATGGCGAATCGCTTTTCATCCGGTCGAAATATTAGAAAACAATGCGTTTTCGAGATCTTCTGAAAAACTCACTTCTTTCTGCTAAATGTGTACCGAATAGGCGAGACATGTTAACAATATAAGAGAAATAACCATTAAAACTTTCCTGCATCATGGCCAGGGCCACATAATGTAACATACATATCAGTACAATTAAATTAGATGAAATCAAACAAAACAAATATAGGATAATTAATTAAAATGTTCATATAAAAGTATTCCCTGATGGAATAATTATATATTTAAGTTGTGCCTTGATCTTGGCCCTAAATATTTTTGAATTATTAGTGTTCTTTATATGATCTGGAAGGTTATACATATTCACGCTCAGATACACATAGTTTGCCTGCGTTTGGCTCAGACTTGTCGTTTGGGTAATCAGGGTCTCACAGTTCCTCGTTCCATATCCATGGTTCTGATTTTAGCGAGTACAGTCGTTTTTGTTGGCATGAACAAACAGGCAAGTACGTAAGTCGTCGCCACAGTTAGTATTCCTAACTTCTGAAACAGAGGCTCACAGCTCGTTCTGTGTGGGACTTCCATTATAGCTCGTATGGCCCTTTTTTGTTGCAAAAAGTTGCGCGAAAGCCCGGGGAGGCCTCCAGAGTAGGCTACCATAAGTCGCATGGTAGTTTAAATGTACATAGTAAGTAGGTATCGCAGCATCTTGTTTTACCAAGTTGCTTAACCCTCTGATTGAACATATGGCGGAAGTTTCTTGCACACGCTCTTCACAAGATTCGTCCAATTCAGTTAGCTATTCAGGTGGAATTCTAATAATTTGACTGGTGTTCCGCCATCGGAGTTCAGTGGAAATATTTTTGTCTGAGTTTTTTCTAGATTGAGCCTCAGGCCATTAGTCTTAATCATATCCTGCGGCATTGTTCATGAATTCTTCAGCAGTTCTATTTAATTTGTTTCTGTCTTTGTCACTGCACACAATGGTAGTATCGTCCACATACATCGTTACTCTGTAAGATTTTATATATTCAGCAAGGTCGTTGATATATAGGCAGAACAGTAGTGATTCAAGTATAGATCCCTGCGGTACTCTAATTTTCAGGCTCCTTTCTCTTGATGTTCATCCTCACCAGGCAACAACTTGTGAGCAATTCTTAAGGTAGGATCGCAGAATGTTGAAAGGTGTTCCTCTGACTCCCTCAAAATATAGTTTGTTTAACAACATACCATGGCTCACACTGATAAAGGCTTTGTTCAAATCCAAGCATTTAAGCAGAGTTTCGTCCCTACTTTCCCAATACTCTACAATGATCTTTATTATATCTATAATGGCTGTTATAGTGGATTTATTGGGACTGAATCCGTGTTGTACTAGGGAAAGAATATTGCCTGTTTCCATTTAGTGTTCAATTATCGCCTTTAGTAGACCTTCCTTTCCCTTTTTTTTTCGACACTCTTTTATGGTTCGTTCAGGATATTTTCTTCATGTTCAACGTTAATTTTATAACTTCAGATTCCATCATTGAAATTTCATTTACCTAAATCTCGTAAGAAAATACTGGTAACGACAAAGCGTGTCGTTTAATTTCCTTGTAGTCCCTTTAAGCTTCAATTCGCCTCCGAAGAAACGGCGCGAAATATATCAGATTGTAATGTTAAGGTTCATTCAAATCGCAAAATGGATATACTTGGTCAGTCAAATAATCTGAAACGTCCTTCTGATTTGACGGGAGGTTGAACCATCTCAACACAGTAGAGAATAATTTTCAAACTCTAGTTAATAAATGGAACCTCACATAATTCACTGCTGGTAAAAGTTTGCTTTCACTGTAAAAGTTTTGGCCTTTTTCCGTCACGATCCAGATGAGTCTCTACTTCGGTACATACGGTTGATGCTACATGGAAGGTGCGAATTACTATGTGAGCCATTTCTTAAAGGAATGCTGGCGACATTCATTCTATACTCATCACCGTTTTTTGCCAAATCAATAACAGTAACGGTATTCTTGATATCGAACCACTTCTGCAAGTTTTCCATCTGAGAAAAACTTTTCGGTCCAGTCCTCGTTTTCATTCGATCTTTCCTTTCATAAAAAACCTTTCGTTTTTTGATTTTTGTCACAAGAGTAGGCGATCTGCTCATTTTTCTAAGGACCTCTCAGTTCGTAACCTTGTCCCTGTTGTTAGTATACATCTGCACAGCCACATCTCAAAAGCCTCCATTATGTTGCCGGTTCCAGAGTCCATGCCTAGTAAACGTACGAAAGAATCGGCATGATTGAGTGATATGACGTTGTTATATATCAAAGATTTAAATTTGAAAAAAATTATCATTTTTGTTTTCATTTCGGCATTAGGTTTTCTGTTTTCCGTGAGGCAGCAAACTAGATACTTTTTTATTCCCAACTCTTGGTAGGAGGTAATACCTGTCATAGCACATGTGTAGTCACTTAAGATGATTTTATGTATGTGTTCACTCGCTTCTTGAAAAGGGCCAAATTGTAAGTTATCGGAAAGACGTTGGATGGAAGCTTATTCCACAGTACATCAGTCCTGTAAACCAAAAAAAACATATAAAGAGAGGTACGTGGCGTTGCTGATTGGACTGTCCCCTGATAAGAGTTTTTTCGCAACCTGATTCTTTCCGGAAGCAAGCCTTTCAGTTCTTCAGAGCATTTAACATGAAATATCTATAAAAAAGAGAAAGATCAGCAACAGATCGACTCTGAGTGAGAGGTCGGAGATCAGGCTCCGGGTGGTCGATGATATGTACTGCTCTTTCTGCACACTATCCAATAGATATGATGAACTTTTGGGTTCCAGACATGGGAAAATGAACACTGAGTTCAGAAGAAGCAGATTTGGTAATGGATGACACATCCAGCAAATTTCAGTGTTGAGTGTGATGACGATTAGATTCATATTTTTTCTGAGGCAATTATATATCCTTCCATGATTGAAGGAGGTTCTCCAGCAGTGACTCTTCTGTAGAATGTTGTCGATTGCGTCTTGTTCGAGTTAAAATTGACCAAGTTCAACTGGCCTCACTATGATATCTTCTCCATCTGTATCGGGTTACGTGTTCAACTGGTTGTTGGATGTATATAAAGACTGGTGAGAAGACTATATTGTTATTACTACAAGATATAGCTTTTGGTTTGTTGGTGGTCATGTTGCCTTCCACTTCTTTGCTTGCATTTTGGACTCTGTTTAGTTGGAACTGCTTATCATTTGGGACATCTGTTACGAGAATCGTATCATCTGCGTATCTGATCTTGTTGATCCTATGTCATTGACTTTGAGACCCTTTTCGACCCCATTCGGGGCTTTTCTGAGGTTTTTCTCCGAGTCAAGGTTGAAGAAAAGTAGTATAATTTGCATCCTTGTGTCACAGACTTCTTTCTGTTGTCAGTAACCCTGTTTCTAACTTTTATCAGGACCTAGAGCCTAATCAATTTTTATTTTCTTGTGAACTTTAATCAAGTCTTTTTTAAGTATCTCTCACCTCTCCAGCTTTTTCTTTTCTTTGACCATGATAGAGCGCTGAAATTTAAACACCTCGCTTACCTAGGTTTTCCAAATAGTTACTCTTGTTCTTATTTCATGATCGGCTTGTTAATTCCAGGCGACAGTTTCGAGCTACTGCAATATTATTTTGGTCTTATCATGTCTCTCATTTTTTTAAGGTATGTATCATGTATCATGTTTATCCTCAATTCCTTCAATTTTTCATAATTTGTTGCTGGCAACATTTCTTTTGTGACGACAATTTTTTCTTATAATGATTAGCTGTATGATTATCCTTGATTTTTCGCCTCCTTTCCTTTAGTTGCACTATTTTGTTTGTCATTATATTCTGCCTCTTCTCCATCTCTTTATCTACTATCTGCTTTTTTGTTATTGTTTTGAGATTTTGAAATTGATCCAGACAGTTTCTACCCATTTGGAAGTTCCATCGCTGTTAACCGTCACTCTATTATGTTCGCACATTTCTCTTTAATTTTTGGTTATACAGAATTGTGGTGTTGGGTATCTTCGATATTTGTGAGCGTCAGGCTTTTGTGCTTTATATATAACTTTTACATATTCCGCCGCGCCGCATTATGTAGCTATACTTTTGATGGTTATGTTGTCTCTTTAATTTCTCATCCTAGTGTGGTGGCTTCCAAGAGTAAAGACTTCTCTTAGAAACTGAAACCATGTGTTCGTCAACAATTAAGTTTCATTCTTGACATAAATGTACTACTGGGATGCCTTTAGCATTTCTAATAACCACTCAATAACCTCCTACAACAGTTCCCTTTCTAATGTTTTCATTAAAGTCTCCTAGAATGTTAGTCATGTGAATTTTCTTGGTAATTGATATTACTTCTTCTTTTTTCTGATAGAAATTCTTAACGTTCCCATCATCACTTTCTGATGTGTCTGCATAGAATTTATTAGGTGATGTAGCCTGCATTGCCTTGGACTGCCAACAACTTCGAGTATTCATCCAGGTGTCCCTATGTTGTTCCGCTAGCCAGTCCCCCAGCCTTACCTCAACAACACAAAGCGAGATACTGACCGCCGGAACAAGTCCTATTTGAGCATTTTTAGTTTCTAGCCACGCCAGCCTATTCGCAATCTCGTTTCCTCTGATCCTAATTTGACCCGAAACTCAGAGGAGACGTATATGGTAGTTTACCACCAGTTAGTGCAATACCTGAACGCATTCCCAGATCACCCTAGAAGTAAACCTTCAAGCACAGCCAAGTATTGCCATGATCTCCGATAAGAAACCGTTGTATGTTTATCCAATGGGAGGTAGAAACCCCTCCCATTTCTCCGGCACTAAACCCCGCTACCTGATCCCTCTTTGTTCTTCGAACCATCCGTGTACCAGATGTACCCTCCACCTGGGAAGGATTCCTTCCTTTCGTCTCTTGTTTGGAAGGGATTTTCACGTCGATCGTATCACCAAGTGGTACCTCGGTATGGTTTTATCTAGTCTCTGTTAACAGCTTCAGGAAACACGTTACGTCTCACACTGAATACTAGCGGGCCCCCATCATTCCTACAATACCCATTTCTTGACCATCTTATTTTGCTTATTTCCATGATATCGTTTTACAATCTGTTGAGCTCCAGAACTGCATTTGCTAGTTTAACTGTCTGAAAAAGCCTGTTGCCATACCAGTTTCAATGTTTATTTTCGTGTCAAACATTTTCTCATTCTCCACTACGAATCTGAATATCACTTAGGCGTGACTGCTTGTACATTTCACACTTCAAAGCTCGCATAACAGATGACGTTGATGGTCAAAGTTCATTTTTATGATGGTTTCCTAGAGAAACGCAAGGTTTGGTGGGATTGGACATCTTTTCAAGCTATCTGTATTTTTTGGAATCTGGAACAGTATGGCTTGCCTAAATACCGTTGCAGACATGCTCTAACCTGACCTAAAACGACAAAGGCTGTGAATTCAGCCTTGAACAGCTCTGTTGAACATAGGAAAATTCGCTTCAGAAAATCTTTTAGTATGCATAACTGAATTGAAAACTTTATTCAGGGAACAAAATTCAACGTTTCGTGGAATATTAAATATCTTTCCCTGAAGGAGCTTATTTTCCGATTCTCCCTTCATAATCATCGTCAATCAGGGCCACACAGCAGTGGTATGGTTAGTTCGGAACTCGTGAATAGAAGCAATAGACTGCAGTTTCGGTTTCATTTAACCTCGTTAGTATTGCATATCCATTCACAACACCTGGCCAGACTGCCACCTATCTCAATCCGTTAGAGCGCATCAAGACATGTAAATCTCCTTCAACGAACTGACACAAAGGACACTTACCATCGCCACCGGGAAACCATGAAAATAAAAGATAGATGTCAAACTGAAAAATTCAAAAACTCATACGGTTCGATTATTTACCGCAACGCTACACACTGTGTCTGCGAGAAAGCGATATGTCGAAAACCTAACGCTCCTTATACTTGTACAGGTGTACATCATATCTCAATAATGACCTAGGAAAGGTTGAATATTGTTTCCTGAATAAATGTCTTCAATGTGTTTCCAAATACAGCGGTAAATTTTGCATTATTTTTGAGATATAATAAGTAAATTATTAGAGGCTTTGAAAGTAAATAGGAAACTTAAATAACTATGTTTAGGCCAAAACAAGTATACTCAGAATGCCTATACCCTATGTTATTGTACCGATACCATTTATTCCATGCTTTTGTCTTGTCGGTGTAGGTGATAATTGTTATAGAATAAACACTCTCTTCGATCACCGTTTTATTTAAGAATCATAACAAGGCAAGTTGACCATGAGTAAGTGCTACCCTTGACCTATTGATCTCATTGCATGGTATATTCCATATAAAATAATACTACATTATTATGTAGCCCAGCGTTCCAATTCAACTGCAATTCTGACTCGTTCAATATTCTGTGGACAGCCCTTGACCGGGCAACCAAATTCTGACAAGAATTCTGAAATAGCCCACTACATTTTAATTTTATTATAGTCATATGAAATTGGAGTTTTAAGATCATAAGATCACAGTCAGAAACGACAGAAATTAGCGCTTTCAACTGATTAAATTTGAAGTGATAGCAGTGTTTTTTATTGAAACCTGCTAGTAATTTGGAAGATATGATGGGTGTTTCAATAAACTAGTTGATTAGTTTTGGAAAATCGTTTATTTTAAAACTGTCCTATGTGACTCGTGTGACGTTACATACAAGTGAGCATGCTTATAAAGCAGTGCATCTTAAGCTGAAAAGGAGTCCAAGATTTGATATTTGAGAAACGCGGATTGGTGAAAACCATATTGCGATATCTTCTACCCTTTTTGAAATATCTGTAGAAATTGATATATTACAGACAACAGAAAATGGCGTAACTCTTTTGATTTAGTTTATTTTTTCAGGGCAAATGAAATGCGTTTCATGAAAACATTTTGACTCGAAAAGTTCTGGAGATGTGTCCTATAGCTTTCTTATTCTATGAGTGTACCATAGAATATTCCATTTGGAAAAATATAGCTTTTCAACAATATAAATGATTTTATAATATATTATATAATTTGTACTTGAAATAACATTATACTCAATAAAGTCCACGTATGCATCATATTCAACCTTAAAACTATTCTCTATGAAATAGCAGTGAAATTCATTTGTGATTATTTTGGAATCAAAACTTTACAGGAGAAGAATTCATAATATGTATTAACAAGAAGGAAAGTTCGAAGGAGATCATGTCACAAAAATGAACTATATTCCGATATACATTGCGCCATAATTATAAACGCATAATTTCAATATTTCAAATTTCTGTTTTGGTAGGCAACTAATTACACATGTTTTCTTTCCGGTATGTCCGGACAAAATTCGATGTTTTTTTGGTGCACATACTTTTCTCATGAGAAATGAAATGAGATTTCGCAAGAAATCACCACATATTGATAACAACAGTTGTTGATGAATTTTTGCGAGTAACGTTTGTGGTTGAAAATTTTGATTTTCGATAATAATACAACGAGAATTACGAAATTTGACCACGGCAGAATGTGCTGAAGCATTTGTGTTAGATGACCTAGGTTGGACTTATACAAGAATAGGCCAAAGGCTCGGGATGTCCCCCCAACAGTTTTCGAACGATCCGTAGATACAGGGAGGCTGGTAGTAATGAAATGAGACCTGGGCAAGAACGATCTCGGGCAACAACGGTAATCCATGATCATAATTTAAAATTTCCTTGTTGGGAAAAAGGTTCGCAACTGCTGGTGTAACGTGGTAAAATCACGTCACAACAATTTGAATTGAAACACCTGATTCCAGTCAACCCTCTATCTGTGTCATGCCACTGGTTAACAGTCTGATGCGCATAATCCAGCTGTCAGATGATTTGCCCTACCGACTTTGATTCAGGAAGATTCATCACTTTCTTTCTTCTGCCAACCTTCAAGCTTATTATTAGTTCTCGAAAATCATCGTTGATTGTATTTGAAATTAGCAAATTATATAAAAGTTCTCTAGTGAAAATTAGAGATATATCTTATCTTAAATACTGTGTAGTGACCTATATCAAAAATATAGGGTAAGTTGAAAGTTCATATAGCAAAATGCCGCACTTAACCTTGAAAATCTGATTTTTAATTAAATTAAAATCTTTTTTCTATTAACTGCTTGCTATTAGAAATTCAAATTCTGCTTTACAGAATTTGTCTTTTTCTCACGATGGATTTCATAATCCTATTTCTTCAGTTCCCACAATTTTTTAGAATGACCTTGATAGACATCTCATTGATAAACTCGATCAAAATAATTTTTCTTAGTAGAAAACGACAAAAGTAACTCAAACTCCAATATTCACTCATTATTTCCCTCATTTTCAAGTAGTTTTCGTGAAATTCTCATGTAAATCATAAAATTCTTTCAAATTTTCAAAATGGTTGCCAAACATCTGTAATTCTTTGTAAATAGTTTTTGTAGATGTTTACTCGCTTTTATGTAGCTTCTCTTTTAATTGTAAATAGTTCTTGTAGTTGCTTCTTCGCTTTTTATGTAACTTATCTTTCAATTCTATGACCTACCTGAACAGCTAGCATAAGTTTACTTTTTAGAATTCATGTAACTTCTGTTAATTCTTATCTTCAAATAATGTTAGACTCACATTATTTTGTTACTTCAAATTCCCTGGTGAAGCTGGCTGTTAGGTGTTACGAGCATAGAATATCTTGCTGATACATGTCTAATTCGTGAAATTCAGTCGTAGGTGGAGATTCGTAGGTGGAGATTCGTGGGTGGAGATTCGTGGGTGGAGATTCGTAGGTGGAGATTCGTAGGTGGAGATTCGTAGGTGGAGATTCGTAGGTGGAGATTCGTAGGTGGAGATTCGTAGGTGGAGATTCGTAGGTGGAGATTCGTAGGTGGAGATTCGTAGGTGGAGATTCGTAGGTGGAGATTCGAAGGTGGAGATTCGTAGGAGGAGATTCGTAGGTGGCGATTCGTAGGTGAAGAGTCGTAGGTGGAGAGTCGTAGGTGGAGAGTCGTAGGTGAAGAGTCGTAGGTAGAGAGTCGTAGGTGGAGAGTCGTAGGTGTAGAGTCGTAGGTGGAGAGTCGTAGGTGGAGAGTCATAGGTGGAGAGTCGTAGGGGGAGAGTCGTAGGTGGAGAGTCGTAGGGGGAGAGTCCTAGGTGGGAATTCCTAGGTGGAGATTCTTAGGTGGTTAATTTATATCTGAAGCCCAGAAATCTAGATGAATCCGAAGTTGAAATAGAGGTTTTCACTCCATAAGGATACAAGAGACTTTTGGACCTCAAGATCAACGACTTCTGCCTCAACTGTTTCTACAGGACCAATAATCTTTGACTATCACCAAGATAAGCGAATTAATTGTACATATAAGGAGTAGCATTTGTTGATATTGTTTGTTATAACTTTTACTTACAATTATAATATGTAATTAAATATCTGAGCAAAACTTCCTTGAATTTTCTTCCAAGATTTCAGTGACAATTATTGAATTAGAGTCTCATTGCTCATATTTCCCTGGCCTTAACCAGTAAAGTTTTCCTTGTTACACGTAAAGTTATCAGTATAGTTACATTAGGCATCATCAAATGCAAAATGCGAAAGAACAGTGGAGTGAAAATCAGCACTGAAGCGATACAATAGCGCCTCAGGGAATTTGGATTGAGGTCTCGTGTCACAGCTCGAATCCCAGCTCTAACCACAGCACATCGAAGAACTCGATTAAACTTTGCCAGGGAATTTGTTAATTGGTTAGAAGCTGACTGGGAGAGAATTTTGTTTATAGATCAGTCCAGATTTTGTCTTCTTTATTACCATCGATGTTCTCTAGTGTACATATGTCGAAATGAGAGATAAATCAGTGCAACTTTTTACCTGCCTATGGTTTTGGTGCAGGTTCATTTATGGAGTGGAGAGGAATTTCTTTGAACGTCTAAACTGATCTGATCCATCGTAAATAATGAAATCCTCGATGCTTATACAGACATTTCAGAGGAACATGTTGTACCATTTGCGGCATACATTGTATGTGAACTTTTTGTTCATGTATGATAACGCTAGACCTCAAACCTATCTGTGTCTGGAACATTCTCAATAGAAAATTAAGAAGCCAATAAAACCTGCCAGCTACCGTGAATAAGGTTCAGAACAGACTGATCGAAATTTGGAACAAAATGGATCAGGATGCTATAAGATCATTGATTTCGAGTATGAATCGTAGAAGTTATGCAGTAATTCTCGTCAGGATTGGAAGTACTCGGTATGAACCGGTTTTTGGGGACTTTGATTTCTCCCAAAAGTTTCATTTTTCATTGTAAGTTTTATTTAATTCTCTATGAGTACCATTTTCATTCAAATTGTACGTAAGCATTCCTTAGTGCTGATAGATTACTGGAAGAATAATTCTTCAATTTATCAAAACTTCTTCCAAATGAATTCGAAATTTTGATTTTGTGCTTTAAGGGGGTATTCTGGTCTAGAGCCCTACTTTTTGGATACTTTTAGGATAAAAAAAAATAAAAATAATTCTACTACCCACATTTTTATACAATATTTATTGATTTTTAAAGTATTTAAAAAAAATGAAGAAAAAAGTCAAAAATTCATCCAGTGGATGGTGAAGTGGGGGTTGCCAGTCAAATGGTGCTCCTTGGTTGACATGATTCCAACCCTAAATCGAACAAACGAAAAAAATTCTTAATTAGTAAAAATGTCGATATCTCTAGGATCTTGGCAGAAAGAAAATTCACAGAATGGTGTCCACTTGAAAAAAAATTTTTTCACCCCTGTTTTTCGACCTTTACGAGTTTTTTAAAAATACTTCGAATTAAAATTTTTCAAAATAGAAGTTCCATTAATGATTAATCAGCGATCCCATATCCATAGATTGGACGATCTTCTTTCTCAAAATGAGATTTTATGAAGTTCTTTCTTTTGAACGAGCTGTTCTGCCTGCATTTGAAGCGGCAGAAGCTCGTAGTTCAGAGCGATTAATCCTCAACTCCTTACGTCTAACAGCAAATGTGTGAGCTTCAGTACCAACGATGATGCCCATAAGTGCCATTATATTTAAAATCTTTAAAAATCCTTCATTAAAAATAGCAACGGCTAAATAATTTGCAAATTCTATGGTTTGGGTTCCAGCGTGAATATGCTTTGGAGCAAAAGTCCATATCAAGGAATTGAGGGATTCATTATTATTTTGTGTTTCGGATTCTAAACATTGTTCAAATAAATCATCAGATGATAAGCTGGTATAAATGGGCTTAATTATATCCAACACTTTAACATCCAGATGAGGGTGTTCGTGGACAAAGCCTTCAAGGGTGTTGTTGTCTGCTGCTTGTGATCCTTTACACCAACTTGATGTAGGGCAGTAAATTTTTTGTGGATCCCCGTCACTTGAACTTCGATGGTAATAAGTAGCCCGTATTTCAATTTTCAAACACTGCACTCAGTCAGGATGCCGACAAATTGCCAGACCATAGTATAAACTCAGCTCATTGATAACTTTATCTGCCAATTTACCAGCTTCTTTGTCGCCAATACCAATATTCTCTTTCTTTGCTTTGCGTAACCTAGCGTAAACTAACCTAACCCATACGTTTTCGGACATGCCCAACACACTCTTTTTTCACTACAACTGGATTATTACCATACGGGCCCATATCAAGAATATTTTTGAATGTCTTGGAGTCTCCATCTCCAATATATTTGAAATATTTTACTCCGTGCTTCTCGACCGATCTACTGAAAATTTCAACCACACAATCACCTCTATTTTTCCCGCACTTCCTGGGTGATAGATGGTGCATGAATCTTCATGTTCTTTATACCAATCTTGATAAGCTTGAGGATCATAGTTGTCCTTAACTCTCCACAGATTACGAACTTGGCAAAAGCTAGATTTTACGACAGTATCGACAACTTTTTCACTGTATTTATCAACTAGGATTGTAACGACAAACAGTGAAGTGAATCCTCGCTTCCCGGTACCATCTCCAAAAACCGTCTTCTGGAAAACATCTGCCGTACATTGTGTGATCACTCCGCTCGTCCGGCTTAGGTGCTGAGTCACCAAATCCGCTGTATCTCCCAAAATGATTCGAATTTTGAAAAATTCTGTGAGCATACTTTTGAAAGTCTAACCTTTGATAATATACAAAAAAGCAATTTCTTCAATTTTCTAGCCCAGAATACCCCCTGCCTCAGTTTATCGACAGTGTTCTGGGTAATCTTTCCACATTACTTCAATGATTCATTTTATAATCGGCATCACTTGGAAGACTGAACCTGGCCATCGGGGCTCTCTCGGTCAAACAGAGATGGAATGTGAGAAAATATCGCAGGTTATGTATTTTTTTATTATCTCCTTAGTCCCTTTCATGACCTTGATTGCTATGTAGAATCTTTTCTTAGATTTGTTTAGACATATAAGAAGTTTGATTGTTGGAATATTTTTCTGCTGGTTTTTTTTTTCCATTGTTACGGATTCCTGTCCCAAACCCCCTTCCTTTCACTCTTGTTTTTGAAAATCATGGAATACAAGAGAGAATGAAGTGGCTAAGCTGAAAAACTTTTGGTACTCTTTATATTGCTAGTGCAATAGCGAGAGGGAAACGAGTTTTTTCTTCAGGTTTTTCATTTTTACATTTCCTGAGCTCACACTTGTGTTTTTTCTGACGCACACCAAAATTATAGATATAAGCTCTTATTGTAAATACAATTATTCAAATATTTGTAAATCCTCTCTTTTCAAAAGAATATATATATATATATATATATATATATATATATATATATATATATATATATATATATATATATATATATATATATATATATATATATATATATATATATATGAAAAACAGAAAAATCTCATACAAATATTTGCATCAAGATTCAAAGTCTTCATTTACCGCATAAGATTCATAATAAAAAAATAAAAGAATCGACAAACATTCATATCAGCAATGATAGATATTCAATATGAGAGGTCAATTAGTTCGGGAACGACTTCACCTATTTAGTTTTGATCCTCATTACGGGGGAGGGAATTTACTTCAAAAATTGAGGTGTTGGAAACTGATGCGACGTACTGAGCAGCTTCGTCTTGTTGGAAATGTAATTTTCGTTCAAGTAATAAAGGATTGTTTTCTAGTTTTTCTATTATCAATCGATCGATCGCATTTTCCAACATATCAGATAAATTTCTCCTTTTAAATTACCAGGAGTAAGCCGAGGTCCAATGAGGTGGTCTCCTCTAACACCTCTGCTTGAAATACATAATAATTGCTATCGCTCTGAAATCAACAGTTAATTTAACCTTACCTCCCTATAAAGTCAGTGCCTAGGCGTTTATTAGCTAACAAACCATTCTATGTAAGTATACAGGGATATCCACCGGGACCGTTTGTTTAAAACTTTTTAAGTTCCAATTACAATATCAAGCTGAAATTTTATACGCGGCCATAACTAGCGATTTTCAATTGGAGTGAAATATTTTCGAAGTGATACCATTTCCGGTTATACCGGAAGTGGGTCATCACTGTGTTATTTCAAATGGCAATGTACCTTTTTTATTATACATCTAGAACCGACATTTGAGCAAGGCATTAGATACCCAAGTTGTTGGCACTTATCTGTCAAAACTTTTAACAGATTCAATTATTTTTGTTATAAACTCGATTTTTGAGGAACATTTGGAAGAATTGTAGCTCGTAGATCTTTTGCACTACAGACACAATTTTTGCTTGGGTGGATAGAAGAAGGATCAAGGAATTTTTTAAGCAGTCTACACATGTCAAATGTTTATTGCGTTGTTTTGTATGATTTTTTCAATTTGGCCTTTTTCAAACAGGAATAACTCAATTTTTCAAATGGCACGTGCCAATTTTTATATCGCCATCAGATGAAGCGTCAAATTTCAGATGGAATTGTATCAGCATGTACTATACCCACCTCTTATAGTTCCGAAATGATTTGGGAATATATTGAATTTTGATGATTTTGCAAGAACTAACAGAGAATGCTTCGAAATATTTGAATCAAGTAGCTGAACTGGCTGCGCTCACCTGACAGGTGCCTAAAATTAATATACTTGTCACTTCGTTCATTCGAATTTGATATTTCAACAAACAATTGTTGGTAATTTGAAGTGAAAATTTTTGAAAAACACCAGATTGATAATAAAATGGCTGATTATTCAAACGAGGATATGTTTAATCTCTTTTTAATTCATGGCGAATGTCAAAAAGTGGTGGATAGAACTTGCAGGCAATTCAATAACCAATTTCCAAATTTGGCGCCTATAAGTAAAACGAAATTTCGAAGGATTACAAGCAATTTCCTGCAATTTGCAGGAACAAAATACATAGGAACTAGAAGAAAACCAATTCTCGAGGACGACGACAATCAAATTAATACGCTATCGTATTTTCGTGCCAATCCACATGCGTCCATTAAGTCAGCATCAATGGATACTGGATTGAGTTATACTTCCATTCAAAGGATCCTTAAGAAACATAACATGCACCCGTATTCTTTTATCAGACTACAAAAATTGAAACCAACTGACCTTCCCAAGCGGCTAAATTTCTGTGAAAGTTTATTAATTCGGCTTCATGAAGATGAGACAATTCTGGACAAAATTATATGGTCTGATGAAGCCAAGTTCATTGAGAGTGGAATATCCAACAGGAGAAATCATCAAAAGATCCACATTTCATTGAGGTTATTGATTTCCAAAATAAATTCAGCGTGAACGTTTTTGCAATTTTACTAAATGATTTGTTGGCTTATCACATTTATGAGAAGAATCTTAATGGACAAAGATACCTGGAAATTTTGAGAGGAACAAACAACAAACAAATTTTTTAGATGGATTACTCCTTAACATTCTGAGGGATTGCTATTATCAAATGGATGGTGCACCAGCACGTAAAACACGAGCTGTAGATCGGCAGCTAACAGAAATGTTCGAGGATAGATGGTGGGGTAATAAAGAACCAAATTTATGGCCTCAGAGTTCTCCGGACATGACGCCTCTTGATTTTTATTTATGGAGCAAAATCAAGAGTGAAGTGTATCTTATTCCTGTAAGAAGTAAAGAAGAGTTACTAGAGCGCATTCATAATGCTTTTCATAATATTGGTCCTGAGAAAACTAGGAGGGTAACTCATCATGTTCGTATACGAGCTGTCAAGTGTATCGAGCAAAATGGAGCCCATATTGAACATTTATTCAGATCGTAAATTAGTTTTCTCCTATGATGTTTGCTATAATTTATTCGTATTAATGTAATTATCTTCGATGATTGGTTTTCGCTTAGTTCCTACAATTTTTATTCATCCGAATTGTAGAAAATTGCTTTTAATGCTTCGAAATTTTATTTTACTCATAGACGGTAAACTTGAAAATTGGTTATTGAATTGCCTGCAATTTCTACCCACTACATTTTGACATTCTAAAATGAATTAAAAAAAGATTAAATATATTTTCGTTTGAATAACCAGTGGTTTTATTCCAAATGTGTTGTATATTTTGGATATTTTCAATCTGAAATAACGACAATTCTTGTTGAAATATCAAATTCGAATGAACGAAGTGGCAAGTACATAAATTTTAGGCACCTGTCAGGTGAGCGTAGCCAGTTCAGCTACTTGATTCAAATATTTCAAAGCATTCTCTGTTAGTTCTTGCAAAATCATCAAAATTCAATATATTCCCAAATTATTTCGGAAATATAAGAGATGGGTATAGTACATGCTTATACAATTCCATTTCAAATTTGACGCTGCATGTGATGACGATATAAAAATTGGCACGTGCAATTTGAACAAAAAAATGAGTTATTGCTGTTTGATAAAGGCCAAATTGAAAAAATCATACAAAACAACGCAATAAACATTTGACATGTGCGAATTGCTTGAAAAATTCCTTGATCCTTCTTCTATCCACCCAAGCGAAAATTGTGTCTGTAGTGCAAAAGATCTACGAGCTACAATTTTTTTAAATTTTCCTCGAAAATCGAGTTTATAACAAAAATAATTAAATCTGTCAAAAGTTTTGACAGATAAGTGCCAACAACTTGGGTATTTTATGCCTTGCTCAAATGTCGGTTCTAGATGTATAATAAAAAAGGTAGATTGCTATTTGAAATGACAAAGTGATGACCCACTTCCGGTATAACCGGAAATGGTATCACTTCGAAAATATTTCACTCCAATTGGAAATCGCTAGTTATGGCCGCGTATGAAATTTCAGCTTGATATTGTAATTGGAACTTAAAAAGTTTTTAACGGACCCAGTGGATATCTCAGTATATAGAGAGTCTTCGAACAGTCTCCAAATGAGGTTTCGCTCTGCCCCTTTGCCCTATTTAATTGTCAGGAGTTGAAGTGCACCCTCTTAGGGGGTTGAAATAATTCGATGCGTTTGGGCAAAATTTTCCAATTACTTCGGAATAAAAAATATACAGGTTGGCTTGTTTGAGATAAAACACCTTGTGCGATTCTGAAGATGAAAAATGTGATAATTTTGAGATATACTATTTATGCAAAGGAGGACACTACATGCTATTTGAAATCGTGTAAAGTATAATTCAATGTTTCACAGAACAACTAAAATTGAAAAATATTTCTAGCTGCCTACCTCAAGACTATTCCGCAAATAATGTTTTCATTTGAGTATAAAAATAAAATATTAAAAATTTTAGTTATTTTATTCTTTCATATATACTCTTTTCATTAGACAACAACACTTGCATCGTTATTTTCTTATGCGAATGTGAATATCAAAAAACATGCAAATATTTGTCCAATGCGAATGTCAACGCTTACTGGTGCCCGGGCTACGACTGGACGGTCTGTGGTTCGGTGCGGTGGTGTGATGTACCAAACCCATCGTACGGTGCGGTACCTTCAGAGCCGTTACCACTTGACACTTGAGTAACATATTTAAAACAAAATACTAGAGCAGCTTACAAATTATGAGATATTCAACAGCAAATGAAACTGATTCAAGAGGTTACAACCTGTGTTGTATTGTTGGATGAACTAAATCCATCAAGTCTTCTGCTTCGGATCATCTAATAGCTAGTGAATGGTAGCGAAGAGAGGACTGCATCGACATCTTTAAGTCTATCGATCTGTATGTTTACGTCGAGAATTTCTATTCTTGTGTATTCATTCAATAATAATCCTAGTTTATCTTGAATTTTTTCATTTCAAATGCAGAATACGTCCACTGATAATAGAGGTTATCTGAACTTAAATACTCGTTACACAATCATTCATTCAAATTTTAAAAATATTTTGGATATCTATTATTTTCGAGTGGCAATTTATATTTTGTTATCATTTTCTACAATACTATTTAGAATATGATATATTGTGGTACTATAAACACATAATCAATCGAAAGTACTGATTAATGAAACCACTAATCGTATGTTTGTAATGTGTCTTTTGGTTGCCTATATTAATCTAGCAATGTTGAACGTCGAAGAAGTTGAATGAAATTATTATGATATATGCTTATTTTGCTTACCAACAGAATTAGATCATGTCTACAAATTTTAGAAATTGAATACTAGAAGCCGTTACATAATGCACATCCATTTCAAACGATAAATAAAAGAAAATTTCATACACTTATTTAATATATTTGGAGCGCGTTTCGACGACACTGTGTGATTCTGTATTTGCACGCCTAAAGAATGAGTCATTTTAACAGATTTTTTTGAGAGTTATACACTCGGCTAACGTGCTGTCTCATCACTGATTCAAAACAGGCAATCATTTCAACAGCTTTTAGAAAATTTCCATTATCATGTGCGAAAAGCAATTGAGAAGAACCTTGACATACCAAGCATTGTGTAGACAAATACTTAACAATCGCAATAATTCTTTCCAACACGTCTCGCCACTATTTTTTTTTCGTTTTTAAAATCCGCAGATGATAAGCATTAACAGTCATAGATGTTTACAACATTTTTTAAAAATTTACCCAAGTGTTTGTATACCTGTTGTGTAAAATTGACGTTTCGTGTCTCTTAATTAGCAAAAACAAGTATTGCCAATCGAATACTCCATTTGTATCACAAAAAGCGTTAGGAGTTTTACATTTACAAAACAACTTATAACAAAAACAAAATACAGAATCTTTAAAATAGAGTAAATGAGCCAAGCCCTTTCGACTTTTTCTCCAACTGCTAGATTTCTTGCAAAGTATTTGCATGAAAACTTTCTCTCATTTTTATTACTAAGAAAGCTAAAACTGATGTCTATCAAGGGCGGACCACGTTTAACCAATATTGTAGCCATCTCATTGGTGATTCTTTTGGGCCACAAACCGGGGTCGGATGAATTATATCCATACTAGCCTCATTACAGCCTTCATCGAAAGTGTCACTTGCAGCAGGTATTTCGGTAGCTGACATTACCGAACTTTTTACACAAGCTGAATTACCTGAAGTGGATTGTTCAAGTGCTGTAGACGAGGATGGCGTCAACGCTTCATCGGGCTCTGCATCAGTAGAAGCTGTTTTGCTGCTACAACCGCTGCCACTTGTTGCAGGACCTGATGTTACTGTTGAAATTTCAGATGGTCCACTCACGTTTATTAATATTACGGATTTAGAATCTTGAGATTCTGTCGATTCGGTCGCACCAACATCGATAGTCTATCGATAGTCTCCGTGGAACTCGATTGTTTTGCAAGAAATACTTTAAAGATCCAACAATTTTTCCCCTTTCTTGTAGTCTTAGTTTCTTTTGCTCGCGAAACTTCGCACCTCAAGGTCTCTTTCTTTTATCCTGAAAAAACAAATTAATAATTAGTGATCATGGGAATTAGGAATTTACTTCTGAAGTAACCACAATAATAAGCACCATGTGGGTAGGGTAGGAAATATTCTTAAAAAGTTAACTAAGTAGCCAATAGTTTTTAACCCTTTATAGGGCAGATTATTATTAAGTAAGATATGCCTGATTGAAGTTTGCATATTTGAGTAAAAATCAATTTGTTCGAGCCCTTTCAGCTTAAATCTTTTCAAAAATAAAGATATTACACTAATTTGATCTTATAGCCTATAAAAACCGTACAAAATGGTTTTGTAAAAGATCAATAGCATAAAAACTGAGCGAGTTATTCATAAAACCATTTACTTTTTCAAACTCTCACATGACATTTCAATAATAAAAAGATATTTAGCTAAAAAAATTAATTATAACCAGTATCCTATAAAGGGTTAGTGTTGATAGTATAGAGTAGGGAACACTTACCATTTTATAAAAAATCAAGCCGTTGAAATTGCAGTCAGCAGGTATTCGGCACTTGATTTAAAAAAAAAAAGTAGTAAACAAAATATTACACAACACAACACCACACTTGACGAAATAAAAATAACTTTATATGTAAAAATTAGTAGGATTACTTGTTTTTATTCACTTGTTGCACGGTCCAGTGAACTAACTGATTTAGAAACGCCTGTGGCGATGCATCGCTTTTATAGCGCTCCAGGCGTTAATCATGTCTGAACAGGAAAAATCAAGAAACTGCCGACTGACATGTTCTCGCAACATAGGAATCGGCAGTAACTGGATGATATAATAATAAAATTTCGTGTGTATTTATACCTAATCCTATTTAATTTCTCAACTTTATTTTAATATTTTTTGTGGACATGGGTTTTGGCGCCCCCAAAGGATGGCGCCCGTGTGCATTGCACACTTTGCACATATGGTTGCGGGGGCCCTGTGTCTTGGGTTATTTTCATGCCAATCCGTATGTATCTGTAAGTGCTGCTGTTGTAGATTTGAGGATAGCACGTACATCGATCAAAAAATTTTAGACAAAAAGATTTTCCACCCTCTCAAATTCTCATAAATATCATCGATGAATCCAGGAGACGCGACGATTAGGATTAATTTCTGCAAAATGTTGATGTGTCACATTCAAGAAAACTCAAACTTCTGACAAAACATTATATAAACCAATAAGTTCATATAATGTCCCATTTTTTGAGACAAAGTTTAATCGGTCTTATTCTCATACCTGTTTCGTCGGAAATCCACATCAATTACGGGGTCGAAATTTCCATTATCGGCTTAGCTTCAATGCATTCAATTTAATGTGCGAAAACCAATCTCAATATTCAATTCATGAAGAAAATTCAAATGCTGTCAATATTTAGAGATTTTAACTATATTTGCCTTGGAATTCCTGCACAATTTCCGGTTAAATGCACGTGTTTCATGTTGTTACCAATTAGATGGATCTCCGGGCGATTGCACACTACAGGTATTGGAAGAAATAACCAGCTTGTTCGACGACAGATGGATAAGAAGACTGGGTCCATGGAATTGGCCGGCAAGATCTCCGCATCTTATTCCATGAGATTTTCATCTATTGGGTATGAGTTTAAAGTTCGCCGATAAATTCGCAGGAGGATCTCGAATTTTTAGCGAGACCTGCCTTTGACAGCATCGATCCCGATCAATGCTAATAGCAACTATTAATGAAGTGCACTCCTGGTTTAGAAATGTTTAGAAAACAATGGCTGAATATTTACTACGTTTTTTAGGTTTACGGTTTTTTTTTAATTTTATTAATTTCATTTTTTATATTTTAAATTTCAGACACTTTGTTTTATGATTCATGTCGCCAAAACGATATCTTTATCGTTTGTAGTGAGTTGAAGCTACTCATTGCAGTTTTCTGTATTTCATCAGGACAAAATTTGATTGAAATTTTCTAAATTGTTTTCACAAATTGGTCGTAAATTCGGATATTTTTCTTTAAATGCTCAGCAAGTTCCACTCATTATTTGTTGACATTTACCATGATCCGTAATGATCCGTAATATCCTCGTTTGAGCATTTATTTATTTTATTTAACAAAAAAAAAATACACAAACAAAATTACTACTATTTGGAATAGAACTTTGTTTGTACTAGGAAGAGAGTGGCCATTTTGGAAGGAGTGGTTAGCTTATGTTGAATCTTGCTTATTCTTAAGAAATGAAGTTTGAGTTTTTTTATATCCAATAAGGAAGGAACAATCACTCTGAGATATGCTCATATTAGCTGACTTATCTGCTTTGGTTTGGACCGATGATCTTACGATCACATGGACAAAATGAATGATTGTATCGAAGAAGAACAAATAGGAGACTTCCTAATGATCCTATAGCTGAAATTCAGAAATCACTGAAGAGCACAATATAAGTATAAAATCTATTTCTCAGCTCAATTATTTTCAATTGAAATATATGTGAACAACCTATTAATTTCCTTAACAGTAACTAGATAATTTAATCAGTTTCTCGAATTCACAAACAGCAGCCAACCCTTTTTTGAATCTCACATTTACTCTTCCACATAGTAAAATTACCTTCAACATCTGTAAAAAACCTGCTAGCACAGTTCTATGTTTGTTTATTATTCTTTTAACGTCCTCCATTTCCGCCTTTCGGCCAAAGACACGCCGGAGAATTCTGTCACCTCACTAACCCGGGAATTTTGCCGAATCCTCTTGTTCGAGGGAAGGGATCTTTAATATCCAACACATCTCTGTTAGACAGTACTGATGGTTTTACATCTCCTCCGAAAGATGGATACTCAAGCGATTCCCAGAATCCGAAAAATCCGAGTTTGTGGGGATTGAGCCTAGGTAACTCTGCGCAGGACACGAGCACCATATCCTCTACGCTACCGAGCCGGAAAGTTATATGTATTTTCAACGATTTCAACTACCCAAATTCACAATGATTTCGGCTTTCAATTCAACGATTCATAGAGCATTCTCGTTACATATATCATTAGAATTTCATGAAAAAGAAGTTGGAATCAATAAAACAATAGCCTACAATACGGGTCTGATCGTGACCTTATTGGCAAAATACAGGATATCTCATGTTGAGTGGCCTATTAGACATTTGTGGAGAACTAATGATGCTGTCTTTCTGAAATTTTGGTAGTTGATTCAGCTAGTCCGAAACTATATTTCTGAAATATTTTCACCTCAATGGCACTTTAGGTTATACCGAAAATGCATACAAATTTAGTTATTTAATATTGAAAATCTTCTATACGGATAACTGGTTCGATATCACTTGTTATTCCAATTACAAAAATACCAGATATGTCTAGCTTGTTTCGTTCACGAAATATGCTAGTTTTACTCGAAAACCGACTGCTTTTAGAAAAAATTGATTTATCTCGAGAACGGCGTGAAGTACCAAGATAATCAAAAGAGTTTCACAAACAAGAAACCATGCAGGACATAACTCATATCCGACTGAATCTCAGTCAGGATAAAGATTGCTATTTTCCGCCTCACATTTCGAAACGAAGAAACATCGAAAATTACGTTCTTTCAAATTGTAGCCCAAATTTTCTACAATTCATTAGATTCGCCGTAAAAAACTAAATGAAGTTCCCCATACATACCCTGTAACTGAGGTTCAAGTTTTCAAGTTATGGCGAAAAAACGAGTTTTGCGTATCTACCTAAAGTTGGTAAAGCCGGCCTAGATCCTTGCACCTGCATAGACATATCCCAGAGCATAGACATATCCCAGAGCATAGACAGGCTTCTGAATATATATAACAAACTATTATTGTTTTAACTGTCAGTCGAATTAATTCGAACAGAATGGCTAGCTACAGAAATGAGCAAAAACTTAATTTATTTTTCATTCATGGAGATGAGAGACAGAATGTGAGTAGAAATTGTAGGAGATTAACGAATTATATCCAAATATGCCATCTATGACAGTTAAAAATTCAGGAGATACGATACAAATTTTATTTCGACTGGAATGGCCCAGAATAAAACATCATTTTTATCGCCTGTAGTCAACAATGAAGACAATGAAATTGCCGTTTTAGCTTATTTTGATCTTAATCCACGTGCATCATTGGCAGTAACAGAGAATGATCTGAATTTACTCCATAGTAGTATTCACAGAATTCTAAAAAAACATAAACTGGACCCTTCAATTTTCATTGGTCCAAACTCTACAAGCTGTTGATCCACAGCTTCGAATAGAACTGTGTGAAATCCTTCTTCTTAGAACACAAGAGTATCCCGATTTTCTCGAAAGGATTATCTGGACGGATGAAGCCATATTTTCTAATGAATGAGGGGTTTCTCAACCGGAATAACTCACATTTTTGGGCCAACCAAAATCCCCATATTACGAGGAAAAAAATCCTCAAAATAAATTTAGTTTTAATGTGTTTGCACTTTTGAAGGACAACAGATTTTCGTATTTTGTGTATGATGAAAACTCAAATGGTGAACATTATATGGAGATTTTGAGGACTTCGTGACTTCGTTGACACTTTATCACTGGCTGAATCAAGGCATTTTTGTTACTAACTCGATGGAGCGCCAGCTCATCGCACAAATGAAAATTATCGAATATTAATTAAAATGTTTGAAGATAGATGAATTGGAACGAACGGTCCGTCGTGCGGACTCCAAGGTCACCTAACCTAACGCTTATGTATTTTTATCTTTGGGGAACGCTGAAAGATAAATTCATTCGAACCTGTGATTTCAAGACATGATTTGCATTATAGACAACAAAATGCTTTCATGCAGTTGGGTGTGGGGAACTGAGGCGAGCCACATCAGAGGGTGTTATACGTCGAATAAAACTATGTCTAGAAGTGAATGGTCATCACTTTTTATAATTTTTATGAAATTTAGGAAAATGGAGTTTAATTCGTTTCGATATTTTTCAATTTGACTGTGGAAATTCGACAACTGATCTATGTAAATACCAAACTTTCGATGTATTGAAATAACACCTTCCTTTCAATTGTTGTTAATTGCATAACTAATATCTGATTTTTCCAAATCTAAATAACGACCTATTCATATATATTTCATGTCACTTTGTTCTTGGTTTTTATATTGTCCGGCGATGAATGAAAGTTCGAAACCGCGGTAACAGTGATCTATTAATTTAATTCATTTGATGGTAGTGAAAACATAATGGAAAATCTTTTTGTGTTTTGATCAGTTTGTTGCTACAGTCGGATTTTGATCTAAACAATTCAAGTTTTTCTGGAAATTGCCTTGCGAATGGGAGAAAGTTAACCATTGTAATAACAGAATTACAAGAATAGGGCCGCAAATTGGTTCAACCAAATCTGGAGATGAAGTGGATAAACCAGTTTTATTGTCTGGTCTTGATTTTGGTTTCCGAATCCAAACTAGCCCTTCGAGAAGAAAATCCTGTCGAACAAGTAAGCAACGAAATTGCGTCGTACTATATCTATTTGCCTGTATTTTCATTTTTATCAAAAAATGGTCAATATGTAATGCTTTTCAAACATCCCACGAATCCAATTGCAAAAAAAAAATGGGTTTGGAAGTGTTATTTCAATCGAAAAAGAATTTTGAACTCTGAATATTTCATCGAGTATAACCTTGGTTAATGATTATTTCGGAATGGTTTGAATTAATATGTTATAAGAGTAGTTTTAGATACAAAAGAGTAGGTGTGAATGTACAGACTGCACAGTATTCAAAAATTGTGTCATCGAAATCAATGAAGGTTAACTGAATTGATGTAGATCCGGTTTCGGCAATTATCAGATTTACACTAGAAGATATGTCTTCTTTTAACCTTGACTATATAATCGAGATTCCAATTGAAGTTTCACAATTTAACCCACTTTACTCACGCACTTTTTGGCCCGCGTCGATTCTTTAAGTTTTTTTGTAGACGGTGACTACCAACTTAGTAAATGTTGTAATGTCGTTCTGCAATATTGTTAATATTGGCAATATTTTCCAGACATGGTTGCAAAATTTTCGAAAAATGCTAATCGTTTATTAACGATTACTTCTTATTCAAATTCATTGTCCTTGATAGAATTGTTAAAAGTTAAGAGATTTTCCCCACGCACAATAGAATAACCTTCTTTGGATTATAAAATATATATGATTGAGAATGTATCAAAAATCTTTCGAAATCAGGAATAGATCACGATTTATGTAGGTAACAAAACTTCTGACTGTTCTACATTCTTTGGATTTTTCCTTGGATGTTTAATATACTGGTCTACAAAATTCAATTTCTTGTAAGCTTATTGATCAAATGCTATATTTCTATACGTATTTGGGGTTAGTGAAAATATTGATCTTTTTGAATTAGCCCATATTAAAAATATACCCACTTAACTGTACGTGAAATGTTAAAGAACGAAAAAAATTATTTGGCAAAGATACTTCATTTCTTTATTGCTTTTTCATTTTTCACATGGAATTGAGTATTTTTAATTGACTACAAAATATTCAACTTGTTTAACTGATCATCTTCGCTAGTCTGTTATAATCATTTTCTGAAGTTTTTTCACTCATGTTTCAGCAATAGCCCGTATATCGACGTTCAAGTGTCCTATACCGCGAATAACGTAGGAAAATTAAATTCTAAAGAATATATATAACTAATTCTAGAGTGTTTGCGATGTTACTTCATACGGTACTTCAAATTTTATATGATTACCACTTTATGGTAACATCTTTTGAAATTCTTATCTTCTTGAAAATTGATATAGATCACGCATCCAAAGATATTTGGATATCACGCATCCAAAGATATTTGGATATAGAACCAGAAGTTCAGGTATAGACCAGGGGTGCTCAAACTTGAACTGCTGGCGATCTACCTCAATATTTTTAGACTACTCACGATCGACTCTGAGAGGCTGCAAGTATGTGTGATGCAGGGTTGTGGTACATATACGATACACTCTACCTACTTACCTACCTAGGTAGGGTGTACCGTAGCATATATAGATATTAGCTTTCCGCACAATGTACATTATTTTAGTCAAGGTTTGGGTTAGGTTATTCAAAATTGAGAGTTTATTGGTTGTTAGGAATTTTCCGCGACTCAACCACCATACATCCGTGTGAAGAACTGAATCAGTGTGTTCAGCTGACTTCCTATCTTCCAACTGCACGGATGGAATTCACAATTTTTGTTACAATGCTCATAATTTCCCCCGTGCTTAATACTTTTGAACCAAAACTTGTTGATGTATAATGCAATGGAATGAAAAAAATGAAGGGAAATCTTCATTAGCTCGATACAATGCCACAAAACCGTTTTTGTTTCCAGTCATTGCTGGTGCTCCATCGGTTGTAATGTACACTAATTTATATATTATTAGCTTGTAGTTTTTTACAAAATTGAAGAAAACGTCATATATATCTTCGCCACGTGTCTTTCCCATCAGAGGAATGACTGTCAAAAATTTTCCCTTAGCCAACATGTCATTGAATACCATCCGAATAAAAATACACAGCTGGGCATTGTCTGTCATAATGGTGGATTCATCGAACTGTAAAGAACAGCATGTACATTTCATGATATCATGTTTTAGTTAATCTGCCATGTCCTGATTCATGACTTCAATACGCCTTGTCAGAGTCGGACGAGATAACTGAAGTCCTCTAATAGCAGACATGATTTCTGTTTTATTTTATATCTTCAAATAAAGTCTCACTCGCTTCAATGAATGCTTCGTTACAACCGATCCAACTTCAAATGGTTTCTTGTATTTCTCCAATATATGAGATATTTCAAATGATGCGATCGTAGCAGCTTTTGATTGTTTGGCTGGTCTTGTTAACATGGTTTGTTCTTCTTCTTCTTTTTGTGCTCTCTGTGGCGGATAATCCTTTTCATAGTTTTCATGAACCGTTTTATGATGCCACTCTAAGTTAATACGCTTAAGTATTGCAACTGACGCACGACAAACAAGACAAATTCACTTATCCTTCACCGTACAAAAGGAAGATTCTTCCTCCCAATCGTTATTGAAATGATACGTTTCAGATTTCTTCGTTGCACTAATTTTATACTATTCAATAATGAACTTTGTATTAACGTAGTATTGCCTTCAAATTACAATTCAGAATGACTCCAATTCCTGCAGGTGCAACATTTATATTGGTGTGAACGAAAGTCTTGAATGTTCCCGTCAAACATGCCGCCCTAAATTTCTAGAAAAGCGGCAAGAATAAAGAAGGCGGCTTTTCTTTGACAAGTACCGCGCGTTCCTTTGATAAAGCCGCATTTTGCCGCTAGCAGAGTGTTATTTTATTACGTAATAAGTTTTTGTTTAGTTCAGTTACCTATTAATTAATTAAAATTTTTTTTCTTCTCGAGATCTACTCAAAAAGCACTCGTGATCAACCGTTTGAACACCCCTGATTTACGTAATATAGAACACCTGTAAATATGACTCTGGCGCACATAGACTAATGGTATATAGGATATCTTAGAAACTAGGTCGAAATTCATATTTTTAATTACGGAAATGGATACAGCTTGTCTCAAAACCCCAAGATAAACTGAATACTGTGATATGGGACACTTGAAGTTTCATACGACGAAATCTGGAGATTTTTATCAGTAAGGACTAAGTTAAAAGGAATAATAAATGTATACTTTGATTGTAATTTTCTTACCTTCATTTCAAGGAACTTTCTAAAATTTTTGCAGCTCCAACTTTCCCAATACTTCGGTTTTCTGAAATTGATTGAACTTAATTTTTTGTCAACCATTTCAGCTACCCACCTCTGTGTGTGCAGGGTGGATAAATTTCGACGTTTTAGTACTGAAGCTGTTTGAAATATTGGGAATACGGAAAAAGTCCCCCTTTTCCGTATTCTTTATGTTTAGGAAATTTGAAAATTTGTATCCAAAACAGGATGATCTCTGAAGTTTTGCTTCTACCCTTCAATATTTCGACTAGCTCTTCTATATAATAAATCCTTGATGTACCTCCAAACAAAAAAGTCCAGCTATGATAAATACGGTAAACGGACCGGTCACTAGTTCCAAGCCAAATATCCAAAAATTAAGTCAGCAACGGCTATAGTATAATGAGAAGCAACTCCATCATGTCGGAAATAGGTATTTATTCTTTCAGCAAGAGACTGTTCATCAAAATAATCCCCCATAATGTTGTATTTACAATTTCACGATATAGTTCACCACGAAGATTTTCATTAAAAATCACTTGCACAAATGCGAGATTATTTTTCAAGGCACATCGTACCTTCAACACATACCCGCCTTGATATTGAATATTAACATGGTAATGTGGCTTTACAGCCGACTTCCAATGTTCATTTTGACGATTGAATATTCCATCACTGATGTGAACTTCATCATTCCAAATCTAGTTGCAAAATCGAGTCGAAATACTTTTAAATACTCCTGCTACCATTTCGATTTGCCTGCTTGAAATCGATGGGTTTGCAGTTACACTAAATAATACGTCAATTGTTGCATCTTCTCCATCAACTAATTGATATTATTTTTTTCTTGGGACGTTGAATGTACCTTGGTCCACGAGGTTTTCGCTCAATTTATCGAACATACTCTTTTGAGGTTGTCGCCTCTCAGGAGAATGCTCCAAATAAGCAGTTTTCTGCAGCTTCTACATCATAATTATTATCAATATAACATTCGTTATTGCAAAACGTACGATACGATACTCACACAAAAGTTGAAACATGAAAAAAAAAACATAAAATAATTTATCTGGATTGTGATAGCAAGTATTCATTTTCAAACTATCGTAATGGCAGACATGAGCTTCAATACAGTTTGCTTGTCAGTGAGTATAAAAATAACCTTGCCATAACATTCTATATCCCAACTTACCAACGCGTACTGATGAATGGTACATACCTCATTCTGGCGAACAGTGCAGTGTTTACCTAGACTAATGCTTATGAACTTTGATCTGTTAATCGCAGCACCTGTAGCTTACTATGTTTTCAAGTAATCTTCGTACTATACTATGTTCCCAGGTTAAACCACTAGGTCTAGCTTTGTTCAACCAGAAATTACTCTCTGGAAATGATGCAGTCAGACGACATAATAAGCATACAATCCTCCACTTAAATAGGGCTGATATTAGAGTGACTCATCTGGTGATGCTTCCAGTATCTTGTTTGCTTCAGTTCATACAGATACATGCAGCCTTGCTTAGCAATAAATAGTAAGTCGAGTGATGTCATAAGAGTGTCGATCTGTCTGACCAACTCGGCCCCCTTAAATCAAGGGCACACAAGTCTCAGCATTTGGCAGTGGTTTGGCTGACTATGGGCCTCCAAACCATTGTGGTCTTGATAGAAAGAGTGAATTCGAAATTATCTTATTAGGTTAGGTTATCCTTTTTTACTTTTGAGACACGAAATTACGAGAGTACACTTTTACATCACAAATTTTAATTCAATAAGTTTTGGTATAGCATTATGATATTTTTTTTTGGAATATTTGTTTATAAAATGTTATGAGTGTGTATACTATTTGAATACTTTGAATTCAGGTAGGCGGCAGCCCCCATATAATCCAGGGCCGTACTCAACAAGAAAGGATCCTCATCACTGAAGATGATGATAAAGACATTCGCCATATACTTTAAAGCCCGATAAGAGGGGAAATAAGGATGCCTATGGTTGTTGAGTTTCAGTTCATGAGTTAATTAAACTAAACAGGGTGTCCGAGTTGATGGGCCCATTAAAAGTATCTGGGATATATACTCCCCACAAAAATTGTCGCATTACCCTACTTTTACGACAATACTATATAAACTTTTAGGTTGTGCATTCAAGGTTCGCTTGGTAGCTTTCAGAAGTGTAAAAGAAGAAGATATCATTCAAAAGAGATGCGTTTATGATGGAAAATATCAACAATTTTCGAGTTAATGGAAAATTAAAAAATTCTACCATCTTCAAACATTTGCGAAGAGACCAATCAACTAGCATCGAATAGTTACTAATCATTTTCAAAATCGAGTGTTTCCTCCCCGGGCCCTAATTACTGCCAGTATACGTCTCGGAGGCCCCTCAAACAAATTTTGGATGTACTCTTGAGTCACTGAGTTCCAAATTTCAGGAAACAGATTTTCTAGTTGTTGGAGTTTTCTACAAAGCATCCTACGTTGCTGAATTTGCCACCCCGTGTTATCCCAAACATGTTATATCTTCTATTTAAGTCGGGACTTCTGGCTGGTCTTTTAAAATATCAATTTCGGCATTTTGCAGAAATTCTGTAACTACTCTAGCAGTATGAGGCCGAGAGCATTATCATGCATATAAATGAAGTTTTTGACAATCAATGGGCCAAAGGGTACAACATGGGGTTCAAGGATATCTGCGATGTATCAGGCCGCTGTCATTCTTCCATTATTCACTAGGACTAAATCAGTTCGACAATGGAAAGAAATGCCTCCCCACACAAATACTGAGCCCCCTTCGAAGTTTTCGGTTTACCGGATATTGCATTGCTGATACCGTTCCACAGGTCGTGTGTATACAGGCATGCATCTATCATTTGATACTAGACAGAACCTAGACTCGTCGGAAAAGGAGTGAGTACATTCGACCATTCTGGAATACCCCAATTTGCATGTTCCTCGCAAACTGAAGTCTTGAAATTCGATGCTCTCTGGTGAGACGCGGGCTGGTAGAAGCCACCCTTGGTCTGATATCGTCTTCTCTCAGCCTATTCCTAACAGTTTGCAATGAAATATGCACATTTCTGAAAAGTGCAAGTTCATTTTGTAGCATTCTAGCCGTACAGTGCCGAACTCGCCAACGATCATCAACTGGTGTTATTATCCGATGTCTTCCCAGTCCGGCACTTCTTCCATATTCCCTGTTTCGTGGTACCAATTAATTGCTTTTGAAATAGTGCTTTGGTAAACATTAAATAAGTTAGCCACGTAACGTTGGCATCGCCCCTCCTCTAGAAGTACTGCAATTCTTACCACTTCATGATCACTCAAATAGCGTCCAGGACGTTCAGCAGCCCTTACAATAAATTCAAAGATTTGAAAATCAACAAGAAACACAGAAAACTTGCATTAATTCAGCGTGAAAACTGAAGAGAAATTGAATAAATACAGATAATCAAATGAACTCATTCTTGTTTCAGACGTGTTTGAGATCATATGGAAACAAATGTTACTACATAGATAAGATTTTTTCCTGTCATATGTTCAAAAACATATGTTGACAAAGAAACTGCGATCGAGCTGATTAATCGATTGTGGAGTTCAGAATACCAGGTGATGCAACAAGTTTTGTGGTGTGTGTATTTCGAATTTTGGCATTAGCGGTATTACTTCTGGTTATAACGGAAATCGACTACAACTTTGCTATTTCAAATGGCATGGAGAACTTTTTAATTTTTAATAATTGAAGAGAAGCTTTTTCCAAGTATCTTTTGTTGAGATTTGTCTCATCTTAAATCACATTTGAGCTATGATGACTTTTCTATTGAAACTTCCGGAATTATAATGTCATCCTCTTTGCCCTAACCTAATCATTTTGCGCCCCTTCGACGAACAGACTCTGCTTCATCGACCACAAATTTAGGAATTTATGCATTAAATGATAGATTTCGGCAGGATGGCCACAAATGCCATAAATTTTTTCTAATCTTGATAATAATGTTGAACGATTTGTGATATTCCAATTTCTAATTTTCGTTTAAACTTCTATCAAAGTACGATTGATTAACTTCAGGAAAACAGTATTCTGACTGCTCTTTAAAGGAAAATTAAATATACTCGGTTAAACATCTTCGCCTTCGTTAGCAGTAATGAACGAATGATGGTCTCAGGCTCGAACTCCGGTTTTTCCCATATGTCCCAATGAAACGTCATAAATTTTATCCTTTAGATTTGTTGTATACTGCATACGAACGTATACACGGTGAATTAGGCAAGAGTTGCCGAATTTCCATTATGAAATACAACGACCCAAATACGGTACATCTCGCAGAATATAAATGTAGCGAATATATTTTTATTTCAATGTCACATTAAGACATGCATGAAATTAAGAAAAATACATGAATTGGTAGAATACAGATAACAGTATCTTCTATGGCACAAAGCAAATTGTTATATCTTTCTTTTACAGAAAAACTGTATAATGTTTCATTTGCCCTTTGCTGTTACCTTGAGGTAAGTACATTTATTAATCCATATGAGATCGAATTTGTTTGAATAACACCGAAAATGGCTAATAAGAAGGACGCAACTGCAGTCCATCGCTCTATGCAATAAAACCCACTGTCCAAACTAGTGGTTTATACCCGTAGAGTGAATCCCACTCAAAATCGAAGTATGTTTTTGTTTGAGTATATTGAAATATTCAGTGGAAATTTGAAAAATAAATATAAAATTAGCTATAAAAACATTCACTCGAAAATATTAGACAAAATATACAATGATTCAAATAAAGACACCAAATTCTCGTTAGTAGAGAAAGTTAAGACCCCAAATAAATATATCGTAAACCCAAACAAAAAGAAGCAATATATATCTGGGCCAATTATTTCGAAGCAATTCCCGAAATTTTCGATGACCGCGTAACTTCGTTGGGGATAAAACTTAATTCCTGCAATTCAAGTAACCAGGAAACTTTAAGAACCAGCTTCATCCCCAAAAAGTATATAAGATTATTCTTCTACCGAACATCATCTATCGAACTTTTCGCGGAAGAGTTGGTGATGTTTTGTCCGTTCCCAAACTAGTTAGCATTGGTGTCCCCAAAGGCACGGTTTTGGAGGTCCTCTTTTTTCTCATATCTATATCTCCTAATGGTCCCATTTTGTTAATGTTCCAAGTTCCCCGACGAAACCAAGATCTACAACAACCCCCTTACATGCGGTCACGAGATTCAAAACAACCTCGACAATATTGTGAACTGTTCAAACAAATGGCTCTTACCATTAAACTTCTCTAAGTGTATAGTCATCCGTGTGGGTAAAGTCAACCCTCGAAAGGCAATACGTACTCTCAGGATCTGTGAACCAACCTGAAAGCGGAACTCCGACTTAAGTATCATCATTAAGACGATCTCTCATGGTCTGATCATGTTCTAGACGCAACAAATAAAGCAAAGAAGTTTCTGTACTGAACAAATCCTTTTCTGCGTGTGATCGGGGCACTTGTAGTATTCCCTACGAAACGCTGGCCCGTCCAATACTTTGAGTTTGGCGGTACCGTATGGAGTCCCTCACTTAGACGCGACTCAGACCTTCTCGAAAGTATACAATGCCTAACTTTGATCACTTTCCTCATTGCGATGTCCTTGATTACGTCATCGTACAACAAGCAAGGTTATGTCGGGTTCACTTGCTACGCTAAACTATAGGTTTTGGCCCATCATTGAGCACTGCTAGTCCTCTACGTGTTTATCAATTCACCTAACTAGTTAGTTCGTTGAACTTGTATTCATGTATCCAACGAATAATATACCTAACGCCTAATATGCCAAACGCCTAATATACTGAAGGCCCAATATATTGAATGCCCTCTCATATCCAATTCTATATGTACTGCACACCATTCATACTCCATTGATCTTTATGTTATATTGAACCCTCTCATATAATACTTCGTGCATTATTATGTTGACGCAGCTTCGAGTATCATTTTATGGATTCTGGCTCATTTATTTTACAAATTTCAAGACTATTCACTACATCTAATTCAAAGAAATACATTCAATTTTAAAATATAAACTTTCTCTGATTGAACTGACAGGGGATAAAAATTAAATTATTTCAGCATATATTCAAAAATCATTCAATTCCACTTTCGGCATAGAAATTCAATTATCAAGAACGCAAATAATAATACAAAATAACTCATCAAATCTGGAGCATAAGAAAAGATTTTTCAAGGTCGCCAGTTATCAGCAGCCAAATCAGTGAAATAAGTAGTACAAATTACAGAGAAGGAAAATATTTATTCCAAATTCGAGTTCAACGAAGTCAAATCAGGAGTTTCAAGCTTTCCCCTCCGTATTTAACTGTCCTGGTTCAACGTGAACCACGAATTTGAATTTTCCACTCGAAGTAAAAAACAAAAACGGATAAAAACCGGGAGATGGAAGATTTCATTCCCACAAATTAACGTAAACCTAAATCTTTGATATTCCTGATAATTTCTTCTAGAAGTTACTAATTTATAATCATCGAATTACTCCTAAAACTAAGTCTTCTCAAGAAATAACCTTGGAGATTCCAGCATTTTGTAGAATATAGTTCATTCCATTTTCAATTGTCTATGTATAGTCAATTCATACTAATTGAATTGAGCAAACTGAACACACTATTCTGGAATTCAATTTTAATTCACAGTTGTGTCTGCTGCTTCATAAAATTTCAAATTTTTTTATTGCACATGTAACTGGCATTCTTTCAGAACTGATTGTTTATAAAAATCTAGAAATATTTTCCAGAGTTTGTGGATTAACCATATCCTTCATATGCTTGAAAACTCAATGATATTCAAATTTGAATTAGAATTTAAGGATATTCAAGAAAGTTCTTCAGTTTTTTTGTCGAGGAAATTGATATTTTAATCAAATTATTGCAATGATATTACATTTTATACTACTCAAACTTAACATCAGTCGCAAAGAAAAATAAAAATTTTTCTTAGAAGAAGATTCTCTAATTATTTGAACTTAAATCACATTTCAATGATATAACAACACATAGGAGACGGGGATTTCCCCGCACATGACATTTTTCGTGTGAAAAAAGTATCTATGTTAATACATATGTCTATGGTCTCAATTCATATTTTTGAGAAAGGCACAACCATGTATGAAATATCAAAATGATATTTGAAAGAATCATGTAAAATATTTATCTTCATCAATATAAATGTTTCAGTGCAACGTTCCTATAACTACAATTTAGCAACAAACTTTAAGCAATCACTTTTCTCAAAATATGTAGTTCATAATTGTAAATTGGGGAAATTGAAATATTCAAGAGAAGCATAAAATATTACGCTCGAAGTATGAAATTAATTTTTTCAATTCTTCCTGTATTCTTCTGAATTCACGTGGATAGTTATCGAACAAAAACACTGTCAAAATATAACTGAATTTAATTTAACTTCACACTGACATCAGAGTCTTATAAACTTTTCTACTTGTTTATGAAAAGAATAAAACAAAATACGCATCTTTTATGAAGCTTACTTGTCGTGCGTGTATGTGTCTTCATTATCCGAAGCAAGACATATTGTACTTTATTTTGTCTTTCGATTGAGATTTCCTTGCTTTGAATACTCAAATCACCATCAGGTTCCTCAAATACATTAAATTTTCATTTACATTTGAATTTTAATAATTGAGGTGCATGATTCCTCTTGGATTAACTCAAACAAAAATAATGAAGTGAACAGATATACAGATATCTAGTTCGAATATTTTATTTTTTTTTGGTCCCGACTTTCTTGTTTCATTTGAATTCGGAAGGAATAACAAATATTTACTTCCAAAACGGGTAAGATTTAGATAGTTTGATAACATTAAAACACCCCTTGTACATTACCCAATTCATAATTATAAATTGTTTGTGCCGTATAACAGTTATTACAGCAGGTAAATAATGGATACGTGGCATGTTGTGAATAGCTTTCGATATTCATATCGTATCAAATGTCTGATTGAATATCCTTTCAGTAGAAAAATATACAGCAAAGCCTATTACTAGTCAATAGCGCCCTGAGGGATATTCCTTTTTTTTTATTCGCACTTCCCAGAAATACGCGAACCTGTTACACCACATGAGTATGCGCCTGGGAAGAATTGAGATGTCTGTTTACTCGCTTCGCTTCTTGAAGAGGGCCAAATTGTAGAATGTTGGGAAGATGTTGGACCGAAGCGAGTTCCACAGCTCACCGGTCCTGTAAACGAAGGAATTCTTATAGAGAGAGGTTCGAGGGGTCGTTGAATGTACCACCATATGATGAGAACTCCTTGCCAGCCAAATGTTGCGGCATGAGTTTTTCAACTTTCAACTCCTTGGAGCATCTTCCGTGGAAGTATCTGTAAAACCGAGAAAGGTTAGCAACTTGTCTTTTGGCAATCAGCGGTTGGAGATCGCGAGTGATCTCCGGGTGGTCGATGAGGCGCACAGGGCGTTTTTGCATACCATCCAACATCCGCAACGAATGTATGGGCGCAGATCCCCATACTTTGGAACAATATTCCAAAGCAAGTTGAATTTGCGCCTTATCTAGAAGAAACATCTGAGATGACGTGAAGTATCGCTTGGCTCTGAAACGAAAAATAAGTTTAGCTAATGCCGACTTAGCTATTGCTGATACATGTTCATGCCAGCAAAACTTGGAGTTGACCGTAATTCCGAGAAGGTGCATTGAATCTTTGGATGGAATTTGTTGACCATTATTTTCTATCTTATTTCAATTTGACACATTCACTCCTCAAACAGATAAAATTTTGCTTACTTTTTCTTTCACTACCCCTTGTGTATTGCTAAATGAATTTTTGTATATTTCAACGGTTAAAGCAACAGATACATAATAGATACAGACCATATTGTGAATAATTTTTGATATTTATATCATAAAAATGTATTTCCGTAACCAGAGTGAATTTCTTTGTGAGAGAAATACATACAGACAAGCCTATTACTTGTCGATAGAATCTTGGAAGATATTCTATTTTTTATGAACGTTGTCTTGATTTATTTCATACAGATATACATACTATTCATTAAAGGTTCAGCATTCCAGGAATCCTAGCAGAGAATTTCAAAGGTTAGGTTGCTTTATTTGAATTTAGAAATAATAACACACATGATGACCTCTAATAGGACGCTACGGTCTCTGGTCCTAATTTGACATTTTCATTTATAGGAAATAGTGTGACCGTTTCAACTTGACTCTTGTGTTATGTCTAAAGCCAATAATTTGCAGGATTAATTTTGTTCGATGAACATTTTAAATACGGACGTACAAAAAGTGTAGCCTTGTCCAACATGCTTCTCATAAAGAGGAATGTAAAAGTGATAAAAATGTTATAAACGCGAATACACTGAAGGCCATTGAAAGTATCCATAAAACGAAAGGCAAACGGACAAAGGTCCGAATCGGTTCAGTGTACTCTACAGTTCGTTAGATTAGACACGTCCAATCAGAACGATAGTTCGTCGAATGCGTCTAGTAGCAGGGAATATAAGTAAGTGTAAATTCTTGAGCCATGTAGACATCCCATCCGAGTTTACCTTTTCCTTCCGCTACTTTTCTCTCTACATGGTTAGGTAAGATTGGCCCCGTCTCCGGGGTGTATCTTTTCGAAGATTTTCCTCCTCTTTGCCTAAAAAAAAAAATAATAGAGTCATGTAAAATTAGATTTAGTGTACAATCATCTTCAGCAGGTTAAGTGGTGTACAGTACTTTTGTGTGTTCCAATATCCAACTTAGTATGGTATATTATTCATGGACAATGCTTTAATTTTCTGAAGCATCCAAAAACTGAAAATATACAGGTATGGTATTCGAAATATGAAAATTAGTATTGGTCACTGTTACATATTACCCCCAATGAAAGGTTTTTTTGAAAAATCAGGAATAAAAGAAATTAAATAAAAAAACCCATCCATTTATTCTATTTGGCAAATACACACTACATATATCCAACTTACTATCATGCATGACCTAAAATATGGTTCTGCCTTGGTTTTTTGTGTGCGCCTCCGAGATTAGTGCACTAGATACCTACCATTCGCTCCAGCCTGATAACATAAAATTGAATGATGCCGAAGCTGTAACCAAATATCTAGCTTCCATGAAGAATCATTTAACATCATTGAGCAGGAAGAAGCCACGGAAAATCTCTATTTTCAATTGAATTGTAGCTCTACGAAATAACGCAGCATTGGCAGGTTTCACAAATATCTCCTGATCAGCAAACCTGACATTTCAGGTTTGCTGATCAGGAGGTCAGGAGGCCAGTTTACTCGAAATCTAAGTCAAAAAGCGTTTTCACTTTCTATATGAATTTTGGCTCGTCAATAGAGAAAATATTGTTCTTATATTTCTTTCGAGAAATAATGTTGCAATTATCTTATCAAGCACTTGTGTATAAACAAACTATTACGTAATTACAATTCCAGATTTTAAATCTATAATAATTTACTGAATAGTTCTAATATCACCATACAATGTTTTTGAAACATTAATTTACGCATTATCACACTAACATTGTTCTTATCTGTGTATATTCCCTTGTTTTGTTCGTGCATTTATTTGATAACCTTATGATGTCACAGATTTTTGAAAATCTTGCATAACCAGTTTCCTGCATTACGTCTTTGTTTAACTATGAAAGATATATATTTATGAACATCTGTGACTATATGAGTTATAAGTAGATGGCATTCCGATGTGCTCGAACAAACCTTAAACATCATTACAACAAGAAAACATATCATCCTTAATGAAAATAAACGAAAAAATTATGGGATGCATTCATCAGTTATATTCATTTCGAGCTGGAAAACAAACTCAAGTTCAAGCTACTGACAAGTACAATCAGAAGGTATCCTGTTTCCCTCGAACAAATCTTTGACATCATTGCAATAAGAATATTTCTCTTTCCAGCCGGCTCGGTGGCGTATGGGATATGATGCTCGTCTCCTGCGCAGAGTTACCTGGGTTCAATCCCCACAATTTTTCGGATTCTGGGAATCGCTTGAGTATCCATCTTTCGGAGGAGACGTAAAGCCGTTGGTCCTGTCCAACAGTGATGTGTTGGACATTAAAGATCCCTTCCCTCGACACGAGAGGGGTTCTGCAAAACAGGTGACAGAATTCCCCGGCGTGTCATTGGCCGAAAGGCGGAAATAGAGCACGTTAAAGGAATAACAAACAAACAATTTCTCTTTCTTTCTTTATTATATAACTTATTTTAATTTGGTGGAACGTCTTTGCCTGCATTAGTGTTGTCAGCAATTTATTCATACTCCGATTTGTCGTAATGGATCAGAACTTCTTCCTTGCAGTTGCCACATATCCCGAATTGATACCCTTGAAGGATGAACTCATTTTTACCTCTGTCATCTTTCAAATTTATTTATGTAATGAAAACTGCAGTAAGATGAATTCACGTTTTTACTGCAAGTGTCTTTCGAAGTGGCTCTTTTTTTGCTCTTGGGTACTAATTGAAGAAGCCTGGTTTTGACAGACAGACGATTGTATCTGAACCACAGGAAAATCACTCAATTTCTTTATTGGTTCAATTGAGAATTTGGTTCTCGTAACCGCTCCATTAAACTTGATTCTAATATCCCTGTGAACGTTTCAATATTTTCATTTTCTTAAGGGCCATTCGGAATTATTTTCAGAGCCTCAATTAGATATATTAACAAAACTATGACCGGTTTCACCACACTGTGGCTTCATCACAAAGATAGTTTTGTTAATGTAGTGAAAATCAAAATACCATGGTTCTATTTCATTGAAAATATGTATATTAATTTTCATCGAGTAACGACCTCCTCAATCAAATAATGAATAAGTTGTTCTGCAACACCTAATTTTATTTTATAATTATTATTATTTATAACAAAGTAGGGAACTGTTCTTTTGTGATGGAATACAGGGGTATCTGCTTAGTTTTTTCCAGTTCTTCGAAATCTCTTCCTATTTTCCTTCATTTGTGCAAAAATTACTACATCTAATGAGTGAATAAAACGATCGGCATTCGCGGAAATGGTTATATAGATTTTATTGCCCTTACAGGCTTTGATTACTCAAGAAATTACTAGCAAGTTCATTACCAAACCACTCAACTGTGTCCTCAGGATAGCGCATATTTTTAACATGGAACATCAAGATTTCAGAAACACCACTTTTCGAAGAGGTCTATCTCGAACCAATCACTTGAACTCCAGGTATATCTACTACCGGCAGTTCTACCTTGGCTCCAGTTGACATACATAGCCAACTTTATATATGACCATGTGAAGAAGAAACGATTTGCGTTTTCACAAGTCATTATGAACTCTTCATGTATCTAGTAACCACAACTTTTTTGCTACAGAGTAATCCCTGACATTCGTTACGTTCTAATAATATAAAATTTTTTCTTTGATTGTAGACAAAGTTAGCTCAGCATTATTGAAAAAACCCATTATACCATCTCGATTGAGCGATGACCTAGATCGCCTGATATTTGAAGCAATCCAGAAGGAAAGAATGTTCCTGGTAATGAAAGCATCAACTTAATCTGGTTCTAGGATGTTGCCCCCTGAATATTTTCACTAATTCACCTTTTTTCCATAGGTAATTCTTTGTCAAATATTTGATTTCGTATTTGGTTAATGGGATTCACCAATTGGACACAACTGCGAGGATGTCAGAAATCAGTTATCAGTCTTACTTAGAACAGTAGGATGTCCAACAGGTACCTGATTCCTTCCAAGCATATTTCTTATTGGTGTCGTCCGTTATTGAATCTTTTTCCTTGTCTTTTTATTTATAGTTTATGTAAAGCTTGGAGCCTAGCGCTTTTCGAGAAGCGCGTACCATTCATATATATTTTGTTACTAGAATTAATACACAATTGAATAGAAGATTGACTCTACTTCGATAGAACCTTAGCAGGAATAAACGTAATGTGTAATACGGTGTCTATGAAGCCCGCAGTGTTCAAACAGTCTGATCTTACGGTATTGGGTGGAGAAGGGTAGCACTCAAAATCCTCAAAAATTAAATGCATGAGTGGGTACCATTAGAGGATACATACTTAACCCATTCTTTCTTGAATTGAATTTGAATGCTTGAATGCTGATAATTATTCACAACTTTTACTGGATGAAATTATTCCTGCAATGATTCGTTCATTTCCGAACCAGATGAATTCGTAATCGTCCAATTTCAGTCCGTTAGACTACTTGGCTTGAGGGTATTCAAATTCTTTGGTATAGAGATCCTTACGTCAATATATAGAAGACTTGGAACACGAAACAAATAAAGAATAAGGACGGAATTGTCGGATAAATGGAAACAATAATGGACCGCTGTATTGAATAATTCGAACTAATTCTGGAAAATGGGATAGTGAAGGGAGATATGGAAAATGAAGAAATGTAAGAAAGAGGACCCATGGAAGACGGGGAAATACATATATGAAGTGATGAAAAGCATCGAAGATTGAAAGGGGTAAAGCGAGCAGGATAGAATCACATTCAAAATAATCAGAATCTCGAGGGAAAGGAGACTATCAGAACTAAAAGATATATATTGAATAAAATATGGAAAGAAGAAAAAATACCGAAAACCACTCATTGTGACAATTACAGAGGAATAAACTTACTTAGTAAGGTACAAAAAGTTCATGGAATCCTATTGAGGAAGATACTAGACGAACAATTCAAAGAAGCGCAAAGTGAGGTTAGGAAATGTTAGGTTAGGTTAGGATCACATATTCACCATCAGACAAATAAGAAAATGAAACAATTGAAATGAATATATATGGCCTTGCTTGGTATACCGAAGGTGTTTATCTGAAACATAAAAAGTGTTGTTAGGGAAATTTAGAAAGGAGAGGGGTGAAACTCAAGCAGTGCGTTCGAAACCTATACAAGGCAACGAGAAACTACGTAAGAACAAGGATAGGAGATCAAAAGAGTCAAATACAACAGAAGGTTTGGGGCAATGAGGTGTACTCAGTCCGCTCTTATTTATATAGATTATGGACGACGTGGTCAAAGAGGTAAAGGATAAAATATTAAGAATGTAACATACATAGGACATAAGAACATGGAACACGTTACTATTTCTTTTTTTTTTGTTTTTGCACACAATATAGTATTATTCGTACAGAAGGAACAAGAGTTACAGATGAATATAGAAATATGGAAAGATGCCCTAGAGAAAAGAAACATTAAAATCAACTTAAACAAAACGAATGTATTGGTCAAGTGAAGATGAAACAAGGGGGAAGAATAGACGATGTTGGATTGAAGTTAGTAACCAAATAACCGAAGGAAAATATTGTAATTCACAGCCGTAGACTTAACTCCTATACGAAGTATGCATAAGGATAATGCATACTTCGTATTGAGACGGTGCTGGAAAGAGACAAAGCGTTTTAAACAATCAACGGTTTTGAAATTTTTTCTCCATTGTCAAGTTTCATTAAATGTGAGTGACATGAGTCATATCTGAGTCTCAAAAAAATCGCAGATCCCAAAGAAAATTACAATAATGTAAACATAATGTAAGGTATTAAAGTTTTGCATATTAAACTCATTAATTGGCGCAGCGAATAGTTTTAGGGTTTTATCAGCAGCAGTTTCAAAATTTTTCGGAAAGCTCGACTTGAAATTCAAGCTTTTGAAGAACCAAAGGTTTGAATTAACTTGATTTTGCAATACAAAAGTTTGACATTTAGTTTTTTCACGCTGCTTGAAAGCTTGATACTTGGGAGAGCATAAAGTTAAGTTCACTTACTAATCGCATGTTGCCGTATCCACTCAGGTGCAATAGAAGTAGGAAGTATCTCTCCTCATACAGAATTTTTTAATTGGTTGCGACACACTGGGATTTCAAAACTAAGTTAGGTTCGATCTAGTTAATCCGTTTCACAGCGCAACAAGTAGATTTGTGGGGGAGTTTGGTTGATTTAAAGGAGAACGGGAGAGAATCAACCAGAAATAATTTCAGAAATTTAAAAAAGAATATTGAAATGACATGATTCTTTCAGAGGTTTCTCATATAATAATATATAATTCATTGAAAACCGAATATTTCTTGTGAAAATATATAGAAAACTTATGTAGTGTCGTCATCTAGTGGCCAGAAGTGTAAGTATAATATTATATCGATTAAGGTTTACTTCATTTGGCGATATTCAGACGAACGCGAATTGTCCGAGAACGAAACTTGTATATAAAAAAAAATATGAGCATATGAAAAAGTATATAAATATATAAGAAATATATCTTGGTTCAAAAACAGTAAACTATCAACTATTTGATGAGGTTGGATCGTAGTTTCGCTTATTCTTATTCTTTTTGACTTAAGTTTCAATGTAGGTATTTCTTTTATTTTCATAGAGGTTCCATTCAATCGATTTTCTTTTCACAGAAGTTTATTTCACTTGTCTTATAGAAAATTTATTCATGTTGTTTCTGTGGTGGTATTTGTGTTTCCTTCAACAACTTTATGAATTCGTTTCAAATTCTTACGTTGAATTTCATTCGAATATATCCCGATCATATATTCAGTATTATTTAAACATTTATTGTCGCTCTCATCGAATATAAGAGGAAGTTCAATCTTTTATTGCATAATGGTCTGATTCGAGCTTTCAAGTTTTGCGATTCAAGAAGCTTTAGTTTTGAAGCTTTTTTGAAAATGAAAGCTTGTCTTGATTTCAAGTGAAGTCAACTCAAGCAGCTTGGTTTTAAAGTCACGCCGTGAATCCCCAATTACTATTGATGATACATTATATAATGTATTTCATGTTTATAGTGATCACTATATACAAAGGAGTCCGTCCTTGTCTAACTCTTATAGATAATCCACTAAAACCGTTTTGTTTAGCTTTTATAAGAGAATTCACAAAATTATTTGGGTAAGTTTTGAGTATATCGGTAACAAAAACAAACAATAAAATCTTCGTTATATATATTAATATAAATTGAAAAAATCTAGAATCGTATATCTACCAAACCTTATATCTTTCATATATTTTAGTCAACAACTTTGTTCGTAATTAGGGACCAAATCTTCTTTGGCTCTGACATATTAAATAAGATGACCTTATTCAGTTTTTATTTAATAATGAACTACTCTAAATCAATATTTCATTAAAATATTTGAATAAAATGTCATTCAGTAGAATAGAAAGTCGTTGATTTCTTTATGTTAGAATACTAAGAAGAATATCACTCTTTAAACAGGTGTTCTATGAAGCATGAAAAATTCAAATACGCTTGATTTGTGAATTTATTAATAAGTTCAATGTTTTCGGAATATTAATTGACCATTGAGGAAAATATGTTTGTTTTGGTTAAATTATGATAATTTCGATCTTATAGTAAATGTAAATTTTGAAGGTTGCTTCTAAGTTGACGGCAGTTCATTGCCGTATGATCTCTGGAAAATGGCGCTAAATTTCTTCGAACTCTTCTATACACTATGTAATTTTCGCGCTGAAGAGTTTTGTTTTTCAATAATTACTCAAAATCTGCAAAAATAAACTGTACCTAGAGATAAGAAAGATATTTATATAGCAACTAAATTCTATTTTTGAAGCAATCTTTTATCTAAGTGCTGACAATTTAAGAAGTTTTGAAAATATTTCATAGACAGATTTACTAATGAATAAACTATTATACAAATAAGATTAGATACGGGCATCTGTGGTGAGTTATCTTTAAGAGGATTCCGTAACATCATTCCTCTGAGAAAAATTTCCTAATATTTGGCGATACATTGAATCATAGATCTTTGAAAGCCTAACGAAAAATAGTAGAAGCCTGATTCCTTCTGAAAAATGAAATTCTATACACTACCAGGAGGATGATGCTTTAAAGATCGTGGGAGTTACTGGATGAAAGGTCGAAAAAATCATAGAAAATGGAAGAGACCATAAAAGCAGGAAAAACCTTTTTTTAAGAAGTCCAGGTAGGAATGAATTCTTTTTTTAGGAATCAGAATTCATCAAATTTTTATTCAATTGGAGACAAATTGGGATTTTGTGGAGGCTGATAGAAATAACGCGTTTATCTTAGCTAATGCCAATAGAAATAATATAGTTCTATAATTCATTTATTGCCAGGATATCTTTCGAAATTGTTATGTTTTCGAGTTCCCAGATTATGAATATATTCATTTAGGTATTGAATCTGCTTTTGATTTTATGATTTTTGCATATCTTATATTTTGTGCAACTATCGGTTAGTAATTAAATTCATTATTGCATAATAATTTTTCGGTGTACAAACATTACTCTTAGACCCCTTACTTCGCAAAATAGTTGAAATCTTAGTTATTTGGGAATATTAAAGTACTCACACATGAATCTGGATAAGTAGTTATATGTTAATACTTTAATTTATTTACTGTTCATTCTAGGCTTGTCTTTTAAAACATGACTTCGCCACGAGGAAAGTGTAAATCTAATAGTGATTTATTTTGTTGAATTTGTTTATATAACCGAAAAACAAAAAACATCACAGACTTTGCCAATGAGACTTATGCCGAAATTTTCGGTTTTAATATGGACAAAGTAGATAAACATGGGTTACTCATGAAGTTTGTACTTCGACTCATTTTCTTGGAAACAGTCTTCTATTGAAGAAGTCGGATGTGAGACATCAACGCATTCATATCTGTAATGAAAACGATTATAGAAAGTTTAAGAGTCATTACTTCTCAGTGCAAGAAATATCGAAAATCACAGGCAAAGGCGGATATTAAATCTGCTAGAAATATCTACCGATAGGATGCTACAATTTGAATTTAAGCCTGCCAATTTAGATACCTATTGGTTAAAAAGGAAATGTGAATACTCAGAATTAACAACAGATGCTTTTTAGTCTTTGATTCCATTTGCCATTTTGTATTTGGGCCATAGACGAGCTGCATGACGAAACCCTTGGAAGGAAATAGGTTGAAAGAAATTCTGGCAATATTTTTTCAAAATTTATAGTACGAACTGCACGAAATGCCATTTTATACCTGAATGAAAATCTCTTCAAACCAAACCTAACTAACTCAACTGAACCTCAAACCTAATTTGAATTTATAAGTTTGAATTGAATAGGTTAGTAGGATAGGTGTTAGGTAAAATTAGGTTGAGCATATTTCAATATTTACTATTTTAGAGGACCCTAAATTTTTCCTGGTTGCTGTATTATTCTCAGTGAAATTGAGTCAATATTTCATTAAATTGCTGAATTAATTTTTGAACGTGACGAACACAATACTCTGCCAATTTTCAAGTCTAAATTTCCTTAAAGTGTGCCGATGGGCCATCTAATCTCAATGACTTTATTATCTCTTGTACCTACTATATATATATATATATATATATATATATATATATATATATATATATATATATATATATATATATATATATATATATATATAAAGTATGAGCACAGGAAATGTAACAGGGTAAGCATACTATCTTGCGTATGACTCAGTAAACGAGTGAAAAAATCCGTGGAAAAAATTTCCCTGTCGTTATTGCTCTAGCAATAGCTTGTCTGTTTATGATGTGTTAGTGTCGTGTGTACAAAAAAAGTACCAAAAATTTTTCTGCTTATTAGCTTCATTCTCTCATTGTCATCTTGCGCTCCATGATTTCCAGGACTTCTTCACGAAGACAAGGGTGAAAAGGAAGGGGGATTGGGACAGGAAAAATCTGTAACAATGAAAAACAGGAACATCTCATACACCTTTTGGGAATGAAGCCCTAAATGGGTGTAAACCTTGCCTTATCAACATACACCATGGGACAAAGAAAAAAACACTAAGGGGGAGCAGTCCTAGCCTTATCTAAGAACATAACTAATACTCCGCTGTTTTTCAACAAGGAACATCTCATACACCATTCGAGGATGTAGCCCTCAAGATTCAAAAACTAATCTCCTAAATAGACTTAAAGTTCTCTACACAGTTAATGAAATTATTTGAAACGGAATGAATTTCTTGAAAACCACCCGTAAAATGGTAAATAGGACAATCGAGGGCTAAATGTCTTATTGTTTCTTCAGCTGCGCCACATTCACATGCCGGTCGTTCTACAGTATTCCATTTGAACAACCTACTAATATTACGACCAAGTCCTGTCCTGAGACGATTTAATGTACACCAATGTTTCCTACTTATATCGAAACCTGCAACCCTTTTGGAAGGATCCTCTATGAGAACTTCATTAAAAACATTAACTTCCTGCCATTCAGTTTTCCAAAGATCAACAGCCTTCACCCGTGTACGCAAAAAATCAATCGACTGAATAGGTTTCCTAGATTTCAATCTCAGGTTAGGTGGATTTTGAGAATCGTGTATTATCGGAAAAACTTCTGGAAATGAGTGATACTTATCCCAAGACGATTTAAGAGCTAATTTCCTGCGAATATGGGAAGGAACTATATTACAAATAAGCCATGGGGTAGCAGTTGAACTGATACATCCACTTATAACTCTCATAAAACAGTTCAACTGAGAATAAATCTTATTGACATGAGCACTATTCAACCATACCTGACAGCAATATTCTGCTGCTGAATATACTAAAGCTAAAGCAGTAGTTCGCAAAGTAGAGATTCCGGCGCCACAGTTAGATCCAGCTAGTTTATGTAGTATATTGTTTCTTGTTTTCAACTTCTGACATAATTTATCAATATGAAATTTGAAAGTCAAAGAACGATCAAGATTTACACCAAGATATGTTGGAGTGAAATTATAAGTTAATAGTGATTGATTGAAGGATACTCTTAGTTGCCTATCCTTCTCATGATTATTCAGATGAAAACAACAAACCTCAGTTTTCGAAGGATTTGGACATAAACGCCATTTTTTGAAAAAAATGTTCAGAAATTCTGAATCAGAAGTTTGTGTTTGCTCAATTGTTCCGAAGTCATAGTGTCGAAAAACCAAAGCAATATCATCAGCATAAATAAACTTTCTAGAGGAAATTTCAGGGATGTCAGACATATATAAATTGAAGAGAAAAGGTGCAAGAACAGATCCCTGAGGTAGGCCATCATTTAGAGTGTAAAATCTACTGCTTTTCTCACCGATAAAAACTCGAAGTCTCCTTCGAGTTTCAATCAACTTCACAATTTTTCCACATTGAACTACTTCAAAGAGTTTATAAACTAAACCATCCTTCCAAAACTGTGTCATATGCCGAAGAGAGATCTACAAATACCACGCCTATTTTAAGTTTACCCTGAAAACCTGTCTCAATGAAAGTGGACAAACCTAAAACTTGATCAGAACAATTCCAGTTTTTTCGAAAACCACCCTGCGAAGTGGACAGAGCTCTGTCAATGATTGGTTCTAACATCTGATAAAGAAGTATTTCTAAAGTTTTGAAAGAAACAGAAAGTAAGCTGATAGTTTGATAACTACTAGGAAGTTCTGGATTTTTCCCAGGTTTCAGAATGGCAATAGCTTCAGCCTTTCTAAATTCAACGGGAATACTACCTGAGCTGAGTATGTCATTGTAAAAGGATAGTAACCACTTTTTAGCGTTATTTCCTAGTTGTTTGAAATATTCAGGGAAAATGCCATCAAATCCTGGAGCTTTACGAACTTTAGTAGATTTTATTGCAGATTTGAGCTCTTTTTCCTCAAAAGGATTCAATAAATCCTCAACCGTGATAGCATCCCTCCTCCTTTTATGTAAGATTCGTTTCATTCATTTCATTCATATCTACTAATCTTCACACTTTTAGAGATATTAACAAGCCTAGATGCTATAGAATTCGGATTCATATTAGACGGAGTGTTTGAAACGGGATCAGCATTGCCTTATTTCCTCAACAAATCCCAGGAACTTCTACAAGAATGAAGAAAGTTCATACCATTCATCAACTTATTCCATTTATTCTTTCTGCTATCATTCAGAGAACTAAGGAGTGCATCGGCTTTCTCTCTAGAAGCATTTTGCTGATAATCCTTAAAAAAACATTTGATTCTTCTGACCACCCAGGTATATAAATCCTTTCGAAAGCCTCTGGGAATATGTTTTTTTTTACCTACTTAGTCGACGAAAAGAACCTTTTTAAACGGTTTTATTTAGCTCACCCCGTTTGTTTTATTTATTCTTGGGTCAAATTTAGTAATTCAAATTTCACCCTCTTTCTGTCAACCGATTAATCTGAAATTTTGTATACACTTTGGATTTTGGTGACAATACAATTATATTTATTCATTATCATTATAAATACAAGATGGCCGCCGCTACAAAATGGCGGATAATTTATGTTTTATTAATCCCATCAATATGGGTATCAAATGAAAGGGCTCAACAAGCAGAATACAATATACTATAAAAAATTGAAATCCAAGATGGCGGCCGCTACAAAATGGCGGATAACATAGCTTTTATCAATCCCATCAATATGGGTATCAAATGAAAGGGCTCAACAATCAGAATACAATATACTATAAAAAATTGAAATCCAAGATGGCGGCCGCTACAAAATGGCGGATAACGTAGGTTTTATCAATCCTATCAATATGGGTATCAATTCATTGATATTTTGAATGCTTTGAGAGTCGGTGAGCTAACAACCCAACATTTTAGTATTTTAATGGGAAGATTTCTTCAAGACACGAGTGATGAGTTTGCAATAGACAAAGCGTTAAGGGTATACCCCACAAATCAGCAAGTTAACGACCACAACTCTGCTGTATTGAATTTGTACAGAAATAATGGTGCTCGCATTTACAAAATAAAAGCGCAGGATCAGCTAGTACACGCCACACGAAATGCAGACAATGTGGATATAGCTACAATAATACCAGCTGATATCAACAAAACTGGGGGTTTACCAGCGGAACTGGAAATATTTGTGAGGGCAAAAGTCATGCTACGGTCCAATATTGACGTTTCAAAGGGATTAGTAAATGGCGCTATAGGCTACATCACCGAAATCGTTTGGCCTCAATTTCGTCGAACTCAGATGTATGCAACAGATGTACCTTCCGTCCGAATTGATTTCGCAAGAGACGGAGTACATCTTATACACCCGAAAGCCATACAGTTTCCAGCTAAGTACAATTATGGGACAGCTGGAAGAAGAATGTTGCCTTTAATACTATCATGGCCTTCTACAATACATAAAATGCAGGGCAGCACTGTGGATCACGCAGTCGTATACTTAGGTGCGAAACTGTTTGAAGAAGGTCAAGCCTACGTGGCTCTTAGTAGAGTAAGATCTTTGCAGGGACTACGTATAGAGGAGTTGGATTGCAATAAACTAACGGGCAAGAAACCTTGCAATAATGAAGCACTAAATGAATTAAAAAGAATGCGAAATAAAAACTAAAAACTAGAAAATAAAAATAGGTAAAAAAACTTTTTAAGTTAAACGGTTTTATGTTAAACATACATTGCACTGTTTAAGATAAATGTACTAAAAACCAAAAAATAATAAAATAGATACAGTCGTGGGAATTATAAACATATGCATAGACTAGACTAAAATAAAACCGTGGGGCACGTCAATTGTCTACAATCGTTGATTAAAATGTTTGTTTTGTAATGATACAATATAATTATTAGGCAGTTGTGCAACCGACAACGATGGACGTGTGATAAGTAGGGCTAGAATGTGGAAACAAGCTAGCAAGCTCGATTATAAGCGAGTTTTAGGGTTTCATAGTGGTGAGCGAGTAGTACTTTTGTCATATGTTTTGTCGATTAAAGACAAACAACAAGCAGTGAAACGATTCCTCGCCAGCCAGCAGTGTGAATGTCCAACGATAAACTAGTTAAAACATCTCTTTTATTTACATTTAGTGTATAACTATTAGAATTTCCATGAGCAAGAAAATAGTAAATAATTTCCTCACCGTCTGCGGGCCAACTGCCTAACGACGAATTAAACGATTCTTCTATCGCACATTAAGTCGATAATTTGTAGACAATTGACGTGCCCCACGGTTTTATTTTAGTCTAGTCTATGCATATGTTTATAATTCCCATGACTGTATCTATTTTATTATTTTTTGGTTTTTAGTACATTTATCTTAAACAGTGCAATGTATGTTTAACATAAAACCGTTTAACTTAAAAAGTTTTTTTACCTATTTTTATTTCGTGCAGTTCGTTTTCCATTTTCTCGTGCATTTCATACATAGCCCCTTGGGTCGAAAATTGACCGTCGTGCATTTCGACAACTCCACGTATTTGTGAGAGTTAACATTTTCATCCGTGGCCCAAATATAAAGTAAGAAAAGGAATCTTAAATTTGGAAAACGATTCAGATCTCAATGTAACAAAAATGGATTCGCGATGGGACGAATTTATTACTGAAAAACAAGCACAACAGTGTCATTGATTTCTCATATGTTTTCTTTACTTTTTGTTATATTTTACAAATATTTAAGATGAAAAGATTTCATAAGTTTTTTTGTGAATTTGATACAAACGATTATGTCCTTAAGTTAGCATTCTTCTTAGTAAATCTTTTCATATTTATTCTTTTTTTCTACAGAATGAGTTTTCACAGAAACTAATAGAAGTTTCTCGACTCTCCTATACTTGCTGAAAATAACACTGCCCTCAATTATCTGCGAATACTGCAAAAGAAAACCATAAATAACTAAATTACATTCCATTTATAATACAAGCTTTTTCTTTGAGTTTTTATGCGAAGGTCCTTCAGTACAAGAAAGTTCAATTTTGTATGTGAGTATAAATGGAAAACTTCATGGAATCATCCTCTTGAATGTGGGTTTGAAAATATTAATTATCTAATCATTACAAAGTAACCTTGACATTTGATTCAAAAATCGTCGTAAACATCAATATTATCTTCAAAAAGAATTGTTAGTATATAATATATGCAATTATGTTCATATGAATTCATTGAAATTTGTTTGTATTATTTCGTTATGCAAAGCTAAAGGAATATTTGGTGATATCTTTATCATTTCTCATTAAAGCAGAACGTGTGTGACAATTCAATAATTTTGTGCAATAAATCACGATAAACTTTTACTTTATTACAAAAATTCAGTAATTATACAATGGGACCAATACGCATTTCATTGATAAATTGAGTTTCGTAATATTTTCTTATCCAATATTTATTACCAGAGACATAATAACCGACCTTCTGTGAGATATAGTATGTTATACGTATCGTTCCTCTAATGTCTGAGACAATAACATGTGTAAACTTGATTAAGAATTGTTTCAATAATCCGTAAATAATCAAGTAGTCCTTCTGAGGAATTAGTTTTGAATATATTTCCTAGATTATATATAAGAACCATTCATTATAGGGCATTATAGGACAATTTTAGTTGGGCTGTATAAGTTCCAAACCAAAAAATATCTGAACAATTCAAGGATTCTGGTGAGAACACTGGCATAATTATTTACGAGGGACGCCTACTAGATATCAAAATAAAATATAGATGGAAAGAACGAATGGTAGATACATTATTATCAGGAAAATCATAAATTATAGAAAATAATCAGAGTCCAATGATATGAGATGTGCAGATTCTTCCCTAATGTCCTTCATGGTTTTATCGAAGGCTTTCTCAAAATCTATTAGTCTGCAGTGTGTTTCAGGTATGAAGACAAAGTTTTCAACGGTAAATAGAAGAGACAAGGAAGTCATAAATGGAAAGGAGAAGTTAGGCAGAAAATTTCGAAGATAGAGGCTATTTCATGATTCACAACTCCTAAATCTTTCGATCGATTAAATTCGTTACAAACATTAATTGCAGAAACATCATGAACGTTCACGAAAAGGAAGGAAAAATGCTATAGACAGACTGAGGACATTCAATTTTTATGAAATATTGAAACAAACTCCCTGTGCAGTGTGTACGCACTGGGATTTCAAAACTTTATCTAAATTGTCCTTGCGAGAATTGATTTTTGAACTATCTTTATGAGTGCGAAGAATATATTTTCGGTTTTTCATCAAAACACGTCCTGGATGAAAAAATTGACTGCGGTTGTGATATATTTTTGTAAAAGAAAACGAACTTCTATTCAACAAAATCGAAGTTACCTTTATATTTGAAAACCGCAAGTTTGCAATATTCAAAAACCGTCCAAATCTGTCCACCTGTATATAGTTTTTCAGTTTTTTATACTTCTTCGCGAACTACGACGAAAATTTCTATCTGTCGAAGGTTTACCTGACACACTCAACTGAAAAAAGTTATGGCAGATCGTAGTTCTATACTTCGTGTCTTGTTCACTTTTCGTTCTTGTTACTGAAAGTGAAACTGACTGAAAACGAATATTTTGAAACATTTCTGCGAGAAATCGATATGATATAAATGAAACGAATGTTTTTGTTTTCTTATTTCAAAGAAAACATTTATATTGAAAGTGGAAAACCAATAAAAAGGAATGCAATAAAATGGAACCCGGAAAACGAATGAATAATGGAAAACAGTTTATAACAAATACTAAAAGATAACCCTCCATTGCTCTAAACATTTTCAGCCCTTAACCTCAATAGTCCTAGTGCTTCACGTATATGTAGTTTTTAATCTGTTTACAAGCCTCATCGATTCTCTGAATCAATTCCCCCATAATACACTAGAGATTTCAAATTCCTCTATAAAAAATTTCGCTGGATCAAAACCAAGGCACAAGGAATGTGTAATTTAGATGTTGAATTACTAGGTTTCATTTCCAATAATAATGGCAATTTGTCAACCAAGATATTGGGATGAAGGTTGCCATTCACTCGAGCTGGTAAAATGAATGGTCCTTACAATCGGTTGTTGCAAATTCTACACTTTACATTAACGGAAAATTTCTTTGACAGTTACGCTTTCTCGTTTCTTTCGGATTGTTACGGCGATTGCGTCTATACAAAGTAAACCGGGCTATTTGGTCTCCTTACAAACTCTCCAAGTTTGCAATGACGGAAATCGTATACTCCAAGAACACTTATTGTTGGACTTTAAGACGTAAAGAGTTTTTTTCGAATTTTCATAATGAGTGAAAAGAGCATACACCTACTTAAGTAAAAAGTTATAACTAAGTAACTAATGAAGTAGATTATAACGAAACAAAAATAGAGGGATTCATGATGTTAGGATGTAATTTTGATACTAGATTAAGTGGGGGAGTTCTATGCTATATACCAAGTGGTATTGAATTCAAATTTTTGTGAATAATTTCGCTGGGAATTTCATTGGTCTGTTCTTTTGAAATCGAGAGCGTATTGCTCAGGCGCTTGTATAGGTCAGCACGATTATTAACGAATTTTTGCAGCTTTTATTAAAGGATGTACCTATGGAAAATATGGTAGCTGAATTTCAGTAATAGAAAACAGTATTGTCAGAGATTTCAATATTGCTCACAGTAATAACTAATCATTGCTTGGCAATGATTAACACCTCGATTTTATGATTTTCAAATAAAAATATGGAGATATATATATATATATATATATATATATATATATATATATATATATATATATATATATATATATATATATATATATATATATATATATATATATATATATATATATATATATATATATATATATATATATATATATATATATATATATATATAATATTAATGGAACCTATAATAAAAATTATGGCGTTATCATGTATATTAAAAGTGACATAACTTTTAGCCATCAAATCATAAACTTCGGAGAAATCAAAGCCCTAGAAATACACTTTCAATTCAATCAAAAGCACTTCAAGCTGACTGATAATTTCATTGAAAACATTTTTAACTATGAAAACATTTTTAACTATACACATATTGAGTGTATTCGGTTATAAATCATGCATCAATAATGAAAACCTGCAAGAAAATTACATGCATTACAAAAATAAACTTCAGAAACTTATAAATATCTCAAAAACAGAATACTTACACAGATTTATCGAAAAAAGTGGTGGTGAGTCCAAAGCTCTCTGGAACCACGTGAATAAAAATTTGTGAAAAAATTTTAAATCTGAAAAAGATATTGAGATGATTAAAAGCCGAAAAATGGGATGATAGGAGATGAAATCTCGATAGCTAATAGCTTCAGTGAATACTATAGTTAAATAGGCGCAGAATATTCTAATAAGATAGAAGAGCCAACTGATATTGAAGAGGATGAATTTTGTTTGAGAGAAACTTTTTTTATCTCCCACAGATCCAATGGAGGTTGAAAAAGTTATATCTGAGCTTAAATCAAATAAAGCCCCGGGATTTGATGGTTACGCTCTGAGACGCTGAAAGAGATAAGAAAGGAGATGTCTACTCCACTTTCTGATCTCATAAATGAATGTTTTAGTATAGGTTTTCCAGAGTGTTTGAAGAACGGCATCACCAAGCCACTACATAAAAATGGAGACAGATCTAGAATGTCGAATTATAGACCAGTTGCAAAAATTTTTGAGAAAACCATTAAACAGCGAATGGTAAGCTTTCTGGACAAACACAATCTATTGTCGGTGAGCCAATATGGGTTCAGGAACCACAGATCGACTGAGGACGCAATAAGGGAGTTAACTACGTATATTTACGATCGCATAGATAGAAACGTACCGCTGCTTTGCATATTCATAGACTTATCTGAAGCCTTCGATACCATTCCCATTCCCATGATAAACTACTTATTAAGTTGCAGAAATATGGATTCAGAGGTGAAGTTATTAACAAGTAATTTAAATGGTAGGAAACAAGTAGTTAAAATTGGAACTGATTTAAGCGATGGAAGGCAAATTACTTACGGCGTTCCCCAGGGAACGGTACTGGACCCAGTATTATTCATATTATACGTGAATGACCTTCCTTAAATGGAACTTCGTAGAAGTGTTTTGAGTTTCGTTGACCGATACCACAGTACCTATGTTGAATAACTAAATACTTTGCAGAAATGGATCCTGAAAATCATGTATGGTGAAGAGATTTTCGCTTTGTCAGGAATGCGTGACATTAGACAGATGTATGCTCTGAAACAAGTAACTCAAGTATTTACGAGTAAGATGAATGTAAACCTTATTGATCATAAATATGATATAAGGGGAAAAGACTCAGACTACATAACACTACGCTTGAATAAAAGAATAGGACGAAAATCCATCAAATATCTGGCACCACGAGTATATTCGCGTATACCAGTAGACTTGCGAATATTGAAAAACTACAAATGTTTCAAAAGGAAAGTGGAGCTTTCGATTCTTTGTGCCGGAAGAACAGAAATAGACAACTTAATTAATCAGCGGAAAGATGAAAGTGCCTAATTACTTAAAAAAAAGAGAGGAAAAAATATCTAGATTGTGAGAAAAAACCTAAATTGTCACTAAAATACCCTAAATTGTGATTAAAATACCGGATTTGACTAACGCCCGATTGTGAAAAAAAAATAAACCTATCGTGACGAACAATTCAAGGAACATAGTGACTTTTTGTTTCCTAATTACGCGCTGTGAAACTAACTTCACTTTCAAATAGAAAAAAAAACATTCTACACAAATGAAGTTGTTATAAATTTAAATTTAACAAAATATACCTATTTCAAAGGCGAACAGCCGAGACATTCTTCGGAATGATTAAGCCTCTGAATTTTCATTGTTTATTACTCTGTATGTATGAAATCAATTGTAATAAACTTTATTATATATATATATATATATATATATATATATATATATATATATATATATATATATATATATATATATATATATATATATATGGCAGTAAAGAATCTCGAAAATCGTAAAACTGAATTACACGCCTGACTACGATTCTGCACCACGAGAGAATATGAGAGGAGATATTTCATGAAAATATTCGTTGGTATAATTTAATGGAAGAAATGTTAATCTTATTTTCATACATTTAAACTGTCCTACCATCATAGAACCCGTACTTATGGTGAGTTTACGTTGGTTTTTCCAAGAAACTGTCATTTGCCTGTACTTTAAATTTATTAGTTTGTACCTTTAGTTTCGATATATTGTATCATTTTTTGAATCAAAATCTTAAGCAGATAGTTGCAGAGCAAGTTCTTGGAAAAAGTTCTTTTCAATTTCCACAATGAATGCCATAATTTAAAGCAGCTTTTCAAAGAATTATCATTCTGCTTAAAACGATAAAAACATTATTTTGGAAGACCTTGAAGGAATCGCTGATCTCTCTCTGGAAACTTGTTCAGACTCCTCCATAATGAGAGTCTTCCGATTCAAGTGTCGCGCTTTTTTTGCATTCATATATCATAATTATTCACAAGTTAATCTGAAGAAACTCCACGTGTTTGGCCTATTCATTTAGTCTAGTAAACAACTCAAAAAGAGTTACAAATAAATAATGACGAGGCCATTAAGGATGGTTGATCTAACAACACTTAGACATACCTATTTACCCATTTGATCGATTTGACCTGCAGAATATAATAGTCTGAAGCAGAATTTCGCAGGTATTATAATGATAATAATAATATAATTTAAGAAGGAAGTGCTGAGAAGCTTGAGTTGAGCTCAAAAATAGAAAAAATTAATTATGCACGATCTGAAATGTAATTTTCTTATTTCGTGAATTAATTTTTGTGAATTGGTAGCAGAAAATTTTCAAATATGTATAACTCCTACAACAATTTTCAAATTTATAAAGAGCTATTATCAAATTATCAAAATTTATAAAAAAATTCGTTTCGTAGAAGAATTTTAATGGACTTGAAGAAATATACTAGACAAATTGGCGAAATAATTGCAAATCTGGTTCTGTTATTCAATTACTAATTTTCAAAGGCAAATCTAGTAGCATACTGAACTACCACAGATACATTATAACTTACTTTACAGCGTTTTCCTGCTCTTCTTCCAATATAGCTCAGGCTCATTCATCAAAATCATATCACCTAGTTCAGATTATAAGATACCTTTCTTCCATCACTTTTAGATCTTGATGAAACCGCTCCCCTGTTCCTTACTATAATTTCCTAAATTATCCGGAAATTTATCTAGATGATTGCGGAGATAGTGTAACTCAATACTCATATTTGCTCCTAAAGTCTGAAAGTTTGTCAGCATATTTTGCACAATTTCTTCATAATTTGCTGCTTTATAGTTACCTAGGAAATTTTCGACAACCAACACAAACAACTTTTCCAAGCTTTACTTTCCGGAACAGTCATAACTTTGATAAAATTTGAGTCTTTCATCAATTGCCGTATTTGAGGACCATCAAATATTCCACCTTTCAATTTTTCCATACTAAGCTTCGGAAATTTTCTGCAAATGTAATTAAAACAATTTCCGTCTTTGTTCAACGCTTTTTCAAATTGCTTAATCATACCTAACTTAATATGTAATGGTGGAAGTATGATTTTGTCTCTGCTCACCAGCGGCTCCTTATTACGTTGGCTTTACCGACAGTTAAAGAATTTCTTACAGGCCAAACATCTTGTTCCCAATGAAGTTGCTTTGCTCTACTATCCCACATACAAATAAAGCAAGGGTATTTTGTATATCCACTTTGTTGGCCAAGTAAAAAATTAACCATTTTTAAATCCACACAGATCGGCCATTGATGCTCAGAGTATTTAATTTTCTCTAAAACTAATTTTACATTTTCATATTCTTCTTTGAGTTTCGTTGAATGGGCAATTGGAATTGATGCAAATTTATTTCCATTGTGCAATAAGACGCATTTTAAACTTCTTTTGCAACAATCAATAAAAAGGCGCCATTCAGTAGATTTGTACTCTTTTAAACCCATGTCTATAAGCAGCTTCGCGATATCATTACAATACACTAATCCTTCATTTTCACTAAAAAATTGTAATAACTCTTTTTCTCGCGTTCTGTATGTTGTAATTGTTACTGTTGGTGCCAATAAATTTTTTTCTTTCAATCTTGAGGCTAACAGTTCTGATCCTTGTTTTGATAAATTGTGATCATGTATTAAATCACTGAGTTCATTTTGAGAAAATAACTTTGGCGTAGATGTTTCACCTTCCCATTCACTTCCACTAGTAGATGGTCCCGATTTCTGTGAATTTGGTAACATCATTGTTTCTGAGGGCATGCTAATTACTTTTGAAATGTATATGGGCCGAGGGAGATTTTCACTGTGTAGAACCGGACATTTCGTAGACTGTAAGTCTGGGTATCTCCACGTTTGATTTCGATTAAAACCTTTAACATCTACTACGCAAAGGTAACAATCATCTAAATGATTCGTAGGATCCATCCAGATCATAGGAATACCAAAGTCTAATCCAGAACGTTCACCTTTTTTCCACAACCGTAAAGACTCAACACAGGACTTTATTAAGAACCCATGGTTTACCTAATTTGTCCATTTTGAAACCAAAATATTCAACATAAGTCTCCTTGACAAAGTCTGTGATATTTCTTTTTGTTTTTTGGTATATAATAGGTTCCATACGCTATAAGACCTTTCCACTGGGTTTCTTGTTCTTTTTAAGATTTATTAACCCACTGACTACCATTTTTTATTCTTAAAATTGAAATTGTTTTTATACATTACTTTTAACAAGCACCAAGGAAGGCATTCAGGGTTGATTATCACTTTCACTGGTATTTCGAAATCCGACGTAAAGAAAAAAGTGTTATATCTCATTTAAATCTCATTTATTTAACTCAAAATGAAAGATAATTCAATAAATATATTGAAATAGTTCTTATTTACATGAAACCCGAAATACACAATAGTATATTTCACATTATGCAGTGTCTTAATGCTCTTGGTCAAGGAACATCTTGAACAGCGTCTATCCCTCGAATGGAAGTTGGTCGCTAACATTCAGAATCGTTCTTGCAGCTGCTGTAGGTCTACCATGTGCCCTTTTCGTTTCACCCGACGTTTCAATTTCTTTTCTTTTTCTATGAGCCGTTCGGAATATATTGTCACTTTCTATCTCTAGATGGACTGATTTTGGCGAGAAAAAAATGAGATACGTCAATTTTTGATTGGACGGGGACCAATTTCGGAGTTGGTTAGGAGGAAGTGAAATCAACTCTCTACCCTCAGCTGCACCTAGGACGAAATTGATTATAGGGAAAGTGGGTCGAGAAGCATACATGTCGAGAGGTCTTTCAATTCTCTATGAAAAATAGTATCTTGTATGAACAATGAATATCATACAGACAGTTCAAACACAACAAAAATTTGATAACGCCAAAACTCAAACTAAATGCTCAAAATGGCCTCTTCTTAACTTCATACAACGATACAAACAATTCTCGAATTCTCTTCTAATATTTTGAAGAACTTCTTGTGTCGAAAATCTGCATTCGGTGATGATTCTTCTCCGCCACTTTTCTAAGTTTTCAGGTTGTGTAGCATAAACTCTCGAACTAAGATGACCCCATAAGAAGATATCTGAAGGACTCAAATCATGTTTGGCTGGCCTCTCAAATATTCCTCTCCTGCCAATCCATAGACCTGGGAAATTTGTATCCAAATATTGTCGCACACGAACATTGAAATGTGCAACACCATCTTGCTGGAAACGTATCTCATTCTTTGGAAGAGTTTCAACATTTTCCAAAATTTCTGTGGGCATGGGATTCATTAAATCTTCCAACAACTGCTAGTAAGTGTCTCCGTTGGGATGACCTTCGATAGAGAACGGTCCTACAATATGGTTTCGAAAAAATTCAGTCCAAATATTCAATTGATGAGACGTTTTTGTGTATGCCTGTGTGAATCAATGAGGACTCTCGGTATCCCAATATCGACAATTATACATTCCCTTCTCCACTAACAGCAAAGTTACTCTCGTTAAGAAAACAGGTATTATACAGAATATCTGGATTATTGTTAATATTTTCACTCAAAATTTCACAAAATTGCAAGGGGCGATTAGGATCGTCTTAGTTTATTTCATGAACTAGTTTCACTTTATATGGGTTCAATTGGTGATGTTTCACGATTTTGTAGACCAGGGGTGCTCAAACTTGAACTGCTGGCGATCTACTTCAATATTTTTAGACTACTTACGATCGTTTCTGAGAGGCTGCAAGTATGTGTGATGCAGGGTTGTCGTACATACACGATACACCCTACCTACTTACCTACCTAGGTAGGGTGTCCGTAGCATATATAGATATTAGCTTTCCGCACAATAAACATTCTTTTAGTCAAGGTTTGGGTTAGGTTTAGTTAGGTTCTTCTCTATAATACCAATTAAAAAACTCATAGTTATTCAAAATTGTGAGTTTATTGGTTGTTACAAAATAAAAGAGTTACATATGGTGTTAAATTTAACTAAGGAGTGATTTTGGATGTTGAAGCGTGGCACTGCATGTCCTCAGCATACTTTCCATAAGATGGAACGTAACCACTGAGTGCGAATCGCAAGCATCATGACATATGATCGTCAGTTAGTCGATTGCGATATTTGGATTTAATTATCTTCATTTCAGAAAGTGCAGATTCGCACAAGTAAGTTGACCCAAATATTGCCGTCAGTTGAGGGCGATTTGCCTTAGATTCGGACATTTATCTTCAGACATTAAACACCAGAAATTTGCATCAGATGCTGTAGCTTTGGGATGTATATCTGATAAAATCTGTACCAACTCATTTTAAACAGAACATGAGTTCATATTCAACATAGCTACTTCAGTAGCTAATTCCTCAATGTTTTTAGATGAAAAAGGACAACTCATAAATGATGCTATATTTGTCAATTTATTGCAACTATAAAAACGCATTTCGAATTGTCCCAAAATATGTGAAATTCAGCCCCATATATATTCAACTGAGGAATCCTTGCTTTCAAAGACGGAAAATGTTTCAGATCCTTTCTTTTTAGTTGATCTTTCATAAGTTGCAATTTACTTTTGAATGTGTTTACTGCGCTAATCATATCAATAATAGTTTTCCTTTACCTTGAAGCTCCAAGTTGATGGTGTTCAACTGCATTGTGATGTCAGTCAAAAATGCCAAATCAGTCAGCCATTTTTCGTTTCACATCTGAGTGTCATCACTTCTTTCGTCTAGAAAAGCTGGTATTTCGGGCAATAATGCTTGAAATTTTTCTAGGAATTTTCCCTACTCAACCACCTGAGGTCCATGTGAAGAACTAAATCAGTGTGTTCAGCTCACTCCCTATCTTCCAACTGCAACTTAAAGAGCCGCCGTTGCGAGCTACGTGCACGGATGGAATTCACAATTTTTGTTGCAATGCTTATAATTTCCTCTGTATTTAAAACTTTTAAACAGAAAATTTGTTGATGTATATGGCAATGGAATGAAAAAAATGAAGGTCATCAGCCCGACACAATGCTACAAAACCGTTTTTGTTTCCAGTCATTGCTGGTGCTCCATTAGTTGTAATGCACACTAATTTATATATTGGTAGCTTGAAGTTTTTTACAAAATTGAAGAGGAATGATTGTTAAAAATTCTTCCTTAGCCAACATGTCATTGAATTCCATCCGAACAAAAATACACAGCTGGGCAGTGTCTGTGAAATCTGTGGATTCGTCGAAATGTGAAGAAAAGTATATATGTTTCATGAGATCATGTTTATTTCATTTAAAATGACGAGATCGTAGCAGCTTTTAATCGTTTCGCTGGTCTTGTGAACATGGTTTGTTCTTTTTTCACACTAGATATCAAATCACGTACTTTTTGTTTTCTTAATTCACTTTGCGTCGGAAAATCCTTTTTATAGTTTTTATGAACCGTTTTATGATGCCTATCTAAGTTACCACGCTTAGGTAATGCAACTGACGCACGACAAATAAGACAAGTCTCGAATGTTCCCGTCAAACGCGCCGCCCGAAATTTCTAGAAAAACAGCAAGAATGAAAAACGCGACTTGTCTTTGACAAGTACCGTGCGTTCCTTTGGTAAAGCCGCCTTTTGCAGCTAGCAGAGTGTTATTTTATTACGTAATAAATTTTATAGTTTAGTTACCTACTTATTAAAAATTTTTTCTTCTCGAGGTCTACTCAAAAAGCACTCGCGATCGACCGTTTGAGCACCCCTACCACTTGCTTTGTTTCAATGTAACAGTCGTTCAGCTGACATGCTCATAACTTTAATAGTTCAACGCGATGCAAGAATTTCCACGATTTTCCAACCTTTCATACAAAGAATTTTATTACGATGTACAATTTTATTCGTCTTGAAACACACTATGACACGTCTGTTTTTAACAGCTTATAAACAGAAAATAAAATGACATATCAAGTTGAAATTTCATGTGCGTTCAGTTATAAATTTGTTACTAGTGCTAGAGTATAGGTGTCGTTCCGCAAACATTTCAACCCACCTAAAGGAGTGTATTTAAGAAAACAATAGTAATTTTCACCGACATATTTCACCTTTTTTTATGAGACTTTCTGGTAGTATTAATATTTGAACTATTCTTAGGTTTCGGGTGTGAAAAGTTCAGGTAGCAAAAGTTATAGGAAGATGTCAAAATTAAAGCGTTTTTCGCTTCAACGCTGAATGTAGTTTCAAGATGATACGTATACACAAAGCGTACAGGGCAGCTGTGTTAAATACTGCAAATAGAGAAAAATTACCCTCTCATCCCCGTCATCGATTTTCGAGAATAATTCATTGGTTGAAATAGATTGGGGTATCTGCTTTTGTTTTCGAGTTATTCCGGATTTCTCGATTTTCCAGGATACAGTACAACCTCTTCAATCCGAATCATATGGGACCAGGGCTTGTTCGGATTACTGAAATATTCGGATTATCGAGGTAATTGAAATGAAATAGTAAAGAAAAGACAGGGCTGAAAAACGTGAAATATTTATCGAAAAAGTGAAGTATTTATTGAAAAACGTAAAATATTCATTGAGAAACTCAAAATTATTGTGATTCACAGAAAAAACATGAAAATATAACTACATATTCTTGAGGAAGTGATACATTTCACAGATCAATCATCTTTTTTTTCAAGTTCTGAAGCAGTCTTGAATCGTTTTCTGTTTTAACAAACGAAGATGAGAACTTGCAGCTTCCTATCTCAATTAGTCGATAATAATATTTGGTGCTGAGGGATATCATTTTCTTTACACCATTCCAAACATTTGTTGAAACACAAGAGAGCTTCTTTATGTTTCATTGAATTCATGGTGACATCGCCTTCTTCAATTTCTTCTGTATCCTCGTCACTTTCTATGTTGTTGATTATTTCAGCTACAGAGAGATAATTCTCATTATCTCCTACAACCCATTCTTCAATGTCTTCAGTTGTTAATTCTTGACCAGACACATTTGTTGGCATATCTGTCATCATGCGTAGATCGCGATTTTTCTCTTCTTTCTCTAGAAAATTTTTTTCTCTCAACTGTGAAAGAGGCAATAGGTCACCTGCGTCATAATAATCATCTTTTTTGAGCCATAAATTCTTCCATGATTTCTGAATAAACTCTTGGGAGACAGATGACTAGGACCTTTCAAGAGAAAACACCACATGTTTGAGATACAATTGCTTATGTAACTGTGAAACGTTATTGTCTTCTTGTCCCACAATATTCAGTAGCAAAGATTTTCGATAATGCGATTTTACATTCTGTATTACATGTTGATCCATTGTTTGTAATAATGGAGTATAATTAGTAGGTGAAAAATCACCATAATATTTCGGTCCTCACTGATCAATTCCTCTTCTCTTAGATGTCCAGGAGCATTATCTAATAAGAGCAGAGTTTTTTTCGGCAAGTTCGGCTCGTTCATTTCATTTTTTACATCAGGAATTAATTGTTCATGGAACCATACATAAAAAATATCTCTAGTTACCCTTTTTTCTTTGATCTTTATAATAAACAGGCAAATTGGGGCAGTTCTTGAATGCTCGGGGTTTGTTGGCTTTTCCGATGATCGACAATTTCATTTTATAAGGTACTGATGCATTAGAGCATGGCATGAATGTAATATGGTCCTTACTCATCTTCCGACCTGGAGGTGAATTTGCAGCAGCATGGGCTAGTGTTTTTTTTTTGGAAGAATTCGCCAAAATAACCCACTTTCATCTGCGTTGTAAACTTGATCTGGCACTAGATCCATCTCCCGTATTTTTTGAAGAAATTTATTTTTAAATGGATCTACCGCACTATTTCACACAATTTCTCTCCTGATATGGTAAGTTGTCGAATTCCATGTCTTTTTCCAACCATCCTTGACTTGCCTTGAAAGCATCTCTATCTGTTATACTGGTTAAAAAAAATCTTGCTTTCTCACATACGAGATCACCAGATAAAGGTGTATGTCGAGATCGTTCTTGTAAGAACCAAGTGTTAGAGCATTTTCAACATTCGGATTTTCACTAGTTCTGAGCGTACGCCGTTTCACAGGGCCAGAATCAGAAGAAGATATAAAATTCTCAATTGATTTTCGTTTTTTCTTTATATCGTATACTGTAGATTTTCCAATTGAGTGTATTCTGGCCAATTCAGAAACACTTTTTCCATTATCTAATTCTTTCAAAATTTCGCATTTTTGCTGCAGTGTTAACGTTTTATGTCTAAGCGACATGATTAGTACGGATATCAGACGCTGAATGTCAGAAGAGAATCTAATCTGCACCAGTGAAGCGACTATTCAGACAAGATATTGCAAGTTCGGACACTTTCAATCGATTAAATTATTGACGGCGTTCGGATTATAGAGGTAAAAAATAAATTGTGAGGATTATAGATGTTGATGATTTCAAAATTTCGTTGTTCGTATTACTGGATGTGCGGATTAGAGGGTGTTCGGATTAGAGAGATTGTACTGTATCTCAGTCAATGTTGGGTGAAAACTATTTTGATATTCTAGGCACACTTTTTGAGTAGAATCCAAGGATCTATTGAATTTTTTTGTTGAATGACTATCGAGTCATGGTACTTATGTTTTTTTAAACATGAACCATGGGTGAATTTTGGTAAAATAGGAAGAATACTTTTTTCTCTTTCCAAAATTTTGACATATCTGATAAAACACTCAAAAGAATTTCATTTGTTCATAATGCAAGAATCGCACCATCCAGAAACACTTCTGCATGTTTTTTGAATTTTGGTCATTGAAGCTAAACAATTTATGAAGTTTTGTTTCAATTCTTCCATATCATTACGGATTTATCTATACAATGAATCCTTGATATATGTCCAGAGAAAAAAAAATCAACAGGGTTGAATCTGGTTAACGAGGTGCCATCTCACCGGTCCTCTAGTTCTCATTCTGTTATCACCGAAAGACTGGTTTGAAAGTTCTGAAACATTTCTTGTGTGGCGTGGCGGCGCACTCTAAAGATGGAAAAACATTAATCTTCTTTGAGCCAAGGGAAGTCCATCCAAAATACCCTCGACTATATTAAGTGGTCAAAAATATGAAAACCTAATTGCCGTGCTCTTGTACATTCACTTTCCGATGGGGAACTTAAATTGTAACTTCATTGTCTTATTATTTTTTTGTAATAATTTTTTTTTCTCTGAGTGCTTTGATAGAACGATTGTTCAAGAGATTCTATTTCAATCTTTTTAGAACATAGACTTGTCAGGAAAACGAACAGAATGATTTTCGGAAGCACAATTATACCTGATTCTCGTGAACTTCTGCTAGGCCAATTAAGGAATCGTAGGTGTTTCTGTTTTGTTGACACTATTGGTATATTTCGTGAAAGAAAAAACACAATAGGTTGGTGAAATTGTGACGCGAGAGACGTAGGTGTCTGAGACTCGCGGAGTATGCGACTATTTTCTATTTTTAACTTGAAAAGATTGTTGAACACTTTAACAGATCTTAGTTTATTCGAATAATGCAAAATACTGGCTGTACAAAAACTTGGTAAATGGTTTTAAACAAAATACAGTGACTTCCCAAAGAGTGGGAAGATATTTTTAAATGCAAATCATTGGCCATTAACCAAAAGTTGGGGGTAGTGAAAACATCTTATTGGTCGGCAAGAATTGTTGATAATTCTCTACTTTCGAAAGTTCTGGTTTTCTTCCGATATGAGTTAGGGACTATTCCAAGAAATTAACAATGAATACATCCTGAAGGGCTCTATTTTATATTTTATGTGATGTAACGTAATAACCCAGATAAATTCAAATGAAAGACCGATTTCTTTTGAATACATAGTACACCCCATGTTGACAGGCTCAGTTTACGATAGGCTAAGTAAACAATCATAAAAGATTTATCTTGCTCATCACTCAAGATTCGGATTCATAGAAATTATTGAACAGATGGGTTAATAAATTAATAAATGGAGTTACCAGAATTGCAATGAATTAGGTGTGCGACCATTGAGATATTCGTGAGATGATGTACAGGTCTGTACTATAATAATAAGTAGTTTTCAATACAATACAATTTCAAGACTCAGTATTGAACACAGGGTGTCCCAATTTCCTATAAAAAAATCTTGGGGGGTTCTTTCAGATTGGAAGACCACTTTTCTGTTGAAGATTCAACACGTCATAAACTCTGCAATAATGTCTTTGGGAGTAGTTTCGTCACAATAATTTTTTTTCCGTAAAAATTCATGAAAATAGGCTCTCACATCATCGCATGCTCCTTCGGCCAGAGAGGATGAATACTTTTTTCCTTTCGTTTTCTTATTGCCCAAAGATAGATTTATTGATGAATTGGAATAGATTATCCTCATTTTATACAGGAGTGAATCAAAAAAATTATTGAATATTGTAATTTTAAAAATATCATATCTTGATTTTTTCAAATGGATCATCCTGCATTTTATTATTCATATCAACGCATAAAATATTGTGCCGTATTTTTGCAGAAGTAACCTTATCTTCATCGTCAACTGAAAAAAATAAACTAAAATAATAAAATCAGAGGTTGCGAAAGAAGAGTTAATTAGTACATATCAGAGAAATGGAGATATTTTAAGGTAGTTGTGTATGAAATGCGTAATAGATTAGTTTTTGGTGAGATGATCTACAAGGTGTTGAACTATTTCAATAAGTGTTCGAAATGTTGCCCGTTTCTTTGTACCGTTGAACTCTCGACAATTCTCTGTCTTATATCCAACTGCGTTGTAGAAGGAATCTGGTACCAGATGCCCTTAATATAACCCCACAAGAAAAATCTAGACTTATAAGGTCCGGAGACCTAGTTGGCCATCTAACAGGACCACCACGTCCTATCCATTTGTTTGGAAATACATGATTCAAATGCTCCCTAACCTGATGTGACTAATGTGCCGGTGCTACATCCTGTTGAAACCACAAATCTTGTCTTATATGCTCTGGTACATCGGCAAGTAACATTCGTAGATGATTTTGCAGAAAACCTAAATATATTTCACTGTTGAGGTATACATTCAAGGACCAACGATGCTGGTGATCTATTTGTCTCATGAGGTGTGGATTTTCCGTGGCGTCATAATGAAAGTTGTGCCTGTTAACAAGCCCATTCTTGTGGAACTCTGCTAAACATATTTGGATTGTCCGTTACTTTGTCACTAGCCCAATTGCAAAAATTGATTAGATTTTCATATTCTTGATTGTTCAGTTCCTGGTGCAGCTGTACATGATATGCATGAAATTTATTCACTTTCAAGATTCTCTGGACGGAAGTTTGACTTATATCTGTTAAATGAGAAATCTCTCTTTGGCTTTTATATGGGTCCTCTGTCACTGTCAACAAAACTGATAACTGGTTGTCTTCAGCTGTAGCAGTTTTTGGTTTTTCATGTTTTTTGTAAGCGATATTACCCGTTTCGATGAGTCTAATTAGAAGTTTTTCAAAGCATCTTGCATCAGGATGCCTCTTATCAGGATACCTTTGTGCATAAACCCTACTTGCAAACAAAGAATTTCTATCACACTCACCCAGAATGAAAATCATATCAACCATTTCTTCTTTGGAGAACTTCATGGCAGTCAATTGAGAAAATTGGGTTCAAACCTCACTTTAACTATTTTTAACAACAAAACACTGATAAGTTCGCCATGTAAAATGCAGAATATGATATGTACGGATACCTGACGAATAAAAAAAAATGTCAACACATACCTCGATTTACGTTTTAATCATCTTGATTAAATCATTCGTTAAAAGAATAATCTTGTTTAGGTTTCATGTTTTACTAAACCATTACAGAAAAAAAAACATCTGTGCGAATAGTGATGCATATTGATGAGTTTAATACGGTAGAATTTTCATGGAAAATTTTTACAAATAATTGAATATTTCGAAAATGATCGAAGATAAAGATAAGGTTTCTTCTGCAAAAATATAGCAAAATATTTTATGCGTTGACATAAATAATAAAATATAGGGTGTTCCATTTGAAAAAATCAAGATAAGATATTTTTAAAATTACAATATTCATTAGTTTTTTCAGTCACTCCTGTATAAAATGAGAATAATCTATTTCAATTCATCAATAAAGCTATCCTTGGGCAATAAGAAAACGAAAGGAAAAAAGTATTCATCCTCTCTGGCCGAATGAGCATGCGATGCGAGAGCCTATTTTCATGAATTTTTACGGAAAAAAATATTGTGACGAAACTACTCCCAAAAAAAAATCTATTACTTAAAGACATTATAGCAGAGTTTAGGCCGCTCCTGAATCTTGAACGAAAAAGTGGTTTTCCTATCTGAAAAAACCACCCAAGATTTTTTATAGAAAATTGGGACACCCTACTGAAAAATAAATTGCTGAAGTAGATTCTTATTTTCTAAATAAACACCTCAAAAAAGTCTAGGGAACACTTACTAATATCTTTAAAATATGAATTTGATGATTCGAATTTATAGAAATCTTTCGGATTTTGTTAGGATGTATTATATAAAATGTATTCTCAAGAAAACAAAATAATATTTCACTTCTCCAAAGCACCTATTATAAAAAATTTGAAATTTGAAAATGACGAAATTTCGTAAAACACAAAAAAAATCCTGAACTAATATTTTCGAAACGATATGGAAGCACTTATATTTTTCAGTACCCAGAAGGTCCACCTCTATTATTAATTACACTTTGGCATCGTCGCGGCATGCTCAATATTAAATTGTCTATTACATTCTGGTCTAAGTCATTCCAAGCCCCCTGAACTGCTAATCGAAGCTCCTGTTCATGATGGAAGACGTTTTGACGCAGGAGATTTCTTTTTAGGGTGTCCCACACATGCTAGATGGGATTCAGATATGGGGAGCAGGATGGCCACGGTAGAAAATCGATATCATTCTCTTCAAGAACGTTCAAGACAACTCTTGCACGATGAGGAGGGGCATTATCTTGTTGGAAGAGTGGATTTTGACCCATTGTTTGGAGATATGGTACCACTACGGGTAAAACTATCTCATTTGCGTAAGAATTTCCCGTGAGGTTGTTCTGTATGAAAACGAGGTCAGTTCTTCCACCAAGGCGTATACCTCCCCAAAACATCACTGATCAGCCTCCCTGTCTAACAACTTCACGAGCATGCTGGGGACGGTTTTGCTTTTCAGATTTCCTCCATATTCGAATTCTTCCCAAATCGGGATAATAACTAAATCTAGATTCATCACTGAAGAGAACTGTGGCCCACCTTTCTTGATCCCAGTTTACGTGTTCTTGGCACCAAGCTAAACGAGCAGCGCGATTTCCATGGGTGAGTTGTGGAACTCTTAAAGGACGTCTGGAGTGGAGTTGACCTTGGTGCAGTCGATTTCTCACAGTTTGGTCGGAAATTTGTACATTATGAACTCGTGATATTTCTTGAGCTAATTGAGATGCTGTGGTAGTACGATCTCTTCTGGCTTGTAAAACCAAAAATAGGTCTTGGGCGACTGTATTAATCCTGAAACGACCTGTATGGCGTTCTTCTACGCTACCTGTTTCATTGAAACGCGACCATAAACGGTGTATGACTCTTGGGCTACTTCCCAGAACCTTGTATACTTCCCGTTGTGAGCTTCCAGCTTGGAGCATACCAACCGCTCGTAACATCTCTTCTCTCAAATTTTGTCTTTCCATGGTCGAATCACAAAACTTGAATCTTTTATTTGTGCTTACAACAGAAACAAAGTGCCAACTAACTGATTTCATACACTGAATACATGAAATGATTATAAAGCAGCGTCGCATCTGCTGCATTTTCAGTTTTTTATAAAAAAAAACTGAAATCTGTTGCGGCACTCTACATAATTTGGTGAGAAATTGATGCAGGTTAAAAAAAATCATTCATATTGATCGTTCTGGATACGATATATCGATATTCAGAAGTGTTCCCTAGTTTTTTTGTGTTTACAATACCGTTCGAACAAAAATGAAATTTTCAAGAGTGTACGAGCTACAGAGCACCGCGTCACTGGTGAATCATCCAGTATACTTCGATCTATTTTCGGGAATCATGAGTAATACCATTCCCAAACTAAGTACCACATTGAATTTGAAGTCATATCTATCAAAATAAAATAATTTTACTCTGGACTACATCGGGTATTCACAATAGACCACTGAAACTTGATCCTTGTTTGCTTAGATCAGAAACTTTCCTTCAGGCATTGAGTTATAGTTGGAATTGATGAATGAGATTTGAAAAATGAACGTGATTTCAGTTTCCACATTCCAGCAAGGCGTAGTAAGAGAAGTTTTTTAATACGATCATTTTCATTCATTTCTATGACCACGGAAAATTTTAACCTTCTCAAAGAGAGCCGCAATAAAAAGCGATGAATCCTTTTTGCTAGAAATATTAACTGGTACGACGAGTATAAAGTGGCAGTGAACCATAAGGAACGAAAAATTTTTTTAGCTTTATCAGAAACTGAAATTTTCAGAATTCGCTTTTTTCGAGATATGTTTTGTTCACCGGCGATGACCTTGTTTCTTAAGAAATATTTGTTTTAAAGGACCTTCGATTTCCAGTGAATTGTTTATCGGAAACAGTGTGGTGGAATCTTACTCATTATTTGATTAATTGATTCATTAGTAATGAATTGATTTTAAAACGCCCAAGTAATGAACCCAGGAAAGTCCTTGGAAGGTCATTATTATGTATGTGATTTGCATAATTTATGAGAATATTTTAACGCCGCCTGAAAAAATAAGGAGAATTGGATTTCTCAAAATCTGAGATTTATCCATAATGTGATTTTTAACACATTTGAATATACAGGGTGCTTCAACGAAAACTAAACAGAGGCTATATCTACCAAGATATTCATTTCTGATCAATACGCAAAAACAGGTCAATTTTTGTTTCAAAGGGGACGTCTTCGGGGGTACAAACTTGCCAGAAATATCAACCCCCAAGCGGGGGTTGCAATCCTTGAACATTTTGAATAGAGAAGATGGGTCGAGTGATGACTCAAAAGAAAGGTGGCATCTGTGTCTACATCGCCTTGAACGAATTTCCATTTTTAATTGAAAATTGTAAAAGATACAGGGTCAGCAACTGAAAGATAGGGAAGACTATTTCCCTGAGACTATTCAAGTTTCAGTGAATTTCTCGAATTTCAACCCCTGGAGCAGGGGTGACCACCCTTGAAAATTTGGAAGACGGTAGACGGGTCGAGTGATACCTCGAAAGAAAGGTATTATCTCTGTCTGCGTCCCCGTTAATGAATTTTCATTTTTGATTGAAAACTGTAGAAGATACAGAGTGAGCTACTGAGCTATTCAAGTATATGTGCAAAAAAATGGAACAGATTCATTCCAGATCAAGGGCTGTCATCTTTGATCTAAATGAATCTATTCCAGTTTTTCGCACTAATACTCCAATAGTCTTGGGGCGATAGTCTTCAGTGGCTCACTAAGTATCTTCTACAGTTTTCAATCAAAAATGAAAATTCGTTCACGGGAATGCAGACAAAGATTATACCTTTCTTTCGAGTTATCACTCGACCCATCTACCCTCTTCCAAATTTTCAAGGGTTGTCACCCCTGCTCCAGGGGTTGAAATTCGAGATGAGGATGGTACTTGATGATGACTGCCATTGATCAGCATGGATCTGTTCCATTTTACCTCACTGAAACTCGAATAGTCTCAGGGAAATAGTCTATCCTATCCTTCAGTTGCTCACCCTGTATCTTTTACAGTTTTTAATTAAAAATGGAAATTCGATCAAGGCAATGTAGACAAAGATACCACCTCTCTTTTGAGTCATCATTCGACCCATTTTCCCTATTCAAAATTCTTAGAATTTAATGAAAATCTTCTAAACTGTTCTGCCATACAAAGCATAAACCAAGTAACTCTAAATTTCCAACTTTTCAGCAGAGTTATTTTTATGATGCAAATAAGAGAGATTACGCTTTCTCAAAAAGTGTTCTAACTAGAAGCTTCGAACTTGAACATTTACTATTTCTCAAGTCTAGAAATTCACTGAGCGTACTAAATTCAAAATTTTTCGCGCCAAATTCAAAATGGACGCTCACTTTCAGTTACTAGATTTCGGATTATCACATGCGCACGAAGCTTTCACGAAAGATAAAACAAGTAAGTCGAAAAATTCAAGACAAAATTTAGGTAAGTCAATTTACATTTGAATATTTTATTGCAGAAACACGTAAAAAATAATTAATTTTTCAGTTATCAAACAGAACACAAAAGTAACAAATATTGAACGTCAAATGAACTTTCAAATAAATACAGAAATAGGTGAAAAGGTTATAAAAACTTTGTAACTAATTCAAAATCTTTTCTTTTTTTCCTTGTTCAGATCCCGGCTTGATAGTTTGTTAACTGGCATTTGAAGTTTGAATTTTGGTTTTAAAAAATTTGACTTCTGAAACTCCGGACTATCTATTTCGGTTTTGAAGTACAGTGATCTCGAATTTCTTCTGAATTGACACACCTTCAGGTCACGGAGAAAAGCTCCAGCAGTGTAACCATTGCTCACTGCTCCTTTTTACGGGTTTGGCAACCGTTTTAGAAACGAATAAAGTGTTCCAGATGGAGAATGAGTGGTTTATTGCACTTATTGCTTCTACTGATTAAATTGACTAAATCATCGAAATCTAATTTCCCCTTCGACTTATTTCACTTTTTTCCGATGTACCGAGTCAGCCTTCATAAATGAATGGCCAGCTTCAAAAACTTGAAAGTAATAGTCTCTGGTCCCCATACTTTATTAACTAGAATACAACATGAGGTAAAGAGGGTCCAGTTTTCATTTTGTGCGGCACAATTGTCTCCCAAAATACTATATTTTTTACTTTTTCCCCAAGAGACTTCATGAAATTATAATATGCACATACAACATCGAATCAAGTTCTACCCATAATAGCCTCATGCCATAGTACACACACATTCTGTCCATGTTTCCTCAAGCTCGCAAATGTTTCATTGAAACATTTTAGATGACTTATAAAAAGGAATTCTTAGTCACCATTTTCGGAATTATTAAGATCTTCTGCGTATCAACTGCTTAAATTTCTTTATCTTCTGGCTATTCTTCGGAAAAATTTGCTTTATATGCTTTTCTTGTTTCAGTTCGCATCATCTCCTTCATTTACGTTTTCATGGTGGACATGATTCTTGTGCAATGAACATGTTGGACATTCATCTTGTGATAGTTTAGTGAAGCCAATATTCTCCTGATGAAAAACCTTTCTGTTTCATATGAAACTTTCTTTTCAGGAGTTTTCTCATTCAAATCTTCCCACATCTTATACACCGAGATGTCGCTTGTGATGTACCGTCTGTTAGGAGCATGTTTCATGTTATAATGTGAAACGACTGGATGATAACTCTCAATATGAGCTTCGATGTTTTTATAATTTTCTTCTGAAATATCTTTCATCTGTACACCACGTTTAAGTCCTCTTTTATCTGTAACTCACTGAAACTCCGGATTTCTCAGAAACTCTATTACCATAACATCAGATGAATGTCCAATTGTGTGCAAAAACATTGTTTTGCATACGGTTTGTGTTTTATTTGTTTTTATGTCTTTCCCTTCTACATTCATTGTTTCATTCAAATCGATAGGTTTTTCTGCGATTTTTCCATTTAAATTTGTGATTTCTTCAGTATTTTCTCTATTTCTGTCTATTTCCACTTGATTTATTACTTCATTATGCTTTATGTCTTCCTGCTCCTTAGTGTCTTTCAGCACAATATCATTCTGTTCTGCTGTGATTGGTTTCAAAGGTGCAGAGCACTCCTTGTGGCCAACGGCGTCTCTTTTATAGATTTTGACAGGCATTTTCTTGAGGTATTTTCCAATAAAAAGTCTTTTCTCTCCAAAGTTGAGTGAGTTGAAGTAACTGAAAATAATTCTTCTTTGTTCTTCTAAGATATTTCGGGAGCAGTTTTTTGTACAACTCTGGACATGGTGGAAGTAAAATCTTTGTTTTAGTTCGATTTTTCTTTTGTTTAGTCCGAGGTAACTCTATCTATGTTACAGTGTTAGGTTGTACATTTTCTGTCTCTACTTGATCTTCTCCACCTCTGATTTCTATCTCTGGTACAGATTAAGTTACATATTCTGCTGGTCTTCTTCAACTACGATTTCCATTACCTTCTCTGAAATATTAGGTTCAGTTTGGTCAGTTCTGTTAATTCTTATTAAATTAATCATGTCGCCATCAGAATTTTCTAGTGAATCAAGCCATTCCAAACTTTATTTCAGCTGATGTAGTGTTTCATTTGTTATTCTTTTTAGAAATGAGCTGTATTCAAATTCTGTTGGTTTCCACCAGATATCACCATCATTTAAATACAAACGGCTTTTGTTTCAGGAGGAACTGCTAATAAATCCACAAGTTTTCTCTTCCTCCTTCTGTTTGATGGACTATAATTTGGGTCCGCATCTGAATCATCCATTGGCGAAACAATTGACAGACTAGATGAAGTTCGACCTGTCGCCGTTTCAAGTGCCATTTTGAGAAGACGCTCGCTCCGCGAAATCATTATTGCAGCACTGAAAATAGCTTGATTACATCTCCTCCGTATTATAGTCAAAAGACCTACTGCAGAACCACCACACTAATGATTAAAGTACGCGAAATAAGAAATCATGTGATTTTACTCTGCATTCTGATTGGTGTTGGTTATTCAATTCAGAGGGTAGGACGTTATACTTTCTTGGAGGATTTGTCTATTCATTGCCACTAAGTTGACTTACTAAGTTTATTTTTTGTAGTTATTGAATATCTCACTCGCGGGTATCTACCTACACCAGAGTCATCCTGTTCAAGTAGAGTAAGTAGACATACTAGGTTCTATATTTGGAGATATCAAGATCTTCTGAAAAGTATGTAATATTGATATACTTTAACTATGAAATGAAAAAGTTACTTGGTTTTACGATTGATATTTTATAATTTATAATCAAAGAAGCATTGCCTCTTAAAAAGTAACTGTTCATAAATTCCCAACGGATTGATATATTTCAATCTGAAAAAAGCATACCTTTTTACGAGGAATCCAGTGGTGTGAAAATCTCGAAAACCAAGTATGTTGACTTGCTTGGTTTTTGTTTTGCAAGGCAATGAGAACTACTGAAAATAAACTGTTTGGAGTATTTGGGTTTAATATCTTGTAATTATAAAAAATAAGATTATTATGAAAGGCAAAAGGAAAGAAAGGAAGAATTCATAGAAAATATTCTCAGAAAGATATTGAAATAGATGGATAATTTTTTTAAACTAAATGGTATTCCTCTATTATTATTTGTACTTCTTGGTCTGTTGGTCTGCTAAGCGAAGCTTCTTCATTGTTTCTTTAATTTATTTTGAAGCCTACTTTTACGATTCGTTATACATGTTCCATGAAGTTTAGGTTTGGAGAGTTAGATGTATAGCAAAAAATGTTCTCATTCAGTGTATTTTGGACTACTATGGACTATCGCACGGTTGGATTTATTATATTCGAAGAGTGAACTTGGACCCGTTATTGAAAAGTGAAGCTAAACTATTGATAGAATTATTTCATTCAAATAAGAAACTCCCATCAGGATCTCCTATATCAAAATTAGGTCAGCAAGACCTATGTCTTCCCAAAGCATCACTGATTCACCTCCTCAACTGACTATGTCTCGAGCATAGTACAAACGGAACCCTGACTAATCCTTAACGAAAACAGTGGTCCATACCTCTTGATTCCAATTTTTGAGCATCAAGCTAAGGAGGATGAAAGATTCTGATTCTAAAGTGTTAGCCGAGGTATTCCTGATAACTGGAATTGAACTTCATGCAGTTGATTTTTGACAGTTTCGTCAGATTTCAACAAAATACATGATACATATAACTTGGCAGTTTCCTGGAAAATGTGACATTAACAGAATAAGTGAAATAAAACGCGTAACTATTTCGTCACTACTCCCCAGGAGAACCAATCCTTTCAACACACCAACGACAGCTCAATGCAAATAAATGGACACACAACTCATCATCATACGACCTGATACTACGTATAAATAGACAAGTCAGCACATACATAACTCATTCGGGAGCTTGTCATGCTCGGTTTCAGTTACTCGTAAGATGATTTCTGAATTGAAATTGACTATTGTGAATTACATTTGGCGCTCTCCGAAGTTGGTCGTTTCTGCAATGTTTTGTCTTAGTTTCACTTTTTTTAAGGATCCTGTGAATAAACGAGTATGAACATGCATTGAAGATTCATTTTCATTCGTGTGTTCTTTCTTTTTTACTTACTGACGTACTTCTTTCTAATGATTGAAACTTAAATTATTCGTACAAATGAAAACTAACGAATACAATGGTCTTTATTAAAATTTGTTAAAATAATGCCATTTACGTTGAGAACGATTCTCACATTTGTTGTACACTTCAGTTCGAATGCTGTCATCTTTATTTTATTATTATTATTTTGTTTATTTCTACTTTTTCCTGTATTTTAATGGTTTAAATCTGTTTTGAAATATTATGTTAGCCGGCTCGGTGGCGTGGAGGACATGACGCTCTTCCCTGCTCAGAGTTATCTGGGTTCAATCCTCGCAAAGTCGATGTGATTTTTCGGATTCTGGGAATCGCTTGAGTGTCCAACTTCTGGAGGAGATGTAAAGCCGTCGGTCCTGTTTAACAGAGATGTGTTGGACATTAGAGAAAATTCGCGGGTTAGTGAGGTGACAGCATTCCCGGCGTGTCATTAGCAGAAATAGAGCACGTTAAAGGATAAAAAAATAGTATGTTGGTTCTTACAAGTTCATGTTATTTGACATAAGTGGTTTCTTCTGTTATTACTTGATTGGACTGTAGTATATTTGTGCTGAATTTATGTCTCCTCTATCATTTATGTGATATTTTCTTTTTTTGTATGGGTCATTTCCAATATTTTTGTAGCTTTATTATTGCTACCTTCTTCCAAATTTTCAAGGGTTGTCACCCCTGCTCTAGGGGTTGAAATTCGAGATGAGGATGGTACTGCCATTAATCAGCATGGATCTGTACCATTTTACCTTACTGAAACTTGAATAGTCTCGGGGAAATAGTCTTCCCTATCTTTCAGTTGCTCACCCTGTATCTTTTTATACAGTTTTCAATTGAAAATGGAAATTCGTTCAAGGCAATGTAGACAAAGATACCACCTTTCTTTTGAGTCATCACTCGACCCATCTTCCCTATTCAAAATGTTTAAGGATTGCATTTTGTACCCCAAAAGATGTCCCCCTTGACCTGTTTGTGTTTTGATCAGAAATGAATATCTTGGGAGATATAGCCTCTGTTCAGTTTTCATTGAAGCACCCTGTATATATAAATCGATATTTTTTCTTTAGGTATTTTATTTTTTAGTTTGGAGTGTAGTGTTACTAGATTTGTTTTTATGAGCTATTTTTAGTCGAATTTTTGTATGTCCTTGGAAATCTTTTCTGACGAATTTTGAATGTATGGTAAGGCAAAGTAGGAAAATTGTTTTTTGTTTTATTTTGTTTCTGTGTTCTGTTTGAATTATATAGTACGAACATTTTATCGTTCAAAACCCTATTGACAAAATTTATGAGATAATTATTTCCTGTTAGTATCTGTTTTGTTCTTATAATTGTTTCATGTCTGTATTGGGGAGCCATCAGTTTTTTTGCTGTATCCGCCTTCCGCGACAAATCTTCTGGCCATGTTGGTTTTGTGTACTCTAAAAAAAAATAATAAAAATCGATACAATATGGTAGGTCTAGAGAATATATATCTCAATTTTTTTCTGATTCTGATATAAATTTCAATTTTGGATGGTATTTATTGAATTCGTTAATCAGTTGTTCTATATGAGACCCTGGTACCGCAGCTAGGCAATCGTCTAAGAATCCTCTGAAGAAAGTTACTTTACATTTTGGTTTCTTTCATTACTGTTCCAATTTTCCATAACAAGCTGTGGAATGACAGTGGGGCACCCATGCTACATTCTTGTGTATTGTGTGTAAAATTTGTGAAATTAAATTGAAAATATGTGTGTCTTTTCTTTACTAGGTATCTTGATGATCATTTAGAATACTTAATGAAATATTTCCATTTTCAATTGTAATAATTGTTTCTTTTTAAATTTTTAGTAAATTTGTTTATTGTTCAGCTATTGTCTTTCTTCTTTATATCATCAAGAGAAATGAATTGATTTCGATGTTACTGAGTAAAATGAAATACCTCAATTATTATTACCTTCAATTCATACAATGAATCAATTACATTGAGATGTATCTAAACTGCGTCTGATGCAGATCAAATTTCGTGCTCCTCCTGCTGCTTACGGTAAACACCGACAAGGAGGTGCCACTAATGTTTCTGCTACGCTATCATAGTGCTTGTATTTCTTCTTCTTCTTCTCATTCTTTTAACCATGTGCTCGGATACTATGTCTATTTATACAGGTGAACCTACAGTTTATAATGGATTCCAAACTACCCTCTTAGGACGTGCAATGCTAACTGCGACCACAAGGATTATAGATTATCTGATTGTCAGACCCTTCTTTTTATACGCGACTCTTTCAACCCCATAGACATATACAACAACCATATTTTCGCCAGACTCGAACCGGCAGCCGCATGTATGCAAAGTGGAAAGCGTGTGATCACTCCACCAGGCCACAGGTTGGGGTAGCTTGTATTTCTCATTGTGGACTGTTCTGTTAATTATACCTTCGATAATTTCAGCGCTATCTATTTTGTTAGTCCCGGTACTTTTTCACCCATGTGGTATTTACATGCAGACAATAAGAATTATCCAGGAATGTTTTCGTATCTTTATTATTTGCTTCCAACCAATGATTACAATTTTTAGTTATATGAAAAAAAATTTATAGATCAGTATACCCATGACGAAAAAGTTTTCGAGCTTTCCTCTTCCTTAATGGAGCCTCCGCCTTATATTGATGATTCACCTTCCAGAAAGAACATTAAAATACTACGTACGATTCTTTGGAAAGCCTTATTTATTACCTATAACTAAGTTGAGAGAAATAGTATGAACTTTGACTTTTCAGAATATTGATATTGGCATTTCAGTTAGTTTGAATAAAAATGGGTGTTTAAATTTCCAAATGAATTTTTCTTATGTTTTGACTAACCTTCATTTAAGCTTATTTTATGATAATGGGAAGTTCAGTGGCCACAATTTTCAAGAAATGTCGTGGGTTCGACCTTGAATGTCTACTATCTACGTCTATGAATTACCACGAACGGGGTAAATGCCCTTAGAACCACATTTTTTCTAATAAATATGAACTCCAAAGTTGAAATTCGTCAGTGGAAGAGATTTATGTATTTGTATAATTGAGTAGCAATAACACTTGATACGTAATACCTTGAATGAATTGATTTCCAAGAGGCTATTCATTTCGACCTTTACGATGTTAGGTGCCATTTTACATTCATCATGAAGCTTGCTGTAGTACTACGTCATAAGAACTTACATTATACTGTAACACTATATGCATAAAAGATTATTATTAGGGATATTTGAAATTACACCTCATAAATGCGGTCCACATGAGGATATTAATATTGCTTATGCGTTTTATTATTGTCTTATCGAGAAAAATAAGGTCTAACGTTTCACACGAAGAGTTTCGTAGATATAAAGTATATCGTTTTATACATGAATGATGTGTACGAGTGCAAATCGAACAATTGAAAGTACGTAGTTAAATGTTGCAGCAGAAGTAAGTGATAACTGAAGCATGAAAAAAAATGGAATCGATTTTTAGGAAACCTTTCTGAGTGCTTTAGCGAGAAATACCTTGGATTGCATCCGAGTGCCATTGAGACGCTATCGTTCCTGGGATGGCAATTGTTAAAAAATCCCCCATACCGAACATAATGGTCCTCGAATACGGACCATGTATTCATTCACAACGAACGCGACAACACCAATATAAGCTGAGATTTTGTATCTTTTAGATTTGTATCATGTAGCGAAACCTAACATATGGCACCCATCATAGAATAAAAGTGCAACTCAAAACTTGTCCTTTGAAGAAACAGGTGTCTAAAGATTCTTTCCAGCAGTATTAGTCCTTCATAGCACAAAATTACTCTAGCTCTCTTACTCTAAAAAAATGAAATAGAGAATCCATTCGTTGACGAAAAGAATTCATCATATTAACGATTCAGTTTTGTGACTAACCCAAAAAACATGAAGATAGATACTTCTTTTCAAACTTTCGGAAAGTACCATTTGTATTTCAGAAACCACCAATTCTATTTCAGAAAGAGCCAAATGTAATTAAGAATAGTCAGTTTCAATTCTGAAATCATCATTCATAATTCAGAATTAGCAAACGTAATTCGGAAATCGTCTAATCCAGGGGTTCCCAAACTGGGGTGCGTGGAGAAAGTCCAGAAATAATTTCCTTAAATCTTTGGAATAAAGTCTTTCTAAGTTTTCATAATTGATTTTGTAAAGTTTTAATAAAGTTGTGAACTTTATCAAAGAAGGCTAAAGTTTTTAAAACAACAAAGCACACAAGAGTTCAAGTTTCTCAAAACCGTCCCCTCGACGGCAACGGCCGTGTGAACCGATACCTCCGTTTGGCCTTGGTGTGAGTGCGAGTGTCCCCGTACCTCTTCCACCCCCACTTTCAGCACTTCAGTCCAATGTCAATAACCTTGCAGTTTGTTCAGTGCTTGCGTTGTAACTAGTCCGTTCTGGCACAGTGCTTTCCGTGAAATATCAGTCAGCGTGTTTGCTGTATTGTGGGTGTTCTACAACTGTTGTGACGTTTGAATTGGAGTAATTTTTTTTGTGTTGTGTGAGTTCTGTGTGGAGATGAATCAGAGAAGATGAACATGGCCAAAAGAAAAGCGAGTATATTGACGATTAGATTCAATATGGGTTTGTGTCCTTGCTTAAAGATGATGTTGATCCCCCTCAGTGCGTATTTGCTATGAAGTATTAAGAAATACCGCGAGGAGGCCTAATCATCTTCTGAGACATTTGTCAACTAAACATGCCTATTTAAAGGACAAACCTAAAGAGCTTTTCTCTGCAAATCTCAGAATCTGAAGCGCATGAAGTTAGATAGCACTGGATCTGCTGCTTAGTCATCTCTGAAAGTGCTTGAAGCTTCCTATGAATTATCTCTTCTTATTGCTAAGGAAAAGAAAAGTCACAATATTGGTGAAATGCCCATTAAAACGTGCCTTTTAAAAGCAGATGATGTTGTCCTTGGAACTGATACTAGGCAAAAGCTATCACAAATACCACTTTCAGACAACACCGTGAAACGCCGAATTGATAATATGGCCGAGGACATTAAAAACCTATTGGTTGATGCAATAAAAAAATCCCCGTTTTTTGCTTTCCAGCTTAACGAGAGTACAGACGTAGCACAATGTTCTCATTTGATTGTATATGTTCGTTACATTGAAAATGAAAGAATGAAGGGTGAACTGATGTTTTCTACTAAAGCTATAGATGTGATGAAAGCAGTATCAAACTTTTTTGAGAAACACGAACTTTCTTGGCAAAAACTTATTGGTGTGCACAGATGGTGCTCCTTCAATGCTCGGTTCTCACTCAGTCTTTGTGCAGTTGGTCAACCAGAAGAATGCTGACGTGGTTGGGATTCATTGTTTTATTCACCGTCAAGCCTTGGCAGCAAAAACGCTTCCAAAGGAACTCAATGCTGCTTTAAAGCAATGTATTACAGTAGTCAACTACGTAAAGAACAGTGCGTTGAATAATCGACTGTTCAAAAATTTTCGTAAAGATTAGAAGACCACAAAACGCTGCTATTTCATACAGAAGTACGATGGCTATCAAAAGCCAATATTCTGGGAAGACTATTTGAGCTCCCTGATGAAGTGATTACGTTTTTGGCACTGCAGAAACAAAACGAGCTTAGTGCAGAGTTCAAAAAACCCAGTAACTAAGTGATTATGGTAGATTTATCAGAAATTTTCAACACGTTAAACCTAACCTAAACTTGAGACTGCAAAGTGCAGACTCAAATATAGTAACACATCGGGATGCCATCAACTACAACTTTGTATACGAAAAGTACTGAAAAGTTTACCCCAGTGTTTTAGAGAAAACTGTTCTGATGTACTTGCCTTTTTCAACAACATACATGTGCGAAAAAGCGTTTTCAACCCTTGTGGCGATCAAAACCAAGAACCGCAACAAACTTGATGTCGAAAGTGACCTACGTTGTGCTTTGTCTGAAACTCAACCCAGGATCTGTCAACTCATCCAGAACATGCAAGCCCACGCTTCTCACTAAATTACATTTTATGTTTTGTTTTTGTAAGTATGTAGGCCTATTGTTTTCCCTCCTTAAATTGAAAATGTATCTGTTAAAATGTTAAATTTGTATCAGTAATTTTAATAATCAATTCTAATTCAGAGACCGACGTTTGTGATTCGGAAACCAAATGTAATTCAGAAAATATCTAATGTAATTCAGAACTACCAACACTAACTGAACCAATAATCATTCTTCGAAATGATTCTGTCAAATTTCTATATATATATATATATATATATATATATATATATATATATATATATATATATATATATATATATATATATATATATATATATAGGGTGGTCCAACGAAAACTTGACAGTTCGATTTTCCGGTTTTAAAATGAAAATATGGAGAATCGCTTAAACCCGTCGATTTCTAATTCGAGAGGGAACAACTTTTCCGATTTTTGCATCCCCGTAACTTCAATTCCTCAACGGGGGTGAGCACAACCCCTTCATTTTGAATAGGGATGAGGGATGTTGCGATACTTCATTTTGAAGAACTTATCGAGTTCTATCTGACCCTAAATTTTCGCTTCAAAATTTACATCGTTAACGAAATGGGAGCTAAAAAAGTGGAAGACGACTTACTTTTGTGATTACTTTGTTAAGTGCTGAAAATAGGCACAATTCACTTCCATGCAGTAAATAAGTTTTGTTCAAATCGTTCACGTACATTACTCAAAATTCCTGGTTCAATTTGACGGCATTCATTAATGATCCGAATTCGCAAATCATCCAGTGACTCAGGTTGGGTAGCGTAAATCTTAGATTTCAGGTGACACCATAGAAAAAAGTCCAGTGGCGCCACATCAGGTGATCTGGTCACTCAATATGTATCCTTCTTCCAATTGAGGCCTGATTAAAATGTTCATGTAAGAACTGACGCACAGGTTAAACGAAATGAGGTGGTGTGCCATCTTGGTGAAAAATGATCGTTTCATGGTCTTCTTCATCGTCCAATACTTGCACGAGGGCTGAATAAATAGCGTTCTGTAATAGTAATGTAATGAGGAATACTTAAAAGGAACACATATCACAACCTTAAAAAACCTAACAAACTGAATTATTATAAATATACCATCAAATAAAATAATAAGAATAAAACATTTTTATGAATGAAATAAAAATTATTAAAACGAACTTAAAAATTCGGGATAAGCTGAAAAATTATGAATATATTGAAACGACCCTGAATCGGGGTCTATTTATTTTTGGTAGTTAACCAAAATTTTCCATATACTTCTTGAATTCATTTCATTGAATTTCATTATCAATTGCGAATAACGTATTGTGTAGATCTACCAGAAAAATATTTGATTTAACTCATCTGAATTTAAAATTTCAATGAAAGGAAGGTCATTTGGCAGATTTATTAAATAATTCCATTTCAAAAGTTTGAATTTTCCTATAGTTACTATATAGCCTTTCGCCACCGCGATGGCAGATACCATCTGGTATTCTCTCAAACAGCAATTCCCGCGTCGCGACGAAGTAACGTGTTTCGAAAATGCTAATACATTCAATATGTAATTGAGAACCAAGAGCAGAAGGGAATGGGCAACGCATATACAGGTGTTACATAATAGTATGTCACAACTTGCAGAGGTAAATCTACCTGCAATTTTAAGAAAAAAAGTTCATATAAACATAGGTCCGCAAAAGCTTCGTTACGGAGCTACAGGGTGTTGAAATTTCCGGAAAAAAATGTTTTTTCTTCAAAACTCCTGCAGGTTTTGAGATATTGTGTCCAAATTTGGAATGATAGTTTTTTTTTACAGGCTCCATCAATACACATCCTAAATTTTAACTAGAATCTACAAGGTGCCATGTCTTCTTTTGCCCTTTCAAACTTTTATGCAGTACGCCACTGATCAGCGTACAAACAATTTTCGTCATCTTGTCTATTAAATTAGCGATTAGTTTTGACTTTTGAAGATATTGCTGTAAGAAAAAATGGCTAATTTTACTAACGCCGAATTGGCTGATATCCATTAGATTACAAGGCCTGGCTCACGGAAACACACCAGAGGCTAGGCGATTATAACAGGTGCGCTTTCCAAATCGAGTAACACCAGACAGGTGAGGAAAACTGGTACTTTTCCTACAAAGGATATTAAGGAAGAAGTTTTGAATTGTATTGAATTGAATCTTCATGTGAGTATAAGAAAAATTGGAAATCAGTTGAATATTCCACATGTTCTAGTTTGGAGGATTCTCCACGACTTTTTATTGTACCCGTTTCATATTCAACGCGTCCAAACTCTACTTCCTCGGGGTTTTCCTTCAAAGCTGAATTTCTGCCGATGGTTCTTAGATAAAATGAGAGAAAATGCTCATTTTGATAGTGAAATAATGTTCACAGAAGAAGCTAACTTTTCGAGAACTGCTATCACAAATTTTCACAATAATCATTATTGGGCTGAGGAAAACCCGCATTTCATTGAAGAGTCTCATCATCAAGAACAATTATCACTAAATGTCTGGGTCGGAATAATTGGAAATTATTTAATTGGGCCATTTTTTTTGCCTAACAGACTAAACGGTCCCGCTTATCGGCAATTTCTTGAGGAGGAGTTACCTTTATTGCTCGAGGATGTGCGTTTTTTGGTGGGAAACATAATGTGGTTTATGCATGACGGGACACCAGCACATTTCAATGGCCTCCCAGGTCCCCAGATTTGAATAGTTTAGACTATTACCACTCCAGTGAACACTGTAGAAGAATTGAGAAACCAAATAATAAGCTCTTGTGAGACAATAAGAAATACCCCAGGAATATTTCAAAGAGTGCGTGATAAGATGCGAAGAAAGACAGAGGCCTGTAATCTTGCAGGAGGAGGACACTTCCAGCAATTTATTTAGTTTTTAATTGTTCTTTCTCTCAGTTTGATATTGAATAAGTAGAAGTTGAGTGTCAGAAGACGAGCTATCAAAACAAAAGCAAATTTTGGGAATACCTATCAAGTATTTCTATTATTTTTCTTTCATTTAGCGAATAACATACCATTCAAATAATTCAAATTCAATAATTTTTCACTCGAAAACGGTTGGAGATACGAAAAAATTACATGTTTCAAAAAAGTTTCTAAATTGAACGAGGATGACAAAAATTGATTGTACGCTGATCTGTGGCGTACTGCAAAAAAGTTTGAAAGGAGACATAGCTTCGGAAAAGAAAACACCTTGTGAATTTTAATTAAAATCTTACGTATTATGATGAAGGCTGTAAAAAATAGCTTGCATTCTGAATTTGGGCTGAATATCTCAAAAACTGCAGGAGTTCTGAAGAAAAAACCAATTTTTTCCGGAAATTTCAACACCCTGTAGCTCCGTTACGGAGCTTTTGCGGACCTATATTTATCTGAACTTTTTTTCTTAAAATTGCAAGTAGATTTACCCCCTCAGGTTGTGACATACTAATATGTAACACCCCGTATAAAAGCCGCGATCGCGACGTTAGGAGTATTTAGTTTCGAAGCTCAGTAAATTTACTCAGTAAGTAATGTTGGTTCCATTGTGAATATTTTGGTTCCAACTTACTAGCATGAAGAGACATGCTCACAATTGTATCGATATTGATGTCCGTCCAAAGCATGCAGTTCCCACAAACTGTAGGAGGATTTCGTTTTGGACTTGATGCTACAAAGTAGTCCAACCCACTCGCCGTCGATGTTCGGGTTTGGCTCCCTGGGGAGAATTCGTATTTTTTCCATTGTTGTTCGCGAATTAATTGAAGTTATTTAATCGTAGACTGTTCCTCTCCTTGAAGCCCGACAGGGAGTGAAGAATTAAAGTTCCCGTTGTGTCCTATAGATGATTATTTTCTGAATTTCTGTCTAATAATAAATTTCACACATTTTCTAAAGATACATGTATGCTGCGTAGATTTTTATCACTTCTCACTCCAAATTAATTTCACACATTTTTCACTTGACAAATGATCAACTTGAACTGCACTGAAATTATCTATTATTCATTTGGAACAATTATTTTCATAAACTGAATTATAATTCTTTTCCATAACTTGGAAATATATTGATTTTCACAGTTGTTCAACAAACTTGGCAAATTATTTGAGGTGTATTCAAAATCTTTATTATTGATTGTAGCATTTGTTTTCCTAACTTCGAACATTGTTTCAAATGCAATGAAATTATTGTATATTAATTCCTATAACTTGATAACTATTCGAAATATGATGAATTTTGATATCGATTCGGAACTTCACTATTATAATTCGAAAAATTGGATTGATTGAAATATTACGAAACTATTTTATATCATATGATTCAAATCTATTGTTTTATAATTTGATGAATGATATATTTGAATGTGAGAAACATTTTATATTGATTTTATCTCTGCTTCCATAAATGGGCCAATTATCTATTTGAAATGTCATAATCCATTTATTCACTATTAATATTTATCTCACATTTATAACTTGGCAGAAGATCTACCCGAGCTGTAACGAAGATATTAATAACAGACTGCGTGAAACTGACACTTCAAAATTCTAACACGCGGGAGACATACCTAGTAAACCTATATCGGGTACGCTGAATCCAGTGGTAACCATCGTTTTTGAAAGTTAGCTCTTGTTTAGAAGATATTCGCCTTCGAAGTTAGTTGATTTTAGTAGGTTTCGTCGCTTATGACTTCAGTACATTATATGCTTGCAATTTCCAAACCGTTCGGAATATCGCTTTACTGTCTTCGGCAAAGTTTTAGTTATTGTCATGACCAACAACTTTTCTGAATATACGAACATAAAAAACCTCATTCAAACACCGTTTCTTAACAAAATGTCCAAAAAACTCCATTTATTTGCCATTTTTTCGTTAATTTTCGTCTAAATAATAGAAAAATCAAGGGAATTTCGCTTTAAAATCTTAAAATAAGAGAAGAAATCACATTTCCTATAGTTAAATCAAAAAATTTAAACGCACAATCGTGATTTTAACTCAAATTTATCACAGATGTCACTGTTAATACGTATTTATTAGTATTGTCACTGATGTTACTACGTATTTTGCTATGTATTTGTGTGCCATTTTTCATAGTCTTAGTTCTGATATTTCTTAATTTGACATTTCTTGTTGAAGTTTCTTTGTTTACACAAGTTATATATTTGGTAAAAATATCAAAAATGAATTCGTGCAGTAAATTTAATAAATTTTGCTACATTTGTGGAAAGTTTACTATAATGACAAGCAAGAGTTCAATTTCTGAAGAAATTGCTGAATCGTACACACAATATTTCAACCAAACTGTAATCAAAGATGTGAACTGGGCTGCAAAAATCGTTTGTACTGGTTGTGTCATAAGATTGAGTGAATGGAAAAGAGGTAAAATGAAATGATTTATCATTTATTTCAAAATTATATCAATTGAAGCTATTTTCATTACAAGTAAATTCCAATCTATGCCTTTTGGCATTCCAGTAATTTGGACAAATCCTCAAGTACATAATCCAGATGACTATTTTGCTTGTGTTGATGAAATTGTCGGATTGAACAGAGCTAAAAAACGTGAAGTTGAACTCAGAGGAACTCGGTTTGTTCAGTTGCCGTTACCACATTCGGAATCCATTCCAATACCGAAAAGACCCAGTCCGACAGAAGAGTACATTCCATCTACTTTTGATACTATTGGCGAACCGTCTGCATCGGTTTATGTACCATCAAATGTATCTCGACAATGTAATAATGCCGAATTTTCTCAAAAAGATCTGCATAAAATTATTCGTCGATTGAAATTATTTCCATTATTCCATTAGTTCATTATTTCGACTCAGGAATTGAAAAAAAAAAGAATGTCTTAGCACCTGATGTGAAAGTATATGGAGCAATCGGCCGTCATAGACAGTGCACTGCTTTATTCAAATCCATCGAAGACAATTCATTCGCGTACTGCACTGATATCAAGGAATTGATATTAAAAATGCATTATGAGTATAAACCAGAAGACTGGGGTCTTTTCCTCGATTCGTCCAAAAGTAGTCTCAAGGCAGTTTTGCTTCATGTCACAAGCTCAAAAAAAGTGTCCCGATTGCCATCAGCACAAAAACGAAAGAAAATTACGAATCATTGAAAAAATCCTTGATTTGGTGAAATATGAAGAACATCGTTGGAAGATTTAAGCAGATTTGAAGGTGATAACTCTTTTGAGAGGAATGCAGGCGGGATATACGAAAAACATGTGTTTTATATGTTTATGGGATACTCGATATGCCAGCTACCAATATGCCAATAAAAGCTGGCCTATGAGACAAGGGTTCAGATTGCGTCGAGAAAACGTCGTTGAAATTCCACTTGTGCCAATCGAAAAAGTGTTGCTTCGACCTCTGCATATCAAGCTTGGGATTGTTAAAAATTTCATCAAGGCCCTAGATCCTGAAGGCAATGCATTCAATGAGTAGAAGCGAATTTTCCCAAGATTGAGTGGAATGAAAATAAAAGAAGGTTTATGTGGAACTATATATGTACCAATCAACCTAACTTATTGAATATTTAACACATATTTTTTCGAATTATTTTATTACAGGCATACTCAATGGTCCTGATATTCGACGCTTGATGAGAGACCAACAATTTAGAAACAGTTTGTCGAATTTGCAGCTCGTTGCTTGGGATTGCGTCAAAGGAGTCATCGAAAATGTACTTGGAATTCATCGTGACGAAAACTGGCGCATACACGTCTCTGAAAATTCATTTTTTTCATTACCATGCAGACAAGTTTGCCGAACAATCACCATGTGAATCAGATGAGCATAGTGAACGGTTTCATCAGGTGACGGCTAGGCTTGATCACTGGTATAGTGGAAAAAACTTGATTCTCTATTAGGAGACATTTGCTGGCATTCACAGCAAGATGAAGATGGAGAAGAAGAAGAATGAACATGAATTTATATGTTTATTTGTTGAAAATTGTTTTTTGGACATTTTGTTAATAAACGGTGTTTGAATGAGGTTTTTCTATGTTGGTATATATTCAGAAAAGTTGTTGGCCATGACAATAGCTAAAACTTTGCTGAAGACAGTAAAGCGATATTCCGAACGGTTTGGGAATTACAAGCATATAACGTACTGAAGTCATAAGCATTCAACGAACCCTACTAAAATCAGATAACTTCAATGGCGAATATCTCCTAAACAAGAGCTAACTTTCAAAAACGGTGGTTATCACTGGATTCAGCGTACCCGATATAGGTTTACTAGGTATGTCTCTCGCGTGTTAGAATTTTGAATTAGCACAGTGTAATTATTCATTGTAATCGAGTTGTAAACTGTCCTACAATGGGATACATTTTTATTTTACCTCCCAAATATTGACTCGATGTTCGATACTCCTAAGCTAAATAAAGGAAACTTTCCTTGAATTAATGTGTAATAATCACCTCTGAATTTTAACCTGTCTCATTAGTATGAATAAATTGATTCAGGGACGATACGCATGTATGGACTCAGACATTAAGGCTTGTATGATCGGTCAGTATGAAGGTTTCGAAGAATGTCTGAGTTGGTGGCATGTATGTGTTATTGTGGTACATACAGGTGTATGATTACAGGGCATGATTTCCTGGCTGACAAATGCGCGAATATGGGATCCAGGAGTATGCTTCGGAGTCATGACATATTATGGCCAATCGGCGCTCAAAAAAGCTTTTGCGCGCTTACATCTAGGCCCATAAAACATATTAATACTATATGAATTATTGAATTACAACCGAACGATGGCTTGCAAGTTGTCAACCAGAATTTCAAAATCAAATCTCTGAGTTCTGAGTATGAGGTCAATGACCCATCCATAAAAAGTTTTATCGTATTAATTAACCCTTAAAGGGTCAGCTACCATTCATAATATGGGTGAGGGCTGATTAGGTCTGTCTATAATAATCTAATATCCTAACTTCCACTCATAATATGGCTGAGGGCGAATTAGGCCTATCTTTTAGTCTCTGCAACTAGATTTAAAGAGGCCAAAGATTGCAAAGAAAAGAATTTAATAAGAATGTTGCAAAGCTCAAATAGACATTGTTACCGAATCTATTTTCTCTAATTTTCTTACCTATGGTTTAAGCGACGAAGAATTGGTCGTATCTCATCAAACCTCACATAAAAGAGCTTGAATAGGTTACTACAAATTCACAACATAATAGAAGGTTCTATTTTATGAAGAAGAACTACAAAGCAAGTTCAGGAAATAGACGATCACATGGCTTTTCATTTGGCCGATCTCATTCGGTCTCAGCTATCATTAATGTGGGGATGAAAATAAGATAATTTAGGTTTTGCAATTTATATAAAAGCAATGTATTTTGCATAGTTTTTATGGACAGGGGTATGGGGTGTTTCAATACCTATTAATAAAGAAAATAAAGATTCCTAAGCAAATATTATCTTCTCTTTTTTCTTTTCCAAGAGTACATTCTGGTTGCCTGCATTCCTCGTTGGGGATAAAAGGATACCCGAAGTAGAAATTGAAATTGAAAAAAATATAAGAAACACTATTATAGATACAGAAGTACATCAAATGTTTGACTTGAGGACGTCATACGTGATGGAATCACAAACGATATGTTGAAAACAAGAATTGCAATAAACGATCTAATGGTTATGTCCAAGATATCGAATTATCATGTCAATAAATAAATAAATAATAACAAACACTGCATCAGCACAGCCTATAACAATATAGAGCAGAGAATGTTAAATATATGTACAATATGGTCTCTCAATAAAAATAATTTAAAAAGCATACCAATGAGTTTAAAGAACCTATGATAGCAATAGTTATGATTGATTCAATCATGAGTGAAAAGAACTCATAATAACAATAAATTACATGTAATAAAATCTAAGTGTGAAGAACTCATAATAAAAAAAGTTGAAACACCCCCAACCCCGGTCTATGAAAGACGATGCAAAATACATCGCTTTTATAAAAATTGTTTTACCTGAATTATTTTATTCTCCTCTCCATATTAATTACACCTGAGACTGACTGAAATCGGTCAAATGAAAAGCCATGTGATCGTCTAGTACCTGAACTTGCCTTGAAGTTCTTTTTATAAAATAGGACCCTTTTCTTTGTTGTGTTGTGTATTTGTAGTAACCTACCCAACAAGTTCTTTTACGTGAGGTTTGATGTGTAACTTCGTTGCTTATACCATAGGAAATAAGAAAATCATGTCTATTTGATCTTTGCAGCAAATGCAAGGATAAGTATTTAATGCAAATGCATTAAATTCTTATCCTTGCATTCTTTGGCTTCTTTGAATGAATTTAATGAAATATCAGATCATTTAGATAAAGGCTCAATTTGCCCCCACCCATATTTTGAGTGGGAGTTTGTACATTAGATTATAATAAAAAGACCTAATGGGTCCTTACCCATATTACGAGTGGAAGTGGGAATATTTAATTATTATAAAAAGACCTAATTGGTCCTCACCCATATTAAGAGTGGAAGTTGGAATATTTAATTATTATAAACGGGCTTACTTGGCCCTCACCCATATTCTGGAATTCGGATATGAGATTATTATAGACAGGCCTATCGGGCCCTCACCCATCTTATGAGTGGTAACTGGCTATCTAAGGGTTTAGTAATATGATATCATGTTTTCTGAATAGGTCGTTGCCCTGATACTCAAAACTCGGGAAGATTTGCTTTTAGAATTCTAAGGAACACGTCCACAGCTGACAACTTGCAAGCGTTAATTCGCTCATGTATTTTTAATCGTATTCAGTAATTCGTATAACATGGCCCCTTAAGCCATACGTGATTCTTTTTGCTCAACTGAGCGCCAACGGGCAGTATTATTATTATTATATTGTGTCACTGACTGCGGATCATATTCTATTCCCATATCGCGGATTTGCCAACCAGGGAATCATGCCCTCTGATCATACACCTGTATGTACCACAAACGTCACATACATTCCACCAACTCAGACATTCTTCAAAACTTTCATACATGCGTATCGTCCCTTAAGCCGTTTATTTATACTAATGAGTTATGATATTATTCGTAGGTGATCATTACACTTGAAGGCAGGGAAAGTTCCCTTATTGAGCTTAAGAGTATCGGACATCAAATCAATAATTTGAAAGTAAGATCTTCCCATAGTTGGATACAATGAAATATAAACATCTTCGTTACAGTTTAAGTATGCTCTGCTAAGTTATAAAATGAGATAAATAGAAATACTGAATAGAAGGTTTATGACATTTCAAACAGATAATTGGCCCATTTATAGAAGCAAAGATAAGAATCAATATTAAATGTTCTCACATTCGAATGTATCGTTCATCAGATTACAACAAAAGATTTCTATTGGCAAAATGGTTAAGTAACATTTCACTGAGATCAATTTTCTGAGTTATAAAAGTAAAGTTTCGAATCAATATTAAAATTCATATCATTTTAAATTCAAATAGTTATCAAGTTATTGGAATCAGTACACGATAGCTTAATTACGTTTCAGTAATGTTGCCAGTTTGATAAACAAATGTTGAAATCAACACTAAAGAATCTGAGTATACTTCAAAATAATGTAACAACTGTGGAAATCAATATAAAATATATTCAATACATTTCAAATTCTACCAAGTTACGAAAGCAAAGCTTTTAAATAAGTGTATGAAAATAACTCTTCAAAATAAATATTAGAAAATGTCAGTGCAGTTCAAATAGATCATTTGCCAAGGGAAAATATGTGAAAATAATTTGGAATTTGAGAAATGATTATTTCAACTCGTTCTCAGTGCGTTTAGAAATTACGTAGCATATACTTCAAGAAATTCGTGAAAATTCAATAGTGAGCAGAAATATTGAAGGAAGTTCAGAAAGTAATCACCTGTGGGACACAGCGGGAACGGTGCTTCTTCTTCCCCTGTCCGGCTTCTCGGAGAGGGACAATCTGCGTCTTCCATTCTACTGGACTTACGTTACGCACGATTAATTAACTTTAAATTTAATGTGATATTTATGATGGATAAGTGAATAATAAGAGTAACTGCACCTCGGAAGAAAAATAACTCAATAATAATAACGATAATGATCCCTTAACGTCACGATCGTGATCCTTATATATGCGTGACCTAGCAGCGCTTACACCCTCACTTCCCTCTGCCCTTGGTACTCAAGTACCTGTTACATAGTCTTTTACAAACGCTTCCTTCGTCGCGACGTGAGAATTGCTGTTTTAAAAAAATACCAGATGTGTGGTATCGTGGATACGAAAGGCTGCTTAACGGCCTTCGATTTTAAAGTCGAATATTGCTTTTGCTGGATTTCTTATCTGAGTTTAGATAAATTCCTTCGCCTCGATATTTAAGCTTTTGGGTGATTTTAAGCTGCTTTAAGAATACGTAATATTTTACTATATTGAGAGTTTAAAATGAAATTATTGAATCATTCTGGCAAATGACCGTCTTTTCACTGAAATTATGAATTCAGATGAAGAATATGAAATGTCATGCAGGTATATCTACAAAATACAGTTATCACAATTGATAATAAAATTCAATTAGATAAAAATCAAAAATATATGGATAGTTTTAGCAAATGAACAAAACAAAAATAGATCCCGGTTCTGGGTCGTCTCAAAGTATTTAAAATTCAGTATCTGGGTGTAGAAAGCCCATCGTATAATATCACAAAAATAACACGAAACGTATAATTAGAACAAATGAACGAACCAAATGCCATTTACTTCCTTTGGAATTTCTTTATAGTGACAGTTCCAGAAGCGTGAGACTCTTTAGGAATATTTATTGATGATAGAACATTTGACAGCGGTTGAATCAGTTCTAAATGTGACGTTATTACCTGAAAAATACGAATGTTTTGTTATCATTACGTCACAAAAAATTAAAAGGAAATAATGAATAGTGAACTTTCTCATAATTTGTTGTTTGGTTCGCTCTAAGATTTCTGGATTTACTGATCAGACGTAGATAATGTAATACATAATTTTTAGAATTGAATATTCAAGCAGTTAGATAGCAGGGGCATCAAAAAAAATTGAACTCTTAGATGTGATGCGTAATGAAGAAATGTGGCCAGCCTTAGTTAATGAATGAAATAAATTCGAATACAGTAGTTCCTGGGTCAGATTCTTGAAAAAAAGTTTGGTCTAGAGGTAAGATCTTACCATCAAAAATGAAGTTTATTCTAAAAAATATGTATTCTTGATATTTTCTGGAACTCGAAATTGTCAAGAATTATGAACTTCACAGCATATTTCTTATCATCCCTGTATAACTCAAGAATTCGAATCAAGAATCAAGAAATAAATATTTTTCATTGAACTTCGTAAATGTCTAACCTTCTGCAAAAAATATAGAGAAATGAATGAAACAGGATTTCATTCTCTGTAAGATTGTTTTCAATTAAACGGTAATAATTCATAAAAATAACAGTCGCAAGGCTCCGATCTTAGTGGTACAGTGACCTAAAAGTAACAACCTCAGAGAAATGAGATTGCAAATAATATACTTTTCCCACAGTTCGAATATCGAGTGTCCGCTTTCAATGCTTTGTTGTTATTTTAGAGATCAACAAACCTTAACAGAATTCAATGAGGAATTATTTTGATTCCAGGTATTCTCCCATTGAAATGCGACGTGGAATATGAAAATAATTATATTCCAACAAAATATTCAACTTATTGCAGCTCCAATATTTCTTATGCTTATGATATCTTGAATGAGTCTCTTTAGTGCATAGAAAATAATAAACGAACAAAAAGATGATTTCCTTTTTAGGAATTACGAAGAAAGAAAGCAAGTTCGTTGTAAAAAGTGTTTCTTTAGGGTAGACAAATGTTAATAAAATAATGTACGAGTGTCTTTAGTAGCAACAGTATAAGAGTATAGTGAATTACGCAAAACTAAAAAAATAAGCGCTCGCACTACATTGAAGGTTGACTCCTGTCACCAATTTCGGGATAAAAGTATTCCTAAGACTAATGATCTCAAATCCATTTAAAAAAAATTAATATCGTTGAATTGGTTACACGATGGTATAACTAGACTCTTTTTAAATTGGGTTCCCACAGATTTTGGCAGGATTGGTAATTTAGGTTCAGTACTTTCAAACCATGATAATAATATTGAAACCTACTTGCAACATATTATGTGTATGCCATAAAACACTATTTTCAGTATCTCATAGTACAGGGTGTTACACTTCGACCGAACCACTCTATTTATTTCTTTTCGTGTTAAAATTAGAGAAATTTGCCGAAACTCGTCGAATGATTTTTGCTTTGGAGGATATCTTTCGACGTATATTGAGGCTTAACGAGCAGCTCCTTGAGTGAGAGTGATTCAACCCCTCAAAATTGAAACCCTCATTTGAAAGAAGCCTTCCTACAACCGTGTATGAGAAAAGTTATTTTGCTTAAATATATCCGAAAAAATCGTTTTTGTATCTCAAACGAGCTACTTTGAATATTTTGAATATTTTCAAGCCTATTGGAAGAAGAGAAAACGAATTAATTTATGTTTTGGAGGTTTTGTTGTGATAATAATAATACCTAAACTGCCCAAAATCAAGACCATCAAGAACACCAATATCATCCTAGCAAGCATAAACTCAGTATTTGAAGAACACACTGACCAGAACACCTTGGAGAAAATTCACACTCTGATTTACTGTGGAGTGGTAGAGGTTCTTCGACTACACAAACAACAAGTCTCCACAACTCGGATTCGATCTGATCCAAAAAGCGTCAGAAAACCACCAAGGCAAAAACGACTGGAGAAGGATATTGAGAATATTAGACCCTCAAGGTGCTTGAAATCCCATATACGCAAAATTCATAGAAAAATTGGTACGAACACAAAACACCCTGATCACAAACAACATATCGACGTGTATATGGACACTTTGAAGCAGAAATTCCAAGCAAAAGCAAAGGGGCTCTAAAGATACATCAAGTGTAATGAGAGGATACATCAAAACCAAAGGTTTCTCTAAAGAGCGGCCAATTTCCATAAGGGAAATAACAAAATTGCGAACAACAATAACAGAGAAGTACCTGAAGCACAGTGCTTGACCTATTATTGGTCATCGTTATGGTCGAACCCCAAAAAACACAATAAAGATGCTTAATGGATCACGAATGAAAAACAACGCCTTGATATCAATCATATGGACTTCGAAGAAATAACTGAGGAAGAAATCGCAACAGTAGTCAGAGCGACCAACAATTGGAAGGCCACAGGTATAGATAATATCCATAACTTCTGGTACAAGAAGTTTAATGAGCTCCATTGAGCCCAAGCGAAAGAGCTCAAGTATGTTCTTCAACATCCCAGCAAAACACCCACTTTCCTAACACAAGCCTTAACATATATGCTAACTAAGAGCGATAGAACACAGATTCCGTCTCAATATAGGCCGATCACTCGTCTGCCAACGCTCTATAAAATACTCATCTCATGCATATCCAATCGAATATACCAACACCTCGATGACAACAATATATTAGCAGAGGAGCAGAAGGGATGCTATTAGTAGAGGAGCAGAAGGGATGCAGAAAGAAACACCACGGGTGTAAGGAACAACTCATCATCGATTCTGTGATAATGAAACAGGCACACGGAGGGCATCGGAATGTTCATTAAGCTTTTCTCGATTATCTGAAGGCATTCGATAGTACCGCCCATTCTTGGCTTGTCGAAGTATTACAGATATACGAAATTCATCCAGTCCTGGTAGAATTCTTGAAAACAACAATGACACACTGGCGCACGTCCCTGCAGGTCAACATGAACAATAAGTCAATTAAAACCGACGCCATACCCATACGTCGTGGAATTTTTCAAGGAGACTCATTGAGCCCACTACGGTTCTGTTTGGCTATGGACTCATTGCCTTCAATGCTCAATAGAACAGTATACGGATTTAGGATAAAAACAGATAGGAATTATTATACAGTCTTCCACCTGCTGTATATGGATGACATCAAATTATATGCTTCGAACAAGAAGCAGTTGGATGATTTGCTGAAAACTGCCAGTGAGTTCTCGGCAGATGTTCATATGAAATTCGGGATTGAAAAATGTAAAACTCTGAACATTCAAAGAGGGAAAGTCATAGATGGTGAAACACAACTCCCAAATGGTAATATTATACAGTGCATGAAAGATGGCGAAAGCCACAAATAGCTGGGATACCAACAAGCCAGATTGCTAGACCAAGATTCGTTCAGAGTACAGTCAGCGTCTGAAGACTGTGCTAAAGTCAATGTTGAATTCGGGGAATCTAGTCAAAGCAATTAACACCTACGCCATTCCAGTGTTGTTTTACTCATTTGGAATACTCATATGGACTAAGATAGAACTGGATGATATTCAAAGGCAAACCCGGACGATGCTGGCAAAGTACAATAACCACAATTCAAAATCGTCTATGATAAGAACAACTTTAAAATGGAAAGAGGGAGGACGCGGATTGATGGAGGTTGTCAATTTACATACCGAACAGATAAAAAATCTCAGAGAATTCTTCTCTGCAAAAGCTCGCACTTCTGACCTTCACAGAGTAGTACCGTTGGCTTGTAAGGGATATACACCTCTGAATATTGTTACCAGTCATGACCTGCTGAATCTACCCTCCCGATCAGATACTGAAAAACAAGAGCAATGGTCAGGAAAGGAATTGCATGGACGACATCACCATGAGATTAATCAACCACACATCGGCAAAGAAGCTTCCAACAAATGGTTGATGAAAGGAGAACTATTCGTGGAAACAGAAGGATTCCTGATGACCATTCAAGACCAAGTTGATTCTACAAACAACTACAAAAATTTATAATTAAGGACGAAACATTACAAACAGATAAGTGCAGAAAATGCCATATAAGATCGGAGACTATACAGCATATTACGTCCGGATGCGAACAAGTGGCCAATACAGACTATCTTCACAGGCATAATCAAGTATGTAACATTATTCACCCGAAACTTGCACACGAGTACGGACTTCTGGATGGCTCCCAGCCATATCACAAGTATCAACTGGCGCCCGTATTGGAAAATGACTCTATGAGATTATACTACTTATATCGTAGTATAATCTCATAGAGTCATTTTCCAATACGGGCGCCGGTGATACTTGGCCTGTTATCACTGACAGAATGGTGACGAATAATAGGCCGAACATCGTGGTGTACGATAAGAGAGCCAGAACAGTAATGCTGGTGGATGTCGCCATACCGTATAATAACAACGTGCTGAACAAGTTCCAGGAGAAAAAGTCCAAATACACAGACCTTGCTATTGAGATCAAGCAGATGTGGCACCTTGAGAAAATATATATATATTCTTCCTGTCATCGTATCCTCGACTGGGTTAATAGCCAAAACTTTGCATGATAGCCTTAAGAAATTAGAATTGCATAAGAATACCTATATAGAAATGCAAAAAGCTGTAATTCTTAATACATGTAGGATAGTTAGGAAATTTATGTCAGGTATATTGTAATCGAGCCTATTCCCTTTGCTGAATCTGGGAAAGGTTATATACAGCTAACAGACGAGATAATGCATAATAATATTGTTTATTTTCCTATAGAATTCTGTGTGTACATGAGCTATGAAAACCATTTTACAAACTACAAAACTTTAAAGGTTTTAATATTTAATCATGTTCACAATATAAAAATGCAATTCAATGACATCAAATCGAATGTTCACATTGTCCTCCAGTTACTTACAGAAAATAAAACAATTTTCACGGAAACCTCAGTATATTTGGAGTTATTTGAAATCACTCATCTATAATTTGGCGTAGATCATCGAAATCCTCAAGCTACCCCAATCCTACGTCCAGGATATTTCCAATAGTGGTATTGGCAGAATGGTACGGAGTAGTGAGGTAGGTTAGATCTAATAATCGTATGATCTGATAAACACCTTGCATCTAAGAATAAAAATTTAAGTCAAAACATATGTTTTCATTAATTGTTGTTTCACATATAGTTGGGAGAATTTGTCTTCTGGAAGACCTTTTTACAAAATATTTCATTATTTTATTCGAACTGCCATTTTTCTTATTTAATAAGAGAAATTCTACCAATCTATGTATAAAAAGAATTAATGAAAACAATTTTTACCTGATAATATGGTTTCGGGGTCTGACGGTCATGATCGGGGAAGAGAACTTGAAAGCCGCTGGAAATTTCACCATTAGGACCTATCCGATTTCGTTAAAAATACTACACGAAACACGAAAGCTCCTCTATTTTATATACCATTATTTGGCGCCAAATATCGAGGAAAGGATTTAATTTTCTGCGTTGTATTATTGCGTAACATCGCTCGCTAGGTAATTATCTATTCAATTCATTTTCATACTACTAATAGAAGTACGTTGTTGGTTATTGACATCGAGCATGGCCTTGTTTCTAAGGTTATATTTTTTAGTTCCTAGTGAATATTTGTTTATGCCAAAAATTTACGTTCCCAAATAGTTCCCTTTAGTCAAATACTTACTGTTTCTTTACGAAGAATATAAATGAATATCACTGTGTTCATATATTTATTATCATGTTAACTGTCATTTCTACAACCCATGTAATTTCCGAAAACCTTGAATTGAATATATTTACTTTGTTGGTCTCAAGAAGAGATATAGGATGAATTTTTGAAAAATGGTATTCAATACATCTCAAAAAGTATTATAGATCCAAAAATATTGCAAAAACATGTAGTATTTAGTTTTTTGGTTTTGGGAGACACTTTATGACTCATGAATATGCCTCACGTTCCTGCACCCGAAATCAAAATATTAAAATAGGAACACCCCCTTTTGATACATCATTGGATGACCTCTATCTACTTACAGTTATGTATTACATGTCAATTTTTGAAATGTGTTTTTTTTAATTCGCCGTTTAAATCTTCTATGTCTTGGTAGCATTTCAGCTTAACTTAAGTTCATTGAGTTAGAGAAACTGTTCAATTGCACATTAGTACAAGTAATAATTAACAAAACTTCCGACCACTCTGATCTCGAAACCTTTATCTTGGTTCTAGTAATTTCTCTTTCAAGATGAGCGATTTGACCTAAGTTGGTTTTCGACTGAAAAGACTTTCCCAGAATGTTTCATCCTAGTGGCATAATCGATTTTGTTCGATCTACCGATTAAAATGTTGCATTACTTGCAAAAAATATGACTATCTTTTTGTTATTATCACGTTCTTTGATTATTCAATTTTTTTCACAAAACGCCTAATATTTAGTCATTCGATATGAAACCTATAGTTGCATTTTGAACTTTCACATCTGATCTAAGTCTAAATGAATTAGACAAAAAACGGGAAAAAGGCGGAGTGAAATCCTAAGGTTTTGAAAATGTTCTTCATAATGTTAAGGCGAAAGGTACATATGGAAACCTTCTCCACTTGACCAACATAGTTCATTTTTGTTTAGAAAGCATATTTCTTGCAGGAATCATATTTTCTACCTTATAAGCGAGAAACTAGAAAAGATACTCTTCCTCTACTTCAAAGTAGTTCCTTCGTAACTCTGTCTAAACTGACTTCCTCCACAACTTAGAGGATTCCTTAGACACTGAGAGACTGAGAGAGATTTCATTAATTTATTTATTGCAATTTTTCTGATTTAATAAGAGAAATACTCCCAACCTATGTATAAAAAAGAATTGATGAAAACAATTTTTACCTGATGATATGGTTTCGGGGTTTGACGGTCATGATAGGTGGAGAAAACTCGAAAGCCTCTCCGATTTTGCAAAACATACTACTTGTATTTTTTCCGAAATTTATCTAAAAATGATGAGTAAGAGGTCATAAAAAACACGAAAGCTCCTCTATTTTACATCCCATTAATTGGCGCCAAATATCGAGGAAAGGATATAATTTTCTGCGTTGTTTTATTGCGTAACGTTGCTCGCTAGGTAATTATCTATTCAATTCATTTTCATATTACTCATAGAAGTACGTTGTTGGTTATTGACATCGAGGATGGCCTTGTTTCTAAGTTTATATTTTTTAATTCATGGTGAACATTGGTTTATGCCAAAAATTTACGTTCTCAAATATATCCCTTTAGTCAAACACTCACTGTTTCTTGTCGAAGAATATAAATGAATATCACTATGTGATCATTTTTTATTATCATGTTAACTGTTATTTCTACAACTCATGTAATTCCCAAAAACCTTGAATTGAATATATTTACTTTCTAGGTCCTAAGAAGAAATATAGAATGATTTTTGAAAACTGTTATTCATTATACAGGGATATCCACCGGGACCGTTCGTTAAAAACTTTTTAAGTTCCAATTACAATATCAACCTGAAATTTTATACGCGGCCATAGCTAGCGATTTTCAATTGAAGTGAAATATTTTCGAAGTGATACCATTTCCGGTTACACCGGAAGTGGGTCATCACCTTGTTATTTCAAATGGCAATCTATCCTCTTAATTATACCTCTAGAACCGACATTTGAGCAAGGCGTAAAATACCCAAGTTGTTGGCACTTATCTGTCAAAACTTTTGACAGATTTAATTATTTTTGTTATAAACTCGATTTTTGAGGAACATTCAAAAAAATTGTAGCTCGTAGATCTTTTGCACTACAGACACAATTTTTGCTTGGGTGGATAGAAGAAGGATCAAGGAATTTTTTAAGCAATCTACACATGTCAAATGTTTATTGCGTTGTTTTGTATGATTTTTTCAATTTGGCCTTTTTCAAACAGCAATAACTCAATTTTTTCAAATTGCACGTGCCAATTTTTATATCGTCATCAGATGAAGCGTCAAATTTCAGATGGAATTGTATAAGCATGAACTATAACTATCTCTTATAGTTCCGAAATAATTTGGGAATATATTGAATTTTGATGATTTTGCAACAACTAACAGAGAATGCTTTGAGATATTCGAATCAAGTAGCTGAACTGGCTACGCTCACCTGACAGGTGCCTAAAATTAATGTACTCACTTCGTTCATTCGAATTTGATATTTCAACAAGAATTGTCGTTATTTCAGATTGAAAATATCCAAAAAATACAACACATTTGGAATAAAACCCCTGGTTTTCAAACGAAAATATATTTTTCAATTCATTTTAGAATGTCAAAAAGTAGTGGGTAGAAATTGCAGGCAATTCAATAACCAATTTCCAAATTTACCGTCTATGAGTAAAATAAAATTTCGAAGCATTAAAAGCAATTTTCTACAATTCGGATGAATAAAAATTGTAGGAACTAAGCGAAAACCAATCATCAAAGATAATTACATCAATACGAATAAATGATAGCAAACATCATAGGAGAAAACTAATTTACGATCTGAATAAATGTTCAAAATGGGCCCCATTTTGCTCGATACACTTGACAGCTCGTATACGAACATGATGAGTTGCCCTCCTAGTTTCCTCAGGATCAATATTACGAAAAGCATTATGAATGCGCTCTAGTAACTCTTCTTTACTCCTTACAAGAATAAGATACACATTACTCTTGATTTTGCCTCATAAATAAAAATCAAGGGGCGTCAGGTCCGGAGAACGCGGAGGCCATAAATTTGGTCCTTTATTACCCCACCATCTATCCTCGAACATTTCTGTTAGCTGCCGATCTACAGCTCGTGTTTTATGTGCTGGTTCACCATCCATTTGGTAATAGCAATCTGTAAGAATGTTAAGGGGTAATCCATCTAAAAAATTTGCTAATGTTCCTCTCAAAATTTCCAGGTATCTTTGTCCATAAAGATTTTCCTCATAAATGTGATAAGCCAACAAATCATTCATTAAAATTGCAAAAACGTTCACGCTGAATTTATTTTGGAAATCAATAACCTCGATGAAATGTGGATTTTCTGTGGCCCAAATATGTCGATTTCTCCTGTTGGATATTCCACTTTCATTGAACTTGGCTTCATCAGACCATATAATTTTTTGCATATTTGTCTCATCTTTTTGAAGCCGAATTAATAAATTTCCACAGAAATTTAGCCGCTTGGGAAGGTCAGTTGGCTTCAATTTTTGTAGTCTGATAAAAGAATACGGGTGCATGTTATGTTTCTAAAGGATCCTTTGAATGGAAGTATAACTCAATCCAATAGCCATTGATGCTGACTTAATGGACGCATGTGGATTGGCACGAAAATACGCTAGCGTATTAATTTGATTGTCGTCGTCCTCGAGAATTGGTTTTTTCTAGTTTCTATGTATTTTCTTCCTCCAACTTGCAGAAAATTGCTTCTAATCCTTCGAAATTTTGTTTTACTCATAGGCGCCAAATTTGGAAATTGGTTATTGAATTGCCTGCAAGTTCTATCCACCACTTTTGACATTCGCCATGAATTAAAAAGAGATTAAACATATCCTCGTTTGAATAATCAGCCATTTCATTATCAATCTGGTGTTTTTCAAAAATTTTCAATTCAAATTACCAACAATTCTTGTTGAAATATCAAATTCGAATGAACAAAGTGACCAGTACATTAATTTTAGGCACCTGTTAGGTGAGCGTAGCCAGTTCAGCGACTTGATTCAAATATTTCAAAGCATTCTCTGTTAGTTCTTGCAAAATCATCAAAATTCAATATATTCCCAAATTATTTCGGAACAATAAGAGATGGGTATAGTATGCGCTGATACAATTCCATCTGAAACTTGACGCTTCATCTGATGGCAATATAAAAATTGGCACGTGCCATTTGAAAAAATTGAGTTATTGCTGTTTGAAAAGGCCAAATTGAAAAAATCATACAAAACAACGCAATAAACATTTGACATGTGTAGACTGCTTGAAAAATTCCTTGACCCTTCTTCTATCCACCCAAGCAAAAATTGTGTCTGTAGTGCAAAAGATCTACGAGCTACAATTCTTTTGAATGTTCCTCAAAAATCGAGTTTATAACAAAAATAATTAAATCTGTCAAAAGTTTTGACAGATAAGTGCCAACAACTTGGGTATTTTATGCCTTGCTCAAATGTCGGTTCTAGATGTATAATAAAAAAGGTAGATTGCCATTTGAAATAACAATGTGATGACCCAGTTCCGGTATAACCGAAAATGGTATCACTTCGAAAATATTTCACTTCAATTGGAAATCGCTAGTTATGGCCACGTATAAAATTTCAGCTTGATATTGTAATTGGAACTCAAAAAGTTTTTAACGGACGGTCCCGGTGGATATCCCTGTATATAAATACTATTACAGCCCCAAATAAATTGCTAAAACATGTAGTATTTAGTTTTTTGGGAGACACTTTATGACTCAAATATAAATACGCCACATCCTAAATCAAAATATTAAAATAAAACTTTCAAATCTGATCTAAGTCTAAATGAATTAGTCAAAAAACGGGAAAAAGGCGGAGTAAAATCCTAAGGTTTTGAAAATTTCCTTCATAGTGTTAAGGCGAAAGGTACATATGGAAACCTTCTACGCTTGACCAACTAAGAGCCCACTGGCTCTGATTTAAGTGTAATTATATAAAGGGTTTTGTGGAAGCCGTAATTTAGGTATTAAAAACGCGTGCACAAGTAGCCCTCCAATGATGAGGAAAGTTCACCATATGTCAAAGATCCGGAAGACAACATGGATCTCCTTGAATTACTTCAATGAACCCAATAATTTCGTTTCAGTCTTTGGCTTGAATTGAATTTACTTATAACACAATTCAAAATTCGAGACAAAATATTGACTGTAATTTGAATAAGAACGAGAAACGAAATACAATTTGTGGAATGATGTCGCATTTGTTAACTTTTCAACAGCTTATTACTAGTACAAATTTTCTGTAGAAAATTTTTTATAGTTCATTTTTGTTGAGAAAGCATATTTTTTGCAGGAATCATATTTTCCACCCTATAGGCGAGAAACTAGAAAAGATACTCTTCCTCTACTCCAAAGTAACTCTGTCTAAACTGACTTCCTCCACAACCTGAAGGATTTCTCAGACACATTAACATGAAGGACTGAGATGAGGATGTCTCACTTATTGACTTGAGTCATAGTATATCCATAATATATATTGGGTGTTTTCCTTGACTTGTCTAGAGCTTTCGATTGCGTGGACTCTGATATTCTGCTGAAAAAATTTGATAAATATGGCATTCGTGATAATGTTCTGAGATGGTTTCGGAGCTACCTATCTGGACATTCACAGTACGTGGAAGTTGTGAGCAGGGGTGTACGGATCAGATCAGTTTTGCTGGGGATCAGGACAGGAGTTCCCCAAGGCAGCATCTTGGGCCCCGCCTTGTTTGTCATCTATCTCAACGATTTCATTTCTGGATCACAACATAGAATAGTTAAATATGCTGATGACAGCTCTTTCTTTTAGGGTCAGAGATATGGAGGCTTTGATTCAGGTATTGAATATCTACTGGCCAATCATTGGAAGATGGCTGATTAAAAATAAACTTTTTCTGAATAAGAACAAAACGGTATTTGAATTTTTAGACCAAGTCACTCTCATTTCCCTATTCCTGAGAATATCGATCACTGTCCAATAGGTGTTTCTGTCAGTGCTTCAACTGAGTGTCTGGGTGTCACTCTGGACAGACATTTGACATGGGGTGAGCATATTCGTGGTCTCCGGGGACGGCTTAGTTATGTGATTTATGGTTTCCTGGTGGCAAAAGGTGTCCTCACGTTAAACTCTTTGAAAACAGTATACTTCGCAAGTGTTCAGTCATTGTTGAAATTCGGTATAATATTATGGGGAAATGCCAGCGATACTAAGGCTATATTCACCCTGAAAAAACTAGCTCTGAGAACTTTATTGAAGCTGAGTTTCTGTGAATCATGTAGGGGCCATTTCAGGAGACACAGGATTTTGACTGTCTATGCTTTGTACATTTTGGAATGCTTGATTTTCATGTTCAAACAAAATGAATATTTTTCATCTCATGCTAAGAATAGCGAAAAGACAGAACTAAGAACTATGTTTTTCCAAAGCATAATCTAACACTCACAGAAAAAAATTGCTTGTACATGTGCATAAAGATTTATAATTGTTTACCAAAACACATTCAAACCATCAATGATATTGGAAAATTTAGGTTTGTACAAAATTTTGTTAGATTTAGAACCATACAGTTTACAAGAATTCCTTGATCATTATAGTATATGTTACTAGTACCTATGTCCTGTGGTCCTGTACGGTTTTTTCTGTTTGTACATATTTTCTTGACGCGTTTTGTGCTATAGTTTCTCACAGGTATATTTTTAAGAGATTATCTTTACAAAATAAATATTATTATTATTATACGTGGACTTATGCACTATCTCAGCTAGTAGCTGGATATAATTTACCTTTCCCAGTATATTATTATTTATTATCGTGGACTTATGCACTATCTCAGCTAGTGGCTGGATATAATTTACCTTTCCCAGATCCAGCAATCAAAGGGAATAGGCTCGATTACAATATACTTGACATAAATTCCTAACTATCCTACATGTGTTAAGAATTACAGCTTTTTGCATTTCTATATAGGTATTCTTATGCAATTCTAATTTCTTAAGGCTATCATGCAAAGTTTTGGGTATTAAACCAGTCGAGGATACGATGACAGGAACAATATCTATTTTATCGAGGTGCCACATCTGCTTGATCTCAATAGCCAGGTCTGTGTATTTGGACGTTTTCTCCTGGAACTTGTTCAGCACGTTGTTATTATTCGGTATGGCGATATCCACCAGCATTGCTATTCTGGCTCTCTTATCATACACCACTATGTCCGGCCTATTATTCGTCACCATTCTGTCAGTGATAACAGGCCTATCGTAGTATAATCTGATAGAGTCATTTTCCAATACGGGCGCCGGTTGATACTTGTAATATGGCTGGAATGTATTCAGAAGTCCGTACTTGTGTGCAAGTTTCTGATGGATAATGTTGCACACTTGATTATGCCTGTGAAGATAGTCCGTATTGGCCAGTTGTTCGCATCTGGACGTAATATGCTGTATAGTCTCCGATCTTATATGGCATTTTCTGCATTTATCTGTTTGTAATGTTCCGTCCTTCATTATAAATTTTTTGTAATTGTTTGTAGCGATCACTTGGTCTTGGATGGCCATAAGGAATCCCTCTGTTTCTGTGAATAATTCTCCTTTCATCAACCATTTGTTGGAGGCTTTTTTGTCGATGTGTGGTTGATTAATCTCATGGTGATGTCGTCCATGCAATTCCTTTCTTGACCATTGCTCTTGTTTTTCAGTATCTGATAGGAACGGTAGATTCAGCAGGTTATCTCTGGTAGCAAGATTCAGAGGTGTATACCCCATATCAGCCAACGATACTACTCTATGGAGGTCAGAAGTGAGAGCTTTTGCTGAGAAGAATTCTCTGAGATTTCTTATCTGTTCGGTGTGTAAATTGACAACATCTATTAATCCGCGTCCGTTCGTATCACAGACGATTTTGGATGATGATTGTTGTACTTTGTCAGCATCGTTCGGGTCTGCCTTTGAATATCATCCAGCTCCGTCTTAGTCCATCTGATTATTCCAAATGAGTAAAGCAACACTGGAATGGCGTAGGTGTTAATTGCCTTGACTAGATTCCCCGAGTTCAACATCGATTTCAGCACAGACTTCAAACGCTGACTGTATTCTGAACGAATCTTCTCCTTTGATTGTTTTTGGTCTAACAATCTGGCTTGTTGGTATCCCAGATATTTGTATGTTTCGCCATCTCTCATGCACTGTATAATGTCACCGTTTGGAAGTTGTGTTTCACCATCTATGACTTTCCCTCTTTGAATGTTCAGGGTCTTACATTTTTCAATCCCGAATTTCATATGAACATCTGCCTAGAACTCACTGACAGTTTTCAGCAAATCATCCAATTGCTTCTTGTTCGAAGCATATAATTTGATGTCATCCATATACAGCAGGTGGGAGATTGTATGATAATTCCTTTCTGCTTTTATCCTAAATCCGTATCCAGTTCTATTGAGCATTGAGGACAATGGGTTCATTGCCAAACAGAACCATAGTGGACTCAAAGAGTCTCCTTGAAAAATTCCACGACGTATGGGTATCTCGTCGGTTTTAATTGATTTATTGTTCATGTTGACCTGCAGAGACGTGCGCCAGTGTGACATTGTTGTCTTCAAGAACTCTACCAGGGCTGGGTGAATTTTGTATATCTGCAATACTTCAACAAGCCAAGAATGGGCGGTACTATCGAATGCCTTCAGATAATCGAGAAAAGCTGAATGAACATTGCGATGCCCTACGTGTGCCTGTTTCATTATCACATAATCGATGATGAGTTGTTCCTTGCACCCGTGGTGTTTCTTTCTGCATCCTTTCTGCTCCTCTGCTAATATATTGTTGTCGTCAAGGTGTTGGTATATTCGATTGGATATGCATGAGGTGAGTATTTTGTAGAGTGTTGGCAGGCAAGTGATTGGCCTATATTGAGACGGATCCTGTGTTCTATCGCTCTTAGGTAGCATATATGTTAAGCCTTGCGTTAGGAAAGTGGGTGTTTTCTTGGGATGTTGAAGAACATACGTGAGCTGTTTCGCTAGGGCTCCATGGAGCTTATCAAACTTCTTGTACCAGTAGTTGTGGATATTATCTATACCTGTGGCCTTCCAATTGTTGGTCGCTCCAATTACTGTTGTAATTTCTTCCTCCGTTATTCCATCGAAATCCATATGTCTGATATCGAGGCATTCTATTTCATTCGTGATCCATTCTGCATCTCTATTGTGTTCTTTGGGGTTCGACCATAGTGATGACCAATAGTCGGTCAAGCACTGTGCGTCAGGTACTTCTCTGTTATTGTTGGTCGCAGTTTTGTTATTTCCCTTATGAAAATTGGCAATGTTTTGGAGGAACCTTTGGTTTTGGTGTTTCCTTTCAGTACACTTGACGTATCTTGAGAGCCTCTTTGGTTTTGCTTGGAGTTTCTGTTTCAAAGTGTCCATATACACGTCGATGTGTTGTTTGTGATCAGGGTGTTTTGTGTTCGTACCAATTTTCCTATAAATTTTGCGTATATGTGATTTCAAGCGCCTTGAGGGTTTTCTGTTTCTCAGGAATTCTGTGAGGCGACCGATTTCTGCTCTAATATTATCAATATCCTTCTCCAGTCGTTTTTGCCATGGTGGTTTTCTGACGCTTTTTGGCTCAGCTTGAATCAGAGTTGTGGAGATATGTTGTTTGTGAAGTCGAAGAACCGCTACTGCTCCACAGTAAATCAAAGTGTGAATCTTCTCCAAGGTGTTCTGGTCGGTATATTCTTCAAACATTGAGTTTACACTTGCTAGGATGATATTGGTGTTCTTGTTCGTCTTGAGTTTGGGCAGTTTAGGTCTTTTAGTTGGGTTACTACCACTGAATTCAGTTATTGCTCTGTTGAGTTCTGATCTTGCTAAATACGTATATTCGTTCTGCTGATTCGGCTCAAGAGGGCGTTCCATGTTAATATTCGTTTCCGTGGCTTCGATGTTATCTGTAACACTTTCATTGACTCCAGCAGGTATACCGTTATGAGTATCATTTTCGCTTCTGAGTTCCATTATGACCTCTTCTCGTAAGCTTTGCAGCGTTTCTGAAGAAAGTAGCCTGTTTTTAACGATTGTTCTTCGTTGATCCGAAATTCTCTGCTCGGATATGAGCTGTAATTCAGGATATTTTCTATGAACGCAAGATGTAACGCGTATCTGTATGCTGTCAAATCTTGAACGCGACAAGAGGTTATGGTGGTACAATGTCGATTCACCCGTTTATTCCTTAGATTGTACATCTTGTAATAGGAACGCATAATGAAGATATTCATTTCTGGAGTCCACTTCTTCCTAGGGAGTCCGGCTCTCGTGGTCGTAGGCATAATGGCTTGCGCCGCCGTTGAAACATCAAGAGTCGGTTGGGAGGTGTTGATGTTATTTCAGCACTTGGTTTTGTGTTGCAGTATCCCTAGTCGATATCACGCTGCTTCCGTCGCTAACCGAGGAAGACTGTGACTTATTTTCCGAACAAGACCCTCTTCCTAAATCTTGAACGCGACAAGAGGTTATGGTGGTACAATGTCGATTCACCCGTTTATTCCTTAGATTGTACATCATTGGATAGGTTGCATTTTATACCTACTGCCAGGTTCAGCTTGGGTACCTCGGGTTCGCTAAGCCCGTACTCAGAAACAATGTTCCTGAGCCCCTGAGGCTATATTATTATTATTATTATTATTATTATTCATACAACTGCGTACCAGGAAAAATTAACAATGAAATGTGTTTGAATATCTGAATATCAATTCGATAAAAATACAAAAATACTAAGGACCAATTTTGTACGGATTTTTATCAGCTTTCACTTTCTATATCAAGTATTTTTCTGTATAGGTATAATTTTCGCGGTAAAAGCAAAATATTGAAAAACGGACATTAAACCCTTTCCTATAGTCGAGCTTTTTCTATATTCAGTAGATGTTACGATTTCTTTCCATCGATTTGTCTAAATTGACTGTGACTATTAAGTCCATTTTTGACCTGCATAGAGTATCAGATGTCTTTGGCAGGGGAATCCCCGTATCATCTAAAACTACTCAAATTAAGCAGAATAAACCACTATGGTGAACGTCGCGTCGTTTATTCACCCTGTCACAACAAATATCACCTATAATATAGATGTGAAGTTTTTACCAATTTATCTCGAACGCTAGGGAAAAGGCAAAGCACTATCAAGTTACGAAAAAAATTGTAAATTCGGAAATATAACCGGAGGTCTGACGTGAACATATTCTACAATTAATAACACGCAGAGATTACTACATGTATGGTATTTCTCAATTAATAACCATATACAGAAAAAGTGGATATTTTCATTGAACGTGTAAAATATACAACTAAATATGTAAGTTAGAAAAATGCAAGCAAATTTATTTTGAATAAATCATTATATATTGTTTCCTGTGAAAATGTGACAGAAAAAAGATTAACGCAAACAACGGAAATATTTTAGTGATTTGTACATTTCGTATAATCAGAGTAATTCGTCCGAGTCTAAAGAGTAATGACGCAGGCAATCATCAGAAAACGACAATGTACATCACGTTGCCGTCGTAACCCTGACCTTGGTTTCCGGGATTCCGATAGTCAACCAATACTTACATTAATACTGGCGATTATTGGCCGGGGTCAAGGTTATCGTGTAAGTGACTACGCCACCGTTGAGATGCACGTACTTTCTATTTATGATTTCGTAGTATCTATGGTAACGGACAATACATGACTCCATGTCGCCCGCACTTCACAGATTACCATTATGACGCAAGTGTATTCGGGGAACTGGATAATTTTTATGAGCGGATTTAGTGAATGCCATCATTTGATAACCAACGTTTTGATCCATTGATAAAATATATTAAGAGACCTCGAAGGTATCTAGAACTTAGAGGCTGGGATAAGATACGTGTAAAGATTAGGCACGGGGCATAACAATAATTCGTGTACTACAATAACAGTCTGTAAATAGTAGATCCGAAACGTCTTCAACAAACAGAAAACACTACTGTTGTTATTAATATTAATCTTCAAAATGTAAACGCGCTTGCAGTTATGGTAGTATTATGGGAAAATATGACGAACTGATGAAGAAGTGGAGGTTTTTCAGAGGACACGTTTATACACAATGGTCTCTGATTAGTCGAACCGAGATGAGGGTCTAGACCAATAAGTATTAGCATGCACTGAAAATGTTAAGTGCCATAACTACGAATGAAAGTTATCTCTCAAAGAATACAAAAATGGACGTATATCATCCTATTTTGTATCTTATTTCAGATACCTTATTCCGATTTGGGAAATGTGTAGCCAATCAACTTTCAAAAATATGCAAATATTACTAAACAAAATTTTGAAAATCTTATTTAACTATAATCGCCGTACGTCATCAGACGACTTGAATAGAGAATTAAAAGTTAGCAAATTGAAGAAACTTATGGAACTTGAGCAGTGTAAATTAATGCACAAAATCCTGTATAAAAACCAAAAATGTAACACAAAAATTACGTTTTCCTATGATATACATCAATATTACACCAGAACACAATACAGTGTGTTCCAACGAAAATTTGACCCCCCCTCTAACTCCGAAATGAGTAACATTAGCGAAAAACACCAAGACACGTCGATTTTTGTTTCGAGGGGGAGCATTTTTCGAAATAATTCGAAACTTCTCAGATCAACCCCCTACCCCCAGCAACCCTAACTTTGAAATTCATCATAGGGAATAAGGGTCGAGTGGCACCTTACTGAAAAGGTCTGTCAATTCTCCACCTTGATTTGTCATTTTTAGAATTTTAAATTAACATACAGGGTGTCCCAACCAAGGGTGAAGTTGAATTCCTGGAAATCCCAAATACTAAATGAAATAGATTTATTTTGGCATAATGCAAGCGCAGGTTTATGCTCGGTCTAGAAAAACGACCTACACTTGTGAATTTGGAGTTGGTGCAATCAACCCCTATTTCCAGCATCCCCAACTCAAAAATCATTCGATCGATAATAGGTCAAGTGGCACCTCGTTGGAAAGGTACTGCAATTTTCTCTTCGAATTTGGTATTTTCGAAATTCAGAATCATCATACAGGGTGTCCCGAAGCAGGAACATTGAAAATCCAAATAACTTTTGAAACTGGTTCATTTCGGTATACGAGAACATGTTTGATCCGAGAATAGAACTTTCTTGTGTGGTTATAGAATTTTTGCAATCAACCCCTTCCATTCAGCATCCCCAACTTGAAAATCATACAAATAATTCAAGTGGCATATCTTCAGAAAGGTTTTTGAATTCCAGAATGATTAAAGCATTTCATTCAGTTCGGCTCTCCATACAGGATGTCGCTTTCGAAAAATTCAATATCGTCATTTGAAATTATCAACTAAAATTAATTCGAAACTGTTAAAAGTATTGGGGTACGATGTGTTGAGCATCAATTACGAAGAAATAAAGCTGATTTCTGCATTGAAAATGTTCACATTTTTTCATTTCCATCTGGCGTGCAGTCATCTGTTATTTCTCATTTTGCAATGAAATATTATTATTATTCAGATCAGTTCCTCATTATTGTTGTTGTTCGTCAGTTGAAATTAATCTGAAAATGGTTTATTCCACTGAGGAAAGGGTCGAAATTGTATCGACGTATTTTCGAAATAACAGTTGTGCCAAAGAAACGGCAAGGATATTCGATAGGAACCATCCTGAAAGAGAAAGGGGAGTCAGTCACCAGTACGTTAAATATTTGGTTGACAAATTCCTAGCTACGGGTTCGGTGGCAAACAAAAAACATGAAGTGGCATGTCCCGTCAGAAATGAGGCAACGGAAGTGGCAGTAGTGGGTCATCTACAAATGGAGAATACTACTTCGATCAGAAAACTATCTCGTCTGACTGGTGTATCAGCTACAACTGTCCATAGAATCGTGAAACATCACAAATTTCACCCTACAAGGTAAAATTAGTGCATGAAATAAACGAAGATGATCCAGATCGTCGTTTACAGTTTTGTGAAAATCTAAGTGAAAACCTAAACGCTAATCCAAATTTTCTGAATAACATCTGTTTTTCTGATGAAAGCACCTTTATGCTCAGTGGTGAAGTGAATAGACATAATTGTCGATATTGGGACACACAGAATCCTCATTGGTTTAGAGAGGCCCACACGCAAAGGCCTCAGAAGTTGAACGTTTGGGCAGGAATTTTTGGCAATCATCTAGTTGGGCCTTTCTTTATTGAGGGTAATCTGAATGGAAATGGCTACCTACAGTTGTTAGAGGAACACATACATCCTAGATTGACAGAAATTTTACAGAACGATCCAACTCTTTCTGAGGACGAAATGCGTTTTCAACAAGACGGTGCTCCTCCGCATTATGATGCTCGGGTGCGCCAATATTTAGACGAAAATTTCCCATGAAGGTGGATTGGTAGAAGAGGACCTGTTGAGTGGCCAGCCAGGTCACCAGATTTAAATCCCCTAGATTTTTTTTTGTGGGGCCATCTAAAATCTAAAGTTTATGCCACAAGACCAGAAAACCTGGAGGAGCTGCGGATGAGGATTATCACAGAATGCCGACTTTTGACTCCTGAAGTTTTCGCTAATGTGAGAAGAGAGTTCTAAAATCGTCTGTATAACTGTATGGAGGTGGGCGGAGGTCATTTTGAACAATTGTTGTAATAATCAAGTTAGTTTTTTGTTTTCAATTGAATACAAGTTCAATAAATCTCGTTTTCCTGTTTAGATGAGCATCCAATCAGTTTCTCCATCATCCCTCATCCTGATCCTCACGCCAGAAAACCTCGATTGCCAAACTGAAACCAATGCCTCAGTGATTCAGAAAATAGAAAAATCTTTCTGGAACTTTGCCACTCAACCTGTAATCACTTGTATGATTTTTTGAGTTGGGGATGCTGAATGGAAGAGATTGATTGCAAAAATTCCATATTCACGCAAGAGAGTCTTATTCTCGAATCAAACATAAACATGTTCTCGTATTATACCGAAATGAACCAGTTTCAAAAAGTTATTTGGGTTTTCAGTGTTCCTGCTCCGGGACACCCTGTATGCTGATTCTGAATTTCGAAAATACCAAATTCGAAGAGAAAATTGAAATACCTTTCCAACGAGGTGCCACTTGACCTATTTTCGATCGAATGATTTTTGAGTTGGGGATGCTGGAAATAGGGGGTTGATTGCACCAACTCCAAATTCACAAGTGTAGGTCGTTTTTCTAGACCGAGCATAAACCTGCGCTTGCATTATGCCAAAATAAATCGATTTCATTTAGTATTTGGGATTTGCAGGAATTCAACTTTACCCTCGGTTGGGACACCCTGTATGTTAATTTAAAATTCTAAAATGACAAATCAGAATGGAGAATTGACAGACCTTTACAGTAAGGTGCCACTCGACCCTTATTCCCTATGATGAATTTCGAAATTAGGGTTGCTGGGGGTAGGGGGTTGATCTGACAAGTTTCGAATTATTTCGAAAAATGCTCCCCCTCGAAACAAAAATCGACGTGTCTTGGTGTTTTTCGCTAATGTTACTCATTTCGGAGTTATAGGGGGGGTCAAATTTTCGTTGGAACACACTGTATAGCATATACCTCGAGAATGTAGGACCGTCCAAGGGTTTGTTTGATCCAGTATTTCAAGCTTCACAAGCATTTAATAGATTGCCAGAGAGTTTAAAGAGGGAAGAAAAAGTCTCAATATTTTTAAAGAATGTTAGGATTTATTTGGTAATGTAATTTTGAAGTGTCATTTTTATTTATTTTGTGTTTGGGTGGGAATTTCGGTTTTCGTTTGAATTTGAATGGGTATTTGGATAGTTATTAGTAATCCTTCGATGTGAAAATATTGTAAACTGTCGATATCAGTACTTAGTACTATTTAGATAGTATAAATGAAATATGATTTGTAATATGTATATACCGGGTGAGTCAATATGGTGAGGAACTTCTATATCTCGAAAACTATTTGAGAATGAAGCGAAATTTTTCTGATTATTGTTTCATAAGGATGTGTGCATTCCTTGAAATTATTTTCGTACATACAGGGTGTTCTATTTTTGCTCCAGGGACAAACATAGATTTATTCAAATGGCGTGCCCTGTATTTTTTATCATATTCTGATTACAATTTGGATGCTCTCTTTAACGATAATTAACCAAACAACTATCAGTAGATTTTAAATCAATTAAAATATCGATAATTTCGGGAATTTGGAAGTTTTTTCAAAAGTTCTCAAATGCCCCATTTCACATAATTTACGCATGATTTTTTTTTCTTGAGGTAATAGTGTTAGTTGTACCTTATTATCAAATGAAGAAAAAAAAATTTTTTTATACCGAGTGTTCCTAGTAACCCGGCGAAAATAAAATTTTTCAAACATGAAAAACTTTATTTTTCATATGTAACACCCTGTATCTTTTTCACGTCTTTTGTTTCCACTTGAATAAGCTTTACAACGATACCTTTTTTTCGAAAATCCGATGGGGATTTCCCAGAAAATTTCGAAATTAGTGTGAGGTTTAGGTATTTCTTGCAATAAACATGCTGTTGATAAAATTCAGACATTGAAATATGCAAATTTCAACACAAAATTAGATTCTTTTCTGTTCAATGAAACTTAAACATCAAAACTCTCAAGGTGTTTCGAAATTTCTTCACAAGAAAAGATTCATTTGCGATATTATCATTTGTGCTCAGAGCTAAGTCTTCACTGAATTGAAATTACTCAGTTCGAAATTATCTCAATAAATGTTCAAACAGTCAAAATATCAAAAAGATCGAGAATTTGGAAGGTTTTTCAGAACTTTTCACAATCTTCATTCCGTATCATTTGAGTGTGACAATAATTATTCTCTGAAGAAAATATGTTCCTCATCATCGAAGTAAGAGATCAACTTTTTTTTCATACCCAGTGTTCTTGGTGATCCAACGAAAATAAAATTTTTCGAGATAAAAGAACTTTTTTCTAAATGTAACACCCTGTTCTTTTCACTGAACTTGTATTACTTTTACAATTGCCCAAAATATCCCGGAATTATGATTAAGAAACGAAATTGAACTGCTTATCGTGAATGAAACATCCACTGAAAAAAAAATGCAAATCAAAACCATAAATATCAATTTAATTCTATTTCAATAAGTTTACAAATCAAATTAGATGTTCGAAATGTCCCCCATTTTGACGAATACATTCTCGAACACGATTGTTAAATGATTCGGTCACTCTCTGGAGAACATTCGGCGTTGTACTCACAAATGCTTCTGTAATTCTCTCCATAATATTTTCCCTGGTTATTGGAGGGTTTCGATATACCCTCTCTTTAACATACCCTCACAAAAAAAATCCAATTTATTCAAGTCCGGAGACCTAGGAGGCCATCCTATAGGACCTCCACGGCCTATCCAATTGCCCTCAAACCTATCATTTAAAAAATCGCGAACATTGCCGCTGTAGTGTGCTGGTGCCCCATCGTGTTGGAACCACATATTGTCTTTTATGTTTTGGGGAACATTAATAAGTAAAGGCTCCAGATCATGCTGCAAAAAATTTAAATAACGTTCGCCGTTCAAATGTTCTTGAAAAAAAAGGGTCCGATCACATAATCATCAATTTTACCACCCCAGACATTTAGAGCCAACGATGTTGGTGGTCAACAGTTCTCATGAAATGAGGATTTTGAGTATCATAATAATGAAAATTATGCCGGTTCACCAATCCATTCTTATGAAAGGTGGCCTCATCAGAGAAAAGTACCCCACTGAAAAAATTCGGTTGGTCTGCTATTTTATCTCCGTCCGAAGTCCAGGGGTTCCAACTGTTGGTGGAGTTGAACATGAAAAGGATGGAACTTTTCCTTCCTCAAAATTCTTGATACAGATGTCTGACTAATGCCCAAGTCTCGACTAACATCGCTTGTACTAACATGAGGATTCTCTACTGCGCTCAAAACAACCTGCATGCTACTCTCTTCATTGAGTATACGCTTAGCTCTCTCATTCTTCTCATATCTAACTTGTCCAGTTCTTTCAAACCTTTCCTTCGGTCTCTCGAATGCCTCTTTCCTAGGATGTCTACTGTTTGGGTAACGTTGGGATTTAATATGTGACGCCAACAAACAATTCCTCTCACCTTCTCCCAAACAATAAATCATATTAATTAACTCTTCTTGGGTAAAATTCATTGTTGCAATAATATTATGTATTTCTCACTTAGACTCACTCATATGACGTTGGAATTATCTGATTCAAAACTGTCAGATCTTGGGGCATTGTGAGTAAACCATAGAAATAAGTCTTCTATGGGCACAGGTGGTTTAAACCACAGACTATCGAACAATATTTTCTATCTCCATGTGGTATGCTCATAGAAGTCATACTTATCTCTATGGTTTAATCACAAGTTGGAATGAAAAGAATGAAAGAGCTAAGCGTGTATTCAATGAAGAGAATAGCATGCAGGTTGTTTTGAGCGCAGTAGACTTTTGAACATCTATTGAAGATTTCGAACTGAGTAATTTCGATTAAGTGTAGACTTGGCTCTGAGAACAACTGATAAAATCGCAAATAAATCCTTTCTTGTGAAGAAATTTCGATACACCTTGAGAGTTTTGATGTTTAAGTTTCATTGAACAGCAAAGAATCTAATTTTGTGTTGAAATTTGCATATTTCAATGTTTGAATTTTATCAACAGCATGTTTATTGCAAGAAATAACTAAACCTCACACTCATTTCGAAATTTTCTTGAAAATCTCCATCGGATTTTCGAAAAAAAGGTATCGTTGTAAAGCTTATTCGAGTGGAAACAAAAGACGTGAAAAAGATACAGGGTGTTACATTTGAAAAAAAAAGTTTTTCATGTTTGAAAAATTTCATTTTCGTCGAGTTACTAGGAACACTCGGTATAAAAATTTTTTTTCTTCATTTCATAATAAGGTACAAAACTTTCACCTTAAGAAAAAAAATATCATGCGTAAATTATGAGAAACGGGGTATTTGAGAACTTTTGAAAAAACTTCCAAATTCCCGAAATTATCGATATTTTAATTAATTTAAAATCTACCGATAGTTGTTTGGGCACAAAACAGATATCGTTGAATAGAGCATCCAAATTGTAATCAGAATATGATGAAAAATACAGGGCGTGCTATTTAAAAAAAATCTATGTTTGTTTCTGGAGCAAAAATGGAACACTTTGTATGTACGAAAATAATTTCAAGGAATGCACAAATACTTATAAATAATCATAAAAAATTTCGCTTCTATCTCAAATAGTTTCCGAGATATAGAAGTTCCTCGCCTTATTGACTCATCCGGTATATATAATAAAGCATTTTCAAAAAATTACAAATAATTTCGTTGAAAATTTTGAAATCACAATATTCTCAAATATAGAAGATAAGTAATATCATATGTGGGTAATTCCCTCCCTTCAGAGCTCGATTTTCGAGAAAAACTTATTGGTGAAAACGGAGTTCAGTTACCTTTTCAAGTTTTCGAGTTATTTCAGAATTCTGGATTGCAGGGACGCCTTCGAATTTTTTTGTCGGTCGGTTTTTGAGTTATGAAGCGAACTTGTGTTTTTTCAAATACGAACTATAGGTGATTTCGGTATCAATAGAAGGGATTATTTTCTCAATTCAATTTTGAACTTAAAATGAAATGTGTTCTGAGAGAAAGTATTAACTATATACAATAAATTGAATCAATAAACAAATTATATTATGAATTGTATAGCATTTGCATCATTAAAATGTACAAGTTACTACACTTCCGCATGTGTTTTCTCACATTTTAATGAAATTTCGTTTCAGCTCATCTAAGTTAAACGTTCTTTTTTTTAAATCCAGGGCAATCAGATCTGGGGAACAGGCTGGCCATTCGACAGGTCCTCTTGTTTCTATCCAGTGATCAGCAAAATTCCTGTTAAGAAGTTGTGATATGGTTCGTTTCTGATGGGGCAGTACACCGTCATGCTGAAAATGTATATTTTCACTTTGCTTCAATGGCAATTCATCTAAATATTCTTCCACTATACTCTCATCTATAATGCTATAGTAAATTTTGCATTAAGGTTGTCATCAAAAATAGAGTATGCCAAAACTTACACGATTATCTAACAAAGCGCACTACACATTGAAACCGTATCTACCTTGGTGTGTAATATATAATTGTCGATGGGGATTGACATTCGACCAACAGTACTCATTGTGCCTATCGAAGATTCCGTCACAGATCCATATAATGCGTCGATAAAATTCTGGGTTTTCTTCTGTTTTCTGAAGGTACCAGTGACTAAAATTAGGTCGTCGTTGGTTATCACCAAGCGTGAGGAATTACGATTTTCTCATCCTGTCGGGTCTGATTTATTCTCCTTATGAATTCTGAGAGCCTTACACTTCGAAATGCTAGTTTCAATTGCCCTTTGAAGGATTGAAATTACAGGTTGGGCTGCAACTTCTTCTGAAACGTCGACGATAGCATCTTCTCTATCTTCAATATCATAAGTTTTGCTCCGTTGTGCTTAGAAAAAGCCTCCAGCAATTGAATTGTCCTTCAGTCTTTCGAAAATAGACTTATGTGGCTATCTCCTCTCAGGAAATCTATTGAAAGTTTCTTCCGCATTATTATATCCATTCTGTATATAACATTCCAATATCTCATACTTTTCGTAGCTTCGGAATTCAAGAGCCATAGCGATTGGGTTAAAGTAGAAATTTTCGAAGCAGATAGAGAAGAACGACATAAAGTTGTGTAACTGTTTTCACAGAATCAATAGTATTGATTGAATATTGTAATTGTTTCAAATACTGAATTGAATGAATGCAAATCAATAAGATTGAATAGTTGAAAAAGTGTCATAAGAGAAGAAAAATTTATGCTTTAAGCGGTGAACTCTATTGTTTTTTGCACAGAAATGAATTAATGGGATCTTTGACGCACATAGGCAAACCTCTTCTACTTAAGAAAGTGCCTAAAGAATGTGGGAATATTTTTACCTAACTTCAGGCGGATTCGAGATATCGTCACATGTGGAAATCCTAAGCTAAGAAAGATAGCTGAAATCTGTTTTCACCAATAAACTTTTGTCCCGAAAATAAAGCTAGAGAAAGGGAAGGAACATTTTTCTCTATATACAATATATCACATAGCTGCCATACTAAAATATCGAATTTGGTCCACCTTGTACAGTACGTCATCTTTGAGAGATTTGGTAGCAAAAGTAAGTGCAGTTCACCGTGCAAGACGATTTGATAACGGAATAAATCTAGTCACGATATATGATGAATATAATTTTAAATGAAGATATCGACTGAGTACAAATAACTTCACTGAAATTTTAGTCTTGATTTCTCATTACTTGAAACCACAAACGCAAAGAAATGATTCTATTTCTGCCAAGCTTCAACTTGTCATAACATTAATATTCTTTGCAACAGGACCATTTCAGCAGCTACTTGGTGATGAAATAGGTATTCATAAATCTTCGACATGTCGCATCATCGCCGAAGTATGTTACTAATTGGCAGCTTTAGGACCTCCATATATATACATGGCAAGGAACGAGCACGAAATACATCAAATTGATGGTGGTAATAATGCAGATCCTTTTAGAAATAGTATAGTTTATCCGCTTATATTTTCAATGACTGACTCACCAATCTGTGCTGATTTTGCTGTTGGCAACTACTGCATTAATTATTCATTAGAAGACAACGTCTATGCCTGCAAGAGGTACTTGCTTACATCAATTTTAACTTTAACAAATGCTAGAGAACGAGCATACAACAGAGCAATAGACCTATGATGAATGCAAGTAAATGTTGTTTTGGTCTTTTGAAGAGACGGTTTGCCTGTTTGTCTAAAGAGCTAGGCATAATTCTTAGGACCACTCCTCACATTATAGTTGCCTGCTGAGTGCTGCATAACATTTGTTTCCTACAGAACGCATTGAATTATTCCACTATCTTCTTCCAATTTTCTTTCATCAATTATTGAGCAAGATGTATTTTTGCATTCAATAACCTTCTTGTATCTAAGAGGAAATGGAGGAACAGATAACCACTAGAAATTGAGCAAAAAGGAAAACATTGGAAGATGAATCATGAAAAATTAACGAACGTCTCAATTGGTGGCAAGTTTCTTCAATATCACAAAAAGAGCAATAATGAATACGATAAATCTATGAAAGCATATTTACTTGTGTAAAATGCTAATTAAAATTTCTTTCTCTATCAGAGTGAAATTTACGGATCACTTTGCTAAACTTATTCTATTAAATTAAAATATATTTTCAGGACATAAAACCATAAATTACCGTTTTAGCTTTTTTGTCTCCAATTTCCAGTCTGCGCAGGATATTAGAATTTGAGAATTTGAATCGCCATGTAAATGATATTGCCATTCTATAACTAAATATTACTACCAACCTCATGTTGGTAAGGGAGAAGTCATTCAAGTTCTATGTCAACTTTATGTTAGCTAAGAAAAAGTTAACAAAGCTTTATACAACCCAACTGAAACTGATTCAATGTTAATTTATTGCTAAATTTGACTTGTTGTCAACTGACAGAATTTAATATTGCTTTATACATCCGGGCCCTAATGTTTCAGTGTTTAACCGTAGTATGATACCGTTTGTATAGAACCTTTGATTTTAGTAGGAAGCAAACCGATTCAAGAAACAGTTGATGTTCTTTCTCCAAATATTATTTCATAAGTGCCAGCTGTGGAGAATGTGGTTGGAATGATAGTATATCTCATCAAAACTGTGAAAACTTTCCTCGGGAGACCTTCTTGCATTATCATGGCGTTCCAATTTTTCTGTAAATTAATTTTATTTCTTTCTGTTGTGTTGTATATAGTCTTCTTGAAGCTCAAGAAATTCCCCGAAATCACATTTTTGATAAATAACCGCTTCCGAACTACTACTATCCAGGTCACTTTATGGTTTTGTATTCAACATTTTAATAGATCTATAAATATTTGGTAGTAGATTCATATATCTTTGGCCTCTTCGAACTTGGTGAATCTCAAACTTCAAAATTCATATAGTGAAAATTTGCATTAGCTTTATAGATATCAGATATCTTTTTCTAGCTCAAACTCCATCCTTACTGTATAGGGGTGAAATATGCATATATGCATCAGAAGTAAAGAAACTTTTCATAAACAAGCCTTTGCTGTTAAACTATACTATGAGAAATCGACTCATGTGTGAATGTGGCTGTCACAGAATATAGGAAAAACCGAAATAATGTTTAGAATGACTTCATTCACAGATGCTAGAAATAAAAATTTGCTGGATTTCTTCAGAGCGTGGACTTCAACCATCCTTGGACAGAATTTACTGGATTTTCCAGCGTGTGTTGGAGAACTATGAATAGTATTTCTTGGTAGCTTTCCGAGCAACCTGTGACGCTTATATGAATATAGGACATACCCGGCATTTATGTTATATGTAGAAGACATTCATGATTCGTATGTTTCGGAGAATTGGAGGGCTTTCCCATCATCATAAAATTTCTGGATTTCTGCAGATCATCGACTTGAAGCATCTTTGGACAGAATCCTCTCCAAGAAGTCTATGACTCATATATATAGCACATTCCCATTTTACAGAGTGAAAACATGGACCTCATTCACAATTCTATTCTATATCAATTCCTAAACTAGCTGTCATTTGGTACATAGAAGTATTAAGTCTAATGTGAATATATACAGACGATTGAATATCTGACTTGAGACACTAATACATATTAATTTGGAATTTTTTGGAGATCAAATGTCAAAGAAATATAGAAACGTTTAATGTTTTTATTAATGCAAACTATTAACTGTTAACACTAACTGTTCAACAAATAGGAGAAGGTATTTACTAAACTGAAGAATTATCCTGTCGATTTACACACATTAATTTGTTTTTGTCAAATCAAGAAGCATATGCATATTCATTCTACATATCTCAGAAACTTATTATTTATTGACTAAATTTCAAATACAGTATCTGATTTAACCAGGATAAACATGAATGGATGAATGTATGAACATTTGTTAGTTTTGAAAGTCACAATTTTGATTATTCATCAATATTCAGCCATAAATATATAATTTTTGAGAACTGCCAATTTTGATATCTAAAACATGATTGCAGTGCCACAGAATAGCAAAAATACTTGAACTAATTTTTGGGAGCCACTTCATAATTTGAAAATGAATTTGCATCAATTCACAGTTTCTACATTAAATAAATTTTCTGATTTTGTATTTCCAATGAAATAAAACTGTGGTAGTTAGATTTTCACTATATTAACAAAACTATGACCGGTTTCACCACACTGTGGCTTCATCAGATAGATACAAACTGATGAAAAGAGTTATTCCTTATATATTATTCTTATTTCCTACTTAATATTACATAAGCTACAAGTACAAGGGGTATATTGGAAAACCCATTGGAGTTGCTTACTTTATGAACTGAATAGATTGAGTAAAGGATAAAGATTTAGATCTAATTGACTATTGAGTAACCAACCTGACTTTTCTTTGTTAATCTCTAAAATTTCCAATAGATTGAGTTTTTGTCTATTATTTTCATTGTGTAAAATTTAGAATTTATCATTAAAGTTATGGTTTTTTCGTGTTGTGATTAGAATAATGGGAATCTGATTTATGATGATTGAAACTACGCTTGTGCTCGGATAATCTAATTTTGACATTTCTAGTTCTACCAATATAAATTTTATTACAATCCCCGCAAGACAGTTTATGAACACCGGATTTAATACCTTTATCAATTTTAGATTTGCAGTTTTTGATATGTCGAACTAAAGAATTATCAGTACGGAATGCTATATTGACGTCATAATGCGAGAGGAATGATTTTAATTTCAGACTAGGATTACCAATATAAGTTAAGCTGTTGTATTTTGTGTTAGAACTTTTTATACTTGGAAATACTTCCTGGATTGCTTTTTGATATTTTTTCGTGAAATAATGTTCTCTATCATACTAGGACTGTAACCGTTATTGACTGCTATTTGTTTAATTATATTTTGTTCTTTTATTGAATTATTTTGTGACATTGGAATATTAATGAGTCAATGTACCATACTATTGTAAGCAGCTAATTTATGTGGATAAAGATCTATCTGTAGATGAGCTGTGAATAGTAATATCTGTATGCGATGGCTTATGAAAAATATGTTTGCCGTTAATTTTAGTATTAGTTAAATCCAGAAAGTTAATGGAGTTTTCTGTTTCTATCTCTAACGTGAATTTAATATTATTGGGAATTGATGTTTTGAATGACTCTAATTGTCTGTTTGTGCCAGTGAAACAACAAATGATATCGTCGACATATCTGAACCAATAAAGGAGGTATTTGAATAACGGATGTTCTTGAATAGTTTTTTCAATATTATCTATGGAAATTTCAGCGAGTAGAGGGCTCAGAGGATTACCCATGATTAAACCTTTTTCACTATTAAATAATACTCAATTGATGTTAAAATAATTTCGTTCTAAACAAATTTCTAAATGGTGTAAGATTTCTGATTGAATTACCGGATTGACTTTATTAATTTGAAGAGCGTTGTTGATGAGTTTCATTGTATCACTAGGTGAACCACTAGGAAGAGATTTAATACATCCAATGACATAAGTTTAGTGTTCGGTGGTAAGCAGAAAGCATAAAATTAATAGCAAACATGATTTTCCTATCTTTCATAAGCCATCGCATACATATATTATTATTCACAGCTCATCTACACATCCTTATCCACATAAATTAGCTGCTTACAATATTATGGTACATAGACTCATTAATATCCCAATCTCACAAAGTAATTTTATGAAAGAGCAAAATATAATTAAACAAATAGCAGTCAATAACGGTTACAGTACTAGTATGAACATGATTTCACGCAAAAAATTTCAAAACGCAATCCGGGAAGTATTTCCGAGTATAAAAAGTTCTAACACATAATACAACAACTTAACTTATGTTGGTAATCCTAGTCTGAAACTAAAATAATTCCTCCCGCATTATAATTTCAATATAGCATTCCGAACTGATAATTCTCTAAGCCGACATATCAAAAATTGCAAATCTAAAATTGATAAAAGTAATAAATCTGGTGTTTATAAACTGTCCTGCGGGGATTGTAATAAAATTTATATTGGTAGAACTTTCAGAAATTTCAAAGTTGAATTATCCGGGAATAAACGTAGTTTTAATTATCATAAATCATAAATCCCATTATTCTAATCACTTACTCGAAGAAACTTTTATGATAATTTCAAAATTTTATACAATGAAAGTAATAGACAAAAACTCACTCTATAGAAAATTTTAAAGATTAAAAAAGAAAAAATTCAGGTAGGTTACTTAATAGTCAACTAGATCTAGCTCCTCCTCCTTTACTCAATCTTTTCCATTCATAAAGTAAGCAACTGCGATGGGTTTTCCAATGAAAACGATCATAGTTTTGTTAATATAGTGAAAATCTAAATACCATAGTCTTATTTTATTGCAAATATGTATATCGATTTTCATCAAGTATCGACGTCCTCAAACAAACTATTAAATTTTCTGAATTGCCATTGCAAAAATTAATTTTCGAACTATCATAATGTGCACAGAACATAAGCTATTTCAATCATTCCGTGAATGGATATAGAGTTACTAGAAAAAATGAGGAAAAAGTTATTGAATTTATGGGTTTTCATTGAAACTCCTCCTGGATGGAAAATTGAGTGCACATGTGATATATTTTTCAACAAAATCAAAGATGTTCAAAGTTCACATTTGAAAAAACGCAAGTTTGCATTACACCTTAAAAATTGTTGGACAACAAAATATCCCGCACATAGTGGGATTCTACATAAAAAAGTGCCAGTAGAATAACAAAACTACCTCTACATAATTTCAAAAGCCATCGATATATTTGCACTTGAGTGATTTTGAACATCTTCGAAATTTCCAAATAATTCGAAAATGAAAAAGGCTACCTTGAATCAGTTTGCAGTAATGAATACCTCATATAAAAAGAACACGGGGAAGGGGGAGCATTTTTCTCTGTTCACGATATTTCACATAGATGCAGCACTGAAACGTTAAAATCTGTCCACCCTGTTTATCTACCTTCACCTACTCATACAGGGTGCTCCAACGAAAACTAAACAGAGGCTATATCTACCAAGATATTCATTTCTGATCAAAACGTAAAAACAGGTCAATTTTTGTTTCAAGGGGGACATCTTTTGTGGTACAAAATTTGCCTGAAATATCAACCCCCTAAGCGGGGGTTGCAATCTTTGAACATTTTGAATAGGGAAGATGGGTCGAGTGATGACTCAAAAGAAAGGTGGTATCTTTGTCTACATTGCCTTGAACGAATTTCCATTTTTAATTGAAAGCTGTACAAGATACATGGTGAGCAACTGAAAGATAGGGAAGACTATTTCCCTGAGACTATTCAAGTTTCAGTGAAATAAAATGAAACAGATCCATGCTGATCAATGGCAGTCATCATCAAGTACTATCCTCATCTCGAATATCAACCCCTAGAGCAGGGGTGACCACCCTTGAAAATTTGGAAGAGGGTAGATGGGTGGAGTGATAACTCGAAAGAAAGGTATTATCTTTGTCTGCATTCTCGTGAAAGAATTTTCATTTTTTACTGAAAACTGTAGAAGATACAGAGTGAGCCACTGACAAATAGAGAAGACTATCCCCCCAAGACTATTGGAGTATAAGTGCGAAAAACTGGAATAGATTCATTTTAGATCAAAAGCTGTCATCTTTCGAAATCACCCTCATCTCGAATTTCAACCCCTAGAGCAGGGGTAATATTTCGATCCAGTGATACCTTTCAAGTAAAGGATTTCGATTGCCTTCATGACTGCTCGCAATAATTCTATTCTCATTGAGTTCCATAGAAGTTAGAGTAGCTCACTCTGTACCTTCTACAGTTTTCAATTAAAAATGAAAATTCGTTCACGTGGATGCAGACAAAGATAATACAGCTGAAGGCGTCAGTGTTTTCGAATGGCGTTGACTGAAATGTTCGTTTTTGTTTTCCCAGATAGAAGTTATTGTATACATGAGTATCCGGTAGCAGTTTTATCTCGATACCTTGTTTATTAGCCCAAAAAAATTTCTTCTTATGTTGTAAATACAAATTTACAGTTTTCGGATTTGTTTTTCTATATCTGTACTATAAGTCACTGTTTCTTGGCAAATTTCTTGTTTCGAGGTTAACGGGATGTTTGTATTGGTTTTGATGTTCTTGACAGTGTCAAAATATGTCACCATAAACGGGCTTATCTTTGGATTGCGTTGTCGCAGAATTCTGAGTTTTTCACAGTTGCAAGAGATAGCCTGATCTGAGTAATCGGTACCAATTTTGAGTCTATCCTACTTGTGATCCCGAGAAAAGTGTCTTGGCAGAAACACAGACAGACGGACATACAGACTACAGTGTTCCTATAAGGATTCCATTTTCTTTTTGAAGTACGGAAGCCTAAAAATGAATACCTGAATGAAAATTCAACCAAAGAGAGAGAGAGATATTTGAAATGCACATTTACTATCTCAATCGAGCCACTATGTATACTTAATATCCTGTAGAGAACAGAAAAATTTGCTAGAACATATCGAATGATTTTGTTTGGGGGGGGTACATGTTTTGATTTATATTCGATACTTTAACGAGCAAACGTTTAGCAGAAAGCGCTTCAACTCCTTGAAATTGAATAGGGTAAAAGAGTCCTGCGTATCTCATTTGAAAGCTCTTCGAACGAAAGTAAGTTTCATTGTCATGTCGCCATAAGTACGTAATGGAGTTGATATCAAAATTCATTGAGACGGATTCAGCAATGAATACAAGAAGAGCGTCCATTTCAATTGTCAATGATGAAGAAACAGAAGTGGCGGGACATGTCCATTTTATGCCATACATGCAATCTGTACGACAAATTTCTGCAGTTTCCGGTGAAAGCCAATCTATTGTTTTTAGTATTTTGCATAAATAAAAATTCTATTCATAGAAAATTTAATTAATTCATGGATTGAATGATGGCGATTTGAATCAGAGCCAAGAATTTTGCTAAATTATAACTGAGCGTATCAACAATAACCCGCATTTTTCGTACATTTACTCATCGGACGAATGAATATATCTCGGTATGCTGCAAAATGCGATCGATCCATTGATAACAGAAGTAGAAAACGATCCCATTGTACTTGAACAACAAGTGCATTCCCAATAAGATGGAGTTCCTCCACATTATGCCGCATCAGTATGTGAATACCTCAATTCAAAATATATTGTCGTTGGATTGAAAGAAGAGGTCGTATGGAGTGGCATGCCTGATCTCCTGACCTGAACGCTCAAGAATTTTTTTGTGGAGACATTTCAAATTAAAAATTCTCAAGCTGAGAATTCAGGCGATCAACGCCGGCCAATTGTAGATGAGTATTGTTAAATAACTCCAAATAGGCTCAACCATGTTAAACACGGATTTCAGTCAATATTGTATTTTTATGTGGAAGTGAATGACGGACCATTTGAACATTCGATTTGAAATCAGTTGATTTCATTTTTCTTATTGTAAATATAATGGAACAATAAAACCGTTTTAAGATTATTGTACTTTGCAAAACAAACTTTAAGGAGACATTACAACACAACTTTCCTTATCGTCTGAAAACTCAAAATAAATAAATATACTTGTGAATGCAGGTAGGCGTAAATTAACCTCGAAAGGTTTCCTTTTAAAATGAGAATTGATTTGTTGTTTTCCTGAGAATATCCAAAATATTCAAGGTGGCTCGTTGGAGATATAAAAATGATTTTTTGCGAAAAAGATTCGTCAAAATTACTCTTCACATAAACTTTCATGAAGTGGCTTCCAATAGCTTTCAAATGAGGTATGGCTCGACTTTTTGGCCTATTCACTATTAAGGGGCTGAAACTCCCCTGCTTAGGGGGTTGTTCATTAAAGATTCAAATGTAGGTCAAAAATGACCTTTAAACAATCAATCGAAGTGTTTTGGAAAAATTTTCCCATCACTACGAGATAAGAAATATATATTTTGGCTCCTTTAGGATGAAACTTCCTCCATAGAGAGAAAGAGAAAGTTTTGGATGAAAGGAGATACCTAGGCTCCATACTCTCGCCAACTCTTTTTCTGTTGCAAATTAATTATCTGCTCAACTACACCGAAAACAGAATATTTGTGTTAGCAGACGACTGTACCCTGATGTCCTCATTGTCTAGTCAGCGTCTTATAAATGCTGAGGGGACACACCAACAAAGACATCAGCAGGGCATGTCACTGAACTCAGACTAGGAAAAGATATCAGAATGGGGAATGTTGAACTTCGTAAATTTTAAAGCAAACAAGGGTCAATCAATAACGTTTTGCCGAAAAGTCACTGCTGCTCTAACCCTACAAGGAATTTCCTTAGAAACGAACATGCACCTACTCAGCATCACAGTCAACACCGGGGTTTGTTAGCATGGCCATATGTCAGCCATTTCCGAATCTGCTTCGGTTTAACTCAGTTTTATTTTCAGAGCTAAGCAGAACTTCACGCCATCATAGCTGATGCTTTTATACAAGGCACAGGTGCGACCTGGTCTGGAATACTATCCTCATATGTGGGGCTCTACAGCCAAACATTCATTACATCTATTGTATAGTGTCCAGAAGGCAGTAGTACGCCTTATTGACCAGCCGGAGATCAAGCGTGATCTTCAACTCTCAAAGGCGGCAGGTTGCTGTTCTTTCTCTTTCTCGCATATACTTCCATGGTAAATGCTCTGAACAACAAAAAAGCTTGATCCTGGAAAAACTAAGCTTGCAGAAAACACTCATCAGGGAACGGTACAATTACAATTTGTCCCTCTTCAAGAAGCGAGAGTACACATTAAATCATCTTGAGCGGCCACTGCTGTGGCATGACAGGCATTGTCTCCTCCCAAGAATAGAGAATAAGAAAAAGGAAAACTTTGAGCATCACTAAGACTCTGACATTACGTTTTTAGGCCACATTAAGAAAACATGTCCAAGTATTCCCTACTGCAGCTCATCATTCAAGGCAACATTGATGGGAGAAAAGGACCTTGGGGGAGAGGCATAACCTGGCTACACAACCTCAGGGATAGCCGTTGATAAAATCACTGCCACTCTGGCAGCCAATACCCGAAATGAATAGCGCATTGAAAAAGGGAGAAATTTTATCAAAATTCGTCCAGTAGTTACACTATGAAAACTCAACATAGGCAGTAGACAGACAGAAAGAATCACTTTAACATTTATATCATGAGTATGGATCACGATTGTAACGCAGCAGAGACGAGTATAACTTGAGAACTGAATGTTATAGTTGGGAGAAATCTAGCAAACAACGAGAATTGCCGGTGTAGTTAGTAGTAGTTTGCAGCTAGCGGCGTTCGCGGTCGCTGTCGGTGTTTTTCACCGCGACAAAGGATTGGTGCGAAATGAAATCGTTAAAATAGTAGTGAGTCGTTTACGCCAGTGAATTTTTCAGGTCGTGCTTCAAATGCTAGTGTGCTAGTGAGTGGTAAGACTCTTTTGTACGTTGTTGGATATGACAGCATCGTTCAGTACTACGATATATTACTCGTTCTTAAATGTAATTACGCCAGTGAATCGAATCGCTTCAAATGCTAGTGTGCTAGTGGAGAGTCTGAACTATAATCAAGATGATATAAGCATAGTTATTTTTTCTACAGCGAAAAGACGAAAGAAAAAGTTCAAATGTCCGCCATTTTTTTTACTTTTATGATGATGGTAGTCTGGTAAGAGGTAATATTCAATGCTCATGCCTCAAAAAAAATTTCTTTCCCATGAAATCGTTATTTATACAATGTATACTTAATCTTAGTGCGTATCATATTTCTATTGACGAAATATTTTGGAATTAATTTATATTATCAACAATAAACAAAGTATTTGATCTTTAAAGAAAGGTCAAAATTAGATCGACAGAAAAATAATACTTCAAATCTTTTCACACTTAGATAATGGGAAATAATTCTAAATTAATTCCGAGGACATTTTAACTATGTTAGTTCCTGTGTACTCATGACACAATTCCAACTGTTATTATTAAATTCCTTTCATTAATATTTCAAGGATAGTTTACAAACGTTTTATTTGTTATGAAGCATCTTATTCTCTTCCTTAATCCTTTCTATAGTCAGTAACAAGAATCGAATGAACTTTTAATTCGTGAATTGCGGCCCAGGTTTTCTTCGGGATAATATTTGGCCGTTAACCTCATTCGAAGTCATATATCATCGTTTTGGAAACATAAACTTCAAAGGGTTTTGTTCCGTTCTCAGTTGCATAACCCAGATTTGGAGAAACGTCGGTCATATATTTAAATGGATTTTTATAGTTATTGCGGATCCAGAAAGCTCGTAAAATCAGAGAAGCAACAGTGGGATAATAAGCATGAAATTAAAGAAGAATTCTTTATATTTTGTTGTACGATGACTATGTGAATTATCACTTTGAAAAAGAATCAACCGAATTTCAAATATTATTTTTTGTTCTCAAACTATGCGGAAACTTTCAAATTGATATCGTATGTAAATTCTTCTTTTTATTTTGGATGCAATTGAAGAGGAAAAGAGCAAATTTTGAAGGCAGATTTCGACTTGATGGACGAAACATCTTCTAGCAAAAAAAATACGCTGAAATTCTCATTCAAATTGCCTCCATTAAATACACTCTCCACAAAAATTGTCGCATCACCCTACTTTTACGACAATACTATATAAACTTTTAGGTTGGTCATTCAAGAGTCGCTTGGTAACTTTCTGAAGTGTAAAATAAGAAGATATCATTCAAAAGAGATGAGTTCATGATGGAAAATATCAGCAATTTTGGAAAAAAATTTAAAATTCTACCATCTCCAAACATTCGCGAAGAGACCAATCAACTAGCCTCGAGTGGTTACTAATAATTTTTTATGAAATTTGTCAAATTTTTCGAACGACTATCAAAATTTTTTCGTAAACTTTTTTTTAAATTGAACAAGTTCCACGAAGAAATAATATATGGGCGATGTAAACCAAAACTATTGGGTCCATAATGAATTCTAAAACATCTTTAGATCATAATCGGCATCACTTGGAAGACTGAACCTGGCCATCAGGGCTCTCTCGTTCAAACAGAGAGGGTATTTGAGGAAATATCGCAGGTTATGTATTTTTTTATTATCTCCTTAGTCCTTTTCATGACCTTGCTTGCTATGTAAAATCTTTTCTTAGATTTGTTTAGACATATAAGAAATATGATTGTTGAAATATTTTTTCTGCTGGTTTTCTTTTTCCGTTGTTACAGATTCCTGTCCCAAACCCCCTTCCTTTCACCCTTGTCTACGCTTGGAAATCATGGAATGCAAGAGAGAATGAAGTGGCTAAGCAGAAAAAACTTTGGTACTCTTTATGTACACAAGTCACTAACACAACATAAACAGACAAGCTATTGCTAGTGCAATAGCGACAGGGAAACGAGTTTTTTCCTCAGGTTTTTTTTACTCGTTTATTGAATCATATACAAGAAATACAATTATTCAAATTTTTGTAAATCCTCTCTTTCCAAAACAAAATATATATATATATATATATATATATATATATATATATATATATATATATATATATATATATTATATATAATTATATATATAATTACTTATTTAAAACCGAAAATAGTATGGTTTTTGAATCAAGCTCAAACTAAGAAGAGAAATATTCATACAGCCTTCATTGATTACCAAAAGGCTTTTGATAGTTCTCCCATTCATGCCTTCAAGAAATTTTGGAAATTTATAAAATTGATAATACACTTCGTCATTTTCTTGAATTTGTAATGAAAAATTGGAGAACCAATCTTCATTTAAATATTTCAAAACAATCGTTAAAACTCCAAGTAATTCCAATCAAAAGAGGCATTTTTCAAGGTGATTCTTTAAGTGCTCTTTGGTTTTGTCTTTGCCTCAATCCATTATCTCATGAATTAAATGCTACTAGTTTCGGCTTCAAAATAAAGAGTTTATTAACTGAATTCAAATTAAGTCACTTAATTTATTTAGATGATATTAAATTATATGCCGGAACCAGATCTCATTTAAAAGTCTACTTGAGATTACTTTCAACTATTCCCATGATATTCATATGAAATTTGGGCTTCCAAATGTAAAAATCTTTCTATTGAAAAAGGAAAGATCACCTCTGATTATATAAAGATTTCCAATATCGAAATCGAGCCAATGCATCAAGGAGATACATATAAATATCTTGGATTTTGTCAAGAGAAGACAATAAACCATAGCAGCACTAAAGAAAATATTAGAAGTTCATATTACAAAGACTTAGAATTATCATCAAGAGTTATTTAACTAGTAAAAACCTTTTCAGAGCTATCAACTCCTATGCCGTTCCTATTCTTACATCTTCTTTTGGAATTATTAAATGGTCTAAAACTGATCTAAATGAGTTACAATGTCAAACGAGGAAAATGCTCTGTAAATATCATAAGCACCACCCAAAGTCAGCTGTTCAGAGAGTTACACTACCTAGACATCTTGGAGGTCGTGGATTAATTGATTTGAATAATCTTCATAGTAAACAGATTTTTCATCTACGTTCCCATTTTCATAATAAACAGAGAACGTCTAAATTACATGATATTGTTGTTGCTCTGAGCTCACACTTGTGTTTTTCTGACACACACCAAAATTATGAATATAACCATTTATCGTAAATACAATTATTCAAATTTTTGTAAATCCTCTCTTTTCTTAATGATAAACAGAATCAAATAACATATATAATTGATATTGCTATACCCGACACACATAATATACAAAATAAATACAATGAAAAATTTCTAAATATATGATGCTTGGCGACGAGATTAAAAAATGTGGAAAATGAAGAAAATATTTATTCTACCGATTATTATTTCCACAACAGGTGTTATTCCTATAAATCTTTACAAAAGTATTGAGATTTTGGGTCAGAAGAAAAATTTGTTTGAACAGTTACAAAATATAACAGTCATAAAATCTTGTAATATTCTTCGTAGGTTTCTTTCCGAAAAAAATAAAGGTAGAGTCATAGGTTTTCTTTTAATATATATATTATATATATATATATATATATATATATATATATATATATATATATATATATATATATATATATATATATTATTCAAAATCGCGCCCTAAAAGATATATTTTTCATGAAATCAGTATACGTCTCGGGCCCTAAGCCCTCAAACAAATTTTGATGTACTCTTGAGTCACTGAGTTCCAAATTTCAGGAAGCAAATTTTCTAGTTTTTGGAGTGTTCTACAAGGCATCCTACGTTGCTGAATTTTCCACCCCATGTTGTCCTAAACCAAACAAGTTTTATTGGATTCAAGTCGGGACTTCTGGTTGGCCATCTTAAAGTATCAATTTCGGCATTCTGCAGAAATTCTGTAACTAATATAGCTGCATGAGGCCGAGCATTATCATGCATATAACTGAAGTTTTCGCCAATCAATGGGTCAAAGGGTACAACATGAGATTCAAGGATATCTGCGATGTATCTGGCCGTTGTCATTCTTCCATTATTCACTAGGACTAACTCATTTCGACCATGGAAAGAAATGCCACCCCACACCATTACTGAGCCCCCTCCGAAGTTTTCGGTTTGCCGGATATTGCATTGCTTATACCGTCCCCCAGGTCGCCTGTATACAGGCATGCGCCTATCATTTGATACTAGACAGAACCTGGACTCGTCGGAAAAGAGAACATTCGACCATTCTGGAATACCCCAATTTGCAGGTTCCCTGTCGAACTGAAGTCTTGCAACTCAATGCTCTCTGATAAGACGCGGGCCTGTTCCTAACAGTTTGCAAATGAAATATGCACATTTCTGGAAAGTGTAGCGTTCTAGCCCTACAGTGCCGAACTCTGTGAAGTTTTAAACGAAGCCCACGATCATCAACTGGTGTTGTTATCCGATTTCTTCCCTGTCCAGCACTTTTTTCATATTCCCCTCTTTCGTGGTACCGATTAGTTACTCTTGAAATAGTGCTTCGGTTAACATTCAACACGTAACGTTGGCTTCACCTCTCCTCTAGAAGTGTTACAATTCTTACCACTTCATGATCACTCAAATAGCGTCCAGGACGTTTAGCAGCCATTACAATAAATTCAAAGATACGAAAATCAACAAGAAACTCAGAAAACTTGCATTAATTTAGCGTGAAAACTGAAGAGAAATTGAATGAATACTGATAGTCAAATAAATTCATTCTTGTTTCAGACGTGTTTGAGATCATATGGGAACAAATGTTACTACATAGATAAGATTTTTTCCCCTCATATGTCCAAAAACATATGTTGACAAAGATGCTGCGATCGAGCTGCTTAATCGATTGTGGAATTCAGAATACCAGGTGATGCGACAATTTTTGTGGTGTGTATTTGTAGAAATCTGAAAAGGTTCTTTGAGGTCATCTTAACAATCTATATGATACAATTTCTCTGTCAAACGGAAGAAATAGTCTTTAGGTATCCTTGAGAGTATGAATTTCGAATGCTTTCTGAACCACTGCAAGTATTCCGAGACCTATCCCGAACAATCATGTGAATATTTCGGCCACCGAAGACGTGCTTGAACCACTACAAGCTTCCAGTGTACGTCGACCATATTCTTTACAGTTAATGAGAACGGTATCAATATCTCCGGCACAGTTCGACTTTGGTTTGCACAGGTGAGTGGACTAGACCATTGCAAGCCACCTGAACCAATTAGAGATACTTTTACAGTTTGTGAGGCTTTAGAGTCCGGGACCAATATTATAACTATTGTGTCTCTTTACGCAAGTGAACTCTGACTAGACCACTACAAGCCTCAGGTGCACGTCGACCATATTATTTACAGGTAATGAGAATGGGTTATCAATATCTCGAAGTCAGATCGATTTTGGCTTGGGCAGACGACTGTACTGGACCACTGCGCAGAAGGAGAAATCGCATCGAGGGTCATCGCAACTCCGCACACACAAATAAAATTGTCTTTGTGCGAGTGGACTGCACCACCACGAGACTATTTCCAGGGACAGAATGAGTCTTCGCCTCCCCTAAGAGCAAGTGGATAGACTACTACAAGCTCCACAGAGAAACTTTAATATTCACACACGTTCTCCCTTCTGACCTTAGTTCTCAACTACATGTTACATAGAGCGCTTTCTAAACGCGTTACTTCGTTGCGACGCGTTGTATGGTAAAATACCATACCAGATGGTATCTTTTGTCGCAGCCGCAAAATGGTGTTCAATAACTATCGGCAATAGCTTCGAACTTTTTTACCCAGGATTCCTCATCTGAATTTGGATGCATTCCAACGACACAACTTTAACGCTTCTGGATAATTTCAAGCTGCTTTGAAAAAACGTATTCATATGTAACATGTGAAACGTTTTACATGCGAATCTACACAATACAACTTTCTATATTGACAATAAAATTCAATTAGATCAAGAATTGAGAAATGAATGGATAATTTTAGCAAACAAACAAAAAATATTGACCTTGGTTCTGGGTCGCTTCATCAACGAGTTACGTCTCTGTTTTATCGAAAAGTCAAATCTAAGAGTAGTTCAAAGCGAAGGCCGATTGGGAAATCGTCGAAGACGTGCCTCGTTTCGAATAAACTGCCACTTCTTCAATCGGGGATAACGTCAAAAAACTAAGAAAAATAAAATCGAATACAAGTGTTACAGTGATAATATGTGATCTCAACTTATCCTCGAAACTGCTTGTTTGAATTTGGCCAATCAAGTGGGCGTGCGGTAACTTTGTCCGACAAAGCAGAATTTTCTTCAAAAACGGTGGAGATAGTGCGAATTCTGATTCCATGTTCATGGGACGTTTTAATTGGAACGCACTGTATAGATTTATGAAGTAAATAATTATTTCATAGTTCATTGAGTAATTTTCATTAACCGTCTTGACCATGGAAAAAACACTAACGACCGAAGTATAAACAAAATTGCCCATGATAGACGAAAGAATAAACAAATATACCAAAACAGCCCAGCAAATGCAATAGAAACATTTGGAAAATTCTTATCACCATTCAAGAAGATGTAACTGAAGAATTCTTAAATTTTTTCAATAACGGTTACAAGTATTCAATATACATAAATAAACCAATTAAGAAGTTCCTTAAGTTCAGTAACACGTTTCGTCGTAGGAAAGGTCATCATAAAATTGAGTTGAATAGTGCTTCAGGTTATTCCTTAAAGCGTAGATAGGTATACTACTGAACAAGTTCATTTATCTTATTATTAGTATCAGTTAATGGGTTGAACCTTGAAGAGGTTTACGATTCTAATTGTGGATTAAGAAATATTGAAAATTCAGCAGGGGATTTATTTACTCTTCTGGCAGCGTGTGGTCCACGCATTCTGCTTGAAATGTTTTGTGATCTATTTTGATTAGGTGTTCTGATATTAAATCCAAAATATAAACAGTGAAGATTAAAATGATGATCATCGACATCAATTTCGACATTGATTTTTTCTAGCCTTGTATGCCATTCACTCTTCAAATATTGCATATCTATCACGTTCAAAACCTTTCTCCTGTATCTTGTAATGAACTTCTCGATAAAAGTATTGCCGGATTAAGCTTGGAAAACCTTATGTTTGCAAGGTCAATATGGTTCTGTTTTGTAGGAAATTCAACTTCGCAGTGGTATCTTTCAGACCCTGTGGATTTGACTTTCTCTAATAGATATAAATGAGATGGTTTTGCTTTTTAACTCACCCATAACTCTTCTTTTGGGGTTTATGTTTCTGTTTCTTCAGGTGAATATCGCTGACCGGACCAGGTCATTAGGCACCTCTCGGTTGAATATGAAGAATATTTGAAATTAGAATTAAATTGGGAAGGATGGAGCGGAAGCTCTCATTTTATGAGATACATGTATTGCGACCGAAGATAAGCTCCATGAGGGAGGTTATTTGTTTTGTTTTGTTTTCGTATTTTAACGATGTGTTCGAGAACTTAGCCCTTCTACACAGGTGGACCTACAGCTTATAGTGTACTCCGAATCACTCTCGACTCTTGCAAGTGTCACTTTTTTGTTGAAAGACAACATCTATAACTTGAACTCGAATTCGAACCAGGCACCTCGGCTAAGCAGTTCCAATATGCTTGCGCACTAACCGTGCAGCTACCGAGGCGGTTATGAGGGAGGTTATGGATTATTTGATTATCTCCTTAGTCATGTCTATGGTCTGGCTTGTTATGAGAAGAATTCTTATTTAATAATATTCGGTCAGTATAAAATGAATTTTGTAACTTACACTTCTTTTCTCCCTTTTTGAAATGCATTTTTTGTTTCAACACAATCATAGACTAGGTTGAGTATTAGTGACAGACAGGCGAGACAGGGATTTTCCACAGGTTCTTCCTCCATGTTCTCTTGAATAATTTTTTAAACGATTAAATATGATCCATCTGTTCATTCTCATTTTTCTGAGCTTACACTTCAGAGATCAGCATAGGGGGCACAGTGTGTTTAAAGTGTTTATCCATTCTACATACTGTGATTTCCTCGTATTGTGCTTTGACTATCATAAAAATCGCATTGACATAATCGATGTAGTTATCCAATTTTCACTCTCTCATTCGAACAAATATATAATAAGATATATTTTCATATACACAGCACCAAGAAATTTACGTATAATTTCAATATTCTAATTTTCTTTTTCTTGGGCAATCACTCATTAACACATGTTCTTTTTCAGATATGTTTGGATGTATACCAATAAAATTCGATTATTCTTCTTGGAGTACATGTTCCTCTCATTAGAAATGGAATGAAAGAAATAAATTGAGATTTTGTAAACCACCACATTTTGATGACAGCATTTGTTGATTCAATTTTGTGAGTATTCTTGTTCTTCTTGAGAATTTTCTCTTTCGGTAATATTGGAACGCGAATCACCTAATTTGACCCCGGCAGAATGTAATGTAGCAGTGGTGTTAGATGACCTAGGTTGGATTTATAAACAATAGGCCAAAGGCTTGGAGTGTCCCATACAACTATTCCAGAATGATTTGCACGTATAAGGGGATTAATAGTCATGAAAGGAGACCTGGGCAAGGATAACCTCGAGAAACAACGGCAATCCGTGACCGTTATTTAAGAACTACTTTGCCGAGAGAACGATTCCCTACTGCTAGACCACCTCAAATGCAGCTTCGACAGAACAGTGGAGTGAAAATTAGCACTGAAACGATATGATAACATCTCAGGGAATTTGGTCTGAAGTCTCGTGTCATAGCTCGAGACCTAGGTCTAACCGCAGCAAATGGACTGGATAGATTGGGAGAGAGTTTTGTCAACAGATGAGTCAAGATTTTGCCTTTTTCACTACGATCGACGTTTTATTGTGCTCTAACGTCGAAATGAGACATATTCCCAGTGAAATTTCCTACGAACCTGTAGATTTGGTGGAGGTTCAATATTGGTGTGGGAGAAATTTTTGAACGGGGCACTGATTTAGGCATCGTTAATAATGAAACCCTGAAAGCCCAAAGGTTCGTTACAAACATTGTAGAAGAATATTTTTTACCATTTGTGGCAAACATGGGTGTCAACTTTTTGTTTATGAATGATAACGAAAGACCTTTCCAAGCTTAGATTGTAAGCAACTACTTTCAAGAATACGAAATCACTTCAATAGAGTGGCCTGCATGAAATCAAGACGCCAATCCCATGGAACATGTCTGGGACATTTTGAATAGAAGATCAAGGAGCCAGCTAAACCATCCAGCTACCATGAATGAGGTTCGGAAGAGACTGATCGAAGTTTGGAACGAAATGGATCAGAATGCTATATTCATTGATCTTAAGTATGAATCGTAGATGTCAGTAATTCTCGTCAGAGGTGGAACTATCCTGTATAAATAGGTTTTTGGGGATTTCTATTATTTCCAAAAGTTTGACATTTTTCTTTACTAGTCTTATTTTAATTTTTATAAGTACTATTTTCAATTTCGATTCTTCTCAAGCATTCCTTAGTGCTGATGGATGTATGGAAGAATAATTCTTCAATATATCTAAATTTCTTCTGAATAAATTGGAATATTTGATTTCGCGCGTTAATTTCCTGGCGCAGTATATTTAGTGTTAGCGATGGATCAATGTATTCGTTATTCTCAACGAACTGACGATAATTTCTGAATCGCATTTGCTATGCATAAACGTTTTGTTTTGAAGGAGTCTAATGCAGGGACTTTTATTCAATAAAGACTTAGATAAATTTAGAAATACTCACAGAAAGACTAGCCTTCGATGTTTCATTACGACAGTCCTAATAAATGTAATAAAATCTTTCCTTGTTCGCGAAAAGTTTGTAAATTCAAGTATGAAATTTGTGAAAATATGGAAATTTCTGAAATTTCATCAATGGGTAATACACGCAACCAAATTTATATGGAACCACTCGGTATTTCACATTATCGATTGTTTTTAATCATGGACCTTTGACTATTTGTGGAGAATGAAGTTTCTCGTTGTAAAACTGGAAAATATGATAAGAAATGTCAAATTATTACCAGATGTTTGGGATATTGTACTCAGTTATCACTGAGATTTGAAATTGCGAATTTCAATGGGTGCCTTGAAGGGCGGTAGTTTCCTTATTCGAGTGAATACAATAATGTCTGTTTTGTTAGGATTTACAGACAAGTCGTTCTTTCTGCATCATTGTTCAGTCATTCGCAGAGCGTTCTGCGCAACTGGTGCTGAGGTTTTTTAACAAGGACGGCCCCTTTTCCAGGAGTCTGGAATGTATCCCAAAGCTAGGCAGGATCTGAAGATGTGGATTAAGTGTATAATAATTTGGTCCATACCTTTTATTAAGTGTGCAGGGTATATACCATCTGCTTCTGGTGCTTCATATGGTTGAAAGGTAGTTACTGCCCATCGAACCTTTTCAACTGTAACACCCATTGAGGCTGTGTTCCAGTTTGCTTTGTCAGCATGTCCAAAGAATTTCTGGATTGGTGTTGTCGATGAGGAAACCCGGAAAGTGGACTTCCGCCAGGTACCTCAGTGTTTCATCATTCGTCGGTGTTCTTACTCTTTCCGGTGTATCAATACTTTGGATGTCTGTCTGTCCCGCTGCGGAGAGGATGCGACGAAGACGGCCAGAAGAAGCCATGCTTCTTTTTGGTTTTTTATCAATCTCTTGTATGCTCTTCGGGCTTCCTTGTAGTTGTCCCAATCGTTTTTTCTGCTAGTGCGCATCGCTTTATTTAGGATGCGTCTGCTTTTCATCTTTTGGGCAGTGAGTTCTGCTGTCCACCATAAGGTTTTCTTCCTGCTTCTTTTTTATTGTGTAGGGCAACTGTTGTTGTACGCCAAGATGATACTGGTTTGCAGTTTCTCAACGGCAGTTTCCAGATCCTTGATGTTTTTCGGTGTCTTAATTGAAGGTCCCACCATTCCGATAATTGTTCCTGATATCGAACCCAATCGGTTTCTTTGGGGTTCCTAAAAGGCACTTGTCGTTGTCTCGGTATACTTGCGATGTCGAAACAGATGTGTCGATGGTCGGAGAGGAAAACTACTTTTGTTGCCACTCTCCAATTTCGAATTTTTGAGGTGAATTGCTCATTGCATAATGTCAAATCCAAGACTTCTTTCTTATTCGATGTGACGAAAGTTAGTTCATTTCCTTCGTTTAGAAGTGTGAGGTTTATACTGTAGTGATATTCGACCAGATTTTTTCCTCTGATGTTGCTGCCTTGGCTTTCCATAGAGTATTGTGAGAGTTGGCATCACACCCAACGACGAGTGGCCAGTCTTGTATTTCACAGTAGTTCACCAAATCCTGTAGTTCTTCTGTTAGAAGTGTGAGTCGTAGGGAAAGTATGCCGAGTATACCACAAAGGTACTATTTGTGTACACTTTTCCATCGATTCTGACTGCTACTAGGTCTCTGAAACAGAAATTAGGTAATATGTGAGTTCTAATACCTTTAGAGGTGAGAACGCACGTCCTAGGGATCAGGCCATCCTTACAGTAGAAAACATTTCTATCGCTGGCCACCAGGCCCCCAACCAAGCCGCTCCTCACCCAAGGTTCCTGTATTAGTGATACGAATGTATGCACTTTTACAAGCCGCGAATTTAATATGTCGGTTGCGGCTATGCAGTGGTGCAAGTTTATTTGCGTACACCTGATTGTGTCCCCTGGCATTTTAAGATGGCAGGGAACCCTTCTCCATCGGTGTACCTGTTCTCATAGGGCTTGCATGCGGCACCCGGGAGTCACGTGCGCCTCCTTAGGACTAGCTAAGGGAGATAAGTCCGAGCAACTGTTCCTCCCACGTCCATAGGTTTTGGACCTATGTTTTTTTTCGGCGCCCCATCCTCTGCATTACTATTTGATGTAAAGCTTCCCCCATTTTCGGCCACCGTCGTTGAACTGGTCTTAGGATTTTTCAGCACCTTGAAAGATGCCGTCCTTAGGCCAGTATGAAGTCGATTCCCTTCGACTTAATGATGTCCAAGGAGGCTTCGTCTATGCCCAATGGGTGGTGAACGGATTTTCACTGCTCCCGTATATTCGCCATATCTTGGTCCTTACCGTTGGGGCAGCCAAAGACGTAGGCAAAGATGCAAGCGTCCCCCCCAGCGTTTTTTCCTTTTGGGTTTGTTTTGTTGTTTTTTCATACGCATGTTGTTCCCACGAGCGTTGAGGAAATTACGACCCCCCCCCTCCCACAAAGTCTCTTGCCAGGAAGAAGGCTATTTTTACCTGCAGGTTTGGCCTGGTACCCACAGGGAATCGTTTGCGATACTGCTCCCTCAGTATCATGCAACCCTCGGCACGATGTCTCCCGGCTTGGATTGGGGCCCCTTTCCGTTGGCTTCTGTGATCCGCTGCCTGCCCACCAAGATGGGCACCTTCACACAGAATTACCAGGGTACACCACGTGGAGGTGGAGATAGGAACTGGAGTCAAGACCTAGATCAAAACCCCTTGTACCTCCATATGAGGCTAATATCAAACTTCGTGAGGAAAAGAAAATCGATATCACACATACTACAAGTCAGTTTGGAGAAATTTTGATTTCAAGTTTTGGAACCGGGAAAATATCAAACCGAATGCCTGGACTGCTCATGTTTTTGAATCATACTTTAGTAGAAAGGTGGATATTCAGTCCACTGACATGCTAGACAGCATGTATAGTATAACGATTGCTCTTCTGATGAATGCACTTTGCACTTCATAAGGAGCATAACTGACATAACTATAGATATTGGAGCCATAGAAAACTCTTATGTATTTCGATAAATCCACACTTAATATTCGTAAAAGTTAAATGTTTGGGTAACAATTTCGGGAGACCACCTATTTGGACTTCTATTATACCTCACAACAGCAATTCTTATGATTGAGTTATGGTACATGATGTTAGCCTAATTTTAATGGCGATTTCAAATCTGTATCAGCTCTAGTTTAGAAAATATGTAACATAGCCCATTTTACAAAAAACACAACTTCTTTGAAATCGATCTTTTATTAAATTCTCGAATTGAAAAAAAAATTTTTTTAAAGTTTTTCTTGTAGACTTTGTAGTCAGCGAGCTCTTCTGAATGTTCCAACAATAGTCAGCCATCATGTGTTCCAGTAACCGTGAAAGGGTTCCTCCATAGTCCGAAGGTCCTGGTGGAATCGCTCACCCTGTTCTTCTAGACAAGCAGGAAAGTATAGGTGATGAGGGAAGTGTAAATTGATGCTTATGCTACATCTAAGCATTTAAAGATGACTCATTAGTTGTTCAACGTGTTGAGAATAGTCAGAACTTTTTTATTTCCCAAAGAACTTTGACCAAGCCAAACAAACTCCTTGCATGCATTTCTCTCAAGCTCTGTCATAGTTCCCGTGGAACTTGTGGATTTTATTAATGATCTAATCTGTGGCTCATCAGAGATGCCCTCTTCTATCTTTTCTGTTGCAATTTTGGGACAAGAAAGAAAACAATTTCCATTTTTGTTAGGAGCTTCAACAAATTGTTTCACAAGCCCTAATTTTAGATGCAGCGTAGGCATCATTATGCGATTCCTTGATACTAAAGGTGGATTTATCACGTTTTGTTCTCCTGGGCCAATCCTTCTTAATGTAGTATTGATTTTTAGCTCTACTATCACACAAGCAGACAAAGCATGGATACTTTTTGTAACCATTTTGTTGGCCTAAAAGAAAGTTGACCATTTTTGAATCAGCATTTATGAGCGAGTTGTTTTCTGTATTCTATATACTTAATTTGGTCCAAAACCAAAGCTATTGATGTATCTTCTTCTACTTTGATAGAATATGCTATCGGAAATGACCCCAATTTATTCCCGTTGTGAAAGACAACACATTTTATACTCCGTTTTGACGAATCTATGAACAAACGATTTTCATTACAAACGTAATTTCGTAATCCCATTGCAGCCGTTAAACCAGGTACATCTTCACAAAATACAAAATCCTTTTCTTCATCAAACTATTTTAGGAAATTTTGTTCTCTGGTGCGGTAATAACAAACTTTACTTCCTTTTATTACTAAGTTTATTTCATTTAGCCGAGAAGCCAGGATTTCTGAAGCAGACATTGACAGTCCCAGATTTCGGATTATGTCGTTTAAATCATCTTGATGGACAATTTCGGCGATTTCACGTCATATTCAAAGTCACTATCACCACTATCAGTTTTCGTCTCAATTTCAATGAATTTCTGCTGTAAAATATTAGCTTGAGGTACAGGGAAGTTCAAGGTCTCACAATTCGTCTATGTGCCGATTGTATGGAAATATATTCCCGTGTGGATCGATTTTTTCTGTGCATGCCAGTTATCTTCACCAAACAAAGATAGCAGTTATCATGGTGGTTAACGGGTTCTTTTCAGATCATAGCAGTTTCATACTGGAAAGTTTTTCTTTTCTTATTCTTCCATAAAAGTAGAAATTTAACCTAAGTTTTATAAACCGTTTGAGGAATCGAAGGGTTATTACGTATTTCCAGTGGATGATGTAATTTTCAAGCTTCACTTACGAACTCAGTCACATTTAAACGACTTTCTTCAAATACACATAACCAAATTTATATGTAATCACTCAGTATTTCACATCATTGATTATTTTTAACCATGGATCTTTGACTACTTGTGAAGAATGAAGTTTTTTGTTGTAAAAAAATGGATAGTATGATAAGAAATATTGAGTTATCACCACATGTTCGTGATATTGTACTTAGTCGTCACTGAGATTTGAAACTGTGAATTTCAAAATTTAAAAGAGCTTATAATCATAATCGAAAATGGAGGGGTCGAATAGTTGCTCTCGTTGAAGAAGGCCACAATGAGGGTATCACACGGGGTGACTTCAAAAACCTACGCCCGACACGTAAAGCTACAATCTCTATAAAATATTCCTGGAAGAAGCCGTAGGAAGATCACTTCTGAAGAACAGCACCGCTTTTTGTGCCAAATTGCAAGAAGAGGCCCTAGTGCGTCGCATCCCATACTCCAAAGGCAATTTATGGAAGCAACAGGCATCAGTGTATTAGTCGAAACGATTCGCCAAAGACTTTGTTTAAGGGGTTTATACAGCAGAAGGCCCTTAAAAGTTCCAGAGTTAACCAGACAACAAAAAATTAACATATTTAATTGGTGTATCGAGAACCAAAATTGAAATATTGAGAAATGTTCTCTTTTCGGATGGGACCAGAATTGGTGTTCGATCACATGACCGCCGGATTCGGGTTTCAAGGGGTCGTGGAAGACAAGCTAGACTCCGACCAGCAAGACAAATTCCGAAATACTAAGGGAGCAGTGTGATGTTTTGAGGTGGCATTATGCTGGGAGGTAAAACAGATTTGATGTCGTTTCCTGCGAGTGTAACGGCTAGAAATTACGTAACCTCACCAACCTCGCGCGACATTTTTGAAACAGAGGAAATCGGTGTTTTGGACTGGCCAGCTTGCTCTCCAGAACTAAATGCTAATGAACATTCATGGAATAATCTCAAAATTAAATTAGATTCGCCAGGATAATCCAAGAACCCCACAATAACTCATCCAAGCCGCCACAGAAAAGTCGCAGAATATCACCCCAGAGGATGTCGAAAACCTAATCCAAAGCATGCCTAGACGGATTCAGGATTATATCAGGGCAAGAGGAGGTAATACATGCTACTGAGGTCGAGAAAAAACACCTACTCCGTGAGAAAACAATTTTCAATCTTTCTAATAAATGCGGAAAGAGTCTTTCAATTTCTGTTATTTGTTTCTTTCTTAAAATAAACCATAATTTATTTCTTTTTTCAATTGAAATATCTCAAAAAGGATCAATTCTAACAATCCTTCGAAATTTCCAAAATCCCTGAGGTAATATTCAAAATATCGGGTGATTCCATATAAATTTGGTTGTGTGTATATACCTTTCGCGAATGAAAGAAAAATGATTTGAATCATCCATACAAACTCTTCTTGACGATGCCATATCAAATTATAGCAAGTTAAATCAATATTTCTTCCATTTATAGCCAATTATTATGGTAATTTAGTATTTATTTTAGTAAAATCTATAACTCGTAAATAGGCATTGTTAGAAAACAAATGAGGATATATTTAAAATCAGCGACGTCAAATTAGTAAACATTAAGTGACATGAATCAATCATCAAACGTAGAGTGCGATTTTGTTATCCCCAAATTGCAATACCTGGGTCATTGGATTAGAAAAAGAGGTCCTATGGATGCCAGATCTCCTGGCCTGAACCCTCAAGACTTTTTTTTTATCTTAAGTCCAAAATTTCTGTGACTCTAGCGAATCGTAGATCAGTGTCGTCAAATAACTCGAAATATGCTGAACCATGCTGGATACGGTTTTCTGTGAAGATTGTTGTATTGTATGAAAGTAAATTGAAGACAATTTGATTATTCTATTTGAAAGTATTAGATTTAATTTTTGATTGTAAACATGATAAAATAATAAAATCATTTTAAGATTATTGTAGAAAGGGCTTTCAAAAGATATTAGAATAAGACATATTCCCCTTATCGGAAACTCAAAACAAGTGAATTTACTGGTCAATGCACGCAGGCGCTACACCTTCATAAGGTTTCCCGTCAAAGCAGAAAGTGACTTGTTTTCTCTTTTTCTAATAATCTTGATAATATTAAAATTATTCAAGCCGGCTTGCTTCAGATAAAAAATTTTCAGCAAGAAGAATTCGTCGAAATTACTCTTCTCATACATCGATTTAAAGAAGTTTCGAAGAACTTTCAAATGAGGTATCGCTCAACCTTTTTGCCCTATACAATTTATAAGGGGTTCAAGCAGTCCCTTTTGGGGGTTTGCCCCTTGAAACCCCAAATATACGGCAAAAGATGTACCGAAAACAAAATCGTCAATCTGTTTAGCTGAATTTTTCTGATTACTGCGGGATAAGAAATATACAGGTGGCTCGTTCGGGATGGATCACTCAGCTTTATTGCTGGTAGCTTAGAAACATTCATTAGCCAGCTATCTAGCATTCTATCATACGCTGTTTTTAAAGGAAACTTCAAAATTAAAATAACTTATTTCCAACTTAATTTAGAATTTCGATCGAGCCACAGAAAAATGTAAAGATTAGAGAGGTTATTGACATGATAATTCACTTATCATTGCAGAGAAATTGAAATATCCTTTACAGACTCATGAGGTCAATATTTTGCAATCTAAGCTGCAATAAATATCGTTGATTACCGTCATCCAAAAATTGTTGCTATCGACCGTTGCACTTTAATCTCTCAAGTAAGCGAAATATTCGATTATTGCATTTGATTTTGATAAAACAACAGCGATCAAACATTCGACTGATGCCATTTTCCAAGTTGAGAGAACTTCATTTAGTCAGTTTGGAATACATGGAAATTTTTGAATTGTGGAGGCCGTTACTTGATGTAGATTATAAATGATTTTATTTGATTTTTATTTGATTACTTTTTATATTATTTTAATGAATGATTGATTTATATTAAGAATATTAAAATAATAAATCTATTTGAAAAATCAAGTAAATCAGAATCTATAAAGTTACGTTTATGTTCAGATAATCTGAACATAATCTGAAATATAAACGTAGCTTCGATAAAATAAATCTGATTCAAATTATTCAAACCACCTAATAAAAGAAAACCATTCATTCAATAAAAACTTTGACATATTACATATAAAATCAAAAGTTCAAAATTAGATCTCCTAGAAGCATTAGAAATAAATAGATACAAACATTCGGACAAGCTTTTGAATGAACAGGTAGATTTGAATTACTCACCCTACTTAACTTGTTTAATTAGTTTTATTACCTTTCCTACTAACTGTACAATGGCTCGGTGTGGATTTTCCTGTTATTCATCCAACTTGTTCTACGATTTGTTTATAATACCATACTCTTCATTCTATTTTTCATTCTTGATAAAGCTGCTGTGTCAGCGAAACGTCGTCGAATTTTTTCAAATAAAGTGTAGATTAAAGTTAAACCTTGTGTTTTTATCTCATTTATACATGGAAATTTTATTTTAATCATTGATAATTTGTAAAAGACATAGTATTTGCTATATATAATCACTTTTCAATTAGCAATTCTCTGAAATTCTGGAAGAAAAACCGCTTTTATAATCCCAATAATTTTTCGGAGATGGTTTAAAACATTCCTTTCCTGATCAAGAAATTACCGGAGAATCTTGCACACTGTTTTAATACGCTTAAAGTTGTGAAGTATGCAATAGGATTTATAATTTCTTTCACTTTGGATTTTGGGAATCACTTGGACGGGTCAATTTTTATATTAAGCTAGAAATATGGTTAAGATGAAAAAACTTGTTTTCCCTTTTTTTCGAGATGAAACGTCATCGACCGTTTTTACAATTAGATGCCAAAATTTTTCATTTTTATTGTACAGAGCCCTTTTGTTCTGAGCTCTGTAATGCCTTATAGTGAAGGTCTGCGATGACGATGAAATAGTTTGCGAAAGACAGGGTGTTTCATCCGAGAAAAATTAATTTATTATTTTTCATGATAGATTCGAAATCTGCAATGCTTACTCAAGTGAATTTTTATTTCCATAAAATTCTTTCTGCTGTCAATTCGGTGTGTAGTAAATCATTCCCGAATCCTTTGCACCCTCAACATAAGAATTTTGATAGGGAACAAAAGTTAAGTGACACCTTATTTGAGAGGTATTGTGAATCGACAAAAAGCATTTTTTATTTTGGTAGTTAGAATGATGAGAATGAAGAAAAGTTTTATTTTGTAGTTGTTATTGTTCAGGAAAACATTGGAAAATATTCAGATCATGTGTTTTTGTGGTAGTACTAATCTCACAAATTTCCAGAATTATATTCTTTTGCTTTTGATCTGTATTGCCATATTTAAATAACGATCTAACCTAACTAACATTTATTTTTAACAAGAAATCGTCTTTTCAAGTTTTTCGTATTCGTTCTGAAACACTCTAGAGATGTATTTTATATCTATAATAAAACATTGAGCACCCTGTATCTCATTAACGGCAAAACATATCGCACTTGTTTGTATGAACTTTTTGCCCTAATATCGAATGATCAATCGCCCATAAAAATATTTCCGTTATCTCTGAAAAATCCGTCTTACAGTATAATATTGTGGTATGCTTGAGTTTGAATTCACTTAATATCTTCTTTGCTATTCAATATTTTGTGTCTTTAGCACGGGGCCTTTCAGGTATCATTGCATTAATTAAATTGGCAAGAGTTGATTTTTTTTGAGTTGTAAAGAACAGAAATGTTCATTGAATAACGATGATAGAGCGATCTGGTTGGCCTTTGTAAAAGTTGTTTGAACATCAAATAAGTTAACACGAAATAGCAAGACGCTATTCTTCGAAAATGGTAGTTGAAAAAATTCTTGATCTTCACTAATAAGATCTTGTAGAATACCATGCTATTTTAATATAAAAACATGAATCATCGTCATTTAAAACGTCAGTCATTTTACGTTCATGGTCAACCTGAACTTACACTTTTTATTTTGTCTGAAATTCGGATGGGTCAAGGCTGAATATAATATTTGATTCTACGCTGTCTTTAAAAATAGCATTATAATGTGTACGTAGTAAACAGGAAGCATATTAGTAGAAATCGGACTTGAATGTAAATTTCTACAAATCTGATAATTTGAACATAGATTAGAAGTAACTTGACAGAAATCTCCCTGAAAACTAGATATACACACACTACAAAAATTGTCGCATCACCTGGTATTCTGAATTCCACAATCGATTAAGCAGCTCGATCGTAGTTTCTTTGTCAACATATATTTTTGCACATATGAGGGGAAAAAAAACTTATCCATGTAGTAACATTTGTTTTCATATGATCTCAAACACGCCTGAAACAAGAATGAGTTTATTTGACTATCAGTTCTAATTCAGTTTCTCTTCAGTTTTCCCCCTAAATTAATGCAAGTTTTCTGTGTTTTTTGTTGATTTTCGAATCTTTGAATTTATTGCAATGGCTGCTGAACATCCTGGACGCTATTTGAGTGATCAAGAAGTGGTAAGAATTGTAACACTTCTAGAGGAGGGATGAAGCCAACGTTACGTAGCTAATTTGTTGAATGTTAACTAAAGCACTATTTCAAGAGCAATTAATCGGTACCACGAAACAGGGGAATATGGAAAAAGTGCCGGACAGGGAAGAAATCGGATAACAACACCAGTTGATGATCGTTGGTTTCGTTTCACTGCACAAAGAGTTCAGCACTGTAGGACTAGAACGCTACAAAATGAACTTGCACTTTCCAGAAATGTGCATATTTCATTTGCAAACTGTTAGGAACAGGCTCAGAGAAGACGAAATCAGACCAAGGGTGGCCTCTACCGACCCGCGTCTTACCAGAGAGCATTGAGTTGCAAGACTTCAGTTCGCGAGGGGACCTGCAAATTGGGGTATTCCAGAATGGTCGAATGTTCTCTTTTCCGACAAGTCCAGGTTCTGTCTACTATCAAATGATAGATTCATGACTGTATACAGACGACTCGGGGAACGGTATCAACAATGCAATATCCGGCAAACCGAAAACTTCGGAGGGGGCTCAGTAATGGTGTGGGGGGGCATTTCTTTCGATGGTCGAACTGAGTTAGTCCTAGTGAATAATGGAAGAATGACAGCGGCCAGATACATCGCAGATATACTTGAACCCCTTGTTGCACCCTTTGGCCCATTGATTGGAGAAAACTTCATTTATATGCATGATAATGCTCGGCCTCAAGCAGCAAGAGTAGTTACAAAATTTGTGCAAAATGCCGAAATTGATATTTTAAGATGACCAGCCAGAAAACCCGACTTGAATCCCATAGAACATGTTTGGGACAACATGGGGTGGCAAATTCAGGAACGTAGGATGCATTGTAGAACACTGCAACAACTAGAAAACCTGCTTCCTGAAATTTGGAACTCAGTGACTCAAAAGTACATCCAAAATTTGTTTGAGGGGCTTCCGAGACGTATACTGGCTGTAATTAGGGCCCGGGGAGGGAACACTCGATTTTGAAAATGATTGGTTACCATTCGATGCTAGTTGATTGGTCTCTTCGAGAATGAACTCATCTTTTCTGAAAGATATCTTCTTATTTCACACTACTGAAAGTTACCAAGCGACTCTTGAACGACCAACCTTAAAGTTTATATAGTATTGTCGTAAAAGTGAAATGATGCGACAATTTTTGTGGGAAGTTCATAATGACCACATGACAAGTCAATTAATCTTAACCTTCAGAACTTCTACCAAATGAAAGTGAAAACAAAAACCAAAGCAACTAGAAGAACGGCCTTATTTTAATTAACCCCAGAAAGGATTAGCATAATAATTGAAACAAGCATAAATCCAGGATATGATCTCATAACCAAATGATGCAAACTCCAAGAGAATTTTGCCTAACTCGAAATCTGTTGAATCAATTATTTTCTAATTTCCAAAATTAACCTATATTACAGAAACTATGACAGATTAGGCCAAATCTGTTTGTGGAATCTTTGGGTTATTTAAAAAAATACATGGTGTTCCGAAAACATCATTGTCCTATATTTATTTATAAGCGAAATACCCCATAGATCTTACGGAAATGGTACATCATGTACATGCATCTACATTGCTCATTACAACAATATAGCGTCTGTAATTGTATGGTCCCACCAATGTCGTTATAACCGGTTTTGATTGTACCTCTTCTGCTGCAACTATCGCATTGTGGAATAAGTCTGTACTTTAAGATTGTGTTATATATTTGAAAAGCCCTCGTTGTAAGGAAAAAATGAGAAAGAAGAATACAGGATGCTACATTTGAAAACACAAACGTTATATAAATATCTCGAAAACTGTAACCCGTGGATAAAAGAGAGTGCCCCTAGATTCTACGCATTCTAACACATTTATAAAAGACAGATTCAATTTTTCTAATATATTTAGCCACAACCGAAATACAGGCGGTGTCAGAAAATGACTATATAACAGAAATTATGACAGAGAGACCCGATCTGTTGATGACATTCTCGATTTCTTTAAGAAGTAGTACATTCTCTTTTTTATATTCTTAACTTCTTTGGGGAAACAATGCCTGTCATGCCACATGCTGTGGCCGCAAAACATGTATTAATGGGTAGGTTCACTCGTTCGAGGGCCAAATTGTATCTTATCGCAAAAATGTATGATGGAAGCGAGTTCCACAGTACACTAGCTCTGTGAACAAAAGAATTTTTATGGATAAAGATACGTGGCGTTGCTAGTTTGACTGTCCGCTGATGGAGAGTCTTCCGAATACCTTTGGAACTGGTTTCTGTCCGTAACCAAGCCTTTCAGTTCTTCAGAGAATTTGCCATGGAAATATCTGTAAAAACGAGGAAGAGTGATATCACGCGTGATCTCCGGGTGGTAAATGAGGCGTACTGCTGTTTTCAGGACTCTATTCAATAGATTTGATGAATGTTTAGGTGCGGAGGCCCACACGACACACGTGTGCTTGGTATAAAAGCATCACTTGTGATGGCGTGAAGTACTACTTAGCTCGGAATTGAAAACTGAGTTTAGCAGAGGTAGATTTGGCAATGGCCCACACATAGTCATTCCAGCAAACCCTGGTGTTGACTGTAATGTCTAGTAGGGGCATGTTCGTTTCTGAAGAAATTCGATGTTCTTGTATGATTAAATGAGGTTCTCTCTCATTACAATTCACCAAGTTCAACCGATTACGCTTTGATATCTTCTTTTAGTCTGAATTTAGTGATATGCTCTATTGGTATCTTTGTCGGTGTGACTCCCCAGCAGTTATAAGATGCTGAATAGAGATTGAGGACACCAGGGTACAGTCGTCCGCAAATCCTAATACTTTATTCTCGATGGAATAGAGCAGATCAGAAATCTGCAACAGAAAATCAATAAGCCAGAGTATGGAGCCCTAGGGTACTCCCGCATTAATCTGAAAAGATTCTCTCGTCACACCATCAACTACCACTTGAATAGAACTGAATAGAAAGCTACTAATCCAACCACGCAACTTTTCGGGAAGTCCGTATGCGATTAGTTTATTCATCATCAACTCTGTGGAAGGCCTTCTAAATATCAAGAGCAATGGCTCTTGATTCGCCATGCTTTTCGATTATTGTTAACGTATGTTAGTAGGTCACTAATCGATCGTTGTCTACGGAAACCGTACTGTCGATCACTGATGATATCCTATAACCCGAAATATTTTATGGAATTATGGGCAACAATGCGATTAGAGGGTTATTTTGGGGTAGACATTTTTTTTTCTTTAGCGCAAACTTCACCGCTCTTTGCTTACTTACAACCAAGATACCCCATAAAACCTGCGGAAGTGGGATTTCCTGTACATATATATATTTATCACAAAATAGTGTATTCACATTTGTTATTACAACTATATAGCCTCTGTTATTGTATGATCGAATCAATGTTGTTATAACCGATTTCGACTGTATAACTTTTCCTGTAACTATCTTATTGTTAAATGAATCTGAAGTTTTTCTGTTATCTGTAGCTTAATAGCTGTAATTTAAACAAATAACCAAATTTTTGCTTTGAAAATATATTACAAAAGGAAAGTTTATTTCATTCAAATTTTTCTAAGATCTATATTGCTGATTGGATTTTATCGGAAGAGTATATCTGACCTCGCTTTTAACTATCAAATGATACATATGTTGTTTAAGTTTGGATGATGAAGAACTAAAATAAAACACTATAATGATACAATGATAGCAACACATATTGTTCTCTTAGCGTTTGTATGTATCACTTTCTTGAAACATGTGCACTCAACTGAAATTGAATGTATTCCTCTTGATGTTCTATTGACCCAAAATATTGGAAATCTTGGTTTTCATAGAAATCTGAATTGGTTATTGGAAATCGTACAACCTAACCCTGAAACTCTGTCAGATAATGAATGTAGTTTCGTGATGCAGTTAGAAATGCCACAAGGTGCATTTGTCAATCCAGATCAACTAGGAGATCTTCAACGAACTGAAAGCCTCAAGACTTTCATTGAAGGAAATGTAGATGTTGAACTTATAGATCACGAAGCAACGAATCATACTGTATATGTGTTCATTGACTCTAATGAGGAGAATAGAGTTTCTATAACCATACCATTCCATTTACGATTCCAAACGGCTCAAATTACTGGAGGATATGGAAAAGCATCAATACCGAAACCAATTCTCTTTGTGAGGTGTTTACATAAGAAACGGAAATTATGTGAAGGGGCTAGTATATTAGCGCCATGTGATCACAATGGTCAAAAGAGTTGCAGATGGAATGTTGTGAAATATAGATCTCTATTTGAAACTGGTGAACTCTTGGTACCTGTAGGAAATTTGGATGATCACCCCATAGTATCTATAGTTTCATTGGCAATAGGTTGTATTGGTTGCATTTATATACTATCAGTATTATCTATGTCTCAAGAAAAACAATATTGAAATAAAAACAAATTTTATAAATAACTTTACATCTTAGTAATGTTAAATATATACAAATGTTAAATATGTACAAATGATCATCTTCTCTCAGAATATCTTCGCCAAATAAGAGAAACGACGAATTCCGAAATACTTTGGATATTCAAGAACTCACTTATTCAAATAATACGCCTGATCGGCGTTTTTATCACACAATACGAAACTGGCGGCATTCAGATATATATTCCTCAAAATTTATGAATTTGAGCCTTATTACTCATCGAAACAACAAAATAAAAAAACGAAAACTAGAAAAATAACTCAATAATATACAAGAGTAGCAAAAAATATGAGCCAATAACTGAATAATAAGAAATTTCAACAATATTGACTTTAATAATAATGACAATATTCCTCAGGGAGCTCAGATATATTATTTGTGAGTACGAGCTTAGCGTACCCGAGGTACCCTAGCTTAACCTGGCAGTAGGTGTAAAATGCAAATTATCCAATGATGTACAATCTACGGAATAAACGGGTGATTCGATATTGTACCACAATAACCTCTTGTCGCGTTCAAGATTAAGGAAGAGGGTTTTGTTCTGAAAGTGGGTCACAGTCTTCGTCGGTTAGCGACGGAAGCAGCGTGATATCGAGTAGGGAAACTGCAACACAAAACCAAGTGGGAAATAACATCAATACCTCCCAACCAACTCTTGATGTTTCAACGGTGGCGCAAGCCATTATGCCAACGACCACGAGAGCCGGACTCCCTAGGAAACGCATGAACTATACCCCAGAACTCCTTCATTATGCGTTTCTATTATAAGATTACGGTCTTGGAATCGAGAATGACAGTTTACAGATACGAGTTACATTTTGCGTTCGTAGAAAAATATCCGGAATTGCAGCACATATCCGAATAGAGAATATCGGATAAACGAAGAACAATCTTTAAAAATAGGCTACTTGCTTCAGAAACGCTGTAAAGTATACGAGAAGAGATCATAATGGAACTCAGAAGCGAAGATGATACTCATCACGGTATACCTGCCGGAGTAAATGAAAGTGTTATAGATAGCATCGAAGCCAAGGAAACGAATATTAACATGAAACGCCCTCCTGAGCTGAATCAGTAGAACAAATGTATGTATTTAGTAAGATCAGAACTTAACAGAGCAATAATCGAATTCAGTGGTAGTAATCCAACTAAATGCCCTAAACTGCCCAAACTTAAGACGAACAAGAACATCAATATCATCCTAGCAAGCCTAATCTCAGTGTTTGAAGAATACATTGACCAAAACACCTTGGAGAAGATTCACACTTTGATTTACTATGGAGCGGTAGCGGTTCTTCGACTACACAGACAACAAGTCCCCACAACTCTGATTCGAGCTGAGCCAAAAAGCATCAGAAAACTATCATGGCAAAAACAACTGGAGAATGATATTGATAATATTATTATCAGCTGAAATTGGTCACCTAACAGAATTCCTGAGAAACGAAAGACTCTCAAGGCGCATGAAATCACATTCATAGAAAACACAAAACATCCTGATCACAAACTATATATCGACGTGTATGTGGGCACTTTGAATCAGAAACTCCAAGCAAAAGCAAAGAGGTTTAAGACACATCAAGTGTACAGAAAGGAAACACCAAAACTAAAGTTTCCTCCAAAGCGCGGCCAACTTTCATAAGGAAAATAACAAAACTGCGAACAATAACAGAGAAGTACCTGACGCACAGTGCTTAACCGAATATTGGTCATCGTAATGGTCGAATCCCAAAGAACAAAATAAAGATGCTGAATGGATCATGAATGAAAAACATCGCCTTGATATCAAACATATGGATTCGACGGAATAACGGAGGAAAAAATCGCAACAGTAGTTAGAGCGACCAACGATTGGAAGGCCACAGGTATAGATAATATCCACAACTTCTGGTACAAGAAGTTTAATAAGCTCCATGGAGCCCTAGTGAAACAGCTCACGTATGTTTTTCAACATCCCAGGAAAACACCCAGTTTCCTAACACAAGGCTTAACATATATGCTACCTAAGAATGATAGAACACAGATTTTGTCTCAGTATAGGCCAATCAATTGCCCGCCAACACACTACAAGATACTCACCTCATACATATCCAATCGAATATACCAACACCTTGATGACAACAAAATATTAGCAGAGGAGCAGATGAGATGCAGAAGGAAACACCACGGGTGCAAGGAACAACTCACCATCGATTCTGTGATAATGAAACAGGCACACGGGGAGCACCGGAATGCTCATTCAGCTTTTCTCGATTACCTGAAGGCATTTGATAGTACCGCCTATTCTTGGATTGTCGAAGTATTACAGATATACGAAGTTCATCCAGTCCCCGTAGAATTCTTGAAGACAACAATGACACACTGGCGCACGTCTCTGCAGGTCAACATGAACAATAAGTCAATTGAAACCGAAGAGATACCCATACGTCGTGGAATTTTTCAAGGGGACTCTTTGAGTCCACTATGGTTCTGTTTAGCTATGAACCCATTGTCTTCAATGCTCAATAGAACAGGATACGGACTTAGGATAGAAACAGATAGGAACTATCATACAATCTCCCACCTGGATGACATCAAATTATATGCTTCGAACAAGAAGAAATTGGATGATCTCCTGAAAACTGTTAGTAAGTTTTCGGCAGATAATCATTCACAATTTGGGACCGAAGAATGCAAGACCCTGAACATTCAAAGAGAGAAAGTCATAGATGGTGAAACAACTACCAAACGGTGATATTATACAGTGTATGAGGGATGGCGAAACTAACAAATATCTAGGATACCAACAAGCCAGATTGCTAGACCAAAAACAGTCAGAGAGAAAATTCGTTCAGAGTACAGTCAGCGTCTGAAGACTGTGCTGAAGTTAATCCTAAACTCGGGTAATCTAGTCAAATCAATTAACACCTACGCCATTCCAGTGTTGCTTTACTCATTTCGAATAATCAGATGGATTAAGAACTGGGTGATATTCAAAGGCAGACCCGAACAATGCTGACAAAGTACAACAATCATCATCCAAAATCGTCTGTGATAAAAACAACTTCGAAGCGGAAAGAAGGAGGACGCGGATTGATGAATGTTGTCAACTTACATACCGAACAGATAAAAAATCTCAGAGAATTCGTCTTTGCAAAAGCTCGCACTTCTGTCCTCCACAGAGTAGTATCATTGGCTGATAAGGGATATACACTTCTCGCCACTAGTGGTGACCTGATGAATCTACCGTTTCTACCATATACTAAAAAACAAGAGCAATGGTCAGGAAAGGAATGCATGGACGACATCACTATGAGATTAATCAACCACACATCGACAAAGAAACTTCCAACAAATGGTTGATGACAAGAGAACTATTCACTGAAACACAAGGATTCCTTAGGCCATTCAAGATCAAGTCATCGCTACAAACAATAACAAAAAATTTATAATTGAGGACGGAACATTACAAACAGATAAGTGTAGAAAATACCATATAAGATCGTAGGCTATACAGCATATATACATATACAGTCCGGCTGCGAACAACTGTCCAATACGGATTATCTCCATAGGTATAATCAAGTGTGCAACATTATTCATCAGAAACTTGCACACAAGTACGGACTTCTGAATGCCTTCTAGCCATATTACAAATATCAACCGTAGCCCGTATTGGAACATGACTCTATCAGATTATACTACGATAGGCGTGTTATCACTGACAGAATGGTATATATAATAGGCTGGATATTGTGGTATATGATAGAAGAGTCTGAACTGCAATTTTGGTGGATCGCCATACCGAATAATAACAATGCGCTGAACAAGTTCCAGGAAAAAAGTCGAAATACACAGACCTTGCTATTGAGATCAAGCAGATGTGGCACCTCGATGAAATAGAAATCGTTCTTGTCATCATTTCTTCGACTGGATTATTACCCAAAAGTTTGCACGATAGCCTTGAGAAATTAGAAATGCAAAGGAATACTTATATTGAAATGCAAAAAGTTGTAATTCTCAATACATGTAGGATAGTAAGAAAATTTATGTTAAGTTCATTGTAATCAAGCCTATTCCCTTTAATTGCTGAATTTGGGAAAGGTAAATTATATCCAGCTAACAGCTGAGAAAGTGCACAAGTCCACGATAATAAATGACAATCATCGTCATTCTATGATGTTTTCAGTTACCATGGTTACATGGCACTATAGACAAATAATAGCAAAATACGATTTGGGACGTTATCTGAAGAGATGAATATATGTTATGTTACAAGTATGAGAAGTTCTCGTTGAGTGGAAAAAAATAAGACAGTAAACATTTAAAAACATGCAAATTTTGAAAAAAACTCGAAAACTGTAACCCAGGGAGAAAAGTGCTCCACTGGATTCTACGCTAACATATCTATTCAACGTTTCCAATATATTTTGTTATAACCAAAATACAGACGTTGTCTGAAAATTACGAATTTTCAAAATCACCCTGTATCATAGAAATTTTGACTGATTAAACCAATCTGTCTGTGACGTCCACGATTTCTTTAAGATGTAATATAGTATTGCGGAAACAGCATAGCCCTATGTTTACTTATAACCAAGATATCCAACAAAACCAACGATAATTGGACACATTTACAAATATATCAAGTTGTGTAATTCCTCTTCTGCTGGAACTATCACATTGTCGAATAAATCCAAAGTTTTTTGTTATTGCTTGATACTTATTATCTGAATTAAAACCAACATTTTCACTTTAAAAATTAATAAGAACCGGATGCAGAAGATCATTTTACCATAATTTTGTTGACCTCAATGATAGGTATAACTGATAAGTTATATTTTTCGAAGCAGTAAATCAAAATTATGAAAAAACTGAGCGACGTGGTACTATCATTATTTAATTTTCTTCCTTCAAATACTGAATCCTAAAAAAATCATTTTTCCCATTAATTCAGAAAACCTCGTATTCTTCGGTTAGGATTGAATTTTAGAATTTTCTCCTCAACAATTTGATTTCTTAAAAAATGCATTCCGTTTATCGTTCATTGTTCCAAATTTTACCGATACTTACCTACATAAGAATTGATTAAAACTGTCAAGAATTGATAACAAGTTCACGATACACGTACATCAAAAATGAATTACATAAAATGGCGATGAACCCCATATCTTTTAATCTTATCTTTTCATCAATCCGCTGAGATATTGAAATTTCCTATATCTCAGTTTCGGTTATTCAATAAATTTTTAACTAACTAAATTTTGAGTCATGGAAATTGTATTCGCTTTTAAAGAATTTAATGTTGTGGAAGGTTCTGTAGTAAATAAACCCCTCAGAACTAGGGAATAGAAATATTGCTTTTTAATAACGAATGCTTTTTCGACCTATCGTTTTAATATTAGAGAAAATTTAAGCAATATTAGAAATATGTATAAGTTTTAAGTTCCTATTTTGTGAAATACCTAAAGTATTCTTCCATTTTTCTATAACATACAGGTCTTACCGGAACGACTCATTAATCCCGTTAAGATTTTTGGTCAGAATTGCGGATGCTATAAACTCCGATTTATTCTTGAGATAATATAACTGTATGATGAATTTTATTGATGAAATTAAGATATTATCACATATTACGGTTCGATTAAAATTGAGTGAATGTTTTTTTCAACAACAAATCTTATTCAGGGATAATGTATATCTGTGGTAGTATGAAGACAAATTGATTTCAATTCTTAACGTCCTCAATTCGAATATACAGGCTGTTTTACACGATTTAGAGTAATCAGTTGATGGCCACCAATTATGAAAAAAATTTTTCGTCGTATTCCTAGAAACAACTTGTATTGGTGGGGCAATTTGACAATTTTAATAAAAAATATCTTTTTTCTCGCATTTATTACATTACCTAAAAACCTGCAGTTCAATTCATTGTATGGCGAATATTTAACGAGCTTATTAAATTTAAATAATTCGAAAAATTCTAGCAGCATAGGACTGAATAATCGTAAAAAATACCACAAGAGCTCCGATTTGGCCGGATATTTTTCTATGCTCGTTTTTGAATACTTATGTGCATGCAATTCCACGAGAACTGGGCGACAAAATCACGAGAGCTACGTTCTCGTGATAGCATAGAAAAATATCCTGCCAAATCTGAGCTCGAGTGGTATTTGCTGAGAAAATTCCGCGTATGACAAAACGTACAAAATGAGCTTTATTGAGAAATTCACACAAACTCAACGAGAAAATCATAAAGCATTCATTACAAACATGTTTAGTTATTATTGGAGCAATTATTGAAAATGCAATTACTATACACAATTTTTTCACTCCGGGTCGATTCTATATGGGACGATGCCTGAGGAGATTCAGCATTCGCAGAAGTTTTTCGAAAATTTGGAACAAGATTCAAATGATGTTCACTGTTCAGTTGCTTGTAGGGCTTAATAGAGCTTGCCGTATGGATCTATGAGAATGATTTGTGATCTTTTTATTTTTCGTATCCAGTCCAACTTTCTCTGCTGATATTTTTGTCCATTCGGATATTTCATTTATTCCCAAGGGCATATTTTTGTACCAACCCTTAGAAGTACTGTTTTTCCAAAATTGATTGGGAGCCAGAAATAATCTATCACTTGTAATATGATCGGATCTTTTCGACAATATCTTATGAAACAACCTCACAGGACATAAATCTGTGTTTCCCTTATTTTTTATTACCCATTTACTATCACAGCATTTTTTTGAGCCGCCTTAGCATGTTTTCGAGAATACTGGGTTATATTCAATACGACTAGGCACTTCTCCGTTATCAAATTTTCTCCTGTTCGAAAAAGTATACCTTGCAAGTTGCTGCTTCACCGCCACGCCATGCTTATTCATAAGCAACAATATGGAAAAAATTTTTCAACAAACCTATCGGGGCATTTTCGTCCCAGTAGAGAGCCATGCTATCAATTTCAGTTCTTGTTAATGCAACGGAACTTTCTTTGCGCTTTTCCACATCCCCTTGTAACATCCCTCTTAGAATTGCGAGCTTCACGAGCCTTTCTAAATGCTGAATCGGTAAAGGGGTTGAAACTCATGTTGAATTTTTTTTGTCCATTCATTTGTTTCATATTATCTAACCCCAATCCATAAGAATTTCTGCAATATCTCCAATAGAATGCTGCATATCCAAATCGAACGTTCGTTCCTTGCAGAATATACTGAATTGATTCCAAATCGAGCTGTGCGGTTTTCTTGAATTTTTGAGGATAGAATTCTGAATAGAACTATTTATTTCAGCTTCACTTGTGCTTCCAAAACGAGATATTTTAATTAATATCGGCAGAAACTTAACAACAAGTACTAAAATGGCTGTTCTTGACAGTTTTAAAACCGTGCTATTTGTTGTGAATGTTGCGTTTCTATGGAAACACAATGATTTTGTATGGGCAAATTTATCCACTAATATCCTACCTTCCTTCCTATTTCTATGCAATTTATCGGATATCAAACTCGAATTTCTGTGTTCTTAAACGTGCATTTTGATACATAAGTGGAATTGTCATTTCTAAATCATTGGAACCACTGAACTGTTTGAAATGATATTTTTAAATTTTATTTAATAATACGGCACCGGTCCTACAAATTGGCCTATAGATAAGAGGGAAGATTCTCAATTTCATTTTCATATTTCGGTATTACTATATCTCGATCCTACAAACTATAAAAATATTTTGCATATTGCCCATCGAAAGATGTGTGGGTTCAACGGTTATTGTAGATCAACAACAATCTGTAGCTGACGTATAGAAAATTTTGCTGAACAATCAAGGTAAAAGAATCATAACAACGAAATTTGTTTACGTTAAAAACAATTCAGTCCTTGATAAAAATATTTCACATATGAATTCTTTGTTACATAATAGCTTTGACATTGGATAAACTATATACCTTACTCGTAGATAATTTAAGTATAAAAGAATGTTTTCTTCTTTCAAATTCAAATATTTGTGATGAGAGCTTAATCTCAAAGAAGTTGAATTGCTGTAATATCAGGAATATTTGATGTATAAATAGTACGTTGACGAAATTTTAAAATCAATTTATATTACTGTCAAACAATTTGCTTCGATATTTGAATAGAATGAAAATTTCAATAGCGTTTTTCCAGTGGCTCACTAAAATGTATTAACTTAAGAAAAAGACCAAATTAAAAATAGGTTTTTCGAAAAAAACAAACTAACGCTCTTCTAGAATATGATAAATTAATGAAAATGAAAATCGTGAAAAGATCTATCGACTGAGTATGTTTGTTTATCGTTATTTTTCTTGCAAATTATACGCCGCGACAAGAAATTAACGCTCAATTTTAATATTTCAAATTTCTTCTCTGGTAGGTAACTAATTATTAACACGTTTTTCTTTGAATATATAGGGTGCTCCACGAAAAACGGGAATTACTCTCATAACCTATAACTACCACAATTGTTGAGTTAGATTCTTCGGAACGCCAAAGGATGATGGAATACAATAATCATCATCAAATTTCCTTTTCAGTACAATTCAAAATGGCAGACAGGTTCAAAGGTAAACTACATTTCAATTGGCTGGATTTTTGTTCATCGCTTATTGAATATGATCCATGAAATCAACAATTCAATTCTTTTTGATTATTAAGAGGGATTAAACATGAAAATCCATAAAGAATTGATGAAACTGTGAAATGAAGCAAATTTCAGTGTCGTATGCGAAGCGCAAATTGGAATTTTCGTTTCACCTCATAACTAAGATCCTAGAACGATCATCTCTATTCTAGGACCAATCGGGAATAAAAAAGTTGAAATATATAATATCATCTTAAAATTGGAATTTTCATTCAATTCAAAATGGCCGCCCGACCCGAAGATACATCATTTTCTCTATGCATCAGAATTATTTTCTCGGGCGGAATGATAGGATTGCGATACGTCATAAGAGTAGTCTTTTCTGGACATTTTGAGGACCTAAATTCGAAAATCGCTTCACAGTTTCATCAATTCTTTATATTTTCATGTTTAGTTCCTCATAATAATCCAAAAGAATTGAGTTTTTGATTCATCTTTTGGCATTCCAAAGATTCTAAAATGAAAGCTCCAACTTAATAATTGTGGAAGTTATAGGTTATGAAAGCAATTCCCGTTTTTCGTAGACCATCCTAAATATGTAAATATATTTTTCTTGGCGCACATATTTTCTCTCAAGAGAAATGAAATGAAAGAAATAAATTAAGATTTCGCAAGAAACCGCCGCATATTGGCAACAGCAATCCAATTTTTGAGGGTAACGTTTAACATGAAATTTTCAATTTTAGCTAAGAATTCAACGCGAATCACTACATTTGACCCTGGCGGAATGCCTTGAAGCAGTGGTGTTAGGTTACCTAGGCATATGGTGTCCCATTCAGTTATTTCATGAATGATCCGCAGCTCCAGATCTCAATTCCATTGAACGTGTCTGTGTCACTCACAAAAAAATATTAAATAGCCAGCAAAACCAACCAACTACCAACTATGAATGAGGTTCAGAACAAACTGATCGAAATTGGAACGAAATGGATCAGAATGCTATAAGGTCATTGATTTTGATAATGAATCGTAGATGTCATGCAGTGTTTCTTACCATGGGTGGAAATAAACGGCATTAACTGGTTTTTTGGGACTTTTTTCGAAAAGTTTTACGTTTTTCATTATAAGTTCCATTTCAATTTCTATGAGTGCCATTTTCATTTCTATTGCTCTCAAGCATTCATGATCCAGCATAACTCTGGAAATTAATCAGCAATGAAAAAGGCAGTGCATCATGTATCAGTGGTCTAATAACTGACTCAGGAAATGTGATCTAGGATAATCACGATATTGCTGAATCATTTAATAGCTTTTTTACTGGGATTGGATCCAAATTGGCAGAACGAATAAAACTTAAAAATAAGGAAATCTTCAATTAAAAAAAATCCTATATCTTTATTTTTAGAACCCACAAATGAAACAGAAACATCTCCACATTATAAAAAAATTAAAATCTAGAAGCTCAAGTGGTTTGGATGGTATACGCTCTGACAGTCTAAAGAAGACATCGTGTGAAATTGCTGAGCGATTAACACATCTGATAAATATGTCACTGCAAAGTGGAATATTTCCCTCTGTCCTGAAGAATGCACTGGTGATACCCCTGTATAAAGCAGATGATAAATAAATCGTCATAAATTATCGCCCAATTTCCTCACTATCAATATTTCAAAGATATTCGAGAAAGTTGTAAAAGTTCGAACTGGTAATTTTCTTGAACACTGCCAAGTATTATCTGATAGGCAGTTTAGATTTAGGAAGGGTAAGTCAACACAGGACGCACTAGCACATTTAATCACAAACATCTTTGAAAGCCTAGATTTATCGAAACCCAACCTAACCTGAACATACCTCACAATTGATATTTTGGGCGTCAAAATTATTATTGATTCGGTTTTTATTTTTCAATCTAGGGTGCCATGAATATTGCAAATTTACCTTAATCGATCAAAGAAACACTTTAAAAAAGCAACTGACTTCAAAATTTCAGATTTGCTCTGTCCAGGCCAGATTAATATTCTCCAAAATCATTTTTGAATTAAAAATTCATTTTTTCAAATGGCACCATATTGGTAGCGAGGTACCATTAGATGCTTGATACTATGAGTATACAAATTCTGTAAACACTTTTCCTTAAAATTTTAATAAATTATGATGATGTAAAAATATTCTTTGATTTTATTTCAATACGTGTAAGTAAATCCAGTAGGCTATGGAGAACTTCAAACACCCTGTATATTTTAGCATATGAGGATTGCAAATAATTTTCCAAATTCAACCATTCATCACAATGGATAATTCAGGAATCAGAATTATTTTTTAGGGGATTTTTATTTTTCGAACAAAGAAGCCTATGAAAACAAACTACTTTGATGTTTCCAATATAAAAGTTATCCGGATAGTAGAGTTTGCATCGGTCGATTTCACTCAAATTTAGTTTACTGAAGCGTTATTATTTTTTAAAATGCCTCAAATATACACAAGGAATGAGGAAGTGGATATGCTACTTATTGAGGGGAATGCCAAAAGAGTGTAGCTGCTGTCGTAGTAGTAGTAGGATCAATTTAGAAGAGAACCCAATAATGATCCTGAAGAAAAGTTTATCATTGAAGAAGACACTGAAATTAATGTGTTAGCGCGAGTGGAAACTGATAAAACCATTTCCACAGGTTACGTTTGAGCTGGATATAAGATCAGGAGTGGTTTCGCAGTTATCTAGAGAGAAGGGAGCAGTACGTTAGAGTCGGAAACACGATCAGTACAGTGCAAAGTTTACAATATGGGGATCCTCAGGGTATGGTTCTACGGTTCTACTGTTGTGTTTTTTATATATAAATGCAATTTTTTCTATTTCCACAACCGTGGAGGTTATAACTTTTGCGGATGATACGGCAGTAGGAGGTGACTCCTGGACACAACTTGAACATAAAGTTTTTGGCGTTTTCAAATCGTGCACCAAACCTTCCAAGCTACCAGACTTTAAATATTCAGGACCAAGATAGCGTATATACGATGTGTTCGGCTAAGACCATCAAATACCCGGGCGTGCATGTAGATAACCACCTGAGATGGGATGCTCATATACAGAACGTAGCTAAGAAATTAGAATACCTAATTCTAAAATTCAAGAACCTTAAAACCTATTGTGAAACCGATATTCTAAAACGGGCCTATCATGTACTAGTCAAGCCTCATGTTACTTATGGGTTGCTCTCTTGGGGAGGTGTAACAAATTACTATTTATAAAAATTGGAAATAACTCAAAAGTGGCTGATCACGATTATTTACGGTAGACCCTTCCAATACCCCTCGGGAAGAATATATTCAGAATCGGCACTGTTGGATGTGCCACAGCTGTTCTTTGTAGCTTTAGCTTTTTTTCAATGGCGTGGCCGTCATCAGGCAGCTTACTCCTTTCATAATCATGACACCAGAATAAGGAGGAAACTCATAAGGATACCTTTCACTTCAAAAACGGTTGGACAGAGATCAGTTGTTTTTCTTGCACCCAAAATTTTCAACATTTTACCAACAAATATCAGAGAAGCAAAACCAGAGAAGAAATTTCAACTTTTACTTAATGAGTGTATGCTAGCAACACCAAGATTGAACATTCATAATATTGTTGATATTAAAAATACCTATGTCATTGAAGTTTGAAATTCATTATTTTTGTGATCTATAGAACTTTTTTTTTATTGAAATTATTTAACTCCTCACACAAGGTTCAGGTAACAAAAAGGTATTACGTACAGTCCTTCTATAGCCTATAGGTAAACTTTTTCAAAGGTAAACTATTTAATGATAAAAGAACGAAACGAAGAACCTATCTGAAATACTGTGAAATGCGCCTATTTAATGATAAAAAAGAACGATTGAACGAATAAATACAGGGTGGACAGATTTAGACGTTTTGGTAGTGGAGCTATCTGAAATACTGTGAAATCTAATGGAAGCTCTGATAATTTAATGTTTTTATCACTATTGTGTGAATATAATATCGTTTGTAATAATGAAAAGACCAGACTTCATGATTTCTCGGAAAAAATTAATAAAAAATAAAACTGAAGATTCTCTCAAATAATGGAACAAATAAAAAAGGGTTATGTCTAGTTCAAAGAACCAATTGCTGTATTTCAGAACAAAGCATTGCGAATCAAAGACGGTACAAAACTTTCAGTATACTCTATTAGACTACGTGAATATAAAATAAATTCAGATAGAAAATTCCAAAATAAACTATTCAAAAATAATGAAAACATTTTACAAATTTATTTCAGGTTCAAATGAAAATATTTCTGGAAATGGAGTTCCTAAAATTGATATTTTAACTGATTATTGGTCTTCAATTTGGGCAGTGCCAAGGCAACATAATTCCAATGCAAGTTGGATTTTAAATGAAAGGTCTCGATTTTCTAAAATAGAATGCATGCAATTTGAAAAATTTTCAAACGAAGATATAACATCAGTTATTAAACACACAAAAAATTGGAAATCTCCAGGTGTTGATGGTATTCATAACTTTTGGTTCAAGAAATTCTCTTGCGTTCATGAAAAATTGGCTGAATATTTTTCATTTATAATAAAGAACCCCTCAGCTACTCCTTTATTTTTCACACAAGGAATTACTTATTTAAAACCGAAAAGTGATAATACTATTGATCCGTCTCAATATAGACCAATTACTTGCCTTCCAACAATATATAAAATTCTAACTGCATGTATTACCCAAAAAATTTATGCACATTTGGAGAATTATAATATTCTTTCCGAACATCAAAAAGGATGTAGAAAAAAACACCTTGGTACTAAAGAGCAACTTGTAATTGATTCTGTTGCTTTGAATCAAGCTCAAACTAAGAAGAGAAATATTCATACAGCCTTCATTGATTACCAAAAGGCTTTTGAAGGTTCTCCCCATTCATGGCTTCAAGAAATTTTGGAAATTTATAAAATTGATAAGACACTTCGTCATTTTCTTGAATTCGTAATGAAAATTTGAGAACCAATCTTCATTTAAATATTTCAAAACAATCGTTAAAATCCGAAGTAATTCCAATCAAAAGAGGCATTTTTCAAGGTGATTCTTTAAGTGCTCTTTGGTTTTGTCTTTGCCTCAATCCATTATCTCATGAATTAAATGCTACTAGTTTCGGCTTCAAAATAAAGAGTTTATTAACTGAATTCAAATTAAGTCACTTAATTTATTTAGATGATATTAAATTATATGCCGGAACCAGATCTCATTTAAAAGTCTACTTGAGATTACTTTCAACTATTCCAATGATATTCATATGAAATTTGGGCTTCAAAATGTAAAAATCTTTCTATTGAAAAAGGAAAGATCACCTCTAGTTATATAAAGATTTCCAATATCGAAATCGAGCCAATGCATCAAGGAGATACATATAAATATCTTGGATTTTGTCAAGAGAAGACAATTAACCATAGCAGCAATAAAGAAATTATTAGAAGTTCATATTACAAAGACTAAGAATTATCATCAAGAGTTATTTAACTAGTAAAACCTTTTCAGAGCTATCAACTCCTATGCTGTTCCTATTCTTACATCTTCTTTTGGAATTATTAAATGGTCTAAAACTGATCTAAATGAATTACAATGTCAAACGAGGAAAATGCTCTGCAAATATCATAAGCACCACCCAAAGTCAGCTGTTCAGAGAGTTACACTACCTAGACATCTTGGAGGTCGTGGATTAATTGATTTAAATAATCTTCATAGTAAACAGATTTTTCATCTACGTTCCCATTTTCATGATAAACAGAGAACGTCTAAATTACATGATATTGTTGTTGCTTCAGATTATAATCTTACACCTCTGAACTTGACAATGCAAAAGGTAGATTTTGATATATTTGATGATAATTCTAAAAGAGAAAGTTGGATGCAGAAGGAATTACACGGAAAGCACCTAAAGAATTGAAAATGATTATATTGATGAAATTGCATCGAATAAATGGTTAGTATCTGGAGAATTGTTTGCTGAAACAGAAGGCTTGGCAATTGCGATCCAGGACCAGGTTGTTTTTACAAGGAATTATAGAAAACATATCATCAAACAAAATATAGATGATTCTTGCCGTAGATGTTTCTGTTCTTCAGAAACAGTTTTTCATATATTATCATCTTGCTCAGTCCTTGCTTCAACAGATTATTTAGAAAGACATAATGCCGTCGCTAATATTATTCACTTCAATCTAGGAATTAAACATGACCTAATTCCCAAAAGAAAAAATTTCAAAAATATGAACCTGAGATTATTTGTGAAAATGACAAATATAAACTTTATTTTGATAAAACAATTCTGTGCAACAGAGCTGTAAAACACAATAGACCAGATATCGTTCTTATTGATAAACAGAATCAAATAACATATATAATTGATATTGCTATACCCGACACACATAATATACAAAATAAATACAATGAAAAAATTTCTAAATATATGATGCTTGGCGACGAGATTAAAAAATGTGGAAAATGAAGAAAATATTTATTCTACCGATTATTATTTCTACAACAGGCGTTATTCCTAGAAATCTTCACAAAAGTATTGAGATTTTGGGTCTGAAGAAAAATTTGTTTGAACAGTTACAAAAGATAACAGTCATCAAATCTTGTAATATTCTTCGTAGGTTTCTTTCCGAAAATAATAATGAGGTAGAGTCATAGGTTTTCTTTAGTTTATACTGCTCAGAATCTCATTTCATATTTTATTTATTTGTTTATATAAATGTAATATAATTAACTGACAATTTTGTCATATTTATATTCAGAGCAGTATTCTATTCGATCGTTCACCACTTCACACAAAGGAAACTATTAATGAGTAACATTCAGTGTTACTTGACTAAGGTCCGTACACTGGATTTTTCCGGGGAGAAAGCCTCTGACACTACTCGTTGGTACATTGATATCATTGTCTGATGATGCTATAGTATGTATATATTCTGGTAGATTGATATATTCTCATAACATATATATATATATATATATATATATATATATATAAACATAATGGTATTAATATATATATATATATATATGAACAGATATATATATATATATATATATATATATATATATATATATATATATATATATATATATATATATATATATATATATATATATATATATATATATGTATATATTTATTTAGCAATTGGTTCCTCCTCCGTTAATCCTGGCAATGATCATTCGTTGATTGTTTCTTACGTCGTTTCGGCTAGATCACACCAACCATTCTCAAGTCGGAGTATAATTCTACTGTCTTATTTGCCGCTGCTGGCTGAATTTATATTCTTGCAGGATCTCAAGTTGTAGCGTAGTAGTGGCGTCGCGCTACTATTGGTCGCTAGCCTGACCAGTGGGCGTTGCGTGTTCGACTCTGTCCTAGGTGTTTCTCTGTTTGCGGTTAGTTGTCTTGTGTGAGCTGTTGAAGGGTTCAACACAGTTTTTCAGATGGTAGGTATGTTTAGCGCCCCATCTCTTTTGTTCATTGTCGTGTTTTTCTTTATCTCGATTGCTTCTCTGATTTTTATTATCCGGAATTGTTCTATATTGGTTAGTTGTGTCATACTGTCGTAGTCGAGTTTGTGGTCTGTTTCGTGAGAGTGTTGGAAAATTGCTGATGTTATGGTTTGTTCTTTTTCAGAGTTTTGGTGTTCTTGAATCTGAACCTCCATTCCTCTGTTCGTTTTCTCAATGTAGGCGAGCCCACATACAGTCTGTACATTGCATTTGGTTTTCAAGTAGTATCCGGTCCTCTGGTGTTCTCAGATTTTTACGTTCCTTGTTGTGAGGTTTATAAATCGATTTTATGTTGTGTTTCGGCAGGATCTTACCAATCTTGTCAGTTCCACCTCTTATGAATGACAGGAAGGCTAATCCTCTCGGTTTTATATCCTCTTCTGTTTCTTTGTGGAGAAGTTTCTTGTACTCGATGGCTTTGTGTATTGCCCTTCTTTTATGTTCATTTTGTAGAAGGATACCCTGGAACTTTGTAAGTTGTTTGATAATGTTGTAAGGTGAGCAAATACATTTTGATCGGTGAACGAGTGTCTTTACAACTGAATTAACTTGAGCTGGATGGTGCTGTGATTTTCGATTCAGGTGTCGGTTGGGTTGGATGTCAGATTATAAAAATGTCGTCCACATATCTTCAGTTCATCTTTTGCTTGTTCCAGCGCTTTTGTTTCGAATCTTGTCATAAACAAGTTTGCTACTGCAGGTGAAATCCCATCCGTGCTCCGTCGGTCTATTTGTAGTATACATTCTCGTTTCTGAATGAATGTGAAACTAGGAAAATGCTTTGTAAATATCATAAGCACCGCCGAATTCAAAGAGTTACACTACCTAGACATCTTGGAGGTCGTGGACAGATTTGTACAATCCTCATAGTGCACAGATTTTTCTTCTACGTTCCCATTTTCATGATAAACTGAGAACTAAATTACAGTAAATTGTTGTTACTTCAGATTATAATCTTACACCTCTGAACTTGACAATGCAAAAGGTAGATTTTGATATAGTGGATAATAAATCTAAAAGAGAAAGTTGGATGCAGAAGGAATGACACGGAAAGTACCCTAAAGAATTGAAGAATGATTTTACTGATGAATTCGCATCAAATAGATGGTTAGTATCTAGAGAATTGTTCGGCTGGATAGCAAAATCCAAATCTCAAGTCGGAGTATAATGCTACTGGAGCATTATACTATAATACTATACTAACGACGAATAGTAATCGACATTAGTAATGTGTAAAAATGCATTTTAAATAGCGATATACGGGGGTAAACAAAGAATGCTTCTTCTCACAAATTTTGAATCAGTGTGATCAGAAAAGTTTTTATACTGTTCTGTAATATAATACATGCGTAAATTTCTTCTGTACGAGTGTGATCAGAAAAGTTTCTGTACTGTTCTGTAATACATTATTCATATATATATATATATATATATATATATATATATATATATATATATATATATATATATATATATATATATATATATATATATATATATATATATATACTGCAATGGGGAATGTATTATATTACAGAACAGTACAGAAACTTTTCTGATCACACTCGTACATAAGAAATTTACGCAATAATTGTAATTACTTAAACTTTTTGAATTTTCAATTAAATGGAATGAGAGATATCTTCGATCCATTTGTAGTAGACATTCGATCATCGAATGTTAATATTCGAATTTCGGAATGGAAGGATCATAACATTTCAGATTTATAGATATGATCTAAGCGATTGCATTGATTTACGTCAATATGGGGAGTGTAGAATGCTTACATTATAAAAGTTGCATACTTTTTGATTTTTATGTTATAGAAGTTATTGAACTCAACGAGTTTTGACGCAAATGTGTTAACTTTCATATGGGAATTTCCAAGTTTCTCCAAGGTGTATGTAACACACCAGTCTACTCTTCCTTCAATACCATGCATATCTATAAATTCCAAAACAACTAATGAATGGGGAATATATTTTCTCCTATTGCAATCTTAAAAATAATTTTCGTGTCACACAATCTCCATTTTGCTGACCGATAACCGTAAATAGTGAATGCTATCTGACAATGATAGTTCTTAAATATTTTCTTTGATTTAAAAGTTTATCATTTCATATTGAATAATAGTTGATTGCTCCTTATCAATCATTGAACTGTACAAAATTATTTAGTAGATTTTAGAAAACTCAAACTTCCCTATTTTTGTTATGTACAAACATATGTGTGATACAAATTGATGATAAAATAGCACGCTTATATAAAGTTCGTTCATCTATCTCAAAATGAATCGCACTGAACTTTTTAGTATCTATCTAAGTGTCATTCGATGAGAATATTGCGATTAAAATTGGACGTCACATCTTAACATGGGCTTTCATTGACGAATTACAATTTTCGTCATCATAACGTATGGTATTAATTTTTTAGGATGTCCCTTCATTTATGGTGGTTGAATTTCACAATCCCCGTTGGGGACCGTGTAACTGGCAATTTCAAATGGAATAAGTAAACATGGGTTACTTCGTAATAGTCCTGAAGTTATCCCATTAAAACTTTACTACTAAGGATAGTTTTTTTGTCTAATGTGTTTTAGGTCCTAAATTCATTAATATCCTAATTAGGAGCGGCTCTAGAAAACTGGTGCGTAATCTCATTATGGGGGGTTCCCGCTAATAATTTTTTTATTTATATACCATTGACTTAGGCCTGTGAAGCAAAAATATACAGGGACGAAAGGGTCGAATGGAGGATAGTAACTCCAGACCTTTTAGGAATAGTGTCATGAAAGTTTCCGGGTTTTCAAGATACAGAATGATTATTTATTTTTCATCATCAGTAATAACACGAGATCCCGTTGACCAAAATTAATGAAATTTCACGCATTCATGAGGCTTATTTCATATAATTGAACCACGGAGGGAAAACAAAATGCAGGCCTGATCGCAGCCCTAACTTTACATCTTCGAAAAACTGGTATCCTGCACAAGGATAATCTGAATATTTTTGTATTCCGTAGCTATGATCCATAGCTTTTCAACACTTGTGAAAAAATTATGATGATTCTTACTATCAATGAAATAAATAATGAGAATATGACGGTCAGCAGTTTTCAGGTCATCAGTTTTTTAAGGAAGAATTTAAGTTACTATCTACCGGTAATCGAATGATCATACGAAGAACATATAAAAGACGTAAAAAACATTTAATATTTGTTTCAACATGAACGAGAAATAGGAAAGAAAAATACAGGCCACAAATTGATGCATCATTGAAGTCCTGGATCGTAGAAACACATCATTGATGCTTCTACGTATCATTTGCTCGTCATTTAATATATTCACACAGGTGTCTATTATGCAATTCACTAGTTCTTCTTTACCTACAATATCTATCTCATACACTCTGGACTCCAAATAACCCCATAGAAAAAACAGACTGGTGAGATCTGGTGACTTTGGAGAACATGCAGCAGGCCCACTGTGATCAATCCACCTATTTTCATAGTTTTGACTATTGAAATTTCTCACATCATTTGAGAAATGAAGTGTAGCGCCATTGTTCTGGAACCAAATTCTCCTGATTTCTAACAGATTTGGCAGAATATTGAAAAAAAATCCAAATACATCTCTTCTGTCAATGCTCCTTCAGAAAAGTGAGGTCCAGCCAGATAGCCATCGTACACACCACACCACACATTAACAGAAAATTTGGTTGCGAACGTTTGTAACTGACTGCATGAGGGTTTTTGATTCTCCAAATGAGCTGAGTTCTGCTATTGTAGATTTCATTCCTCGTAATTTGTGCCTCGTCGCTAATAAATATCCGCTGAAGAAAGCGTCTATAAGATAAAACCCATCTGCAAAAATTCTGTTGTGAATTCACATCTCTTGGATGTAAGCGATGAACAGTTTGTTTATGGAATGCTTTGATATTTTGAAAATTAAAAAAACTCTATTAAGTGGGACATTCAACCATGACTTATCTTTTTCGTACTGATTTCTGGGGTTTGATCTACTATGCTCAGGATATTTTGTTCCTCCAGAATATTCTACCTACTGATTTCTGAAGCATCTTTCATATTTTCGCCTAATAGCTCGTGCATTACCATTGCAAAACCCAGAATAAAACTGCATATTAGCATATGCTCTATTTGTGTATAAATGAGCATTTGCTTTCTCTCTTGATCACACTAAAAAGATTTTGATTCCAAACTCGAATGAATTTCATCAGGTACTTTTCTGACAGATCATTGATCAGAACCATTGAAGAACAGTTTCAAAATCATAAAGTAACATTTTTTTCTTTATGTGATTATCTTAGGTATTCTTGTTTATGAAATGCTTTAAAACTTTCTTGTTCAAGCATTTTCCAAACACTCTTAAGTTGGACATTCAAACAATGACTTAGCTTTATCGTACTGATTTCTGGGGTTTGCTCTACTTTGTTCAGGATATTTTGTTCCTCCAGAATATTCTACCTGCCGATTTCTGAAACATCGTTCATATTTTCGCCTAACAGCTCGTGCATTACCATTGCAAAATCCAGAATAAAACTGCATATTAGCATATATTCTATTTGTGTATGAATGAGGCTTTGCTTTTTCTCTTGATTACACTAAAAAGATTTTGATTCCAAACTCGAATGAATTTCATCAGGTACTTTTCTGACAGATCATTGATCAGAATCACTGAAGGATAGGTTCAGAATCATAAAGTAATATTCTTTCTGTATGTGATTACCTCAGATATTCTTGTTTATGAAACCTGGAGTTTTCCTCCAGTATTCTTTTTTGCTAGATTCTTCCCACCGTTTCAGTTCCTGTATTCTGTGCGGCTTGCTTAGACCGCAGTACGGATCAGGTTCGATGGTAGGGATTCCAGCAGCTGATCTAGCCAGTTTGTCAGCGGCTTCATTTTCTTGTATGCCTTCGTGGCCAGGCACTCACCATAGGAAAAGTTTGTTCCCCTCAGCAAGTTGCTTCAAGGATTGACGGCATTCCCAGACAGAGATGCTTCGGTAACTATGAGGGTTTAGAGCTTTAATCACTGCCTGACTGTCCATTAAAATGTAAATCTTTGCTTCTTTGAGTTTCCTTCGTAGCCCCTCTTGGCAGCACAGGTTTACAGCTAGTGTTTCTGCTTGCATGATTGTGGAAGGAGAGCCCAGAGGCACTGATGACGAGTACTTGGGTCCATATATGCCTGCTCTTGTTCCATCAATCGTTTTCGATCCGTCTGTGTACCAGATGTAGGATTTTTGGTCTAATTAATTTATTTTTCCCTTTCGGTCTTCTATGGTCACTTCGAAGGGTGTGTGAAAATCAAACTTAAACGGCATTATATCCCCAGGTTTCCCTTCATATCACCAGATAATAATTTTTTTGTGTCTTGGAGTTGTAATGCCGCCATCGACGTCTCTTTTTTCAATTTTATATGAAGAGAAGGGATATTTAGGATCACCTCCAGGGCAGTAGTCGGGGTGCTTCTCATAGAACGCCCACGCACGCTAACCACTGCAGTTTTTGCAGCTTGTTTTGCGTAGTTATTTTAGATGTTTTCGTCCACCATACGAACGATGCATATGTAATAATGGGTCTTATCTCCGCCGTATATAACCAGTAGGTTATTTTTGGCTGTAGCCCCCAGATCTTTCCGAAGAGTCTACGGCATGTCCATAGGCACGATATAGCCTTGAAAAGAGTTTTGTCAATGTGTAAGTTCCAGTTGAGTTTCTGATTTAGGGTTGACTCTAGATACTTAGCCTGTTCCTAAAGTTTCAGAGTATGTCGATTCAGCAAGGGGGGCTTCAAGTTCATTTTTCTACGTCTTGTGAATGGAATTAGAATGGTTTTGTCTGGATGGATGCTGAGCCGCTCTTCAGCACACCATTCATTTACGATGTTAAGGGCTTTTTGCTTCAGGTTCGATAAGATTCCATCATGCTTTCCCTTGATGATGATAACTAGATCATCCGCATAACCTTGTGCGTTAAAGTCACCGTTATTCTTTCGAAGAGGCCATCAACAACTACTGACCATAGTAGTGGCGATAGGACATCCCCTTGAAGACATTCTTGCACTGCTGACACCGATATTTCAGTGTCTCCAAAAGTGGCCGTTATGATCCGGCCCTTGAGCATTCCTTTGATCCATTTGATGATGGATGTTTGCACCATTGCTAATGGATGTACAGGAGGTATTGTCGAAGGCTCCTTTAATGTCTCCAAATAGAACTAATGTTATTTCTTTAGCCTCTAGTGCTCCTTCTACTTCTTTGATTAGATCGTTTAGGGCATCAATTGTAGGCTTTCCCGGTTGGTAGGCAAATAGTTGTTTTTTATGAAACTTCTCAAGTTGGTTGTCGAGAATTTTCTCTATTGACTTTAGGAGAAAGGAGGTTGAGCTTATCGGGCGATATGATTTAGGCTCATCTGGAGATCTCTTGCCCATTTTCGGTATAAAGAATCCTTTAACTTTCCTTCATGACTGGGGTATGTATCCCAGTGAGTAGCTGGCTTTGTATATAGCTCTCAGACATGGGGCTGTATATGTGTTGCTTCTTTGTAACATGACCGAATAGATTCCGTCCGCCCCTAGTGATTTGTAAGGTGTGAAGCTTTTGGTGGCCCACTCTACCCTATCTAGGGTGAATATTCAGCCCGCTAGATTTCTGCTTTCCCTACTGGAGCTATACTGTTCTAGCTCCTGTTGTTGGGTGCTATTGATGGAGAGTATTTTCGAGTAGAAGTGGATACTTAAAAGTACCCTCAAGCTTCCGCCGATGTCTCTAGGATACTCTCCTCCAGGCTCCTTAATAAGGCCAAGTGCATTCGAGTGGTCTTTTGCTAAAACCTTTTGAATTCGTGCAGCTGGGGCAAGATTATGGATCCCCCCGCAAAACGATTTCCATGATTCTCGTTTGGATTTCCTGAGTTCTTTGTTGTACTAAGTTAGAGCTTCTTGGTAGGCGTCCCATTCACCTGTTCTTTTCGCTCTATTGAATGCTTTTCTGGCTCTAGCTTTGAGTTGAGCAAGCTTCTTGTTCCACCAAGTCGTATCCCTTGAAAAGTGTTTTTTCCTCATTGGGCAGCTCTTCTCAAATGCTGATATTAGTTTTGGGATTAGGTGGATAGAAGCATTTCCAGTTCTTCTACTGTGGTTATGTTATATTCAAGACCATCCAGTTCAGACTTCAACCTCTCTTCAAAGAGATCCCAGTCCGCCCTTTTCGGTGCTCTATATTCCACTTAGACCTGTTATTCCCCCCTCCCCCTATTAATCCTGGGCTCTTGAATAGCCCTACTCTTATTTGCCTTGTTGTGGCCAATCTGCAGAGGGTGCTTGAAGCAGCCTTTGCATGATGCAGGTTGACCTGAAGGTATTCCAATTTGTTAGCCATAAGGATGGGATTTCCACACTGGCAGTTCCCTTGGAGCGGTGTGCTCTCAGTTACCCCCTCTAACTGCTTCGATGAGGTCGTCCCCTCCAGATTTTTCATTAGAATCCTCCATCTAGTTACAGTGAGGTCATTTTGGGCCTCAATTAGCACCAGGATTTTCTCGTTAGAGTAGACCTGGCTTCCTGGTAGGTACCCTATGAGGATTTCTGGATGAGACAGTTCTGCCTCATTCACCACTATGAGGCTAGCACTGGTCCAGAGTTTCAATTGCGACTCGATGCTATTTAGCCACTATGCAGTGGCCTCATCGGCGCACGTGAGTCCCAGCCATCTTGGTCTACTGCGGTATTGAACGAATTCAAGCTTCAGTTCCGCCTTCAATCCCTCTTCTTCCACTTTGTCCTGGATGAACTCCTCTAGGAACGTAATTTGGTCCTCAGTAAAGAGTTCACACGGGAAATTTTTATGCAGGATTCCTACTTTTATTCCAGCCACCGCTTGACTAAACGTAGCCTCCTGCATATTTTTTGGAGCAACGGATGCTTCGTTTTTGGGGCGTTTTTGCCCCCTTCCTTTTGGCGTACTGCCATCGGAGCGAGCTCTTCGTTCCCTTTTCTTGAGGATTTATTGGATGTAAGGCTTTAATTCTAGCCTCTGCTGATGTCATCCCCATCTTTATGAGGAATTTCATCCTCTTACGAGCAGCTCCGCCGAGTTTAATCCTGGGCTTCTGTTTGGGTGCCTTTGGATTTTCCCCTTCAGAGCTGCTTTCGAGTAAGGCGTTTTCAGTCTCGATGTCTGGCATTTTTTCCTGTTCCAGTTCTATAGGTTCTTCATCGCCTTTTGGACTTGGTTCTTTTGGGGCAGAACCTGCCCTTGTTTTTTTATTTTCATTACTCATCTTGTTCCCACGAGTAGTGGAGAAATAACGGTCACCTGCGGCAGAGCCCCGCATTACCGCAGTAAGGCTAAATTGAAACCGGAGGGCGCCTGGTATCCGGAGTTCGCATACAATTGACTAGTCCTTCCACTAGCCACGCAGCCATCGGCGTATGCTGTTTCACCTTGGCTTGGGAGAGTTTTCATTGTGCTCTCCATTCACTTAGTCTAGGCGGTTGAGCCGAGACCCCCGCCTGTCGTTGCTGACAGGTGTGGTATGGCGGTTTGGTGAGGCTGTTAAAAACCTCTCCATAACTGATATCGTTATACTCCGTGCAAGCCCTAAGCCTCAATACGACAGCCGGTCGGAGTGGATTCTTATTAGTTAAGTCTCATCCAGGACCTTTGCGGCATGGGTGACCCTGTCAGTAATAAATTACGGCCGGCATAGCTCCTGGGTTCATCAATAAGGCCCCCTCACCACGACAAGGTGAAAATCCCTGAGGGTGATGGTTAATGTATCAGAAATGCACTTTCTTCTGAATGAAATGCATTTAGCCCTACAAGGTATCTATAGGGTGCGCCAGAGAAAACCAAACAACGTTCTTTCCGTTATAACTTTCGCAATTTCAGAGCTAGATCATTCGTTCTTGCTTCATTGGAGAGCCAAAGGACTAGGTTTTTCAGAAATCGTATCTTAATTTCACTTCCGGTGAAATCCAATATGGCTGACTCATTCGAAAAGGAGCAAGTTTTCAAGATCGCTGGAACGATTTTTTTTCACTAAAAATTCGAATGGGGCATTCAGTCGATAATTCAGTCTTTTATGAACAATTTGAGATATTGATCTCAAAAATATTCCAAGAATCGGTAAAAGAGTAGCACGAAGAATTTTTTTCATTCTGATTTTCAGTTGGAATCGAAATATTTTTTCACCTCTTGGTGTTGGCACTCCTGAACTTGTTGTGTTCTTCATGGATGTTCTGGGAAGACAAAGAACCATTTTTTACTAAACCCAACCTTAAATTTGATTTCCGTTCGAATTCAAAATGGCCGACATCATCAAATATTAACAATTTTCCCCGCGCATTAAAAAAGCTTTTGCGGTCGTAATGAATCAACTGCTCTTCAATAACTAGATTGAACCTTTTCCATAATTTTGAGAGGTCGAACTCGAAACTTGATTCAAAATTGTGCCAATTGTCGTCAATAATGTTAAATGAGATAAAAAACACAAGGTTTAACTTTAATCTACACTTTATTGGAAAAAATTCGACGACGTTTCGCTGACACAGCAGCTTTATCAAGAATGAAAAACAGAATGAAGAGTATGGTATAATAAACAAATCGTAGAACAAGTTGGATGAATAACAGGAAAATCCACACCGAGCCATTGTACAGTTAGTATGAAAGGCAATAAAAACTAATTAAACAAGTTAAGTAGGGGTGAATAATTCACATCTACCTGTTCATTCAAAAGCTTGTCCGAATGTTTGTAGCTATTTATTTCTAATGCTTCTAGGAGATCTAATTTTGAACTTTTGATTTTATATGTAATATGTCAAAGTTTTATTGAATGAATGGTTTTCTTTTATTAGGTGGTTTGAATAATTTGAATCAGATTTATTTTTATCGAAGCTACGTTTATGTTCAGATGTTCTTATGCCAAAACTCCTATAGGTTCTACCGATATAAATTTTATCACAAGAACCGCAATTCAGTTTATAGATGCCTGATTTACTTGATTTTTCAACACGAGATTTATTATTTTTAATATGTTTACCTAAGTTATTAGAAGTTTTGAAAGTTATATTAAGATTTTGTTTGACGAGAAAGGATTTAATATTTGTACTTGCAGAACCGCAGAATGTTAAACTGTTGAATATTTTATAGTCTTTATGAATAGGATATACTTCATTTATTGCTTTCTGATACAGTTTTTACGAATGATTAGATCTATCATATCCGGATTATATGAATTATTAATGGCTATCTGTTTGATGATGTTTAACTCTTTATTATAATCTTCTATAATCTTCTACTGATAAAGGTAGATTGTTAACAATGGTTTTAACAAATGAGGATATGCGTTTCATTGAATGTTTATTTGTGCGAGGCAATACTGCTTGGCAAATATTACGCCAATTTCCAGCCCCTAATTACAAATGAAGTACAATCTATGGGGATAAATTTTGGACAACAGGATAATTAGGAAGAAGATCAGGATAACTGTTTCCCAAATATCTCAGAGATGCCAACTGTTAAAAACATCTGAAGTCAGCCATTTTGAATTCGAACGGAAATCAAATTTTAGGTTGGTTTTAGGAAAATATGGTTTTTTGTCTCCTTAGAACATCTATGAAAAACACAACAACTTCAGGGTTGCAAACGTCATGAGGTGACAAAAATATTTCGATTTCAGCTGAAAATCAGAATGAAAAAATTCTTCACGCTACTTTTTCACTAATTCTTGGAATATTTTTAAGATAAATATGTCAAATTGTTCAGAAAAGACTGAATTATCGACTGAATGCCCCATTCGAATTTTTTAGTGAAAAAAAAACGTTCCAGCGATTTTGAAATATTGCTCATTTTCGATGAGTCAGCCATATTGGACTTCAACGGAAGTGAAATTTTGATACAATTTCTGAAAAACCTAGTTCTTTGGCTTTGCAATGAAGTAAGAACGAATGATCTAGCTCTAAAATTGCGAAAGTTATAACGGAAAAAAATTGTCCTGTTTTCTCAGGCGCACCCTATTTAATAATTTATGACATGAAAACTGCAGGCCATCATATTTTCATTGTTGATTTTATTGAAAAAAAATGGTGCCATGATTTTTGTGTTGAACTGCTATAAATCATAGCACCGGAGAACAAAAAATAAAATTCAGTTTATTGTTATACATGTATATAATCCGTTTTCCGAAAATAGTTTGAGCTGATTATGTCTCTGACATTTGATTTTTCTTCATGAGTCGATTTAGTAAGACGAGTTTAATAAATGTGTAACATTTCAGCAATTGTGGTATACGGGTTATCGAGTTATAAATTATTAAACAAATGAGCAAAAATAACAAATGACCCTGTATCTTGGAAACCCGGACACTTTGATAACTTTCATACACCAATTCTGCAATGAAAGATGTTGAAAAATGAAATGAAGACATTTTTAGTAATGAGACTGACCTAGGATCAGATGAGGCGAGTGATATTTCTGAAGGTAACGACTGTGAATGCTTGACTATATCACAACAAAAAATTTCTCAGTCCGAAGCTATTGCAGCTAACAAAATTGTTTCACAATGGACTGAATAAGAAAATGTTAATGTCAGTGACATGATGAGTTGAAAATGTTTTCAAGAAATACCATTGCAAATTAGCACAAAAAAATTAAACTATACTTCCAATAATTTTTCAATCACTGTATATCTATGTATCAAAGTGGATGACTATATGACTGAACATCCTTAATAAGAATTGAAGAATATGTCAATGTCTATTTTTATTTGATTCATACTTTCATTGGTCTAAACACGTCAGAGGTGCGAACAGCCCCCAATCAAGAAAAAGAATCAATAACTGCTAAACTATTAGTTTCTGGACAAAAAGCAGGAACTGGTCAATTTTTGTCTGAAGGACAAACACACGGTGATTTTATTTTACATCAACCCCTTAAGAAGGGGTGCACAAAACTCTATTATTTGAATAGGAAACATAGGTCGAGTGAAACCTCATTGGAAAGCTCTTTTGATTCTCAACACAAATGTGTAATAATTTTTGAGTTTTGACATATTCGGAAGAAGATACAGGCTGGTTCGTCAAAAGACGAGTTATTTTCAGTGATCGCCAAATCTGTCGATTTCGAATGAACATTCACCGAAATACTGTTGTATTTTGGGGAAAATTTTTCTAATCAGTGGTGCCTTATTACACCCCCTCAGAAGAGGATGTCAACCACTCAAATCTTCGAATTGAGTATATATAACTCATTGGACAGGTATTCAGAATTATCTGATTACAGTGAACGAATTTTCAAATCCGATTACATATTTCATTGAGGATACATGGTGGATCATGGAGAAATTCGTACAAAGTATAAGAGCCTCTTCATAAAGAAGCGATGATCGCTCTGTGTCATCAGTTGAATCGTAAAAAATGTTCCCCATCGGACTGATGGAACGCAGACATGCATACGCAACCGATCGTCGTATGTGAAAAGCTTCTAACTGCATGGTATCCAAGAAATGAAACGAACTCAAGTGAAGTTCTCGTTACAGAAAAATATTAATCCGAAATCACACATGTGTAATGCAGTTTTCTCAACAACAAATGCGGCAGTTTTTCTTTTTTTCCAGATTGCTTGTATCTGGTGAATGAAATTCGAATTAGTTGGTTTATTTGTCTAGCTGCTCTTCACAGTCACGGGTTGGATCCATACCAGTATAATGGTTTATTCAATAGCTGAAAGACTAGCAATTATTGAAGTTTTTTTCATCAATAATACTTGTGCAAATATGGCAGCTGCTATTTTCAATTAACGCCATGACGACAAACATGTAGGTGCCAAGTACATTTTGGAGTTGGTGGAACAAACAATACAAATTCTATCCGTATGAAATGAAGATAGTCCAGGAATTGAATGAGGATGACTTTGACAGCAGAGTGCAATTCTGTGAAATAATAAGTGAGCGAATCGCAAACAATCCCCACTTTGTCTACAATATTTGCTTATCGGATAAATGTACTTTTTTTTGAGTGGCACTTCAAATCGTCGAAACTGCCAGTCCTGGTCGGACTCTAATCCTAATATATTTCGTGGAGTACATACCCAATATCCTGAAAAATTGAATGTTTGGGTTGGCCTCTATAGGAATCGTCTGATTGGGCAATCTTACCAGGAAATCTGACGGGAGAAATGTATCTCCAACTTTTTGGTGCGCAACTAAGTTCTCGCTGTTTGTCAATAGATGGCTCCAGCAGTAAGTGCTGGTCGATTTTTACATATCGAGAACGTCTTGAACAAAGCTTAGACATATGGTAAACAAACCACTGTGACAGATTAGTGGTTTTGTTTTTGCATCATATACTTTTAGTTGTGAGAAAATGTCTTTCATTCGAAGAAAACGTCGGTTGAAGCTCATAGAGAGCTCCAAAAAGTTTACGGAGATGCTGCTCTAAGTAAAACAACGTGCAGGGATTGGTTCCGTCACTTCAAAAACGATGATTTCGATGTGGATGACCGTCTTCGTGAAGAAAGGCCAAAAATTTTCGAAGACGCTGAATTGGAGGCATTGCTCAATGAGTCTCCGTGCCAATAGCAAAAAGAGTTTGCTTCAGCCTTAGGAGTTACTCGCCAGAACATTTACAAGCGATTGCATGCGTTGAGAATGATTCAACATCAAGAAACTTGGGTTCCTTATGATTTGAATCCAAGAGATGTTGAACGTCGTTTTTTCGCCTGTGAAAACCTGCTCCAGGGTTTTCTTCATCGCATCGCAACGGGCGATGAAAAATGGATTCATTACAGCAATCCAAAAAAAAAAAACTTGGGGACTTCCCGGTCATGCTTCTACGTCATCGCCTCAGCTGAATATTCACGCTGCGAAAGTTATGCTGTGTATTTGGTGGGACCAAGTCGGTGTTATTTATTATGAGCTGTTGACACCGAACGAAACCATCACTGGGGAACGGTATCGAACTCAATTGATGCGATTGAGTAAGGCACTGCACGAAAAACGGCCACAATACCAGCAGAGTCACGAAAAAATAATTCTGCTGTATGACAACGCTCGGCCTCACGTTGCCAAACCCGATAGAATCCACTCGTAACCGCTCAAATGGGAAGTCCTACCCCACCCGTCATATTCCCCAGATTGTGCACTAAGTGATTATTACTTGTTCCGTTGGATGGCACATGCTCTGGCTGAGCAGTAGTTCTGCTCATATGAAGAGCTCGAAAAATGGCTTGATTCGTGGATAGACTCAAAGAAGAATACTTCTACCGTCACAGTATTCGAGCTCTGCCAGAAAGATGGAAAAAAGTTGTAGCTAGCGATGGGCATATTTTGAATGATTCATTTGTAATCATTTTTCACAATAAAGTTGTATTTTCATAAAAAAAAACAGCGACAACTTAGTTGCGGAACTAATACTTGAAGAACTAATCAATCCTGCCATAATTGAAAATGATCCTAGCTATTTAGAAGAGGATGTTGTGTTTCAGCAGGATGGTGTCCCCCCACATTTTGCACTTCCTGTTCGGCAATATCTAGATCGAGAATTTCCTGATCTATGGATCGGTAGAAGAGGCCCTACAGATTGGTCCCCACGTTCTTCCAACTTGTCACCATTGGAGTTTTTTATGGGGCAACTTAAAGAGTCAAATTTATAAAACTGATCCAGATTTGGTAGATTTACGACAACGGATTTTAGTCGAGTGTAATCTGAAATGCTACGTAAGTCCGGGATCGTTTCGAGCAAAATCTGTATCTGTGTTTGGAAGTTGGCGGCGAACACTTTGAACATTTGTTCGATTGATACCGAGTTGACCTATAAAAGGTATCAGGTATAATAAATTCAATTTTTCTTTATTTCAATTTTTCCCTACTCACCAACATGCATAGGTAATTCTATGAATAAGCTCTATTATTTGAAAACCAAACACTGTATCGCTCTCTATTAATTCACCCTGTATCTTCATCACAATGCAGATGAAGCAAAAATTTCTACAATATTCTAGAAATTCTAAAACCTTTCTAATGAGTTATTATGCGAACTGACTGATCAATTAGAGATTTGAGGGGTTGACACCCCCATCAGAGGGTGTGCAGTGGAAGCCCCACTGATTAAAAAGATATTTTCCCCCAAAATACAACAGTATTTCGGTGAAAATAACTCGCCTTTTGACGAACCAGTCTGAATCTCCTTCTGAATATGTCAAAACTCAAAAATTAGTACACATTTATGTTGAGAATCAAAACAGCTTTCCAATGAGGTATCACTCAACCTATCTTCCCTATTCAAAAAATTGAGTTTTGTGCATCCCTGCTTAGATTATGTCCCCCTTCAGACAAAAATTGACCTCTTTCTGCTTTTTGTCCAAAAACAAATAGTTTAGCAGTTATTGAGTTTTAGTTGCTCCACCCGGTATAATGAAACTTAAAACATCATAAATCAATACCTTGTGTTCATTCGGTTTATAAAATCGCAAATAATTTTATAAATGACTGAAATATCCCGTGATTATATTGTGATCCTACATAAAATACGAAGTTCAAATAAATATAGAAAAACATCCGGAATCCAAACGAAGCTTACGTTATACAGTATCGAGTTACTCCTGCATCAGTTTATTGCACTCAATATTATCATCATAAAGGTGAATGATATTTTGATGATTTTTAATAAAAATTTCTTTCGTGGAATAATCGAGAGGAACGACTGATACATCATTCAGAACGATCGTTCAACTTCACAACAAAATGAGAAATGTTTTACAGAATATTCAAATTACAGATGCGCATGTTATCAAAGCAATATCACAAGTTCTGTTGGTGTCAGACAAAACACTGACCTGGGTCACCATTCACGTTTAGAAATGCTTAATGGAAATATTTTCGTGATTTGTTTTTTTTTCCATTCGAATCTGTAAACTAAACATATTTCCAGTCTTATTGCCAAAATAAACACTGGAAAAGTACTGTTCGATCAGGAACAAACATATTATTTTTCATTTATTTATCAAGATTAATTTTTCAAGTGTTAATTCTTATTGCGCATACCAAATTTTTAGGCATTTGACACTCTGAGCTCTGCTTAGCTACAATCAGCTAATTATATACTAGGATGTATTGAAAAATTCTTAGCCGTCTGTAAAAGCGAACAAAATTTGAAATTGAAAGTATTTGATGATTCATCATACTCTCCTGTATACATTTATTACAACAACCTGAATTGTCTTTAAACCTTTTGAAAAGAAATTTCTGTAAACCAGACCTCCATTGATTTTGTCATTTCTTCCTTGGAAGAAAATTTATAACCGTTTGACTTTAAAGTTAAAGGGTGAAGGGATGATACTCGGACGGATCGTTAAATTGAGTTAATAATGGGGGTTTTGGAGTAATTCGAATCCTAAATCGATATTTTTGGTAAAGCAATATGTTATTTGTTTCCCGGAAATAAATCATCTTAGAGAATTTTTCGCGTTTTCTCTCCATAATTTTATCTGGAAGAATGTGCAGTACTGCCGAATAGTAATTCCCATTTATTCTTCTATCCAGAAAATGAAGACATATAAGGGTGATTCTCACGAACAGTGAATCTTTTTAGTTCACTCCGCTTAAAAATGTGAAAAAAATTTTCAAACCAACTCTTTACATCAGTAAGCTTCATTTATCTATTTTTACTGAAATGCGACATCATTATACTCTTCTTGTTATACGGAATTACAGATTTTTTCGGAAAACATCAGAGAATTTTACCTCTGTGAATGTTCCTTCTGCGTGTTTCGAAATTTCATTTTCATCAGTTTGTGAACTGATGTGATAATTAATAAATAATAGGTATTCTATGGAGAAGTAAAGGTAAATATGTGCATCTGTCACTAAAATACGGAATGAATCACATTTCATTTTCAAAAAAGGTGAAAAGTAGTTCCTAGAAACAGATTTCAATTCCGTGAAGCTTAACTCATTTCAGCTTTTCGTCTGTAGATGGCGAAAGCATTTGCTCATTCGGTGATTTCTTTGAAGAGCATTTCCCGCCCTTTTATTCTGTTTCCAAAACGAGTTGAGGTTCGGATCTCACATGGTGAGGAGGAGTTTGTGAGCGAATCAAATTCGTGTTGCGGTTTCGACAGTGCATCTTGAGGATATCACTTTCGTGAAGGAAAATAAAAAGGAAAGGACCAATTCTGCATACAAGATGCTTATCAAATTCGATAGATATTTATTTTATTTCATTGTATTCATAGTATCAGTCCTTCAAGATATTATAAAGATCAGGTACTCACGAAAAACATTCGATATCTTGACTTCCGTGATGCTCAACTCCGTGAAAGCAAATATTCACGGAGTTGAAAGATGATTCATGGAGGTGACAATTTTTTCTCTCTGAGAGATAAGAACATGTTCAATACTTTTTTCAGCTATAGACAATAAAAAAAAGAAGGTAAATCATGAGAAACAAAAAAATCTGCAGAGAGAAGCTATGCGGAGACTTCGACAAAAAAGAAAAGACGATCCAGCAATTTATGATGAGGAGAAGCGCAAAGAAAGAATGTGATACTACAAACGAAAAGAAGAAGGTAAAATTAAAACCATTGATCTAATATCGGAAAGAGAAAAAAGAAATCAAAGAAAAGAACGGATATTAAGACACAAGGTATAAAACGAAAGAAAAAGGGAAATGAAAAAATTGGAAGATAGATTATGAAATGATTCACCGCCCGCTACACCTACACCCTATCAACAAGTACAAAAAGTGCCTTGTCGTAATCATGAGGATGGTAGAGCCAGACAAGTGAGACTACGGAAAAATAAAAATATCGAAATCCTAAAGAGAGAAAATTCAGAATTGGAAGAGAAACTGAAAAAAGAAAGCGTAAAAAAAACAAAAATAGAATGAGATTGAAGAGGATACATATGCAGGGGTAGACAGATAGGAAAAAGAATTCCCCAACAAACAACGTTGTATCTTTAGTGAAAGGGCAGAATGTTACACATGAGGTGAAGAAAAAACTGTCATTTTCGGTGGTTATGCAAAAACAGCTGAAAATTATCGGAGTTTGAAAAAGCCAAAAGAGAAACAACAATTTTGGACATTTATCAGTGGTAATGTTGTGAAGAAATACAAGAAGATGAAATTACTGAAAGCTATTACTTCGTCATTCATATCTGAAAACAACAACTACAGGAAAGTGAAGCCTTACAAAAATGTAGGAAAACAGATCATAGAGTTTTTAGAGAGAGATGAGTCGAGTAGGCTCTGTCCTGTAAAAAGCATCTTTGTAAAGAAAAATGATATCAGGAAAAAAAAGAGTCCTCAATGAAACTTTAGAATTGTTTTGTTCCCAGAGATGAATGTTTCGAGAGGAAATGTGAAGATTGTAAAGATAGAGAAATAACACCGAATAGCTTCAATTTTACAGACTCTCTTGTCTACGAAAAATGGGGCTCAAAACGTGTTAAAATAATAGTTAAATGTATTGAAAAAGTAAAAGTGTGGATGAAAACAATTAAAGGGAAGGTCGTGACTACTAAAGGGGAAACTCTTTCACTTTTGAGAAACTCATTGAAACCATTCCTTTTACTAGTACAAAACATAAACCACCAGTACAAAGAAATACAAAGAGTCAAAAAGATACTTGGAAAAGAGGAAGTATTGATCTACATGGATTTTTCGGAGAATTATTCCTGTACCCGTACTAGAAGACATGGAAAGAACTTGAGAAATGTCCATTTTTCAAGTGATGGATCTTCGAATCAATACCGTAATCGTGAAATGTTCCACCTTGTCGCAAACTTCATATCTGTAAAATTCCAAATAAACACCATATGATGGCACTTTAGTGAAAAAGGCCATGGAAAAGGTGCTCCAGATGGGGTTGGAGGTGTAGTTAAGCGCACAGCTGACGCTCTTGTAGCTAGAGGAAGTGATATTCCTGACTCAGAAAGTTGTATAAGCTTTGCGCAATATAATTGTAAAGGTATAAATGTTATATATAAAATACAACTAACAGAGCCTGTACTGGAAAAAATCCAATCATATAACCATCGAACCTGCCAAATCTCAAAGGTATAATGCAGAGCCATGAAATCACGTGGGCTGAGGAGAATTCTTTGATGGATATTCACAAGTTATCCTGCTTTAATTGTGCCACAACCTCTAAATGTAATCTTTATATTCTAAATCTTTACTATATTGAGCAACGTTTATTTTTTAATTTTTGTATTCAATTTAATTAATCACCATAAAACTTCAGAATTAGACTTGTGCTTTCTCCTTAACCATTATTTTTAGCTAATCAACTCCAGTTGCATTCAAGACTGGAACCAAAAGAATATGTAGTGGTGCAGTTTTGTGGAAAGTAATCACATATTATGTTGAAGTAATTGAGGCGAATTTTTCTGATGAGTTCCTAGATGATGCAGATTTGAGTTTGTTTCACAACTTATCTTGATGATACTATTCATATTCTCAGGCAGAAGCATGCCAGTTCCTTTAATTTTTTCATTATTTATTTTTCCATTAGTGAGTGATTTTATCAGAGTTGTTGAAGACTTGATTTTTTATTATGTTCAGTATCAATGCATTAACTATATTTAGACCAGGGTTGTGTTGTAATACTTTATATTCAAAAAGTTGACCCATTTTGATGATGAAATACCTAATACAAAATACATGTTTTCAGGAATAAAATCAATTTTCTTGGGATTAAGTAAGTCATATTCAAGTTTACAAAAGCATAAAAATGAGATCTCAAAAAATTAAACTTTATTTAACGCGCTTAATTCCTTTCAATTCTTGATATTTATCGATTACTATCCACTCCGTGAATATGTTATCCACTCCGTGAATGATGCGTTATGAAAATCCGCATTTTTTCGAGGAAAAAAGACTAAAGTGCTCAAACAATAGATTCACAATACACTAAAACGCAATGTCTATAGATTGTATAAAAATTCAATTCTCAAAATCTTATGGTCCTTTGAATCTCTTTCGTGAGAATCACCCATAAAGAGACATCGCTGGCAGCGTTTCTTTAATAACACGCTGCCAGAATCAGTATTATCGCATCCTGGAAAGTAAAAACAAAACAAAGCACAGTGGTCTCAAATAACAACCTGCATGTTATGTCGTCATATTTTCTCTAATGCGTCTTTATTAGCCATAGAACCTGAGCGCTTAGAAATGATCAAGGTTGTGTTATTAGCCATTTTGTATTTTGCATTAAAAGTGACAACATTATAAATGTGCTAATTACCGTTCTTAGTCAAGGAATTTAAGGTGAGAATTGTATTTGCAAATATCTACAAAATAGTATTTTGGTGATTACTCTTCTGCAATCGAATTTTCCAATTGAAGGTATAAATTTCATATTTTGACTATATTTTTACATCACTACATTATACAGCATGGCAAATACAGGGTCAAGAACAAAGCTGGCAATATTTTCTTATTTCTTCACATAATATTTGTCTATGTTTAAGCTTCTAACTTACTTCCCTCGAGATCCCTTGAATGAAATTAGTGTCAAAATGTTTTTCAACATTTCTAGTTTGAATGCAATAATATTTTATCTGCCATTAGCTGCGTTTGAAAGTATGAATAACGTACATATTTCAATTCCATTTTTGAGATAATGTATAATTCTTTGAAAAAGTACCGGGAAAAGATAATTCAAAACATCTGCTTGAAACGATTGCCAAAATCTTTGTTGTTGCTAAGTTGGCTCAGCTGTTTTATATATTAACGCCGAGATTGCACGCGATTTGTCATTCAGTTTGTTTACAGTGCTCGAATTTTTCAGTTCTCACAAGTCTGTTTTCTGATTTTTATCATGTATAAAAATATCGAGCACTAGTCGGCATCTTCAACTGAAGTTAGCATCGATGAAGTAAACGTAAACCGAAAAAACCATGTCAAAGTCGATCAAAAGTCAAGGTAATGTTGACTGTTTTCGAATGATTTTGGCATCTCTCCTATATAATTGATATTTTAATAAGCCCAGGTACGTTCAGAGCATTTCTCGCTAAAAAAAAGAGATTCAGTCGAAATTAAGGGAATGTTCAGGTTCGATAATTGATAAACTGCTTAGTTGAAGAAGTGGCAACTCTTATGATGGCAATACTTCCTGAATTTTTTTTAATTCATCTATTTCAGCTAAAATAACAAGTTCATATCACAATTCAAACGAAGGTATGATCATTTACTTCAATCTTTATCGTCAGGCTATAGTATCAATAAAGATAATTTCAAAAATTACACTTTATTTTCGACATATAACATATTTTCAATAAGGGATTTTTTTGAGGAGGCTGCCGAATCCACAAGCAAAAATATTGAATTGTTGAGGCGAGACAACACAAGGAAAATGTCAAGAGTTTCAATTAACACTTACAATACTGACCCCTTCATATCCTTGAGAAAATTACCATTCAAACAGAACTCTGTGTTACCGAAAGAAGCGTTAGAAATGCTCAACGTAGATATAGATGGATAAATTTGTTATTTTCATTATGTCAAGAGGAGTTTCTGATAATTTATTTGTATGTCAATTAAGTAATATACACTCCCCACAAAAACGTTTGCATCACCCTACTTTTATGACAATACTATATAAACTTTTAGGTTGGTCATTCAAGAGTCGATTAGTAACAGAATTTTGGATGTACTCTTGAGTCACTGAGTTCCAAATTTCAGGAAGCAGATTTTCTAGTTGTTGTAGTGTTCTACAAGGCATCCACGTTGCTGAATTTGCCACTCCATGTTGGCCGTTCAAGTCGGGACTGCTGGCTGGCCATCTCAAAATATCAATTTCGGCGTTTTGCAGAAATTCTGTAACTATTCTAGCTGCATGAGGCCGAGCATTATCATGCATATAAATGAAGTTTTTGCCAATCAATGGGCCAAAAGGTACACCATGGGTTTTAAGGATATCTGCGATGTATCTGGCCTCTGTCATTCTTCCATTATCCACTAGTACTAACTCAGTTCGACCATGGCAAGAAATGCCTCCCCACACCATTACTGCGCCCCCTCCGAAGTTTTCGGTTTGCCGGATATTGCTGATACCGTTCCCCAGGTCGTCTGTATACAGACATGAGTCTATCATTTGATACTAGACAGAACCTGGACTCTTCGGAAAAGAGAACATTTAACCATTCTGGAATACCCCAATTTGCATGTTTCTTCGTAAACTAAAGTCTTGCAACTCGATGCTGGTGAGACGCGGGCCGGTAGAAGTCACCCTTGGTCTGATATCGTCTTCTCTGAGCTTGTTCCTAACAGTTTTCAATGAAATATGCACATTTCTGGAAAGTGATTTCTTCCCTGTCCGGCCTTCTTCCATGTTTCCCTGTTACGTGGTACCGATTAATTGCTCTTGAAATAGTGCTTAGGTTAACATTCAACAAGTTAGCCACGTAACGTTGGCTTCGCGCCTCCTCTAGAAGTGTTACAATTCTTACCACTTCATGATCTCTCAAATAGCGTCCAGGACGTTCAGAAGCCATTACAATAAATTCAAAGATTCGAAAATCAAAAAGAAACACAGAAAACTTGCATTAATTTAGCGTGAAAATTGAAGAGAAATTGAATGAATACTGATACTCAAATAAACTAATTCTTGTTTCATACGTGTTTGGGGTCATGTGGAAACAAATGTTACTACATAGATAAGATTTTTCCCCCTCATATGTCCAAAAACATATGTTGACAAAGAAACTCCGATCGAGCTGCTTAATCGATTGTGGAATTCGGAATACCAGGTGATGCGACAATTTTTGTGGTGTGTGTATTATTTTCATTGGGATATGAAAACCCTAATTTAATTTTGTTTGTATTTGTTAACAGAGTAGAAATAGATTTGTGATAATTATGAAAATGTTAAACTTATCCCTTTGACGTGACAACATCTTATAATTCGATGGAGTTGGCTGCACGCACGAAAAAACATGACTTATGCGGCCTTACCTCACTCTGAGGCGTTCCATTTAAGGCTTGAAGTGCAAGCCAGAGCGCGGAACGAGCGACAAAGAGGCACAATCGGCCTCCGCGTTCGGCATAGTTCGACATCTGTCTCTCTCCTACTTAAGTGAGCTATGCGTCCGCGTGCACAGCTGCTATACAATAATACGTTTACATGTTTTTCGTCAAGTATGAAGTGCAGTAAAAAGTGAATGTGGTGTCAATTGTTTATAGCGACGATAACACTCCCTTTCATTTCCTACTTTTCCTATCATCGTCCTATTCTCAACAGAATAACACAAATTGTAAGAAATTAAATATCACACAAGTTTAAAAGTTGTGTATAAAAGTTGTAAAACAATTGCTCAAAGCACATTCATACTTGAAAAAACAACGTACATTGTAAAAAAAATAAAAAATTGAAATAATTGTATTTATGCATACAAATAAATGTAACTTGATCAATTCAATTGTGATTTCCATTTACCTCCTCTATATTCATACAAAATATCTATCTAACAAATTAAATCGAAATTTTCTTATGAAAAATGCAACCATTCCATGAGTATTTTCTTATGACGTTGTCACGTTGACCTATCAAACCGACTTTACAGACAACCGATTTTGTTAAGTTTTATTTTAGTTTTGTTAGGAGGAAAGTTTGCAACGGAATTTAAACAACGCCTTGGAACAAGATTATAGCGTCCTCGTATCTATCTATCTATCATCTCACTGTGGAGCGTTGAGGTCCAAGCCTGTGCAGATGTTGTTTATATAACGGTTGGAAGGAAATCAGAGACAACGACATTAGAAGTCCTTCAGAAGGTACTGAACACTATATATGTCTCTAAGTTCTCAAAAAGTGTTTATAATTCATCAGAAAAAAGAAGTTGGATAAATTTAAATCACCAACTATCAGAGGTGAAACCATCAAGGTCACGATCGAGTTAATGAAATCTAGGGGTAATCACTTCTGGAACGCTCGCATTGAAAAGTTTGTCACAAAACTATCCTTCTGGATCTATAGATAAATCTTCGGGAAAACATGGGGGTCAACTCAAAGCAGATATACTGGCTATATACTATGGTCATTAAATCAGAGATCACGTATGACTCCGTGTGGCGAAGAGAAAGTCAACAGGCAATTAGCCAAATCACATGCTTCCAGAAACAGATTTGCCTGGCTATTGAAGGGACATTCCCTACAAATCCAATCTCTGCCAAGAAAGACCATTTTAATCATCCTTTTCTACAACTATTACTGCAGAGAAAAGGAGAGAAATGGTTTGATCATACTTTATACAAAACGGCGAGAAACTTGCCGAATGCTATAATGATGAGAGCTCAGAATTGCTGACTGATGTACTGTCACACAATATTCTGGTCCCGTCCTCAGACATTTTGTCTGACGGCTTTCAGTATCCATCCCCAAAAAATAAGAGTGATCCCGACAATTTGGTACCACCTTGAAGTTCAATCTGAGCCTGTTTATCGATGGTTCCAAAACTTCTAAAAGCACAGGATCAGAAACTTATAACTACAATCCTAGCATCATCACGTTATTGTGACTGAAGTTTTATGCGACCATATACCGAGTAGGACTATATGCCATTAACACCGCCAGTCACCTGCTGATAGAACGACGTTTCCGGCACTGTAACATTAGGATATTTATTGATAGTAAAGCAGCTTTAAGATTTCCTGATTTGAATTGTTAATACTCATAACGCTATGTAATTACTAATTAATCCAGATAGAATTGGAGTGAAAACATTATCACCCCTCTTTAGATAACAAGTCATTCGGGATGCTCAGGTAACGAATAGGAAGATAGACTGGCACAAATTGGGGCCTCATTTCCTCTGGTGAGACCAAAATCTGGTTTAGGTATCCCACTTGAAACTGCCAACGGGAAATAACGGACAGTTAAACTCATCTTGATTTAGATAGATCACCACAGATTTAAAGATTCATCAAATTCATGTCAAAGCATAATACCATCCTCTTACTAGGATTAGGGAAAGCAAAGCAAAGCAGTATCCTTACGAGTCCATGCAGGCACACATGCATGAAATTGACTTGCCGATGAGGACGAATGCAGACTTCGCTCAAAAGATGGAAAAGCTCATGGTTCTTCTTCACTGGTCATCGATCAGGAGTACATAGGTTCAAAATTTTCAGCAAGATTACTCATTCTATTCGATATACCCGTAAACATAATATACAAAATAAATACAATGAAAAATATTGATGCTTGGCGACGAGATTTTGGGTCATTATTATTTCCACAACAGGTGTTATTCCTAAAATCTTCACAAAAGTATTGAGATTTTGGGTCTTCGAACCAAATGATCTGACTTTTATCTCTGAACAGGATAGTTAACTTTTTTTAAGGAATTTTACTTAATAATTGCGATTCGTAACGCGTTTCACTACACAGTAGCTTCTTCAGACGAATGATTACAAAACTGGACTGTTCAAGGTATTATAATCATAGCGGGATGTTAATCAATCTATGAATAAAACTATTGAATGCTGACATTTTATGTTGATATGGATGACACGACGAGTTATGTATTATAATATCTGTATGTGACGGCTGTGTGTGGTATACCACTATACCACCTAATTCCAAACTTATTTCTTTCGATGTTAAGAATCTATTTCCCAACATTCCTCCAAAAGATACGTATTACTTAGTTGAAGAATTATTAGAAAGGAATCATGTCAATACTATCATTAAATCAGATATTCTTTCATTATTAAAAATTTGGGCGGCACACAATAGACCGCTACTATTACAGATATTATAATGCATAACTCGTATCCATATCAACATAAAATATATATATTCATATATATATCATAACAACGAACTATATTAAACAAATAACCAAAAATATAAAACACAGTACTTGTTTTTTATTATTGATAATTGAATTTTACCAAGTGATATAAATGTATATATATTGATATATATAACATAAAGTTATCCTAATATAATTATTCCAGGATATGTTTTGATTATAATCATTGCCTGGCAATGGTATTAATTACCGGGTGGTGGATTTATATTTTTCATGAAATCAGTTTGATTGCATGAACAGATATATGGGCAACTCGTCAGGTAAAACCCTCTATATATATATATATATATATATATATATATATATATATATATATATATATATATATATATATATAATATTGAAACCATTGGGGTACAATTGAGGGTTGATAATTTGGGGTACTGTAAAAATTATAATAATAATAATAATGGTGGTACAAACGAAAACAAGAATTGAAAAAAAAAGAATAATTGAAAACATTCTTCCTTCACGTTTTGAAGAAATGATGTTGTTTCATGTTCGATACAATTGCTTAGATTAGATTAGGTTAGATTTTTTGATCTAAGGGCGAATACAGTCTTCGGCCTTTAACCGATTTGTGCTTCTGTTTTTAATCGAAGTTCAAGAATTGCTTCTGTCAAGCTTGAAGGTTCTTCTGGTATCTTAGCAATTTCACATTTGAAAGGATCTACAATCCTACTGATAGTACGTGTATCAAGATCTGGAAAGTAATCTGAAAACCACTCTCAGAGTCTGATAAAATGTCTTACAACTGTATCCTTAATGTCAGCAAAAGTAATATTTTCGCAATCTTCTTAAAACAAAGTTAACCTTGACAAAGAAGCTATCTTGTTCTGTTCTACTTTCTGTCCCCAATATTGCAGCTTTAATCCAAACGCTGACACTATTTCTCTCGCTGAAATGATATTAATAATCTTTTCTTGGAATTCTTCGTTTAATATCATATATTTATACCCTCAAAAATGTCTGCTAAATATGCGAGATATGCAACCTAGGAGGAGTTTTCAAACTTATCTGCGAGAATATTTTTTTGATCAACCATAAGAATTTCGACTTCAGTTTTGAGAGTTCATACTCAATTTAGTACATTTTCGGGAGAGAGCCACCTCACTTCTGTATAATAAAGTAGGTTCGTATATTCAACTTCAACGTCCTCATAATTCACGAAATAGCCGCGTGTTTAGGGCATGTCCCTTGATAAAATTTTGATGAAATCATGCATGACGGCTTCCAGTGTAGGTTCTAAATATTTGACCATATGGTCCTGGCGATGGATCATACAGTAAGTAACTTCAATATTTAGGTTATTTTTTTTTCATGAAAGCCAAAAACCATTAGCATGATCCAGCATAGCTGGAACTCCATCCAAAGATACAAAAATACAGTTTTCGCATTTTAAACTTTGCGCATTGAAGTATTCATTTACTTTATCGTAGACATCAATTCCACGAGATCTCAACTCGAGAGGAGAACAAAACAGTAATTCCTCTTCAAAATTATCTGGACCTTTGTAGACACATATACCATTAGCGGTCAATTGCTACTAAAATCAGTTGCCTCATTAAGCTGAATAGCAAAATATTTAGCCTGTTTTGATGCAAAAATAACGTATTCCTTCACATTTTCTGCTGATATAGAAATTCGTTCTTTCACAATTCTCGCAGACAAGGGCACTGAATTAAGTTTCTTTGCTTCTTTTTGACCACACATAATCTCTGCAATTTTTACAGCAGCTGGTTTAACCATATCTTCACCATTAGTGTATGGTTTCTTATTTCGAGCAATCAACCAGGCTACTTCAAAGCTAGCCTTTGATGCTGAACGCTGATCTAATGTACTAAACAAGTTGCTATTCAATCGTTGTCTTTTAACAGATATTTCTAATTTAATTGAGGAGGTCGTTACTTGATGAAAATCGATATACATATTTTCAATGAAATAAAACTAAAAAGTATTTAGATTTTCATTGAGAAGATTGAGTAAAGGAGAAGGATTTAGATCTAATTGACTATTAAGTAACCTACCTGAATTCTTTTCTTTGTTGATCTCTAAAATTTCCAATAGATTGAGTTTTTGTCTATTATTTTCATTGTGTAAAATTTTGAAATTATCATTAAAGTTATGGTTTTCTTCGAGTAAGTGATTAGAATAATGGGAATCTGATTTATGATAATTAAAACTACGTTTGTGCTCGGATAATCTAACTTTGAAATTTCTGAAAGATCTACCAATATAAATTTTATTACAATCCTCGCAAGACAGTTTATAAACACCGGATTTATTACCTTTATCAATTGTAGATTTGCAGTTTTTGATATGTCGGCTTAAAGAATTATCAGTTCGGAATGCTGCATTGAAATTATAATGCGAGAGTAATGATTTTAATTTTAGACTTGGATTACCAATATAAGTTAAGCTGTTGTATTTTGTGTTGGAACTTTTTATACTTGGAAATACTATCTGGATTGGTTTTTGAAATTTTTTGCGTGAAATCAAGTTTTCAATCCTACTTGGACTGTAACCGTCATTGACTGCTATTTGTTTAATTACATTTAGCTCTTTTATAAAATTTGAATTTGGGAGGCTTTTACTTGGTAAAATTCCATTATCAATAATAAAAAACAAGTACTGTGTTTTAAGGAATTTTACTTAATAATTGCGATTCGTAACGCGTTTCACTACACCGTAGCTTCTTCAGACGAATGATTATGCAGAAAAATATAAATGAGAATATAACTATAAATGTTCTTGAGTAATTAAAAGCTTATTGGTTACTTCTTCTTAAGTGGTTATTTATGACAGGTATATCAATAAAATTAAGGAATAGATTGCTCCCCGAAAAGATTCAATAGAGGTGAAGGGCTTAAATCGACTTGTTCATTGATGAGTCTACCTGAGTGTTTGTATTTATTTATTTCTAAAGTTTTCCAAAGATCTACCTTCCAATATTTATTATCTGTATGCAAAATTTCAAACTGTGGGTCGAAAGAAAATCTCTTAGAAAATAATCATTCTTTCGACCCACAGTTTGAAATTTTGCATACAGATAATAAATATTGGAAGGTAGATCTTTGGGAAACTTTAGAAATAAATAAATACAAACACTCAGGTAGACTCATCAATGAACAAGTCGATTTAAGCCCTTCACCTCTATTGAATCTTTTCGGGAGCAATCTATTTCTTAATTTTATTGGATATACCTGTCATAAATAACCACTTAAGAAGAAGTAACCAATAAGCTTTTAATTACTCAAGAACATTTATAGTTATATTCTCATTTATATTTTTCTGCATAATCATTCGTCTGAAGAAGCTACGGTGTAGTGAAACGCGTTACGAATCGCAATTATTAAGTAAAATTCCTTAAAACACAGTACTTGTTTTTATTATTTTATAAAATTATTTTATGACATTGGGATATTAATGAGCCTATGGTCCATACTATTGTAAGCTGCTAATTTATGTGGATAAGGATGTGTAGATGAGCTGAAAATAGTAATATCTGTGTGCGATGGCTTATGAAAAATAGAAAAATCATGTTTTCGGTTAATTTTAGTAATAGTTAAATCCAGAAAGTTAATGGAGTTTTCTGTTTCTATCTCTAATGTAAATTTAATATTATCGTGAATTTTGTTAATGAAGTTAATGAGTACTACAAGGCAAGAAGAAATGGTTGAAGTTAGACATGAAGTTCCAATGCAGCCAACGAGACAACTACATCTTTTTAAAGGTAATCCATTCGGTTAGATTTGCAGTTTTTGATATGTCGGCCTAAAGAATTATCAGTTCGAAATGCTATATTGAAATTATAATGCGAGAGGAATGATTTCAATTTTAGACTAGGCTACCAATATTAAGCTGTTGTATACACAAAATACTGTAATATTAAGAGGAAATAAGATTAATATATAAGGAATAACTCTGTTCATTAGTTTGTATCTATCTGATGAAGCCACAGTGTGGTGAAACCGGTCATAGTTTTGTTAATATAGTGAAAATCTAAATTCTTTAGTTTTATTTCATTGAAAATATTTTTTTGTTATTAGGCTTTTATAGGACTTGTCCTCAGCCTTAAATTACTTCAATAATAATAATAATAATAAAATAGATATTTCTAAATTAGCAATGTATTCTCGCGGTTTGGAAGACAGGTGTGAATGCAAATTATCTAAATGTTTCTTCAATTCATCTTTTTTGAAAGATTTCGAAGTCAGTACCTTCATACATACAACACACTGTGATTTCATTGTACCATTGTCTTCTATTTGTGTAAAACCGTAATCAAGGAATTCGTCTTGTTATGTTCTTTTTCTATTCACTACCATCTGAAGAGAGACAGATAATAATATTTCTAAAATACTTAAATTAAATTTCTAAATTGCGTCTTACCTTGATCGATATATCGATGATTAGTGGTGGTCTCGTTAGCAACTAGCTAGTAAAAAATCGCTCTCTGACTCATCAATCTATTTGTATCTTCACGACATGGCACGGACTGAGCAGGTAGCAGGGGCTGTGCTTTACTGCGCAAAGATATAACTCGAGAAGACTCTAGTGGTGGGTAGTGAGATGGCGTGTCCTGCATATGTCGCTAAATTGTTTAAGTTGAAAAAAATACTAACAGGTTTATAGAATAGCAAATTAAAATATATACTTTTTACTCACAAAAGTTTCATTTTTACACCCAAAAATTTCAATTTTTCCCCATTTGGGGTAATTTACCCCGGTTCCCCGGCTGCTGTAGTAGAGTTTCGAACAACAAATAGTGTAGTTCGAACGCTAGCGATGCTTTGATTCTCACACGCTTCTGGTCAACATTCTGCAAGAAACTCTTGAAGCATGCAATCCAATTTCTTTCGATCACATATGGAGGACTTTAATAACCGAAGATATTAAGTATATCTTCGTGAATCTGTTAACCTCTTAACATCTCCTTTCAAATTTTATTGCTTAATTACGATTTGATTTTTGTGAAACATTACATTGACACTTCTATTAGCTAGTTGTTCGTTGCTATTGTATTGATACTTTTTTTTATTCGCTAACCGCTCTAGGCTAACTAGAAATCAATACATCGTCGATGGTATTCACCTACAGTTTCTTAGAAATTGAGACGATATTGAAACCTTATAATAGGTGTTTATATCGTATCTGAAGAGGGAATTCTTTCGGGCCTTTGAATTATAACTCGTCATTCGATGCGATAAAAGATGTAGGCAGAGCGCTTTTAATCTTGAAAACAGCCATAATTCACAAGGGGCTATGTATAGACTGTGCGGATGCTGGCGTAGCTGTAAGATTTTGTACTTTGTCAAATATTATACTATTTGATGAATATGCAATATTTTCGACATAATATTTCTCGTTGACTGTCTGACCTTCTGGACCATATTAATGGTGCATAAGATCATCATAATTAAAGAAACAGTCAACATTGACTCGACATTGCCCCGAATGTGTGCTTTTTGGAACCATGGAAGGTTTTACTAAGAACACTTCCAAGTTGTTGGGCGATTACAGTGCCATAGTTTTCCTGATCATCTGTGGACATTTTTGCAGTGCAATTTTAACACACGCAAACCATCTGTAAATTTTCATTCTAAATCACCCTAATACTTCTCTTTGATATTCCAAGATCCCATTTTAGTTCACGTACAGTTAATCAACTATCCCCATTGATGAGATTAATGTGAACTTAGCCACACATTTCCAGCCACAGATTCTGACATGGTGAATGTTGAATGTGGGATAGAGTGAATAATGTACGTTATGTTGCCAAATCTAAAATATTTCTCCTTCTTCTTCAGGGATGATCTTAGAATACTTAGCGACGACTTGACTGTTGAATGTGGATAGTTAGTCATCAGGGCAAGGGTGACATGTATAAATAATTTTCGAAATAACTAGTTTAGTACATACCAAATTATTTGATTGGTCGACGAAGTAACGAAGAACAAATTTCTCTATATTATTCATTTTATAACGTGAGTTTTGGCAGAGAAATAGAAGAAAAACCTTACAGGACCGTACAAGAACGAAAAACTATCTGGACATTCAGAGAACAAAATATTGTATTTCATTCAAACTACGGCGAGTACCACCATGAGCTTCGGCCTGAAAATAGAAAGTATACAGGCACTTCGAATCAATATTTCAAAGAAAGTTGACAAAGCGTACAGGACCGTTCAAGAGCGGAAAACTATCTGGACATTCATAGAGCAAAATGCTCTATTTCATTCAAACTACGGCGAGTACCACCATGAGCTTCGGCCAAAAAATAGAAAATATACAGGCACTTCGAATCAATATTTCAAAAAAGGTTGACAAACCGTACAGGACCGTACAAGAGTGGAGAACTATCTGGACATTCATAGAACAAAATGCTCTACACTTCGTTCTTCCCCTATTAACCCCCTACCCCTGGCAGCTTCTATTCCGAATTTCTGACTTAGGAAAAGAGTAATGAAATACTTTGTTGAAAGGCTATTCTCTATTGTCCTTTGAACATCCATTAGGAGCATAAGGTTTTCCATTTCGGTCTATTTTTGGCCAGCCCTTTTATTTGGTTCAAGGAATTGCCACTTGGTCCCATTTCTGCGAGCATTAGTCTTCTCCAAGTGCTTCGGGATCTTCCACGTTGTCTTGTCCCCTGTGGGTTCCATTCTAGTACTTGTCGGGTGGTGTTCGTTGTTTCTCTTCGCAAGATGTGGCCGATTAATTTCCATTTTCGCAGCTTTATTTCGTTGTTGATTTTTCTCTGATGGGTGATGTTGTAAAGTTCTATGCTTATCCGTTCTGGCCAGTACATTCGAAGGATTTACACAAATAGGTAGGCTCTTCTCGATTGTTCTTGTTTACTTCCAGGTCTCGTACCCATATAAGAGGACTGATTTGACGTTCGAATTGAAGATGCGTATCTTCGTTGCGTTCGTGATGGCGTTTGATCTCCACACAGTTGTAAGCATTGAGAAAGCCTGAATTGCCTTAGATATTCTGCTTCTGAGGTCCACCTCTGACACTTCTTCGGTCGTAATTAGGCTGTCCAGATAACAAAAAGAGTCAACATTTTCTACAGGGACGGCATCTATCAAGTAAGGTTGTACGTTTGTAGCGCCAATACGCATTGACTTTGTTTTGTCAACATTGATTCGGAGACCTGTTCGTTTCGCTATGTTGGTCAGACCGTCCAACTTGTTCTGCATGTCTTGGTAGGTGCTAGATAGTGAGCAGATATCGTCCGCATAGTCGAGATCTTCAAGTCTCCGGTCTGACCCCAGGTGATTCATCTTCTTTCGTTGTTAACTTCCTTCATTATCCAATCGACCACTATGTTGAAGATTATGAGCGTTAGCAGACAGCCTTGCTAGACCCCTGCCTTAACTTTGATCTTGTCTGAGATTTTACCGCTATGAAGGACAGGACATGTTGAACATTCATAAAGTTCTTCCAGAATGTTAATGATTTTCTTTGAAAAGCCCACTATGTTCAGAATATTCCACAGAGCCGCTTGGCTAAGGCTATCGAAAGCACGGCGAAAATCTACAAAAATGATATTCTTTTTACAACCACGTAATTATTAAGTTTCTAAAAAAATATGTAATGAATTGAAATCGAGAATTGTTTGAAAAAATTCCAGGTTTTTATGAATTCGTTTGATCTCTATTTGATGAAAAAAAATTGGATGAAAATCGATTTGGTTGAATCGAAAAAACGTTCATTACTCTGTTAAATTTTGCGTATCCAACCCCCCATCCCTGTCAACTACCACCCCAACTATGAGAACTCCAGATATTGAGGAAGCATATTTCTCATGTTCTAGTTTGAAGGATTCTCCACGACTTTTTATTGTACCCGTTTCATATTCAACGCGTCCAAACTCTACTTCCTCGAGATTTTCCTTAAGACTGAATTTCTACCGATGGTTCTCAGATAAAATTAGAGAAAATGCTCATTTTGATAGTGAAATAATGTTCACAGACGAAGCTAACTTTTCGAGATCTGCTATCACAAATTTTCACAATAATCATTATTGGCTGAGGAAAACCGCCATTTGATTGAAGAATCTCATCATCAAGAACAATTCTCACTAAATGTCTGGGTCAGAATAATTGGAAATTATTTCATTGGGCCATTTTTTTGCCTAACAGACTAAACAGTTCCGCTTATCAGCAATTCCTGGAGGAGGAGTTACCTTTATTGCTCAAGGATGTGCCACTTTTGGTGAGAAACATAATGTGGTTCATGCATGACGGGGTACCAGCACATTTTAGTGGAGAAGCTAAGGAATTCTCGAATAATACATTCAATTACCGATAGATAGGTAGGGTGGTCCAGAACCATGGCCTCCTAGGTCCCCAGACTTAAGTAGTTCAGACTTTCTTTGGGGATATCTCGAAAGTTTAGTTTATACCACTCCAGTGAACACTGTAAATTAATTGAGAAATCAACTAATAACCTCTTGTGACACGATTAGAAATACCCCAAGAATATTTCAAAGAGTGCGTGATAATATGCGACGAAGAGGCCTGCATTCTTGCTGGTGGAGGACACTTTCAGCAATTTATTAAGTTTTTAATTGTTCTTTTTTTTAGTTTGATATTGAATGAGTATAAGTTGGATCTCAAAAGACGAGCTATCAAAATAAAAGCAAAATTTGGGCAAACCTATCCAGTACTTCTATTATTTCCTTTTATTTAGCGAATAACATACAATTCAAATAATTCAAATTCAATAATTTTTCACTCGAAAACGGTTGGAGATACGAAAAATTACAGGTGTCAAAAAAGTTTTTGAATTGAACGAAGATGACGAAAATTGATTGTACGCTGATCAGTGGCGTACTGCAAAAAAATTTGAGAGGGCGAAAGGAGACATAGCCTCGGAAAAGAAAACCCCTTGTGAATTTCAGTTGAAATCTAGGACGTGTAATGATGGAGGCTAAAAAAATAGCTTGCATTCCAAATTTAGGCTGAATATCTCGAAAACTGCAGGAGTTCTGAAGAAAAAACCAATTTTTTTCCGGAAATTTCAACACCCTGTAGCTCCGTAACGAACCTTTGCGGACCTATAATTATATAAACTTTTTTCCTAAAATAGCACGAAGATTTACCTCCTCAAGTTGTGACATACTATTATGTAACACCCTGTATATAAGTGAATTGCTAACTCAGTATTTTAGTTTCAAACTCAAAATGTAGAGGGTTGCTCGATCGTCGATGAATTAAAAAAGCAATAGATTGAACAACATTTCAAAAAACATCACACACTTCCTTTCTTATATGAAAATTTTCGAGGTGATAGTTGACTATGGTAAGGGGATGATGCGTTAACGATCAAGTGAGAGAGAAGAATATTTCTGAACCAACAGAATCGATTTTGTGTTTTCCTCAAACGGATATCGATCGGATTGATAAAAATTTAGAACTTTTGCAAGTGATTCTTGATTTAAATTCGTCATATAATATTTTAATAAGTAAATAATTAGTAGAATGGAATCACCTTTTCAAGAATGAATCACTCGACCTATTTTTCTTATTCAAAATTTGAGGTGGAAGCTGTCAAGAGTATGGTATGGGTGGGGGGAGAACGAAACATACATCAAGAAAAGTCCCACTCCAACTAAAAATCGACCTTTTTCAGAAAATTCACGGAAGAATCAAACCAGCCGAATTATTCATGGCGGCGTTTTCATTGGAACGCACTGTATGTTCTAGCGGCATCGCAAAGTTGTCCGTTGCTACCATTATGTATGATGAGTGTTAGAAAAAGTCGTCCAAAAAGCTTTGTGAAGTTCATCTACTAAATTGATTAAAACTACCAATCTCAAAAAGAATCATCAAAAAGTGCCTCTTTTCATCTCTAAACACTTAGAAATGAAGAGTGCATTAAGATATTGAACGATGATATCCAATTTGAGTTACAAATGAAGATTATTATCAATGTGATTCAATGCAGAATTATTAAAATTATAAAATATTTAAAATAAATTGTATTATTTCCTACTTCCTAATGAGTTTTATTTTTAAGTTTGTTTGAAATAGGTTCTTCAATATTTGAAGAAAACGTAGTTCCATAGGGTGCAATGAACCCCATAAATTCCAGACGAAGGAATTCAAGAAAGATAGAATGGTGTGCTTTTTCGACCTCCACTTAGTTACATCATTTTAACGGTCGTTCACCGTTGAAAGTAGCCCTTAAAAAAATTTTACCTGCCCTTTACTCAAGCTTTCCGTTGGGGCCGTTCACCTGTCTGCTTTGAAATAAGATGATTAGATCTAGAAATATAAATCTAAGCATTCCAACTTCTAGACATTGGAATTGTTCGTTATCATTAAAAAAAATTAGTTCATCTACCTTCTCACATAATGCGACGATTCAAAGCAGAAAAAGAATCTTATCGAAATTTGTCCGATTGTTAATTGTATTCCGTTTCATTAAAACAGCCATGTAAACACAGTCCGGATAAATCCGCCTTCTTCTTCTAGGAAATATTATTTACAGATTTCGCGACTGCCTTTCTTGCAAACCTCCTACTACTCATATTTACAAAATGACATCCGATATAGACAAGGAACGAATATTGTCGCTCTGAAATATAGAAATTAATGCGAAAAATTTTGATTATTCTACTAATTTTTAGTTTTTAGGTCTAACTTAAAATTTTTATAACTACACACATCAAAAGAATATGAGCATTAAATAGAAATAATCTATGATGATATATGAGCTCAGTGCTACATACATGCAATAACATACTAACACTACTTTTGACATGAAAATAAAGAATGCACGTTTCATCATTATAGGCAGATTTATAGGTAGATTTCGTAAAAAATATTGACAACTAACAACATGAGGGTAAACGGTATTAGTGTGTTCTGTAATTGATGTCACCACTGTTGCCAAACTTTTTCAGAGCGAGCTTCTGTATGTGACCCTACAAGTAAAATGAATTCAAACACAACTTCATGCATTCCTTCATACTACGGGTGAAGGCTACCCAAAGTCTCCAGCTAACAGAACTATAATGCCATCCATCAGTATATTATCAGTTCCTAAATCTCTCAAAGTTCCTTTCGTGCTTCGAAATCACGTTTATGGGCCATCGTGTATTCATCCCATACTATACTTAGCATCTCTAAAAAACTTACGCTGTGTTTCAGCCAACAACAGTTTTCGACGCTCTTAGCGCTATAACAGTTTTGCAAAAATTTGTTGCCTTTAACGACCAATTTGATACTGATGATACTCATACCTTGAGTAGTATGTAACGTTAAATGCAAAACATATTTGAGACAGGGCTTGAAAAGCAGATCAAAATGACTGATTACTTTGAAAACTAGAGTAGTCTTATAACCTGTACTGAAGGCAGATAAATACGTTTCGTACTACAATTATTTCTTAATAAACATTTTTATTCCTTTTTTGACATTTCATTTGATAACAAATTCACATACATAACTTATACCTATACTAGATAGATACCTATGATAATATAAGTACTTGTGTATATGTATTTTTATAAGAACTATCGGACATAATGTCGGAAACTATAAGGTCCCTTCAATGTCGCTAAATTAGGTTTTAACTGTATTAGCATATGTCGAAATCCCGGAAAATTGAAATATCCGGAATAACTCTAAAACGAAATAACTGCAATTTTTTTTTCGCCATTGAATTTTTCTTCAAAAACAGGGACCAAAATGATAGGGTTATCTTTCTTCATTTGAAGTATTTCACATTAATGCCGTACTAAAACATCGAAAATGAAACCCCTGGACATGTTTTCATTCATTGAAAAAACTCCTGTTATATTTTTTAAAGTTATATTTTATATTAAGAATTCTTTGATAGGAATGCTGAAATTTGCTTGATTTAATTAATTAATTTTACGAAAGAATGAAAAATAATGATCTTTCCAATTTTTGGGGATAAGTTTTCGCTCATACTACAGACTTAGAACTATATTTTCCTGAGAAAAATCACAAATTCACTCGAATTCAACACAAAAGTGTAATATGTGGACTATTACGTCCAGACACAAGACGCACTCACATAGGAACACATCCTTTACATACAAAAAATATAACTAAATTTCTTGAATGTTCTATGTTTTATCTCTTCAGCTCATTTTACAATTATTATGTTAATAATCTAAGGTTTCAATATTTTTGAAATTCTTCGATTGTGATGCTATATTCAGGTTAATGAAGTAGAGGCAATTTCTTTCCATTATTTTCATCTTACAGAAATGGTATTCGAAAAATGTTGTTTATGCTACAAGTTGTAAAATACCTTTATGGTAAAGGTATAGTAATTCGTAAACCATTAGGTATGTGAATACTCAGTCCACTGTAAAATCCCCTATGCCAGTCATTGATTTGTATTCACTGCCTAAGCATCTCTTCTCCGAACGTTTTAACAATTTCTCCGATATTTCGTGTTTTCCAACTTAAAAAAACTTGATCTTTTAAACCAGAAGTGAACGAATAGAGTAGTTCCGTCAAACTCCGTGAACTCCAACAAATAATATGGAAGTGGTGTGTTTTGAGAATCTTACAAGAACAGGGTAAAAAATTTCTTCTCATATTTCTATTAGATAATCATTTCCTTATTGATTCATGATGTCTATTCTTATATTTTGTTATTCTTGAATTTTTTAACTCTTTGATTTAAAGTTAAAAAAAGAAAACATTTTGTACAGAAAAGTTTGAACCAAGGAATATGGTGAACTTCAAGTGTCCATTTTTTGTATAATCGAACCATAACTTCGTTCTTGTTGAACAAATATAGGAAGTAAATGTAGAATAAAGAAAAAAGTTACATGCTAATTAGTTGCTTATCATGAAAACATTTCCATTACTGAGACTCATACCAAATTAATATTGTTTTAAATGAAACCTATGTCATTTTCGAACGTTTAACCCGAAATAACGTGAGTTTCTTTAGATCTGCCTTAACTGAATCGTAACCGAATGAATGCGACTCTTTTTTCGAACATTCCTGTATCTGCTGGAATCGTTTTAGAATCTAAATTTTAATATTGAATTATTCTCATAAGCCTAAATATCCATGAACATTAGTGAATGCTAATACAGCTTTACAGGGTATTATGCAATTGACGTCTTGAAATATATTCGGTGTACTTGAAACTATTTTAATAGATTCAGAGTTGAAAATGATATTCTATTTTATGCTCAAATTTTTATTCATTATTAAATTTTGTTTAGTTTATAACTAAAACTACTAAACTTTTAGTAACTGCAAACGGAAGACAATTTCGATTCTTATTGAAATATATTTGGTGTTCTTATAACTATTTTCAATAGATTCAGAGTTGAAAATGATCATTTATTCTATGCTAGAAGTTTCATCTAACGATATGATTTTTTGTTTAGTTTAAAAGCTCATTGTTTTCCTCATTCTTAATGGAACACTCTTTAGTTACTGCTAATTAAAGACAATTTCGATTTCTATTGAAATATATTTGGTGCTCTTATAACTATTTTCAATAGATTCAGAATTGAAAATCCTTTTGTATTTTATGCTAGATTTCTCACCTAACCTTATCAAATTTTGCAGCAAATTATCTGGAAAGATCACATTCTCAGATATATGTAGATATAGAAACTTTCTTAATGAGTTAATAAAAAAAACTCAAAACAATTACTTGAGATCACAAATACATAAATACGAGAATAATATAAAAGGATTGAGGTCCTGCGTGAATGAAATAAGTGGAAAAAAAAGAACAGACTCGAGGTGGAAAGGTTGAAAACGGATTGGCTTCAGTAGAAAAAAAGATATATCTCAATATTTCTGTACTTACTTCACAAACATCGGTGCAAAACTTACCTCTCAAATAAAAAAATCACCTAAGAGAGCGTATATCCCGAGATCAAATGTCGAATCTTTTGGCCTCATCGAGACTTCTGTGGCGGAGGTGCAGCATACAATTATGCACTTAAAAAAAAGGAAAGTTACCTGGTCTAGATGTGCTCCCAGCAGAAATGCTGAAAGACAGTGCTTGTAACATAAGTAAGCCTCTTACATATACTTTAATTAAGTGTTTAAACCATTTTCCAAAGATATTTAAGATTGCGATTATCAAACCTATTTTCAAGGCAGGTAGCCAGATTGCGTGTTCGAAGAATAGACCGATATCAGTTATTTCCGTTTTGGGTAAAATATTCTCAAAACACGGATTGTTAACTTTCTGATCAAATATCAATTATTATCGAAGAGACAGTATGGGTTCTAGCAGAACAGGTCTACTGAGGATGCAATGACGCGCTCAATATGAAAAATATTTGAAGCTTTAGACGTTGGGGTTCTGTGCCTTTGTATCTTCGTAGACTTGTTTAAGGCGTTTGATACGGTTTCTCACTCTAATTTACTAGAGTCGTTACAGCGTATGGGTGTTAAGGGTACTTCATTGAAGTTAATGAAGAATTATTTGGGTGGAAGAGAACAAATAATTGTTGTTGATGGTGTTCAGAGTTTGAAAGAGAGTGTTGATTTCGTTATTCCAAAGGGAACAGTATCGGGGTCGATTCTTTTTTGTATGTATATAAATAATATGTTTTGCTTACCTTCTTGTGGAGAGATAGTTCCATTCGCCGACGATACGGCTGTTCTCTACAGGGGAAATTCATGGGATGTAGTCAAAGAAAAAGCAGAAACAGACTTTCCTATTGTGCTGAACTTTTTTCGGGTTAGGCTGTTGAAAAGTCTCATTTGGATAGGCTTGCAATCATGTAGAAGCGATTCATTAAGGTTATATTCGAAAGAATTAATATTTACCCATCGAACATGTTATTTAAAGAATCCTCGACTTGAGGCAGCTATATTGTGTTCAGATACTGACTTACCAGTATAAGCACGGCTGCACAAGAAACCCTCTCCTAAGTACCTACGAAACCAGAAGGGCGAGTGATTACCCTGTACCTAGGATGAAAAAGACTGTTGGGAGAGAAGTTTTTTTATTTCTTGGCCAAGAACATTCAATATGTTACCCTTCGAGCTGAGGGTAGTGGGTTCTTTTGTCATTTTCAGAAGGAGGGTTCATCAGTGGATACTATCCCTACCTCGTGCGCTCGTCAATAGTTTCATTGATTTGAAATATTTTTAGTGATTCACGAACCGCGATGCACAGTTCTCTTGGTTTCATAATATTTCGTTTTTTCGTTTGCGGTCTGTGATTTCATGATTTATAGTTTTTGGGACTCATTTTGTTTGTATTGTGGATGTTTCTTCATATTTTGTTCTTAGGGATTTTATTTGCCTGTATGATTTGATTTTTCTTTCTTGGTTGTTAATCGCAGTTGGTTTAATGTTTTGGCACGCTGTTTGAGCTTCAAACTTAGGTATATAGATACGGCTATGTTATACTTAAACGGCTTGTTAGATCTACTTTAGTTTGTTTCCAATGAATCTTGTACAAGGATAGTATCCTTCAAAGATTCTCTGGGAATTCTGCTTTTGTACTACATATTTATAAGTTTCACACATATTCCTATTTTTCTTCATTCAATCAATCTGGTATTCAAGTTGAAAAGGAACTGTGTTACTCAACATTAGTGTTATTATTTTGAATGAAGATATTTATTATTATTATTATTATTTGAGCAGACTGAAAGTGTTACTTGCGAGGAAACAACACGAACGAAAACATATTTGACAGAAGATGAAGAATTAGAAACTTAGAACATCAATACCATACTCAATTACACCAAAAATTATTTGAGACCAATATATTTTTCTACTAGTGAATGCTTCCATAAGAATGGCTTCGACAGTAGACTCAACTTTGATTACCAAAGGAGAACCCGCAAATTGTTCGAAAGAATAATTTTCAACTCCAGCCGTAGCACAATGTTTAAGGACAAATTTGTGCGATTTCTCAAGATAGATTTTCTAATGTTGATTGAGCATCTTCCGAATACTTCTAATATGAAATGTGGATACAATTCAATGAAGCATCTGCACGTTATTTAATTGATGTTAAAACGAATTGAACATCGTTTTAGCGGGTAAATAGATAGGTCGAGGAAGTATTATTCAATAGAACCCAAGGTCTTCAGATTCAACATCCTTTGACTTTTATTTATGAGGACCCTTAAAAACTTAAGTTAACCAGGATGCATTTACTTTTCTTAGGTTTATATTTTCAACAAATGCAGGATTCAGTATTTTATTTATTTACAATATTGTGAATGAGTTTACAAAATCTACATAAAATACCTTGAAAATGTCTTAATTCGATGTGAGCAGTTTTGCTTCCGCAATGATTAAGTACGATTATCTCTCGATTTTCCATTTTCGAAGTTTTCCATCCGATATTTCGAACAATTTTCAGTTAATTATCTTTCATTTTAAGTATTTTTCGATTTTTGGGTTACCAAAGATAATTGTTCATCTTGAGATTTTAGATTTTAATAGTTATGTTGTAACACTTTTGGTTATACCAGACATCGACTAGAATTTAACTATCTCAAATAGCATAGCGTACTTTTTAACTTTTTGAAGCATCTTTCGTTAAGATTTGTCAAATTTCAAATTATCTACCATAGAGTTATGATTTTTTAAGAAATTTTCTGATTTATAATGTCATCTTCGTTGTCCGAAAAGATTGAGTCAGATTTCAGTAAGATTATAACTCTTTTCAGTTAGTTGTATTTTTGAGGGCAAAGTAATTTCCATTGCTAATTTATATACAGAGTGTTTGAAAATTCCTTGTAAACTCAATTTACTAAATTGTCAGGAAAGGTTTTATTTTCAAATACGAGTGCCTATTTTGTTTACTCTATCAGAACCGTATTTTAAATCAGTATTCATTGGTATTAGGTTTCTTCATACCAAAAATGACTCTTTCTCAATGTTTTCGCGATTTCATCAAAAACATGCAGTTCTCTCGGAAAATTGTTCATTGATGAGTCTACCTGAGTGTTTGTATTTGTTGGTTTCTAAAGTTTCCCAAAGATCTACCTTTCAATATTTATTATCTGTATGCAAAACTTCAAACTGTGGGTCGAAAGAGATGATTCGCGTAATTTGAATCTGATTTTTTATTTGAAAAACTGCGTTTATGTTCCGATATTCTAATATTAAAATTTCTATGTGTTCTATGGAGAAATTATCACAGTCATTGCCATTTAATCTATAAACACCTGATTCATTGTTTTTTTACCTGATTTGGTTTTATTATTTTCTATATATTTGCCTAAATTATTATTTAGCTATGTTGAAATTATTGCTACTCAAGAATGATTTCAGTTTCTCGCTTGTAATGCCAACGTAGGTTAAGGTGTTGAATTTTTGTTTCAATTTATCGACAGGGTAAACTTCATTCAATGCCATTCTACTTTGTTTTTATTTAAAATATTATTTATTAGTCTAGGATTGTAACCATTATTTTGGCAATTTGTTTAATCAAATTTAATTTTTGTTGAAATTTTCTGGTGATAACGGGATGTTAATCAATCTATGAATAAAACTGTTGATTGCTGACATTTTCTGATGATACGGATGACACGACGAGTTATGTATTATAATATCTGTATGTGACGGCTTATGGTAAATTGCGAAAACATGTTTTCCATTTTCATTCGAAATTGTTACGTCTAATAATTCATCGAATTATTGCTTTCTATTTCGGTTGTTAATCCAATTTTGGATGTAATGAATTTATATGATTCTCGAAAATATTTAACTGTCTATCTGTTCCTGTGAAGCAAATAATGATATCGTCTACATAGCGATACCAGTATAAACAATATTTACTGAGTGGATGATTATGAATTAATTTCTTTAAATTATTCATGAATATTTCTGCTAACAAAGGACTCAACGGATTGCCCATAATCAAGCCGTCCTCAGTAGTATAATATTTGTTAATGAAATGGAAATAATTTTGATCTAAACAAATTTGTAATAATGAAAGAATATCTGATTTAATGATTGTATTGACATGATTATTTTCTAATAATTCTTCAACTAAGTAGTACGTATCTTTCGGAGGAATGTTGGGAAATAGGTTCTTAACATCGAAAGAAATGAGTTCGGAATTAGGTAGTATAATGGTATCTTTGATATTGGCAATTAGTTCGTATGAATTTTGACCGAAAATTTAGATTTAAAATTGCAATGTTTTATTAGCAACTCGTTGAATCAAGTGTTTATAGATTGAATGGCAATGACTGAGATAATTTCTACATTGGTAGAACACATAGAAATTTCAATATTAGAATATCGGAACATGAACGTAGTTTTCCAAATAAAATAAAAATCTTTCGACCCACAGTTTGAAATTTTGCATACAGATAATAAATATTGGAAGGTAAATCTTTGGGAAAATTTAGAAATCAACAAATACAAACACTGAGGTAGACTCATCAATGAACAAGTCGATTTAAGCCCTTCACCTCTATTGAATCTCTTCGGAGAGCAATCTATTCCTTAATTTTATTGGATATACTTGTCATAAATAACCACTTAAAAAGAATCAACCCAATAAGCTTTTAATTACTTAAGAACATTTATATTTATATTCTGATTTTATTTTCTGTACATTCATTCGTCTGAAGAAGCTACGGTGTAGTGAAACGCGTTATGAATCACAATTATTAAGTAAAATTCCAAAAACACATTACTTGTTTTTATTATTGATAATGGAATTTTATCAAGTAAAAGCCTCTCAAATTCAAATATTTTTTTTATCATTCAGAGATGCTAAACTTTTTTCAAAATTTAAAACGTACAGAATGGACAAATTGCGATATTTTGTTCGTTAGCTAGGTGAAATATTGTAGTAGAAAAAAATGACTGCCCTTTCGCAATGCCCATTTTTCGGGATAAACTCAATGACAAAAAAAAAATGTATTCTATCTACTTCGGTATTCGGGTTATTTCTTGGAATTTGTTTGTTATTGAAGGTACGAATAAATATTTAGGTACTATAAAGGCACTTTCTGCAGTAAACTGCAGAATTCATTTCAGTTGGTGGTTTTAGAGTTATAATACTGACTTTTTCAAAAATAAACTATAGACAGATTTGATCTCAATATACGAAGAAGTTTATCCCTTTTCAAAAATATATAACAGTGCTCTTAGTTCTGGATTGAATACCTAAATTTCGGAAAACAAGAAATATTGAAAATTTTTCACATAATTTCTAGAAGGCTGACGTAAGATGTGAACTTGCAGTTTTTATTCTAATCTCAAAATTTAAATGTCTCTTTTGTTTCTAGTTTTCAAAATGAAATGCACACTTCACTGCGTTCCGAATATTTCAGTTATTCATCAGAATGGCATACTCAGTGTAGTCTAGATTCAACAATCCATTGTTTCTTTGTGAGATCCTTAAGTCTTTGAAAAATAGTCTGATGGGGCTGCCTTCTCTGAAGAAAACGTAGTAAATACATTTATTCCGCTGCATTCGCTTCTTAACCTCTCTGTATGAATTATTCTATAATATCATACTTCTCGTAATTTTCGTATGCCATTTTGATGAAAACTCAAAATTTCAAACGAAGTGGAGTATGACATCAAAATTTAGGTACAAAATTACATTCATTCTTCTTAGGAGGAAATTAAAAGTATAAATGAACCATCTGACAGACTAGTAGAGAATATTCAAAGTATTTTATCCTAAAATACGATAGAAGTACCATATAGTTTTGAGAAGGGAAAGAATTCTTCTTTTTATGAGATCAAATCTGTCTATGCTTTACATTCGAAAAGCTCACTCACATTTTCATTATAACTCTAAAACCGCCGAACGGAAAATTAGTGTACCCCACTGCATTCTACTCGAAAAACTGTGTAATGTCAAATAATTTTTAACGCAACTTCAGAATCAATCGGGAGTACCTATAACACTTTTTTTTTGACGTAGAGGAATTCTACGTGAAAATAATTATTTTGAATAGAAAGATACCATATTTTTATTAATTGAATATTTTTTCACATAGGGATGTTTAAAACTTACTGAGCTTCAATCTCTTATGCATCAAGATATGTAATATTTGTAAGATATAATTTTCAAAGAAATTCAGTTTTCAGAAGGTGATGTGGAACACAATTATTTTAAGCATAGCATAGATTACATTAAATTGTTATAAAAGTAATTTTTATTTTATGCGCGATGCTGATACATATTAATTCATAGATTTTTCCTATTTCTTAAGGTATCGAAATAAGAACGAATGGATAATAACGAAAAGATACACATGTTACAAGGTTATTTGGAATAAGAAAAAACCTCGAATCAAGACGCAAATCTTTATGCTAGGTGCTTTCTGATAAAATACCGCTACAAGTAAGGAGGACTGGTTAAACACAGCGGTTATAAGACCCATTGTCACATATGCATCGTTAGTATGGTGGACGAAAACATCAGAAATAACTACGCAAAACAAGCTGCAAAAACTGCAGCGGCTTGCGTGTCTGGGCATAACAGGTGCTATGAGAAGCACCCCGACTATTGCCCTGGAGGTAATCCTAAATCTCCCTCCTCTTCATATAAAATTGAAAAAGGAGGCGTTGATGACGGCATTACGGCTCCAAGACACAAAAAACTATTACCTGGTGATCTGAAGGGACACCTGGGGATTCTGGGTTACATAGCGCCAGAAATCTTATCACAACCATCGGATATAATGCCGCTTAAGTTTGATTTTCACACACCCTTCGAAGTGGTCATAGAAGACCGCACCATCGTAAAGGGAAAAATAAATCAATTAGACCAAAAATCCTCCATTTGGTACACGGACGGATCAAAAACGATTGATGGAACAGGAGCAAACATATATGGACCCAAGTACTCTTCATCAGTGCCTCTGGGCTCTACTTCCACAATCATGCAAGCAGAAACACTTGCTGTAAACCTTTGCTGCCAGGAGGGACTACGAAGGAAACTCAAAGGGGCAAAGATTTACATTTTAACGGACAGTCAGGCAGTAATAAAAGCTCTAAACTCTTACAGTTATCGGAGCATCCCTGTCTGGGAATGCCGTCAATCCTTGAAGCAACTTGCTGAGGGGAACAAACTTTTCCTGTGGTGGGTGCCTGGCCACGAAGGCATACAAGAAAATGAAGCCGTTGACGAACTGGCCAAATCAGCTGCTGGAATCCCACCCACCGGACCTGAACCGTTCTGCGGTCTAAGTAAGCCGCACAGACGACAGGAACTGGAACGATGGGAAGAATCTAGCAAAAAAGAATACTGGAGGAAAACTGCAGGCCAAAGGCAAGAGAAAAAGTTCATTGACTATTCGCCAAAGAAGACAAAACAGCTTCTCGATCTCTCTAGGGACGAGTTGAGGACCATAACAGGCCTCCTTACTGGACACTGCCCACTGAGATACCATCTCAATAAAATGGGCAAATCAGAAACGGCAACATGCAGAATGTGTAAAGAGGGCGATGAAACTGCCGAACATATTCTTTGCAGTTGCATCGCAATTGTCCATCAAAGACATATACACTTCGGTAGCAACAAACTAGAGCCGCACGAAGTGAAAGCGAAAGCTCCCAGGGAGATTATTAATTTTGTAAGGGATCTAGACCTACAGGGAAACGAATAAGAAGGGTTACGAACAAAAGATCAATTTGGTTGCAGTTCGGAAAGGCTTGCAAAGCCAATCGACCCTCACGAATGTAATGTAATGTAAAGGAGGACTGGAAGAAGAAAGAAATATTGGGATTGGAGGCAATCTACCGCCGTGTTCTTTTTGCGAATTCATTGTCGCAAATAGATTCAAGCTAATCTTTTCCATTTTCGAGTTATTTTATCTTGCTTGTTTTTGAGTTTTGTATGAATGGTTTTTACATTCTTGAGGCACTTTTTCATGTAGAATCGAACTACTGACTTTTATTTAGTTCAACGTTTCCTGAGTTTCAATGCAAACTAACGTTTTTTTTAATTTTTATATTAGAACCATAAGTAACTTTGATGTCGTTGAACAGAATTTTCTTCCTTTTCACAAATATATATATATATATATATATATATATATATATATATATATATATATATATATATATATACTACATACATAATTGTCACTGGATAGTAGTATAAGAAATGTTGAATTATCAACTGTGAATTTCAAAACTTAAAAAAGCCTATAATCATAAGTGAAAATGCCTTACGTTGGATTGTCCGATGTGCAGAGGGGTCGAATAAATGCTCTCGTTGAAGAAGGGGTGACACAGAGGGATATAGCGGCCACAATGGGGGTATCCCAAGAGGTGATTTAAAAAACCTACACCCGATAGGTGGAGCTACAATATTTTCAAAATAGGCCTAGAAGAAGTCGTAGGAAGATCACTTCTGAAGAACAGAACCGCTTTTTCTGCCAAACTGCAAGAAGAGACCCTAGTGCGTCGCACCCCATACTCCAAAGGCAATTTCTGGAAGCAATAGGCATCAGTGTATTAATCCAAACGATACGTCAAAGACTTCGTTCAAAGGGTTTATACAGCAGAAGGCCCTTAAGAGTTCCAGCGCTAACCAGACAACAAAAAATTAACAGACTAAATTGGTGTATCGAGCACCAAAATTAGAATATTGAGAATTGGCGAAATATTCTTTTTTCGGAAGAGACCAGAATTGGTTTTCGATCATATGACCGCCGGATTCGGGTTCAAGGGGTCGTGGAAGACACGCTAGTCTCCGATTAGCAAGACACATTCTGAAATACCAAGGGGCAGTGTGATGTTTTGGGGTGTCATTATGCTGGGAGGCAAAACAGATTTGATTTCGTTTCCTGCGAGTGTAACTTCTAGTAATTACGTGGACCTAGGGCTGGAGATCATAGTGGGACTCTGGTGAGGTTGCCACGGTTAGAATTTCACTTGAATGCAAGATAATGCTCCTCCGCATACCAGCAACCTAGCGCGACATTATCTTGAAACAATCTTGACCAGATGCTATAAAAGGAAGAGAAGAGAATGTTAGAGGATTTGCTACAAAACACACAGCTCGGGTCAAATCGAATAGTCCACGCTGTGAGGAAAAATACTTATGTGTGGATTGCTTTTTTGAGGCACATAATGGTTTGAAAAAATGAATGATCCGATTTCTGTTACCTCTTTTGATTATTTCATACTATAATTCAATCAATGATGCTTCAGTTTTCTAGAGAGCTTGTTTGTTTTTTCGATATTATTCGATTGATTTTCCCGTTTTTCATATTCCATCATCTCTGTATTTTTCGCATATGAATTCTTCAGTTACATAATTCCTGTCAAAACTGATAATATTTCCTGTATCCTTTCTCTGGGGAACCATGTGCACCAATCTTGACCATCGTTTTTTCTTGAATCTCGTACAAAAAAAATGCATATTCAGGTGCAAATCATTATTCTGTCAACTTTTAAATAGTTAACATGAAAACTAGTGCTGGTTAAGGGTAAAATTCTTGAAGGTGAAAGGAGATGTTAGCAGAATATTCAATGGGTATTCATATTCATAAAAAGAGTATATGCTCAGAAGTATAAGGTAAAAGTATGAGGTTATGATGAAAAGTAAATGGTTGAAGTAAAAGCATATCATTCTTTTTGTATTCATAATGATGACCTTATACTTGAGAGGATATCCTGCTAGCGCAATTAGGTTGATAATGAGCGACAAGTTAAGACTTGTCTGAAGTGATTCTCCTCCCTCTTTTACTACACTTTTGGATTAGGTAGGTTGTGAATGAATTTTTTATCGATTCGTATTGTAAAAATTTCCTTTCCATGCTCAGAAAGTGAAAATGAAATTGATGCTATGGAAAATGTGAATAATGAACTCGAATTCTTGGCAGAAGGTGTGGCCGTTTCTCCTATTATTTTGGAAAAGTCTCAGGTTCCACAAATGGAACGAAAAAAGGAAGAAGCTATTAAGAGACTTTTGGAGAAATACGAGGCAACATCTGATACGAAAGGTATTTTGAAGAAACTGAACAACATGAAATCCAGCTTAAAGAAGAAAACAGACCTGAAGAAAACGGGGAATAAAGAAATGAAACTGTTACATTACTTAAATTACTTAAGGCTTTGGAGGGAGGCAGCAATCCAACGATTGGAAAATAAAGGGGGCAATTCAAATTGAAGTGAATGAAGATGGAAACATTCAAGTGAAAATGACTGAAAACTCTACAGAACTAATAGACATTGGATCAGGAGCATTATTCAAGCAAAGGGGGAGCTATGGATATTTCGCTCTACCAGGTACTAGCTTCATGGCGCGTGAATCGTTAGTGCTACCACCAAAAAAATATCTCAACTCTGTATAAAACAGTCGAAACGAAGGGACTGACTAACAGAGAATTACAACGCTTGGTTCTTTCGAAACAGTACCAAACTAGTATTGTGCAGAAGCAATATCATGAAAAGAAGTTGGAAATGATGAAACTTAAGGATTCTACAGCTATATTTGTTTCTGATAGACGAGAAACATATTTCAATTTATAAAAACTCAGTAGAATATTAATTTTATGTTCCGTTCTTTTTCAAATGTACAAATTACTGAATCCAATTATCCTTAAAATTGTTCATAATACGCATCAAGTTTCTTCCAATTTCCTGTCCCTGGTGACGAAGGAGGTACACCATTATCATTGTTTACCTAATCATGTTCCTTATCTTCGAGCTCATCTTCTTCTGGTATCCATTGAAATAGATCGAAGTCAGGATCACCCAAAAATTTCTCCACATTATGAAGCACAAGACAAGTCACTATTACTTTCGGTATATTTTCTAATTTCATACGAGAGACGTATTGTAAAATAGGAAACCTGCGTTTCAATTGGCCAAAACATCGTTCAATTATTACCCTCTTTTTTTTCAGAAGCTTATCATAATTTGACTCAGCTCCTGCAGTAGGATTTCTGAATGGAGTCATTAGGCATAGCTCTATCCCATATCCATCATCCCCAAGTAGCACAACATTGTGCCTATTTCTTAATTGTAAGCATATTCGATAATTTCTACATATTCTTGAATCGTGCACTGATCCAGGCCAGCTGACGTCAACAATCGTAAACATTTCTTTGGCATCATATGTAGCTTGCACATTTATTGTTGGTTTTCCTTTTCGATTAATGTATTCATCCCCATGAAGATTCTATTTCAGAATCTCTATGTGGGTACAATCGATGAAGCCAATAGCTGTTGGAACTTGGTATTTGCTTTGCCATAAGTTTTTCGCTTGCATTATTTCATATTATATTAAGGAAACTTAATCCATTCATTTTGCCAAAATAAGCATATCCTTTTTTTATGAATACGGCCCAATAAAACGATCAATTTGTACAATATTTATAAGCGATTATTTGAATAATCATTTGTTGTTCTATGCTAATATTGTTGTTCATCGTTAATTTTTGCTTTTAAAATTCACGTACTTATGTATATTTCACTCGTTTTCCGACAGTTGTATATTTAATATTTTTTAAATTTGTGCACTGTTCGTTTAGATAATATCGTCTTTAGTGCTATTTCTCCAACTGACATTTTTGTATTTTCGTGTTCATGTAAAAGCTCATCCAATTCTTCATTTTCCGTGAATTTATGTTTCATCATTTTGGGTTTTCGAAGGTTCCATATATTCTCAAACATGTAGCAATATTTTGTTGGAAATACGCGTAGTTTAAAACCTGCACCATGATAAAAGTTATCAATAATTCCAAAACAGAACTGCATTATTAATAATAATAATGAATTTTTCAGTTTGTCAGTCTTTACACTTTTTTACTACGATCCTTTAAATAAAGCAAAATAATTCTCAATTAATATACGTAATAAATTATTGACAGAATTAAATAATATCTCAATGATTTAAGTTTGCTCTGATTGAAATAGTTCTGTTCCGCAGCAATCTCCAAAATAATTGAATTCGATTATTGAAAATTATGTTTTACATATTATTTTGGTATATAGAACCTAAGAAAATAGTAGCTTTTATACGTCACTACATTTGAAAAATATTCTTTTTACAAAAAAAGGATGAAAATATATGTTCCGTTACAAAATAATAATTTTTTTGCGGGGATTCCCTCTTACATCATAAAGAAAGGCCCATCGATTTAGTAGCTTTTCAAAAATTAATTAACCATGTGTTTTTTTTGATTGAATGAAAAACAGAGGAGTCATTGCGATTTGCGGTTTTCAGGGAACACCTTGTGTAATATCGGTAAATAATACCTAATTGGAACTAAAACTGTCATCATTTTGCTCATTCAATCGATTGACTCACATTTTATACATTATGATTTCCAAAACATTTAATTTTATCATGTCTTCTTTTTCCTTACTTTTTTCAAATGGCGATTGATTCCAATAAATATGATGATCCAAAACCGAAAAGTGTATTATATAAGTAATTTCAGGAAGTTTTCCAAAACACCATTTCGTTCAACAAATGTGTATAGTTTTCTGAAATATATATTGTATCGATCTATGTCCGCTGGTCTCGAAAATCGAAAACTAATGACATTTAGTTCAAATTATACCTCCGGCCATCAATAATATTGTTTTCGTAATTCATATAAAATATTTTTAAACTATGAATTCGTACAAATATTCAACTTCCAAAAATCTAAGCTTTCACTTCGTTTTAAAATATTCCAAAAGTAATTTTTTATAACTCGAGTTCTGAAACTATACGAATATTGATTTTTCCGAAAACACTTCTTTTCGAATTAAAATGTTAGAAGGTTAAAGACTCGATTTATTATTTCCTGATGAATGCTCAAGTTTATTAAATTGTTTACGAATTCATACACAACATATTTCCTCATATTTAAACAATCTCACAGATTCCACGTGCGCGATAGCTACCGTAACACTCGTATTTGTTCAACTTCCTGAATTTAAAACGAAAATTCTAAAGATGCAACTTATGGGGGACTTGGAAGTCACGATCTTTCCGCTGTTATCTTGAGAATTCGCTCGACACAGCATCTTACGATATATGGACCATACTGAGTATCCAAAGGATGAATGAAATGCACTCAGTGTGCCAATGAAAGAAGGGATATCAGAGGATCTGATTGGTCGAGTAAGTAGGCTCCACCTAAAGCATAATCTTTAAGTTCCCCCTCTATAACGTCTTAAGTCCCTACTAGATCTTAGTATATAAAGCTTACTCTACTGTAGTATAGCGGTGAATAGAATTTGTGCAACAGAGAAAATTACTTCGAAAAAATCTTATTATATTCAAAATGTTGATATATAGTGCTAAAAAAGTGTTGTGGGAAATAGTCCCACAGGAAATCTCTACAATTTTATTTGTATTTATAAGCGTGCTCATTACTGCGAGAATAATTCAGATTGTTAGAGAAGCTAAGGCTTTACCCCCTGGTCCTTGGGGGCTACCAATTTTAGGATCTTTACCTTTTTTAAAGGGAGATCTTCATCTGCATTTTCGTGATTTGGCTCATAAGTATGGATCCTTATTTTCAACAAGACTCGGAAGTCAACTTATTATTGTGTTGAGTGATTACAAGACGATAAGGGATGCATTTCGCAAAGAAGAATTTACTGGGAGGCCGAAAACCGAATTCACAAATATATTGGGGGGTTATGGTAAGTACACGAACATTTATTAAAAAATTTAGAACAGAATACAAAAATTATATTCCTAGATAAATTTATAGAATATTTGAAAATTTTCATTGAAATAGCTTTTCTCAATCGGAATGAATAAAAAAATTACTATTTAGACTAATATAAATATAAATCCTTCAAGAACTAATTTTTTCTTCAGGGCAGTAAGACCCCAAAATTTTGAATGAACTGTTTTGACAAGAAATTTTGAATATAAGTATGTTTTTTTCCGAGTCAATACTTTTTAATCTATTTTCGTATCTGAATTAAAATTCAAAATTTCACTCATGGGGTCCGATAAGTCGAAATTTTCCGTTCAACTCAAGAACTCTATATTAAATCTGTAAAGTCCATATTAAAACTATTGTTTAAAGTCTATACTATAACGCTCATGTTCTGTAGAGGGCTCTTCTTTGAAACATGCAATAAACAATCGGGTAGCAACTGTCTTGACAGATTTTACCGAATCTATTCAACCGGCAAAGCGACCTAAGTCCAACGATGTTGAGGCACGCTTATTTGTTTATAATAATTCAACTCAGTTGACTTGATACATTCGCATATAATTGACATACATCTGTGGCCTTCACGGGTCATCTTCGAGTAAAAGTGATATAAGATCTTATTGTTATCTGAATTAATGATTGCTTCTAACCTCGATTATTTCTGTTTCTTTCAAAAAGTTTAACGTCAACGAAAATTATTCCTGATAGCTTCAAAAACAACGTTGCTGATTAGTCATATATACAGGTTGTTTAAATTTTGAATCGTTGAGTGTAATAATTTTATTGTGCAAGAGTGGGCGGAAACAGATCAGTTATAGGTACAGTTTTTATTGAAAGCCTTGAAATTTAGCCGATGTCGCAGACTCTCCAGAGTTTTGCTGCTATAGACTGAACTGAACTGAGATAACCTAGTCAATATATAAATATATCAAAAGTTCTTTAAATAAATGTGGTGTATTTGTAGCTTCTGCAGTAGATAGCAACAATTGTTGATGATAAATTGTTTTGAGAAATTTGTTTTACGTTCTCTAAATCATTCTCTTTAAGAGTATAAAACCAACTATAATTTCAAAATTTTTCGCAGATCATAGTCTCAGATTCTTAAAATTATATTCAGTGTTTCTCCACTGTCGATATCATTTTGGCTGATGATATTATGATTCAGATATATTTCGAATTGAAACATTGGTCTTCCTTTTTTCAGGTGTCATCAACACGGCTGGAAAACTGTGGAAAGACCAAAGGCGCTTCTTGCACGACGGTCTACGTCATTTTGGAATGTCCTACATTGGCGCAAGAAAATCACAAATGGAAACCAGAATCATGAATGAAGTTGAAGAGTTTTTGTGTGTTCTAAAGTCACTGAAGAATGAAAAGATTGACTTGAATCCATTTTTGTCAGTTTCTGTGTCTAACATTATCTGCGAAATTTTGATGAGTGTTAGATTTTCCCACAACGATCAAAGATTCAGACGTTTCATGCACTTGATTGATGAAGGTTTCAAGCTGTTCGGATCTTTAGAAGCAGCTCTTTTCATCCCGATACTTAAGTATCTCCCAGGAAAATTGAAGACTCTATCCAAGATCGAAAAGGTAAATTTTGATTACATTTTCTGGGAGTTGGTGATAATCTTTTTCTTCTTTATAGAATCGCAATGAAATGGCAGAATTTCTCCAAGAAACAATTGATGAACATAGAAGAACATTTGACAGAAGTCACATGAGGGATATATTGGATACGTATTTATATGAGATTCAAAAAGCTGATGAAGAAGGCAATGGTCATCATTTGTTCGAAGGAAAAGATCATGGTAGGTTATTAAAAAAAATCTGAAAATTTCAATTTTTATTTCGTACCTCTTTACAGATCGTCAAATGCAGCAGATCTTAGGAGATCTCTTTTCAGCTGGTATGGAAACGATCAAGAGCTCTTTGCAATGGGCTGTTCTCTTCATGTTGCATCACCCAGATTTAATGAAAGCTGTACAAGAAGAATTAGATGAGGTGGTTGGTAGACATCGCCTTCCTAAATTGGAAGATTTATCCTACTTGCCCATTACTGAATCCACCATTTTAGAAGTTTTGAGGAGGTCTAGTATTGTGCCTATGGGAACTACACATGCCCCCACAAGGTAAGAATCTTAAACAATAACTTTCATTTTTTTGATGAATACTCAATATTTTTCTGGAGAAATCAGCTCGAGATATTCTTTAAATTTTTATCTGGATCAACTATGTTTCAAAATTAAAAGTTGTGATATAGATATACTTGTATTTATTGCTTTATTTTGGACACTCAAAATCTTTTAAACCAGTTCAAAAAATTCGTTTTTGCAATATTTATCAACAAACCTTATTTGCATCTGATTTTTCCCCACAACTCAGACAGTATTCGAACTTAAAAAAAATTATTGAAATGAAAGTCTCTTGATTGGTGGCTAGTTATCATTAACTGTAGCCTATTATTAGCATGAATTTGTCTGTCAAAACATAAAATACAAGTGGCCATTTGGTTTTCGACATGACACAATTTTTTATCGTTTTGCTTACAAGAAAAAATGAAATAAGATTATCAGTTTCAAGACTGCAAAGTTGATTTGAAGAAACCTGTGGTTCCTTTTTGGGATTTCTCATTATCTATACAAGGCAAGGCATGAAACATGCGTAGCAGAGTACGATTTTAGTCGCACCTGCAAAAAGTGAAAGTTCAACCGTAGCCAAAATTTTAAGCGATAGTTCAATGAACTTTTTTTAATTCTCAGACGATTTCACAAGGCACTTTCGTAAGATACGCATTACAAAGTAGCCGAAGACAATTCTTTTATGTAATAGTACGCACTAAGAGAATATTTATTTATGATTATTAATTTTTGACATAAAGAAACGTTGCCTCTTACAGATAGTTACTATGTAAAAAGTTTGATATGGCATAATTTATAGGCAACTCAATTCTGTTATTATGTCATAGACGAAGTTTATCGACCTTAGAAATACTCATATAATACATAGAATCATGCTATCATTTTTATTAGAATTATTTTTAACTAAGCAAAAATTATTTTCTAGTTCAAAACCAATTCGATGAAAAATCTATTAATTCCGAAACTGTTTATTCAAGAAGAATTTCTTTCGTTTTTTTCAATTGTATGCGTACATTTCTTCTCAATGAAGTATCCTAAAGTGGCTAGTACGTCAGCATCAAATTGAATAAGACTTTTTTATAAAAATAATGAATTCTCCATCTGTATTTAAAAAATTATCAACGTATGATTGTGTATACTATTTGTATAAAATATTTTCAGATATTTCTACAGACCTCTAAACATTATTTTGTTATCATCATATCTAAAACAAAACAAAAAAACGAGAAAACCAACTAAATTTGTCGTTTCTATTATCAATCCAGATCGAGTGAATAAAAAATATGGCTTCGCAGTTTATTGATAGTTTTGAACAAAACCCCATTAGAAAAATAGATTTACAATTTTTCAAAATTTACTTCACTTTATCATTCATCAAAGAAATTGACGTTCGTATTCTTTCTCGAATTGAAATTAAATCCTAATGAATTCATTCAGGTTTGATAGCTAAATAGCTAAATGGTTCATTCCTACTTCATAAATTAAAAATTTCAAAATGCAATAAAGTAAATTAGGTACTATACGAAAAAATTTTTTTATTTCTTTCTTCAGTAAATTTAATCTTCATTTTATTTAATTTCAACAACGCAATTTTTATTGAGAGGAGTATATATAAGGCTTTGATACAAGGGCAAGAGATAAGCTTTTTCCATATAGATTCGACTCCAGATTTCTTGATTATTCAGTTATGAAAACGCTAACATCAAGTTCAACATTAGCATATAATCACTTTAGAATTGATTTCAAATCGATCTAAATTTCTCTCATCCTTTCAGAGACCTGAAGTTAAATGGGTTTCATCTGCCAAAACATGCTCAAGTTATTCCTCTTCTTCATGCAGTCCATATGGATCCCAATCTGTGGGATGAACCAGAAAAATTCAACCCATCTCGTTTCATCAATTCCGAAGGCAAGGTAGTCAAGCCTGAATACTTTTTACCATTTGGAGTTGGCAGAAGGGTATGTCTTGGGGAAATAATGGCAAGAATGGAAATTTTCTTGTTCTTTTCTTCGCTTCTACACACCTTCGATATCTCCGTACCAGAAGGAGAAATTCTTACAAATTTGAACGGTGTTGCTGGTGTAACGATAAGTCCAAACGAATTCAAAGTATCTTTGAAACTCAGACCTAACGGTTGGGACGCTCAACCAACCAGTATACGTACGACTGGAAGCCATTAATTTGAAAAAATCCAGTTTTTTGCGAAACGGGTCAAATCTATAGTACAAGTGTATAGTAATTTTAGTATTAGTATTTATCACAAGATTTAATTCGTGTTCATGATTTTAGTGATTTATTTTCTTTATTTTATTGACAAACTTCCTCTTATATCATCACAATTTTTGAGAATAAGGAAGATATTACGCATGATGTACTCAGTAGAATCGCATTAGGTCAAGTTCTCATCGATGATATTTACGATCATCAAATTAATTTTTTTCTGCTACCTCATTCAAATTTTTTCCAGTAACTATTTTCTATATGAATATAAATTATTCCGGTCTGTTAATTTTCATTCTTTAAAGATTCAAATAATTCTATAATAAAGTTGGTTGTGCAGGAAGAATAGATGGATTATAGATTCCTTCTATATATTCATCAATTTTGCCAGTGTATCAGCCAGATGGCGCATTGGACAAATTATTAGTCATATGTTGATTCAAACTTGTCACATGTTGATCCAGTAGCGACACTATTAAGTACATCGTGATATGTATTCAGTTAAGTGCTCTTGACGAGCGTTGCTGCCTTCTGTGAAGACGAAAATAAACCAGTTTTGCGAAATAGGGCGCAGAGACTGATTTTGTCGTTCCTTTTAGATGTAGGCGATGTACTTACCGCATCAGATTTCATTCCATAACATAGATCTCCTTGGTGTTCAATAGGCTGTGTAAGATTTGTGTTCAAATAATCAGCCTTGTGTTGCTAAATATTCACCATATTGTTTAAGTTACTAGTCAAGCATTCACTACATTATTTTCAAGGAATTAAATTAATCATCCAGTTGAAAAATGCAACAATTTGTTTCGTTTATTTTTGATTTTGTTACCGAAGCGGAAATGTATGTTCATTGTTCCACGTACCATTTTTGCATTTCATTTTGATTTACATACCATTTTTATTTTACACTAGTATTAATTTGTATATATTACAATGTACCAATTAAGTGTTCATTTGTTTATTCATTGAGAACATGTCTTTAAGTTATTTGTTATTTAAATTAAATATGAATAAGCAATATACAGTTTTAATTACTTACCAGTCATTAAATCGGAATTTCTCACATTCTAATTCCATTCATAACTTAATTGAAAAGTGATAGCAATAATTTCTGAAGAAGAATACGAGAATTAATCAAAAAGTTATACCGTAAATGTTGGATCGAATGGGCTGTTTCTATTTATGTTGGAATAAGATTTTTAGGAAAGAAGAATTGTGAAGCGAAAATGAGAAAAACAGTAAGAATCTAAGATGTTTTTTTCAATTGAATAGACCATTGGTGCCGACGAAAGTGTGCAAAGGCATCTTGCAGCTTGCTGCTGGGGATGATATACAGAAATCTCTCAAACAAGGTAGTTTGCAATAGTAGGAAATTGGTAGAAATCGTTAGTAACGGAACTGTGCCTACGCTGCACTGTGCGACTTTTAACGTGAGCATATCAAGAATCGAAATTCGTTTATTGATTTCATACTGCCTGCTGCCCCCACTATGAAATTAGGTTTCTTTTCTTTTCTGTCATGATATTGAAACAGCTTCTGCCACGAGTATACTATAATGCATAGTGAACTTCCTCAAGAAATAATCGCAACATCTTATAAATGTTATCTTCCAGTACTTTTATGAAGGCAGCATATAATTTTATATTTTTATTTATTTTCTCAGGGTCGTTATACAGGGTGTGACATAATAGTATGTTACATACAATTTGAGGGGGTAAAACTACGTGCAATTTCAAGAAAAAAAGTTCATATAAACATGTGTCCGCAAAAGCTTCGTTACGGAGCTAGAGGGTCTTGAAATTTCCGGAAAAAATTGGTTTTTTCTTCGAAACTCCTGCAGTCTTTGAGATATTCCGCCCAAATTTGGAATGCAAGCTATTTTTTGCAGCTTCCATCAATACACGTCCTAGAAGTTAACTGAAATTCATAAGGTGTTTTCTTTTCCGAGGCCATGTCTCCTTTCGCCCTTTCAAACTTTGTTGCGGTACGCCACTGATCAGCGTACAATCAATTTTCGTTCAATTTGAAAACTTTTTTGACACCTGTAATATTTTCGTATATCCAACCGTTTTCGAGTGAAAAATTATTAAATTTGAATTATTTGAATTGTATGTTATTCGCTAAATAAAAAAATGATACTCGATAAGTATGCCCAAAATTTGCTTTTAGTTTGATAGCTCGTCTTCTGAGACTCAACTCATACTTATTCACTTTCAAGCAAAAAAAAGGACAATTGAAAACTAAATAAATTGCTGGAAGTGGCCTCCACCTACAAGAATACAGGCCTCTGTCCTTCTCCGCATATTATCACGCACTCATTGAAATATTCCTGGGGTATTTCTTATCGTGTCACAAGAGTTTATTATTCGATTTCTCAATTTTTCTACAGTTTTCACTGGAGTCGTATAAACTAAACTCTTGAGATATCCCAATAAGAAAAAATCTTAACTATTTATGTCTGGGGACCTAGGAGACCATGGTGGTGGCCTACCCCGACCTATTCATCGGTTGTTGAATGTATTATTCCAGAATTCCCTAGCTTCTCCACTAAAATGTGCTGGTGCTCCGTCATGCATGAACCACATTGTGTTTCTCACCAAAATTGACACATCCTCGAGCAATAAAGGTAACTCTTCCCCAAGAAATTTCCGATAAGCAGGACCGTTTAGTCTGTTAGGCAAAAAAAATGGCCCAATAAAATAATTTCCAATTATTCCGACATTTAGTGAGAATTGTTCTTGATGAGATTCTTCAATCAAATGGGGGTTTTCCTCAGCCCAATATTGATTATTGTGAGAATTTGTGATAGCAGTTCTCGAAAAGTTTATATGAACATAGGTCCGCAAAAGCTTCGTTGCGGAGCTACAGGGTGTTGAAATTTCCGGAAAAACTGTTTTTTTCTTCAAAACTCCTGCAGTTTTTGAGATATTCAGCCCAAATTTGGAATGCAGGCTTTATTCCACAGCCTTTATCATTACACGTCCTGAATTTTAACTAGAATCTACAAGGTGTTTTTTTTTTCCGGAGCCATGTCTCTTTGTGCCCTTTCAAACTTTTTGCAGTACGCCACTGATCAGCGTACAATCAATTTACGTCATCTTCGTTCAATTTAGAAACTTTTTGACACTTGTAATTTTTTTCGTATCTTTGACCGTTCTCGAGCAAAAAATGATTAAACGATTGTATGCACTCGCTGAATTGAAAGCACTTCTAATTAAAAAAATGACTAGTGGGCTTTGCTTTTTTCATTTATTCATTTATTTTGACAGTTGATAAAGTTGAACCACTGTGTGCTAGAATTGTTTATTAAATCAACGATTAGTTTTAAGATTTTTGAAGTTATTGCTGTAAGAAAAAATGGCTAATTTTACTAACGCCGAATTGGCTGATATCCATTACATGTACGGTCTGGCTGACGGAAACACAACAAAAGCTAGGCGATTATATGAGGTGCGCTTTCCAAACCGAGTAATACCAGACAGGCGAACATTTTCAAATATCCACAGAAGGTTGAGGTAAACTGGTACTTTTACTGCAAATAATCATTTAAAATGTGCAACTCAAATTATGAGAACTCCAGATATTGAGGAAGTAGTTTTGAATTGTATTGATTTGAATCCTCATGTGGGTACAAGAAAAATTGTAAATCAGTTGAATATTTCACATGTTCTATTTTGAAGGATTCTCCACGATTTTTTTGTACCCGTTTCATATTCAACGCGTCCAAACTCTACTTCCTCGAGATTTTCCTTCAAGATTGAATTTCTGCCGATGGTTCTTAGAGAAGAAAAGAGAAAATGGTCATTTTGATAGTGAAATAATGTTCACAGACGAAGCTAACTTTTCGAGAACTGCTATCACAAATTTTCACAATAATCATTATTGGGCTGAAGAAAACCCCGATTTGATTGAAGAATCTCATCATCAAGAACAATTTTCAATAAATGTCTGGGTCGGAATAATTGGAAATTATTTGATTGGGCCATTTTTATTGCCTAAGAGACTAAACTGTTCCGCTTATCGGCAATTTCTTGAGGAGGAGTTACCTTTATTGCTCGAGGATGTGCCACTTTTGGTGAGAAACATAATGTGGTTCATGCATTATCACCAGCACATTTTAGTGGAGAAGTTAGGGAATTCTGGAATAATACATTCAACAACCGATGGATAGGTCGGGGTGGGCCAGAACCATGGTCTTCTAGGTGCCCAGACTTAAATAGTTTAGACTTTTTCTAATGGGGATATCTCAAAAGTTTAGTTTATACCACTCCAGTGAACACTGTAGAAGAATTGAGAAATCGAATAATAACCTCTTGTGACACGATAAGAAATACCCCAGGAATATTTCAAAGAGTGCGTGATAATATGCGAAGGACAGAGGCTTGTATTCTTGCAGGTGGAGGACACTTCCAGCAACTTATTTAGTTTTTATTGTTTTTTTTTTTAATTTGATATTGAGTGAGTATAAGTTGAGTCTCGGAAGACGAGCTATCAAAATAAAAGCAAATTTTGGGAATATCTATGGAGTATTTCTATTATTTATTTTTTTTTATTCAGCGAATAACATACAATTCAAATAATTTAAATTCAATAATTTTTCACTCGAAAACGGTTGGAGACACGAAAATATTACGAGTGTCAAAAAAGTTTTTAAATTGAACGAAGATGACGAAAATTGATTGTACGCTGATCAGTGCCGTACTGCAAAAAGTTTGAAAGGGCAAAAGGAGACATGACCTAGGAAAAGAAAACACCTTGTGAATTTCAGTTAAAATCTAGTACGTGTAAAGAAGGAGGCTGTAAAAAAATAGCTTGCATTCCAAATTTGGGCTGAATATCTCAGAAACTGAAGGAGTTTTGAAGAAAAAACCAATTTTTTCCGGAAATTTCAACACCCTGTAGCTCCGTAACGAAGCTTTTGCGGAACTATGTTTCTATAAACTTTTTCAACTTCTGATTTTATTTCTGATAACATTGCGGAGATTCATGGAGGTATTCACTCAGATTTTTCGCAACCAAATGCTGGTCATGAATAACGTTAAACAGGGCTACGTTGTATATTTTGAGATATAATGAGCGAGGCAGATGATGCAAATCAGTCTATTTATTCTCAAAAAAATCGCCACCTAGGTAAAGGAAAAGATGGCAAGACGGGGTGGCGGGCAAGACGGGGTACCCGTCTCATATGGGAAACCATTTGATCGATCACGGCCGTTTCTTCGCGTTAGGCAGCGCCGCCATAATAGGCTTTAGTCAGCATAAGGACAGAGCGACGACGCCATGTTTTTGTTAATTATGTGAAGAAAATTCTATTTGGGGATTTTCTCAGCGTTTTTTCGTTTTGGTTGCACCATGATTGTTCTGTAAATAACCTCATTTCGAAGTACAAGTAGAGTTTTTGACATGGGTCAAGGATGACTCGAGCAGGTAAGTACTTGCTTATTTGTGTGCGGAAGTATTGTTTTTAGAGGTTCATTTGTTGATTTATTTTGACATGAGACGGCAAGAAGGGGTATGGTGTACCCCATCTTTCCCGTAATAAAATAGTTCTAATGTTTATTTTGCTATATCAGTAAAAGTTCAATGATATGAAATGTATCAACTATTAGTATTTTTTTATCATAGCAGAATGCTGAAAATTTATAAAAAAAACAAATAAAGGAGATTGATCAGAAGAGAGTATGAGAAATGCGGTGGGCTCTGTGCTACAAAGCAAAATGGTTTACTATCTATCAGCGAAGACTTTTTGTGTCCCTCAAACCACTTTAGAAAGAAAAGTGAAGATGCTTTGTGAAAGCTCTAAAAAAATTCATCAGCTACAATGGAAATGAAAGTTCACTTAGGCCTTAAACAAAAAGTTTTTTCTTATGATGAAGAGAAAGAATTGTGCAGTTAAAAAAAGAACCTGGTAAAAACTGGGTACAAACTTATTTGAAGAGGCATCCAGAGTTGTCTATAAGACAACCTGAAAGCACCTCGGCCGCGTGTGCTGCCGTCGAACGACCAGTTCTGTTACTGTTGGATGGACATAGTACCCACACTCAAAACATTGATCTCATAAATGAAGCTCGATTCCACGGAGTTAACATTTTATGCTTCCCTCAAATAAAAATCACCGCCTTTAGATCGCTGATGCTGCTTGTATGAGACCGTTGAGCTCATATTATGATCAACAAATAACAGCTTGACTCCGCAACAATCCAGGAATGGTCGTCACTATTCGGCAAGTTGCTGAAATTCTTGGGAAAACTTTCATATGGGCATCTTTTATGTCAACGGCTGTAAATGGGTTCAAAAAATGCGGAATTTGGCCATATAACTCATCAGTATTCTCAAAAAGTGACTTGGCTCTTTGGTTGATGACGGATATTCCGCAGATTGATAGGGAACCGAATACTACAACATCTAATATCGGATGAGTAGCTGCAGCAGCACTATTGTTCAATTCCCATATTTTAGCTCCAACTGTCGCAGAAGCACAGTCAATTATTGTAACAGAACCAAACTGTCTTGAAGTAATTCCTCTTGCAACCTCCACTACAATAATATCATCCCCGAAGCCTGGTTGCTCAAGTTGGTTTGATGACACTGAAATAAACAAGACACCAGGACAAAAATCAAAATTTTCTCTAACCAGTCTCTAGCAAATAATGCCTTTTCCAGCAACACGCAAAGCTTCTCGCGTTGTTAGAAAACGAGGAAAAATGGCAATTATAACTGAATCGATGGCGATTGAGTCATAATAAATATAATTCTATGGATAAAAATTGATTGGAAGAGACGATTAAAAGAAAAAAGTTGGCTGGGGAAGAAAAGCAAAAGAAAAAAGCAATAGGAGACCTAATGAAAACTGAAAAAAAGCCTTCGGCTAACAAAAACAAGTGACCAAGAAGAAAAAAAGTATCTAAGGAGCCATTAATAGAAAACAGCGATAGTGAAGTTGAAAATACGCTATGTTTGTATTATAATGGTTGTTATTTGGAGACAAATGAAAACTGAGCTGCCTATTCCGCATGCGGAATATGGGCTCACTGTAGCTGCGCTGGTCTAGATGATGAAGATGAAACGTTTACATGCGAATTTTGTCAGCAAAAATAAATAGGATTTTTTTCAAACCCAATTTTGCCCCTTAGGGACGTTTTCTAGTTTTTGTTAATTTTTTACTTGATTATTTAACATAAGTTCCTAATTAGAAATACTTATGGAAGACTGATTACTTAAGATGATCACTGAATTAAAAAAAGATAATAGAGACATGAAAATATTGGTTTTATTGAGATTCAAACGTTAAGTACCACGTCTTAGCCCCCTCCCCCCTACATCAATGACTTTTTGAGACTTAAGTTATATATATGTAAATTCGAGACAAGAAGAATTATTCAAAAATCCGTAGATCAATGAATAATCCTTCCTGACAAGAGCTAGTTCCCAAATCTGCCCACCATGCACGCAGCCCCCTAGAGCCACAATAGTGCAAATAAGCAGGATTCCGAGAAACGAAGCGACAGACTGCAGTTTCGTCCTTATTAGGAGCTCATCAGTGCCGCATATCGCTTCTAAGCATTCTAACAAGCTACATCGGGGTACCGTATCGATTCCAGAAAGGACGCATCTCGTACATTCGTACGAGAGTCGCCCTCTATGGACAGAGACGGTGAACCCGCTACCGGCAAAGACAAAACCAAAGAGCACTTAGAGAATCTTCTTGAAAAATGCAACTTCTGATTGGAATGACTTCGGATGTTAACGATTGACTTGAAATATTCAAATGAAGATTGGTTCTCCAAGTTTTCATGACAGCAATACAACAAAATGCTGTACTAGAGTTTAAATTGATTCTTCCAAGGTCCTTGAAAAAGAATCTCAAATGTAAAAAGCTGGTAAGATTATAAAAGTTTTTTATGTCTAATTTTTGAATAAATAGTTGCTCTGAAATGTTGAGATAAAACCCTTCTCTACCGTACTATTTTTAAATATAGTTTTGTCGGCTACATAAGCAAAAATTATTCACGAATAATTGAATAATTTTGGGTGATGATTTGAATTTCATGTATTCATTGACTACGACGCGAAACCTTTGTTATATGAAAATGAAAATCAAATTTAACATGAAAGTTTATTGACCAAAATATGACAAAATAAGATTGTAGTTTTATAACAATCGGAAATTTCTTCAGTCTTCGTATTTTTTAAATGTTATCTCATAATCAGTAGGGGTCAAAGTGATACCACAGTTTCCACTGAGATCTATCTCGATCCCCTCTTTTATTGTTAATTCATAATTTTGAAGGATGGAAGAACAAAAGAGATATAACAGCATTTTAGCCAATTCTTCTCCAACACAAATACGTTTTCCTAAAATTAAAACCCAATGTAACACCAGATATAAAAATAAAAGTTCTTACCGATTTGAAATGGTATAAATGCCTCCGGTTTGTAAAACCTTCCATTATCATCCAGAAATCTGAATGGGTCGAAATATTCCGGATTTTTCCAAACTTTGTCATCCATATGCACAGCCCATAGTAATGGAACAACCATAGAATTGCTAGGTATGTTATAACCTTCGATTTCTATATCATCCAGAGTACCATGGGGTATTCCTATGGGAACTGTGCTTCTAATTCTTTGAACTTCAGCTACAGAAGCCTCAAATAGTGGAAGATATTGAAAATCTTCCATGACTGGTGTTCTTTTTTGAAGCACTGAAAGGAGTTCTTCACGTACTTTGTTTTGAAAGTCACCATTTATAGACATAAACAGCAAGTACCAGCTGAAAAATTGAGAATAATATTAAAAACCGCTGGAACATTTATATTACCTCAGTTCATTCATTTGCGTAGTGACTTTTGAATTTGTGTAAGGTGTAGAATCAACCATTCTTAATTTCTTAAACTATTTTTATATTTCGCGGAAATTCGTTATGAATTAACTTAGAAAACATTATCAAAGTTTTGAATTTATCGCTTGGGTAATAACTCACACAATTTATTGTATTATTATTTATTCTTCATTATTTGATGAGATTTATTCAAAGCTTCTCTCTCCAAAGGTACCAATATACCTGAAATAATTGCTACAAGCACACCCGGCAGACGTTGTTCTGCACTGGAACCCAATCGCAACGATCACAACTTGCATTAAAACATGATCTCCATGTTTATATTCCAGCCACCTCAGTTTTAAAAGTATCCATCAAAGATATCTCAAAAACTAACCCTCTCTCTCCTGCATAAATTTTAATGAAAACACCCCTTTTGGGATCCTCTATTGGATACTCCATATTTTCTTATGTACAATTATCAATTATCACATGTTTAACTTTCGGAATGTTTAGGCTTAATTTCACTGTTTAAACTTGCTATATCTTTTCAATTTTACTTTGATTCAAGTGAGTAGAATTTAAAAAATTGAGCCTCATTGCTTTACCAGGGTGTTCATAGACACTTTGCTTAAAAAAACAAACAAAATATGGAGCTATATTGGAATACCTTCTTTTTCGAGCCATAAAAAGGCTCCCAAAAAACTGAAGCTTACGTGTTTTCGCAATATTTTGGCCCTACAATAGTTTTTGAGATATCTTGGGTGGCCAATTTCCAAAAAATCACCCTATCAATAGATCCTTATAAGAAAATTTAATATCCTATTTAAAGAAAAAAACAAAAATCCGTAATTCGGATTGCACAATTCAAACATTGATTCAATGAACGCTTCTTTTATACGAAACTAACCCTAACAATAACACAAAACCAAATTGTTCCACTTAGTGCGGTCGTTCGGAAATTATGCATTTGGCGATTCATTCTCATTTAAGAGTAATGTAGAGTAATGCTACCGGGATGGGGACACACACACGAAAAAAAAAACGTCAATGGTTCACACAAACACCCGTTTTGAACGTAAAATTAAATAAAACTCATGGTTCGCTGGTGGACAACGGCGGTTTGGCAATATGGCGAACGGCGTGGGTTGTTTGACTCGTGGCAACCCGTGTTATAGACGATTTACGGAGACGACGTGACCTCAATGTGGTCGGCGAAGGAGAATAGATCCAGTCTCACGTTATTCGAACCCTTGGGCCAGGAAGACACAGCATACATTCTGTGCTGAGCTTGGTCGAAGGGAACTACAACAATTTATGGTTATAAGGGATAGTAAACACGGTAACAGCTTAGTCGGAGGGGCCTAGAGCGATCTATGGTTAGCAAGCATAGTGAACATGGTAACAGTAATGAGACTGTCTCATTTTCAATTTCTTATTCATATATAATTACAATCACCATAGTATCACTGGAACTCAGATATTGAAATGGCCTTCAGCTGGTCGGTTACAGCTGTTTGAATGTTTTCTAGTGTCCGAAAATGTGATTCCTTGAGACGATTTTCAATTTTTGGGAACAGAAAAAAGTGACATGGACTCAAGTCTGGTAAAAAAGGGAGCAAATGAGCCACAAACATGTTTTCAATGGCTGAAAACTCCATTTCCGTGTGACATGATGCAGTGTCGTGATGCGATGCCCAGTTATTTTTGATGTGTAGTCGACCACGGAAAATTCTTTGTCGAAGTAATGATTAACCATTTGCCCTCGAGGCACAAACTCTTTGTAGACGATTCCGTGGCTTTCAAAAAAAAAATAAATCAGCATGCATTTGATCTTCGACTTGCTCATTGGTGCTTTGTTGGACCTATGGAGAGGCTGCCAAATACTCTAGCGTTTGATTTCTGACTCAAATACACAAGACTCGTCACTAGTAAGGACACGTTCCAAAAGCCTTGAATAATTCTCATTAGAAGTCAAAACTCTTTTGTTTCATGAAATATTGTCTTGGAAAAGGTTTTTTTCGGAACCGTTTGTGCAAAAATTTTTCTCATCTTCAATTGCGATCATTCTGACAGCCGTCGATTTGAGCAAACGAAATTGTTGACAGTTTCATCGTGCGCTTGGTGGTTAATTTTCAATGGCCTCTCTTGCTTTTGAAGATGCCCTAAACCATCGAAAAACCAGGGTTCTTAACAGAACAATTTTTCCAAAGGCCGGCCGAAGTTATTCAAATGTTTCTGTTGCATTGTTTCCAAATTTGAATCGAAACCTAATAGCACACCGTTTCTCAAAATTGATGTAAACTCTCATTTAAAACTGACAAGAAAAGAATGTTCCACAAAACTAACCATACGGACAAACAAATGGCTGTAACCAGTTCGAACTCATACTGGAGGAGTATCACATATCCACCTGCTCAAAGCCTCTCGTCTCACGCATTGCAGGATCGGAAGCAACGTTGCCAGTCTCATCATTTAATTTATAAACCTCGTATAATCTTCTTTATTCATACAAAGTTTGGGTGAAATTTTCTTATTAAATGAGGAAAAATTGCAGTCCAAATGAAACAAAATCTTTTTAAGATTGTTGAATTTTGTAACAGAGACTTTTAAAAGACATTTCAAGAAAGCTTACTTTCCTTATCGTCTAAAGGTGAGTAAATTTAATACTCAATTTACGCGGGCACTAACTAACCTCATAAGGTTTCACTTCATATAAAAATTGATGTTTTACATCAAGCGAAGTTATTAAAAAAAATGATATTTTGCGGAAGAGATTGTTACAAATATTTTTCTCATACACCTTTGCAAAAAGGCTTCGAAGATCTTTGAAGATCTTTCAATTGAGGTATTGCTCATTGCTAGGGTAAAGGCTATTAGATTTTGAGGGGTTGAAGCACCCCCCTTTCATGAGGTTGTTCGTTAAAGCCTCAAATATATATCAAAATATGTTCTCCAAACAAATCATTCGACGTGTCTCGGAAAATTTTTCCAATCATCATGGGATACACAGTAGCTCGTTCAAGATGGAACGCCTTGTAGATTAATGGTTTTTCGGAGCGCATGCCGAACTAGGGAGAAAACAGATCCGGATGGTATTTACATTTCTAGTTACTTAAGGCGCTAGTAAATATCAACTCAGCTGACTGACGAATTGATTATAATGAATCTTGGGTCTTCCTTTTTTATTTTCAGCACGAAATTCCAACAAAATTCTTTCATCCAGAATGGTTAATGCGTTGTGATGCGATATCTTCCATATATCAGCTATATCATAATACAATTTTCTGACGTTTTAATGACGGGTTCTTCTTCAGCGTGTGTGCCGAATGATCCATCTGTCTGCCACTCCAGTATTATAAATCTTTTTATGGTGTCATCAAAATTTTCTCTGATATTTCCTCCTCTGAACCTAGCAGAACTAGGGCCTGAAATATCTTGAGCGCCAGAGTTAAATACTCAAAAAGTATATATGTAGTTATTGACAGAATGCTAGCAACATTACTCCTTCATTCACGTTTACAGTGAATTTAGATCGTTAGATAAGTTCGACGACTTTTTGGTGGCGCTTGAGTCGATAACACTTATTATTATTATTGTTATTATGAATACCCAACTGGCATCACCATCCTCACTTGGGTTTCATACATGGACAATAACAGGAGTGTGGACTGAGTGGCCGCGTCGTCTCTGCGTCTCTGTGGTCTATTGAGGAAAACTTAACCTAAAGTTTAACCCAATTGGTCCTTCTTTCTTATAGAGGTTGAGCTTAGTAGGTGAAAGCTTAATGAGCTCCTTCAGTCCAAGGATTCGCACATGATATGTTTAGTTAATTATTTCTTCTCCTCACATAGTCTGAATGAGTGGCTTTCCATGAATCCTAACTTATTTAAGCGACATCTGAGGCGACAGAGCCTCATTGCTATGGAACTCTCAGGTGTAGGTTTGAGAAATTAATCCACAATTCTTGGGTCTCGCAGTGGAAGGTTTACTGATGACAAGCTGAGAGAGTCTGAGTTTTGTGCAATCGGTGCTCTCACATACCCTCCAACTACCAGTTATGCTTCCTTCACCATAACGACGTGCTTTGAATGCCAAAACCTTCAGTACAGTTTGAGAATCCGTAATGATTTTTATTGACTTTCGTAAAAATCGTTTGAGTTAAATATCAGTGTAGTGGACAATGGCGAATATTTCTGCTTGAAAACAGTCGCTAGTCTGCCAAAACAGATGGACTATCCATACCCATCCATATCACTCCTTGAGCAGTTTTGGAGCCGTCTGTAAACCAATAGAGACCCTCAAAAAGACAGTTCCTGGAGTTATCCTAGTTCTTTCAGTTAGGAATGAAAATCCTAAATGGTAGTTTCATGTTCATGTTCTATATATTGTTATGTCAGACTTCATACGCAGCATCTCGTTGAACCAAACTTTAGCATGTAGAATGCCAGGTAGAAAGCTGATGATATCTGATCCTCTCCGGGCAAGGTGATGGAATCTGTATGTAAGCTTTCTTGTCGCTCCTCTAATCACCCGGAGAAAGGGAGAAAGAGCCAGTATTAGTTCCATGGCTGCAGTAGGTGTAGAGTGGAACGTCCCAGTATTCATCATGGGCCGTTCTCTATAATTTAGAGACCTTGAGTTGGGATTGCTTTTTTCAGGCTGCACTCCCACTAAATAATACAGCCATAAGTGATACGTGGTCAAATTGAATTTGTCGTCGGGCCAGTGCCCGTTTCTTTCCAAAGTTCAATTGAAATGCGCACAGGAAATAACGATTTTTTAAAGGCGACTCACTGTTTTCATCAAACCATTTAATATAAACTCTTTTTGAAACTTCTTGAATACTGACTTAACAACCCGCTATTTTAATTAACAATAAAAAAGTTTTCAGAATCAATGCATATTACTTTTATATTGATTATATTATATATATATATATATATATATATATATATATATATATATATATATATATATATATATATATATATATATATATATATACTAGGTTGTTCACCAGTACCTCGTACACTCTTCAAGATTTCATTTTTGTTCGAACGGTATTGTATTTAGAAAGTAAAAATCTACTTCAGATGATGATTGGAAGACTACTTTTTCGTTGAAGATTCAAGATCGTCCTAAACTGTGCTATAATGTCTTCAGGTAATAAGTTTTTTTGGTTATTAGTTTCGTCACAATATTTTGTTTTCCGTAAAAATTCATGAAAATAGGCTTTTACATCATGGCATGCTCCTTCGGCCAGAGAGGATGAACACTTTTTTCCTTTCGTTTTCTTATTGCCCAAAGATAGCTTCATTGATAAATTGAAATACATTGTCCTCATTTTATACAGGAGTGCCTAGAAAAAATTATTGAATATTGTAATTTTAAAATCATATCTTGATTTTTATTATTATTCCTGTCAAAGCATAAAATATTTTGCCATATTTTTGCATAAGTAACCTTATCTTTATCTTCGACAATTATAAATGAATAAACTAAAATAATAAAATCAGAGGTTGCGAAAGGAGAGTATATATCATTATATTTGTTCAAAGAAATGGAGATATTTTAAGGTAGTTAGGTTCGTTGAACTTTCGACAACATTTGCGGATTAACTGACTGAAAGGCGTCGACTATTCTCTGTCTCATATCTAACTGTGTTGTAAAAGAAATCTGATAAACGATGCCCTTAATATAACCCCACAAGAAAAAATCTAGACTTGTAAGGTTCGGAGACCTAGCTGACCATCTAACAGGACCACCACGTCCTATCCATTTGTTTGAAAATACATGATAAAAATGCTCCCTAACCTGATGTGAGTAATGTGCCGGTGCTCTATCGTGTTGAAACCACAAATTTTGTCTTATATGCTCTAGTTCATCGGCAAGTAACATTGGTAGATGATTTGGCGGAAAATCTGAATACATTTCACTATTGAGGTGCCCGTCGAAAAAGTGCGGCCCAATTAGATATCCATCTACTACAGCGGCCCATATATTCAAGGACCAACGATGCTGGTGATCTATTTGTCTCATGAGGTGTGGATTTTCCGTGGCGCAATAATGACAGTTGTGCCTGTTAACAAACCCATTCTTGTGGAAAGTTGCCTCGTCCGAGAAAAAAAAACATTTGGATTTTCCGCTACTTTGTCACTTGCCCAATTGCAAACATTGATTCGATTTTCATAGTCTTTATTGTTCAATTCTTGGTGCAGCTGTACATGATATGCATGAAATTTATTCACTTTCAAGATTCTCTGAACAGAAGTTTGACTTATATCTGTTAACTGAGAAATCTCTCTTTCGCTTTTATATGGGTCCTCTGTCACTGTCAACAAAAATGATAACTGGTTGTCTTCAGTTGTAGCAGTTTTTGGTTTTCATGTTTTTTGTAAGCGATATTACCCGATCCGATAAATCTAATTGGAAGTTTTCAAAGCATTTTGCATCAGGATGCCTCTTATCAGGAAAACTTTGTACATAAACTCTACTTGCCAACAAAGAATTTCTATCAGACTCACCCAGAATAAAAATCATATCAACCAATTCTTCTTTGAAGAACTTTCATGGCAGTCAATTGAGAAATTGGGTTCAAACCTCACTTTAACAATGTTTAAAAACGAAACACTGATAAGTTCACCATGTAAAATGCAGAATATGATATGTCCGGACACCTGATAGAAGGCACAAATAAAAAAAATTTCAACATATATCTCGATTTACGTTTTAATCATCTTGGTTTTTTTATTCGTTAAAAGAATTATCTTGTTTAGGTTTCATTTTTTACTACTTGAACCATTACAGAAAAAAACTTCTGTGCGAATAATGATGCATGTTGATGAGTTTGATACGGTTTGTAGAATTTTCATCAAAAACTTTTACAAATAATCGAATATTTCGAAAATGATCGTAGATAAAGATAAGGTTACTCCTGCAAAAATATAGCACAATATTTTATGCATTGACATGAATAATAGAATACAGAGTGTTTCATTTGAAAAATCAAGATATGATATTTTAAAATTACAAAATTCAATAATTTTTCGAATCACTCCTGTATAAAATGAGGATAATCTATTTCAATTCATCAATAAAGCTATCCTTGGGCAATAAGAAAACGAAAGAAAAAATTATTAATCCCCTTTGGCCGAAGGAGCATGCAATGATGTGAGAGCCTATCTTCATGAATTTTTACGGAAAAAAAATATTGTGACGAAACTACTCACCAAAAAACCTTATTACCTAAAGACATTATAGCAGAGTTTAGGCCGCTCCTGAATCTTGAACAAAAAAGTGATCTTCCAATCTGAAAAAAACACCTAAGATTTTTTTATAGAAAATTGGGACACCCTGTTTATATTAAATGGTTCGATATACTGAGAATGAGACTAGATTTATGTTGAAGATATTTGCAGAAAAATTAAAATTCTCCCATACTCCCCAGAGTTATTAACTTCAGATCTGATTTTCCCTTAAAACGTTAGGTCGTAGAAAAAATTAGTGAAACAAAAACTGAAAAGGATCAAATTGTTCATAATTGTATAAAATTGAAAGTCTGATGTCAAGTTTCTTATAGCTCAATAAAGATCTTTATGAAAAATTTAACTCCGGTGCAATTCAGTCTGAACACAGTCAAATTCATTTCACATTGAATATGTTTGTTATTTATCAAATACGTAAATCACATTCTCCATTTCAACACAATATTTCCATTTAATCTCACTGCACGGAATATAACTTCTCATATTCCTTCATTGGATTCGACCTTTAAAATTTCGGGAACAATTACGAAATATCTTTCTTAATCAAAGTAAAGCGATGGAAGTTATTGTATTGAAATTCGAAGGTTAGCTTACCGAAATATTCCCAATGATACCATATCATGTGCAAAACGGAAATCAAAATTTCAGACAGTGCTGCTTTTGGATGATTCCGAAATTCTGTCATCATTAGAATACCTCCCATCACTTCTGTTGTCAACATCTGTCCGTCCTCAGTCTGCACGCAAGACACATTATTGACTATTCAAAGGTGAATCGTATTCTGACCAATATCGACTGGAACGCATTCTGCCTGATCATGATATTGACGTTATGTGGAGCACTTTTAGTGACACTGTATTTCGAATAATAGAAAATAACACGAAAACCATAATGATAAAACACAATCCAACAAAACCATGGATAACCTCGGATATTCTGCGAATGTCGTGAAGTTTGTGCCAAAATTTCGGAGAAGCAAGTTGGAGAACGATTTTATACGTCATCGGAGATTCTCGGAGGAGCTCTCATCCCATGTTCGTCGGTTTAAAGCACAGTTTGAGGATCAATTGGTCAATGCTGGGATACCAAAAAGTTTCATAAGTATATGCGTAATGCTCTGAACAGCACTATATTCTTCCCAGTGGACCGCAACACCAACGGGGATTTGGCTTCTAGCCGTTCGGAATTGGCGACAATATTAGCCAATACATTTTCGTAAGCTTTTTCTAAGGAGCCGGATGGCCCGATGCCACAAATAGGTCGATCGAGATGCGGTGCTAGTATTACTGATATAGTTATTGAACCTGCAAAAATAGAAAGTCTTCTTGTCAAACTCAAGTCTTCATCTGCACCTCGTCCAGATGGATTTTCAGCCTCGCTATTGAAGTCATGTGCCACATCTATCAGTGCTCCTCTTAGAAAAATCATGCAACTCTCACTGTCATATGGTATCCTCCCCACTCCTTGGTTAAGAGCTTAACACCTATTTTTAAAAGAGGTGATAAGTTCGATCCTTCGAATCATAGACCTATCAGTCCTACTTCTACGGTCCTTAAAAATTTCGAAAGAATTATTTCTGAGGAGCTGATCAAATTCATGATCACCAATTCTGTTATTCCTGACCAACAGCATGGTTTTGTGACGAGTCGGTCTAGAATCACCAACTTGCTTCAATGCCTCAATGATTGGACCCAGTCCCTCGATATAATTCCTGTAGACATTGTTTATTTAGATTTTACCCGTGCGTTTGATAAGGTTTCCAGGAAGAGCCTTTTACATAAACTAAAACTAAACTGATAGGCAATTCGCTGTTAGGGTGGAAACTGATACTTCTTCTTTTTAGCCAGTTCTTAGTGGTGTTCCCCAAGGGTCCATTTTGGGCCCCTTTTCTGTTTGTATTGTATATCTCTGACGTTCCCAGCTTGTTGGTCTCCAAACGTGCAGCCTTCGTAGACGACATTAAATTATTCAATGTAGCCACAGATCCCAATCATACTCTTCAAGAGGACCTCGAAGTCATGGAAGCTTGGTGTGCTGATTGGATGTTGCCTCTCAACATTGCCAAGTGCCGCGTGTTGCACCTCGGCTCGAATAACCCTAAGCGTCAATATGTCACTACTGGAAGTGTAGTTGAGAGCTGTTCTTCACATGTTGACCTAGGTGTTGTTATCAGTAGTGACCTTTCCTGGACATCTCATGTAATGCATACAACTAGTAAGGCCTCACGAAGCTTATTTCTCATTCACAAATGCTTCAGGAACTGACATTTTTCGACCATATCTTCCCTCTACAAAACGTTTGTCCGGCCGATTTCAGAATTTGCTGGTCCTGTATGGCATCCGTGGTTGATCTTAGACTCCCAAGTTCTCGAGTCAGTGCAGAGATGCGCCACTCGAATAACCTTTGGTCGTCAAAGGCCAAGCTATCAAGAGCGCCTTTCACTGATGAACCTCTCATCTTTCGCGGATCGTAGGCTTAGTGGGGACTTGATTACTGCCTACAGGGCTCTCTTTTCTCTGAATTCAAATCACCTCCGAGGAAACAATCTCAAACTAGCAAGAGAAAGATTTTTCACGAGATGCCAGGAAATCTTCTTGAATAACAGAGCCTTCAGCTGCTGGAATCGCTTGAACTCAGATGTTGTGAGCGCTCCTTCCATCAGCGCCTTCAAAAATCGATTTGACAGCTGGAGAAGCAATGGATTTCTTTAACGTTGTTCTCTTTTCTATTTTTCTAGTACTTAATTTAAATTTAATTAATTTACCATGTAATATTTTAAGTTCGTTTTCGATATCTTTTATTTAATTTTTTATATAGGATTTATATCCTCAACAAACTATTTTTTTCATAACAATAATGATCTGACATTTCGATCAACCCATTATTTTGGGTTTTTGGAATTGATTTTCCGTTGAATGCCTTCTGGCAGCATTACGTCATCCTAACGAAACCATAAAATAGTAGAATAAGTAAGCCTGTGATCAACGAAGTCAACCTAGACTTCACTCAGACTGGCGAAAATGCAAAACCTAATTTGGAGAGTTCAAAACACTAACAAAAAAGGAACAAAGAGAAACATGGGGAGCCTACTCCGAAAATATCGACAATTACTCGCAGGCTGCAAGATTAGGTAAAATCCTTGCTAGAGATAAGATTCGTGTGGGACTACTAAAGATGGACTACAGCACAGGAACGAACAACCTTCAGGGCAGGGAATTCGACTACAATGGAAGAAAAATGGGCTGACAAAATTAATTTAGTGCCAACCAACCAAAATTGGCAAACTGAGAATCTAATAGTAACGAGGGAGAAAACACAGTGAATAATAAGCAGATTCTCTATCACTTCCTCAGTGGGCTGACAAAATTGACAGCACACTACCAACCCCATTTCAGTGGGGTCTAGATGAATTAGATGGAAAGAAATGGAAGTCGTATTCATCCCACAAGTAGACAGGATAAATTATTTCACCTCTAAAGCAGACCGGACGGTTGGACTCACATCTTTTGAATGAAAAACCTTGCAGAATGACTATGTGATAACCACCGATCTACTATATCACAACCAACAAGCATATACTACAGGAGAATCCACAGACACTGAGCTTCACGTAGTTGTCCGGCGGATTGAAGCATCCTAAGACAATGACGAGTGAACCCTGTAATCTCTTAGACGAAAAACTCAATTAGGTATCTATTTCTTATGAATAAAAGTTCAGGTTAGTAGGTTAGATTAGAGAAATGAAATCCAAAATTGTCATGTGGATACACACTGATATAAAAGCCAAATAGAAGGAGTTATGCTTAAGCTTAGTCACTGGCCTTACTTAATACAACCTGAACTATGCCCTCATACTGGCTAGTGATTTATCAGACGTGGATAGGGGCGCTTCTGAAGGAATTATCAAAATCTCTACAGGCGGTTCAAATGACAATGTGGGAGTAGGATGTGGAATGTACTCGAGATCCGGAAACCAAAGAATTGCATAGACTATGGACGAACACAAAAGTCTAGCACACAGAGCTTTCAGTTAGATTAACAGAAGCCGCTACAGAGATAGATGGCAAATCCATCAGATTCTACATAAATAGTAGGCAAAAACACTATCATTGAAGAAATATCGAGTATATTCTAGGCCAACATGGACATATTTTCATACACTGGCAGATCTGACTCTCATAAACAACAATTCTGTATGTTGGGTGAAGAGACACAAAGAGTGCAAAAGCAACATTAAAACGGACAAGATAGATGAAAGGACAATTAGGCAAAAGATCCCGATATCTTTCGGCTTATTATTGAGATAAGTAGAGCACAATTTCTCAAGGTCCATAGCCCAGAAAAGTTCAGAATGCTATGAGATGAAGCGATAAGCTGCAGGTTAGTGAGGAAACTTCTATAAACCGCAGCGAAATACAATGCTCAAAATGGTCTAGGAAACAACAAGATTATTTGAATAATTTCAATGAATACCACTCTGATATGTTTGTAAATGCAGATTTTGCACCTGATGGACTTACGCAGTTAATCAAAACAGCCGTGGATATTGATTCAAGCAGATCAACACATGTTTCCAAAAAAATACAGATGTTGAAAAGATACTGTAAAATGCGGTATTTATTATTCTTCAAAAATTCAGTTCATTTCGTTTTTTCCTTTGAGTGATACTAAATTCTTGTGAGTTAGGGTATTAGAAAATAATGCATCGTCGACATTTAACGCGAGATGAAAAATTACGTGCAGTGGGCATGATTGAAGGTGATAGTTCTTAGAGCCGAGAAGCGGGTGAATTTGCGTTGTCAAAAAGTGTGATAAGTCGGTTATGAAGAAGGTAACTGGATACTGATGATATGATGGAAAGACACACAGGTCCTAGAAAAAAACTTCACCTGTTGAAGATAGATTTATTGTGCTTCAAGCCAGACGGCACAGCATGGGCACAGAAGCATGGTTTGGGGTGGACCAGAATGGGCCAACGTTCTATTCACGATGAATCTCGGTTCGGGTTTCACCCGGATAGTAGAAGAATAAGGGTATGGCGTCAAAAGGGTCTATTGAAAAGGCCCAGGCACTTCCAGGAAGTACACAGTTACAAAGGCGGATCTGTAGTGGAATGGGGTAGAATCGCATTGCATGATAAAACAGACCTCATTTGTCTTCAAGGGAATATGGATCATCAAATCTACATTGATAATGTTCTCCAACTTGTAGTTTTACTATTTCGAAACACGACCAAATTTCTTATATATGCATGACAACGCCCCTCCACACACTGTAAACCCAGTACGAGAATGGTTTCGAAGGGAGAATGTTTGGGACATGCTTCAGCGGAGGCTTGATCCCCTTAAGGTGAATATTCAAAGTCGTCCAGCTTTTGAAAATGTCTTAATGGAACAATGGAATCTACTTCCTCAGAATGCAATTGTTAATTGCATTCTGAGCATAATATTTTTACTGTTCCTTAGACCATCTTGAGCAGTGTATGTGTCAATGTCATAGTGCAAAATATATCTGACAGATTAATTGAACATTGTTTACTGAGGAATCCCCGATTGTCACCACTTCCAGGTTATATTCGCTCAGGAAGAGAATAATCAGCACTGGACCAGCTGCACAAATGCTTGCAGCCGTCGGCAGGAAGTAGTGGAGGTGCGAATGTGCTAATGGGGCCTAGATGCAGTGGCTTACGCACCCTCTCGTACTTGTACATGAACGCCGTAACCCCGGTGCTATGTATAGATAAAAAATATAATTTGTATGAATTTCTTCATGGTTTTCACAGATCAAAATATTCATCCTGAAAAATGAAACGAAAAAAAAATTTGGACATAAGAAAATGAACCAAACTTAGACGACATTAGATCTCTCTTTGTTGTGCATTGAGTGGTGAACCACCGTGATGAGTATTATTATAAGTATTGTTATTCTGCAAAGCTTTTCAGTGTAAAATCTTCACATAAATTTAAAAAAGTAGCTTCCTACCATTTGAAGGCTTCGGTCTTTTAACTAGACAACGGATTATAGTGCGAATATACACAGTTGCAAAAGGAAGGTTTATATGTCTAATACATGTATATTACAGTAGAGAAAAGCTGAGTATAAATTGTTATGTGATGTCTTAAAAACATATTTTGTGTATATTATGAATGCTGGCAAAACTTTTTGAGGTAGATTAAAATAATCTGCAACATAATTATATATCTAAAAATGATCTAAGCAAAAGGTCACTAAAGACATGTCTAATCCACAAGAGCCTTTTAATCTTCTACATATCACAAAAGAGGGATATTCACGAAACTATTTTAAACATTGCACTGTTATTCCTTATGCATATAATTGAATAATTTAAAAACCTTTCGCATTCAATGTAGATCAATTGTCTGTTACCGCATACCATTGAAATGAAGATCTTGAAAGAAATCGGAGATTTAAAATGCGAAGGACTGGCGGTCGTTTGGTGTACGTCCGTCCCGGGTGGCAGCGCGTGCCTATAAATATCATGTCGAAGGTTACTCCTCACCGGAAAGTCAGGTTAGGTCGCTACTAAATGAATAGAAAAAAATTGAAAACAAAGTATTACCAGAACGGGGTTTACATACGTATGAATTTGGTAGTAAATTTTGAGTTCTACATCATTTCACCTTACGGAAGTGGTAAAAAATTAATATTTTGCTTTCGAAACTTGGGAAAATTCATTTTCAGCAAGTTTGGCTTCATCTTTGATCATACACTGTCGGCTCCCTGAGATAAGGTGTAGATGATTCAATGTTATGTTTCAAAATCATTTTTCCACGGCTTAATGTTCTCGCAAAAAATAAAATTCAAACACTTCTTGCATCATTAGATTGAGGAGAGTTTATAGATTCTGAAATAGATTTCAAAATCTAAAATTCATATAGGAAACAAATCAGCTCACTTGTGGAAGTTATAATCATATATTTGTAGAACTGGAGATATAAATATTCGATTATTAGAGCACAAATGCAGTTGTGAAAACAAAAGTCAGATTCTCTTTATGCGAATCATTTACTGAACGAACACCATATTTTTAATAATAATTTTAATATTTTTCATAATGAAAATAATAGATGGGGGATTATGGGGAGCATTGAAAATCAATAAACAGAACTGGCTTAATAATTAGACCTACATCCGTCACCTTTACTAAATCTTTGCAGATCTTAAAGCTACCCTGTTTGGATGTTCCCCCTATTAAGCTAAGTACCTGCTTTTACTGATGTAATATATCGGATGTTCCGTACAAAACGCCCTACGTAATAGCTCCTACAATTCTTGATCGATTTCAATAAAACAGAAACTAAACTGCATCTTGAAGGATATTCTAACAAGTTAAAATATGTTCATTGGTTTGTCACTTTCGAAGATACCGGAAGTTAACCTTCAGTTAGGCTGAATGGTAAACCCATGTTTTAATTTGTTTTGTCAATTTTGAGTACCTTCTGTGAAAAATTATCACTTGAAACGCTGTATTTTCCAAAGAAAAACGAAAGAAATTACTGAAAAGTTTCGGAAGGGAACTCACATTACGAATTCATCAATGCAATGATAATATTTATCTGTCCTAAAATTGTTCTGGTTATCCTTTCTGTTCGGATTACTCACATTATTTCGCATTTTGGGAGAAAAAACACTCTTAACACAACAGATGATTCTAATAAATTGTGAATAAGTTCTCTGGCGGAATAGCATTGAAAATCACAGAACTATCTTTATGGAATTTTAATGGATGTCATTCGGAATTGTTTGTTTGTTTTTCTTTAACGTGCTCTATTTCTGCCTCTCGGCTAATGACACGCCGAAGAATTCTGTCACCTCACTAACCCGGGAATTTTGCAGAACCCCTCTCGTGTCGAGGGAAGGGATCTTTAATGTCCAACACATCTCTGTTAGACAGGACCGACAGCTTTACATCCCCTCCGAAAGATGGACACTCAAGCGATTCCCAGAATCTGAAAACTGGCACCGACTTTGTGGAGATTGAACCCAGGTAACTCTGCGCAGAAGGCGAGCATCGTATCCTCTACGCCACCGAGAAATTATGACAGATTAGGTACCTACCCGCGAATTCGGGTTATTGTTTTATTGTCTTTTTCGCAGAGAATTGAGAATCATTAAGTCAAAGAAGACGAAAATTAAGTACAGACATGATGCAAGTTTATTTTTCGTTTAACCGAAATAGTGCTGGAGCATTTCGACTCTATCTGGAACGATTTCTAGATCGTGATGAGCCTGAGCTGAAAGTGTACCTTAATCGAAGGAAACTTAATAAAGTGGAGACATCTGATTCAATAAACCGAAAACATCGACATGAAAAACTCAACATATATCCAGAAATTTTTCATTAAAATTGTTGAAAATGCCCTCCATAAACAATTGATATTTCCTGAATACAGCACGTGTTGCATAATAAACGGCATCAGGAGGAATTTCTAGACAGGCGGTTCTTATCATTAATTTCAACACGTCCAAACTATCTGGTAGAGTGCGGTAAGCTCGATCCTGTAGGTAACTCCAGAGATGATGAACCGTATTTGCTAAGAGCCAAACTTATGTTAGATCGACAATAAGCTGGTATCATGTCTTCATTCACTTGATTTTCGTTTTCCATACTTATTAATTCTCCCTGAAAAAAACTCGAAACGAAACAATAACAAGAATTATTGACCAATGATACGACCAAAACACTTTCTACTACAGAAAAATGTTATAACAAACTCAAACAGTCGCCCATTCTATTAACTACACACAACCAAATTTATATGGAATCACTCGGTATTTCACATTATTGATTGTTTTGAACCATAGATTTTTTTCAGTACTTGTGAAGAATGAAGTTTTCTGTTGTCGCCTCTCAGGCGAATGATTCAAATAAGCAACATGTTCTAACTTGATGAGAAGACATTGCAAGAATTAATTTGCAAACTGTCATAATGAAAGCACATAGTATAGTCATGATAGTATACTGTCTATGAATGTACATAATATATATATATATATATATATATATATATATATATATATATATATATATATATATATATATATATATATATATATATATATATATATATATATATATATATATATATTGTTTTTGTTGTAAAAAACTGGATAGTATAATAAGAAATATGGAATTATCACCACATGTTCAGGATATTGTATTCAGTCATCACTAAGATTTGAAACTGGAAATTTCAAAATTTGAAAAAGCCTATAATCATAATTGAAAATGCCTTACGTTGGATTGTCTGATGTGCAGAGGGGTCGAATAATTGCTCTCGTTGAAGAAGGGGTGACACAGAGGGATATAGCTGCCACAATGGGGGTATCACAGGGGGTGATTTCAAAAACCTACGCCCGATAAGTAGAGCTGCAATCCCTGCAAAATAGGCCTAGAATAAGTCGTAGGAAGATCACTCCTGAAGAACAGACCGCTTTTTCTGCCAAACTGCAAGAAGAGACCCTAGTGCGTCGGCAATTTCTGGAAGCAACGTCTAAGAATTCGTTCAAGGGGTTTATACACCAAAATTGGAATATTAAGAATTGGCGAAATGTTTTTTTTTCGGATGAGACTAGAATTGTTGTTCGATCAGATGACCGGCGGGTTCGGGTTTTAAGGGGTCGTGAAAGACAAGCTTGGCTCCGAGCAGCAAGACAAATTCCGAAATATCAAGGTGGCATTGTGATGTTTGGGGTGGCATTATGCTGGAAGGCAAAACAGATTGGATTTCGTTTCTCCAGCGAGGTACTCACAGTGAGAATTTCACTTTTATGCAAGATAATGCTCCTACGCATACCAGCAACCTTGCGCGACATTATCTGGAAACAGAGGCAATCGCTGTTTTGAACGGACCAGCTTGCTCTCCAGACCTAAATCCTATTGAACATTCGTGGGATAATCTCAAAAGGAAAATTAGATCGCGCCAAGATAATCCAAGAACCCCACAACAGCTCATCCAAGCCGCCACAGAAGATTGGCAGAATATCACCCCCCAGGAGGTCGAAAACCTAATCCAAAGCATGCCTAGATGAATTCAGACCGAGGTCGAGAAAAAAACACATACTCTGTGAGAAAACAAGTTTCAATTTGTTTACTACATGCGGGAACAGTCTCTTATTTTCTTTCATTTGTTTCTTTCTTAAAATAAACCTTAATTTATTTCTTTTTTCAATTAAAATATATCAAAAAGAATCAATTCGAACAATCCTTCGAAATTTCCAAAATCCTTGAGGTAATATTCAAAATATCGGGTGATTCCATATAAATTTGGTTGTGTGTATATCGATAGGGACATATGAGTTTTCTTCCGAAATTTCTAAATTTTCGGAAACAACAGCATTTGAAGTGATGCTAGTTTTGCATAAGGTACTCAAAATTTAATGAATAATCAAAAAAAAACAAAAATATGGGGTTACCTGTAAAAAGTCCAAGTGAAGGTCAACTTACGATATTTCCAGAAGTGACAGACCAACACAAATGTTTCTAGAATATCATTCAAGATGCAATTCGGTTTTTGTGTCATTGAAATCGATCAGCAATTGTTGGAGCTATAGGCTGAGGCGTTTGTCACAGAACTCCCTATATAATCGCATCTTTCCCTTAAATGTAATACTTATCTGATGAAGTGAAACACGTCATAACTTTGTGAATATGGTGAAAATTTGAACAGCACTAACAGAGCTGATGAAATTTTTTAAAAACTAAGTATTCCCCATAATTCTTCCCGAATTCATGTCAGATACTGAATTGAAAATTTTTATCTGAACGAAACGGTTGGCGCTTTTCATGTCAACTTGTTTCATTGTTCAAGAGAAAAATAAAGATTTAGAAACTGGAAATTTCTTATAGTGAAACTTTCACAATATTTAATATAAATTTATATAATCAATATACAGTTTCTACTAATGAAAACGAACCACCTTGAATATATCGGCTGGTTTGATTTTTCTGTGAATTTCCTGATACAGGTCGATTTCTGATTGGACAGTAAAATTATTAACTCTTTAAAACAAAATTGACTGGATAGAACCTGAGATAAAATGTGAAGGGTTACTCGATCGTCGATGAGTTTGAAAAGAGGCGGTAAATTGAACAACCTTTCAAAGAGGCATCACACAAACCCTAATATCTAATATGGAAATTTTAGGAGTGGCAGTTGGCAGGGGTATGGGGATTAATCGCAAACGTTCAAATCAGAAAGGAAATTTTTTCTGGTTCAACAGAATCGATTTTAATCAAGTGTTTTCCTCAAGCGAACATTGAACGGATTCTCAAAATTTTGAAAGTTTCCCAAACAATTTTCGTTCTCAATTCGTCACATGTAGTTTCAAAAGTTAATAAGTAAGTGGTCATATAGAGAATTGAAACATCTTTTCGAAAAAGTATCGCTCAACTCCTTTTCCATATTCAAAAATTTGGTGGAAGTTGCCATAAATAGGGAGTTGTTAGGGGGAGTACGAAACATGTTCCGCTCCCATAAGAAATCGACCTCATTCAGGAAATATACAGAAAAATCAAATCAACTGAGTTATCCAGGATGGTTCATTTTCCTTTGAACACTCTGTATTTAGGTAGGTAAGTATGGGAATTATTTCCAATTCTGTTTTAAACGTATCGTGAACTTCGTTCAATTTTCCTTGATATGAGTTTCAAGGCCTACCTCTTCATTACACTTGTAAGTATTAAAAGTCATAAAAAATTTATTGATTATGATTATTTGTCGAGAAAATATAAGTCGAGTTGTTAGTAAAACATTTTCATTAAGAACCATTCCTTTCGAACCACACCAAGAGTTAAAACAAAGTTAATGTGATATATTCATTTGAAAGCTTGAAGACCTTATACAAGGTAAGGTCGAATATTTTTCGCTTAAATCGTATAAATGAGTAAGGCAAGTCAGGTATTTCAAGAGTTCAGATAACTTACTTCAATGTAGTTAACGTAGTATCTAATCCAGCACCAAACATATCTGCTAAGAGATACCTAAGCTGCTCATAGCTGTAAAACTTGGATTCTGGAGAAGTCCCCCTTTTCTTTTTCTCCATGAGAAAAGATTCCAAGAAATTGGATGGTTCATACTCTGAATTGATCTTGATATTATCTTCGAGAATCTGTTGATGTTTATGAATGATTTCGTCGTAGATTTTGTGAGTTGTTCGAAGACCTTCAGTGAGGAATTCCACAGTTTTTCGATAAGTTGGAATAAACCTAAGGAAGTTGAGATATATATGAAATTATTCAGAAAAACTCGTTCAGAATACCTCATGATTGGAATGAAATTGAGAGGGCCTGCGATACCGATGTACTTTATCCCTTCTTCTTGAAGATGTTGGAGGTATTTCCAAGTCTTGTCTTCTTTGGTCCAACATTCACCGAACACGATGGAATTCATGACAGAGCCTAAGGAATGTCGTAAATGTTCTGAGGCAAAAAATGTAGCAGGATTTCCTAACGTTGTTACATACTGAAAAATTTGAATAGAAATATAATCTATACAGTGTGCTCCAACGAAAATTTGACCCCCCCTCTAACTCCGAAATGAGTAACATTAGCGAAAAACACCAAGACACTTCGATTTTTGTTTCGAGGGGGAGCATTTTTCGAAATAATTCGAAACTTCTCAGATCAACCCCCTACCCCCAGCAACCCTAACTTTGAAATTCATCATAGGGAATAAGGGTCGAGTGGCACCTTACTGAAAAGGTCTGTCAATTCTCCACCTTGATTTGTCATTTTAGAATTTTAAATTAACATACAGGGTGTCCCAACCAAGGGTGAAGTTGAATTCCTGGAAATCCCAAATACTAAATGAAATAGATTTATTTTGGCATAATGCAAGCGCAGGTTTATGCTCGGTCTAGAAAAACGACCTACACTTGTGAATTTGGAGTTGGTGCAATCAACCCCTATTTCCAGCATCCCCAACTCAAAAATCATTCGATCGAAAATAGGTCAAGTGGCACCTCGTTGGAAAGGTATTTCAATTTTCTCTTCGAATTTGGTATTTTCGAAATTCAGAATCAGCATACAGGGTGTCCCGGAGCAGGAACACTGAAAACCCAAATAACTTTTGAAACTGGTTCATTTCGGTATAATACGAGAACATGTTTATGTTTGATTCGAGAATAAGACTCTCTTGCGTGAATATGGAATTTTGCAATCAATCTCTTCCATTCAGCATCCCCAACTCAAAAATCATACAAGTGATTACAGGTTGAGTGGCAAAGTTCCAGAAAGATTTTTCTATTTTCTGAATCACTGAGGCATTGGTTTCAGTTTGGCAATCGAGGTTTTCTGGCGTGAGGATCAGGATGAGGGATGATGGAGAAACTGATTGGATGCTCATCTAAACAGGAAAACGAGATTTATTGAACTTGTATTCAATTGAAAACAAAAACTAACTTGATTATTACAACAATTGTTCAAAATGACCTCCGCCCACCTCCATACAGTTATACAGACGATTTTCGAACTCTCTTCTCACATTAGCGAAAACTTCAGGAGTCAAAAGTCGGCATTCTGTGATAATCCTCATCCGCAGCTCCTCCAGGTTTTCTGGTCTTGTGGCATAAACTTTAGAGAGAGGGCGCACCTCAAGTGGCACCTCGTTGGAAAGGTACTGCAATTCAGATTACCCTCAATGAAGAAAGGCTCAACTAGATGATTTGCCCAAACGTTTTTTCATCAGAAAAACAGATGTTATTCAGAAAATTTGGATTAGCGTTTAGGTTTTCACTTAGATTTTCACAAAACTAATCTAACCCCTATTTCCAGCATCCCCAACTCAAAAATCATTCGATCGATAATAGGTCAAGTCTTCGAATTTGGTATTTTCGAAATTCAGAATCATCATACAGGGTGTCCCGAAGCAGGAACATTGAAAATCCAAATAACTTTTGGAAACTGGTTCATTTCGGTATACGAGAACATGTTTGATCCGAGAATAGGACTTTCTTGTGTGGTTATAGAATTTTTGCAATCAACCCTTCCATTCAGCATCCCCAACTTGAAAATCATACAAATAATTCAAGTGGCATATCTTCAGAAAGGTTTTTGAATTCCAGAATGATTAAAGCATTTCATTCAAGTTCGGCTCTCCATACAGGATGTCGCTTTCGAAAAATTCAATATCGTCATTTGAAATTATCAACTAAAATTAATTCGAAACTGTTAAAAGTATTGGGGTACGATGTGTTGAGCATCAATTACGAAGAAATAAAGCTGATTTCTGCATTGAAAATGTTCACATTTTTTCATTTCCATCTGGCGTGCAGTCATCTGTTATTTCTCATTTTGCAATGAAATATTATTATTATTCAGATCAGTTCCTCATTATTGTTGTTGTTCGTCAGTTGAAATTAATCTGAAAATGGTTTATTCCACTGAGGAAAGGGTCGAAATTGTATCGACGTATTTTCGAAATAACAGTTGTGCCAAAGAAACGGCAAGGATATTCGATAGGAACCATCCTGAAAGAGAAAGGGAGTCAGTCACCAGTACGTTAAATATTTGGTTGACAAATTCCTAGCTACGGGTTCGGTGGCAAACAAAAACATGAAGTGGCATGTCCTGTCAGAAATGAGGCAACGGAAGTGGCAGTAGTGGGTCATCTACAAATGGAGAATACTACTTCGATCAGAAAACTATCTCGTCTGACTGGTGTATCAGCTACAACTGTCCATAGAATCGTGAAACATCACAAATTTCACCCTACAAGGTAAAATTAGTGCATGAAATAAACGAAGATGATCCAGATCGTCGTTTACAGTTTTGTGAAAATCTAAGTGAAAACCTAAACGCTAATCCAAATTTTCTGAATAACATCTGTTTTTCTGATGAAAGCACCTTTATGCTCAGTGGTGAAGTGAATAGACATAATTGTCGATATTGGGACACACAGAATCCTCATTGGTTTAGAGAGGCCCACACGCAAAGGCCTCAGAAGTTGAACGTTTGGGCAGGAATTTTTGGCAATCATCTAGTTGAGCCTTTCTTCATTGAGGGTAATCTGAATGGAAATGGCTACCTACAGTTGTTAGAGGAACACATACATCCTAGATTGACAGAAATTTTACAGAACGATCCAACTCTTTCTGAGGACGAAATGCGTTTTCAACAAGACGGTGCTCCTCCGCATTATGATGCTCGGGTGCGCCAATATTTAGACGAAAATTTCCCAGGAAGGTGGATTGGTAGAAGAGGACCTGTTGAGTGGCCAGCCAGGTCACCAGATTTAAATCCCTAGATTTTTTTTGTGGGGCCATCTAAAATCTAAAGTTTATGCCACAAGACCAGAAAACCTGGAGGAGCTGCGGATGAGGATTATCACAGAATGCCGACTTTTGACTCCTGAAGTTTTCGCTAATGTGAGAAGAGAGTTCGAAAATCGTCTGTATAACTGTATGGAGGTGGGCGGAGGTCATTTTGAACAATTGTTGTAATAATCAAGTTAGTTTTTGTTTTCAATTGAATACAAGTTCAATAAATCTCGTTTTCCTGTTTAGATGAGCATCCAATCAGTTTCTCCATCATCCCTCATCCTGATCCTCACGCCAGAAAACCTCGATTGCCAAACTGAAACCAATGCCTCAGTGATTCAGAAAATAGAAAAATCTTTCTGGAACTTTGCCACTCAACCTGTAATCACTTGTATGATTTTTGAGTTGGGGATGCTGAATGGAAGAGATTGATTGCAAAAATTCCATATTCACGCAAGAGAGTCTTATTCTCGAATCAAACATAAACATGTTCTCGTATTATACCGAAATGAACCAGTTTCAAAAAGTTATTTGGGTTTTCAGTGTTCCTGCTCCGGGACACCCTGTATGCTGATTCTGAATTTCGAAAATACCAAATTCGAAGAGAAAATTGAAATACCTTTCCAACGAGGTGCCACTTGACCTATTTTCGATCGAATGATTTTTGAGTTGGGGATGCTGGAAATAGGGGTTGATTGCACCAACTCCAAATTCACAAGTGTAGGTCGTTTTTCTAGACCGAGCATAAACCTGCGCTTGCATTATGCCAAAATAAATCGATTTCATTTAGTATTTGGGATTTGCAGGAATTCAACTTTACCCTCGGTTGGGACACCCTGTATGTTAATTTAAAATTCTAAAATGACAAATCAGAATGGAGAATTGACAGACCTTTACAGTAAGGTGCCACTCGACCCTTATTCCCTATGATGAATTTCGAAATTAGGGTTGCTGGGGTAGGGGTTGATCTGACAAGTTTCGAATTATTTCGAAAAATGCTTCCCCTCGAAACAAAAATCGACGTGTCTTGGTGTTTTTCGCTAATGTTACTCATTTCGGAGTTATAGGGGGGGTCAAATTTTCTTTGGAACACACTGTATGCCAATTCTCTATGAATTTAAGTGTCGAGTGTTCCCGCTAACATTTAACCATTGACATACGAGGATGGTCTGAAAATTTTCCGATCTCTACGTTAACAAGGCAGCACTCGTGAATGAAAGCTAGCGAACTTTCATTGTTCACAAATACTCACCAAAGTTTCATCCATTTTGGACTCAGAGTTGTTACGTAACAGTGGTTTGAATGGGTTGATGTGAGTGAAAATGGACAATATCAAGTATTAAGCTGTCATTAAATATTTGCTTTTGAAACGCAATTTATATGCATTTCACATTATTGATTGTTTTTATCATGGAGCTTTCACTACTTGTGAAGAATGAAGTTTGTTGTTGTAAAAAAACTGGATAGTATGATAAGAAATGTTGAATCATCACATGTTCGGAATATTGTACTCAGTCGTTCAAAATTTAAAAAAGCCTATAATCATAATTTAAAATGCTTTACGTTGGAATTTCCGATGTGCAGATAGGCTGAATAATTGGTGACACAGAGGGATATAGCGGCCACAATGGGGGTATCACAGGGGGTCATTTCAAAAACTTACACCCGATACGTGGAGCTACAATCTCTGCGAAATCGGTTTAGAAGAAGTCGCTTTTTGTGCCGAATTTCAAAAAGAGACCCTAATGCGTCGGCAATTTCTGGAAGCAACAGGCATCAGTGTATTAGTCGAAACGATACGTCAAAGACTTCGTTCAAGGGGCTTATACAGCAGAAAGCCCTCAAGAGTTCCAGAGCTAACCAGAGAACAAAAAAATAACAGGCTTGATTGGTGTATCGAGCACCTAAATTGGAATATTGAGAATTTGCGAAATGTTCTTTTCTCGGATGAGACCAGAATTGGTGTTCGATCAGATGACCGCCGGGTTCGGGGTCCAAGGGGTCCTGAAAGATAAGCTAGACTCCGAGAGACGAAATACCAAGGGGGCAGTGTGATGTTTATGGTGGCATTATGCTGGGAGGCATACAGTTCAGGCTTGTATCAGGGCAACAGGAGGTAATAAAAGCTACTGAGATCGAGAAAAAAACGCCTTCTCCGAGAGAAAACAATTTTCAATTTTTTCATACATGCGGAAAGAGTCTCTTATTTTCTTTTATTTGTTTCTTTCTTAAAATAAACCTTAATTTATTTCTTTTTTAAATTGAAATATCTCGAAAAGGATCAACTCTAACAATCCTTTGTGGTGAACAGAGTTTTTATCTCTGTTTACGTTGTAGGTGAGACGGAAGATCCCAAACGGTAATAAAAACATGAAGGGGTTTTGATACCCACTTAAACTATATCGATAACCCATTCTACTTCTACATGATATGTTAATTCTGATTTAGTTCACTATCACTATCCTATTGTCGTAAACTAACTTCATACGACCGAATCATTATTGCTGAGTGTGCACATTAGGAACTATTTCTAATGTATAATTATTACAGTAACCATGCACTTTTTTGCAGCTTAGCAATTCGGGTGTTGCAATGAATATATTTCCTAGTTCATTGAATTGTAACCTTATAGCAATTCAATGAACTTCCTTTATTATAATTTACTCATATTGGAATGTATCCGTCACACCTTCCCATCACTTGAAAAAAAATGAAACTAGAAAAAAAATTTTTTGTTTACACTAACCTACATACGACTCAACTCTATTTTTATGTACATTAACTATTTTAGCATCTATATCCATGAAGATGTTTGGGTCATCTTTTCCGACTACTGTGTATGGACTTTTGAATATGGCTTCGCACTTTTTGCCCGAATCATTTCGAACATGAACTTTTTCGCCAACATTATAATTTGTCAGCTGAGTATTTTGATCGAATTTTCCTTTTCCAATTGCCTTAGATTTTTCTAAGTTTTTCCTAGCTTCATCGCAAGCTACTTTGAAGTCTATATTTCAATTCTAAGGGATAAAGGTCAAAATCATAAATTGCGTCAGGGGTGCGACTGATATTTGATGGCATTTCGCAAGTTCTACCAACTGGAACGGAGTGTATTTATGTGATGTATGCACCGTGTTATTGAAAGAAAAACACCAAAAAGGTAACCAAGAGCTCCATGTTTCAGGATGTTCTTGAGTATATATTCTGAGATACGCACCTAGTTGTTTGTGTGTATTCTCAAAAGCTCCAATTGTCACATGATGATGAGCAGCAGAATTCAGTTTTTTGATGTTAAAAAGTTGGCAAGACACCTCAAAAATTGAAATAAATTCTGTCCGCTGGTCAGTTGTTACTTCTTTCGGAATTCCAAATCGTAATATGAAAATTTCAACAAACCACCTAGCAACTGTTTCTGCTTCTTTATTCATCAGAGGGTAGCATTCTACGAATTTTGACAGTTTGCATTGTATACTTAGAATATACTTGTTATTTTCGTGATCAGGCTCTGATGGACCTATGAGATCAAGAAAAATTTTCTGCATGGCAGCAGTAGCAGTAGTTGTAATGGTCAAGGGTTGTTTCTTGATATTTGAGTACTTGAATTTTTGGCATTTTCTAACAAACTTTTCTACATCTGCTCGTAAATTTTTCCAGTGGTATCTGCATCGTATTATACATTCGATTGACACCTGCGTAACCGTCTGTTTTGAGTATATGATGTTCATTTAATATTAGTTGCTGCAATTCTTCACTCTAAATTTTTTGAATATCTCTGACAACATTTATTTTAATACTTGCATTTATTAATTCATTGGGCGCCCTATAATTTCTTCACAATTGGCAGGTTACATTAATTTTTACATATAATTAATTCCCGAAATCCATTTTCTACACAAATATCTTTCAGGTCACGCAATGATCTACCTAAGTCTAACATTGAGTTACCTGAATTAAATAGATAGTACTACTACATTGGAATTGCAGTCTATCTTATTGCAGTCATTTGCTTTAATTCATTTAACCATAACACAATCTGCAGGAGCCTTAATGATTTCAACAATGCCAGGGTACTTCTCCAGAAAGTTATCTTTCCTTTTTTGCTTGACTGAAGAAAATTGAAAATTGAGAATCGCCAAAGTTCGGAGCCTTGAAAATAATCCTGGTTCTCCCGAAAGTATTTTTTTATTAAAACTCTCCCAAAAAGTAATGTTCGTTAAAACACAACTTCTCCCAAAATATATTTATAATCGTTAAATCACAGCATCTCCCAAAAAGTATTTATGTTCGTTTAAACACAGCTTCTCCCAAAAAGCTCGTATACATTGAACGAATACGAGCCTTAGTCTCACAAAAGTCCAAATTCCAAAACTATAATCCAAACGGTGTAAAACTCAAAATCTTCGCAGAAAAGCAAGTTGTACTTAAAAGGCAGCAACCAGAAATGAATCGCTGTTCAGTCGTTCCGAAATCAAAGAATCCATACCATGCGCAGGAGGGGCACGGAGCACAAGACCATAAGAAATACTGTTAGTACACGGAATAAGTGTCGACTTATACCCCATGTGATACCAGTTTTACACGGTCCGAATGGCATTGCTCAAATGCGAAATGGTTAAGACGTAGCGTGTTGAATCGAAAGTGCTACAAACACTATGTACTTTATTTCCGGTGAACCTGCAGCTGCGCTTATCATTCGTGGTTAATTATTTAAGAAGCTTGGCAAATTAAACCAATACACATCATTTTTCCGATTGCATGAATCGAAGAAATAAAAAACTTTTCATGAGATCAACATTTTTCACAATACCGAAAAACTTAATTAACTGATGGGAATTTATCTAAACCCTCCCTATTGGTATTAGAAAACTCAAAGGTACCTTGAGTACTACTAATGATAATGCGGAAAGCTACAAGGTTCAATGGTATACAAGGTGTCTCTCAAAAAGCTTTGAGAATAAAATTGAATAAATTCTAAGAAAAATTAGTGAGAAAAACATAATCTGAATCTTTTCAATTCGGAGATATTCAGCTTCAAAAATTTTATCCTCGCGGGTCCTGAAATTACAATTCTCAAAATACGAAAACGATTGTGTAGTGCGACCATAGATGAAATGAACTACATATATTGTTGAACATAAGATGACATTTATAACCATAGTAAAATGATTATCACGAATGTTGAGTAATTTTTAATAGATATATGTTATAAGATCTTTTTCGATGGATGATTATTGTTTTGGAACCTTTAATTGATGTGATGATGAAGAGTACACAGATATGATCTATGTTTAGAATGCGAGGGAAACTCACGACCAGCTGCTCACGACCACTGAAGATTTAAGAGCGCTTCTGTGGTGAAATACAAACTAATTATAATCAATTCGATTAAGTAGTTCGGAAATTAATTTTGAATATAATTTATGTTTAAGTTGTGAAAAATTATGAAGGAAAATAATAAATGAATAACATAAACACCTCAAAAAGTCTATGGAACACTTACCAATATCTTTAGAATAAGAATTTGATGATTCGAATTTATAGAAATCTTTCGGTTTTTGTTAGGATGTATTGTATATGATGTATTCTCAAGAAAACAAAATAATATTTGACTTCTCCAAAGCCTATTATAAAAAAAAATTGAAATTTTAAAATGACGAAATTTGGTAAAACACAAAAAAATCCTGAACTAATATTTTCGAAACGATATGGAAGTACTCATATTTTTCAGTACCCAGAAGGTCCACCTCTGTCATCAATGACACTTTGGCATCGTCGCGGCATGTTCAATATTAAATTGTCTATTACATTTTGGCCTGAGTCATTCCAAGCCCCTGAACTGCTAATCGAAACTCCTGTTCATGATGGAAGACGTTTTGACGCAGGAGACTTCTTTTTAGGGTGTCCCACACATGCTCGATGGGATTCAGATCTGGGGAGCAGGATGGCCACGGTAGAAGATCGATATCATTCTCTTCAAGAACGTTCAAGACAACTCTTGCACGATGAGGATGGGCATTATCTTGTTGGAAGAGTGGATTTTGACCCATTGTTTGGAGATACGGTACCACTACAGGTAAAACAATCTCATTTGCGTGAGAATTTCCCGTGAGGTTGTTCTGTATGAAAACGAGGTCGGTTCTTCCACCAAGGCGTATACCTCCCCAAATCATCACTGGTTCCCTCCATATTCGAATTCTTCCCGAATCGGGATAATAACTAAATCTGGATTCACCATTCAAAGAGTTGCCTCCAATTCGAATGCTCTCCTCACATCTACGAAGATGTGACTGCAGAACTATTCTTCCTTAATGTGGAGGTGCTCCATTATGTTGATAATACATATTCTGGATGAAATTTAGCGGAATATCAATTAAATCGAACAACGTGTTCTGTAGAAATTTTCGATAAGTAATGGCATTCGATCTGTCCTTTGAAATATGAATGAGGAAGAAGCTATCATTATGAAGGCCACCCTAACGCTGATACTGAAACAGCGTATCGATTCTCTCGTGAAGCAATGATTCATAAGACCATACAATGTTGGAAAACGAAATCTGGATCTTGAGCATGTTGTAGGCGAATCTAGATGCGAAATTTGAGTCTATGCTACTCGTCTCATGTTCTCCCTGTCGATAATAAGGGTGCAGTACTTCTCTTTCTAAAACACGATACAAAATACTTCGAGGCATTCGCAATGCGCCGAATACTTATCGACGGATTTTCTTATCTTCAACACAGTCTACAATGTTATCCTCATTTTGAATGTTGACTTGACGAGGACGTACTTGTTTTGACGCAAGTGTTCCCGTTTCTCTGAGTATTCTACCTAGTGAAGTGAAAACTGTACGAAAAGGAGGATGTCTTCGAGGAAATCTTCAACGGTATTCTCTAGTAGCGTTTTGTGCGTAACTGAAGGAATATATTCTCAATTCGAGGAGTTCAAGGTTTCAAAACGATAATGATCTATCGAGAAATATATTCTGAAAATAATCTATGAAAAGTAACTTAAGATTCTTGGATAATAATTTAATTATAGTTACGCTCATCATCTTCTGTACAACAATATATGTATCTCGCTACATATATCACACCACAGACCGCTCTCGTATGTTGAAAATTGTGATTTCAGGACCAATGTGGATCAAATTTTTGAAGGTAAATATCTCCGAATTTAGGAGGCTCAGGACCGTGATGTTTTCACTAATTCATTCTTAGAATTGCTTCAGTAATCACCTCTTAAAATTTGTCATAGAGCTTGGGAAACACCCTGTATTCTCAAAAATTTTCAAACATTTGGAAAAAATGTTGTCTCTTTACAATTTGTAATATTCCTTCAGTTTTCATAAAAGTTCAGGTCACTGTCATTTCGAAATATTGAAAGAATTTAAAAGAAATCCAAAGAACAATTATCGTCCTATAAGTCCACTTTCTGTTTCTATAACAATATTTGGGAGATTTCTATGTCAAAGATCAGCATCTATTATTGATGAAATTCTGCCACAAGGTACATTTTAGAAATACTTCAATTGTTCAGATCAAGCTCATAGTGTAGAAACATTCATGTCAGGATTTTGAAATGAATTGAAAAAAGGAGCTATATTGTTGGATCTTTCAGCAGTAGTCAATAAAGCGTGGAGAGATGGCTTGACAAATGAGCGGAATAAGATTATAGTAGTAAAACTGTGGAGTTGATCACTGATTGGTTTCGCATTGCCAAATAAGTTTTCCCACAGTGACCTGTTCTACTTCTCTACCTCTACCATTGTTCAATTTATACAGGGTTAGGCAAAAGTACCGGAACAGTTAATTATCTCAGTTATTTAACGAGCGTTTTTTTTTTGAAGATAGGTTTTCCTACATTGCTAGACATAAAGAATTCAGTGTTGATATTTTGTGCTCGCTAGTGTTTCCGGTGTAGCCGGAAATGACAGGAAAATGAGATTTCAAATGTAACACCCTATATGTTTATTTAATTTTAGATTCATAGGAGAAAACTTTTTTAGAAACAATCAACAAAAAACATTTCCTTTCAATGTCGAGTTCATAAAAAATTAAAATAATAAAAATTATATCACCTAAATCAAATTACTTTTGCATTAATTACACAGTGCGTGAAAATGACACTTCAAAATTCTAACACGCGGGAGACATACCTAGTAAACCTATATCGGGTACGCTGAATCCGTGCTAACCACCGTTTTTGAAAGTTAGCTCTTGTTTAGGAGATATTCGCCTTTGAAGTTAGCTGATTTCAGTAGGGTTCGTCGCTTATGACTTCAGTACATTATATGCTTGTTATTCCCAAACCGTTCGGAATATCGCTTTACTGTCTTCGGCAAAGTTTTAGCTATTGTTATGGCCAACAACTTTTCTGAATAACCCAACATAAAAAACCTCATTCAAACACCGTTTCTTAACAAAAATATCCAAAAAAACTCCATTTCTTTGCCAATTTTTCGTTAATTTTCGTCTAAATCATAGAAAAATCAAGGGAATTTCGCTTCAAATTCTTAAAATAAGAAAAGAAAACACATTTCCTATAGTTAAATCGAAAAACTTAAACGCAAAATCATGATTTTAACTCAAATTTCTCACAGATGTCACTGTTAATACGTATTAATTAATATTGTCACTGATGTTACTACGTATTTTGCTATGTATTTGTCTGCCATTTTCATAGTCTTAGTTCTGATATTTCTTTATTTTACATTTCTTATTGAAGTTTCTTTGTTGACACAAGTTACATATTTGGTAAAAATATCAAAAATGAATTCGTGCAGTAAATTTAATAAATTTTGCTACATTTGTGAAAAGTTTACTATAATGACAAGCAAGCGTTCAATTTATGAAGAAATTGCTGAATCGTACACACAATATTTCAACCAAACTGTAATCAAAGATGTGAACTGGGCTCCAAAAATCGTTTGTACTGGTTGTGTCATAAGATTGAGTGGAAGGAAAAGAGGTAAAATGAAATGATTTATCATTTATTTCAAAATTATATCAATTGAAGCTATTTTCATTACAGGTGAATTCCAATCTATGCCTTTTGGCATTCCAGTAATTTGGACAAATCCTCAAGAACATAATCCAGATGACTGTTTTGCTTGTGTTAATGAAATTGTCGGATTGAACAGAGCTAAAAAACGTAAAGTTGAACTCAGAGGAACTCGGTTTGTTCAGTTGCCGTTACCACATTCGGAATCCATTCCAATACCGAAAATACCCAGACGACAGAAGAGTACATTCCATCTACTTTTGATACTATTGGCGAAACGTCTGCATTGGTTTATGTACCATCAAATGTATCTCCACAATGTAATCATGCCGAATTTTCTCAAAAAGATCTGGATAAAATTATTTGTCGATTGAAATTATCGCAGCGTCAGTCCATTATTTTGACTCAAGAATTGAAAAAAAAGAATGTCTTAGCACCTCATGTGAAAGTATATGGAGCAATCGGCCGTCATAGACAGTTCACTGCTTTATTCAAATCCATCGAAGACAATTCATTCGCGTACTGCACTGATATCAAGGAATTGGTATTAAAAATGCATCATGAGTATAAACCAGAAGACTGGCGTCTTTTCATCGATTCGTCCAAAAGTAGTCTCAAGGCAGTTTTGCTTCATGTCACAAACTCAAAAAACAGTGTCCCGATTGCCATCAGCACAAAAACGAAAGAAAATCACGAATCATTGAAAAAAATCCTTGATTTGGTGAAATATGAGGACCATCGTTGGAAGATTTGTGCAGATTTGAAGGTGATAACTCTTTTGAGAGGAATGCAGACGGGATATACGAAAAACATGTGTTTTATATGTTTATGGGATACTCGATATGCCGGCGACCTATATGCCAATAAAAGCTGGCCTATGAGACAAGGGTTCAGATTGCGTCGAGAAAACATCGTTGAAATTCCACTTGTGCCAATCGAAAAGTGTTGCTTCCACCTCTGCATATCAGGCTTGGTATGTGGCCCTACATCCTGAAAATGCATTCAATGAGTTGACCAATTGAAATGAAAATAAAAGCCTCAACCTAACTTATTCAATATTTAACACATATTTTTTCGAATTATTTTATTACAGGCATACTCAATGGACCTGATATTCGACGATTGATGAGAGACCAACAATTTAAAAACAGTTTGTCGAATTTGCAGCACGTTGCTTGGGATTGCGTCAAAGGAGTCATCGAAAATGTACTTGGAGTTCATCGTGACGAAAACTGGCGCATACACGTTGGAAATATGCTCGTTGCTTTCCGTAACATCAGTGTAATGATGTCTCTGAAAATTTATTTTTTACATTACCATGCAGACAAGTTTGCCCAACAATCACCATGTGAATCAGATGAGCATGGTGAACGGTTTCATCAGGTGACGGCTAGGCTTGATCACTGGTATAGTGGAAAAAAACTTGATTCTCTATTAGGAGACATTTGCTGGAATTCACAGCAAGATGAAGATGGAGAAGAAGAAGAATGAACATGAATTTATATGTTTATTTGTTGAAAATTATTGGAATTGGAATAAAAATTCGAGTTAAAATCATGATTGTGCGTTTAAATTTTTTGATTTAACTATAGGAAATGTGCTGTCTTTTCTTATTTTGAGATTTTAAAGCGAAATTCCCTTGAGTTCTCTATTATTTAGACGAAAATTAACGAAAAAATGGCAAATAAATGGAGTTTTTTGTACATTTTGTTAAGAAACGGTGTTTGAATGAGGTTTTTCTATGTTGGTATATTCAGAAACGTTGTTGGCCATGACAATAGCTAAAACTTTGTCGAAGACAGTTAAGCGATATTCCGAACGGTTTGGGAATTACAAGCATATAATGTACTGAAGTCATAAGCGACGAACCCTACTAAAATCAGCTAACTTCAAAGACGAAGATCTCCTAAACAAGAGCTAACTTTCAAATACAGTGGTTACCACTGGATTCAGCGTACCCGATATAGGTTTACTAGGTATGTCTCCCGCGTGTTAGAATTTTGAACTAGCACAGTGTTATCAACGGGACAGGTTGACAAATAATGTCAAGTATTTGTTGAAGTTTAGATTTTGCTCTTCAATTCCTAATAATGGTATTCAAGCTCAGTGAAGCAGAACGGATCGAGGTTTTGATGATGCGCAGATATGGTGACAGACACCGATCTTACCAAGAAGTTCACTGTTCAGCCAGAACATCAAATTAGTAAATCTACAGTATGCAGAACTATTCAGCCATATGAAGCAAGTCGGCAAGTGAAAGATATTTAGAACAGGACGACCTAAGTCTGTCACTGACGAAGAAACAAAGTTTGACATTTTACTGGCAATCGAGGAAAATCCTCAGGTTTCTACAAATAAACTAGCCTTGAATCAAGATTTTTCTCAGAGGTCAATTAGTAAGATACTGAAAACAGAAAAAATTAAACAATATAAAATCCATTTCGTCCATGAGCTTACAGAAGACGATCATGGAAATGATTATGATTATGAATCCAAATTTTTTTAATAGAATCGTATTCTCGGATAAAACTACGTTCTGCCTCAACGGTACAGTAAATAGGCATAATTGCCGTATTAACATAGGTCGACAGACAACCCACATTGGATTAGAGAGGTTCATACACAACATCCACAAAAACTGAATGTTTGGACCGGTATTATCGGTGACCACATAATTGGTCCATTTTTTATAGAAGGGAATTTGAATGGAGAGCGATATTTGGAATTATTAAGAAATGAAATTGTGCCAGCCATAACAGCTTCATTTCCAAATTTAAATAATCCGTTAACCCCAGCTGATATTGTACGGTTTCAACGAGATGGAGATCCCCACACTTTGCGGTAAATGTTCGAAATTATCTGGATGAAGTTTTTCCAGAAAGATGGATCGGTAGAAGAGGTCCTATCGAGTGGCCCCAGTGGTCACCTCATCTATCGCCTATGGACTTCTGTTTATGGGGCCACTTGAAATGCCGAGTTTATTGAGAACGACCTGCCAATCTAGATGAGTTGAGGAGTGGCATAACAGAAGAAATCAATTTGATACCCCCACAATTTCTGCAAAATTCTCTTAGTAATTTCCGCGATCGATTAGGTTATTGTCAGGAGGTGAATGGAACTCATTTTCAACACTTGCTATAGTTTCAATAAAAAAATTTCTCTCCTTCGTGCAAAAATCAAAACTTCGTCAACCTATCACGTTGATTAGGAATTCGAGAATAATTTGATTTAGTTGATAATAATTATTGTCATTTTGATTTTTTATGAACACGACATTGGAGGAAAAGCATTTTTCTTGATGGTTTCTGAATCTGAATCGAAAAATAAATGACCATATAAGGTGTTATATTTAAAATTCTCATATTGTGGTCATTTCCGGCTACACGGAAAAACTATTGAGCACAAAACAACAACACAGAATTCTCTATGCTTCACAATGTAGGAATACCAATTTTCAAAAAAATCGCTCGGTTAATAATTGAGATACTTAGCTGTTCCTGTACTTTTGCCTAACTCTGTATACGTAGAATGATATTCCTACAACTTCGTCTGATAAATTCATTTATGCCGACGATATTGGTCTATATTTTCATTATGTTAACTTCGAAAGCCTTGAATATGTTTCGATTGATATGGATATTCTAAACAAGTCCTCCGGGAAAATGTAATATTTCTTCGAAAACTGAGCTTTCCTGTTGTCATTTGAATAACCATCAATGGTATATACATTCTGTCTAAAAAGTACCGGGAATTAGTCAATGAAACACAAAATATTTATTTTTCATCCAAATTTATTATATCGCTGTCAAAATAGACCTTTTCCGAGACAATACTTTTACGCCAACGAATAACCAAATGATCGAAACATTTTTCAAATGCTTTTTCTGGAATCGACTTGAATTCTCGCTGCGAATTCCCACTTATGAATTCAATACGAGTACCTGGAAGTGGTGATTTGAGTTTTGGAAAGAGAAAAATGTCGGCCGAGGCCATATCAGATGAATAAGGTGGTTGTTTGATGGTATTCGTTGAGTTTCTTGGTCAGAAATTCATTCACAATGAGATGGTGCATTATCGACGTGCACAATCAATGAGTTTTCTCTTCACGAATCAGGCTTTTTTCGTCGAATTTCCTCTTTCAAACGCCGTATAACTCTCAGGTAATATTCTTTATTTACTGTCTGACCTTTTGGCCAGAATTCCTAGTGCACAACACCGGGACAATCAAAGAAAACAGTCAATATAACCTTGACTTCTGATCAACTCTGACGTGTTTTTTTCGGTTTCGGATCAGTTAGAAGGCGCCATTCCGAAATTGTTGACTGGTTAGAATGCCAAACTCTTGAACTCATGTCTCATCACAAGTTATAATGCATTTTATGAATGTGGGGTCCAAATTCACTCATTCTAGCGATTCAAGTTCTGAAGAAAATTCGGGTCTTTTGGAACTAGTCGAGCGGCAACGCGTTTAATACCTGAACAATCATTTAAAATGGTACAAATTGATTCATTAACGATTTTCAATTACCATTTCTTTCACTTTATCGATGTTAACTTCAGTTGAAGACGTTGATGGCCGACCTGAGTGAGGCAAATCTTCCATCGCATCTTGGACGCTGTAAAGTGTACTACGAGGATGGATTGATAAGTTTCCGGCCTGACCAAGAAGAACAACGTTTTTGTGATTTTTTTTCTTATTTCCCAACATAATCTCCTTCAAGGCTGATACATTTCTCATAAAGCTGTTCTAGTCAAGTAATGCCATCTCTATAGGCTGATATCGCCAAGCCATGTTTTGAGGTTAGGAAACAGATAATAGTCACTCGGGGCTAGGTCTGGAGGGTAGGGAGGGTGCGGCCTTCAGATCATATATTTTAGCCATGGCAACGTGCGAAGAATGCACTGGTGCGTTATCGTGATGAAACAAAATTTTTTTCTTCGCCAAATGAGGCCGTTTAATTTGCACCTCGTGGCTAAAATGTTGCAATAAGTCTGCGTAGTATTGACCAGTGATACATTCGCTGTAATCAATGTATATAATACCTCTTGCATCCCAAAAAACAGTAGCCATAACCTTCATTGCCAATAAAATTGTTTTTGCCTTCTTTGGAGTTGGTTCTCCTGCTCCAATCCACTGTTTAGACTGTTGTTTGGTTTCAGGAGTGGTGGTCTCTAGTTTCGTCAACAGTACCGAATCGACGCAAAAATTCCCTTGGATTATGCTTATATAGCGCCAAATTGGCGGTAGAAATGGTTTTTCCAATCAATTTTTGGTCGACTGTTAGTAAACGCGGCACCCATCTTGCACAGAGCTTTTCCATATGCAAATGTTGGTGCAAAATTTTTTGAACACGTTCATATGACATATTACAGGTTTCAGCTATCTCACGCACTTTTTATCTGCGGTCTTCCAGTACTATTTTTTTGATTTTTTCGATCATATCTGGAGTTGTGATCTCAACATGGTGTCCTGACCGTGGCTCATCAGAGGCGCTCACACGACCCATTTTAAACTCGGAAACCCACTGATTAACGGTTGAATATGATGGGGAGGATGTCCCCGGTGTTGAATCAATATCTTATTTAATTTCCTTCGGAGATAACCCTTTCAAATAAAAGTATTTGATTACAGCACACTTTTCCAATTTTTCCATTTTCACAAACAACACAGAGGCGCATTTCAGCGTGCTCTCAAACGTAAACTAAAATGGCGATCGGGCTGAAACTATACCTATAAGCTATCTAAGGATGGTACTGTAGAAAGCTACCTTCGAAGTAGGCCTAGTGGCGCCATCTCTTGGTCAGACCGGAGACTTGTCAATTCAGCCTCGTATACCACTCAAATGCACGTGCTTTTGATGAAGTTGATTCACTGTAAGCCTTCAGTACCATTTTCTGCGATTCGGTGCACGAAATTTCATTTGCAATACAAAATTTGGGACAAATTCTTTGTTCGATCAAACTCTGCGTCAGTATAGGAAATGATTGTGCCAACTTAGCACAACAAAAATTTTGACAATCGTTTTATGCAGATTTTTAAAATAACCAATTCTAGCTCCTTTTTTGACAGAATGTATTTTTTTATGAATCTCCTGTGAATAATACTTCAAATCCGAAAAATTTTGTTGTTGACGTTGAAAACAAATAATATTCTGCAAAAATTAGGTGGTCCACTGCCAATGCAGTGCTATGTACTCTTGTTAGGTCTAGTTAAATAAAATAGTAGAATTAATTCGCAATTGACCTATGCAATAAAAATCGTATATGGTACCATCAGCTCAATTCCAATTCATTCTTGTCTGCTGCAATATAATTCACCCACATATTTGCTCTCTTCCGAAACTTTTTGCATCCATTTAAAACTTCGGAGGCTATGTGTTTTGAGTTTGAAATTACAAATATGACGCTTGATATCCAGACAGTTTTCCGCATATATTTCACATGTAGTATCAGATTCCTTTCTTCTTTGGGTTGAAACTTTGAAACTTTCCTTCTTTGCCTTCTTTTTCCTTATTTTTCAGATCCTTGCCATCCCACCACTAATTGCAAATCTTATTATAATGAAGGAGAATAATACAGATTCACACTGACGGACTAGGTGTGACTGATGTATCAGTGACGGATAGAAAAGAGGTTTTCCTTTTTTCTTGAATCATAGAAAAAATTCCGTATGGTTCAGTAGTTTTTTATTATTATCCCGAATTTAGGCTTGAGGAGCAAGCATGGGAAGATGTGTTTCTAATATTTATCAACTTTACATTCCACACATCGGAAATCATGACATAATCAATGAGAATGTAATCTTCCAATTTTTTGGACTCCTGTCTCCTCCATACGAATAGACAAATAAATAAATATCACAAAATTAAGAAATAGATTCATTACCTCCAAAAATCCATCAACATTTTTTCGTATCAAGTCTTCCATATCGTTTCGGTGGGAACCAACTTTGGCACCACCAATTTTTCGCAAGCAATTATGCACGAATTTCCTCTGGTCTTTCCACAATTCCCCTTGAGCACAAATGAGGCCTAGAACAGAAATTTCTTTATCAAAAACATTTCATTCTATTCTTCTAAGATAAAAGTAATTCAATATACTATGGGAAAGGGATGAAAAGTAAAGAACAAAACTAAATAAAATGATTTCTTCTTCAGCCAACTGTCATCCAACTCTGGACATAGGTCTCCACTAGTTCTCTCTAACGGTCTCTGTTCGGTGTTCCTCCAATGCATTTCAGGTCATCTCCCCATCTCATTGGAGGGCGACCTCTTCCTCTTTTGCCCAAATATGGTCTCCATTTTTGTATTTTCGCATTCCATCTGGAATCTCCTGGTCTTGCATTATGACCGCGAAGCTCCATTTGAGTCTGGCAATTTCTTCTCTGACATCGCGATTTTTAGTGACTTTCCTTAGCCATGTGTTTGTTTTCCTGTATGTTAGTCTTATTCCAATCATCCTGCTTTCCATTCTTTGTGTTTTGCACATGTTTAGACAGCACTGTACCTAATCAATTACTGCAGCCTTTGGTATGCACTGAGAGTAAACGAACAAGTAAAAGCCACCAAAATTTGGCGGTACTCGAAAATTGAAATTTGTTATACAACTTGAGATATTTCTGAAGACTGCCGGTTGTAGACGATTTATAAAATGAAATTGAATTCTTCTGCTGGTATTTTGTGCATTATAAACACCTCAAAAAAGTCTAGGGAACACTTCTGAATATCGATATATCGTATCCACAACGATCAATATGGATGATTTTTTTAAGAAATGAACACCTGCATCAATTTCTCACCAAATTATGTAGAGTGCCGCAACAGATTTCAGTTTTTTTATAAAAACTAAACATGCAGCAGATGCGACGCTGCTTTATAATCATTTCATGTATTCAGTGTTTGAAATCAGTTGGTTGGCACTTTGTTTCTGTTGTAAGCACAAATAAAAGATTCAAGTTTCGTGATTCGACCATGAAAATACGACATTTGACTAAAGAAGAGATGTTACGAGGCGTTGGCATGCTCCAAGCTGGGAGCTCACAACGGGAAGTATCCAGGGTTCTGGGAAGTAGCCCAAGTGTCATAAACCGTTTATGGTCGTGTTTCAATGGAACAGTAGCGTAGAAGAACGCCATACAGGTCGTTTCAGGATTACTACAGTCGCCAAAGACCGATTTTGAATTTTACTAGCCAGAAGAGATCGTACTACCACAGCATCTCAATTAGCTCAAGAGCTATCACGAGTTCATAATGTACAAATTTCCGACCAAACTGTGAGAAATCGACTAGACGTAGGTCAACTCCACTGAGAAACGCTACTTTTAAACACTTTTCAGGTATTATTTCGTCCAAATCGTGATAATTGAGTATTTTTCATTTTGTTTCTGGATGTCTTGTAAGCGTTCTCTTAATGACTAGGTATTATGTGGTCTTTATGATGCTGCAGATAACGAAGATAGCTTAGATTCTGATGATGACACTCACTCCAGACGTCCTTTAAGAGTTCCACAACTGACCCATGGAAATCGCGCTGCTCGTTTAGCTTGGTGCCAAGAACACGTAAACTGGGATCAAGAGAGGTGGGTCACAGTTCTCTTCAGTGATGAATCTAGATTTAGTTATTATTATTGTGGAACTCTTAAAGGACCTCTGGAGTGGAGTTGACCTACGTGCAGTCGATTTCTCACAGTTTGGTCGGAAATTTGTACATTATGAACTCGTGATAGCTCTTGAGCTAATTGAGATGCTGTGGTAGTATGACCTCTTCTGGCTTGTAAAACCAAAAATCGGTCTTGGGCGACTGTCGTAATACTGAAACGACCTGTATGGCGTTCTTCTACGCTACCTGTTTCATTGAAACGCGACCATAAACGGTTTATGACACTTGGGCTACTTCCCAGAACCCTGGATACTTTCCGTTGTGAGCTCCCAGCTTGGAGCATGCCAACGGCTCGTAACATCTCTTCTCTATCAAATGTCGTCTTTCCATGGTCGAATCACGAAGCTTGAATCTTTTATTTGTGCTTACAACAGAAACAAAGTGCCAACTAACTGATTTCAAACACTGAATACATGAAATGAATATAAAGCAGCGTCGCACCTGCTGCATTTTTAGTTTTTATGAAAAAAAATTGAAATCTGTTGCGGCACTCTACATAATTTTGTGAGAAATTGTTGCAGGTGTTCATTTCTTAAAAAAAATTATCCATATTGATCGTTCTGGATAAGATATATCGATATTCAGAAGTTTTCCCTAGACTTTTTTGAGGTGTTTATATAAACAGATACAAAATTAATGAGAGTGCAAACAAGAGGTAATAAACTAATTATGATAAAGGCAGGTATTATTTAAAAATTTCAAATAGGGACAAATAAGCCAGGCCATACAGGTCGTTCAGAAGATTATCTGTTACAGTTTGTTACAGTTTGAACATTGCGATGGATTCCAAGAAATGCAACACCCAAGGGACAAAAGTTAAATTTTTGGAATCCATCGAAATTTTCGAACTGCAGCTACCTCCCTCCCTCATTCGTCCCTATTTGAAATCTTCAAATAATACCCGCTTTTATCATAATTAGTTTATTACCTCGTGTTTGCACCCTTAATAATTTTGTATCTACCTGTTTATATATGTAGCTATTTCAACTAGTTCAATACATGTTGTCAGCTGAAGATGGTCGAGAAACCGAAATTGCAATCCTGATTTTGAATGAATCTCTTGTGATAGTATAATCTTCTTCTTCTTCTCCTTCTGAATTTAGACCTTGAGGTCTTTTTTTTCCAGGAGATCCCTCTATTATTGTTCTTGTGAGATGGACTGCCAACTACCTTTCCAGCGTTTGGGGGGCCTTCCTGGTGGCCGATGTGCTGCTGTTGGTTTTCCGTCTCGTACAATACGAGCTAGTCTGTGTTCTTCCATCCTGTCCACATGTTCATTCCATGCTCGTCTGCGTTTTCCTGTCCATCGTACAATATCTTCAGTGTTACATGTTTTTCGTATAACCTCGTTCCTAATTCTATCTCTGAGCGATTTTCCTGATATTTGCCTTAGCGCCTTCATTTCTGACGTTCTTAGATTTTTTTTGATTTTGGTATCGGCCCTAGTTTCTATTGCATAGGTGGCGATAGGTCGTACACAAGCTTTGTAAATCATCGTTTTGCACTCAATGCTCATATGCTCGTTCTTCCATACGACATCTCTCAGGCATCCGGGAATCGTTACTGCTTTATTTACCTGGTCTCGGACCTCTCTCCCTGAATCCCCGTTACTAGTTATTTGCACCCCAAGGTATTTGAAGGACATGACCTGCTCTACAGTTTTATCATCAATTGCGAGCTTACATCTTCTTGGCTCCTTCGATATCACCATGCTCTCTGTTTTTTCGGTAGCTATCTTCAGGTTGTAATTTTCAGCTTTAGATTTGAAAGCAATCAGGAATCTTCGAAGATCATCTTCATCTTCCGTCATTATTGCCGCATCGTCTGTGTAGCATACTATTTTTATTTCTTCCGTACTCGTTCTGTATCCGTTTCCTACTGATTCAACAGTGACAGGTATTTCTGATGTAAGATTTTATTTTCGTGGTGTTGTTGGTGTTCAGGTCTTCGATAATTTTAATGATTGATTCCGGGATCTGTTCCTCTCTCAGTATCTGCAGCACATCTTTCACTCTTACACGATCGAAGGCTTTTGTGAGGTCAATGAAGCAGATGTATAAGGGTTTGTTGTATTCCAGAGATTTTTCTTCTACTTCGTACTATAAAGATTGCATCCGTTGTTGTTCTGTTTCTCCTAGATTCTTGTTGTTCTTCGTTGATGTCTATTACTTCTGTTATTTTGTCTCATAGATTTCCGGTTAAGTGTTTGGTTAGTGCCCCTAGCAGAATTATTGTTGTGTAATTTGAGGAGGTCTTTTTGTAGCCCTTCTTGTATAAAGGTACAGAAAGGTTTCTTTCCACTCTGTAGGCACACTAGTTTTGTCTAGGTTTTTTCCTAATGAAGCCTTTATTTCGTTTATTAGAGTGTTCTTTCCATACTTAATCATTTCGTTAGTGATGTTGTCAATTTCTGGTGCTTTTTGATTTTTGAGTTTTTGAATGGCCTTGATTATAGACTCGTTGGAGATCACAACAACGACAATTTCTTCCTCCTCAAGCTGATCTGCTTGTCTCTCACTATCGTTTTCGCTCTCTTCGTTATTATAGAGTTCTGTGAGGTATTGTTCACATTGTCCCGCGCTTACTTGATTCAGATGGACATATTCATTTACTGGTTTTTTCCTTGCTCGAAGCATATTCCATTTTCTCCTCTGAGTTCCGTGCATATCGTTCTCCATATCCTTGCTAAATTTTCTTCAATGTTCTCTCTTTATCTCCCTGATTTGTCTTTTCACTCTGTTCAGTACCTCCACGTATTTTCTGTGTTCTGTCTAAGTCTTTATACTTCTGTATCTTAAATATGCTCCTCTTTTTTTCTTTGCTAAAGCTTTTACCTCCTCTGTAAACCATGGTGTCGATTTGTGCTTTATGGCGTTTCCAACTCTTCTCGTCCCAAGCGCTTCCTTTGCAGCCTTCAGAATGTTTGTTTTTATCATGTTGCAGCCATCATCAACATTTTGTTGTTGATGATGGCTGTTTTATTGGATGGTCTCTAATTTTGGTCCTGAGTCTTTCGTTGAACAACCATTGAGTCGTTGTGTCCTGGAGTGCTTCTGTAACAAATTTTTCTGTTTTTGATGTCGTTGGTGCCTGTTTCCTGCAGGTTATGATATTTCGTAATTCTCCCAAAACCATCTTATGGTCTGAACCGATGTTGGGAGATGTCAGAGCACGTACCTCCATTATCTGACTTGAATGGAATTCCTTATTAGTCAGTATGTAATCTATGGTTGATCTATGTCCTTGGGTATTAGACCAAGTAAACTCATTTTGTTCTTTGTGATCGTAGAAGAATCCCATCATCATAACTTTGTCAGCTGTAGGTATTTGATCATAGGTGTTTTGTAACGCTTCGCAGAAATTCGCCAATTATTCTCTAGGCTTGCTTATATCTGGTGCGTTAAAAGATATAACATGCAAGGAGGTATTTTTCAACTTCCTGTTCGAACTTCTCTTGGATCAGTATTCCCACTCCAGACGTGGCGCGTTCTTCTTTCTTTTCACCGCTGAATATAAGTATATAGTTCTTACATGGACTTGTTCCTTGGCCCTTCTTTTTAGTCTCCGATATCGCGCAAAGCCTATCTTATGTTGGTTCATTTCAATAATGATTTCTCGATCTTTTTTATTCCAAGATAGTACAATACATAGTTTAATTTCTTATTATCATACTTTCGGTTAGATAAATGTGCTTCATTAAAACACGGAATACTTTGAAGAGATACCATCCAACCAAAAAGCTCAAGTGGGGCTATAAAGTGATTAGTGAAGTTTTCGGTTTTGATCATGGAAATCCAAATAGGCATAGAGAAATTCCTTTTTGCAAGGAAGTACAACCGCATATAGCTTTCATATGGATTTCAGCTCCTAGTTTGGGAACTTTTTCTGTTCACTGGCTTAAAGTGATTTGAACGATTTAGTACATGATTTCTGTTTATCTAAGAAACAGGGTGAACTTTTAGGGTCTGGATTAAACGACTGGAATTAACTTTCTCCTGTTACTAAAATTCCTTAGTTCCGACATCGTGACAATGAAATGCAACCTTCTCTTCTAAAGCAGATGATTTAGTCTATTAAAATAACATTCCTGCAGTGATGAATTTATCAAACTTTGAATTTGATTCGAGTCACTGACAGTTGTTCATGCATTCCTCATAAACAAGCTTGAAACCAGTGCTGCTATACAACGGAAAAAAGCTCCTTTAATGCCGGTTGCCCATGGTTCTGATATAAAAGAGACTTTCCAAAATATGAAGTTTGATTAAACAAAATATTGCTGTTTCATTTGCAAATGGAACAGCGGGAGAGAAAAAGTCGCTACACAAAGAAAGTATGGCTTTATAAGTGAAGTCACTTATACAGTCCAAAAAATGTTGAAAATGATCCTTTAATGAAGCCTCATGGTATACTTATACCACCTTGCTTGGTCTGATGAAAAATTTTCAATTTTTTTAAGATAGTTTTGATGTTTTGCTCTACTGTCACCTTTCAAGAGAGAAAATTAAAATCATTCTACCGCATACTTCATTGGAATACTTTTTCAGCATCACTTACATTTTACATAAAATATGCTTCAACAACCGATAAACACAAATCATCTTAAAACTGCCTCCTTAGGCGAAATTCTGTGATCATCGTAACTCCTTTATGGTAAACGAAATCGAGAGTGACCAGTTAGTCATCGGCCATATATACAGCATTCCCGACTCAATAATATTAGTTCTCGTCCAAGAAGGCTTTGAAGATGACTATGACGCTCGTTTAACTGACTAGATTTACGTGCTCGGAAAACGGTTTCAGGTAAATCGAGATTCAGGTGTTCTGACGTGTTTATGAATGATTTCTTAGATGCTCAGGCCTCATAGATTGATTATTATTATCATTTTTTAGAAATTGGTTTTACTATTTATTTATTAAATATACATTTTCAATAATACAAACCAATGATTAATATACAGTAATTTAATTGAGGAGGTCGTTACTTGATGAAAATTGATATACATATTTTGAATGAAATAAAACTAAAGTATTTAGATTTTCACTATATTAACAAAACTATGACCGGTTTCACCACTCTGTGGCTTCATCAGATAGATACAAACTAATGAACAGAGTTATTCCTTATATATTAGTCTTATTTCCTACTTAATATTACAATACATACAAGAGGTATGTTGGAAACCCATCGGAGTTGCTTACTTTATGAATTGAAATGATTGAGTAAAGGAGAAGGATTTAGATCTAATTGACTATTAAGTAACCTACCTGAATTCTTTTCTTTGTTGATCTCTTAACTTTCCAATAGATTGAGTTTTTGTCTGTTATTTTCATTGTGTAAAATTTTGAAATTATCATTAAAGTTATGGTTTTCTTCGAGTAAGTGATTAGAATAATGGGAATCTGATTTATGATAATCAAAACTACGTTTGTGCTCGGATAATCTAACTTTGAAATTTCGGAATATTGAAAAACTGGCACAAACAGACAACTAGAGTCATTTAAAATATTCATTGATAAAATTCACGTTAATATTAAATTTACGTTAGAGATAGAAATAGAAAACTCCATTAACTTTCTGGATTTAACTATTACTAAAATTAACGGCAAACATGGTTTTTCTATTTTTCATAAGCCATCGCATACAGATATTACTATTCACAGCTCATCTACACATCCTTATCCACATAAATTAGTATGGTACATAGACTCATTAATATCCCAATGTTACAAAATAATTTCATGAAAGAGCTAAATATAATTAGACAAATAGCAGTCAATAACAGTTACAGTCCAACTATGATTGAGAAAATGATTTCACGGAAAAAATTTCAAAAGCAATCCAGGAAGTATTTCCATAAAAAGTTCTAACACAAAATACTACAGCTTAACTTATATTGGTAATCCTAGTCTAAAATTGAAATCATTCCTCTCGCATTATAATTTCAATATAGCATTCCGAACTGATAATTCTTTAGGCCGACATATCCAAAACTGCGAATCTAAAATTGATAAAGTAATAAAACCGGTGTTTATAAACTGTCTTGCGGGGATTGTAATGAAATTTATATTGGTAGAACTTTCAGAAATTTCAAAGTTAGATTATCCGAGCACAAACGTAGTTTTAATTATCATAAATCAGATTCTCATTATTCTAATCACTTACTCGAAGAAAACCATAACTTTAATGATAACTTCAAAATTTTACACAATGAAGATAACAGACAAAAACTCAATCTATTGGAAATTTCAGAGATCAACAAAGAGAAGAATTCAGGTAGGTTACTTAATAGTCTATTAGATCTAAATCCTTCTCCTTTACTCAATCTTTTCAATTCATAAAGTAAGCTATTCCGATGGGTTTTCCAACATACCTCTTGTACCTATTGCAATATTAAGTAGGAAATAAGACTAATATATAAGGAATAACTCTGCTCATTAGTTTGTATCTATTTGATGAAGCCACAGTTTGGTGAAACCGGTCATAGTTTTGTTAATATAGTGAAAATCTAAATACTTTAGTTTTATCTCATTGAAAATATTAATATACAGCCCTGTAACTAATGTTAGATATAACATCAGCGATTCAATGCTGTTCAGTAGAACTAAGTCGCAGAAAAACGCTCACAAGAAAGACTTACTTCAGAAATAAGATTGCCTTCCCCTTCAAAATCAACCACTCTAGTTTTTTTCTGAATAAAAATCCAAAATCGCTCAATTCTTCAGTCAATCGGTCTCTTAATTCCCACACATACTAGGGATGTTTTTCACGTTTTGCATGCTGGGACATAGAAGACACCATTGATCCCAACTGCTGAAATTAAACCTCTATGGTTTGTTAATGTAAATTCGAAATTTCAGTATTATGCTGGCTGTGTTTTAGTCACAACAAACTATTAAAGTTGACAAAATGGTTGGAAAATAGAATTAAACCGTGAGAATTTTCGCTCAATAACTTTCTACAATTATCTCAACTCAACTCCACAAGAAGTTATCACCAATAATCTCCTGCGTTGTTGGAATACATGTTATCTAGATCCAAACTAATTAAATATGATTTGATTGGGGTTTGGACCTGTTTCAATGTTACTTAGGTGTAAAATTTGTTAAATTTCTGAATACAAGATTTAATTCTTTTGCCAATTTATATATTAGGCTGTTAATAAATGACACTACTGGAAGAATTGGAGCATTATCTTTGAGATTTTTCATTAGACCTTAAAGTTTTGAAGGCCCGGATTCATATCTATGAAATAATTGACGTGTTTTGTTAGTATTATCAGTGAAATTTCTTTTAGAACTGTTTCAATGCTTTTTCGATGGCTATGGATATTTTACTTATGTTCTCTTTTTGAGGAAAATCTGTGATATTTGATATACAGGGTGCTTCAACGAAAACTAAACACAGGCTATATCTACCAAGATATTCATTTCTGATCAAAACACAAAAACAGGTCAATTTTTGTTTCAAGGGGGACAACTTTTGGGGTATAAAACTTGCCTGAAATATCAACTCCCTAAGCGGAGGTTGCAACCCTTGAACATTTTGAATGGGGAAGATGGGTCGAGTGATGACTCAAAAGAAAGGTGGTATCTTTGTCTACATCGCCTTGAACGAATTTCCATTTTCATTGAAAACTGTAAAAGATACAGGGTGAGCAACTGATAGATAGGGAAGACTATTTCCCTGAGACTATTCAAGTTTCAATTAGGTAAAATGGAACAGATCCATGCTGATCAATGGCTTGATAGATATAGCCTCTGTTTAGTTTTCGTTGAAGCACCCTGTATATAATATTTTCGGTGAAACGACTATGGCATTTGATTTATCTGCTTTTGTTAAATTACATCTTTGCTTTGAATTTCTTGTTTTCAAGTTGTTACGGTATCTGTAATATCTTGGTGATTTTTATTAAAATCTTGGCAATTTGAATGATATTAAATGAGATTCATTAAGTTGTTTCAGTGCAATTGTGGAATACGCGGCCAAGTTTTTTACATGATTTTGAATGAGATTATGGTGTTGAATTTGAGATATTTCTCTTACAAACTACATTCAGAATTGGATAAATCAACATCGGAATAGTTTGAAACTATACTTCTTAAAGATCTAATGGATGTAGCATTTGGAATATTACCTGAATTTTTCGAAAAACTTGACTTTTGTGCTTCTAGGGTTTCTATTGTGTTGGATTGATTTTAAAATTTTTTGTGAATAAGTTTGCGTTTTGCACCTGGTCGTCATACAAATCGAATTCTATTAGATGGAGTTTGAAAATTAATTCTGAATGAATTACCTCAATATAATGTTGAATGACGTCTCGTTTGATGAATTGAAATTTGGCCTCATCTTTTATCCTGGCTGTTTCTGCTATTTTGCTTTCTTCGAAGATATTGATATGGATTTTGTTCTTATATTAACATATTTAATGCTTACTTTTGTCTGATGCACTCTTGATTTAGCCATATATTCTGTCTGCATACACTATATTTAGTTTTTAACTTGCTATAAAGGGCGGTTTGATTTGATCTACAAGCATACTACAAATAGTTGATTGATACTGCCGTTACTACTTGATAGTTAATCATGATGATAATAAGAAATTAAACTATCTATTATACTACCACAAGAGTTTATTGAAATTCAAGATTGCAATTCCGGTCTCTGAACCATCTTCAGCTGACACCAAATACTGAACTAAAGTTGAAATACATACATACATAAACATACATTCAAAATAGAGAAAGAAGTCGATAATCAGATTCACTTTTCAGACCTCGAATCACTCATCAAAATAACAAACTAAGTTTTATATATATCTTAATATATATAATTCACGTATCACGTTGTTTGTCCGCGATGGACTCATAAACTACTTGACCGACTAATAACTAAATTTGCACACCGTGTGCAGTTTGATCCAACTTGGAAGATAGAATAGCTTACATCTTAATTTATAGCCGCAATATTATTTTCTGGCAAATTATTTTGTTCATTATTTGATATTCACAATTATTTGTTTACTCAAAACGATTTTAACAGATGGCGATATCTGTTGACTGGATTGAGTAGGTAATCAATACATGGCGCTGCTATGTTAAACCTACATCTGTGTCATATAAGCTAAAATTTAATAGCATAACTACCACGTGTTGTTGAGGCTAAAGTATAAGTTGAATTTGTTTTGTAGTAAACGAAATACCGTGAAATTCAATTGTTTCTACTTTTTCTTTGGTGTTAACCACGTGATACTCAGACTGAAGTGCAAATTAAATTCATATTATAGTGAAGATAATACAGTTATTATTCCTGTTTTTACTTATTTGTGCTTCATTGTTCAAAACTGTATAATTTGAATATATACATGTAGGTATTATCACAAAATTATGAAAGTTAATTAATATATCAATGAGAAAATGGTACCGAGCTCCCCACCCTTTTCAATAATCGTACAAATATTTTTTTATTGTTTTTATTCAACCACTATTAAAAAATTTTAGGCATTTATCATTTCAATATGTTATAATAGCATGTTTTCAGTTTTTTTCTTATATCTAAATTTTTCAATTATTATTTTCAGTCAAATACCACCGAAAAATTCTAACCTCGACAACGCGAGGAGCAGAGAGGAACGACGTAAACGTGTTGAAAGAGCTCATCAGTTGCCAGAACAAATCGCAACAAGAAATACAGCTCAAAGAATCAGGACAGCAGAAGGTCGTGTACAAGAATCTCAAGAACAGCGTGACGAACGTCTAAGACAGACTATTACGAGAACAAGAGCGGCACGAGAACGAAACATAGCTACAGCACGAGTACAAGAACGACAGCAACACAGTCAGACACAGCAAGGCGTGGCCGGGTCTGCAAGTATCTCGAAAACCCACTTTTACTGATATTTGCATCCCTCATGGCACACCCAAATTTTCATAAATGCTGTGCGTTTTCAGTGATTCATAGGGTTTTCTCTCTGACATTACCCGAAGAAAATATGTCTAGGAAAATGTCAACGTAATCCCTCAAGTAGGATACAAATAGCATTACACAATATTTACCCACGTTTAGAATCAGCGAATACAGATAAATACATTTCATTAACATATTTTGGCCCTATCAACGAGATTGCAAATGTCATCTCAAAACAGCACAAAAAATTAACTTCCAAACCCACATGAAATTCTCCCAAGAATTTTTCAAGAGTAAAGATAAAACTAATAGATATGACAATACAAGTTGTCCTATATAGATTGTGAAGGCGTTTATATAGGTTAGACTGGTCGTTCATTCAAAACTAGATACAAAGAGCATCAAAAAGATAACAATAACAAGAGAACTGACGTATCTATTTTCCCTTCATATTGTATCGAAAACGGTCACCATTTTCCACACTTCAAATTATTTACAGAATACCTGAAGGACGAAAGTTACATTTCTTAAAATACATCAAAATGTTCAAACTCCAACAATGTCCCCATAAAGATAATCTCCTTAACAATCAGAATGGCCCTGCCATTCGTCCATGTTTGATATCTTTGAATAATACCCATCTTTAACATAATTCGTTCATTATCTCTTGTTTGCACCCTTACTAATTTCGTATCTATCTGTTCATGTATGCCTGTAATTCAACTTTAGTTCAGTACTTGTTGTCAGTTGAAGATGGTCAAGATACCGAAATTTTAATCCTGAATTTCAATAAACTTTTTGAAGTAGTATGATACACTCCCAATGATGTTGTCTATCATCTGTTGAGGTATGTTGTCCCACTCTTACACCAAAGCCAATGTCAGCTCTTCAACGTTGCCTGGATTCCGTTGTCGAACCCTTCTTCCAAGAATGTACCAAACGTGTTCGATCGGGTTTAAATCCGGTGACCGCGATGGCCAGTCTATTCGTGAGATCGCAACTTCATTGAGATATTCTATCACTATGCGCGCAGTATGAGGGCGCGCGTTATCGTGCATAAAAAGGAAATTTTCCCCTATGTAAGGAGCAAAAGGCACAACATGGGGCTCCAAGATTTCTGTTATATACCGATGGGCATTAAGTGATCCATTGCCAATAATCTCCAGTTCTGTTCGTACTCCCAAGCATATGCCACCCCATATCATAACTGACCCTCCACCGTATTGCTCAGTTCCTGCGAAGTTCGCTTGATTGAACCGTTCCCCTCGATGCCTCCATATTCTATCTCTACCATCCACGAAATTCACACAATATCGGCTCTCATCACTAAATAAAACTCGTCTCCACTGATTTATTGTCCATGCTACATGCTCTCTAGCAAACGCCAATCTTGCTACCCGATGGGCTCTATCGAGTCTTGGTGCTCTTGCTTGCGCGTATGATCTCAGACCAACTTCATTTAATCGTCTTCTGACTGTCCTCTCACTGACGTTAATGTTATCCACTGCTTGTAAAAGGTTACGTGCCTGGACAGCAGTAAGACGAGGATTTCTTATGGTTTGATTGACGATGAAACGGTCATGTATAGCGAGAGTTGCCCGATTTCTTCCTTGTCCTCGCCTCCTCACGTACAATCCAGTTTCCCTGTAACGTCGGTAGATTCGATGGATAACCGACGTCGAGACACCCAACATGGTACCGACTGAGCGGTAGGTGCGCCCTTCCTCGATCAATGTAACTGCCCTTGCTACTGAAGTTGGTGGTAAATCTCTCATTCTGAATGAAAAATACCGTTTCGAATCGTAAACAGTAAAAGAATCACAAAACACCGCAACCGATCGAATTTGTATCAAATCAAAGAATGGAAAACTCTCATTCTTTAAACAAATGCAAATGTGGTCATATACAAAAAAACGTGTGTTGTATTTCATATTTGATAAAAAAAGGTGTGCACATGTGTAAATGAAAAGTTTTATCAATGGTCCCAGAATTCGGTTGTGTATTTTAATACCTACCAACTGTTATCTCCTATGAATTCCTAATTTTCACCAAATTAACCAAATTGTCATCAATAACTAATGAAATTCGAACATAAAAATCGCAAACGACAATTTCGACACGCCTGAGTGATAATAAGAAAATTCCAAATTGATAGACGAATTTTGATGACAATTTCTTGATTCAATGTAATTTCTCCAAAATGGTGATTTTCCACTTGAAATTAAATATAATTTGCAAAAATAGAGATAAACGCATGAAACAAGAAGGGCGTTACTGTAGGAAGATGTGTCTTGACAGACCATGATATTGTACGTTTCAACTCGGACCACGAAATTCCACAGGGTGTTACGAATTTTTGACAAAAAAACACTTTTAGTTTTGCCCCCGTATAAAATTTTTTTCAAATTTTTTTTGTTTTCTCTTATAATTTCTACAAAGCAGAAGAGTTGATCTATAACTTGCCGAACAAATCATCTAAATCGGTTGAGAATTAGGAAAAATATCGAACTTCGAATTTGGTTAAATTTTCGAGTGTTCCGCCTCCGATTTTGCCTTCATCATAATACACTATTACGTAGTGTATTTGAACAAAGTCATCATATGAAGTTTGGAGTACAGAAGAAATGGAGTAAGGGAAATATTTTAAATGACGGATTCATTATTTCGAATATAAGATGATTATACCCAAAAAGTAAGAATGAAGAAATTTCAAATTGTTCGATTCCACAATCTGTAGGATAGATTCCAGCACGAGAGAATAAAAACAATGTAATACCGACCAATCTACAACTAGAAACAATGAAAGAACGTGTAAGTTTTTTTACATATACAAAATGTAGTCCATCCCATCATCTTTTAACCCAGTAAAACAAATACCTTCGAAACCACCGATCAATTCGTCTTAGAAATTCATCGAATTCGTCATCATTTATCAAGCGCTATACGCCCGGAGGTAGCAGAAGGAAACCGTTTCGGGTGATTTGTTCTAACGCATCATGAGAATCAAGTGCGTGTCATCTCGCTTGTCCAAAGTTGCCTAGCAACAGCGGTATCATAAAATTAGAAAATTAGGTTTGCGTCCAAATCTTAGGGAATGGGCTAAGAGAACATTAAATAAGTTCTGTGTGCGTGAGTTTAAACAATGATGTGACGCGCAACTGGCACACTGACCCAGTGTGGAAACAAATGAGATATTCTATGGACAGGTCGATGAACCGACTCAATGGTCCCAAGCACAAAGTCGAGGAGAAATGAACGCTGGAAATTTCACCGAAATTATTCGAGATTAATGGCCTTTTCGTTTCCGAACGAATTCGCGAATGGGGAGACATTGGCGTAGATACTTTTCGGTATTTGTTTGGTTCAAACACAATTTTCTTATGAAAATTGTTAGAAGAATTTCTTTGATATGATTTGGGTTACCGATAGAAGAATCTACTTTAGTGCTCTTTGGTGTATAGTTAATTTTAATGAGACTCAAATCTGATGTACAGGGTGTCCCATTTTCTATATTTTAGCTGTATGAAATATTGCAGATAGAGGAAAATGACACACCCCCTCAGTCTTCCATTTTCGAGGAAAGTTTATTGTTGAAAACAGATTGCATCTTCTTTTGTTTTCGAGGTATTTCGGATTTCTCGTCTTTCTTGGATTTCGGCAAATGCCAATATCTCGGCTGCTATCATATTGAAAACTGTTTCGACATTCTACAGGCCCTTTTCTAAGTAGAATGCAGGGATGTATCCGAATGTAAATGGTTCTTCAGTTGTAACATAAAATGTGTTTTGTGAATATTAATCATGGGTGAAATTGGAAAGAATAGGAAGACTATTTTATCTCTTTCCAAATATATATAACATGCCTGATTGTTCCTCACGAATGTGACTTCTTCTTGAAAGGAAAACTCCTTAAACAATCTGTGGTTTCATATAGTATGCTGGTGCGAATTTGCAAAAAACATCTCAAATTTTTTTCAATTCTATGCTCACAACAATGGATCCCACATAAAATAAGAACAAATGAAAGTTATTTATTATTCATGGTAAGGAAATATCAAAAATTAACAACAGAAAAATTAGATAAAAACAATTTTTTAAGGAGGAGGGCGCGGGCTTTCTATCCCACGCCCGTCCTTCCTTAAACTTACAGGCCATGGATTTGTCATGCGACATTTTTCCAGTAGAGTAGATAGATAGATATTATTATTTGAGTGAGGGCTGCCTAGCAGCCCGGCCACTGCGAGCCAGTGGTCTATTGTGGCACACTCTGTCCTAAACTTCATCCACGAGCTCCATCCTTCTCGTAAATGATACGAGTTTCGTGGGTGAGAGCTTAATAAGCTCAGTCAGCTTCAGTTTGCAAGATCCAAGTTCTTCTATTCTGACCCTGTCCCTAGCTGGGCACTCGCACATAACATGTTCTGCTACCGGGATGGGGTCACACACACGATGGAAACACTGATGATTAACACAAACACTTTTTATGAACGTAAATTTAAAATGAAATAAAACACGTGGTTCGTTGGTAAACAACGGCGGTTTGGCAATATGGCGTGGGTACGGAAAGCCGGCTCGTGGCAACGCGTGCTGCAGCCGGTGTTCTGAGACAATGTGAAGTCGAAGAGGTCGTTGAAGAGGAAGTCAGCGAGTCTCCGAAATGCACGGATATTTAAACCCTCGGTTCAGGTAGGCCCAGAGTACGTTCTGTGCCTCGCCTGGTCGATGGGCCTACTTGGCGATCTGTGATTAAGAAAGCGTGGTTAACACGGTAACACGCTTATTCGGAGGGCGTAGAGCGATCTATGGTGAGATACCGAAGTGGGAACGGTAACAGTTCCATTAATTTTATATCTTCTTCACATAGTCTTCATGAAGGATCCTGAGGATTCCTGAAGCGACAGTGCCCCGTTAGTATGGCAGTTAAAACTCTCAGTTCCAATCTAGAGAGTTTAAGCCAGGCCTTGGCTTCTACAGTGGAAGGTCCACTGATGGCACGTCGTGCGTGTCTGAGACCTGGGCGGCTCATCCAATGCTCACGTACCCTCAAGTCTAGCCATCGGTTGTTTTCCATCCTTGAAGTTTCCAGGGGAATTCTGACCTTGGGCTCAGGTCCTATGAAATCCAGGTTCGTTCCTCGAGCCGCCAATGAGTCTGCCTTCTCATTTCCCTCATTTCCGAGTGACCAGGAACCCATATTAGACGGAGCCTGCTCCGCTCTCCTAGTTTGGCAAGGGTGGAGCGACATTCCTGCACTATAAGTCACGTACAGGTATCGGATGCCAATGATTTCAGTGCAGTTTGGCTATCGGTGAGGATTTTAATTAACCTATATTTGAATCCCCCCCACAATCAAGAGGTTAGCACAGTGGTCAATGGCGAATATTTCTGCTTGAAAGACAGTCGCATGCCCACCAAGACAGATCGACTGTTCCTTGGCGACACCAGCTTCAACACCTTTTTCAGTTTTCGAGACATCCGTGTACTAACAGGGACCATCAAGTAGACGCTCCTTGAAGCTGAATCATTCCTGTATATCCGGAATCCTGGTAAATGGTACCGTAAGGGTTTTGTAGGGGTTTATGCTAAGTTTCTTCTTCACAACACACCTGAATTGTAGACATAGCCTCCTGAAGTCTTTCGGAAACATCGCTATCAACTCCGTCAGCCAGAATGACTATATTTGTACATAAACATGCAGTGCGCCATTTATTGCCAGAAGATCATCAACTAGCAAGGACCACAACAGTGGGGATAGAACTTCTTCCTGTGGGCAGCTTCTGCCAGCCACAAAAGTGACTACTTCCCCTTTCAGTGAAGTGTTGATCATTCTGGCATTTAGCATGTTACTAATCCATTCCGCAATAATATTTGGTACTCCTCTGGCTCTCACAGCCCCACACCTCGAGCCAGTGGGGGCCGCATTAAACGTACCTTCAATGTCCATGAAGTCTGCAGCTGCAGTCTCCTTGCGGTCCAGAGACTGTGTGCCAGATCGGTTGATTTACCTTTTTGATAGGCGTATTGATGTTCACTCAGAGGCCTCAGCGATAACACCTCGGTCCTGATGTATCCATCTAACACCTTCTCCAGGGTTTTCAAAACAAAAGACGTAAGAATAATCGGTCTGAACGACTTAGGTTGTGAGTTCGATTTACCCACCTTAGGGATGTAAACAACGCTGACTCTTCGTCAGCTTGCCGGGACAACATTCCAGGCAAGACTACACAGGAAAAGCCTAATGAGGTATAGGAGGAGGACATCCACCTCCTTTGTAACAAGACAGGCATGATGCCATCCTCTCCAGGAGCTTTGAATGGCTTGAATGAGCGAATCGCCCACCTGTAGAGTAATGTATTTGTAACCAATCAAGGGACAAACACAACACCCGGGTCTTTGCTGAAATGAAACCAGCGACCTCCCGTGTTAAAGCAGGGAAGTCTCTCCTCTGTGCCACGGAAGCGACCTAAAAACTATCCTGAAGAATCAAAAGTATTTCCAAAATGTAACGTCCAAAAACACTTCTGTATACAGTTGAAATTGAATGTCAGTCATTAAAGTCACTAAACGATTTCTAAAGTTTGTTTCAACTCTACTATATCTTTATGGGATTGTCTTCATAATAAATTCTTTACATAGCCCCCGAGAAAAAAAATATAAAGCGGTTAAATCTAGTGAACCAAGTAACCAGGCCACTGATCCTCTCGTTCAAACAAAATTATCACCGCAAGACTAGTTTTAAAGTTCTTTCTTGTCTGATATGGGGGTGCACCATCAAGATGGAAATATACTAACATTCTTTGAGCCAAAGGATTTCCATACAAAAGACCCCGACTTTGTTCTCATTCATTATATAATAATAAATTTCGCCACGAATATTGTCGTCAAAAATGGCGAACGCCTAAACACTGTGCTTCTTTAACGAGCACCAAACATTAAAACGGAATCGCCCTTGGTAAAAAATATTGATTTCCGATAGGGATTGACATTGGTCCAGTAAAGTTCATTATTGCGAATGAATAATCCGTCACTGGCCGCTCATACTTCATCAGTTCATATGATATACTGATAGAATTCGGGATTTCCTCTTGACTTTTCCTGATACCATCGCCAAAACTCTAGCCTTCGCTCATAACTGAGATTTACTCATCTTATAAGGATGATACTCATTTTTCCTGAGAATTCTCGAAAATTTTGGATCTCATTCTAGAATCACACTCTTTAGTTCAATAAGTTGAAGGATTCGGAATAACAGCTCCCAAAACTTACACTACACCTTCTTCATTATCTTGTTTATCTGAGTTCTTTGAAAGAACTACTGTTTATGTGATTCTGTTTCAATCTTTGGAATATAGATTTGAGGTTGACTCTTGTCAGGAAAATGAACAGAATAAGCTGCATCAGAATCGAACATATTCTGGACGTATTTCAGATTTCAGCTTATTATTTGTGAATTAACACTGTAAACTGAATAATGAATCATTTTCGGCATTAATCGTTGTGAGCATAGAATTGAAAGCATTTCGGACATTTTTTGTAAATCACAGAATGTTCAAATAAAATTCACATATTTGAACAATTTTGTCAGGCATGTTATAAATATTTCAAAAGAAAAGAAATACACTTCCTATTTTATCCAAAGTCATCTATGGTTTACATTTTAAAATACACAAGTTTATAATATAATTCGAAAACCATTTAACAAAAAAAATTGTTTTTATACGTCCCCGCTTTCTAGCCATAAGTGTTCGTAGAATGTTGAAATAGTTTTGACCTACCATTGATAGCAACCGAGATATTGGGATATGTCGAAATCCCGGAAAATCGAGAAATTCGGGATAACTCGAAAACGAAAGAAGATAGATGCGATCTGTTCTCACCCATAAAATTTCATGAAAAATCGAGGACCGATACGGGCGGATCAGTTTTCTCTATCCGAGGTATTTCACATAGCTATGATACAAACTCATCGAAAATTGGACATCCTGTACTCTGAATTTTTCCAATTCTTTTCTGATATTTCTGACAGTAAGTTTGGGATTACAAGAAATTTGAAAAAGTATTTGATTTCTCAATGTAATAGTCAAAATTACAAAGTCAATAGCATAAGTTCGATCTTCTTATATACACACAACCAAATTTATATGGAATCACCCGATATTTTGAATATTATCCCAGGGATTTTGAAAATTTCTAAGGATTGTTAGAATTCATCTCTTTGAGATATTCCAATTGAAAAAAGAGATAAACTAAGGTTTATTTTAAGAAAGAAACAAATAAAAAAATAAGATACTCTCTCCGCGTGTAGTAAAAAAATTGAAAATTGTTGTTCTCACGGGGCAGGTGTTTTTTTCTCAACCTCAGTAGCTTGTATTACCTCGTCTTGCCATCGTACAAGCCTGAATCCGTCTAGGCATGCTTTGGATTAGGTTTTCGACCTCCTCTGGGGTGATATTCTACCACTCTTCTGTGGCGGCTTGGATGAGCTGTTGTGGGGTTCTTAGATTATTCTGGCGCGATATAATTTTCCTTTTGAGATTATCGCATAAATGTTCAATAGGATTTAGGCCTGGAGAGCAAGCTGGCCTGTCCAAAATAGTGATTCCCTCTGTTTGATGAGGTTGCTGGTATGCGGAGGAGCATACCAGCATACTTGCATAAAAGTGAAATTCTCACTGTGGGCACCTCGCCAGAGTCTCACTATGGGCTCCAGAACTAGATCCACGTAATTTCTAGCCGTTACACTCGCAGGAAACGAAATCAAATCTGTTTTGCCTCCCAGCATAATGCCACCCCAAAAGATCACACTGCCCCTTGGTATTTCGGAATTTGTTTTGCTGCTCGGAGTCTAGCTTGTCTTCCACTACTCCTTAAAACCCGAATCCGGCGGTCATCTCATCGAACACCAATTCTGGTCTTATCCGTGAAAAGAACATTTCGCCAATTCTCAATATTCCATGTTTGGTGCTCGATACACCAATTAAGTCTGTTAATTTTTATTGTCTGGTTAGCTCTGGAACTCTTAAGGTCCTACTGCTGTATAAACCCCTTGAACGAAGTCTTTGACGTATCGTTGTCTGTTGCTTCCAGAAACTGCCTTTGGAGTATGGGGTGCGACGCATTAGGGTCTCTTCTTGCAATTTGGCACAAGAAGCGGTCTTGTTTTTCAGAAGTGATCTTTCTACAACTTCTTATTGGCCTATTTTGCAGAGATTGTAGCTCCACGTATCGGGCGTAGGTTTTTGAAATCACCTCCTGTGATACCCCCATTGTGGCTGCTATATCCTTCTGTGTCACCCCTTCTTCAACGAGAGCAATTATTCGACCCCTGTACACTTCGGACAATCCAATGTAATGCATCTTCAATTATGATTATAGGCTTTTTTAAATTTTGAAATTCATAGTTTCAAATCTCAGTAACGACAGAGTAAAATATCCTGAACATGTGGTGATAATTCAACATTTCTTATCATACTATCCAGTTTTTTTACAACAGAAAACTTCATTCTTCACAAGTAGTGAAAGATCCATGGTTAAAAACAATCAGTAATGTGAAATACTGATTGATTCCATATAAATTTGGTTGTCAACAAGTTTCATATTTGTATTTTGAATTTTGTATTATATTGAAAAATAATTTATTCGACGCTGCCAAAAGCTGAGATGTGTTTTGAGTATTGGATCAAGTATTGGCGTAGATATACCGAGCGAGTTACCGTTCATCAAAGCTATGCTTTTCAATAAAGATGCCCTATATTTCATATCATTTTTCAACTACGCACTAAAATAGGATAAATTTTGAAAACTCGTTATACCTAAACACAACAATTTTAAAATAACTCAACATTTTATAAAATTTTGACATACCACCTTGATCAAAAATTTCACTTTGTGTTACCGTGGTGTTGTGCACCATAAATTCCTTCCAAAAGATCAAACTAACAACAAGGAGTATTATTTGGGCGTTATGAGGCGTTTGCGTGAAGCTGTTCACCAAAAACGACCAGAATTGTGGCAAAACAACTCATGGATTTCACACCACGATAACGCGCCGTCTCATAATGCCTTCATTATCCGTGACCATTTGGCTACAAACAGCACTAATACTATCCAAAAACCACCAACCTGATTTGGCTCCCTATGACTTTTTCCTGCTCGATCGACTGAAGAAACCGCTCCGGGGAAGGAGTTTTAGCAGCCGAGAGGATATAATGGAAAAATCAAAGATGGCCCTAAATGCCATACCGCAAATCGAATATAAAAAAGTGTTTTGAGGATTGAATCAAGCGCTGGTATAAGTGCGTTGCAGTTGAAGGAGACAATATTGATTTTGATGAATAACTTTGTATTTTCGATTTTATTAATAAAAGTCGGGAAGTTTTTGATCAACGTGGTAATTTTCGATTTTTCGGCATCAAAATATTCTCAGAGAACTGAGTTTTCATGAAAAACTAAATTGTTGACACAAAAAATTCAGGATGATCATTTACATATCTCAAAATTTGGCACGAGTCAAAAATCATTATTCCAATTAATTCCTATAGAATGGAATAAGTGTATTTAGTTCTTACAGTTTCTGAGATAAAATTGATTCTTACATTAAAATAATTTCATAAATTATGAAACGAATAATCATTTTTCATTATTTTTATGAACAATTATCAAAAATTTCAGCACATAACCAGAAAGCTTAGCCTAAGAAATCTAAAATGACCGACAATTCATTCAATGTATAGCCTGGTTCTTTCTTTTTGAATGATTCTCTGGTATTTTTGAGCAATTCTGAAACTACTTAAGCTTCAAAATGAGGCATTCATTCGGTTTCCATGCTTTCAGATATTATAAGAGGTGATTCACCTCATTCTTCAATCTCCTTATGGAGAAAAGTCGAGGCATTTAAGATCTGGTGATTTCGGTGGCAAAAAGTAAATGCCTTTCAATCCACCTATCTCCAAATTATTTGTTTCACTTACCCTTGCCTACAAAAATGTGATGGGGGATCGTGCATTTGAACCCCTGATGTTTAGAGGCATATTATCCAGGAATTTCTGGTAGTTTGTTCAGGAGAAAACCAAAAAAGATTGAAACATTCAAATTTCCTTCAAACAAATATAGACCGATTACGCGAGTGCCTACCTAATATTGCTTCTCAAGTCTCACACGTAAATGTAAATTTTCATTATTATAAGAATGTAAAGTTTTTGTATTTCCAATTGTTTTCGAACTGAAGATTAATTCATCAGAAGATTAGATAAATTCAAGGAAACTTTTCTACAGCAAAACGAATATATAAAAAAATTTGATTCTCTGTTCGGCGTTTTGTTGTTACTGATCAACTCAAAAACTACTCAACCGATTTATAAAAATTCTTTCACCTGTGAAAATCTTCATTACATGTAAGTGACATGGGTTATCTCAATCTCAAATGAACTGGAAATCCCTAGGAACTCACAACAATATAACCGAATATTTTAAAGTTTTGCATTTTGCCATTAATTGGCATACGCTACGAGAACGGTTGATCACACACAAAAATAATGTACTACATGTTTGTAGTATCTTTTCACACCAAAAAGTATAGGTGATAGTCAAGCCACAAAAATCGTTCAAAACAACGGTTGTCGTGGCTTAACTATAACAGTTAATACTATGGCTTAGCGCAATTTCTTTGTGATTTATTTATATATATCAAAATTAAAAAAGAGAAAATTATATATCGAAAAGAGAACAATGAGGTTGTTCAGAAAGTAATTTCGTTTTATTTTTGTTGAAATGAAAGACAGTTTTCGTCTGAATAAAATGAATACTTTATTAAATTATATGTTGGCCGTTCTGGTCCAACACCTTTTTCCATCTTTCTGGTAGTAGCATAATTCCACGCTCATAAAATGTGTGGTCTTTGCCGGCAAAAAACTGATCGAGGTGGTTTCTGACCTCCTCATTTGAGGTGAAGGTTTTACCGTCTAAAAAATTTTGGAGTGACCAGAACAAATAATAATCCGATGGTGCCATGTCTAGAGAATATGGTGGGTGTGGCATTGTATCCCATACAAGCTTAAAAACTTCTGGCGAGTGACCAAACTTGTGTGAGGTCTCGCGTTGTCTTGGTGAAACACTACACCTTTCCTGTTGATTAGTTGTGGCCTTTTCTGTTGAAGTGCATCATTCTGTTCAGTAGACTTCTGAATTAATCTTATTAATCTTTGTGTTATCCGGTAAAAGCCCAAACAATTCCTTTGAAATCCCACCAAACAGACAGCATCACCTTTTTTTGGTGAATATCGGCCTTGGAAATGGTTTGAGCTGGTTCATCGTTTCTGCTCCATGACCTCTTGCGTTTGACGTTGTTGTATACAACCCATTTTTCGCTCCCATGGATCATTGTCTTGACTGAGGTTCGAGGATAATCCCAGCCCTTCCAAGTGGTCATATATTGTTGAATTTGATAAATTTAATTTCAATCCGATCTCACGTGTTGTTATTAGCCAGTTCGCATCAACTAATGCCTCTATCGCGTCTTTATCAGCTTCAACCGGCCTCCCCGAACATTGGCATCTTCGACATTAAAAATGCCGGATCGATATTTAGCGAACCAGTTCTGTCAACACACTTTCTCCATACAGAACGGTCAATTTCTTTCTGGCTTGAACAGCATTTTACCCTTTCTGTAGTAAAACAGTGAGATATGTCGAAAATATTGCTTATCGCTCTCCATATTTAAAAAGGTACCAACCAAAAACTACTAAGTAGAATTAATTGTAATTTTTCACCCAAGCCTTGCTATATGAGCTCTCAAAGCCTATAAAAATCATACGGCTTAAGTGGGAAGTTGGGTGCAAAAAAATACAATTAAATCTTCTGTCGGGAAAAATTTACTCAAAAGTGTAAATGCATTTTACTTGAAACAGCCTTTCGAAATTGGTACCCACGATTATTCAAAAACTACTACGCCGATTATGTTGACACTTCATGAGATTCTTTTTCTCTTAGCTTGTCAGTAAACCTAAATGTTTAGGAATTTTATGTTACAAAATTGAATCATTGATACATAAGTATCTGAAAAAATACGGGAAATTACCAATTTTCTCGAAGAAGCTCTGCCAAATGTAAAAATTATAAATATTTTTAACATCATCTTTTTTAGGCTGCTACAAATGAAAATTACGACGCCGAGAGGGGTTGTCATTTATTTTAGGTTATCTGTACCAGCGTGCAGCTGCCATTTTGTAATGAAAAATGAAAAGAAGTTAATCCGTATCTTAAAGATATATATATATATATATATATATATATATATATAATATAATATATATATATATATATATATATATATATATATATATATATATATATATATTAAAGAATATAAGAACTTTCTTCGTAAAAAATGTTTTAATGCTTAATTTTAGACTGTCTAACTGTATTTACCACCTTAAAGGAACCCGTTTAGTGCGAGTAGTACTTTTGCGAAGGTTCCGTAAAAACTTGATGATATATTAGATCAATAGTTACAAATTTACTATAGATATTGATAAATATTACTGAATTATTAGTGTCAACCCTGAAATTACTCAATGAAAGTCATAAAGACTTCTGATATACCGACAATCAGAGCGCCGTACTTCTGTCATCAAATAGTATTGACATTCGTAGAAACCGTGTGTTTGATTAATTGTTTCTACTTTCAATTTATCGCAAAGTTTTTGATTATTATACTTGTGATTTGCTACTGGTGTATACTACAAAACATTTCTTCTTGCAGAATTTCATCAGCGAAAATTATTCATTACCCCAATTTGTTTTGTGGTATAACTACAAACAGTTTTCCTATTTTTCCTTTTACTTTGGATGAAAAGCATTGTAACTTGTGGAATTTTATGATTTTAGGTTACCATAAGCTTCTATTTTTCTTGCTAGGCTCGAAATATGTAATAGAATGCGACACAAATAGTCATATTCTTTTCAGAATTCATGTAAAGTCACCTATTTTTGTCACAGAAGCTTGGAAATTCAAACTTCTAGAATCGCAAAACTTGAAAACGTGAATCAGAACACAATTGCCATAAAATATTGCACTTCCTCTTATATTCAAATAAGATCGAGAATGAAAGTTCAAATAAAACAACAACAGAGAAAGTAAAATGTACATCTTCAAATAAAATACAGCAATAACATCACTAAAGTAACATAAATAAATTTTTTATAAAACAACTGAAATAAACTTCTGTGAAAATAGAAACAACTGAACGAGGCTTCTGTGAAAATAAAAGAAATACCTATATCGAAACGTTAGTCAAAAAGAAGCGAAACAACATTACCACCTCAGTAGATAGTTGATTTTGAACCAAGAGTTAAAACGTCCTAACTGATTTGTAGCTCATCTTTTTCGAGTCTAGGTAATAGTTACGCAGCTTTTGAGAACTGCCTATATATAGGAGCCAAATTTGTGTCCAAAATATCTCTTGCCATTTTCACTACATTTGGAAATATAGTTTCGTGCCTTTTCCACCATTCTAGAATAAATTCTGTGCTTTCTGTACGGGAGTCACTCATATTTTCATCTATCTTATACAGCTACATATCACCATTCGCTGCGGGCGCAAAAGACTTGTATAGACCTTGTAGATCTATCTCGAATTGACGGTCTTGGTGGAAGATGAAGGCTTGGGTTGGGCGTGAAATTATTTGTTTAATTAAATTTTCGAAGTTAGAAATTGCTTCAATCTGCGATTCCCCAACTAGAATTCAAAAATGTTTTCACTTTGTGATGGCGAGCGACCAAGATTGAAACTACACAGTACATAAAGAACTTTTTTTAATGTTAAACGATTTTATCGCTAGCCTCCTATATCGTATTGATCTTTCATCGATTTTATCTCTTTCTGGTTGATGATTAAGCTCGATAGCCCAGTTTTCTAATTTATCTAGGAGCATGTTGATGCCAATAACTACAAGAGGAAGTGTACAGTAGGTTTCACCTTCTTATGTTGTTCAAATAGTTTTGACGATTTTGAGGTTTTTAAACACCTTCTCTATCAATGGCCAATTTGTGGCTGTCAACTTGAATAATTTCAAATTACTTGTTCTAGTATTACCGCAAAGTATGTTTAATGGCCCTCAAAACTTTGAAGCCCACTGCAACATTTCGAAGGTGAACAATCAGCAGGTAATGGAGACAAGTTTTGGCAACGTCATTTTTAAACTGACACCACTGCAAGATTTTTTAAAATCGCTACGTAGATTTCCAGAATTTTTCAACTTTTAGGCTAAGGTATAAATTTTGCTGAGTGGCAAATTTATGAAAACCTTATCTGCATCTGTGTCAGATATAATTGTTTTAATAATAATGTCTATGTCGTAATCGAGTATTTTAATGAAATTCCTTGTTCTTAAGTTAAGGATGCGTGCAAAGCACACAAACTGGTTATTTTGAGGATCATTTTCAATTTGTAGTTTCTCGACTGTCTATTACTAGAGAAGTCAACTGGGTCCTTCCAGGTTCAAATATTTTCACTAACCAAGTCTTCAAAAAAATTGAACCGAAGACATGTAGTTAACATATACTTCACGAGTCTTTTCGTAATTTTTCTTGGTCATTACTGGATAACCAATGCCAAAAACCTGATGGGTCTATCAGCATTTAACATTTCATATATGAAAACACTTAACTCCTTGAACAAAATACTACCAACTTCTATTGCACCTGTACAGTTACGGCAACTAGAGATTAGCAAATAGACTTAACTTTATGCTCTTACAAGCATAAAGTTTTTGAGCATCTTAAAGAAGCTTGATGTTAAGTCAAGCGTTTGGGTTACAGAATCAAACCTTTGATTCTTCAAAACCTTGAATTTCAACTCAAGTCAAGCTTTCCCAAAAATTTTCAAGCTGCTTGACTTGATGAAACCCAAAAGGAAAATAATGACGTTAAAATAGTGCTAAACTTTGGAACTCGTGAACGCACATCCTGTATTATTTTGGTAACAGGAATTAGGTTTTTTCATGAAAATTCAGTTCTCTGAAAATATTTGCATGCCTCAATGGAATCTTTCAGATCCTAATAACTCAAGAACAAATTTGAAAATATGTCAAAATCTCACAAAACATCGAGTAATTTAAAAACAGTTGAGTTTAAGTGTAATAAACACACAACCAAATTTATATGGAATCACCCGATATTTTGAATATCACCTCAGGGATTTTGGAAATTTCGAAGGTTTGTTAGAATTGATCCTTTCTGAGATATTTCAATTGAAAAGAAATAAACTAAGGTTTATTTTAAGGAAGAAACAAATGGAAGAAAATAAGAGACTCTTTCCGCATGTAGTAAAAAATTTGGTTTCTCACGGAGTAGGTATCTTTTCCCGAACTCAGTAGCATGTATTACCTTCTCTTGTCCCGATACAAGCCTGAATCTGTCTAGGCATGCTTTGGATTAGGTTTTCGACCTCCTCTGGAGTGTTATTCTGCCACTTCTCTGTGGCAACTTGGATGAATTTTTGTGAAGTTCTTGGAGTATCCTGGCGCGATCAAATTTTCCTTTTAAGATTATCCCATAAATTTTCAATAGGATTTAAGTCTGGAGAGCAAGCTTGTCAGTCCAAAATAGCGATTCCTTCTATTTCAAGATAAAGTCGTGCGAGGTTGCTGGTATGCGGAGGAGCATTATCTTGCATAAAAGTGAAAATCTCACCGTGGGCACCTCGCTAGAATCTTACTATGGGCTCCAACACTAGATCCGCGTAATTTATAGCCGTTACACTCGCAGGAAACAAAATCAAATCTGATTTGCCTCCCAGCATAATGCCACCCCAAAAGATCACACTGCCCCCTTGGTATTTCGGAATTTGTTTTGCTGCTCGGAATCTAGCTTGTCTTCCCTTAAAACTCGAATCCGGAGGTCATCTGATCGAACACCAATTCTGGACTCATCCGAAAAAGAACATTTCACCAATTCTCTATATTCCAATTTTGGTGCTCGATACGCCAATTAAGTCTGTTAAGTTTTTGTTGGCTGGTTAGCTCTGGAAATCTTATGGGCCTGCTGTATAAACCCCTTGAACGAAGTCTTTGACGTATCGTTTAGATTGATACACTGATGCCTGTTGCATCCAGACATTGCCTTTGGAGAATGAGGTGCAACGCATTAGGGTCTCTTCTTGCAATTTGGCACAAAGAGCTGTCTTGTTCTTCAGAAGTCATCTTCCTACGACTTTTTCTAGGCCTATAATGCAGAGATTGTAACTCCATGTATCGGGTGTAGGTTTTTGAAATCACTTCCTCTGATACCCCCATTGTGCCAGCTATATCCCTTTTTACAACAAAAAACTTCATTCTTCACAAGTTGTCAAAGATCCTTGGTTAAAAATAATCAATAATGTGAAATACCGAGTGATTCCTTATAGATTTGGTTATGTGTATTGATGAAGACCTCATCTTGTTTCAGTATAAGTAATTGAAAAATGATACGAAATATTGGACATCACTTTTGAAATACTTAAGTCTGATATAATTCTGAATGAAAAAATGGAATATTCCATAATAATCAATGACATTTTCAACTGGTGAAGGTTAAAATTCCGTTAAAAAGCTGTGCAGAAACCGTATCGAACAATTTATAGCTAACGAGATATAAACCGAGGCGTGTAATCAATAGGACTTACTTTCGGGGAGATAATATCGATCAACAAGGATGAACTGTGTCTTTTAATTTCATAAAAAAATTCTTACGCATCAAGCCCTTCTTTTCAGTGGATTTTGCACAAACCAAAATTACCAGGAATCATTGCTGTCTTGCATATAGTCACTAATAACGACGAAACCACATTCTATTATTCGACCTTCCATTGAATATCAATATTGTGATGCAGTTGTGTTGGAATTATATAATTCCAAGAAATACAAATCTTTGTATACCTACGTTTGAATTTTAAATATTTTTTTTCGCAATATTATTAGCAATGGGAGAATTATGATAAAATATTTTCCGCAATCATAATAAGTACGTATATGAATAGGGGTGACTGGGACGCCACTGTATTCCACGACAATGCGTTGTTTCGTATAGATTATAAATGAAAGCAATTTTATGTAACACAACATCTGAGTTCAATAAACTGAGTCGAAATATTTTGAGAGAGTAGGTAGTCTAGGCAGTGAAATACTTTCCTGTTTGGTCACCTTCCTATACAGCACGTGCCTGGAACACGTATGAGAAACTTGTACTTAAAATTGCGAACAAATTCTTCTAGAGGTACTGTAGGCTGATGTAGGTATCATTTTTATCATTAGCGACCGCTCTGGCAATAAGTTGATGATAATCTTTTGTAAGTTGTCTAAAATTTCACTGTTTGTGTGCAGAGGAATATCGAGAATTTTAAAGTTCAAGTTCACGACTCACCTGATATGGGGTAGTGAGTTATCGTATAATACCTTGCCAAAAACGTATTATACGAGCAACACATGAAACATCTTCAACAATTATCCTAATTTCACGAAAAATTCCGAAAACCTTTTTCCTCACTCCACAGGATGTTGTTTTTGGGATGGATTGGATGAGTTTGAATTTTATTTTTGTCAACCTTTACATGTACGGTTCCATAGAAATGCTATCGGCAGATTCTGATCCTATTAGCGACCCATTTCTGAACAGTAAATACGTTTTTTCATAACCTGCATTTTTCGAGTGACCCACATATAGTTGAACTGTTGCTCTAAACCCGCGCCTGTCTCTGGCAGCTACGTTTACAATCCCGAAGTACTCTAGCAGTTTTCTAGTATGACCCACGGGCTTTGAATATAGCACAACTTTCAGTGAGTATAAAAATTGCTTTCCCATGACATTGTAGACCCATTTTTCTAACCGCACTGAGGGATGATACATACCTCCACCATATTAATGCTTATGGGATTTTAAGAAGTTAACGTCCAAAATGCCTTCACCTTGCATTGTTTTAGTGCCATCTGGTACCCATATTGTATCTCGAAGTTGAATCAGTAGGACCTTTTCAGACAAGTCTTCCCTTGAGAGATCTAAAACGAAGTTGAATTCTTTGTAAGTCAGACGGCATAAGCATGCCATTCTCCATAATAGAGCTGATAGTGGAGTGATCGTCTGATCAGAAAACCACACAAGAATTCCTCTTCCTGTGTCCTGAACTGTCAAAACGAATTCAGTTAGGCGGTAACCTACATATTCATTTTGAAGCTTTACATCCAGAATATGGCAGATAGTATAAAAATCGAATATTCGTACTGAGCCTCAGGATGTTCGAATGATTAAGCTGAAGTATATGGCCAATTACCCAACAAGAATGAAAATAGCTTTATCTCGTCCTGTTTCGATATCATATTACAGTAACTGTTGAATGAATATTACATATGAAACTATAAATTTAAATTGCAAATAATGCTTAATATATAGCAGTGTAAACTAACCAGCAACCTTTTAACATCACCAACAATACAGAGAAAAACGGTGGAAAACAATATTGGAAGTGTGAAAAATAATAATCTCTAGTCATGAGTATTTCCTTCTCTTGTATTGATGATCGCTAGAAGTTTGCAAATTGATTAAATAATAAATAACAATTTGGGGGATATTATTCTACTCATACTGCAACAATTCTCTAAGTTGCAAGTCTTTTGTTGTAACTGAAATGTGAGTTCAAATACGTTTCCCTAACTCATCCCAGACATGCTCAATAGGATTCCAATCCAAACTAAAGACAGACTACTCAAAACACCTTATTATCCTTTCATCCAGATATTCCATAACGTTTCTGGCTGTATGTGGCCTGGCATTATCTTGCATAAAAATGCCATATCGTCCATAATTAGCATAAAAAGTATTCGAGAACGTCCGCAAAGTACCTCTGAGCGTGAAGTAACACGCGCCAAACTATAACCGACCCACCACCAGAAGGAAGCCTCTCATCAATACAAGTTGAAACGTATCTTTCTCCAAATTTCCTTCGGCGCCCATTCTAACCACTGAGGCCAAAAAGGAAATCGTCGGAAAACATAACCCTGCTCCAGTTTTTATTATTCCACATCAAGTAATTTCGGGTAGAAACCGAACATCCAACTCTATTTCTTGATGGATCTTTAGCCATTCTTCAATAACTGAGTCCTATTGCTTGAATCCTTCCGTTTTCCTAGCAAAAACCGAAGATAATGCGATTCTTCGTCCCAAAGAACCTTCTAGTTAGCAATCCTGTTTCCTGATACAGTTCGTTCACTTTCTGAACTGCAAGAAGACTCTTACTCTTCCAACAATTCTTGCTACTAGCATATCATCCAAAGGCATTCAACCAATTATTTAGACTCTGCATGACTGAAACGAAACACCTTTTGAATTAACTGAAAAAATGGTTTAAAACTGAACTAGAATTGCAAAATTGCAAAATTACAGCTGGTCAGAAAAAATTCAAAAGAATAATATTTCGAAATGACCTCAACTTTTTGCTCACCAGTGTATTACTGGTGATGAACTGGTAAGTTATTTGCCTCTTGTATAATGCAACGAGGCTAGATCTGGCTAATGCTATTTAGTGACGATATGTTGTCAAATACTAAAATTTCGTCCAATAAAAATATTCGCAATAAGGGATTGGCCACGAACTGGGCAATGTACGAGAGAAACCAACTTCGGATGTAGCACACCCTATCGAATTTTTTTCCAGCAAAATTAATGTTTCCTTTGAATCTAACTTTATTTGGACTGTTATAGATGCTATTCATGTTGAGAACGCCGATACCGAGTACTCATCATCATTCATAACAACGACTTAATGAAACAGATTATTTCATCTCAACGCACAGCAACATCTCTCAGTTGGATAGCAGTATATTTTGAAGGCTCTAGACTTTTCCTATCTTCTAAGTTCTTCTAGGAGATAGATCAAAAGAATCTTAGTGTAACGCGCTTTAAATTTCCTCCCGTTTCAAGAAAACTATGGCATTTATAGTCTAGTATTGCACTTTATCGAAGTGCAATCTGGCTTGTTCATTGCATGTTTTTTCTTAATAGGAGAATTGTTTGCCCGAAAGGCTTTACTCCCAGAAGCAAGGTACAGTAAACTACTAAAATCATTCCAACATTTCTGTCGAAAAAGGGATCTTTTTCTATTCACATTAGACGGTCAAGGAAAACTCATTATTTGAGAATTGAAAACTACATCAGTTCTTTTTATTGAGAAAAATCATGAGATTGATTAAAATGCCCATGAAAGATACCTTAACCCAGGTTTGAACGCTCATGAATTCGATTAAAATCTATTTATATAATTGCTAATCATTCACACTTAGACGTGTTATGTCCTTCAGATACTAATTCTGAAATAGAACAAAATCCAATCTTGTCAGGCTTAAACATCGAAATTATGGGAATTTACGAATATTATAACGTGAAAAATATCACTGTTTAAGATGGAAAAGTTTATTTGATGTTATAGCTATTTCAGGCTTTCGCTCACCATCAGACAAATATAAATTATAAAACTAAAATACAAAGTTAGGAATTTTCTTATGTGAAAGTACAGAGGAATGGGATAACAGAACAGGTTAAATACTCATCCCAGACATGTTCAGTAGGATTCCAATCCAAAATAAGGACAGGCCACTCAAAACACCTTATTATCCTTTCATCCAGATATTTCATAACGTTCCGGGCTGTATGTGGCCTGACATTTTCTTGCAGAAAAATGTCATATCGCCCAAAATTATCATAAAGAATATGCGAGAACGTCCACAAAGTACCTCTGAGCTGAATTCTATCGATGAAAATCAACTGCGAAAGTCGTTCTGAAGTAACACGCGCCAAACCATAACCGACCCACAACCAAAAGGAAGCCTCTCCTCAATACAAGTTGAAGGGTATCGTTCTCTGAATTTTTTCGACGACCATCCTAACAACTGAGGCCAAAACGAGATTTATCAAAAAACATAGCCCTGCTCCAGTCTTCATTATTCCACACCAAGTGATTTCGGGTAGAAGCCCCTTTCTGCGCTTAAATGATGGACCTGTAGCCATTCTTCAATAATTCAGTCCTCTTGCACGAAGCCCTCCATTTTCTCAGCAGAACCGAAGATAATTTCATGTTCCGAGAACTCGCAGACCTCAAACACGGTCATCCCTTTGGATGGTGTTTCTTCGCATAGAACCTTCTAGTTACCAATCTTGTTTCCTGATACAGTTCGTTCACTTTCTGAACTGCAAAAAGACTCTTTCCAACAATTCCGGCTGTTTCAATGGGGTAACATCTTGTAACAACACAACAGTTCTTGCTACTACCATAGCATCGAAAAGAATTCAACCAATTATTTAGACTCTGCATGACCTAAATAAACTCCACATTTTGAGTTAACTGAGAAAAATAATTTAAAACAGAATTGCAGAATTGCGACTTTTCCTTGTGCTGAAAAACTATCAAATATCTAATATTTCACAACACAAATATCTTAATGCCTGTACGCAAACCTCTTCTATGGTTGAAAATTGCGAAAGTACAGCTGATCAGAAGAAAGAATAATATTTCGAAATTTCCTCAACTTTTTGCTCACCAGTGAATTACTGGTGATGAAATGGTAAGTTATTTGTCTCTTGCATAATGCAACAAGGCTAGATGCGTTATTTAGTAACGATCTGTTGTAAAATACTAAAATTTTGTCTAACGAAACTATCCGCAACTGGGCAATGCACGAGAGAAACCAACTTCGGAAATGGCACACCTTATCAAATTTTTTTCAGCAAAATTAATGTTTTCTTTGAATGTAACTTTATTAGGCCTGTTATAGATGCTAATCAAACAGATTATTTCATCTCAACGCACAGCATAATCTCTCAGTTGAATAGCAGTATATTTTGGAGGCTCTATCCTTTTTTTATCTTCTAAGTTCTTTTGGGAGATAGATCGAAAGAATCTCAGTGTAACGCGTTTTAAATTTCCTTCCGTTTCAAGAAAAATATCGCATTTATAGTTTAGTATTGCATTTTTCAAAGTACAATCTGGCTTGTCCATTGAATGTTTTTCTCCATAGTAGAATTGTATGCCCGCCGTAAATTTACTCTGAAAGGCAAGGTACAGTGAACTACTAAAATCATTCCAACATTTCTGTCAAACAAGGGATCTATTTTCATTTACATTAGACAGGCAAGGAAAACTCTTTATTTAAGAATTGAAAACTTCGTTAGTTCATTTTATTGAGCAAAATCGTGAGTATGATCAAAATGCTCATGAATTATACCTTAACCTAGGTTTGAAGGATCATGGATTCGATAAAAACAGATTTAGATAATTGCTAATCATTTGCACTTGGACGTATTATGTCCTTCAGATACTAATTCTGAAATAGGACATAATACGTCCAAGTGCAAATGATTAGCAATTATCTAAATCGGTTTTTATCGAATCCATGATCCTTCAAACCTAGGTTAAGGTATAATTCATGATATTTTTGATATATATATATATATATATATATATATATATATATATATATATATATATATATATATATATATATATATATATATATATATATATATATATATATATATATATATATATATATATATATATATATATATATATATATATATATATATATATATATATATATATATATATATATATATATATATATATATATATATATATATATATATATATATATATATATATATATATATATATATATATATATATATATATATATATATATATATATATATATATATATATATATATTATTCTAATATTTGGGATTTTTAAGTAGTTTACAATTATGAATTAGTAACCTACGTTAATCTCTAATATGCAGATATTTCATAACTTTCCGGATGTATGGCCTGACATTTTCTTGCAGAAAAACATATCGCCCAAAATTATCGTAAAGAATATGCGAGAACGTCCACAAAGTACCTCTGAGCTGAATTCTATCGATGAAAATCAACTGCGAAAGTCGTTCTGAAGTAACACGCGCCAAACCATACCGACCCACAACCAAAAGGAAGCCTCTCCTCAATACAAGTTGAAGGGTATCGTTCTCTGAATTTTTTCGACGACCATCCTAACAACTGAGGCCAAAACGAGATTTATCAAAAACATAGCCCTGCTCCAGTCTTCATTATTCCACACCAAGTGATTTCGGTAGAAGCCCTTTCTGCGCTTAAATGATGGACCTGTAGCCATTCTTCAATAATTCAGTCCTCTTGCACGAAGCCTCCATTTTCTCAGCAGAACCGAAGATAATTTCATGTTCCGAGAACTCGCAGACCTCAAACACGGTCATCCTTTGATGGTGTTTCTTCGCATAGAACCTTCTAGTTACCAATCTTGTTTCCTGATACAGTTCGTTCACTTTCTGAACTGCAAAAGACTCTTTCCAACAATTCCGGCTGTTTCAATGGGGTAACATCTTGTAACAACACAACAGTTCTTGCTACTACCATAGCATCGAAAAGAATTCAACCAATTATTTAGACTCTGCATGACCTAAATAAACTCCACATTTTGAGTTAACTGAGAAAAATAATTTAAAACAGAATTGCAGAATTGCGACTTTTCCTTGTGCTGAAAAACTATCAAATATCTAATATTTCACAACACAAATATCTTAATGCCTGTACGCAAACCTCTTCTATGGTTGAAAATTGCGAAAGTACAGCTGATCAGAAGAAAGAATAATATTTCGAAATTTCCTCAACTTTTGCTCACCAGTGAATTACTGGTGATGAAATGGTAAGTTATTTGTCTCTTGCATAATGGAACAAGGCTAGATGCGTTATTTAGTAACGATCTGTTGTAAAATACTAAAATTTTGTCTAACGAAACTATCCGCAACTGGGCAATGCACGAGAGAAACCAACTTCGAAATGGCACACCTTATCAAATTTTTTCAGCAAAATTAATGTTTTCTTTGAATGTAACTTTATTAGGCCTGTTATAGATGCTAATCAAACAGATTATTTCATCTCAACGCACAGCATAATCTCTCGGTTGAATAGCAGTATATTTTGGAGGCTCTATCCTTTTTTTATCTTCTAAGTTCTTTTGGGAGATAGATCGAAAGAATCTCAGTGTAACGCGTTTTAAATTTCCTTCCGTTTCAAGAAAAATATCGCATTTATAGTTTAGTATTGCATTTTTCAAAGTACAATCTGGCTTGTCCATTGAATGTTTTTCTCCATAGTAGAATTGTATGCCCGCCGTAAATTTACTCTGAAAGGCAACATTTCTGTCAAACAAGGGATCTATTTTCATTTACATTAGACAGGCAAGGAAAACTCTTTATTTAAGAATTGAAAACTTCGTTAGTTCATTTTATTGAGCAAAATCGTGAGTATGATCAAAATGCTCATGAATTATACTTATTAACCTAGATATTGAATCCTGTGGATTCAGATACAATTTTGATTAATCTAAAGCAAATGATTAGCAATTATCTAAATCGGTTTTTTATCGAATCCATGATCCTTCAAACCTGAGTTAGGTATAATTATGAGCATTTTGATATACGTCAATATATATATATATATATATATATATATATATATATATATATATATATATATATATATATATATATATATATATATATATATATATATATATATATATATATATATATATATATATATATATATATATATATATATATATATATATATATATATATATATATATATATATATATATATATATATATATATATATATATATATATATATATATATATATATATATTCCTAATATTTGGGATTTTAAGTAGTTTACAATTATGAATTAGTAACCTACGTTAATCTCTAATATGTATTCTATCTATTCTGTTGACCCATTTCTCTGTACCTTTGCATAAGAAAATTGCTACCTTCATATTTTTGTTTTAAACTCTTACTTGTCTGATGATAAGCGAAACCTCGAAACAGCTATAACATTGAATAATTTTTCCATCTTAAATAGTGATATTTTTACGTAGTAATATTCGCAATCCTCATAATGTCAATTACATATCACCTAGTAACGGTTGAATCTATTTCATTTTCCAAACATCGAATTTTAATCAAGAAAACTATTGACATTACTAGGATACAGAGTATGTCTTTTTGCTTCACATCTTTCACCTTACTTTCGAGGCCAAGTTCATCCAAGTTGAATCTCCCAATACTTCAAGAAAAACCCTTCGAACTTCCGCACTTCCTGTGAAGATGTTCCAAATCTAAACCTGACCATCAGTTGCTGATATAATTTGTTTAGAGAAATTGATACAAAACAGCTCGATATGTGATATAACGTCAAATTCTTGTTTCAAGAATATTATACGAAACATTGTGACTTTTGACAACAGAAGAACAGAAACCGTAAGATAGCAACAAAAGAAATTTAAAACTTACCACATCCTTTCATGAGTCCATGCGTGAGGTACAAAGGTGCTCTTCCTGTAGTTGAATCTTTAGAAGACTTTTCTTATAATTTTCGCATCTGACAAAACTACCGTATAAATATTTCCCATATAAAGACCATACACTGGACCATATTTCTTTGCTAGAGCATGAAGAGTTTTGTATGGCTTTTTGAATCCAGCCATGGCAAATATCCAATAATAGGTAGTGACCAAGGTCCCAGGTAAATTCTTCTTTCTTTGCCAAATGATAGAAAGAAGTAATATAAGGAAGGCTCTGAGAAGATATGAGAACATCTGTAAAAATTTGTATGTACCAAAAATAATTCAAAAGTATATTGTTAGTTGCTATTGTTATATATGCAACTGATAAGGATATAACCTCAGTACTAGGAAAGAGATGGCACCAGAGATACGGAATGCGCTTTTGATTTAAAAGAGAAGTGTCAAAATTTTATGATGTTCCGTTCATTAGTTTTCGTGTGACTTGACGCTACTTTAGTGCATTTGTGAATAATAAATCAAAACGAGTTTCGTTAATGGATGAAACACTGCTATTTGATGGATAACAATCCCATATAAGCCCAGGACGGTTTGAAAAGTGTTACTGGGAAAATTTTCCGTCCGAAACAACCACTAGCTGATGGTATGTTGATTTCAAACGTACGTAGTACGACCGCCGAAGACGCAGGACGGTCTGGAATGCCAAAATAGGTGATCACCCCAGAAAATATCAAAAAGAATTATTATGGGTGACAGCAAAGTAAAATCATAGAAGTTAGTTGGCTACCTATGGACATCAAAAGGCACCGGATTCAACATTTCACACAAAAATGTAGGCACGATGAAAATTTTTCGAGGGGTTGCAGCGTTTTAGGTTAGATGGCGTCAGCATTTTCGGATACGCATGGAATATTGCTCTTCGATTATATAAAGAAAAGCCAGACGATCAAAAATTAACGATTTACGCTCGAAATTGTTGCCACACCCTCTCCATTCAACATAGGAGACACCCAGCGATAACTGACAGTTTGCTAATTTGAAAAGATGCTCCAGAGAAAGAGATTTGGCTGAGAAGACGAATCATTATACAGTGTGTTCCAACGAAAATTTGACCCCCCCTATAACTCCGAAATGAGTAACATTAGCGAAAAACACCAAGACACGTCGATTTTTGTTTCGAGGGGAGCATTTTCGAAATAATTCAAACTTCAGATCAACCCAATTGCTTTTTCTTGGTGTAGTCCAGTGACATACCTATTTTATTCTTACTGATTCAGTCTGGCACAGTTTATTAATTGAGGAAAAAACTGTTATGTGGTATATGTTATATATTATTGTACAATAATTGCTACTTGAGACAATATAAAATATGCTCCTGTGAATGGGGTTCTCTCGAGGTTGTCTCTATGGTTTTCTGGTTTGCAGTGCCTTTTTCTCATCGTGAATACGGTAAGTGACTACAATCAAGGCTTTTTAATTTGTGTAATGGTCATTCATAACAATTCGTTGTGTTTTTTCTTGTATAAGTTAGGTACTTTTAGTGTGTCCAATTGTAAGTTTCCACTGTTTTTCGTTTTTAGCGCTCCTGAGGAAGATCCAAACTAGGATCGAAATATAGAGATTGAAGTATGAAAGTGTGAGCTTATCATTTTGCCCTTGTCGTACACCCATTAACTATTGCATTTATATATATATATATATATATATATATATATATATATATATATATATATATATATATATTATTCCTAATATTTGGGATTTTAAAGTAATTTACAATTATGAATTAGTAACCTACGTTAATCTCTAATATGTATTCTACCTATTCTGTTGACCCATTTCTCTGTACCTTTGCATAAGAAAATTGCTACCTTTGTATTTTTGTTTTAAACTCTTACTTGTCTGATGATGAGCGAAACCTCGAAACAGCTATAACATTGAATAATTTTTTCCATCTTAAATAGTGATATTTTTACGTAGTAATATTCGCAATCCTCATAATGTCAATTACATATCACCTAGTAACGGTTGAATCTATTTCATTTTCCAAACATCGAATTTTAATCAAGAAAACTATTGACATTACTAGGATACAGAGTATGTCTTTTTGCTTCACATCTTTCCACCTTACTTTCGAGGCCAAGTTCATCCAAGTTGAATATCCCAATACTTCAAGAAAAAACCCTTCGAACTTCCGCACTTCCTGTGAAGATGTTCCAAATCTAAACCTGACCATCAGTTGCTGATATAATTTGTTTAGAGAAATTAATACAAAACAGCTCGATACGTGATATAACGTCAAATTCTTGTTTCAAGAATATTATACGAAACATTGTGACTTTTGACAACAGAAGAACAGAAACCGTAAGATAGCAACAAAAGAAATTTAAAACTTACCACATCCTTTCATGAGTCCATGCGTGAGGTACAAAGGTGCTCTTCCTGTAGTTGAATCTTTAGAGAAGACTTTTCTTATAATTTTCGCATCTGACAAAACTACCGTATAAATATTTCCCATATAAAGACCATACACTGGACCATATTTCTTTGCTAGAGCATGAAGAGTTTTGTATGGCTTTTTTGAATCCAGCCATGGCAAATATCCAATAATAGGTAGTGACCAAGGTCCTGGTGGTAAATTCTTCTTTCTTTGCCAAATGATAGAAAGAAGTAATATAAGGAAGGCTCCGAGAAGATATGAGAACATCTGTAAAAAATGTGTATGTACCAAAAATAATTCAAAAGTATATTGTTAGTTGCTATTGTTGCATATGCAACTGATAAGGATATAACCTCAGTACTAGGAAAGAGATGGCACCAGAGATACGGAATGCGCTTTTGATTTAAAAGAGAAGTGTCAAAATTTTATGATGTTCCGTTCATTAGTTTTCGTGTGACTTGACGCTACTTTAGTGCATTTGTGAATAATAAATCAAAACGAGTTTCGTTAATGGATGAAACACTGCTATTTGATGGATAACAATCCCATATAAGCCCAAGATGGTTTGAAAAGTGTTACTGGGAAAATTTTCCGTCCGAAACAACCACTAGCTGATGGTATGTTGATTTCAAACGTACGTAGTACGACCGCCGAAGACGCAGGAAGATCTGGAATGCCAAAATAGGTGATCACCCCAGAAAATATCAAAAAGAATTATTATGGGTCACAGCAAAGTAAAATCATAGAAGTTAGTTGGCTACCTATGGACATCAAAAGGCACCGGATTCAACATTTCACACAAAAATGTAGGCACGATGAAAATTTTTCGAGGGGGTTGCAGCGTTTTTAGGTTAGATGGCGTCAGCATTTTCGGATACGCATGGAATATTGCTCTTCGATTATATAAAGAAAAGCCAGACGATCAAAAATTAACGATTTACGCTCGAAATTGTTGCCACACCCTCTCCATTCAACATAGTAGACACCCAGCGATAACTGACAGTTTGCTAATTTGAAAAGATGCTCCAGGGAAAGAGATTTGGCTGAGAAGACGAATCATTATACAAGAGCAATGTTAGAGAAGCGTTAGAGCACCTGTATCATTGTAGAAAGATGATATAAAGGTACATAAATTCGAATTTTGAGAAAAAAATTTATCTTTATTGGTTAGTTCCGGCACTGTTCAACACATGTGTTAAGTGTTAGGCACCATCTGTTTATCAGTATATCAATTTACCTTGTTTAAAATTTCAATCAACTTTCAATTATTTTCATAAGAGGATTTAGTAATAGACGGTAGCTAATACCCAGCGCGTTACTGCAGCAGAAAAAACAATTGGTGGAATTATAATTCGAGAATTAAAAGTGTTTTTCGATTCATACGGCCTGCTGTTTTCGAGATTCTGATGTACGCGAATATGCAATTCCTTAGCGATCTCCTCATTACTCACTTGTCGTTTATTGTTTGTTTCAGAATCTCAGATTTGTTTATCTTTACTTCTATTCACTTCGCTGGTAAATTTGCAAAATAGCAAGTTTGGGAGATATTTTTTTTCCCTCTATAATATGTCATTTGCCGTAGGCAAAATATTGTTCATGTTGAATGATAATAGAGAGAAGTAAGCATAAATGGCATGGATAAGGTACAATACAGTTTTTCTGTTTGTATTTGTCACTAATGCAATGATCTTTCAAATACAAATTGTCAGTACGATAACTGCCCCAACCATGGAATAAGACTGGCAAAGTTTTTTGGTGATCGGATGAACGAACGCTGTGGCAATGCATAGAATACCAACAAACAAACATTGATTATCTATATTAATATTATAAAGAGGAAAGATTTGATAGTTTGTTGGTTTGTTTTCATTGAATAGGCTCCGAAATTACTTGACCGATTTGAAAAATGTTTTCACTGTTGAGAGGCTACACCATCTCCGGTTAACATAGGCTATATTAAATTTTCGAAAAAGGTTGGGAACCATACTAAAACTCCAATAGTGTAAGATGTGAAAAAAATCACCAAAAAACTTTCTTACGTCGCGTGGGCCGCGAAAACTATTGATTATAGAACAAAATAATGTACAGAACATACAATTATTTACAAAAAATGTCATGACAACACATGTCTAACAATTATAGTTATGTCACAATTTAGAAACTTTTTCGACACTTGTAAATTTTCCGTATCTTCACCCGTTTTCGAGTGAAAAGTAATTGAATTGGAATTATTTGAATTCTATGGAATTCGCTAAATAAAAAAAATAATAGAAATACTCGATAGGTTAGATTTCGATAACTCGTCTTCTGAGACTCAACTTATACTTATTCAATATAAAACTAAAAAAAAGAACAATTCAAAACTAAATAAATTGCTGGAAGTGTTCTCCATCTGCTAGAATGCAGGCCTCTGTCCTTCTTCGTATATTATCACGCACTCTTTGGAATATTCCTGGGGTATTTCTTATCGTGTCACAAAAGATTATTATTCGATTCCTCAATTCTTCTACAGTGTTCACTGGAATGTTATTAACTAAACCTTTGAGATATCCCCATAAGAAAAAGTCTAAACTATTTAAGTCTGGGGACATAGGTGGCCATGGTTCTCGCTCAACCCGACCTATCCATCGGTTGTTGAATGTATTATTCCAGAATTCCCTAGCTTCTCCACTGAAATGTGCTGGTGCCCCGTCATGCATGAACCACATTATGTTTCTCACCAAAAGTGGCACATCCTTGAGCACTAAAGGTAGCTCCTTCTCAAGAAATTGCTGATAAGCGGGACCGCTTAGTCTGTTAGGCAAAAAAAAATGCCCAATCAAATAATTTCCAATTATTCCAACCCAGACATTTCGTGAGAATTGTTCTTGATCATGAGATTCTTCAATCAAATGGGGATTTTCCTCTATAATAATATAAATATTATAATTTCCAATAGTGATTATTGTGAAAATTTGTGATAGCAGTTCTCGAAAAGTTAGCTCGTCTGTGAACATTATTTCACTATCAAAATGAGCATTTTTTCTAATTTTATCTAACAACCATCGGCAGAAATTCATCGTTGAAGGAAAATCTCGAGGACGCGCTGAATATGAAACGGGTACAAAAAAGTCGTGAAGAATCCTCCAAACTAGAACATGTGAAATATTCAACTTATTTACAATTTTTCTTGACCTCACATGAGGATTCAAATCAATACAATTCAAAACTGCTTCCTCAATATCTGGAGTTCTCATAGTTCAGGTCGCACCTTTCAAATGATTATTTGCAGTAAAAGTACCAGTTTCCCTCAATCTTCTGTGGATATTTGCAAATGTTCGCTTGTCTGATGTTACTCATCGCTTGTCTGATGTTACTCGTCGCTTGTCTGGTGTTACTCGATTTGGAAAGCGCAAATGATATAATCGCCTAGTTCCTGTTGTGTTCCGTCAGCCAGACGTACATGTAATGGATATTAGCCAGTTCGGCGTTAGTAAAATTAGCCATTTTTTCTTACAGCAATAACTTCAGAAGTCTCAAAACTAAGCGTTAATTTAATGAACAATTCGATAAGGCACTGGTTCAACAACAACAAATTTTTGACAAAAATTGTCAAAATAAATAAATAAAAAAATCAAAGCCTACTAGTCATTTTTTTAATTAGAAATGCTTTCAATTCAGCGAATGCATACAATCGTTTAATAATTTTTTGCTCGAGAACGGTCGGAGATACGAAAAAATTACATGTGTCAAAAAAGTTTTTAAATTGAATGAAAATGACGAAAATCGATTGTACGCTGATCACTGGCGTACTGCAAAAAAGTTTGGAAGGGCAAAAGAAGACATGGCTCCGGAAAAGAAAACACCTTGTAGATTCTAATTAAAAATTAAGACGTGTAATGATGGAGGCTGTAAAAAATAGCTTGCATTCCCAATTTGGGCTGAATATCTCAAAAACTGCAGGAGTTATGTAACACCCTGTATAGGGAGAGTTAATTGAGGGTATGATATGATCTACAATATCGGATTAAAAGTGAGTAAAACTATCTCAGGCAAATTCACAGAAAAACTTTCTAAAAGACTCAGCCGGAAACAAAATCAGTAAAGGGGAATTATTGTCAAAATCTACTTATTCTTCAATGACACGTTGAGAAGTTTATATTTATTGATTTCAAGTGATACCCCACAAATCAATATCAAGTGTTCCATTAGATGAATGTGAGATTTGAAATTATGGTTTTCTCAATTAAATGGTTCCGTAATTAGGATTAGTTTCTTTAATGATGAAACTTCGATAATATTTATGACTCTATTATTGAAATTTCTGTAAATTCTACCAATTTATATCTTAAACTTTTATTATTTTTCATGTATTTTAATGAATCATTATTGGTTAAAAATAAGATGTAGTTGGTACTTTGCCAGTGAATGTTTTACATTATGGCTAATTTTTCCAGCGTATGTGAGGCTATCATATTTATGTCGATTTTTACATTTTGTTACACCAATTCAATTTCCTTGTGTTTTTGTTGAAAAATTTCAATTATAATATTTAGATTGTAACCATTATTAAGAGCTATTTGTTTTTATATGAAGTTCTTTATCGAAACAATCTAATAATGATGGAAGATTTGGTAATCTGTAGATAAAACGATATTGTCGATTCAAATCGAAATACTCTATCAAAATGGATAATATACGAAATACAGATATTTCTCATACCGCCAATTAGCTTCTTCTGATGTCAATAATTTATTTCTAACTATTCATCCTGAAGACCCGATCAGTATTATTGAAAAGAAAAACTTTATAACATGAACCCTTTAATTCAACACAAAATATTGTTGTTATTGGATATGTGTGTGAAAGGAAATAACTTTGTTTTTGATTCTTCATTTTACCGTTCGAGCGTAGGTTTGAGTGAGGGAAATCCACACGGCCCCCAATTAGCAGAAATTTTCATGGATCACTTAGAAAATACAATACCAAACAACCCTTCAGCTAAACGATTTTCATATTGGTTTCGGTATGTGAATGATATCAAGTTGTATGTTTAACTATACTGAATGTCAGCTAAATATTCTCGAAACGTCTATAAATTCATTTAATCTAAATATGAAATTTACAACCAAACTCAATTTTATTACTTTCAAACTTTCAAATGTTCCTTTGTCTTCAAAAGATCTTATTATTATTATTATTATTATTATTAAACAAATAACTCTTTATAGAGGTGACAATCCAAATATTATAACTGAAATTCTCAAATAAAAAATAAGCACAAGCAATAGAATTGGTGTACCCAAAATTTATAGATCAATAGAAATATACTTCTTCTTCTTTAAATAGGACGATGTCCTGTTTTTCTGTTACAGCCCCTGCTGCGAACCGGAACTCCAGCACTCATGCCATCGCTTTTTCGGCCTTCCTATGGGTCTTGTAGTGTTGGGTTTTTGTGTTTTGCCCACTTCGCCATACGTTCGGGGCCCATTCTGTCTACGTGATCTCTCCATAGGCGTCGACGTGCTCTTGTCCACCTCACCACATTCTGGACACCTAGCACCCTTATCGTATCCTCATTCCTTATTCTATCTCTGCGTGTAATACCTCTTATAGCTCTTAGTGTTCTCACCTTTGTTGTCCTCATTAGTTGTTTTGTTTCTGTTGTCTCAGCTCTTGTCTCAACCGCATATGTCATCACGGGTCTCACACAGGTTTTATAGATTCGGACTTTGCTTTCTGTGCTTATGTACTTATTCCGCCAAATTACATCTCTCAGGAAGCCAGATATTCTCGATGCTTTCATTGTCTGCTGTTTTGCTTCTTGTAATAGGTGCCTATCGCTCGATACTTCTACTCCTAGGTATTTTAAGTGTGAAACTTGCTCTATTATATAAAAATATACACACAACTAAATTTTCATGGAGTCACTCGGTATTTCACATTATTGATTGTTTTTAACCATCTTTGACTACTTGTGAAGAATGTTTTTTGTTGTAAGAAAACTGGATAGTATGATAAGAAAAATATTATCACCACATGTTCGGGATATTGTACTCAGTCGTTACTGAGATTTGAAACTGTGAATTTCAAAATTTGAAGAAGCCTACAATCATAATTGAAAATACCGTCCGATGTGCAGAAGGTCGAATAATTGCTCCTTATGAAAAAGGGATGACACAGAGGGGTATAGCGGCCACAATGGGTGTATCACAGGGAGTGATTTCAAAAACCTACGCCCGATACGTGGACCTACAATCTCTGCAAAATTGGCCTAGAAGAAGTCGTTCAAAGATCACTTCTGAAGAACAAGACCGCTTTTTGTGCCAAATTGCAAGAAGAGTCCCTAGTGAATTTCACTTTTATGCAAGATAATGCTCCTCCGCATACCAGTGACCTCGCGCGACATTATCTTGAAAAAAAGGGAATCGCTATTTTGGACTGGGCAGCTTACTCTCCAGACCTAAATTATATTGAACATTCATGGGATAATCTCAAAAGGAAAATTAGATCGCGCCAGGATAATCCAAGAACCCCACAACAGCTCATCCAAGCCGCCACAGAAGAGTGGCAGAAAATCACCCCAGCGGAGGTCGAAAACCTAATCCAAAGCATGCCTAGATGGATTCAGGCATGTATCAGGGCAAAAGGAGGTAACACAAGCTACTGAGGTCTACAAAAAACACCCACTCCGTAACAAAACAATTTTCAATTTTTGTACTACATGCGAAAAGATTCTCTTATTATCTTATCTCAAAAAGGATCAATTCTAACAATCCTTTCAAATTTCCAAAATCCCTGAGGTAATATTCAAAATATCGGATGATAACCATAATTAAAAACATTTACTAGAACAGTTCCAAATACACATCCCATTCCGAACTAATAAAAATATATTCAAACACATCAGAAACAATTAAGGTAAAATTGATGAAGGAAATAAATCTGGTGTATGGAAAATAAATTGCGGTGGTGGTACTAAGATATTCATTGTTAGAACCTATAGAAATTTCACTATTAGACTCAATGAGCATTATCGTAATTTTAGCAAAAAACAACTTATTCAAATTACGCGAACCAAAATTCTAGAACTTCTCGAAACACCCTAGTAAATCGAACTTCTATAATTTGTGATTCAAACCAGTTAACATGTTTAAATTATCAATTTCATTCATACATTTAACCCAACTTCAAATAGTTTGAAATTCTTTGGTGTTCAGATTATTCCAATCACTGAGTGCTAAATAAAAAATTTCTTATCTAATTTTGTCAATTTCGTCATTTATCTAGTTTATTTGAATTATCTAGTGTAAATAGCTACTTACATTCTCGAATTCACTTTGATATTCCTACTATCATATAGTTAACAATTAGTTCTCATATGATTTTGCAATAACACATTCCAACAATAAAACTTATGACACTGGACTACACACCAAGTTTCACTCGAATAAAGTGGTGTTGAAAGTATATACCATAAAAACATGAAGGTACATCTGTACTTATTAATATGGAACATGATTCAATAAATATGAATGAGCATTCTGTTTTATCTACACAATATTGATAGCGGACATATTTCGATGTCACATTGATGAGTATTTCAGGAAAAAAACCTATTTGACAACTTATTTCGAAAACGATGACATCTGATCGATGAATTAAAATTAAACATTCACTAAATAATATTCGATAAGAAAGATTTCAGTTACAGATCTAGAGACTAGAACTTTGCAGGAAATATGATTTGAATATTCTGAAATAGTAAGAAGGAATAGGAAATCCCAAATATAAAATATTTTGTTTGAAATTCCTTTCTTGAAACATTGCATGAGAAATAGAAATATTTGGTTGTGAAACTGTTATTAAAGTGAAACTTCTCACACGGCGATTCAATAATCGATAAGACTACAAGAATTGAAAATTAAATAATGACACGTGACATAAAGTGAAAAAGAAGAATGAATAAAGGAAGGTGTACATTGTGTTCCAACAAAAATTTGGCACCGCTTCCATTTCAAGTTGGTTTGATTATGGTTGTGACACGTCAATTTTTGACTGGGGGGACCAATTTTTGAGTTGGTTACGAACATGTAAAATTAACCCCTACCCTCAGTAGTCAATATCGAATATAGGGAAAGTGGGTCGAGTAACATCTTTGAAAAAGTCTTTTCATTCGCAATTCAAAAATAGTATCTTTATGAACATTTAATATCACACAGAAAGTCCAAACGTTCGAAGAATGTAAAATCTACCCTCTACCCTCAGCAGCTACCAAGTTGAATTTCGTCATTAGAAAAGTGGATCGAGTGACATATCTTTAGAAAGGTCTTGCAATTTTCCATTCAATAATTGTATTTTTATGAGCGTTTAATATGATATAAACAGTCCAAAACCAACAAAAGTTTATTTATTTTCTAACGAAAATTTGACAATGTTTAAAATCAAATTCTCAGAATGACCCCCTTCGACATTCCTTCTAATTCTCTGCTCTCATTCTAGTGGCAACTCTTGTCCTCAGCACTTCAAAGTTTTCACTACTCAAGAAGATGTAATAATCTGAGATATTGATAAACAATGTTTTGTAGGGAACGCACAATTATTTTCATCACAGCCATCTGGTACTGATAAATCTGATTCACATTTGTTTCTCAAATATATTAGCAGAGGAGCAGAACGGATGCAGAAAGAAACACCACGGGTGCAAGGAACAACTCATCATCGATTCTGTGATAATGAAACAGGCACACGTAGGGCATCGGAATGTTCATTCAGCTTTTCTCGATTATCTGAAGGCATTCGATAGTACCGCCCATTCTTGGCTTGTTGAAGTATTGCAGATATACAAAATTCACCCAACCCTGGTAGAGTTCTTGAAGACAACAATGACACACTGGCGCACGTCTCTGCAGGTCAACATGAACAATAAATCAATTAAAACCGACGAGATACCCATACGTCGTGGAATTTTTCAAGGAGACTCTTTGAGTCCATTATGGTTCTGTTTAGCAATGAACCCATTGTCCTCAATGCTCAATAGAACAGGATACGGATTTAGGATAAAAGCAGAAAGGAATTATCATACAATCTCCCACCTGCTGTATATGGATGACATCAAATTATATGCTTCGAACAAGAAGCAATTGGATGATTTGCTGAAAACTGTCAGTGAGTTCTCGGCAGATGTTCATATGAAATTCGGGATTGAAAATGTAAGACCCTGAACATTCAAAGAGGGAAAGTCATAGATGGTGAAACACAACTTCCAAACGGTGATATTATACAGTGCATGAGAGATGGCGAAACATACAAATATCTGGGATACCAACAAGCCAGATTGCTAGACCAAAAACAATCAAAGGAGAAGATTCGTTCAGAATACAGTCAACGTTTGAAGTCTGTGCTGAAATCGATGTTGAACTCGGGGAATCTAGTCAAGGCAATTAACACCTACGCCATTCCAGTGTTGCTTTACTCATTTGGAATAATCAGATGGACTAAGACAGAACTGGATGATATTCAAAGGCAGACCCGAACGATGCTGACAAAGTACAACAACCATCATCCAAAATCGTCTGTGATACGAACAACTTTGAAGCGGAAAGAAGGAGTCCGCTGATTAATAGATATTGTCAATTTACACACCGAACAGATGAAAAATCTCAGAGAATTCTTCTCTGCAAAAGCTTTCACTTCTGACCTCCGTAGAGTGGTATCGTTGGCTGATAGGGGATATACACCACTAAATCTTGCTACCCGGGATGACCTGTTGAAGCTACCGTTCCTATCAGATACTGAAAAACAAGAGCAATGGTCAAGAAAGGAATTACATGGACGACATCACCATGAGATTAATCAACCTCACATCGACAAAGAAGCCTCCAACAAATGGTTGATGAAAGGAGAATTATTCACAGAAACAGAGGGATTCCTTATAGCCATCCAAGACCAAGTGATCGCTACAAACAATTACAAGAAAATTTATAATGAGGGACGAATTATTACAAACAGATAAGTGCAGAAAAGATCGGAGATTATACAGCATATGACGTCCGGATGCGAACAACTGGCCAATACGGAGTATCTTCACAGGCATAATCAAGTATGCAACATTATCCACCAGAAACTTGCACACAAGTACGGACTTCTGAACAACTTTCAGCCATATTACAAGTATCAGCCGGCGCCCGTATTGGAAAATGACTCTATCAGATTACACTACGATAGGCCTGTTATCACTGACAGAATGGTGACGAATAATAGGCCGGACATAGTGGTGTATGATAAGAGAGCCAGAACAGCAATGCTGGTGGATGTCGCCATACCGAATAATAACAACGTGCTGAACAAGTTCCAGGAGAAAAAGTCCAAATACACAGACCTTGCTATTGAGATCAAGCAGATGTGGCACCTCGATAAAATAGATATTGTTCATGTCATCGTATCCTCGACTGGTTTAATACCAAAAATTTTGCATGATAGCCTTAAGAAATTAGAATTGCATAAGAATACCTATATAGAAATGCAAAAAGCTGTAATTCTTAATACATGTAGGATAGTTAGGAAATTTATGTCAAGTATATTGTAATCGAGCCTATTCCCTTTGATTGCTAAATCTGGGAAAGGTAAATTATATCCAGCTAACAGCTGAGATAGTGCATAAGTCCACGATGATAAATAATATATTTCGTCATCATAAAAGAAAATAACATGTCAGGGATAACAATTATCACAGCAACAAAGATAATAAATACAAACAAATAACTACAAAACACACTTCAAACAACGTATCGAATCAACATAAAACAGATTCAAACAACTTTGCTGGATCAAAGTACTCATCAAATGTATATATATCCTGAGAGGCAGTTTTTTCATTCTATTGTAAAAAACCGGACCTGCAGAATTTTTCAAATTCTCTGGAATACAATTATTAAACTTCACACACCAGTAGTTGCCTCCAATTTGTGTTTCATTGAGACGGTGATGATCTACTGACAAGAGGTTTTTATCTCTCGTTTTGTAGCACTGAAAGTCAGCATCAATACTGAATTCATTTTGTTGTTATGTATGTACTTGAGGCAAGAAAGAATGTAAACTGATGTTACGGTAAGTATTTTCAAGGTTTCAAAAAGTCCTCTGCAACTTGTAGGTTATGGACACCCAAATATGCTTCATATGTTTGATGAGTATTCTGCTCAACTCAGAGCTGTGGCCCCTCAGTAGTATCCCATAAGTAGCCACTGAGTTGAAGTTGGAGAAGTAGGCTATTCTTGCAATCTGCGATGAAGATGTTGATTTCATCCACCTGATGGTGTAAATAGCTATACCAAGTTTCTTACAGATGGTATTTATGTGTTCTTGCCAAGAGAGATTACTTGTAATGAGAACGCCAAGTATATTGATTGGAACACTTTCCTCAGCACCAGTTCCAAAACCTCATACTCTGGGTCTTGCTCGGATTGAGTTTAAGTCCATTTACGGTGGACCAACGTTCAGCTTTCTTATGGGTTTCTTCACTTGTGGAATCTATACTAAGAATGCTGGCGTCATCCGCATACAAGCAAGTTTTCAAACTTGCCATATTACATGGTAGATCATTTACATATAGGACAAACAATACTGGACCCAGAATTGACCCCTGGGGGACCCCTATATCTATACTTCTTTCTTGAGATTGACAACCCTTCCAAAAAACGACTTGCGTTCGTCCCGAAAGATATGATTTTCCTCGCATTTTCCTAAGTAATATTCCAATTTCTGGAGTAGAAGTTCATTCATAACGCAGTCAAAAGCTTTTGAGAGATCACAAGCCTAGAGTTCAGCATGTTGACAGTGATCTATGGCTTCAGTGATGGCCTCAATGAGATCAACCAAAGCTGTTGTTGTTGATCTATTAGCTCTAAAGCCATGCTGTCTGTCACTGAGTACATCTTCTCTATCAAGGAATCCAACCAGTCGACGTTTCAATATTTCCTCAAAGACTTTCGATATTGATGGCAGAATCAATATGGGCCTTTAACTATTCAGATTATCCATATCCCCTTTTTGAATATGGGAACATCCCTGGCTAATTTCAATTTATTGGTAAACACTCCCTCTTCCAGGCATTGGTTGATGATAGTGCATAAGGGTTTGCAGAAAATAGTAAATATTCTTTTCAATAGAGCTACACTCAAACCATACACATCAGCCGTTTTTTTAGTTTTTGATATTTTTCGCAATAGCTGTCAGTTCAGAATCATCTGTTGGGTGATTGAATAAAGAGTTTGGGACCTACTTGACTTGAAAGTTATATTTTTAATCATTTTCATTGCTTCGTCTATTGAAGACGAACACTGATTGGATACAGTTGTACCAATATTAGAGAAATAACCATTCAAGTTCCCTGCGGTAAGTTTAGTTTGAGCTGATCCCGATTTTCTTCCTGATTCTTCTCTGATCATCTTCCACATCGCTCTGGACTTGTTCTCTACAGAAGACACGTTTTGAGAATATTTGGATTTTTTTAGCTTCAGCGTAGCTCTCTCTCAATTTCTGTTTGAGAATGTTGAGAAGGTCTCTTGAAGATTGAGTCATCAAACAAGATATATATCTCATATATATATATATATATATATATATATATATATATATATATATATATATATATATATATATATATATATATATTGTTTTGAAAAGAGAGGTTTACAATGAGTGTTTACATCTATAATTTTGGTGTGTGTTAGAAAAACACAATCGTATAAAACAAGCGAATAAATAGAATACCAGCGGAAAATACAGACCATGCCGGTTCCTTAATCAGGCATCTAAACTCGCATCATGCCTCCTACGATTACCCCTAAAGTGTGAGCACAGAAAATGTAATAGGGAAACCATACTATCTCACATATGATTCGATGAACGAGTGAAATTACCTGTTGAAAAAACTCGTTTCCCTGTCGCTATTGCACTAGCAATAGCTTGTCTCTAACAATGGAAAAAGAAAACCAGCAGAAAAATATTTCATCAAACATACCTAACTCTTATATGTCTAAACTTACTTGAATCTAAGAATTTAACTAATGCTCTTCTGTTTTTCAACAGAGAACATCTCATACACCTTTTGGGAATGAAGCCCTACGGGGATGTAGCCTTATCAACATACACCATGGGAATAAACCCCTAAGGAGGTGCTGTCCTAGCCTTATCTAAGAACTTTACTAATGCTCCGCTGTTTTTCAACAGGGAAAATCTCATACACCATTCGGGGGTGTAGCCCATAATAACCTCAAGATTCAAAAACTAATCTCCTAAACAGACTTGAAGTTCTCTACCCAGCTAATAAAATTATCTGAAACGGAATGAATTTCTTGAAAATCTCCCGTAAAATGGTAAATAGGACCATCGAGGACTAAATGTCTCATTGTTTCTTCACCTACGCCACATTCACATGTCGGAGTTTCTACAGTATTCCATTTGAATAACATACTATTACTACGACCATGTCCTGTCCTGAGACGATTTAATGTACACCAATTTTTCCTATTTATATCGAAACCTGCAACCCTTTTGTAAGGATCCTTTATGAGAACTTTATTGAAAACATCAACTTCCTGCCATTCAGTTTTCCAAAGATCAACAGCCTTCACCCGTGTACGCAACAAGTCAATCGACCAAATAGGTTTCCTAGATTTCAATCTCAGGTTAGGTGGATTTTGAAGATCCTGTATTATCGGAAAAACTTCTGGAAATGAGTGATACTTTTCCCAAGATGATTTAAGAGCTAATTTCCTACGAATATGGGAAGGAACTATATTACAAATAACCGGAAGCTATGGGGTAGCAGTTAAACTGATACATCCACTTATAACTCTCATAGAACAGTTCAACTGAGAATCAATCTTATTGACATGAGCACTATGCAAACACACACTAGTGAAACTAGTTTATGTAATAAACTGATCGCCGCTTGCAATTTCTTGAAATCAGAATACTAACGAAATCCACATATTCTGTATAATATCTGTTTTTCTGAGAAAGGTGACTTTTAATTCTCAATAGTGAAGCGAATAGACATAATTGTCTATGTTGACATATCGAGAATCCTCATTGGTTCAAACAGGTATACACACCAACTATTCAGAAACTGAGTGTCTGGGCTGAAATTTATGAAAACCATATTTAAGGACCTTTCTTTATTAAGGGTTATCTCGATGGAAATACTTATTTGCAGTTATTGGAATAATTAATGAATCCCAAGCTCACGGAAATTCTGGAACTCTTTTAAAGAATGAGATACGTTTCAAGCAAGATGGTGCTTCTGCACATGTCGATGTTCGTGTGCGATAGATAGTATTTGGATGCAAATTTCCCAGTTCGGTGGATAAGTTGAAGAGGAAGAGTTGAGTGGCCTGCCAGGAGAGCTGGATGGCTGAGAAAGAATACTGATATTGTTCTCCCACAGTACATTATCTTGTTTGATGAGTCAATCTTCAAGAGACCTTCTCAACATTCTCAAACAGAAATTGAGAGAGAGCTACGCTGAAGCTAAAAAAATCCAAATATTCTCAAAACGTGTCTTCTGTAGAGAACAAGTCCAGAGCGATGTGGAAGATGATCAGGGAAGAATCAGGAAGAAAATCGGGATCAGCTCAAACTAAACTTACCGCAGGGAACTTGAATGGTTATTTCTCTAATATTGGTACAACTGTATCCAATCAGTGTTCGCCTTCAATAGACGAAGCAATGAAAATGATTAAAAATATAACTTTCAAGTCAAGTAGGTCCCAAACTCTTTATTCAATCACCCAACAGATGATTCTGAACTGACAGCTATTGCGAAAAATATCAAAAACTAAAAAAACGGCTGATGTGTATGGTTTGAGTGTAGCTCTATTGACAAGAATATTTACTATTTTCTGCAAACCCTTATCCATTATCATCAACCAATGCCTGGAAGAGGGAGTGTTTACCAATAAATTGAAATTAGCCAGGGATGTTCCCATATTCAAAAAAGGGGATATGGATAATCTGAATAGTTAAAGGCCCATATTGATTCTGCCATCAATATCGAAAGTCTTTGAGGAAATATTGAAACGTCGACTGGTTGGATTCCTTGATAGAGAAGATGTACTCAGTGACAGACAGCATGGCTTTAGAGCTAATAGATCAACAACAACAGCTTTGGTTGATCTCATTGAGGCCATCACTGAAGCCATAGATCAACGTCAACATGCTGAACTCTAGGCTTGTGATCTCTCAAAAGCTTTTGACTGCGTTATGAATGAACTTCTACTCCAGAAATTGGAATATTACTTAGTGCGAGGAAAATCATATCTTTCGGGACGAACGCAAGTCGTTTTTTGGAAGGGTTGTCAATCTCAAGAAAGAAGTATAGATATAGGGGTCCCCAGGGGTCAATTCTGGGTCCAGTATTGTTTGTCCTATATGTAAATGATCTACCATGTAATATGGCAAGTTTGAAAACTTGCTTGTATGCGGATGACGCCAGAATTCTTAGTATAGATTCCACAAGTGAAGAAACCCATAAGAAAGCTGAACGTTGGTTCACCGTAAATGGACTTAAACTCAATCCGAGCAAGACCCAGAGTATGAGGTTTTGGAACTGGTGCTGAGGAAAGTGTTCCAATCAATATACTTGGCGTTCTCATTACAAGTAATCTCTCTTGGCAAGAACACATAAATACCATCTGTAAGAAACTTGGTAAAGCTATTTACACCATCAGGTGGATGAAATCAACATCTTCATTGCAGATTGCAAGAATAGCCTACTTCTCCAACTTCAACTCAGTGGCTACTTATGGGATACTACTGAGGGGCCACAGCTCTGAGTTGAGCAGAATACTCATCAAACATATGAAGCATATTTGGGTGTCCATAACCTACAAGTTGCAGAGGACTTTTTGAAACCTTGAAAATACTTACCGTAACATCAGTTTACATTCTTTCTTGCCTCAAGTACATACATAACAACAAGATGAATTCAGTATTGATGCTGACTTTCAGTGCTACAAAACGAGAGATAAAAACCTCTTGTCAGTAGATCATCACCGTCTCAATGAAACACAAATTGGAGGCAACTACTGGTGTCTGAAGTTTAATAATTGTATTTCAGAGAATTTGAAAAATTCTCCAGGTCCGGTTTTTTACAATAGAATGAAAAAGCTGCCTCTCAGGATATATATACATTTGATGAGTACTTTGATCCGGCAAAGTTGTTTGAATCTGTCTTATGTTGATTCGATACGTTGTTTGAAGTGTGTTTTGTAGTTATTTGTTTGTATTTATTATCTTTGTTGCTGTGATAATTGTTATCCCTGACATGTTATTTTCTTTTATGATGACGAAATATATTATTTATCATCGTGGACTTATGCACTATCTCAGCTGTTAGCTGGATATAATTTACCTTTCCCAGATTTAGCAATCAAAGGGAATAGGCTCGATTACAATATACTTGACATAAATTTCCTAACTATCCTACATGTATTAAGAATTACAGCTTTTTGCATTTCTATATAGGTATTCTTATGCAATTCTAATTTCTTAAGGCTATCATGCAAATTTTTTAGTATTAAACCAGTCGAGGATACGATGACAGGAACAATATCTATTTTATCGAGGTGCCACATCTGCTTGATCTCAATAGCAAGGTCTGTGTATTTGGACTTTTTCTCCTGGAACTTGTTCAGCACGTTGTTATTATTCGGTATGGCGACATCCACCAGCATTGCTGTTCTGGCTCTCTTATCATACACCACTATGTCCGGCCTATTATTCGTCACCATTCTGTCAGTGATAACAGGCCTATCGTAGTATAATCTGATAGAGTCATTTTCCAATACGGGCGCCGGCTGATATTTGTAATATGGCTGAAAGTTGTTCAGAAGTCCGTACTTGTGTGCAAGTTTCTGGTGGATAATGTTGCATACTTGATTATGCCTGTGAAGATACTCCGTATTGGCCAGTTGTTCGCATCCGGACGTCATATGCTGTATAATCTCCGATCTTATATGGCATTTTCTGCACTTATCTGTTTGTAATAATTCGTCCCTCATTATAAATTTTCTTGTAATTGTTTGTAGCGATCACTTGGTCTTGGATGGCCATAAGGAATCCCTCTGTTTCTGCGAATAATTCTCCTTTCATCAACCATTTGTTGGAGGCTTCTTTGTCGATGTGAGGTTGATTAATCTCATGGTGATGTCGTCCATGTAATTCCTTCCTTGACCATTGCTCTTGTTTTTCAGTATCTGATAGGAACGGTAGCTTCAACAGGTCATCTCGGGTAGCAAGATTTAGTGGTGTATATCCCCTATCAGCCAACGATACCACTCTACGGAGGTCAGAAGTGAAAGCTTTTGCAGAGAAGAATTCTCTGAGATTTTTTATCTGTTCGGTGTGTAAATTGACAATATCTATTAATCAGCGGACTCCTTCTTTCCGCTTCAAAGTTGTTCGTATCACAGACGATTTTGGATGATGGTTGTTGTACTTTGTCAGCATCGTTCGGGTCTGCCTTTGAATATCATCCAGTTCTGTCTTAGTCCATCTGATTATTCCAAATGAGTAAAGCAACACTGGAATGGCGTAGGTGTTAATTGCCTTGACTAGATTCCCCGAGTTCAACATCGATTTCAGCACAGACTTCAAACGTTGACTGTATTCTGAACGAATCTTCTCCTTTGATTGTTTTTGGTCTAGCAATCTGGCTTGTTGGTATCCCAGATATTTGTATGTTTCGCCATCTCTCATGCACTGTATAATATCACCGTTTGGAAGTTGTGTTTCACCATCTATGACTTTCCCTCTTTGAATGTTCAGGGTCTTACATTTTTCAATCCCGAATTTCATATGAACATCTGCCGAGAACTCACTGACAGTTTTCAGCAAATCATCCAATTGCTTCTTGTTCGAAGCATATAATTTGATGTCATCCATATACAGCAGGTGGGAGATTGTATGATAATTCCTTTCTGCTTTTATCCTAAATCCGTATCCTGTTCTATTGAGCATTGAGGACAATGGGTTCATTGCTAAACAGAACCATAGTGGACTCAAAGAGTCTCCTTGAAAAATTCCACGACGTATGGGTATCTCGTCGGTTTTAATTGATTTATTGTTCATGTTGACCTGCAGAGACGTGCGCCAGTGTGTCATTGTTGTCTTCAAGAACTCTACCAGGGCTGGGTGAATTTTGTATATCTGCAATACTTCAACAAGCCAAGAATGGGCGGTACTATCGAATGCCTTCAGATAATCGAGAAAAGCTGAATGAACATTCCGATGCCCTACGTGTGCCTGTTTCATTATCACAGAATCGATGATGAGTTGTTCCTTGCACCCGTGGTGTTTCTTTCTGCATCCGTTCTGCTCCTCTGCTAATATATTGTTGTCATCAAGGTGTTGGTATATTCGATTGGATATGCATGAGGTGAGTATTTTGTAGTGTTGGCAGGCAAGTGATTGGCCTATATTGAGACGGATCCTATGTTCTATCGCTCTTAGGTAGCATATATGTTAAGCCTTGCGTTAGGAAAGAGGGTGTTTTCTTGGGATGTTGAAGAACATACGTGAGCTGTTTCGCTAGGGCTCCATGGAGCTTATCAAACTTCTTGTACCAGTAGTTGTGGATATTATCTATACCTGTGGCCTTCCAATTGTTGGTCGCTCGAACTACTGTTGTTATTTCTTCCTCCGTTATTCCATCGAAGTCCATATGTCTGATATCGAGGCGTTCTTTTTCATTCGTGATCCATTCCGCATCTCTATTGTGTTCTTTGGGGTTCGACTATAGTGATGACCAATAGTCGGTCAAGCATTGTGCGTCAGGTACTTCTCTGTTATTGTTGGTCGCAGTTTTGTTATTTCCCTTATGAAAATTGGCCGCGTTTTGGAGGAACCTTTGGTTTTGGTGTTTCCTTTCAGTACACTTGACGTATCTTGAAAGCCTCTTTGCTTTTGCTTGGAGTTTCTGTTTCAAAGTGTCCATATACACGTCGATGTGTTGTTTGTGATCAGGGTGTTTTGTGTTCGTACCAATTTTCCTATAAATTTTGCGTATATGTGATTTCAAGCGCCTTGAGGGTTTTCTGTTTCTCAGGAATTCTGAGGCGGCCGATTTCTGCTCTAATATTATCAATATCCTTCTCCAGTCGTTTTTGCCATGGTGGTTTTCTGACGCTTTTTGGCTCAGCTTGAATCAGAGTTGTGGAGATTTGTTGTTCGTGAAGTCGAAGAACCGCTACTGCTCCACAGTAAATCAAAGTGTGAATCTTCTCCAAGGTGTTCTGGTCGGTATTTTCTTCTAACACTGAGTTTTACGCTTGCTAGGATGATATTGGTGTTCTTGTTCGTCTTGAGTTTGGGCAGTTCAGGTCTTTTAGTTCTGTTGAGTTCTGATCTTGCTAAATACATATATTCGTTCTGCTGATTCGGCTCAAGAGGGCGTTCCATGTTAATATTCGTTTCCGTGGCTTCGATGTTATCTGTAACACTTTCATTGACTCCAGCAGGTATACCGTTATTAGTATCATTTTCGCTTCTGAGTTCCATTATGACCTCTTCTCGTAAGCTTTGCAGCGTTTCTGAAGAAAGTAGCCTGTTTTTAACGATTGTTCTTCGTTGATCCGAAATTCTCTGCTCGGATATGTGCTGTAATTCAGGATATTTTTCTATGAACGCAAGATGTAACGCGTACCTGTATGCTGTCATTTCCGATTCCAAGTTTGTAATCTTGTAATAGGAACGCATAATGAAGGTATTCATTTCTGGAGTCCACTTCATGCGTTTCCTAGGGAGTCCGGCTCTCGTGGTCGTAGGCATAATGGCTTGCGCCGCCGTTGAAACATCAAGAGTCGGTTGGGAGGTGTTGATGTTATTTCCTACTTGGTTTTGTGTTGCAGTATCCCTACTCGATATCACGCTGCTTCCGTCGCTAACCGAGGGAGACTGTGACTCACTTTCCGAACAAGACCCTCTTCCTAAATCTTGAACGCGACAAGAGGTTATGGTGGTACAATGTCGATTCACCCGTTTATTCCTTAGATTGTACATCATTGGATAAGTTGCATTTTATACCTACTGCCAGGTTCAGCTTGGGTACCTTGGGTTCGCTAAGCCCGTACTCAGAAACAATGTTCCTGAGCCCATGAGGGCAAATATATTATTATTATTATTATTATTATTAATCTGGATCCATTTTTAAGAACTGAGGTAACTACCACTGTTAGTGGATTTATCTCATATCTGTAAGAATTTCCCATCAAGCTGTTCTATAGAAAAATGACGTTCGTTTTCCACTAAGTCCTGTGTCTCCCGAAACAATCTCTGAACGAGCATTCTGCAAACGTTCTGCGGTTTTTCTCCAGAAAAGCTTCCCATCTAATCATGCAAGAAATTCAAATTTCTTCAGAAACGAACATACAACTACTCGGTATCACCATGTGTCAGCCATTGCTGAACTTGCTTCGGCCAAGCTCTATTTTCAGGGCTTCATCATAGTTATACTATTATACAAAGCACAAGTGCGTACTCGTCCGGAATACTGTTTCCATGTGTGGGACTCCGCACCCAATCATTCGTTACATTTATTGGATAGTGTCTGGAAGAGAGTAATACGCCTCATTGACTACCCGGAGATCACGCGTGATCTTCAAGCTCTCGTTCAAAGGCAGAAGGTTGCGGATCTTCCTCCTTTTCACAGATTCTTCCATGGTAAATGCTCTGAACAAGGCCTGATTCCGAAGATAATCCAGTTCCGAATGAAAACCAGGTTTGCGGAAAACTCTCTCAGCGCGCGGTCAAACTAGCAACGCCACGCACCTCTCTCTATAAGATTTCTTTTGTTAACAGGGCTAGTTTACTGTGGAAATCGCTTCCATCGAAAATTTTTCGATTACTTACAATTCGGCCATCTTCAAGAAGCGGGCGAATATACACATTAAATCAAGGTGGGCGGCCACAGCTGTAACATGACAAACATCGCCCACACCCACAAGTTGAGAATATAAAAAATCTCTCTCGATCCCAATTCACATGTTTTCTGCACCAACCTAAACGGGTGTCGTGATTCCCGAATGCCAGTTACGGAACGTCTAGATTTGAGTTGATCTTCGTACAACTGCTTCCGACTAGTCAAAAATTTATACATCGTGTAGTCGTCTAGGATCGTAAATGGTAAATGGTAATTTATTAGCCTTCAAAAAGATTTACAAGGCGCGTCAACATATAAGTAGGTAACTAAGAGAATATATAACAGATCACATATTTACAGAAGGAACAAACAAAATTGTAATATGAGATGAATCGGGTTGAGTAGAAATATCGAGATCAAAATAGTCTTCAATATAATAAATTGATTTTTGCAATAAAATATTTTTAATTTTTGATTTGTAAAGTTGCTCAGCAGGTACCTGCCGAAGACTCAGCAGCAGGTGATTGAACATTTTTCTGCTCAGCCACAGGTTAGTATCCTGAGACTTCAGCCTTACGTTTAGTTGAACAAGGTTCTCGCACTGCAGGTTGGATAATTGTGATGATTAGAGTGTTTTAAGTATGAATCCTTCGTTTTATAGATGCAGCATAAGCAGGTGAATATATAAACAGCTGGTAATGCAAGTATTTTCAGATCCCTGAGGGCGGTGTCCAGATGAAAACCTAATAGTTGTGTTTGTTGTTTGTTCGTCAGACTAAACCCATTCTCGTTTATGCTTATTATTGTTGAATCGTCAGCGTACATACACAAGTTTTGAGGCCCCAGATACCAAGCAAGATCATTTATATAAACACAGAATAGCCACAGGGTAACAAGAATTGACCCTTGTGGTACACCAATTGACACCTTTTGTTCGCTAGACCTATGGTTCATCCACACAACAATCTGTCGTCGATCTTCAAGGTATGATTTAAAAATTTGGTGTAGTGGTACCATCTTTTCTGTGTTGTAAGACCAAAAATAGGTCTGCGTCGGCCGTGGTTATCCTGATACGGCCTGTGTGGTGTTCTTTATCACATCTCTGTTCTATGAAATGCGATCTCAACCAACTGATAACAGTAATGCTAGTTTCTAAAAACACCGGTTACATTGCGCTGTGAGTTCCCAGCTTTGAAATTACCAAATACTCTCAACATCTCCACTCTGCTGAAATGTCGACTGTCCACAAACAAAATTAATATTATTATTATTATTAGATATGATGGAGGGCTGAGGAGCAAGTCCTTTGAAAACCCAAATACAAAACAAATTCTGAGAGCTACAGCAACTAAGCTGAGCGAAAAAAAAAGAAAAAAATTAAATACATTCTAGGCCCAAAAATTAATTCTAACAAGTATGCTTATAAAGTAAAATAACACTAATACTGAAGTAGGTAGCGGAGAGTTCACGAGAAAAGAGCCCGGCCTAGACCATTTTTAAAAATATTGGTCGACGACGAGTCAACCACCTCATGCCTTAAACCATTCCAGACATCGAATACCCTATTATTGAAGGAATATTGCCATTGAGTTGTTTTGAAGAGCTCTTTTTTATTTAATTAAAATATTTTTTTGTGTCTCTAACAATATATGTCGGCTCGGTGGCGTAGGGGATTTGATGCTCCTCTCCTGCGCAGAGTTACCTGGGTTCAATCCACACAAAGTCGATTTAAGTGCGATTTTTCGGATTCTGGGGATCGCTTGAGTAACCATCTTTCGGAGGAGATGTAAAGCCGTCGGTCCTGTCTAACAGAGATGCGTTGGACATTAAAGATCCCTTCCCTCGACACGAGAGAGGTTCGGCAAAATTCCCGGATTAGTAAGGTGACAGAATTCCCCGGCGTGTCATTGGCCGAAAGGCGGAAATAGAGCACGTTAAAGGAATAACAAACAAACAAACAGTATAAAAGACATCAAACGGAATTGTAATATGAGATGATTATCAAAATTCCCACCTGGTGCATTTTATTGTTTTTACGGAGAAAATATTCTGGGATCGGATTTTGCATTTGATATTGCATGATAACGAACTAAAGTCAGCACTTGATTCATGAATCATAATATCCACGTTCATTGCTATAAGACGATATATAGATATTTATAGGTGTGTTTTCATCTGAATGTTCTTAGTAGTTTCCATGAATTCCTCTAATTTAAATAATGATATAATCGTTGAAACATAATATAAACATTAAAAGTAAAAAAACATTGTCAAACAACAAGCTAGGTATAGTACAAATAGGACTTATTTTAAATATTCAAACATGAGTACATTTAAATAGAGGCATTTGAAGCGAGGTTGACTATAAGATATTGGGTCGAGAAATTATCTGACACAATTCAATATAGATCCGGAATTTCTTACCTTTAAAACAAAAAATTCTTTTTGAATAAAAAATTAAACTCTAAATGTACGAATGGAGTATATAATTTGTGAAACGTTTAAATGCAAATCAAATATATTGTGCTATGCATTTCTCGATAGGACTATACGAGGTCGTCGGCACTACAAGATCAACTGGCATTTGAGAGTTCAATTATGGGCACGTTCAACCGGGAATCACCTGGTACGGATTTCCATTAAGCCATTAAAAATAAAATGCGAGAAGAAATAAAAGTGTTTGAGTATTTTTTCGCAGTGCACAGTCCACTGTCTGGGCTCTAGAATTCAATGAACCCCGCTCTGAAGCGGTCGTCCTTAGATTTTCATAAAAAAGGTTACGTTGCCCCGCCGGTAACTGACCCTTAAACGATGGGAAGATCGAGGAGAAAGAAGACATTTCTTGAGGTAGATTTTTTTCGATTTCGACCAGATCGGTATCTTTTGAGATCGCGTGGAACAGAGAATTCCACATTCTTTCATTAATTTTTTCAGTTTTGATCTGATACTTATTAATATTTTATAAAATACAAATTGCGACATCAAATTGAAGAGTCAATCTGCGATTTTAAGTTAGTCATATACCATACTTTGGTATTAAATTATACCTATTATATCCATTTGGGACAACCTTCATTTTTCCAGAGATATTTATGCTCTAGACATATAACAATTATTCAAAAGAGAAGACTAGCTAATAGAATAGTACAACTGTTGAGTTGATCATGTCTTATATGTGTTATAATAATGTTCAACAGGAATCAATTGCACCATCATTGCACAATTTATATATGAGGTATATCCTCCTGATAACTTTAGAATCATTAAATGAATTTTGAGTATCAATTTGAATATTTTGAACAAGTTCTGCAGGTAGAGTCGTTCATGACCTAATTCTCCTAAAACTGAACTACCATCTTTCCATCTGGATAATGATCCGAAAACCAGACAATTAAGGGTATTCTTCAATAATTCTCCACTGAATAATAAATTCTATACCAAATATCTTGGTGTTACACTTGAGTTTTCCTTGACTTTCATGAACTGAGTCAAAAGTTGAAATTAAAAGCAGAAGAAAATTTGATTTGCAATTGATTACTATATTTATAAAGCGTTTTGACGACACAGCACCTTCATCAGACAGATACAAACTGAAAAGTAAACTAAGGTACAACGATTCATATATTATCAACAAAATTGGATTAAAAGTGAGTAGAAATAATCCAGGTAATTCACTGAACTATTACCTAAATAATAATGTCAGAAGGTTTATATCTATTGATAACAAGGATTCCCAAATATTGATATCAAGTTTTTATTGGTTATTCATCCAAGATCTTGAAATTTTGGTTGAAATTATGATTTTGTTTAATTAAATGGTCCACGCGCTTAAGATTAGTTTTTTTGTTATTAATGAAACTTCTATAATGTTCATTGACTGATCTAAAATTCCTTTAGGTTCTACCACGAATCTTATTACGACTACCGCATCTAAGTTTGTATACCACAGATTTCATTCCTTCATTTACTTTACTTTTATTATTTTTCATGTGTTTGGATTACACTGATAAACGATAAATTTATTAAACGAAATCAAGTCATATTTTCAAACACAACTTCCTACTCGCATATAAACATCATACTTAGTTTACTTGTTACCCTCAGTTTACATAAATCATCGATTACGCGAATTTTGCTTACCGACTTGTGTTTCCGAATAAATTAACGAAAAAATATTGAAATTAAAACAGTTTTTTTTTTTAGATTAGTGTTATACATCATACTAAGATGCCGAGAGTCTGTGTAAACCATCCTGATAACTTCTGTTATATTTGCGGTCAACTTACTGTTAAATGTCAACGCCATAGTTTGACACCATTAGTTGAAAACTGTTATTTTAATTATTTTGGTATTCCGGCGTGAGATTTGGACAAAATCTGGACTCCTAGTGTTTGCTGTGCACAGTTTGTCACTTTATTAACATCATAGGGTAAAGGATCTTGTTATATGCCGTTCACAGTTCCAATGATATGGGCGAACCGAAAGGCCATGTATCAGATTGTTATTTCTGCCAAACTTCTATAAAAGGTATTAATCACAAATCTAGGCACTCTGTGAACTATCCAAATCAACAATCTGCTCAAAGACCTATGCCACACAGTGATGTGAAGATGTAATCGAGAGATCAGATTCCGAAACGACTTTTGAGCCCATTACTTCAAACAGAGAACCTCAAAACGATGTCAATGACTTGGTACGTGATTTGGATCTCAGTAAATGACAGGCAGAACTGTTGGCGTCCCGAATTCATGACTGGAATTCACTGGAGAAAAATACCAGAAAATCCGTAAACAGAACTCGACATACGCACTTCTCAAGTTTTTTCTCAGGATGGCAATATAGTGTTTTGTAGTGACATTCCCTCAGTGATGACGGAGTTGACGTTTGAATATAAATTATCTGATTGGCGGCTGTTTAAAGCTTCCTCAAAGGTTAATTCAAAAGCTGTACTGTTACATCATGGTAATAAATACCCTTCCGTAACGGTCGCTCATACTATTGAAATGAAAGAATCATATCAAAATATGAAATCACTGCTAGAACATATCAAATATAACCAATATTCCTGGAAAATATGTGGAGATTTGAGAGTAATTGCTATTTTGCTAGGTCCACAGCTTGAATATACGAAGTTTTGTTGTTTAATCTGTGAGTGGGATAGTCGAGACAAAAAAATCATTTTGTCAAAAAGAAGTGGCCTTAGCGAGACGCTCTTTTAACAGGTCAATGAAATGTCCTTCACATTCCTTTAGTAAATCCTGAAGATGTATTGCTACCTTCATTGAATATCAAACTCGGACTAATGAAAAATTCGAAGCTATGGATAAAAATGGAGATGGTTTTTGTTGCTTGATACAATAATTTTCAAAAATCAGTCATGCCAAAATAAAAGGAATATCTAAGGGATCTACTACAGAGCCGAAAACTATGAAGAGTTAGTCAGCAACCTCTTAGTGGCTTGCTAGGACATGGGATGCAATATATCGCTCAAGATACACTTTTTACACTCGCATTTGGATTTTTTACTTCGAAATTTGGGAGCCGTTAGTGACGAACACGGTGAGCGGTTCCATCACGAGATATCCAACAAGGAAAAAAGATATCAAGGCAAGTGTAGTCTGAACATATTAGCTGACTACAGCTGGACACTCAAGAGGGATGTACCTGACGCTAAAGATCCTCGAAAATCCTGAATAAAAGTAAATATAAGTTATTTTTTCTTCATTTAAAACATTTCTTTACCGTTTTTACTTGAAAAAAATAATTGCTGTTGCAAAAAAACTAAGGACGTTCGAAATTTTCTAAAAATTCAGATTAGTTACAGACTAGTTGTAGATACAGAATAACCGATTCAATTGCATTTAACTTTCATCAAGGTCATTTTTGTCTATCAGCGTTCTTATTGGTATAGAATGAGATGTGAATTTTTTTAGTAAATATTTCAAATTATGGCTAACTTTCCCAATTTACTCGAGGCAACTATAATCTTTTAATTTTGAGTACACCAACTCTATTGCCTTGGGTTTCGGTTTTTTGTTGAGGAAATCATTCATAATATTTGTTTGTAACCATTACTAAGAACTTCTTTTTAATGCCACCAAGAGCTGTGGAAAGCTGCAATTTTATGATGAACGGATGAAACGACGATGTCCGTATGAGACGGTTTATGAAAGATGAAATAAACATTATTTAATTTGTAATAATTAGATCGAATGAGTTGACTGAATAATCTTTTTCGAGATTAGTTTTGGATAAATTCAATTTATATACTTTTCGAAAATATTTGGCTGACAGTAAGTACGAGTAAACGATACAGTGATATCATCAACATACCGAAACTAATATTAAAACTGTTTAGCATGTATTGTTGTTTCTAAGTTATTCCTGAAAATTTCTGCTAATAGAGGACTCAGTCGATTTTCCACAATAAGGTCCTCGCGCGAACTGTAAAATGAAGAGTCAAAAACAAAGTATTTTGTTTTATACACAGTATTCCGTGTTGGATTAAAAGGTTCACGTTATTAAGTTCCATACTTTTTTTAATAATACCGATTGGATATGTATTTTACTATTAATTTTTGATAGAGTATTTGGGTTTGAATCGACAATATCGTTTCATAAAATTAATCAACAAATGAGAGCTTGAGTTGAAATAAACAACTGGTGCAATAAATTGCATGCTATTGTTTTCGATATTTTAGATGCCACGACTAATATTGAAATTAAATTTACAATATACAAAAAATACCGGATACGAAGAAGTAAAAAAATGTACTTCTTGAAAGTAAGAATGGAAAGGCACCTCATGATGCTTATAATAAAAAAACAATTTACAACATTAATTATTCGATAGATTCCCCAGTTTGGCGAGCACCCATTTTTTAAAGTAGGAACGAAATTAAGTGAAGGTTTCAAACACACCGTTCAACCACTTTACATACGCAAAAACTCAGATCAACAAAATTGCCGTCAGAAATGGTAATGATAATGAACAGCTAATTGAATCTCAAACTTCCAAATTACTCGAAAATAGACTCAAGGGTATCCCAAGAATAAATCAACATTACCATATCATAAAATCCATGAAAACCAAATCAATTGAGGATGGAATAATTTTTACCAAAGCAGATAAACGTAATAGAGTAATAGAATTTTCTTTTATTCATCATTTAAAATAGATTTACATTAAGTTACGGCCACAAGTGTTCAATTTTCAACAGTTGAAAACAATGATCAATAAAACTTTTCCAACTGCTGCTCTTGCTCAGGTCTTTTTAACAGTAGAGTACTGATAGTGATGTTCTGTCTGTGTAAATAGTGCTAATAGGGGTACAACTGATTCTCAACTGGATTATAAAATGTGAATTATGACTGGTGTCATCAGTATAACCCTTAATCCGTAGCTATATGTCCTGTGCAATATAATTCCCTATTATACGCGGACAATCTGCTGTAAAAGATAGATGGAATAAGTGTCTCTTTCTTCTGAAGCTTTTCCCAAACATCCACGACCTTCGGAGTCCATCTGTTTTGAGATCCAGGAGCTGAAGGAATGAAGTTATTCGATTTCAATAAATTCGTCATACAAGACCCTAACAAGAAAGTTAATAGTTTTGATTTCAGTAAAAAGATTTGGTGTACCTTAAATCGTTCAATAACAAGTCAAGGGCGTGGTAATAGAAAGCATTTCAGGAGGTAGAGCTATAGAATCCAAATTGTAAATATGGGAGGGTTCCGGGAAGTATTTCAGGTATACAGTCATTAATTTCTACAAAAGATTCCTCATCAGAAAACAAGAAAAAAATGCCCATAAACATATGTCCCAAAGTCCTCCGTTTCCGAAATATAGACTGTTGAAATTCGATTTTTTCCATGCTTCTGTTGGTAACTCTTGAAGTTTTCAAATGAATCAAAGCAAGATGTATTGAATAGTTACGAAAATGAACAGGGTGATATTTTTTTCAGGGTCATTTCAAAATATTTATTGAAAAGATCTTTCAATTTTACAACACATTTTAAAATCGTAATTTAGTGGAACTTTTGAGTATAATATAATTTTGCTGGTTTCCACAGTAACATACAGACTTGTTATAGCTGAATTTGATTTTTGTCAATAATACATGAGTTTTAGTATATTGAAACGTTAGAATGGAGTGCACCTTTAAAGATTGGCTGATATTCATCTATGGCCCGTCAGGTGATAATGCAGCTGAAGTTCGAAGACTTTATTTTGCAGCTTTTCTTAACAGAAATATTCCTTCAGAGAAATTTTTCGTTTCTATTCTCGGACAGTTCGACTAGCCAAGAAAAATTCTCGACAGGATCGGTTTATTAGCACTCCGATAAATGAAGAACTTATTTCGGATGAAGCCCATAAAAATCGAAAAATCAGCACTTGAAGGCTATTTCTACATATACTGAATGGTTTTACCGTTCTAACTCGGTAGTTAATCATGTTTCAGAAAACCCGAGGTTAGGTTCACTATGCTTTACTACCAACAAATTATGAAATATACACTGTTACTGCAGTTTTAAATGTTTAACATCCATCTTCAGACTGAATACAAAGTACGATTACTAACTATATTTATGTGATTTAAAGGGTAGATGGAAGGAGCCCAGTAGGTGGTAGGGGGTGGTACTATTTAAAAATATCATAGATTTGGGATTTACATAAATCAAGCTGGTCGTTAATTATTTGTGGGTTACTATTATGAAGTGATTTGAAGATTTCAACTGATTCCAGGAAGTTGCTTTTAGGAGCAACGTCTAAAATTCCTAAACTGTATATACTCGGAAATGTGTGTCTATTTTCAAAACTATAATTGGTGATAATTGAATCTTGTTTATTCTTTGTGGAAAAGGTAAGGACTTCTTTATATCTAATCTTGAAAGATCGACAAGTCTGACCTATGTAAAAATTATTACAATCTGGACACGTCAACTTATAAACTCTTGATTTGTCTAGGTTTTGGGTTAAATCTGAAACAGAAAAGAGAATTTATTTTGAGGCCGAAATTCAATTTTATATGTTGACGTTGAAAGAATGTTAGCAGCATTTGACTGAAAGCAATGTTAGATCGTTTTCGTTGCACTATATTGCCTATGACTTCATGATTAAGCCCTTGTTGTGTGATATAGTGTAGATGTGTGTATAGTGTAATTTCAAACTGTAAATTTTCGGATGAAAGAGATAAAGAGAAAGCTCGGTTTATCATTGCATTATGTGTGGATATTTTATGCGATTGAGGGTGATTAGAGTCTATTGGTGTACATATATATATATATATATATATATATATATATATATATATATATATATATATATATATGCAACTAGGTTTTCTATACAGGGTGTCTACTATAAAAGGTGCCAAACTTCAGTAGGTGATAGTACAAGTCATTTTCAACAAAAATGTCCCATAACTTTTTTAATTATCGAGTTATTTAATACTTTCTGATTGTACAAAATTTTTGCTTGTCTCTATAAAAACAAGAATATCTCTGTTACTCTTACAGCTAAATCAAATCTGACCATACCATCGGAAAGAGCATTGAATCTGCTATAAGATAGGTAAGTACTAATGGTGAAAAAATTGTATACCGGGTGTTGTGAAAGGCTAAATGAAAAAATTGTGAAATTAACAAAATCAGTGGTATTTTCCTGTTAGCTGTACCACTGAAAACTGATTGATAAGTAGCTGTTTTTTTTCGGTAAAAACTACTTCATTTAACTGGCTTTCAAATAGTATTTCAACTTTTTAGCCAACTATTTTTTTTCAGCAATATCATGGGTAAGAGTAATAAGAACATAAAATTCGAGAACGCAAATATCTTATATTACTTAATGAAACATGAACAGGAACTAAGAAAAATTAATGAATCATATTTTCACGAAAGAGATTTAAAAACTATAACAGGTGTTCAAAATGTCTACCTCTTTCTTGAATGCACTCTTTTCCTTAAAGTATCTTTTACTCTTAAAGTTTCAACTACTCTTTTGAATTTCTATAAACAATTAATCTTCAATCAATGAGCCCCACATTAGTCTTCAATGAAATCAAGCGGTGTAAGGTCAGGGTTTCTGGGTGACCATCTCACCGGCCCGACTCGACCTATCCATTTCTCTCCAAATCTCTTAGCCATCCAGTTCTGGACCATTTTAGAATTATGAGCCGGGCAGCCGCCCATTTGAAACCGAAGGGGATGCCGAGTAGCTATAGGTATTTCTTCCAGAACGTTCATTATTTCGTTATTTAATAGATTTCAAAATTTGTTTGAATTGAGACGATCGGGTAGTATAACTGGCCCGACAAGTTGACCCCTCCTTAACCCCAACCTCGCATTTACTGTGTGTGTGACACAATATTGTCATGAGGATTTTCTGTATCCCATATATGGGAATTTCTCAAATTTATCATATCAACTTTGGTGAAAATTGCCTCATCCGTCCATAGAATTTCATCTGATCCCCAATCCTGTAATTTATTCATGTACCACCTACAAAATTCCAACCTCAACTCACTATCCAGTGGCAATAGGTCTTGAACCTTACTCAAATGGTAATGATGTAAATTATTTCGCTTGAGAACTCTATGAACCGTGGAATGATGAAGTATCAATGTAGCACCAATTCTCCGAGTACTTGTTGTAGGGTCCTCGCGAACAGTTTGCAATATTGCAGGTGCTTGTCTCCATTGCTGAGCATTTCCGCCACCTCCTCTAATTTTTGAACCACTGAATGAATCAGTTTCACCGGAGCGCCTAAACACTTCAACAAATATCTTTCTACAAGGTTGCTGTCTGTTTGGAAAGCGCAATGCATACTCCCGCACCGCTTCACGGGAATTTCTATTCGCGAAGCCATAAACAAATAACATATATCGATATTCAATATGTTTTCTTTTTTTCGAAAACGAAAATGGAATCGTAAAATAATCCAAGAAAAATTGATTATTCCTAGTTTCTCAAACATTCAATATTCAGATATGTTATTTATTATTGAAAAGTCATTTGTGAAATTGTTTAGACGCTCCGGTGAAACTATCTCATTTGTGATCGAATGATAAGAGAATTTAATGTTCGTACTCTTACTCTTACCCATGATTTTGCTGGTAAACAAATAGTGAGCTCAAAAAGTTTAAAAGCCAGATAAATGTAGTAATTTTTTCCCAAAAAAAACGGCTACTCATACATCAGTTTTCAGTGGTACAGCTAACAAGAAAATACCACTAATTTTGTTCATTTCACTATTTTTTCAATTAGCCTTTTACTACGCCCGGTATACAAATTTTTTACCATTAGTACTTACCTATCTAATAGCAAATTCAATGCTCTTTCCGATGGTATGGTCAGATTTGATGTAGCTGTAAGAGTAACAGAGATATTCTTGTTTTTTATAAAGAGAAGCAAAACATTTCGTAAAATCAAGAAGTGTTAAATAACTCGATAATTATCAACTTTTCGAAAAACTGTTATAGGACATTTTTTGTTGAAAATGACTTGTACTATCACTTTCTGAAGTTTGGCACCTTTTATAGTAGACACCCGGTATATACTGAAGCTGATTCTATTGCTCGAATGTGATATTGATAGATCTTAGAATGATATTGGCTTATTAGTTTCTTTTTAGACTTTAAATTTTATTCTGGGATGGATACCAATTATGAGGCTTAGAAATTTATCTCGAATTTTCTAGATATATTATATCTACATTAGAGTAATATATTTTTCTTTATTTCAATTTTCCTTTAGAAACCCATTGAAGGTTAAACCTTATACATTTTATGTATGATATAACACAAAAAAATTGAAATTCTTCTTAAGCTATTGAAAATACAATGACCATGTGACTATTCTTTCATTAGCGAACGTTGTTTAACTCGATAACATCTGAGAAAAAAATTCTTTGTTACGAAAGCATCCACAGTTTCAGTTTCTTTTCGAATAAGTTTATGGATTCAACCTGCCGTTATTCTATAGGCAGTAAATTAAAAGTTCGTGGGGCAAAAATAGAAAAACCTCGAAACCGATTTAAGGACTCTCGGTACATAGTGTTTCCACCTGTCATGACAGTGAGCCACAAGGCTATGAGAACTTCTGTATTCAAAGAAATGACACAGCATAGTGTAGCAGTAAAGCTGTCTCATATCCAATAACTCAGCTCAGCATACAGTTGATCCGATGGGTAAGTGAGACTTTTATCATATATTATTTTAATGAAGCGTTTTTGAATCACTTTTTCAGGTGGACTTTTTCCACCCCCATATCAAAATCCCATAAGATAAGATGGATTGAACCATGAGCGATATAAGGATCTGAGTTGTGCCATTGCCGCAGATAAGTATATCATCTACGTATCTGTATTTTGATTGGTAAATTAGAAATGAATATTTCATCTTCTATGTCAGACATGAATATATCGGCAAGGAGAGGGCTCAACGGTGATCCCATAGCGAGACCATCAGGTTGTTCATAAATCTTGTTGTTGAATCTGAAGTAATTTTGTACCATCAAAAACTTAATTGAATCAACCAAAAGTTAGAAAACTTCGTTATGCCAAATAATTTTTACTTGCTGAGTCTTGATGTAGATAGTATGTTTTCAAATATTCCTCAGGTAGAAAGTATCAACTTAACCTCAAATATTCTAGAACAGTTATATGTAAACCCCTTAATTCATTGTGAATTTATAATCGTTTAGAACAATGTTTACAACAAAATTACTTCAAATTCAACAAAAAGATTTATGAACAACCTGATCGTCTCAATATGGGATCACCGTTGAACCCTCTCCTTGCCGATATATTCATGTCTGACATAGAAGATAAAATATTCAATTCTAATTTTCCAATCAAAATGCAGTTTTGGTACAGATACGTAGATGAAATACTTATCTGCGTTAATGACTCATCTAGACAATTTGATAAATTTGTAAGCCTCATACATGGTATCCATCCCAAAATAAAATTTAAAGTCGAAAAAGAAACTAATAACCAAATATCATTCTTAGATCTATCAATCAATTAAAACAATAGAATCAGCTTTAATATATATCGAAAACCCAGTTGCACAGATATATGTATACCAATAGACTCTAATCACCCTCAATCGCATAAAATGTCCGCATACAATTCAATGATAAACCAAGCTTTCTCTTTGCCCCTTTCATCCGAACACCTACAGTTTGAAATTGAAACCATCTAAACTACAGCACATAACAACGGTTTCAATCATGAAGTCATAGACAAGATAGTGCAACGAAAAAGATCAAACATTGCATTCAGTCAAATATATTCAACCGTAATCACTTGTAAGTGAAAATGTTGCTAACATTCTTTCAGAGTCAACATATAAAATTGCATTTCAGCCTCAAAATAAATTGTCTTCTCTGTTAATCAATGCAAAAGATTCAACCCAGACAAATCAGGAAATTATAAGTTGTAATAATTTTTACATAGGTCAGACTGGTCGATCTTTCAAGATTAGATATAAAGAAGTCCTTACCTTTTTCACTAAGAATAAAGAAGTAACAACTATCGCCAATCATTGTATTGAAAATAGACACACATTTCCGAGTATATACAGTTTAGAAATTTTACACGTTGCTCCTAAAAGCAAGAAATTGAACTTCCTGGAATCAGTTGAAATCTTCAAATCACTTCATAATAGTAACCCACAAATAATTAACGACCAGCTTGATCTATGTAAATCCCAAATCTATGATATTTTAAAGAGTACCACCCCCTACTACCTGCCGAGGCCTTTCCATCTACCCTTTAAATCACAAATATAGTTTATAATCGTAGTTTGTATTCAGTTTTCTTATTCTGTCTGAAGATGAATGTTAAACATTTAAAACTGCAGTAACAGTGTATATTTTATAATTTATTGGTAGTTAGGCATAGTAAACCTAACCTCCTGTTTTTCTGAAGCTATTTCTACAGGTTGGCGCAGCACATTCGTCTGTTCGGAGGGTTTTGCAGAAGCAACTGTTTTATCCCTACCATATTGAGATAATTCGAGCCCTCAAAGCTGAAGATCTACCTAGAGGGTGCGAATATTTCCAATGGCTACAACAAATATGTGGCTGAATATGCCGAATTTCGTAGGAATATTTTTTATAGACGAAGCAAGATTCACGCGAGAGAATATGAGTTCCCACAAACAATCACGCGTTGGCTGGAGAAAATCCTCATGAAACGTAACCACCAAAATAGTTGGGCCGATCGATATGATGGCAGTCAGTAAGGACCAGTAAGTCTACCTAACCCATTGAATTTAGTAGAATTCCTTGATTACCTGCAAAACACTCTGGTTGGTTTTTTCGATTATGTGCCTTGTGCGAATAGAAGAAGAATGGGGTTTATGTATGATGGTGTACCGTTATACTTTGGACTTATAATGGGAAATCATTTGAATCAAACATATACCAATAGATTGATGGATAGAAACGGTCCTGTAACTTGGCCTCCACGATTCGCCGATCTGAATCCTTTAGAATACTTCGTCTGGGGGTATTTGAACAACCTCTTCCTACCATACAGGAATTGCACGCACTCGTTTTGGAAAATTTTGGAATATACCTGGCATTTTCGATCGGGTATTGGCTTGAATAAATCGCCGCTTAATACTATATGTAGAAATTAATTGTGGTAATTTCGAACCATTACTTTAGTCGATTAGTTTGAAGAAAAAGCTTTCTTCCATTTCATCATAGTCATATGTAATTTCTCATAAGACACTCTTGTCAAAAGTAACAATGCGCTAAAATAAATTATGACAGTTCCGAACCCTCATTCGTATAACGGATTATCGATCCCTAATTCAGTTGATTCAAAATACGCATACCTTCTCATGTAAATCATTTTGTATATCGAAAACGATTGCAATTTCGAAAAAATTTCACGAGACAAAAAAAATCAAAATTTAAAGTCCTTTTTGATAAATATTTTTGAAAAAATCATTGGCGCACCACACTATGATTTTGATAGGGTCGAAGGTAGCATGTCTTTGAAAAAATATCAGCCTCTATATTTTCTCAACTACGGAACACATTCAATGAATTGAAGAGTGAAAACAATCTTTTTCTTCAAATTGTAGCTACATCTCTTGAAAACTACAAGAGTCACAAAAACGTGAAAAATATCTTCAATCCTATCTCGAAAATGAAGAATCTCCTGTAGAAATTGCGACTGCATACCTGAAACAGCTTGTATAGGACTGCATACATCCTGAAACATTAAAAGTGTTGAGTGGAGTTTTTTAGGACCATATTTTCTAGAAAGAAATTTTAAGGTGAAATATCCCCAGAACTGTTTGAATACAATATTTATTCTATTTCAACAAATGCCTTAAAAGATGGATTTTATCGGCTAGCTAAGAAGAACTTTTTCAACATTTATTTCATTAACATAAGAAGTAATAAAGCTTTCTCTTCAGTTTTTTATTTTTCGGAAAATACAGGATCCAAACGTCTTTAATATAACAATGGTGAAGACAACCCACAATTTTCACCACCTCTCTGGGAAAATTAATGTAAATCATCTGCAAAAAAACTGTTTTGAGACTTCTCCACATATACAAAAATGAAGCTGAAGTATACAGAGTTGAACTCAGTCGCGTATTTATAAGTTTTTCCAGAAACTCAAAATTCTGACTGAATTTCATAAAACATTTCTAAATCTCTGATTAAAGTTAATGTTACAATGTTTATACAGGAATTCCACGATAAAGGGCACATTAGGAGTATGTGGGAAACAGGTTCGTCGATTAATTTCAAATTTATAAGTAGGTTAATAGATACTGCTCTAATATTTGTAATTATTTTCAGAGTGGTACCTCAATATCGGATTATACCAGACTATAACTTTGCTGTATCAAAACCTTATTTGAAATTGATATTCATTGGTATTAGGTTTCCCTATACCTGAAATGGATTGTTTTCATTTTATTCGCGATTTCATCAAAAAGCTGCAATTCCTTTGAAAATTAAATCATTAGACCGTGTAACATAGAAACAGACAGTTGATTTAATTCCGATGCCAGTTTCTATGTTCCACAATGTTCTGTGTTGTCCTTTGAATTTCGTCCACAGTTCGACGTATTTTAAATTTTATTTGTGTATAGTTATAAATGGCAAATAGATACTCAAACGAGGATATTATAAATTTATTCATCATTCCTGGTCAATGTCAATAAACAATAATTCGAACTTGCAGAACATTTAACAAGTACCCAAGTTTACTTCCAATTTGCAGAAAACGATCAAGAAAATTACAAGCAAATATTTCCAATCCGTATGCGTCTGTACTTTTTGAAGTTGTTGCAGATTAAGGGATAACGCGTATATCACTTTATAAAATTTTGAACAAAACTAATTTCCATTCCTATAAATTTTCATGAATATCATCGATGAATCCAGGAGACACAGCGGTTAGGAAATGTTGACGGTTCACATTCTAGAATACTCAGACGTCTTACAAAACATTATATGGACTGATGAGTAAAATTTTCTAAGGCGAAAGTATTTCTAATTCCCGTGTAAGAATTTGCCAGTTACCTCCATCGGTGGCGTCCCCATTGGAATAAGGGAAAGCTTACTGGCTCAGCAATCCAGCTGCGTCGGACAGTAGTGGGAAAATGAAATACCTACCGTGAAGCAAAAGCTGTACTAGTTCTCCAGGTTGGGGGTTGAAGCATAAGACTGGTTCTCTCATACTCGTAAAAATTTCTTCACTTACTAAAAAGCCTAAACAAAGCCTTGGAATACAGGATGGAACTTCTCGACGACAAACTAAGCAAGAAGAACGGTTAATGAGTATTGCCACGTGGAACGTACAAGGAATAAGATTGAAGACCGACATCATCGCCAAAGAACTTGAACCACTTAGTTTGGACATTGTAACTCTAACAGAGACAAAAAAAAAAGGATCAGGAACAGAAAATCTAGGACAATATGTCCATATCTACATCGGTGTACCCAAACACGAAAGAGCAGCCAGAGGATTATCACTCCTGGTGAAGAATAACTTGAAACAGAAATTAAGTAATTGGAGAGCAGTTAATGAAAATCTATTGACCGTTAATTTGCAATTACATGGACAGATTGTAACATTTGTAGTAGCATATGCACCCTTGGACGACGAAAAAGTAGGTACAAAGCAAAAGTTCTACGAAGAACTGGAAGAAATATTAACAGGAATAGGTCAAAATAGAGAGATACTAATGTTGGAGCATTTCAACGCGAGAACAGGACGGCAGTTGAACAGCAAAGTTGTGGGACCACACAGAGAAGACCAAGTGAAAGACAATGGTCAGAGATTGATACATCTATGTGAAACCCATAATCTTGCAATAAGTAATGGTTTCTACAAACACAAGAAACCTGCGGTCCGTTATTGACAACATCATCACCCAACAAAACTCTCGTCTTCAGTGGAATGACGTTCGTGTACTAAGGGAAGCAACCTGTGGATCCGATCATCATTTATTAAAAGCAAAAGTTATATTTCCAGTCCGAACAGAAACTTATCAACCCAAAGATCATACTGAGAACCTGCAAGTGATTGTGGGGAACCAAGGCAGAGAGCTTCAGGAATGAAAGCACACAAATCCTCCATCAACGAAGATTAGGCGAAAAAGTAATGGACACAGAGGAATTAACATTCACTAAAATGAAGAAAAACATAATAGATAGTCTCAAGAAAGCTACTCACGAAGCGATCGGAATACAGGAGGCAAAGCGGAGTAATAAGATATGGTGGAACGAAAAGATTGCTGATCGAATGGATATGAAAAAGAAAAAATATTTAACAAGGCTACATTCAAATCAAGACAAACATCTACAGGAGTACAAAGCAGCAAAAAATGAGTTAAGGAGATTGATAAAAACAGAGAAGAACAATGCCTGGGATCAACACTGTCAACAAATAGAAACATTGATAGGAGGAAAGAGATATTCTGAAGTATGAAAATTCATTAGAAGTTTAAGAAGCTCGCATGAGGACAAAGTTTACATATCTATCATCGAACCCGAGGAATGGAAGGATCATTACGCCAACCTACTTCAGGAAAAAAGAACAGAGTATAGAGACGAATCCCATAGAAAGAATATAAAAGTCCTAGGTCAAAAAGTCGAGATTGGAGTGGAAACAACGAAGGTTGTGATGAGTATGAAAACAGGGATGTGCTGAAGAACTATTCGAGAGACGTACGTATGTAATAAATGAATGTCTCAATGGCCATCCGGTTCCAGAGCAATGGAAAGTAGCTCATATAACATAGATACATAAAAAAGGGGACAAACGAGATTGCAACAACTACAGGGGATAATGTGTTTTGTATCAAGATAATTATTGAGAAACGGAGTGCTAGGAACATAGAAACACACATCGTATTCATTGACCTTCAAAAAGCTTACGATAATGTCCCAATTTCGAAACTATGGAAAGTGCTAGAAGATTCCAATATCAATTATACCTTCATCATGGCGTTAAAGAACTTTATAGAGGATCGAAATCCAGAGTTAAAATAGGAAGATACTTGACCGAAGATTTCCTAGTTACAAAAGGTTTTAGACAAGGATGCTTTATTTGACCAACTCTTTTCAAAATTTATGTTGCAGCGGCTTTGAAGAGCTGGAAGGTACACAGTATGGGAGTTGATCTGGTTAACGATTGTGTGTACACCCTCCAGTTTGCCGATGATCAGGTGATAATAAGCGGTAATAAGGAAGATGCAGAATATATGATGCTCAAGTTAGTCGAAGATTAAAATAACTGGCGACTCATGATCAATATTGAAAAGACCAAATATCTCTGCTTAGGAAATGATTTCAACTCACTTGAAGTCGATGAGGGCAAGCAAATCTCGGGCAGAATACACGTACCTAGGTGTTACTTTTGATGATACCGGGACAGATGGAAAAGAAATTGAAAAACGAAGAACACAAGCGAAACAGGTGATCGGCTGTCTCAATAGTGTTTTTCGGACTGGAGAAATCACAAAAGGTAGAAAATTGAGGGTGTATGAAGCAATGGTGAAAAGTTCACTCCTACATGGATCAGAAACATGGAGGCTCACAGAAAGGTTTAAATCAAGATTAGAAGCGGTGAGGTTGGACGTACTTAGAAGATCTTCTAGAACATCGAGAAGGGAGCATGTTCCAAATGAAGTGATGAAAAAGAAGATGGGCGTAGAGGACAATATCACGAAAGACATAGAGAGAAAACAATTTGTCTGGAACGCATGACAGATTACAGGCTACCTAAAAAAGTTCTATTGTGGCAACCGAATATACGCAGGAAAAGAGGAAGGCCCAAGCTCGAGTGGGAACGTATCATCCATAAGTCAATGAGTGAGAGAAATCTCACCCCAGAAGATACCGAAAATAGACGTCAGTGGAGTTTAGGTGTCGGACAAGGTCGTGAGACGTTTTAAACCGACTACAATATATAAGTATTTCTAATCTTATAACTCTTATATCTGGGTCGTCGAAAATCCACATAAGACAATGGAGCGAAATTTCCAACATCGTTTCAGCTTTAATGTATTCAGTCCTATTTACAAAAACCAATATCGCGAATAAAATGAGCCATTTTAGCTATAGAAGAACCTAATGCCAATCAATACTGATTTTAAATACAGTTCCAATGAAATCAAACAAAAATAGGTACTTGTATTTGAAGAAAAAGAACGCTCTTTTGACAAATTTGTTTAATTGAGTTCATATGTGATTTTCGAGCACCCTGTGTACAAAATGATATCGGAAAGTGCTTTCCTCATGGAACTGAAAAAGAATTATAATCTTACTCAATTGTGAGTCCATTTTTTTTGGCAAAAAAACAAACAACAACAAAAGATGCTTGAGAAAGAATCCCCTTTAATAAAAAATTAAAAAGTACACCATGCCATTTCAAATAGCATAGTTGTATTCAATGTCAGGTTGATCAGAAGTGGTACCGCTCTGAAAATAATTGCAACTTGTAGATCAGTATCCATTTACCCTAATGCCAAAATTTGAAATTGATCGATAAATCGATACTTCTAATGCGCCCTTCAGCGCTGTCACTCTGTATGTACGTCTAGTAGTCAGTAGTAAAAATGAGAAAATATGTATTTTTAATCACTTAGTATTCATTCTTTAAGGGCTTGACATTAATATGAATGGAACTCAGTATTCAATTTCACGATACTTCATCATACTCAATTTTGAACACAAAATATTTATGAAAAAATTCAACTATCATCATAAAGAAATGATCTTCCACCCACTCGAGTAGTCCCATATTCAACAATTATCAAGCAATATCCTGTCCTAATTAAAAGCAGCATTTAAATAAATCATCATTAATCAAACGAAGTACCGGTTAAAAGCTGTTATATTTATGAAATAATATCGTCATTCTTTTCTGAAACTACAACATTTTGTGAAGATAATAACCTATCTAAATCGGCTCAAACTATCAATTTCATCGGTTCAATTTGAAAAAAGTCTATAATACGTGAATTAAAATATCTCATAACGACTAATTATAACTTGATTATAAATAAACATAAGATCAATTAAAAAGTAGAGCAAGGTCGGGAAATAATAAGACATTGAAAACATTCCTTTATTTTGATATATAAATTAAAATCTACATTAATTCTCTTTGTTATCACTAACCAAAAAAGTAGGCCACAAAATATGAATGAGTATAAAATTGAATTATTTTGAAAATCAATTAGTACACTTCCAGCGATAGATCACACGGAGAATCAAAATTTGAATAGAATGAAATAGATTTTATACGGGTGGGGCAACTAAAACGAAAAAGACTCAATAACTGCTAAACTATTCGTTTCTGGACAAAAAGCAGAAATAGGTCAACTTTTGTCTAAAGGGGATATCTTCTAACACACGGTGATTTTATTTCACGTCAACCCCGTAAGCAGGGGTGCACAAAACACAATTTGAATGGGGAAGATAGGTCGAATGATAACTCATTGGAAAGCTCTCTTGATTCTCAACACAAATGTGTAATAATTTTTGAGTTCTGACATATTCAGAAGAAGATATAGGCTGGTTCGTCAATAGACGAGTTATTTACAATGATTGCAAAATCTATCGATTTCGAATGCACATTCATCAAAATACTGTTGTTGAGGAAAAATTACCTTCAAGCAGTGGTGTTTCCACTACACCCCCTCAGACACTCCCTCAGATGAGGGTGTCAACCCCTCAAATCTTCGAATTGATCAGTATGTCCGAGTTATAGCTCATTGGATAGGTATTTAGAATTATCTGATTACAGTGAACGAATTTTCAAATCCGATTACATTAAAAGGAGGATACAGGGGAAATTCACACACAGTATAAGCGCCCCTTCACAAAGAAGAGCTGATCGTTCCGTGTCATCGGTTGAATCACAAAAAATCTTCCCAATCTGTGGACAGATGGAACGCAGATATGTAAAGACAACCACTAGGATAATGGCCCGCACGCCTCACGACCGCATACGCAACCGATCGTCCTATGTGAAAAGCCTCTAACAGCATGATATCCAAGGTTAAAATGAAACGATCTCGAGTAGAGTTCTAGTTACAGAAAAATATTCTTCTCATTTCTCAACAACAAATGCGGAATGTTTTGTTTTTTTTTCCAGATTGCTTGTATCTGGTGAATGAAATTAGAATTAGTTTGTTTGTTTGTCTATCTGCTCTTCACAGTCACGGGTTGGATCCATACCAGTATAATGGTTTATTCTATGGCTGAAAGAGTAGAAATTATTGAATATTTCCCAGCAATAATACTAGTGCTAGCAGCTGTTATTTTCAATGAACGCCATGACGACTAACATGTAAGTGCCAAGTACATTTTAGACTTGGTGGAAAAATTTAGAGAAACTGGCTCTGTTTAGAATTGGAAAAGAAAGCATGCCAAAGACCCGTGCGAAATGTGGAAATGGAAACTGCGTTTCTTGGGCAAGTAGTGACTGATCCTACTCTAAGTACAAGAAAATTTGCAAGTGAAATTCGTGAGTCGAAGAACTATTGGACGAGTTTTCAAGCAATACAAATTCTATCCGTATAAAAAGAAAATTGTCCAGGATTGAATGAGGCTGACTTCGACCACAGAGTGCAATTCTGTGAAATAATGAGTGATCGAATCGTAAACAATCCCCACTTTCTCTACAATATTTGCTTCTCCCATGAATGTTTTTTTTTTGAATGACACTTTAATTTTCATAACTGCAAATTCTGGTCGGACTCCTAATCCCAGAATCTTTTGTGAATTACATACCCAATATCCTGAAGAATTGAATGTTTGAGTTGACATCTATGGAAATCGTCTGATTGGGCCATTTTTCTTAGCAAGAAATCTGACGGGAGGAATATATCTCCAACTACTTGAAGAACTAATCAATCCTGCCATTACTGAAATTTTGGAAAATGATTTTAGCTATTTAGAGGAGGATGTTGTGTTTCAGCAAGATGGTGACCCCCAGCATTTAGCACTTCCTGTTCGACAAAATCTGGATTGAGAATTTCCTGATCGATGGATCGGAAGGAGAGGCCCTACATAATGGCCCCCACGTTCTCTCCACTTGTCACCATTGGATTTTTTTATGGGTCCACTTAAAGAGTCAAATTTATAAAACTGATCCAGCAGATTTGGTGGATTTACGACAACGGATTGTAGTCAAGTGTAATGGTATAACCCCTGAAATGCTACGTAATGTCCGGGAACGTTTCGAGCAAAATCTGTATTTGTGTTTAGAAGTTAGCGGTGAACACTTTGAACATTTGTTCAATTGATACCGAGTTGACCAATAAAACGTATCGGGTATAATAAATTAATTGTTATTTAAATTTTTCAATTTTCAATGCTTCCCTATTCACCAACATCTAGGTTATTCTATGAATAAGCTCTATTATTGGAAAACCAAATAAACGTGTTCTGAATCTGCAACGAAAATCAGCAGACATCGCAAAAACTTTATCGCTCTCTATTAATTCACCCTGTATCTTCATCGCAATGCAAAAATTTTGTCTACAATATTCTAGGAATTCTAAAACCTTTTTAATGGGTTATTATTCAAAGTAACCGATCAATTCGAATATTTGAGAGGTTGACACCCTCATCTGAGGGGGTGTAGTGGAAGCACCACTGCTTGAAGATATTTTTCCCCAAAATTCAACAGTATTTCGGTGAATTTTCATTCGACATCGACAGATTTTGCAATCACTGAAAATAACTCGTCTTTTTACGAACCAGCCTGTATCTTCATCCGAATATGCCAAAACTCAAAAATTATTACACATTTGTGTTGAGAATCAAAAGTGATTTCCAATGAGGTATCACTCGACCCATCTTCCCAATTCAATTCAATCATAATACTATCCTATTAATAGGATACGGAAGAGCTAAACTAAAAACTCTTATTGCTATCCTTAAGGAACACTAGAGACTAAAAGCACACCTGTACAGGCCTGACTGATTAAGTCAAATGCTTGGAAGCAAATGAGACGGTAATAAACATCGTGTCAGCAATGAGTTAATTCAGGTTCTAAAACAAGCCTAGAACACTATAAACTGAAAAAACAAGCGTTGAACAAGGTAGTCGACTTCTTCCAAAAGATGGAGTTATTCAAGCAACTATGATCAAGATAGGATGTTGAACCACAATAGTCGCCGATGATTCGGAAGAAGGGTAGTGATCACCTAGTTAGTCACTATTAAAATAAACAACAATATACAGGCACTTGCTTATAAAAAACTTTCATTGCTTTTGGTATATTGGCCCAAAATGAAACAAAGCAGGAAAAAAAGCTGAAATACACATAAAATAATAAACAGAGTAGAATCACTTCGTCCCTTATTTTTATTTATCTTCATGAATGGATATACTTAAGAGAAATTTCATGTCAGTCCAAAGGGTTTGTTCATCTCGACATAAAACTGGTGTAATGGAACATGTTATAATAGAAAAGCTGATCTCTGATGTGAGAAATACAGGACAATATTTTTTTGATAAATAGAAGAAAAATTGATTTATTCGTAAATCGTTTCGATGACACTACGTTTTCATCAGACATATACAAAATAAAAACTAAACTAAGATGATTGCCAAAATTAATATCAAGTTTTTATTTTGATTGAAATTATGATGATATTTTCAGTAAAGTGGTTCGCGTAGTTAGTATTTGCTTTTTTTCATTGAGAATCCACTCAGCCCTTTATTAGCAGAAATTTTCATGGATAACTTAGAAACTACATAACTTAAAAACCCTTTTACCAAACATATTTTATATTGATTTCGGTACAATCTATCTACGCGAACCATTTAGTTGAAGAAAATCATAATTCCAATCAAAATTTTGAAATTTTACATTCATCTAAAAGAGATGATATTAAGTTTTGGGAAAACCTTAAAACCAATAGATTGAAACTTCAAAACATATTTTTGAGTGAAGAGTTAGATTTTGACAATAATTCATATGCAGGGTGAGTCAATAAGGCGAGGAATTCTATATCTCAGAAACTATTTGAGATAGAAGCGAAATTTTTTTCTGATTATTGTTTCATAAGTATGTGTGCATTCCCTAAAATTATTTTCGTACATACAGGGTGTTCTATTTTTGCTCTAAGAACAAACATAGATTTTTTTAAATGGCACGCCCTGTATTTTTTATCATATTCTAATTATAATTTGGATGCTCTCTTCAACGATATCTGTTCCGTGCCCAAACAACTATCGGTAGATTTTAAATTAATTAAAATATCGATAATTTCAGGAATTTGGAAGTTTTTTCAAAAGTTCTCAAATGCCTCTTTTCGCATAATTTACGCATGATATTTTTTTTCTTGAGGTAAAAGTGTTGTACCTTATTATCAAATGAAGAAAAAATAATTTTTTTATACCGATTGTTTCTAGTAACCTGGCGAAAATAAAATTTTTCAAACATAAAAAACTTTTTTTTTTCGAATATAACACCCTGTATATTTTTCACGTGTTTTGTTCTCATTCGAATAAGCTTTACAACGATACCTTTTTTTCGAAAATCCGATGGAAAATTCCCAGAAAATTTCGAAATTAGTGTGAGGTTTAGGTATTTTGTTGCAATAAACATGCTGTTGATAAAATTCAGATATTGAAATATGCAAATTTCAACACAAAATTAGATTCTTTGCTGTTCAATGAAACTCAATTATCAAAACTCTCAAGGTGTATCAAAATTTCTTCACAAGAAAAGATTCATTTGCGATATTATTATTTGTGCTCAGAGCTAAGTCTTCACTTAATTGAAATTACCCAGTTCGAAATTATCTCAATAAAACTTCAAAAAGTCAAAATATCAAAAAGATCGAGAATTTGGAAGGTTTTTCAGAACTTCTCACAATCTTCATTCCGTATCATTCGAGTGTGACAATAATTATTCTCTGAAGAAAATATTTTCCTCATCATCGAAATAAGAGATCAACTGTTTTTTCATACCCAGTGTTCTTGGTGATCCAACGAAAATAGAATTTTCCGAGATAAAAAACTTTTTCTAAATCTAAATTTTATTACTTTTACAATTGCCCACAATATTCCGGAATTATCAGTAAGAAACGAAATTGAACTGCTTGTCGTGAATGAAACATCCACTGAAAAAATGCAAATCAAAATCATAAACACCAATTTAAATCTATTTCAATAAGTTTCAAATCAAATTAGATGTTCGAAATGTAACCCATTTTGAAGAATACATTCTCGAACACGATTGTTGAATGATCCGGTCACCCACTGGAGAACATTCGGCGTTATACTCCTAAATGCTTCTGTAATTCTCTCCATCATATTTTCCCTGGTTGTTGTTGGTCTGCTATTTTATTTAAAGACCATCTACAGAAATCCAATATCCGCCCGAAGTCCAGGGGCTTCAACTGTTGGTGGAGTTGAACATGAAAAGGATGGAACTTTTCCTTCCTCAAAATTCTTGATACAGATGTCTGACTAATGCCCAAGTCTCGACTAACATCTCTTGTACTAACATGAGGATTCTCTTCTACTGCGCTCAAAACAACCTGCATGCTATTCTCTTCATTGAGTACACGCTTAGCTCTCTCATTCTTCTCATATCCAACTTGTCCAGTTCTTTCAAACCTTTCCTTCAGTCTCTCGAATGCCTCTTTCCTAGGATGTCTACTGTTTGGGTAACGTTGGGAATAAATATGTGACGCCAACAAACAATTCCTCTCACCTTCACCCAAACAATAAATCATATTAATTAACTCTTCTTGGATAAAATTCATTGTTGCAATAATATAATGTATTTCTCACTTAGACTCACTCATATGACGTTGAAATTATTCAATTCAAAACTGTCAAATGTTGGGGCATTGTGAGTAAACCATGGAAATAAGTCTTCCATGGGCACAGGTGGTTTAAACCACAGACTATCGAACAATATTTTCTATCTTCATGTGGTATGCCCATAGAAGTCATACTTATCTCTATGGTTAAATCACAAGTTGGATATGAGAAGAATGAAAGAGCTAAGCGTGTACTCAATGAAGAGAATAGAATGCAGGTTGTTTTGAGCGCAGTAGACTTTTTGAATATCTATTGAAGATTTCGAACTGAGTAAATTCGATTAAGTGAAGACTTAGCTCTGAGCACAAATGATAATATCGCAAATGAATCTTTTCTTGTGAAGAAATTTCGATACACCTTGAGAGTTTTGATGTTTGAGTTTCATTGAACAGCAAAGAATCTAATTTTGTGTTGAAATTTGAATATTTCAATGTCTGAATTTTATCAACAGCATGTTTATTGCAAGAAATACCTAAACCCCACACTAATTTCGAAATTTTCTGGGAAATCTCCATCGGATTTTCGGAAAAAAGGTATCGTTGTAAAGCTTATTCAACTGGACACAGAAGACGTGAAAAAGATACAGGGTGTTACATTTGAAAAAAAAAGTTGATAATAAGGTACAACACTTTTACCTCAAGAAAAAAAATGTCATGCGTAAATTATGCGAAATGAGGCATTTGAGAACTTTTGAAAAAACTTTCAAATTCCCGAAATTATTGATATTTTAATTGATTTAAAATCTACCGATAGTTGTTCAGGCACAAAACAGATATCGTTAAAGAGAGCATCCAAATTGTAATCAGAATATGATGTAAAATATAGGGCGTGCCATTTAAAAAAAATCTATGTTTGTCCCTGGAGCAAAAATGAAACACCCTGTATGTACGAAAATAATTTTAAAGAATGCACACATAGTTATGAAACAATAATCAGAAAAATTTTCGCTTCTATCTCAAATATTTTCTGGGATATAGTAGTTCCTGCCATATTTGTTCAAGTATTATTTTTTTAGAGTATTATGGATAGTCTTTTCGAATTGGCACCTATTTCACTGAACTAGTAAGATTTATCTCTTTTGAAGTGAATAATTTTTTGTTTGCGCTAGATATTTTTGAATCTAAATCAATGAAACGACAAAACAAAACTTATTCGATAAACTGGAACACTGCAGAAAAAACTCGTCACTTCACCACGAAATACACCACAAAATTCGCAGAAAGATCGAATTGACTGGTAATCCTATCGGATTTGCCATCCTTGAACCTGAGCAAGACCTTGCCAGATGATTAAGCGTAACGTCAAACGAAAAAGCAGATTGTAACCCAATTAATTGACAAAGTGGAACGCGACCCAGTTATTGAGCATCTAAAAAGTGATTGCTTGACTTTATAATGAACAATAATACTTTCTTGACATGGGAGGTGTCTTCACTTGCGTCCAGTGACCCCCTGATTTCACTACCATACGACCTTTCTCTGATCAAACAGGACGTTGATCTGGTCGCATCCATCCGCGTTGAGTTTTATTGTAATGGGCACATTTAACCACAGTGAAAATTATATTCAAATCAGACATCTGAGTAGACAACAAATATAAATTGAATTCATTAATGAACTGTGTATTGCATATAACATAAGTTATCATTTCGATATACATTTCCCCTTGGATTAAATTAATATAAACTGCTTCAAGAAAGTCAGGGATATACCTACCTTGAATTTACGCCCAGTAAATATACATTTGTATGTTACGCATTCTGTTTCTAATATATACAGTGAGGCAATTATCAATTAATAGTAACATCCATTTTCGACATGTCTTTGGTGATAATTTGTATCTATCTGATAATGGTTATTTTAGTTGGCCTGTCGTCATTGGCTTTTAAAATCAATTTTGATTTAAGAATATCACGAAAATATGGTTATTGACATGATTGGCGATGGAATTAACAAAGTTGAAGTTGCGGATTTGTTATTATCCTTATTACTACTACAGTCGTTGAAGGCTGAAGAAAATTCCTAAGTTAGCGTAAAGAACAAAAATAGCAACTATAATAAGGTGAATAAATCACCATGCTAAAGATAATCTATCCAATTAAGAAAACTAACTACACCTGATAACATTATTAAGAATAAGTTTGCAATAAGTAACAATCCATTCCGTTTTTCACAAATTCACGATTTCAAGCTTTAAAAACTCTATTTACAAAAAAGTTCTGCCTTTTCCCTTACTGATCTCGAATAAGCAGAGCGCAGAGACGTTTTATAAAGGAAACAAGTGGTGTAAGTTCGCATATTTGTGCCTTAGTATTCTATAAAACAAACTCAAATCTTCACGAAGGCGACGCTCGAGCGACAATAAACTTGCCGCTTGTAAGTTTTCCTCGTACGCAGTACGAACACTTCCTGAATCCAATGAAATACGCGTGTCCCTCGTTTAAACAAACTCCAAGAAAATTCTGAAGAGTACAAGTACTGGGAAAGATACCGCACACTCGTAGTCAAGAATCAGCCGAATGAATTTCTTGAATATTTTTATGGAGGTAGATAACGATAAGTGAGAAAATGATTTCCTTATTAGATACGATAAAATATTCGCCCGCGCACAGATACTTTTCACACGATCCTACCAAGTTAGGCCAGTCATAATCATAAGACCTCAATGTACATGTGAAGTTACGCTGGGCATCACATGATTATAAAACGACGAAATTTCAACAGAAGGTACCAATCAGCGCAACACTGATGAATCCCATCAAAATCTTCTTGAAGCTTTAAAAAATGAGTTATATGGTTTGCATAAATTTCATCGTCATTAGCATAAAATGATTTCTTCTTATTAATATGTAAAGCCAAATTACTGGAATAAATGATGAATAGGAGCGTACCGAGGATTGATCCTTGCGGAACCCTGCTTGTTGCTGGTCTACATGATGAGAAGGAGCTGCTCGTATCACAAAAGATCTGTCAGTCAAGTAATCCTTCATCTAGAGGTTCACTTTGCCTCGGTAGCCTAGCATATCAATCTTATACAATCATCTTGTGACTGTCACTCTGTCAAAAGCCTGGGACAAATATTGCGTTTTTCGATCGTTAGTTAGGTTAGAACAGAAGATTTATAGACATCGATTTCTCTCTAACGAATTTCTGAGTTTCTGAAACTATTTCAGTATCAAAAAGACATCGCAGAGGTCGCCCCAAATAACCGCTGCACACTGTAACATTCGTACGTGCGTTTTTTCGAGAACGTCGATGACTAGGCAGTGTACAAATGCTACTGGAAGTAATGTAGATTTAAAGGCGTTGGAATAGTATCGCGCCTTTTGTTGAGTAAATGTTTGAAGGTAGAATTCTCTTAGCGATCATCAATTGGATAACGTTCTCTTCGGAAGTAAGAAGGAAAAAATGGGACAGTAACCGATTAGCACATCGCCTGTCCAGGGACGTTCGAGGAGAAGGGTTCTGATCATGCTGGTCTTGTTCCTACAATCTGTCTTTAGCAATAGTCATAGCGAGTAAACAAGAAAACGTAAAACTCATACAAACTACCTTCAACCTTGCCTATGACTGGAGCAGTAAGAAGAGACTGAGAATAAATCCCCCAAACTACCATCATAGTTCCATTTTTCAGAAATTAAAATCTGAATTTCTCCCCCATGCTGATGAAACAAATAGAAATCCACAAATACCACACATGTCTCTGAATAATCCTGGATTAAGCATTAACTTGGGATCATCATCTTCAAAAAGTGACATAGTCACAACGGCACTATGAACGTCAAGGCCATTTATAGGATCTTATAGTCGAGATGAATCACTGAATCTATACTCAGATGGCGAGAGTTATTATTCCATATGTTTGGTGAAGAAAAACGTGTCCCGGCACCTGCAGAAATCAACTCGAGAATGTGCGAAGGATAGCATGCTTGAGTATAAAGCAGAAGTTACGAGACAAGCCTTAGATCAGACAATATACTAGCTTGCAAATATCACGAAAGATATCAAGGACAAACAGAACATTTCAACACCGACATGAGCTGCATTGTTAGATATTGGGGAAGAATTCGACAATGTTTGACACGGAGGACTAATCTACAAGATGAAGACCACATGATTCCCAGCGAGTATCACGATGATATATCTATAAAACGGGACCAGAAATCAACAGAGAAGATGATAAGAATCGGCGTACCCCAAAGATACTAGGACCACTACTATTTAATATATACATCGCAGGTATACCGAAGATGAAGCACACCAAGATGGTGCAGGTCGCAGCCGACACACAATATACCTATCCCAAATAAACGAATCAGCAGTGAGGAAATGGCTACAAGAGTATAGCGCGCAACGGACCAATTACTTTGGAAGATGGAGGTTTGAGGATAACCTGAAGAAGATGGTAACAATGTTCATCGACCACAAGAAGAGGAAATACCCTGAAACACCGAAAAAATCATCATAGAAGGACAACCAATCAAATGAAAATAAGAGCGAGCCCCGGACAACTGAACAAACTCACATTAGGAATAAAATGAAGATAATCAAATGAATCGTCATCCCAGGAATAATATACGCAGGATAAGTTTGGCATGTAGAGGGTCGATTCGAGAAGAGGAAACTGCAAGCAGCCCTCAACAAAATAGTCACGACAGCAAGAAATCCCTATGGTAAATGAGTAACGACCAGCTTAGGAGTGAAATGGAAATTGGCACACTGGGAGAAATTGTCACACGACTCACGACAAAGACAATTGACCAGATGGAAAACCAAGAAAACAACAAGATCAACCAAATAATGGAGTTACAACTGAGGACAACATGAAAGAAGACATCCCTAGTAAGAGGCTAAGAATATTGCACCAGTAGGACCCCAATACAACCAAAGAAATGAAAAGGAATCAAGACGAAGAGGAGAAAGGATTGAAATTCGGCCCTTGCTTAAAGGATCACATTAGCAAGCCTTATAGATTCATAGGTCGGACGAGAGTGGCACTTCGATGGAACACCTGGACCTGAACTTAGTATGTTACAGACCCAGAAGTGATACATGGACGGCTCAAAACCGGATTTGAGGTAAGGCCAGAATCTGCTTGAGGTTTAATTTTTTCTAATTAGAATTCAAAACAAGAGACTGTCAACATTACAACTTTTCAAAAGACTGAGGATGAGAATATTTGCGGACAGTCAAAATGAATGAAATCCTCAAAGGAGCCCAGTACAAAAGTCGCATTTGAATATCATTGCTTTCTAAGCGATCTGGGTCTGGATAACAGAGTAGACCTAACCTGGATTTCGGGTCACGAGGGATACCTGGGTAATGAAATAGCAGAAAATAGGTCGAAGATACCCTTTGTATATATTATACAAGGGGGTTTTAATGAAACGGAAACGATAACGGAGCTATATAGCATACTCAGACGTGAATTATGAATAAATTTTTATGAATGGAAAAAAATAAAAGTATCGACACACTCCAAAGCTCTAGTAGGCTTCTACACTAAGAAGTTAAACTAAGTCCTTAATTGGCACTCACGAGAAAATCAGACTCGACAAAAGCCAATTCTATGAGGACGAACAAGAAACAGCGCTCCACATTAAGACAACATGTACTGTGCTATTAAGAAACAGAGCAGAAGCCTATTTAACAGCAACAAAGGAATATAAACGTATTCCGGCAAAAAGTCTCATCTGTTTTATCAAGGATATATTCTAAACCCGCAAACTCAGGATATAATAAACCATAAGTGCAATGACTTTGAGGTAACCACAACAATGCCATGAATGAAAGCCACAGTATTGAATGATTTGAAGAAACAGACAAATGTAAATTCCCTCGCAGACCAACAGTTCCTTCCAAAAAGCTGTTACCGCTCATAAGAATTAATTTTCTTTGTAGACTAGCCAAAAAAACAGTTAAAATTCTAAAGGCGTTAGAATACTGATTTTATTTTTCACTTCACTTTTTTGATTCATTTTTTCCAATAGCAAAACATTTCTAAGCGCACCAAAACAGGTCCAACTTTTCCACATTTATTGAAAGCAAACAAAAAATATGTGTTACTCACACAGTACGTAGTCCGCGGAATTTGAAAAGTCAACCATTGTGGAATAGACTTCGTATATGATCCAATATTTTCTGAGGCAGCTGTTCATATCAAATAATAACGGAAAGATCATGTCAATGCATGGTGATACATGGACATTATGTTTCATTATCCTGAATTTCCGAGGGGGTAAAGATGGAAACAAAATCACCCTACGTTACCACATGAAACAGGTTTGTAAACATATTTCAATGAAACAACAAAATGAACTGATAAATTAGGATTAATACCAAACTTTGATAAATTAACTCAAAGCGAGATAAGTGGCACAAGAAAACATTCTAAATTTCATCTAGTGACCCCTAAATATAAAAAAGAAATCGAACAAATTTTTCAAAAACGAAATTGATTTTCTCGAGAAATTATTTGAAACAATATAAAAGCTTCCATTTATTAATTTCATTCCATTGCGTAAATAGATAATTCTGTTCTGAATGTATTCATCCACATACTCCTAATAATATTTTCGTAGAATAGCGTAAACATTGCACCTCAAGCGCCGGCTAGCTTATAACCCGAAACTTCCGAGGGTAAAGATCGAAACCAACTCACCCTACGTTACACCATGAAACAAGTTTGTGAACATTTTTCAATGAAACAACAGAAAAAACTAATAAATTAGGATTAACACCAAACATTGATGAATTAACTTAAAGGGAGATTAGAGGCACAATAGAACATATTCTCAATTTCATCTAGTGACCCCTAAACATTAATAAGAAATGAATCAAAATTTTTCAAAATGGCATCGATTTTTTCAAGAAATTATTTGAAACAATTTGAAAACTTCCATCCATTCATTTCATTACACTGCGTAAACAGTTAATTCTGTTCTGAATGTATTCATTCAAATACTCGTAGTATTATTTTTGTAGCATAACGAAAGCATGGCGCCTCTAGCGCCGGCAAGTTTCTAATTGAGGAAATTGTTACGAATAAATACATTGTCCTACATTCTAGACTTCATGAAACGAGATGTGCCAGTATGATATTTGGAAGAGGATCTAACCGAGGAGTAGGTAAAAATTATCATTATTATTAAGTTCTCGTTTCTCGAGTCTAAATCGAATCGCGAACATAATCGAAAAAGTTTAACACTAGTGGTCGTTTCTTGATGTAAATCTATTTCGAATCAATACTAGAAGAAAATTCGATTTGCACTTATTTACTATATTTGTAATGCGTTTTACGACACTACGTCTTCATCAAACAAATAAAAAATAAAAACTAAACTAAAAGACAACAATTTATATATGATGTACAACATTGAATTAAAAATTAGTAAATATTCCCAGGAAAACTTACAGAACTATTATCTGAATCAGTCAGCTGAAAACAAATTGAGTAATGGGGAATAATTGAGAAAATCTTCCTTTCATTCAATAATGGAAAGTTAAAATCTATTAATTTCAATGAATTCCTAAAATTTAATATCAACTCTTTTATTAAATGAATGTAAGATTTCATGATTTGTGTTGAAATCATGATTTTCTTCAATCAAATGGTTCGCATATTTACAATTACTCTTCTCTATTGATGAAACTACAATAATGTTCATTGATTGTAAATTGAGATTTCTACCAATATACATCTTACAAAAGCTATCGCATCTAACTTTGTATACAGCAGATTATTTCCCTTTTCGTCTTTACTTCTATTATTTTTGATCTATTTGGGTAGATTATGATATGTTCGTAATTTTTCGTTTTGGATGATTTCTATTGGTTCAAATCTTCTTTGGAATTCTACAATTTTTTTCATATTCTTCTGACGTTTGTAAAAGAAATGAACAACCAGTAGTATATCACACGAAACCCTACTTACCCACAACTGGCTGTCAGTATACAGGGTGTCCCAAATTAGATGTATCTAAATCAAATTTATTTAAATTGATTTTAGGACGGAGCCAGATGTCATACCAGTCACTATACTATTAAGACAACGCATAGACGATATCATCGAACCAGAACAATGGCTCCCAAATAGTCCCTATCTTAATCCGTGCGACTATATTCTGTGGGGTCATTTGGAAGAAATGGTGTATAAAAATGGTATTATTTTCAATAACTGTGAGGACCTGAGGCAAAAAATTCAAGAATGTTGGAACAATCTTGATCTAGAAGTAATTTCGAGATTCATAGAGAGCTGGAGAAGACGGGTGCAGATGGCTGTGAATGCCAATGGAGGTCATATTCCATTCTGAGTACTTGATTCTTTTTGTTGAATGTTTTTACTCATGTAATTTGTTAAACAAAATCATTTCATATTATTATTCTAGCAGATGTTTTCAACAGTTGGCATCTCTGAGATATTTGGAAAACAGTCATCCTGATCTTCTTCCTAATGACCCTGTTGTCCGAAATTTTTCCTCAAGATCATAGATTGTACTCCTTTTGTAATTAGGGGCTGGAAATTGGCGTAATATTTGCCTAGCAATATAGCCATGCACAAATAAACTCTCAATGAAACGCTTATCCACATTTGTTAAAACCATTGTAACAATTTCAAACGTCAAAAACAAGCAACACCACGATAAAATTCGAGATGTCGTCTAAAACTCCATGACATTTCATTATTTTTTGTTTATTATAGAGTTAATGCATGCAGTCTATGTTCAGAAGTTTCAAAACGGGAGGTGCATATGATGGGAGAAAAGAGAAACATTATTGTTGACAATTGGCACAATTCTGAATCAATATTCGAGTTCGACCCCTCAAAATGATGGAAAAAGTTCAATCTAGTGATTGAATTACGCAGTTGATTCATCACGACCGCGAAAACTTTCTAAAATGCGCGAGAAAAATTGTTAATATTTGAGGAAGTCGACCATTTTGAATTAGAACGGAAATTAAATTTTAGGTTGATTAAAGTAAAATATGGTTCTTTGTCTTTCTAGAACATCCATGAAAAACACAACAACTTCAGTTGTGCCAACGCCATGAAGTAAAGAAAATATTTCAGTTGAAAATCAGAATGAAAAAAATTCTTCACGCTCCTTTTCTACCAATTCTTGGAATATTTTTGAGATCAATATGTCAAATTGTTCAGAAAAGACTGAATGCTCCATTCGAATTTTTAGTTGAAAAAAACGTTCCAGCGATCTTGAAATATTGATAATTTTCGAATGAGTCAGCCATATTGAAAGATTTCAATGGTAGTGAAATTTCGATACAATTTCTGAATATTTCGAATAATCTGGGCTCTTTTTGTGAATCAGTTTGGTTTTCCGAAGTCTAAATCTACGTGTGATGCAATAAACAGGCTACTTGAGTACATAGTATGCGGCATGGTAGTTACTTCTATGATCTGAGAAAGGCCTTTGATCTAATGAGCGCATCCATTCTTACCAAAAAACTGGGTCACTACAATTTTAGTACATCCAGTTCCGATCTAATTTATTCTTTTCTCACTAACAGAGTACAGTACACGTTGGTTTATGGGGTCGCATCCGAGCTCGGTGAGGTCGTCAGCGGCGTCCCTCAGGGATCTGTATTGGATCCCTCTTTATTCATTATTTTTATTAATGACTTAGTAGAATCTGTGATCGCTGCAGATCTTCTGTTGTTCGCGGATGACACTACCGTGATCGAGGAAGACTCTAGTGAAATAGAACTTTTATCTAAAATGAATACCACTCAAGCCGCTCTCTTTGATTGGTTTTGTGCAAACGAACTAAGTGTCAACCACAGGAAAGTCAATTTTATTAGTCAACCAAGCGTTTAGTTCCTTGGGGTAAGACTAGATTCTTAGCTGAGCTGGGAGCAGCATGTCGATTGCCTAGCGGCTCGGATTTCTGGAGGTTTTTTTCTACTTCGAATCCTGAGTAAGGTGCTCCCGAGAAGTGTGATTCGTTCTGCCTATTTTTCACATATTCAATCCCACATATGCTATGCTTTGACAAGCTGGGGACATTCAACAAATGCTAGTAGAATTTTTGATTTACAACGCAAAGTCATACGAATTATTTCAAATAAACAATACCGAGACGATGGTAGAGACACTTTTGTCTCACCCAAAATCATAACATTTCCTTCATTGTATATATTACAATGTTTATTGGTGGGAAAAAGAGATAATAGCCATTCGTTAAATAGAGATTTTCATGATTATCCTACCACGAGAGGCTGTGACATACGTGAAGACTTTTTACGCCTGGAATCGAGTAGGTTTAGTAGAAACTATAATAATAAGATATTTCTTAACAAGTTGCCGGTGACTATAAGATCACTTTCATCCGATAATTTCAAGAAAACCCTAAAAGAGTTTTTGCTTGTGAACCCCTTTTACTCCACTGTTGAATTTTTAAATTGTCCGCTTACAGTAAACTCTTTTGAGTTGTAATTTTAATTGTATTTGTGTTGTCTATACTTTTTTATTTTACACTAATTATTTTTAGCTTATGACATGTGCAAACTACTTTGTGAAGATCTAGTCTATTCTTTGTCTTTGGCTTTCCAATGAAGTAAGAACGAATGATCTAGCTCCAAAATTGCGATAATTATAACGGAAAAAAATTGTCTGGTTTTTCTGGCGCACCCTATATAATATAATTTCAAGTTTTTCTGTAATTCTTATCTTCATACAAATAAATAATTGAATAAATTTTTGAGTGATCAGCTTGTATTTTTAGAACACTAACTTAATAAATTAAATTCCTGTATGGCGGGTAATCCTGAAAAAATATGCTTAACTGTCCAAGCAACAAACGTTCTTGATAAAATGATACAACTGGTCAGACAATCAGATATCCTCGGGCTTAGCGGAATCTGGTGTCGTTAACCGACCATGGGGGTGAGCGTTCGATACCGTCATTCTTATGGTAATGAGACCATGGTAGTGGTCAGTGTCGAATGGAATCTTCCCGTCCTCAGATACTGATCGAAGTACAATGATCTCATATATCAATGTTGACCAGTATCTTTCCACTAAGGACGTGACCGCAAGAAAATAGGTCTTGTGGGATGAATATGATAAAAGTAATTATTTTTATATAAAAATTATGTAATATAAATTTTGCCATTCATGTATCCGTTTTTATAAAATAAAGCGTAATTGAAACTGGCTTAATTATTTTTTATTGTTGGTAAAGATTGATGTAAGTGTAAATAAATTTTCATCAGACTCTCGCTCCTCTTGATATCAGGAAAATGATTTCGATATCACCGAGATCTTGCTCTCGTTCCAAAAATTAGATTGGAAACAAGTTTCATTTTCGAGTTCCAAAACAAAAAATTAATTAATTAGGGTTATAAGTAGAAGATCTTATCAATGATTAATTATTTGTAGCAATATGCGAAACATTGTCATGTATGATGACATCTAATAACATCCTTTCCGAATTAAAATGTATTCATTTGCAAATGGTTGTTTTGCGAATGAACAAACGTTACACGTAGCTTTTGAAATAGCTTGATTCTATTTTTGGGCATATGATAATCTTCCTTGTATAAAAACGAAAATGTTGTCCGTACTGTTTTCCAGCATCGCATTCTAACCACAATACGGAAAAACTTGAGAATATGTACAGTTATCAATTTATTCCTAAGGGTGTTTTTTGTTTTGTTGAGTTACTTTATTGAATACATTGATGTATTCTTCTTCATCCGGCAAGTTTTGAACAATAGAACACCATATGATGCTTGCGAGACGCTCCCTGCTGCCTTCTGCTGCTTGAGTTTGACGACTCATGTTATGGTTGATCTGTGATCGTATTTCAATAGCAATCGTTGAAATTTAATGTGTAGTTTATATACTCACGAATATCGTGTTTATTTAACATGGTTGAAACGACTCTATTTCAAAAAATTGTTAAGTGCACAGGTTTCTCTATTTACACATATAGAAAAACCTGAGCATATATGCAGGGCGTTTCAGGTATGGAGTCATCAGTTTCTACAGGATATTCCTCATCGAACATGAAAAAAATGCCCATGAGCATACGTCCATAAGTCATCTGTTCGTAAGATACAAGGTGTTGGAGTTTTCAGTGTCATGATACTTTTGACTCTATCTAAATCATAGTGTAGTACGTCACTTGTCTTTTCAGAAATATTCATTGCGAAGATGTTCAAATTCTGAATTTATTTTGTTTATTGAAATTTTTTCTCAAACTGTTTTTATTATTATATTATATGAAAACTGGGACAATATCCGTCTGATGTAGTTCTCACCTCATTTTGGGTTTAAATATATATAGTGTGTTTATTTTTTTAGGGGAAATTGAAACACTAGGTTAGAGTATTTTAGCGAAATATTATTTCAGTCAAGACTATGTTATACGAAATTACAAATGACTATTAACGAAAATATAAGCAACAAACGGAAAAACCTTTTTGCTTATCTAATGAACTAAAGTAAGTGCTCGAAATTACAACCATTCATTTCTACACATAACGTGGGCGGCGATTTAGTAAAGCCAACACCCCATCAAAAATGCCTGGCCTATTTCTTATTCTCTCACATAGATATTGTAGCAGCGTGTTATGAGTATACTCGGCTCTTCAAATACCTGCAGATGAAGGAACCTAGGGCAGGGGTGCTGAAACTTGAACTGCTGGCGATCTACCTCAATATTTTTAGGCTACTTGTGATCGACTCTGAAGGGCTGCAAGTATGTGTGATGCAGGGTTGTCGTACATACACGATACACCCTACCTACTTACCTACCTAGGTAGGGTGTACCATAGCATATGTAGATATTAGCTTTTCGCACAATATACATTATTTTAGTCAAGGTTTGGTTAGGTTCTTCTCTATAATATCGATGAAAAAACTCATAGTTATTCAAAATTGCGAGTTTATTGGTTGTTACAAAACGAAACAGTTACATATTGTGTTAAACTTAACTAAGGAGTGACTTTGGATGTTGAAGCGTGGCACTACATGTCCTCAGCATAGTTTTCATAAGATGGTACGTAACCACTGAGTGCTTATCGCAGCATGATGACATATGATCGTCAGTTAGTCGATTGCGATATTTTGATTTAATTATCTTCATTTCAGAAAATGCAGACTCGCACAAGTGAGTTGACCCAAACAATCAGTTGAAGGACGATTTGCCTTAGATTCGGATATTTATCTTCAGATATAAAACACCAGAAATTTCTATCAGATGCTGTATCTAACCTTGAAGCTCCAAGTTGATAGTATTTAAGTGCATTGTGATGTCAGTCAAAAATGCAAAATCAGTCAGCCGTTTTTCGTTTTTCAACATCTGAGTCTCATCACCTCTTTCGTCTAAAAAAGCTGTTATTTCGGGCAATAATTCTTTCTGAGTATTTTCCGCGACTCAACCACCTGACGTCCGTGTAAAGAACTAAATCAGTGTGTTCAGTTGACTCTCTATCTTCCAACTGCAACTTGAAGAGTCGCTGTTGCAAGCTACGGCACGAATGGAGTTCACAATTTTTGTTGCAATGCCCATAATTTCCTCCGCGTTTAAAACTTTTGAATACAAAACTTGTTGATGTATAACGCAATAGAATGAAAAAAATTAAGGAAAATCTTCATTAGCTCGACACAATGCCACAAAACCGTTTCTGTTTCCAGTCATTGCTGGTGCTCCATCGGTTGTAATGTACACTAATTTTTATATTGGTAGCTTGTAGTTTTTTACAAAATTGAAGAAAACGTCATATATATCTTCGCCACAGGTCTTTCCCTTCAGAGGAATCATTGTCAAAAATTCGTTAGCCAACATGTCATTAAATACCATACGAACAAAAATACACAGCTGGGCAGTGTCTGTCATATCGGTGGATTCGTCGAACTGTAAAGAAAAGTATGTACATTTCAAGATATCATGTTTTAGTTTATCTGCCATGTCCTGACTCATGACTTCAATACGCCTTGTGACGGTCGGACGAGATAACTGAAGTTCTCTAACAGCGTACATGATTTCTGTTTCATTTTTAAAATCTCCAAATAAAGTCACACCCGCTTCAATAAACGCTTCCTTCACAACCGATCCATCTTCGAATGATTTCTTGTGTTTCGCCAATATATGAGATATATTGAATGACGCGATCGTAGCAGCTTTTGATTGTTGCTGGTCTTGTGGGCATGGTTTGTTCTTTTTCAGACAAGATATCAAATCACGTACTTTCCGTTTTCTTAATTCACTCTGTGGCGGAAAATCCTTTTCATAGTTTTTATGAACCGTTTTATGATGCCCCTCTAAGTTACCTTGCTTAGGTGTTGCAACTGACAAATAAGACAAATGCACTTATCCTTCTTCATACCCAAGAAAAATTCTTCCACCTAATCGTTATTAAAATGATACGTTTTATATTTCTACGCTGCCCTCATTTTGTACTATTTAATAATAAACTTTGTATCGACGTAGTATTGCCTTCAAGTTACAATTCAGAATGACTCCAATTCCTGCAGGCGCAACATTTATATATGCGTGAACGAAAGTCTCCAATGTTCCAGTCAAAGGCGAAGCCCGAAATTTCTAGAAAAGCGGCAAGAATAAAAAACGCGGCTTTTCTTTGACAAGTACCGTGCTTTCCTTCGATAAAGCCGCTTTCTGCTACTAGCAGAGTGTTATATTACGTAATAAATTTCTGTAGTTTAGTTACCTACTTATTAAAATATTTTTCTTCATGAGATCTACTAAAAAAGCACTCGCGACCGACCGTTTGAACACCCCTGATCTATATATTGCGATATGCTTGATTTAAATAATTCCTAACTTTTAATCGAAAACTCGGGGGAAGATAATCATGCATAAACCATTTTCTCATTTTATTCGCACAATGTACATCATCGAGATAGTCAACCTTCAATTCAATCTATTTGGAAGAATTACCGGCCACAACAATCTGCCACCAACCGGCAGAAGCATTGATAGAAAATTTGTCTTGGTGGCGTCAATTAGTTGTCTCATGAGAATTTTCTTCAGCAAACATGTGAAAGTTATGGAAATTCATTATATCCTCTCGCTTAAACCCTGATTCGTCTATAAACAAAATATTGCCCCAAAGTTCGGAATTTTCAGCACATCTTGGTAGTAGCCATTGGCTAAATTCGGACCTTCTGGCTAGATCTTCAGCTCTGAAGGTTTGAATCCTCTGGATATGGTAAGGGTATTGAAGTTGCTCATGTTAAACAGTCGAATGTAATATGCCATTCTGTAATGATAGATTTCGCGTGCTAATTCTTGAATTAATATGGACTTCATCCAAAATTAGTTCTTGATTTATCGATTCAGCAAAACGATTTCACACGATTTTACAGTCATGTGGAACAGCATGGTACAAGAAGCAAACTAATAGAGTATTGTATAGTATGAAAATATTTGCATATCTAAAATATTTACATGGTAAGTCAATCTGGAATTAAAAATAACTAAATTAAACAAAAATACAAAAACATGCAATACACTATAATAAATAAGTTTTTATATAAGATAATTTTAAAACAATTTCTGATACAGATCACAATCCAAAAATATATTTTCCATATATTTCTCCAAACTGAAAACTTCAACGTAAACTTGTCTTGACTTAGGCCTCTATGTCAAATTGAATTTCAGTGTAGGGTTTTGGTTCTCAGTAATTAACACTTTGTTGTATCATTTTGGTTTGTGAAATATAATTTGGAAGTTACCTGATTTATTCTGTTGATTTTATGAGATTTGCAGTTTATTTTGAATTAATTTTAATGGTTTAATGTATACTGCTAAAATGGTAAATATTTTTATTTTACGAATGTTTCTACACAACTGTCCCTTTTCCTCAACCCACAGAGCACCTCCAAAGCCCATTTCTGTTTTCAGAAACATTCCGTGCAGCAGGTGATACTCCCTAAGAAGGATTGCGTATGTCAAAACGCAGTGGTACTAGGCGAAGTACTCTAACTGCCTCATACGTACTAACTCTTTCTAAAGTTCTTAGTATGTTTATTGTAGCTGGTTTAGTCGTGGTTAATTCTCAGTTTATCGATGCCCATGATCCAAAGATATCTTGTTGCTCTACATATTTTAGGGCTGACCTGGTGGGGACCTCCTATACACATCTTACATTATCGCGAAGGCGTGACCACTTTTATATAATCCTTTTGTTATTAGATCGTTTATATATAATATGAAAATCATAGTTACTAGATTTAACCCCAGAGATACACCACAATTACAACTTTTCTCATTCGAAAGTTTTTCACCAAAAGACTTTTTGTCTTTGATTTTCTTAAGAGGTTTTATGATTTCCAATGAGGGTACTCTCTAACCATATGCTTACAACTTCAATAACAGTATGTCAATGCAAATTGAGTCAAAAGTTTTAGCCAGAGTTCAAACAATAAGCTGCACTTGAAGATTAGAATCCTGTTCTATGAAGACCTCCATTTACATGTCAAGCAGCTATAGTTGTCGATCGGCCTTGTCGATATCCATGATTACTTTTATCTAGGAACTTGTTACTTTTTAGAAATAATATTAACCTCGACTTGAGAACAACTTCTAGAACTTTGGTACTGGTAGAATCCCAATATGTCTGATGATGGATAGGATATTTCCGGGCCAATACGTTTCAACATATTTGTGGTTATTCCAGATATGTCCGGCGTGCCTTTGGTCTTCAGAGAATTATTTTTCCAATTTCGTAGAACGTTGTTGCTGGAGGGAAGCAAGATGATCGACTAGAAATTCTCATGGACTCTTTCATTCTTTTGCTGGCTGCATTATTTTCAGCATTAAAAGGTTAGGTTCATCTTTTCACCAACTTCAATGACAAAATGATTTAGTGTTTCGTAATTAATGTAATTAAAGTGATTTTCTTTACTTTCTTCATTCTTCTTGTTAACTTCATTATTTATTATTCTTCAAATTGTGTTATATTTCGAAAATAAATTTCGGACTCTTCAATGGTTTGAATATTGTGTGCTCTTTGGTCCTTTTCTAATGATTGGCTCAACTTAAACTAGGATATTTATACGTTTTATAAGATCAATTCTCTTTCTTCAGATAAAAAAAGGTATCTAGCACATCTAGATTATTCATATATCAAGTAGAAAAAAAAGAACATGCTCTCTGAATTTCATCAAAATTCTACTAACAAAAATCCTCAGTCTTGTTCAAATGGGATCTGCATAGTAGGAAGATGGTGCTTGAACTCTTGAGTGATTAATACGTCATATCAAAGAAAAAGGTTATTTCTTCTGATTTTTCGAAATATTGCGATCATTTTATTTAGTATGACTATTCTTAAAACTCCACAGAGTGAGCTGTAATTTACTATTTTATAACTACGAATATATTTGAGATTCGCTTTTTTCATGGCTAAATATTCATTCAGAATTTTTTGTATACTAGTCAAATTAATACTCCAGGATGTCTCAATCTCACTTTATATTACATCATTATCATTTCGCACATAGCTTTGATGTTTTTGGGCACAACATCCGATTTGGATAACGTTCCTCGAATCCGTATGTGACGAAATGATGATTACGAATAAATTTACGGAAACTGTGACGTAATTCCCATTTTCTTTGTTCCTCTTTTGAGATATCAATTGACATATCTTGAGTGATAGACTATTTGGAATATCATCGAATTAATAACATGTACAATATCGTGTCTCACTAAAAGAAGGTGGAAAAGTTCATTTTTCAGGAATGAAACTAAGGTGAAAAGAATTTATACAATACAATTTAATGAACCTTGAAAAATCTAATTTTGTATATCTTTATTGATTACCTCAATAGGAATTTATGATTTGCCTGAAGTGTTTGTTTTGATGGAAAATTTCTATTAAGTCGATTAGTTATTTACATATTCACGAACCATCTAATGAATAAATATCGTTTGGTTGAATTGTCAGTTGATATTTGGCTTCTTCTACGAGTATTTCCAAACTTCAGATTATTTTGGAATATACAGACGCATTATTCATCTTAAGTTGTCGCTTGGAATAAAATCTTTGAAATTCAGTCGTGACCTACTCCCAATTTTCTTATCGACTTTCAGTAAGTCAATTCAAAATTCCCTGGTTTGATATTTCAATAATTCTAATGGTTTTATTTCGACACTTGTAAAGTAATAAACTTTGATGGATATACACTACGCCAAGAAATTAATGCACTACTTCGATATTTCATATTTCTTTTTAGTAGGCAACTAATTATTAGCACATGTCTTTTTCAGATATTTCCGGACTTATGCCAACAAAATTCCATGATTTGACTTGTAACATATGTTTCTCTCGTGAGAAACAAGATGAAAGAAATGAATTGAGATTTTGCAAGCAACTACCACATATTAATAATAGCACCTGTTGATCAATTTTTGCGAGTAACGTTGCTTCTTCTTGAAAATCTTAATTTTCGGTAATGAAACGAAATTTGACCTCGGCAGAATGTGCTGAAGCAGTGGTGTTAGATGACCTAGGTTGCATCTATACAAGAATAGGCTTCCCATTCAACTGTTTCCAGAATGAGCCACAGGTACACTGGTAGTTCTGAAAAGTACAGGAAGACTGACAGTAAACAGACCTAAGCAGAGCAAAGATGACCACGAGCAACAACGGCGATCGTCATTGATCGCCGTTCTCTACGAATGTCCTCGTGGAGACAAAGATTCGCTACTGCTAGGCATCTTCAAATGCAGCTTCGATAGGACAGTGAAGTTCAAATTAGAACTGAAACGATACAACAACCTCTCAGGAAATTTGGTTTGAGGTCTCCTGTCACAGCTCGAGGCCCAGCTATAATAGCAGCACATCGAAAAACCCGATTAAATTTTGCCAAGGAACGTCATTTGGTTAGAAGCTAACTGGGAGGGAGTTTTGCCCACGGATGAGTCGAGATTTTTTTTTCTCATTTTGACTGATATTCTCTAGTGTACAGACATCAAAAATGCGAAATATGCCCAGTGCAACTTTTTGTCTGCCTATTAGGTTAGGTTAGGTTAGGTGTATCTGTTGAAAACCTCCCTCAATTGGTGAAAATTCAAATTGAAGACTGAGCCTTATTGATCAATGTAAATGAGGCTCAAAATGTAGCACTGACATCTCTCAGTAATACAACATCAGCATCAGTTTTATTGTGTTTAAAAGCGATTGAAATGTTTATTATTGAGCCAACAATGCATCATTCAACTGGTTGATATGAGTCCACGTTCTTGGTTAATCTGTTACTTACAATCTTCGTCAAGAGCTTATAAATATGGGAAAGCAGACTCATTCGTGCTGTCGCCTTCTTTGTACAACAGAATTTCCTCAGCATTTTTCCATGATTCTGGTATTTTTCCCACAACTAGGCATTTATCCAGAAGTAATTTCAAGACTGGTTCGAGGGCTTTTCCTTCTATTTGAAACATTTCAGATGTTAAACGATCCTCCCCTGGAGACTTCCGTTTTTACATCTGTTTGAGTGCATGTCTGATCTCTGAAGAAGTTATTTCAGGCTAGTCTTCAGATCCTACGTTCAAGATGTTCTTGTATATGCTATTAGGACGTGGCATGGTCGAAGTATAAAGTTCCCTATATTATTCGTGTATTTCTTTTGCAATTCCTTCTTTATCTGATATAAAAATTCCATTTTGGTTCTTGATTTTATTGTTTTCGATGGTTTCTAATATTTGTTTTACTTTAAACTTTCCCAGGTCAGCTCGTACTTCCTTCTTAACCATTCTGTTTATGTTGTTATATTCTGCAGCTTCTCTTGGTGTATTTCGTCTTTTCTCATTCAATCTATTGTTTGCGGTTTTAATTTGGTTTCCTTGTGATTCGTCGTTTTGCTACATATGTATTTTGTCACTGTCATCATCCATTCATCAATAAATTTGTTTTTCATTTCTGTAAAGTGCGCCAATTTAACTTCAAGTGTTCTCTGATATTCTTCTTTGTTCAAGAGTAATACATCTGCGGTTAGGTATTTGGGATGCGCTATTAGCTTTTGTCCTATATGTTTTGTGTTTATTGCTATGTTCGCTCAAACAATCTGTGATCACTCCCTGTGTTGAACTTATTCATCACTGATACATCCTTACATATCTTTCTGTCGCTGCACAATGAGAAATCAATTTCATTTTTCGTTCGTCTATCTGGACTGCACCAAGTCCACTTCTTTTTAGGCTTCTTGTGGAAGAAGGTGTTCATGCAGAAAAACTTTTCCCTATTGAGGTAATTTGCCAGCATATGTCTTCTATCATTTTTATTGAACAGTTGAACAGGTGGGGTTCAGAAAGGGCTACGGGACCATAGATCACCTTCAAACTGTTAGAACAGTAATAGAAAGAACTACCGAGTACAATAGCCCTATACATCTTGCGTTCATCGACTATCACAAAGCATTTGACAGTATTGAAACATGGGCATTTCTCAGTGCTTTGAACGATGCAAGAATCGATTCGAGATACTCTACTCTGATCAGAAACATCTATAGAATTGCCACTTTTCATGTTGAGATAGTCGATGATTTAGGAACAGATAAAATACCTCTAGGAAAAGGTGTTCGGCAGGGCGATACCATTTCTCCCAAACTCCACACACTAGCACTGTAAAATATCTAAAGAGCTGAATTGGGAGAAAAAGGGGTTGAATATTGACGGAGTGTACCTGAGCCACTTGATATTCGTTGATGACATTGTTTTGATTAGCTCCAGCGAAGAAGAATTGAAATGAATGCTGACCGAGCTTAACAATCATTCCAAAAGATTAGGACTCAAAATGAATTTGAACAAAACGAGAATTATGAGTAATAGCAACAACAGAATCGATATCGACGACATCATCTTGGAAACAGTGGACCATTATAACAATTTAGGCCACACAATAAAAATCTGTAAGGAAAATCAAACTGCCGAAATAAAATTCCGAATCCACCTAGCATGGGCCACTTTTGGGAAACATAGTGTCATTTTGAAGGATCGAAACATACCAATTTCTCTTAAAAGAAGAGGATTTAATAGCTGCATAATCCCTATGGCTACGTATGGACTGGAAACCATGTACGAGAAAAGTGGCGGACCAACTTAGAGTCACGCAGAGAGCTATGAATAGAGCCATGCTAGGAATATTATTACGGGATAAAGTACGAAACGATGACATGAGAAACAGAACCAAAATAACAGATATCATGGAACGGATGGCGAGCCTTAAGTGGCAGTGGGTTGGATATGTCGCTAGACAGGCTGCAGATAAATGGACAAATAAAACAACATTCTGGAGACCAAGAACAATGAAGAGAGGTGTAGGAAGACCCCAAAAAAGGTGGCTAGACGATGTGAAAGTCATTTCAGGAAAGCAATGGATGAGAACTGCTAGAGACAGAAATGCATGGAATAAGTTAGAAGAGGCCTATATCCAACATTGCATAAATGAAGGCTGAAAAGAAAGAAATGCATCATTTGTGCGAAGGATCATTATTTTCAAACTGTCGCCGAATCTCATAGAATGTTAATTCATCGTGCTCCATTGGATTTTACTTGTAAGGAATGTTTCGACGTTTAAAATCTGGTAATTTCAGTTTAATTAACAAAGAACATTCAGCAACGAAGAAAAAAGTTCGAAGATACTGAACTACAGGCTTTAATAGACGAAGACTGATGCCAAACACAAAAAATGCTTGTAACAATACAAATGTAGCTCAGTTTCCGATATCTGAAAGTGTGAAAGCAATGAGTAAAGTATACAAAGAAGAAAAATGGGTTCAATATGAGCTAAAGCTGAGAGATATCAAAAGACGAAAAATCATTTGTGAAATGCTTCTGGCTGGACAGAAAAAAAGTGATATGTTACTGGAGATGAAAAGTGCATGATTTCGATAATTCCATGCGACAATAGACCAACATCTGGTGTTATCAAAAAGGAAACATTCACCATGAACTTCTCAGACAAGGTCAAACAGTCACAGTCTACCGAAAACAAATGATCCGTTTAGGTCGATCACTGCACCAGAAGAGGACAGAATCCGACACAATCCAGCATCCTGTTGCATGATAACGCGCGTCCGCATTTCACAAAGCCCGTCAAAGAAACACTTGAAGCGCTTCCATGGAACGTCCTTCCACATGCAGCTTACTCACCAGACTGTGCTCCGTCAGATTACTTTTTGTTTCGGTCAATGGCTCATGGGCTTTTGGAGCAGCACTTCAATTATTTCGAAAATGTCGAGGAATGGGTCATCGAATGGATTGAACCAAAGATGAGTCATTTTGGTATTTCTTTGAACGCCTGCTTTGATCTAGTCATCGTAAATAATTGAACCCTGAGTTCTCAGAGGTATATTACAGATATTCTAGCAGAACATATTGTACCATTTGCGGGAAACATGGATGAAAACTTTTTATTTATGCATGATAGCGCCAGACCTTACCAAGCTTATATCATTAGGAACTACCTTCACCGTCACGAAATCATATTCATAAAGTGACCAGCGCGAATCCCATTGAACAGACCCGGGACATCCTGAATAGAAGTTTAAGAAGCTAGTAAAACCAGCCAGCTACTGAGGTAGATGTTCCGAATACACTGATCAAAATTTGAAACAAAATGGATTCTATAAGTTCTTTGATTTTGGATATGAATTGTAGGTGTCATGCAGAAATTCTCGCCAGAATGGAAATATCCAGTTTCAACAGGTTATTGGAGACTTCTATTCTCTCCAAAAGCTTAACATTTTTCATCATTGGTTTTATTTCAATTTCTATGAGTACCATTTTCAGTTCGATTGTTCTCAAGCATTTCTTAATGCTAGTGGATTACTGAAGAATAAAATAACATATTGAATTGAATTTTCGATTTTGTGCGTTAATTTCTCGGCATAGTGTACTATACAAATATATGTAATACATAGAAATTATCAGTATGGTAGTTGGATATTTTACAGCAACCTCTTTAAAGTTGAACTTAATTCAATACAATTTCAAATTGATTTAAAGCTGTTTAGTGGTGATCTGTATCATAATGAAAATTATGAAGAAGTTTTGGGTAACTGTGCAGAAGCGTCAAGCGTGTATGTTTATTAGGGGGACATTTTCTAGCATACCGACCGATGATTTTGACGCGCTACTCAACTTGTAAACTTTGAATAATCATAAAGCAGTAATATAGGTAAATCCTTCTGAATTAAAGACAGCCGTAATCAAAATTAAGTTAATGGGGAATTCTCTAGGAAAGTGTACCGAGTCAGTCGGAGAGCACCAAAACAGTTGTTACTGATTTTGGAAATCATGTATAACGCATTTTTGAAGTATATCCCAAACATGTTCAATCGGTTTTATGTCAGGCGATTGAGCAGTCAAGGTGGAAGGATATCCGTCGTAAGGAGCTGCAGTGAAACTGCTGTAGCATATGGTTAGACAGTGGGATGAAGAAACTTATCTACGAAGAAGTTTGCATTCCAAGAGTTGTTAACAAAATGAGATTAGCTCTGCGATTGAAAAAGATTTCACCTCATTACCCATTACTTCAAATCTAGATAGACAACTCATTATATCAGGCTGAGTTTTAGGTCATTGCAAGTGCACTCTTAAGACTAAAATGTCATGCAATGCAAGGCAATTTTTATACTCACTGATAATAGAGCTGTAGTTGAAGCCCATTCTGAGATAGTTAGCGGGAGTTAAATCATATTACGAATGAATAAATACGTGAATCATGTATTTGTATGAATAAATATCCATGGAATGGGTAACATTCCTTCAAAGATGGCCTCAAGAAGTTTTGATTCAGTATTGAAAGCTTTTAACTAAATTCGAATTGATCATTCGAAAAAAAAAGATGGCTCGAAAAGCTAATCTTCAAAAATTCACAAAAACAGCTCAAAAATGACAATCATCTCCAATGCAAGGTGCAGATTTACGGTCGAGAGACTCTGCAACTGTGTGATGCCGTGTGCTGCTTGAACAATACTTTCCGAAGACTAACTTCGTCATTTTAACAGACTCGGCAATAACCTTGATCTGTAATGCGTTCCATGCAAAAAAATCCAATGTACTTGTGGCAGCTACAAATACACTTTCCGAAAAATTATTGTGCATCCATCATCATCCTTAAAAGTGTAATAAGCATGACACTCGTGGAAAATATTAATGAACACTATTTGAAATGGCATATCAAAAAACTTAAATTGTCATATCAAATACTATCAAACTAAAAGTCTTAGTTATCGAAGCCAACATTTTATTTGATTTAATAATGAAATTGATTGAACTAAAATGAAACAATGTTATCTTCATTTTCATCTGTTTTTCTCGAAAATCATGTTTTCTACCTTCATAGCTAAATCCGGCTTTCCTTCGTTTTTAGGAAAATCATTTTTAAGCCGCCATCGATGACATACCTTTGATTAATAAAGCAAGCAGTTGAGTCTACTTAGATGGATGTGCTTCTGATTACACCCCAGAAGCCTGCAGTACTGGCAGCATAACAAAGGATGTATGGGTCACGGTTACGATGGACTCCGATTTTGGCCACAGCGCTGTCCACTTTGAATTATCTGATATAGAAATTAATTCTTCTTCTTCTTGTGTCTATCCTCTGTGGATGTTGGCGATCACATTGGCTCACATGACTCCATTCACATCTGTTCGGAATAGTGTTGCTGATGTCATCCCTGTCCACTTTCTCAGGTTATGCAGCCATGAAATTGTCCGACGTTCAGGTCCCCCTCCTGAAGTTTATCTTTCCCTGCATAATTAGTTGTAATAGCCGATATTTATCATTACGCAGCATGTGTCCAAAGTACGACAGTTTCCTTTGTTGAACAGTTTTCAGGATCTCCAACTCCTTTCTCATGCGTTGGATTATAGTCTCATTTGTCACGTGATGCGTCCAAGAGACTCTCAGCATTCGTCTATAACACCAAAATTCGAAGGCCTTCAGTCGCCGACATACCGCTTCCTTGAGTGTCCAAGGCTCAGCCCCATATAAGAGGATGGAAAAGACATAACATCTAAGTATTCAAATTCGGATGTCAATATTCAAAGACATGTCCTATAATATTCTTTTCTCACCATTTCCATGCGGTTTCTTATTTCATGTGTATGGTCCCAGTCTTCTATTATTCTACATCCTAGGTAAGTAAATGTCTCTATTCGCTGCAATGGTACGTTATCAATATTGAACTGTGGGTCTGTGTTTTCCTTACTAACCATCATGATCTTCGTCTTATTTTTATTCAGTCTTAGACCATACCTTTCAGTGATGAAGGTGATGCGATCAATCAGATGTAGAAGTCGTTCTGCACTTCTCAAGTTGTTAACAATTTCACCATTGATCACTACTCCGTCATCCATTCCATCTTAAGCTTCTCTGAATAGTTTTTCTGAGTAGACATTGAAAAATACCGGAGATGGGTTAGGTCCAAAAATTCCCCACTCATTCGAAATCTGGCTTTTTGTTTAACGTATAAGTTGGTTATTATTCTGGAATCCTTGCTGTCTAGGCCTGCCTCTTGTAGAGTTCCGAACAGTTTATAATTAATTAATTAACAGTTTAATTAATGAAGTTCCGAATTTATGCTGAATCCATTGATAACGAAGCTGCTTTTCAGGAAAAGACTATTCAAGCAATCCATGAAATGATACCAGCAGAGTTTAGTGCAAATAAACAATCCGCAGATGTCAACTTTGAATGGTGATGACTTGAGAATTTCTGCAAATGTGTGTCTTAAGATATCTTCCTTTCCGTTTTTCCAGTGGATTCGTTGATTAATGATTGTCAACGCCTATTATTATCTTCTTATCATCTGATATGGGAATTAAATTGTGTTATGATAAAGAAAACTACACTTGCACCTTTTTTTCTTAAAATCTATTGGTATATTGAGTGTTCTGAGAAAAAAGGCCGAGCCATGCTGCTGCAATAGTTGATAGACTTCAATAAAACCAATAGTGAATTGCATCTTGAATGATATTCTAACATCCTGAATCATTTTCGTTGTTCTGTACTTCCGAAAATACCGGAAGTTTACTTTTCTAATTAAAACCCCATAATTTCATTTTTTTCGATCATTCATTTAACTTTTAGTACCCTCTATGACAAAAGTATCACTTTTGGTCTTTTGGTCATTATTTCAGTTAGGATAATTATTTCGAATTTTGGGTAAAAAAACTGAAAACCTAACAGAAGATTCTAATGAATAGTGAAGTAACCTCTATAGATACCATTGATAATCACAGATCAATTTTCATAGAATTATAATGGATATCATTCGGAATTATTAACAAGAAATTATGACAGAATATGTACGTACCGCTGAATCTTGTTATTGTTTTGTTTGGAGCGAGTTTTTCTGTGAGGAAAATCAATTACTGTGGAATAGGAGTTGATGCAGACACGATGCAGGTCTATTTTCAATCTAACAGAAATCGTGCTCAAGCATGTCTACTTTATCGAAAATGATTCCAGACTCGAAAAACGCAAATATAGTTCTTTATAACAACCGAAAAATCTCGAAAAGAAAAATAATGAAGAGACGGAATTCAATTTCTTGTTGAGTGTAGAAGCTTCTAAAGAATATAACATTGTTTTTCATTTTGTCGCTCATAGAATGCATTTAAATTATTTCTTTTTAGTACGATCATTTGGTCTGATGAATCTTTTCACAACTATCGTCATTTCACTAAAAATATTTTTAGATATGGGAGCCAGCAGAATCCGCATAACATATGGAACAATTATTTTCAGCGGTGTAAACATCTGGTCCGCAATTTAGTTGAATCGCTTGATAAGACCAGTTTTCATAAGAGGAAACACGAATCTGAAAAAGTTTAATGAAATGCTAATTTGTACATTACAAGATTTCCTTCGGAAGAACAAAGCAAACTCTGCTTGTAATAAGATGGTGTTGCTTCTCACAATGCACTTTTGAATAAAAAACTGTCTGAACAATAATTTTGGTAATCAATGGATAAGGACAAATGGTCCTGGTAGGTGGCCCTCCCGCTACCCAGATTTGACTCCTCCTGTCTGAAGTTACTAATAGATCGAGTTTATCGCACTCCACCAGGAGATTTGGACATATTGAAAGAAAGAATAAGAACCGCCTGCCAGAAATTCCTCCAGATGGCTTTTTGAATACAAGGCGTGGCGAAGTCAGGATATGCCAATAGTGTAATAAACATGGAGGGCATTTTCAACGATTTTCATGAAAATTTTTTTAATGTAGGTTAAGTTTTTCTATGTCAATGTTTTCGGTTTATTAGGATAGATGTCTCAACGTTCTTACTTTTTTCCACTACGGTAAACTTGCAGCGTTTAGGTTTATCACGATCTGGAAATCGTTCCAGATAAAGTCGAAATGCTCGAGGGCTACTGCTGATAGAATGAAAATTAACTTGCATCATGTCTGTACTCACTTGATTTTCGTCTACCATACTTATTAATTCTCCGTGAAAAAAACTCCATAAAAAAATGAAGCAGGTAGTCATAATTACTCGTCAATAATTTCAAATGACATCCAATATAATTATATGAAGATTGCTTTGTGATTTACACTGCTATTCCGCCACAGAGCCTACTTCAGGATTCTTCAGAATATTCTGTTATATTTTGACTCTTTTTTACCCAGAATACGAAATAATGTGAGTTGTCCGATCTGAAACAATGACCAAAACACTTTATAGGACAGCAAAATTTTACCCCAAAGACAAATAGTAGAATTACGTCGCTGAATTGGAAATGTGACTTTTTTCGAAAATTTTTCGATAATTTCTATTTTCTCGCAAAATACAGTGTGTTAGGTGATACTTTTTCAGCAGAAGGAACTCAAAACTGAATGAGTAATCGAAAAAAAATAAAACTATGGTATTACCGTTTAGAAAGTCCGAGTGAAGATTACGGTATTTCCGGAAATTATAGACCCATGAAAATGTTTCAGGTCTTTATAATATCATTCAGGATGCCATTCTGTCTCTGTTTCATTGAAATTGATCAACAATTGTAGGAGTTCCAGCTTGTGGCGTTTTTCAGGAAACATCCGATATACCACAGTATTTTTCAAAATTACCTGTTTTACGTAAAATGAAATCTATAGAAAATATTGGAGTGAAATTAGCTCCGCCGTTCCTGAAGTCATTTAATTAGTATCGGCTTCATATAACATTTCCCGTCAACTATCACAACCTTTGAAGGGCTCTACCATCCTTAGGAAGAATTTGCAAATAGAAAATCTCAGCTATGCATAATGAATATGTATGAAGTGTAGAAAGAGAGAGGGAAAGCAAAAGAAGAGATGGTGTTTCCAAAATTTGAAATTCAGTCTCAGTTCTGTTTTATGGACCCATAAGAAATGATTGACATTATTCAAAAGAATCTCTAATAAGTATTATGATCGACCTCCCTTCCCTGATCATCAGTGGTTTCCTTGAAAATTAATAAATCTATTCATCAGGAATATTCATTACTCGAAATCGCGTTTACTGCGGTGGAATTGTCTAGAAACACGTGGGGTTACTGGGCAACGTCTAAACAGCTTATGGTTAATCATTCCTACAGGTAGACCACCGTCTGGTCTAGCAAGGTCATTTCCCAGGATTACCACTCTTTGACGAGTATTGAACCCATCTTCATTAGCATTTCATCGTTCGATTTATGCCTGTAACATTTTGTATTAACAAGAAACAGAATAGATGAATAAATTTTAAAAGAAATAAGTTTTAGCACGTGTTGGATTATGAGGAATGGAAATGCGAAATTTCTGAGTTTTAGGTTTCTGCGCTGAATCAAAATAGGATTTAAACTATACGTCTATGTAGCTCATAGAAACAAAATTCATTTAGCTACAAGGAGCTGTTTAAATTAGGAAACATTACCCACCAAAAATATTTCTCCCAAAAATATACGGAATTTGTTTTCTGTTTACCATCCAAAATCTATTTCACATATTTTTATCAATTTCTTAATATACCTTCAAGACGAACTCAAGGTCGATGTATTTACTTTGTTAATCTACCTTTACGTTACAATGTCTCGTTCGGTTAAAATGATATCAGGATGTGTGTAGTAGGTAAAATTATCTTAACAAAAATGAAGAGATCATTCACAGAAGCAGTTGCATTTAGAAGGTGATTCTAACGGCAGTGAAATCTTCAGGATGGAAAAAACGTAGAAACGAAAAAAGATAATTGATTTTGTTAGAAATTTAGGAAAAATATTAAGTAGAATCATCTGCATCAATATCTGAACCAAAATACTGAACCTCTTGAGAATGTGTACAATTATAAATTCATTCCTGAGGATGGTTCATAGGATGTTTTATTTGAATACTCATCGACGAACTGCACTGCAATACACTACGGAGGATATCTTCAATAGCTAAACAGTATTACAGTATTAAACTTATAGTATTCATGATAACAAATATACCAGCTAGCAGTTTAAAAATAGTGATGCCAAGACAAACGATTGGGTTTTAAGCGCGTCTAGTATTCAAATTTTTTTACTGAATATAGTACTCAGGTAAAATAAAATTAAGAATAAGAGTCTTCAATGTACGTTTAGTGATAAATTTCGCATCTCATCATTGTTAAGAAAAAAAATTATAAATCGGGCCTTAATTTCCTTCAATGTAAAAATTACGTTTACTTTGTGCAGAGAGCACATCTCTAGTATTTCTTTATAAATATTTGAATTGATAATATAACTTGTAAATGAATATCATCCAAACAACAAACAATTATAAATCGGGTCTAAGATATCCTAAAAGTAGGTATATTAGATTTTGATTCGAAAATATTTGGAAGGATTAATAAACACGCTTTTATAGCAGATCGAGACAAAAAAAGTGTATTCAAACAAACATAAATACTTTTCGAAGTTTAGAATAAAAATCATGTGATATACAAAAAAAATTTCAAGAATGTTAAGGTGTTGTATTATAGGCTTTTACTATATTTTTTTTGTTTATACTCCACTTTTAATGTTACTGGCTGAGCGTGTGACCACACATTTCGGTTGATTTGGCAGTGCCGCCAAAGCCATTAATTTTCGATAGACTTTTGATATCACCGTAATAGATGATGAGTGGTCGCTCTCTTAAGTTGACATAGGTCAACTTAACGTCTAGACCACTCACCTGATGATGCCACCGCAAAATCATCCGTTTCTACTGCTATGTGTGCAGGGCCGTCTTTCAACTATTTGAGGCCCTGGGCACATTAGGATCATGGGGCCCCTATGACCTTGAGAAAACACTATTTAGTTACAATTATCAAATTTATCCCTGAGGTTAGTAATAAAATCATAAAGTGAAGTGAACAAATTGGTTGCAACGTCCAGTGTTATTGTTTCTTTCCGAAGATAATTACTTGTTTTGTCTATTCTTTCCAATATAGTGCTCCAGATTTCCGTCAGTATAATAAATTCTAGATTTCCCATTTTTCTAGACAGACTAAGGGCTTCGTCTCTTGTTTCTCGTGCCTGTTCAGTATCGTTTGCGATGGTCATTAAAGCTTCTAATATTCTTTTATAACCCCCATGCAAAGCAGTTACTGCATCAGCTCGGGCTGACCATCTGGTTTGTGAAAGACTCTTAACAACTTTTTTTGAACCTAAATGTTCTGTTAACATATTCCATCTGTGGGTAGAGCCCGAAAAAAAGTTGTACACTTTCTGAACTATTTCAAAAAACTGTGATGCCTCCGGTACACACCCAGCAGCATGGACACCTACCAAGTTTAGTGAATGTCCTGCACATGGTATAAAGGTGACAAATTCACATTTTTCCTTGATTCTTGTTTGTAGACCACTATACTTTCCCGACATATTTGAAGCATTGTCGTAGCTTTGTCCTCTGCAATCTTTTATGGGAATATCATGTATCTCTAAAAAATTTAAGATGGTCTCCGCTAAATACTTAGATTTATGCTCTTTAATAGGTATAAATTTCAAAAACCTTTCAACAGGAACACAGTCTTTTACGTATCGAATGATGAAAGTTAGCTGGTCAATATGAGACAGATCGGGCGTACTGTCAACGCTTATGGAAAAATATTTTGCTGATTTAACTTCATTTATAATTTTTTTAGAACCTGTTTTCCCATTACTTCAATAAACTCATTACAGATATTTGCTGATAAATAAGAAATGTTACCCTTTCCAGGATTCCCAAATTTTTTTAAGTGATCTGCAAGAAATGGATCAAATTCACTCAATAATTCCACACAACCCAAATAATTTCCATTGTTTGGAGATCCTAGGATTTCATTGTCGCCGCGAAATGGAAGCCCTCTCGATGCCAAAAATTTTACAACAGCTACAATCCGTTTAAGTACGTTTCTCCAGTAATCCACTTCCTTTTGATGTTGAGATAATAAGCCTATATCTACTCTACCAACCGCTTTACTTCGTGCCAGATAAGTCATCATAGATTGCTTATGCGCTGGGCTATTTTCATGTGTTAAAATTATGTGATTAATATGCTTCCAATCATTACATCCATTCCGAGAGCAAAGATTAACATCAGTTGGGTTAAATAAGCAGCATGAAAAACAAAATACAGAGCATTTGGAAGGCGAATACAGCAACCATTTTCTTTCTACGCTTTCATTGTTCTTTAATTTGCGAATAAATAATGCTTTGTTGAAATATCTCGTTACTAATTTATTACCATCTTTGTAGGTTCTGAATGCCTCGGAAAAGTTAGAATCTTTATTTTGAAAATATACTGGTCCCTTACGAATTAAAATTTCGCGATTTATTTCAACAAACTTTTCGTGAAAATAATCGGCGGGATCGTGCGATATTAATTCTTCTGTGTTGGAAAACTGCTGTTCAATTGACACAGTTGGAGTTGTCGGTTTTAGTGAAGTCACTGAAGTCGTTGCACTTTCGTCGTAGGAATAATCGCTTTCTGATTCAATCTCTTTTTCAAAATTGGAACATGAAGGTTTATAAATTCCCGCAATTTGTAATTGAGCTGTCATGTGAGTGAGTCATCATGTGGAACATTTATGAGTTGATTGCTACTTACAGAAGTTTCTCCAGTAGTAGTAGTAAAATATGATGTTAATTTTGGTAACTTTTCAATTACTTCTTTCTGATGTAGAGCTTTTTCCTTTTTCAGATCCACTAGGATATGACCGTTTCGACATTTTATATTATAATTCAGTATTTAATTAATTTTATAACGAAAATATTCGCTAACACAAAACAGACAAACGACGATTTAATCAAACAATACTATTTTTTTATCAGAGCTCGAGCACAGTCAGTAACAAACTAACAACTACAAACAAAACAAACGCCACAACATCGCAGACAAATACTTGAAGGAATTCCCGTTCGTCAAGCAAGTCAAACGACGATCGGGAGTCGGGAATTCCTTTTTGTCTTTTGGTATTACGAATGACGTTCGAATAGGTTTCTTTAAGACATAAACCACACCGCATCAAATAATTCTTCTTTTTTAATTTAATAATTTTTCTTTTAATTGTATTCTTATACTTACATATAGGTATTTAAATTAACCTAAACATACTAATATCGGAAAAACTCATTTTTGAGAGAAAGTGGAGTTATGGAGTACTTATACCCTGTTTATTTATTAGTTTGATCTTTCTTTTGACGGATGTCAAATCTGAAATCGATATAACTTTGCAACGACGAACAATATTTTCTTATTTTAATAATATTAAAATTGATAATAATCATAAGAATAGACACACAACATAAAAGTACATAAAAGTACCTTAAGTCTTAAGTGGTTTTTATTGCTTCGAAGTAAAATTTAAATAGAAAAACTGGAAACAATGGTCTCTTACCTACCCAATGTTTTTATGTCTAGTGCAATAAAATTGATTGACGAATGAATTTATTTATTTTGAATAGTTTAAAACATACATACAGCCACATATTTAGCCAACACATTTTTTACACCAATAGATATTTTCTGTTTCCCATCACTGACCCATCTGTCAAAAAGTTCAAGCTATGTTGTACAAGGTATAGTTATCCGCATGCGGCAAACTAAAGCTAATATAATAAGCGTAGGTATTGTAGTAAGTCATTATCATCAGATTTTTCAAAATTAATGTTTTTCGTTAATAACTAAATATCGGTTATCATTTGGTAATCTGTCAGGAACTAGGGGGCCCCATTCGATCGCGGGGCCCTGGGCACGTGCCCATAGTGCCCAGTGGGGAAGAGGGGCCTGTATGTGTGGTAGCATGGTAAGTTAACATCATATAACTGCTTAAAAAATCTGATCAATACAATTTTCAACTGTATAAGTCGATCTGTGTTTCTTAGATTTTTTTAGATCTTCAAAAAAATATTATGCATGATCACATATCTACTATGAGTTCGAATTGGAGATGTTTGTTCTCTGGATAATGTACCCAATAAAAAATCAAACTAACAGATATAATTATTAACAATATTATCATTATTACAGTCGAAAACGAAAGAAAGAAATAATCCAATTAGAAGATTAAGTTGGGAAAAAGCTCAACTAGCATAATAAAAAAGAGTATAAAGAACGAAATAGTCCACAGTTCATTCATTAAATTGTAGTAAGTTTCTGAAAGCGTTGACAGTACAAACGTTAACCACGAATTTCGTGAGTGGTTCCACTATTGAGTTCGGCAAAAAGTGCAAGCGGCAGAAAGACCTAAACTTTTCTTTGTGCTACTTGAAGTTATTATCCCGCAGTTGTCGGTCGAAACCTAAATTCGAGGATTCGAGGCTTATTCAGAACATATTCAGGGCTCTATAAGTAGTTATAAGATCTCCTTGGCTTCGACGTTCCATAAATGTTGGTAGGTTAACTGAAGTCCGTTAGCATAACTAATCCATTGATCACTGCTGAACTCCTTGTAACAGCTGCATATCCCTGACGAACATAGAGCACCACTCTGGACCTTCAAAATCCAATACAGAACAAATATAGGTTTTATGTTACAATGCATATAAGAGCAGATCTCTACAAGAGAAATATTAGACGATTTGATGGAACGACGAACTTGTAGATATGTCTAGACCCGGTAGGTTAGATTTTTTCCCGGGTCAAAATGGCAGCTAGCTGACACTATAATAGTGCCTTTTATTTGCTGGGAATTGTTGGGGTTGTTTCTCCCCATGTGGAGCACCCTGCACTTGCCCTTATTATCTTTCTTGCAGGATAGCTTAATGAGAGATTTTTTTGTATCGTCAGCGTACATAGAATATTTGAACCTTACCACTCGGGGCACCTCAGTTTATATACGAATACGAGAGAGAAATACGAGAAAACCGAAGGCAGAGTCCTACGGAACATAGCTTTGGAATACACGCTCGAAAGCTCTGGAAAAATTGAGGTAAATTGTATTGACCGGAATTCTACCGTCGAGTGATCCAGAGCGAATCGGAGTACCCTATCAAATATGAATATTTTTTTTGAAAAATTTAGAAGCTATGTGAACTGAGCTAGTGGTCATGGAGCGATAGTTGTTAGGGTCAAGTTTTCTACTACCAGCGTCACTAGGAAACCATGAAAAGAAAGGGTAGATCCAACAGAAAACTTCAAGAAGCCATACTAGTACGACTATCTACCGCAACACTACACACTGTGTCTGCAAGAAGCGATCTGTCGAGAAGCTAACGCTCCTTATACTTGTCTGGGTACTAATCGAGTGTACACGATATCACAACAATGATAACATGCAAAATTTATCGCTATATGTGAAAACACAAGATTTTAATTCAGGGAACAATTTTCAAGCTTCTGTAGAATATCAAATATACTTCCCCGAAGGAATTTGTTTTCAGATCCAACCTTCAAAATTTTTGTCAACCAGGGCCACAAAGAAGAGGCACAGTACGTTTTCCCGCTGGCAGTGTTTAGCGGGATCTGTCAGTTGTTCGTAGGACGCCAATACATATACATGTCTTGATGGCTCCAACGGATTGAGATAAGTAGAAGGCAGTCTGGCCTGGTGTTGTAAACGGGTGTGCAATACTGACGAGGTCAAACGAGAACAAAGCTGCAGTCTATTACTGGTATTCATGTCATCCGAACGAACTGTGCCACTACTGTGTGAACATGGGTGACGATGACCTTTCAAAGAAGGATATTCATCATTCTACGCACTATTGAATATTATACTCTGAATGGAAACGCTCGCATCAGAGCTTAATAAGTGAAAGAAATTAAACAAAGTTCGTGAAACGATCGGATCAAACTAGCTCCTGCCAACTTGCAGTGCTAGATTTCAGTTATCCAAAGGAAAGAGCTATAAAAAAGTACCCATCAAGAAATAGTCGCAATCTAAATTTTGAATTATCACAGACATTGCCAAATCAGAAACACCCATACTAAAAGAAACATATACGATGAGATAGATAGAAGAAAGAAATACAATTGAACACATCAATTCTGCTCATCCAAATAACTAGAGAATCTGTTTTCGACGAATATCGGCAGAAAGAGGATAGATATTCGTCGAGTCTGATCTGTGACCTGGTGACTCTCACTAGATGGTGAACCTTCCGATGGTACCTTCTGTGTGGCCTGCAGATCTAGGGCCTGGAATCTATTGAAACTAAGGGTTCGAAAATAGGACATGTTCCACTGTCTCATCCTTCATATCACATATTCAGCATAATAGCTATTCTGATGGCTTCCGATTTCATGTAGATGCTGACACAGATGGCAGTTTCTACAACATGTAATCGGATAATACTTTAAATATTACTGGGTAAATTAACATCAACCTCTGGTTAGAAAATCTGATCAATTGATATCATTTTTACTGTATAGGTCGTTCTGAATCTTTCAGCTTTTCAGTTTTTCGAAAAGTTACTCTGCTATTGCTCTGCGCTGAATTTACTCTTATCAACGATTTGCTTTAATGACGAAGTTGAAGATATGTCTAGACTAGCGTGGGTCATCTGAAATAATAATTCCCAGGTCGAATGACAGCAAGCAGATTTAATAATTGTGATCATATAGGGAAAGACCTATACGATGGCATATTGAACAAGAAGAAATAATTGAACATATCTTTCATTCCTGCTCTTCTGGTGCTAGGGCCTGAAATCTTTTGGAGCCTAGGGTTTGAAAACAGAATGCGTTGTGCTGTCTCATATTTCATGTCACACCTTCGGTATAATCCACTATCTAGGGGCTTTCGATTCCATGTAGGTGGTGACACATATGTGAATAAAAGAATAACATTTCTCCTCATTACTTTTCTGTTCAGCCGGCTCGGTGGCGTATGGGATATGATGCTCGTCTCCTACGCAGAGTTACTTGGGTTCAATCCCCACAAAGTCGGTGCGATTTTTCGGATTCTGGAAATCGCTTGAGTGTCCATCTTTCGGAGGAGATGTGTTGGACATTAAAGATCCCTTCCCTCGACACGAGAGGGGTTCGGCAAAATTCCCGGGTCAGTGAGGTGACAGAATTCCCCGGCGTGTCATTAGCCGAAAGGCAGAAATAGAGCACGTTAAAGGAAAAACAAACAAACAAACTCTTCTGTTCAGTGAGAGCAGATTCAAAGTTAGCTTTTTTGATGGCCACATTCCTGATTTTTAGAATTTCTGTTTTCTAGCATTGATTTCCAAGCTTGTTTGTTTTTACCCACCGCTGTACGTACATTTCCATAAAAAATGCCGCAGGTTCAGGTCCTACTACCGATGCCTTCGATCCGTTTCTGGCCAGTTCATCTGCCTTAGTACCTGATCGAATCGAGTGGCCTGAGACCCGCGCAATATTAACAGTGTTGTCCCAATCCAACTATTGCAAGCTTACAATTTCTGTCTATTTTATTTATTTTAGTTTTTGGGTTATTTGAACATTTGACGTCATCAACTATATGACACATGTTGACTGACTGACGATCTAAGAGGAATTTCTCACAGATGCGGCTTCGCTCCATCATCTTAATGATACAGATACAAATGCTTGTCAACATAAATCTAAAATTATTCGTTGAGGTTTAGTACAATGAAGTCTGAAAAAATTCGATGATTTACAAATTGAGCAGCTAATACATCTTTTTTGAAATGATAACAATAATTGCAATACGTGGCTCTTCCCATTTCTTCAAATTTATATTTAACATTATTTCTGGAAAGAAATTTGAGCCTCATACCACATTTCAGAGGCGGATCGAAGTTCCGAATTCCTCAATTGACCAACTGTATATTGAATAAGAATCTTACATCTTGCATCGTAACAATCGGTAGACGATTATTCAGAAGTCAATATCCGATGAACCGATTTTAGAAGAAAGTATTATAACGATTCTAGATAGCGAATACCCAAAATTTTCGAGTTTGTTGAACTTTGTCCGAAGTAATATACTGCCAGCAGGCGTGAAAGCAGGGCAACACCGTATGTATAACAACTACTTACCGATGGTATACATAATGCTAAAAAATATGTTTCTTATTTATTTAAAAAGGCGGATATTGATTCGAGAAAATATTCCTGATAATGAAGTTGGAATAAATTTTTTCAATATATAATTGTATCCAGAGCTGTAAATTCCAACTCTGTTAAGCTCACGTCTTTGTGAGACCTCATGCATGTGAATCTTTATCTTTAGTGAATGCGTTTGAGCAAAATTTCACACCCTGAGTTATACGGTAAAGCTCCTGAAAGCTATAGTTATTGACCTAGCATAGAACATCTTGAATATTGTCCGGCGAGAAGAGGGGACCATCAACCTGAAATCAGCTACTCGTTAAGACTTAGAATTGTCTACACATCTGCAATTGAAACGATAAACTTCATCTCCTGGACCTATGATATACTTTATGTTGAACGGTTGAGCTTAATAGAATATATCATTGGCTCCATGCAACAAAGCACAGATCTGGTTAAGGTCCCTCATGAAGTCACCAGCGACGGCACTTGAAGTATCAATTCACTCAACATTTGAAAATATTAAATCAATTTAGGTTGTTCTGAAACAGTACTGTTGGTATAAGGCAGGCCAAAATGTTAGTGAATGATTCTTCAAATGTCAAAAATCTCCTATATTTGAAAATTTGGTTGTTCTGAAACAGTTCAGGCCGAAATGTTAGTGAATGATTCACGTTGATTAACACTTATTTCTAAATGCAGTAGGTTTCCCAGATATTTACGTATTCAAGAAATTTTCTTCTGAGTCTGCAAGCTCGGAATATGCTTCTTTAGACATTATTCATTCAAGAATCACAGCAGAGGAAAACTAAGAAATCAAACCCCTGGTATTTCCAAAGTGTAGATGATTCTTGCTTGTTGCCTTGCTACTTGTTTATATCTGCTGTAGACATCCGTTTATCTGAAAGCCATATCGCGGATCTCCGTTTCATAAAATTGATAGATAACGTTGCAATGTAGAGTTCACCAAAATCGTATTAAAAACAAAAAAATATCATCCTATAGTAAATTCCAAAATTCCAAAAGAAATAGTGTTTTTGTATAGCGGATCCATAATGTCATATGGTAATTCATATAATTGTAAATCACAAATACATATCGAACGAGCTACCCTATATGTGTGTATTTCTTATCCCGTTATAATTAGAAAAATTTGGCTGAAAACGTTGAATGATTTTGTTTGGAAGATATCGATGGGCGTATGATTGAGGCTTGAATGAGAAACCCCCTAAAAAGAGGCGCTTCAACTCTTCAAAATTGAATAGGGTAAAGGGGTCAAGCGATATCTCATTCAAAAGCTATTCAAAACCTCATCAGAAAGATCATTTTCAGGTCCAACGAGCCACTCGGAATATTTTGGCTGTTTTCAAGATTATTGAAAAACACGCAGATCAAATCAATTTTTGTTTAGAATGGAAACCTTCCCATAGCAGTTAGCGTCTGCGTGCATTAACCAGCAAATTCACATACCATGAGGTTTTAGATGAGGAAAGTAGGTTTCGTTGTAATGTCTTTTAGAAGGCCTTTTTGCAAATTTCAAACAATCTTGAAATGATTTTGTTTTATCATTTTCACAATAAAAAAATGAAATTCAATAATTTTTAAATCACATGTTCAAATTATCTTTCATTTACTTACATACAATAATACAATCTTCGCTGAAAAGCATCTCTAACAAAGTTCAGCATATTTGGAGTTATTTGGCGACACTCATCTACAATTCGCTAACTTAGATCGTGCTGTCACAAAAATTTTGGACTTAAGATGTCCCTACAAGGTATGTCTAGATAGTTTAGGTTAGTAGATTGGGCAGGCCACTCTATAGGACCGGGTCTTTCAATCCAACGACCAGAACATTGCAAATTGAGGTATTGGCAAACTAGTCTCGTGTAGTGAAGAGGAGCTCTGACTTGTTAGAAATGCAATTATTGTTCAAGTAGTAAGGGATCGTTTTCTTATTTCTGATATTGATGGTTTAATCGCATTTTCTAGCATATCGAAATAAATTTACCGTTTAAATTACCCAGAATGAAAAGAGGTCCATTTAGGTGGTCTCTAAAACTTCCTACCCAAACAATTAGCTATTCTGGAAACTGAGTGTGGTTTTTTCTCGAAGTAATACACCGAAAAAAATACATGAGAATTTGTATCAGTTATTTCGGTTGATATCTATCTCTAATTATAGAGTGCATTCCCCAGAGAAGCAACCGTTTCACAAGAAATGCGAGTAATTGATGATATGCTCGGCCATAATTTCGCAAAGCTCTCGCCTAAGATCCAAACCATCACCATTCGTTTCATGAAATAATTCAATTTTGTACGGATGGAACTTGTATACACATAAAATTCTAAAACATTAGGTTAGTTAACTGCCGAAGCTGTAGACATGCTGCTTTATCATTCGTAACTGTCATTGCTGAAACCAGCTCAACAATTTTGATTTTGGTAATAAAGGCTTACCTGCTCAACTGTCTGAACAAATAATTTCATATATTTTTCATTAATACATTATTTGGAAGAACTTAGCTTTCTCATTTAATGAGAAAAAATTGCAATTCGAATAAAACAATAAAATCTAGTTGGAAATGTTGTAGTTAAAAAAAGGGGTAACATTTATTGTCTACAATCTCAAGGTATAAGAATTTCTGGTTAATGCAAGCAGGCGCTATCTACACCTTGAAGGTTTTCCTCCAAAACAAAAAAAAATGATTTGTTTTCAAATTTTGAAATAATATTGAACTGCAGCAAATTTGGCCATCTATGGAGAAGGGTAACATTAGCGCAGTTTACATTAATGCCACCAAAACTCTTTACAAAGTGGATCAGCCAGAATAAAAATCGGAAAAACTCTCTCTGTACCCTTCTCCCTATCAAAGGGCCTGAAACAAGGATGTTGCTTGTCCCCTACTCAAAATATAATTAAACGCCGTTCTAGAAAATTGGATCAGGAAATGTTCCCCAATGGGGATTCAAATGGGAGACACAACAATTTATACGATATTATTTGCAGATGACCAAATTCCCTAGCAGAAGACAAATAAGACATAACTTACATGATGAACAAACTGATAGAGGAGTACGACAAATGGGGCCCGCAAATAACTCTCAAAAACACAGTTCATGGTGATATGCGGGGAGGGAGAAGATTTGGATACAGACAAAGGAAACATTAAGAACGTTGAGCAATACAACTTGGAGTGATGATAGCGGATGATGGAAAAGATGAAAAAGATATACTACGAAATATAGGAAAAGGGAGGAATATGACTAAGGCGCTACATTCAATTCTGTGTAACAAAAATTCGAGTAAAATGACGAAAAGGATTATTTATAAAACCTTGATAGAATCAACAATAACGTATGGCTCAGAAGTGTGGCTACTGAATGAAAAGCTGTCTGGAAAGTTGTTAGCTTCGGCAATGGATAACTGGAGGAGATGCTGCGGTTTGACATTATTGGACTGGATTAGAAATGAGGTTATTAGGGAGAAAATGTCCATAAGAACAACACTCATGGACACAATTATGACCGAACAACTCAAATGGTATGGTCATATGAGAAGGATGACAGAGTAAAGATTGCCGAGAAGAATTTGGGAATGAGTTGCAGAAAGGAGAAGAAGAAGAGGGAGACGTAGGAGAAGAACGGATGAAATAAAAAGAAATAACGAACAGAAGTATACATTCAGAAGATTGGAGAGATCGGAGGCTATGGTCTTTAAGGTGCGAGAAGCTGCAACCATAAAGCTGCAAACACATACATATATATTGAAAATAACCAAAACTTCAAAGTGGCTTGTGTGAGGTGTAAAATGATATTTGGAAAAAAGATTTCTGAAAATCACTTTTTTCATTCATTCACTATTGTAAAGAGGCTTCGAAGTGCTTTTGAATGAGGTATCGCTCGATCCCTTTGCCAAATTCAATTTTGAGAGGTTGAAGCGCCCCCTTTGGGGTGACTCATTAAAGCCTCAAATATACGTCAACAGATGAAATCCAAATAAAATCATTCGACATGTTTCGCAAATTTTTCCAATCACTACGAGATAAGAAATATACGGAGGGTAGGTTTGAAATGGAACGAAAGTATTTATAACAAACCATTTTTCTACGAGCTCTAAATTCCCTTTCATTTCAGAAAACTTGTTGCTTTCAATTTTATAATTTTTCCAACTGAGCAGAGATTCACCGGAACAAACCGAATTTTTTCGAGATGGAACCCTATAAAATTTATCATTTACTTATTCTAACTCAAAATGACTGAAAAATCAAAATTTTTTAAAATCAGGATTTTCCCGAATGTGATCACGAAAACCATCTGCTGACATTCTTCAGGAACTTGAAGAGAATATATTGTTTTACGGGCATCATTTTCTGTTCCTAAAAGGTGATGAAATTGTAATCATTCTTATTCACCGTGACTGTATAGTTCATTAAGAAAACAATGAATACAAATTTGAACCTTAAGGACTATCTGTCGAGATGTGACAGCTGATTTTTGGAAACATAACAATACTAGGTATCACAGACAGAGTCAGAGATGCAACGTCACTAGACATACAAGAATGGCCAGCTTTACGTACTACGTATCATTTTTTGAATTACAATTGACTCTTTCTGAATTACATTGGATAGTTCGAATTACAATTGGTGCTCTTTGAACTACAATTTACAGTTCCTCTCGACCAGTAGTCGACACACGTAAGAAGATTCGTGATAACCCCACGACCAGGTAGCAAACCGTGCTGGTGGAAATTAAAGACAGTAGCCAAAAAGCCGTAAGAGACTGACAGAAAAATGTCTCTCGATCTCCTAGTTGAAAAACGATATTTGACAGTGTGGCGTTTAAGCTTGGTGTAAAGGCGATTAAGATATTGTCAGGCTCCAGGTAAAAGAATCAGCAAAGTAATCTGCCAAAAGTTTGCAATGTCCAATGGTGATAATACCAATTTCGACTTGATTTCCTGAGACATGACATTGGGATATTCCTTGTAACTAAAAAGTCTCTTCTCTCACTGGTGGTATCTACGACAGTATCTCTGCCAGATAGGCCATTCCTAGCTCATTATATACAATCTACTATTGTGAATCTAAGGTTTAGCCGACGCTGTGATTACGGCTTCAGAACTGAAGAAAACATCTATGCAGCAAGATAATATTCCGGAAAATACTCTTCACATGATTTCGCCGTCAAGAACATTAAGAAACTACCAATCAATCAATTTGACAGAAGTTAATCCAATTTTGTTCTGAATGAGATGAAAAACACAAGGTTTAACTTTAATCTACACTTTATTTGAAAATATTCGACGACGTTTCGCTGACACAGCAGCTTTATCAAGAATGACAAACAGAATGAAGAGTATGGTATTATAAACAAATCGTAGAAGTTGGATGAATAACAGGAAAAACCCACACCGAGCCATTGTACAGTTAGTATGAAAGGTAATTAAAAACTAATTGAACAAGTTAAGTAGGGGTGAATAATTCACATCTACCTGCTCATTCAAAAGCTTGTCCGAATGTTTGTATCTATTTATTTCTAATGCTTCTAGGAGATCTAATTTTAAACTTTTTGATTTTATATGTAATATGTCAAAGTGTTTATTGAATGAATGGTTTTCTTTTATTAAGTGGTTTGAATACTTTGAATCAGATTTATTTTTATCGAAGCTACGTTTATGTTCAGATGTTCTTATGCCAAAGCTCCTATAGGTCTTACCGATATAAATTTTATCACAAGAACCGCAATTGAGTTTATAGAGTCCTGATTTACTTGATTTTTCAACACGAGATTTATTATTTTAATATGTTTACCTAAGTTATTAGAAGTTTTGAAAGTTATTTTAAGATTTTGTTTGACGAGAAAGGATGTAATATTTGTACTTGCAGAACCGCAGAATGTTAAACTGTTGAATATTTTATAGTCTTTATGAATAGGATATACTTCATTTATTGCTTTCTGATACAGTTTTTACGAATGATTAGATCTATCATATCCGGATTATATGAATTATTAATGGCTATCTGTTTGATGATGTTTAACTTTTATTATAATCTTCTACTGATAAAGGTAAATTGAGTAACCGATGTACCATGCTGTTTAAAGCTGCAACTTTGTGTTGAATTGGATGTAATGAGTAATTATGTATAATTGTATCAGTATGTGTTGGTTTACGAAAGACCGAAAAACATGATTATTATTTCGTTTAGTGGTTTTCAAGTCCAAAAATTGATGGAATCGTTCTGTTCAATTTCTATCGTGAATTTAATGTTCAAATGGATGGAATTAATGAAATTAACAAATAAGTCTAATTGACGAGTAGTTCCAATGAAACATACTAAGATGTCGTCAACATATCTATAACAATAAAGAAATTTGGAAATGAGTGGATGTGTATGAATTTTCTGTTCAATATTATTCATAAAAATCTCTGCTAAAAGTGGACTCAAAGGATTTCCCATGATCAAACCATTTTCACTACTGTAATAGATTTTGTTCGTTGAATTTTCTTTTGGATTCGTGAAAGCTATTGAACAAGTTTGGAATGTAGATAAGGTTTTCATTCTCGTCGAACATCTTTGGGGAAAAAGTCTATTTAGTATACAAAAGTAAAATAGGACTTCTTATAGTATCTCTTCTTTTTCCGTCTGCTTATCTGTCTTACTAATAATGACTAACTATAATCCATATTTAAAAGAAAAAAAATGTCCTCACCTAAAATTCTCGGAAACCTAGAAAAGTGCATATAAAAGATCGAAAAACTTTAGACAACTTTTGTAACAATCGAGATCTCGGACATAGGTGAAATTTCAAAATTTTTGAATTACTGAAAATGAAGGATCTGGCTAAAATTGGTTTTCAGCATTGAATATTAAATCCAGAAATCCAAGAAAATTGGAGAAAATAACTAAAAATCAAATTGATACTAAGAATGCAAGAATTATCATCGATTTATTCAGGAAATTAAATCGAACGCTAAACGTCAGTGACCGACGATTCGCTTATAAAAATGTTCATAGATGCATCTTGACCGTGAGACTTGATAGGCGTGAAAGTGTTAGCCAGCTTTGAAGCGCCAGTTAAATGGGTCGAACCGAACTAAGTAACACACATTCACTGAAAAATGCATCTGTGATTTCACTCAATTATAAATGAATGGAATCGCATTACAGTCGGAAAGAATTTGTTGCGGAAAAGTGCTCTACATTGCGGAAATACAAAAGAACTCTCTTCGTTTGAACTTTTACTTGTTTTATATAGATCTCGATGTCGTTTTTCTTTATGCTTCTCGCAATAATGATGGCGAGAAACGTTGGATTGTTTTATTGGTATAATTAACTGTTGATTTATTTTGATACAAAAACCAATTCAAAGACAAGAAGTTACTACATTGAAACGTGAGTACAGAATTACAATACAGGATTGCTGATAGGTATATTCAGGCAAATCTTTGTTATTTGAATTTGAATATTCTTCAACAAACCAACTAATTTGAATTTCAGAACAAATTGAGTGACAGGAATTATTGTTTACAAGTTCAAATCAAAAAATTAATTTGATTAATTAATTACGATGTTTTAATGAGGCAGCTAAGAGAAATATTATAATCAGAGAAAAATGACCATAGCTCTCTACATCTCTCTTTCAAGGACCAGTTGAGTGGTGCAGAACATTTTCCGATATCTCTCCGTTTTCGAGTTATCCAAAATTTCCCGAATTTTGGGAAACTAGCAATTCGCGGATATCTCGGCTATTATTGAAATCATATAAAAATGCTCTTATTTCATTGAATGATTTAGTTTAACTCAACAAAGAGGGACAAACAACACCTCCATAGCTTCTTTGAAGAAGCTATATGAAATCTTTTCAATAGAATGGTGTTCCATATCCCCTTGTGAGGATGCAGCCTATTTTCCCTAAAGCCAGATATTTTAGAAACTACCTTTGAATTTGTTCTAAGCTTACTATATACTTTTCATAAACCAGCCACTATATCAATTAACTATACTCCAACTTACTTCTTTCAAGAGAACAGTATAACAATTTCAAAATTTCAATATCATTAAAAGATTTAGAGATTCTAATAATAAAATTCAATTGTCGCGGCTTTAACGTGATAGAAATCCATTTTCACAAATACGAGTGAACGATGATTTCTACTACTAAAATATAAATAATAAAATGCTCGACGCGTTTCGATACACAGTATCTTTATCAAGAGCGAATGAATACTACAAATATATCTAACTAACAAATTTATATATATATATATATATATATATATATATATATATATATATATATATATATATATATATATATATATACTAAAGAAGCAATCCACTCAGAGCTATCCGTACTTGAACATATATAGGCAATATTAGCAATAATGTGAAATCTCTTTTTAAAAATTCAAATTTAAATAAAGCGTTCAAAACATCAACAAATTTAGGTTCATTTATCAGGAATTATAAATATCCAATTAATAAAGAGAATAAATCAGGTTTTTATAGATTGGATTATGCAGATTGCAATTGTTTTTATATAGGTAGAACAGGAAGAAATTTCAATCAGAATGGAACATAAACGATTTCATCAATGGAAAATTCAAATTATTCAATCATCTTAGGGAAAATGGTCACTCTTTCAATTCAGAATTCAAAACCCTACATTCTGAGGAGAGAGGTATAAAACTCAACCTTCTGGAAGCACTTGAAATTAACAGATTTAGGAATTCACCAGAAATTCTTAATGATCAGGTAGACATAAATAACTCACCCTTATTAAAAAGTACGGATAGCTCTGAGTGGATTGCCTCTTTAGTGTATATATAAATTTGTTAGTAAGATATATTTGTAGTATTCATTCGCTCTTGATAAAGATACTATGTATCGAAACGAGTCGGGCATTTAATAATATATTTTAGTAGAAATCATCGTTTACTTGTATTTGTCCTAATAATAAAACCTAGCATCCTGCAAGTATCCGATACAAACCTGTCCATGTGGACGTCAAGAGATAATTTTGAGTCAAATAGTATCCCCAAGTCGCAGACATATTCAACCCTCTCCAAAACCGTCTCATCAATGCAGTAGTCGTATTTTATACGATAAATTTATTACACAGCATTTGTTAATATTAGGCTGTAATTTATTGTCATTAAACCATTTGTACATGGAATCAACTGATTCCTGTAACTTCCAATTCCTATATAGTTTCAGGTCGTCGGCGAAAATCTGATACTCTTACTTAACAAATGTAATTGATAAAGGTGAGAAAAAGAAAAGAGTCAAGATAACCTCGGACATTCTGCGCATGTCGAGATTCAAGCGTTTGGCAAAGATTTCAGAGAAGCAAGTTGCAGAAGGATTTCAAACGTCATCGGAGATTCTCGGAGGAGCTCTCATCCGATATTCGTCGGTTCAAGGCACAGTTTCAGGATCAATTGGTCAATTCCGGAGATACCAAAAAGTTTTATAAGTATGTGCGTAATGCTCTGAACAGTACAATAACCTTCGCAGTGGTCCGCAACACCAACGGGGATTTGGCTTCAGACCGTTTGGAATCCGCGATAATATTAGCCAACACATTTTCGCAAGCTTTTTTTAAGGAGCCGGATGGCCGATGCCACAAATTGGTCGACCGAGATGCGATGCGAGTATTACTAATGTAGTTATTGAGCCTGCAAAAATAGAAAGTCTTCTTTTCAAACTCAAGTCTTCATCTGCACCTGGTCCAGATGGATTTTCAACTTCGTTATTGAAGTCATGTGCCACATGTATCAGTGCTCTTCTTAGTAAAATCATGCAACTTTCACTGTCATCTGGTCTCCTCCCCACTCCTTAGTTAAGAGCTTCTGTAACGCCTATTTTTAAAAGGGGGTGATAAGTACGATCCTTCGAATTATAGACCTATCAGTCTTACTTCTACGGTCCTCAAAACTTTCGAAAGAATTATTTCAGAGGAACTGATCAAATTCATGATCACCAATTCTGTTATTCCTGACCACAGCATGGTTTTGTGCTGGGTTGATCTATAATCATCAACTTGCTTCAATGCCTCAATGATTGGACCCAGTCCCGTGCCTTTGATAAGGTTCCCAGGAAACGCCTTTTACATAAACTTGAACATTTCGGCGTTGGAGGTCCATTATAACGTTGGGTAGAAGCATTTCTAACTGATAGGCAATTAGCTATTAGGGTGGGTATTGATACTTCTTCTTTTCAGCCAGTTCTTAGTGGTGTTCCCCAAGGGTCCGTTTTGGGCCCTCTTCAGTTTGTATTGTATGTCTCTGACATTCCCAGTTTGTTGGTCTCCCAGAGTGCAGCCTTCGCAGACGACAGTAATTAATTCAATGTTGCCACAGATCCCAATATTATTCTTCAAGCGGACCTCAAAGTCATGGAAGCTTGGTGTGCTGATTGGATGTTGCCTCTCAACATTGCTAAATGCCGCGTGTTGCTCCTAGGCTCGAATAACCCTAAGCGTCAATATGTTATTGCTGGAAGTGTAGTTGAGAGCTGTACTTCACATGTTGACCTAGGTGTTGTTATCAGTAGTGGCCTTTCCTGGACATCTCATGTAATGCATACAACTAGTAAAACAAAACGAAGCTTTTTTCCCATTCTCAAATGCTTCAGGAACTGTAATTTTTCGACCATATCTTCCTTCTACAAAACGTATGTCTGGCCGATTTTAGAATTTGCTGGTCCTGTATGGCATCCGTGGTTGATCAGTGAGTTCTCGAGTCAGTGCAGAGACGCGCGCCACTCGAATACCCTTTGGTCGTCAAAGGCCAAGCTATCAAGAGCGCCTTCCACTGATGAACCTCTCATCTTTCGCGGATCGCAGGCTTCGTGGGGACTTGATTACTGTCTACAGGGCTCATCATGGATTTTTCAGCAACGATATGTCTCAGTTCTTCTCTTTGAATTTAAATCACCTCCAAGAACACAATTTCAAACTAGAAAGAGACAGATTTTTCACGAGATGCCGGAAAAACTTCTTGAGTAACGGAGTCTTCAGCTACTGGAATCGCCTGAACTCAGATGTGGTGAGCGCTCCTTTCATCAACACCGTCAAAAATCTATTTGACAGCTGGAGAAATAATGGATTTCTTCAACGTTGTTCTTCTTTCTATTTTTCTAGTACTCAATTTAAATACAATTAATTTACCATGTAATATTTTAAGTTCGTTTTCGATATCTTTAATTTAATTTTGAGTTATATAGGATTTATATCCACAACTCTGTATTTTTTTTTTAAAATAATAATAATGAAAGATTTGACCTTTGTGACACACCCGAGGATGTCAAAAGGATGCCGACCTGAAACCATTATACTAGACTGGAGTACGCGCAGTCAAGTAAGATCAAAAGAAAGCAATAAAACTATCCGTCAGACCAAAGGATTCAAATTTCTTCAATATTACGTCATGACTAATGGTGTCAAATGCTTTTGCAGAAATCAGTGCACACAATATCCACCTGACTCCTAGAATCAATATTTTTCATGGAATACTGCGGCGAGGAGGCATGGTTAGTCAGAGTGAACCGACCCCATAAAAGGTGGAATCTCAAAGATCAAAGTCTCATACAAAAGGATCTATATTCAAAAGGCTTAAAAATTCATAAATCACAGAAATAGGAGGGGTACTCAATTTCAGCCCTATTACGTAACATAAATACTGCACAAATTTTAGCTATTTTCCAACACTCTGGATGAATTTTTGTTAGTGGACCGGCCTAGACTCCTAGTGCAGCTTTCACTATAAAACTGGCGATACCATTTCAACCCGATGACATATTCGGCTTCATCCTTCTCGCTTATCGTAGTATAGTATCAGGAGCTGACACTATAACTGTCAATAAAACTAACACTTTTGTCTGATTTTCACAGTTTCCACAGTAACGTTATTTTCAAGTGACTGAAGCTGACTATACAAACCTAACTATACCTATTTAAATGTTGAGTAGTGAAGAGTGATTAAATTCTAGAGAAGTATGGAGAGTAGAGAATTTTGTCTTAATACAAAGTTTGTTAATTTCTAAACTTTTCAAGAGATTTATTGTTATCCCTTTATAGTATTAACAGAGAATTTTTCAATTATCATAGGTAATTATGCGACCTGTAGATTCTGTTCATAAACTGTGGGTTAGTTTGTTGCTATTTGCCCTAGCTGTTGGGCATTCGTTGAAATCAATTTTGTATATTTCAGACTATTTCAATTCATTAGCTTTTTTTGGCTAATTGAAATTCCTTATGTTGGGATTACTGAAAAAGAAGGTTCTTGAATTAAATTTGAAAAGATAACTGCTGGAGTTAATAGAAAGGGGGAGTGGAGGGCAATATAAGTTAGAAATGCGTATTTATTTTATGATTTATCTATAATGGAATTTGAGAATTGAAAAATTTGTTTTTGTTCTTTGCGTTTAATAATACTGTTTATATGGGAGACTGTATACAGGGATATCCACTGGGACCGTCCGTTAAAAACTTTTTGAGTTCCATTTATAATACCAAGCTGAAATTTTATACGCAGCCATAACTAGCGATTTCCAATTGAAATGAAATATTTCCGAAATGATACCATTTCCGGTTATACCGGAAGTTGATCATCACTTTGTTATTTCAAATGGCAATCGTCCTTTTTTATTATACATCTAGAACCGACATTTGAGCAAGGCATAAAATACCCAAGTTGTTGGCACTTATCTGTCAAAACTTTTGACAGATTTGATTATTTTTGTTATAAACTCGATTTTTGAAGAACATTTAAAAAAATTGTAGCTCGTAAAGCTTTTGTACTACAGACACAATTTTTGCTTGGGTGGATAGAAGAAGGATCAAGGAATTTTTTAAGCAGTCTACACATGTCAAATGTTTATTACGTTGTTTTGTATGATTTTTTCAATTTGGCCTTTTTCAAACAGCAATTACTCAATTTTTTCAAATGGCACGTACCAATTTTTATATCGCCATCAGATGAAGCGTCAAATTTCAGATGGAATTGTATCAGCATGTACTATACCCATCTCTTATAGTTCCGAAATAATTTGGGAATTTTGATGATTTGGCAAGAACTAACAGAGAATGCTTTGAAATATTTGTATCAAGTAGCTGAACTGGCTACGCTTACCTGACAGGTGCCTAAAATTAATGTACTTATCACTTCATTCATTCGAATTTGATATTTCAACAAGAATTGTTAGTAATTTGAAGTGAAAATTTTTGAAAAACACCAGATTGATAATAAAATGGCTGATTATTCAAACGAGGATATGTTTAGTCTCTTTTTAATTCATGGCGAAAGTCAAAAAGTAGTGGATAGAACTTGCAAGCAATCCAATAACCGATTTCCCAATTTGGCGCCTATGAGTAAAACAAAATTTCGAAGGATTAGAAGCAATTTTCTGCAATTGGAGGAACAAAATACATAGAAAACTAGAAGAAAACCAATTCTCGAGGACGATGACAATCAAATTAATACGCTAGCGTATGTTCGTGCCAATCCACATGCGTCCATTAAGTCAGCATCAGTGGATATTGGATTGAGTTCTACTTCCATTCAAAGGATCGTTAAGAAACATAACATGCAACCGTATTATTTTATCGGACTACAAAAATTGAAAACAACTGACCTTCCCAAGCGGCTACATTTCTGTGAAAATTTATTAATTAGGCTTCAAGAAGATGAGACAATTCTGTAAAACATTATTTTGTCTAATGAAGAAAAGTCCAATGAAAGTGGAATAACCAACAGGAGAAATCGACATTTTGGGCCACAGAAAATCCACATTTCATTGAGTTTATTGATTTCCAAAATAAATTCAGCGTGAACGTTTTTGCAATTTTGATGAATGATTTGTTGGCTTATCACATTTATGAGGAAACAAAGAAACCTGCAAATTTTTAGATGGATTACCCTTAACATTCTGAGGATTGCTATTACCAAATGGATGGTGCACCAGCATATAAAACACGAGCTGTAGATCGGCAGCTAACAGAAATGTTCGAGGATAGATGGTGGGGTAATCAAGGCCTCCGCGTTCTCCGGACCTGACCCCAGATCGTAAATTAGTTTTCTCCTATGATGTTTGCTATCATTTATTTGTAATAATGTTATTATCTTCGCTGATTGGTTTTCGCTTAGTTCCTACAATTTTTATTCATCCGAATTGTAGAAAATTGCTTCTAATGCTTCGAAATTTTACTTTACTCATAGACGGTAAATTTGGAAATTGGTTATTGAATTGCCTGCAATTTCTACCCACTACTTTTGAAATTCTAAACTGAATTAAAAAAGATTAAATATATTTTCGTTTGAGTAACCAGTGGTTTTATTCCAAATGTGTTGTATTTTTTGTATATTTTCAATCTGAAATAACGACAATTCTTGTTGAAATATCAAATTCGAATGAATGAAGTGACAAGTACATTAAGTTTGGGCGCCTGTCAGGTGAGCGTAGCCAGTTCAGCTACTTGATTCAAATATTTCAAAGCATTCTCTGTTAGTTCTTGCCAAATCATCAAAATTCAATATATTCCCAAATTATTTCGGAACTATAAGAGATGGGTAAAGTACATGCTTATACAATTCCATCTGAAATTTGACGCTTCATCTGATGGCGATATAAAAATTGGCACGTGCCATTTGAAAAAATTGAGTTATTGCTGTTTGAAAAAGGCCAAATTGAAAAAATCATACAAAACAACGCAATAAACATTCGACATGTGTAGACTGCTTAAAAAATTCCTTGATCCTTCTTCTATCTACCCAAGCAAAAATTGTGTCTATAGTGCAAAAGATCTACGAGCTACAATTCTTTTAAATGTTCCTCAAAAATCGAGTTTATAACAAAAATAATTAAATTTGTCAAAAGATTTGACAGATAAGTGCCAACAACTTGGGTATTTTATGTCTTGCTCAAATGTCGGTTCCTGATGTATAATATAAAAGGTAGATTGCCATTTGAAATAACAAAGTGATGACCCACTTCCGGTATAACCGGAAATGGTGTCACTTCGAAAATATTTCACTCCAATTGGAAATCGCTAGTTATGGCCGCGTATAAATTTTCAGCTTGATATTGTAATTGGAACTTAAAAGTATTTAACGGACGGTCCCGGTGGATATCCTGTATATTATTAATTGATGCAATTTTCTTGATGAAATTGATTGCCATAGTCTGTTATGGATATGAATGGAAAAGATCCTATGAATCATTAAATTAAAAGGGGCTAATTTATGTATAATTTGGTTTAAAATACTATTAGAACTCTCAAGTCAGTTTCTTTTCTGTATATGTTGTAGGTGCGCTCAGAATTGAGTTAAGTGATGGTAATGTCTAGAATATTTATTCAATGATAGCGTTCAATTGCAGCAGTGAGTGTTATTTCATTATGCATTTTATTTATAAAATATGAAAACTGGTCTATTTGTCTGTTTGAGCCTTAAGACCCCCTCCTAGAATATAGAATCTAGACTCAAAGAATATTTCTCCCCAGATAATAAATACGTAATTTTACATCTTGAATCTACAAATCACATAATTACATTAGATAATTTAAAAATTCTCAACAATAGCAATAAAAGGATGACAATGAATCTGTTGGAAATTAACAAACTTTGTAAAAACTCAAGAAATACCACTCATAAGTCAACCAGAATTACGTCACTCACCACTATTCAACCTTCAGAATAGGTATATTTATCAAATTTTCTCCCGTAACTGTTAGCTTTAATCACTTAAAAACGCCGTAACTGTCGAAATCGGTAGTGTGTATCAAAAATTAGAAATTAACATTGTGCAAATCAGACAGAAAGTGTTTCATGTTGTTTGAATCAAAATGAATTTCCATAAAATAAGTCCATCAACAATATCATTAATCAAACTTCTTTACACTTATATACCTTAAAAATTCTATAACTTTTGATTGAAAAGATGTAGCGTTTAATTATTACCTACAATGTAATGAAAACAAGATATTCTTCAATTTCAGTTACAAATCTACTGAAAGTTCGAACGAAAATTCGACCTCCCCTCTATCTCAGAAAGAGGCAGGATCAGCTAAATACGCTGAAAGAATTCAATTTATTTTTGTTGCAAAAGGAACCATTTTCCATGTTGACTTGAGCATATCAGAACAACCCCCACTCCTACCATCCCTAACCTACAAAATCATCATGGTGAATATGTATCAAATGGCACATTTTTAGAAAGGTATTTCGATTATCTATATGAATCGATAATTTTCCGAGTTAAATTTTCGATATTGGGCGAAATAAATCGAAAAATCGAAATGAAAACACTCAAAACATTTCATCAAAATTGTTGGGATTGCCCTTATGCTTTTGAATGTACAATTGGTATCTATTTACTACGACACGTGTTGTTTGAGAACGGAGGAATTTTTAGACAGGCAATCCTATGGGTACAGAGTCAACAATCAGGAAGGGTCAATTCTGGGTAGCAGACTGGGCACTTAACAAGACCATTTGTCATCCATAACGAAAATTATTGCCAGCCAGTTCACATTCGAACCTGCATTATGAGAAGTAGCATTCTAAAGTTCAAATAAAAATTTGATTATAATTATTCTGATTCAAGTTTCCATAAATGAACCTGCATTATGATTATGTTATACGTAGCACCATCTTGTTTGATATTGGATTTTTCAAATGAACATAGGTCCGTTCTTCCTAAGGGTGTTGAAATTTATGGAAAAATTGTTTTTTTTCTTCAAAACTCCTGCAGTTTTTAAGATGACGAGCCCAAATTTGGAATGCAAGCAATTTTTTACAACCTCCATCATTACACGTTCTAAATTTCAACTAGAATCTACAAGATGTTTTTTTTTTCGGAGCTATGTCTTCTTTTGCTTTTTCAAACTTTTTTTGTAATACGCCACTGATCAGCATACAATCAATTTTCGTCATGTTCGTTCAATTTAGAAACTTTTTTGGCACCTGTTATTTTTTCGTATCTCCAACCATTCAAGAGCAAAAAATTATTAAACGAATGTATACATTCGATGAATTGAAAGCAGAATGAGAATTTAAAGAGAAGAATTTAAAAAAATGACTAATAGGCTTTGATTTTTTTCATTTATTTATTTATTTTGACAGTTGCACAAGTTGAACCAGTGCTTGCTCGAATTGTTTATTAAATTAACTATTAGTATTAGCTAATTTTACTAACGCCGAATTGGCTGATATCCATTACATGTACGGTCTGGCTGACGGAAACACAACAGAAGCTAAGCGATTATATCAGGCGCGCTTTCCAAAACTAGTAACACCAGACAGGCGAACATTTTCAAATATCCACAGAAGGTTGAGGCAAACTGTTACTTTCATTGCAAATAATCATTTAAAGGGTGCAACTCAAACTATGAGACCTCCAGATATTGAGGAAGCAGTTTTGAATTATATTGATTTGAATCCTCATGTGAGTAAAAGAAAAATCAGTTGAATATTTCACATGTTCTAGTTTGAAGGATTCTCCACGACTTTTTATTGTACCCGTTTCATATTCAACGAGTCCAAAATCTACTTCCTCGAGATTTCCCGTCAAGACTGAATTTCTGCCGATGGTTTTTAGATGAAATTAGAAAAAATGCTCATTTTGATAGTGAAATAATGTTCACAGACGAAGCTAACTTTTCGAGAAATGCTATAACAAATTCTCACAATAATCATTATTGGGCTGAGGAAAACCCTCATTTGATTGAAGAATCTCATCCTCTCATCCTATATATATATATATATATATATATATATATATATATATATATATATATATATATATATATATATATATATATATATATATATATATATATATATATATATATATTTTACCTCGACGAGTTGCCCATATATCTGTTCATGCAATCAAACTGATTTCATGAAAAATATAAATCCACCACCCGGTAATTAATACCATTGCCAGGCAATGATTATAATTAAAACATATCCTGGAGTAATTATATATTAGGATAACGTTAAATGTTATGAGAATATATCAATCTACCAGAATATATACATACTATAGCATCATCAGACAATGATATCAATGTACCAACGAGTAGTGTCAGAGGCTTTCTCCCGGAAAATCCAGTGTACGGACCTTAGTCAAGTAACACTGAATGTTACTCATTAATAGTTTCCTTTGTGTGAAGTGGTGAACGATCGAATAGAATACTGCTCTGAATATAAATATGACAAAATTGTCAGTAAATTATATTACATTTATATAAACAAATAAATAAAATATGAAATGAGATTCTGAGCAGTATAAACTAAAGAGAAAACCTATGACTCTACCTCATTATTATTTTCGGAAAGAAACCTACGAAGAATATTACAAGATTTGATGACTGTTATCTTTTGTAACTGTTCAAACAAATTTTTCTTCAGACCCAAAATCTCAATACTTTTGTGAAGATTTCTAGGAATAACGCCTGTTGTAGAAATAATAATCGGTAGAATAAATATTTTCTTCATTTTCCACATTTTTTAATCTCGTCGCCAAGCATCATATATTTAGAAATTTTTCATTGTATTTATTTTGTATATTATGTGTGTCGGGTATAGCAATATCAATTATATATGTTATTTGATTCTGTTTATCAATAAGAACGATATCTGGTCTATTGTGTTTTACAGCTCTGTTGCACAGAATTGTTTTATCAAAATAAAGTTTATATTTGTCATTTTCACAAATAATCTCAGGTTCATATTTTTGAAATTTTTTTCTTTTTGGGAATTAGGTCATGTTTAATTCCTAGATTGAAGTGGATAATATTAGCGACGGCATTATGTCTTTCTAAATAATCTGTTGAAGCAAGGACTGAGCAAGATGATAATATATGAAAACTGTTTCTGAAGAACAGAAACATCTACAGCAGAATCATCTATATTTTGTTTGATGATATGTTTTCTATAATTCCTTGTAAAACAACCTGGTCCTGGATCGCAATTGCCAAGCCTTCTGTTTCAGCAAACAATTCTCCAGATACTAACCATTTATTCGATGCAATTTCATCAATATAATCATTTTTCAATTCTTTAGGTGCTTTCCGTGTAATTCCTTCTGCATCCAACTTTCTCTTTTACCAAATGCTCATTTTTTCGATAGTGAAATAATGTTCTGGAGGTTATCTTTCCTTTTTCAATAGAAAGATTTTTACATTTGACGAAGCTAACTTTTCGAGAAATGCTATAACAAATTCTCACAATAATCATTATTGGGCTGAGCAACAGAAAACCCTCATTTGATTGAAGAATCTCATCCATGCAGTTAGAATTTTATATATTGTTGGAAGGCAAGTCGGATCATCCTATATATATATATATATATATATATATATATATATATATATATATATATATATATATATATATATATATATATATATATATATATATATATATATATATATATATATATATATATATATATATATATATATATATATATATATATATATATATATATATTTCGAAAGAGGGATTTACAAAATTCGAATAATTATATTCACAATAAATGCTTATATCTATAATTTTGGCGTGTGTCAGAAAAACACAAGTGTGAGCTCAGGAAATGTAACAGGGAACCATACTATCTTGTATATAACTCACAATAAACGAGTGAAAAAACCTGAGGGAAAAACTCGTTTCCCTGTCGCTATTGCAGTAGCAATAGCTTGTCTGTTTATGTTGTGTTAGTGTCGTGTGTACATAAAGAGTACCAGAGAGAAGAGGAAACCCCCAATTTGATTGAAGAATCTCATCATCAAGAACAATTCTCACTGAATATCTGGGTCGGAATAATTGGAAATTATTTGATTGGGTCATTTTTTTTGCCTAACAGACTAAACGGTCCCGATTATCGGCAATTTCTTGAGGAGGAGTTACCTTTATTGCTCGAGGATATGCCACTTTTGGTGAGAAACATAATGTGTTTCATGCATGACGGGGCACCAGCACATTTCAGCGGAGAAACTAGGAAATTCTTGAATAATACATTCAATAACCGATGGGTCGGGGTTGGCCAGAACCATGGCCTTCTAGGTCCCAGACTTAAATAGTTTAGACTTTTTCTTATGGAGATATCTCGAAAGTTTAGTTTATACCACTCCAGTGAACATTGTAGAAGAATTGAGAAATCGAATAATAACCTTTTGTAACACGATAAGAAATACCCCAGGAATATTTCAAAGAGTGCATGATAATATGCGAAGGACAGAGGCAGGTGGAGGAGACTTCCAGCAATTTATTTAGTTTTTAATTGTTCTTTTTTTTTAGTTTGATATTGAAGTATAAGTTCAGCCTCAGAACGAGCTATCAAAAGAAAAAAACAAATTTTGGGCATACCTATCGAGTATTTTCATTATTTTCTTTTTATTTAGCGAATAACATACAATTCATACAATTCAAATTCAATAATTTTTCACTCGAAAACGGTTGGAGGTACGAAAAAATTACAAGTGTCAAAAAAGTTTCTAAATTGAACGAAGATGACGAAAGTTGATTGTATTTGAACAATGGCGTACTAGAAAAAAGTTTGAAAGGGCAAAAGAAGACATGGCTCCGGATATAATTTGGTTTAATGGAAAGCTTAAACCATTACAAGCTTCATTTTCCATAAATGTTATTAATTCAAAAATTATTTTTCACATTTACTATCAAACACCATTTTCACAATAGTTCCAAATAATTTGACGAATTCTAGGTCACCATGAGAATGAGACGCCACCCTACTGATAACTTTTAGCTGACAGTAAGCACCGCCTACTGACTGGGGTTGTTCCGAATTCCGAATTTACACCTCGGATGGCCTTGAGGGAACATCTTAGAGCTCGCGGACTCTAGTTTTCATATTCCCTAACTCATATTTCTAGAGAAAATCGCATTTTCAGTTCCAGATGAGATACCCTGTACATGATGGTAGATACGTAGCTAATTGGATAACAATCCGACTGCCGTGATGAAGATGATGCCTATGGTAGCACACCAACTAATATATCTAAAGCCTCAGAAGAAGCCTTTTGTGATTCTTTCAGCTTCCTCAATATTTTTCAAGTAAATCATATAAAGAATCTAAACGGTGTTGTTATCTTGGACCTTGTTTTAGGCAATGTCTCCTGTGGCGTTCAGGTATCTGAAGCGGAACCTTTCGTGCCTGTTGACACACATCATCCACCTCTATTTGTAATACCTCTGGACGCCTCATTCGATAAATTGAAACAGAATGTGGTTTTCAAGTTCGATTTTACCAGAGCTCCATAGGATGAATACAATGAGTTTCTTGATACTGTTAATTGGGATTTTTTGAATGTGCCAGATTTAGAGGATAGTGTTCCATTATTTTACGATTTTATTCATGAAACTTTCGACTTATATTCCTCTGAAAGAATGTAAATCTTCGAGGTTTCCCTCTTGGATGAGTCTAAGAACTAGGTCTTTAATTTTTGAGAAAAAACCCTATCTAAGGATTACTCTTACTACATTGCTGATACTGAGTCTAATATCGTACATGATCCTAGTAAATTTTGGAAATTTATAAAGAATATCTCAGAAAATAGTGGTATTCCAAGTTTCATGACCTTTAATAACAAGTCTATTAGAATTTGGGAGGCTTTTGAACTTGGGAGGCTTTTGCTTGGTGAAATTCCATTATCAATAATAAGAAACATGTACTGTGTTTTAAGGAATTTTACTTTATAGTTGCGATTCGTAACGCGTTTCACTACACCGTAGCTTCTTCAGACGAATGAATGTACAGAAAATAAGAATGAGAATATAAATATAAATGTTCTTGAGTAATTAAAAGCTTATTGGGTTGCTTCTTCTTAAGTGGTTATTTTAACAGGTATATCCAATAAAATTAAGGAATAGATCGCTCCCCGAAGAGATTCAATAGAGGTGAATGGCTTGAATCGACTTGTTCGTTGATGAGTCTACCTGAGTGTTTGTATTTATTGATTTCTAAAGTTTCCCAAAGATCTACCTTCCAATATTTATTATCTGTATGCAAAATCTCAAACTGTGGGTCGAAAGAGTGATTATTTTCTAAGAGATGATTCGCGTAATTTGAATCTGATTTTTTATTTGAAAAACTGCGTTTATGTTCCGATATTCTAATATTAAAATTTCTATGTGTTCTACCAATGTAGAAATTATCACAGTCATTGCAATTCAATCTATAAACTCTTGATTTATTGTTTTTACCTGGTTTGGTTTCATTATTTTTTATATATTTGCCTAAATTATTATTAGTTTGGAAAGCTATGTTAAAAACTATTGCTACTCAAGAATGATTTCAGTTTCTCACTTGTAATGCCAACGTAGGTTAAGGTGTTGAATTTTTGTTTCAATTTATCGACAGGGTAAACTTCATTCAATGCGATTCTACTTTGTTTTTATTTGAAATATTATTTATTAGTTTGGGATTGTAACCATTATTTTTGGCTTTTTAATCAAATTTAATTCTTTGTTGAAATTTTCTGGTGATAACGAAATGTTAATCAATCTATGAATAAAACTATTGAATGCTGACATTTTATGTTGATACGGATGACACGACGAGTTATGTATTATAATATCTGTGATGTGACGGCTTATGGTAAATTGCGAAACCATGTTTTCCATTTTCATTCGAAATTGTTACGTCTAAGAAATTCATCGAATTATTGCTCTCTATTTCGGTTGTGAATCCGATCTTTGGATGTAATGAATTTATATGATTTTCGAAAATTTTTAACTGTCTATCTGCTCCTGTGAAGCAAATAATTATATCGTCTACATAACGATACCGGTATAAACAATATTTACTGAGTGGATGATTATGAATTAATTCCTCTAAATTATTCATGAATATTTCTGCTAACAAAGGACGTAACGGATTGCCCATAATCAAGCCGTCTTCAATAGTATAATATTTGTTATTGAAATGGAAATAATTTTGATCTAAACAAATTTGTAATAATGAAAGAATATCTGATTTAACGATAGTATTGACATGATTCTTTTCTAATAATTCTTCAACTAAGTAATACGTATCTTTCGGAGGAATGTTGGGAAATAGATTCTTAACAAGTCTATTGTTGGTGGACTGAAAATTTGTAAATCATTAGCAGAGGCCATTGGTAGTAACTACGTTGCTAACACTCATGACCAGTCTTCCCCTGAAGGTTATGACCATTTTGTGTCCAAAGTTATCGATAATTTATGTTCAGTTAATATATCTTATGACAAAATTTTTGAAACCATAATATCATTAAAACCCAAGAATACCTGTGGACCTAATTTTAGCTCGTTTTATGATTGAATGTAGTTATAACCTTGTAGAACCCCTTTACTTCATATTCAATAAATGCGGGTCTGTTGATCGTTTTCCATCTATATGGAATCTATATGGTGATTCCTATCCATAAAACACGTCGGCAATCTGACATCCTCAATTACCGTCCCATTTGTATTAATAGGTTCTTTCCTGAAGTTTTTGACAAAATTCTCTCAGAAATTCTTTCATCTCATGTAGAGTCAGTAATAGTGGACGAGCAGCATGGTTTCATGCGAGGCAAATCCACTGAGTCTAATCTTTTCTTTCTTACAAACTATGTTAATGCCTGTATTGAGAGTGAGTTTGCAGTTGACTGCATGTATTCTGACATTAGAAAATCATTCGATTGCGTACTGATTTCCTACCTGTTGTTCAAGTTGGAGCGATTGTATAGTATTCACGACCCCCTCTTTTCATGTTTGAGGGGACTATCTCTCCGGTCGATCTCAGCAGGTTACTTGTAATGGCTTCTATTCTGATCATTTGATGGCACATCACATCTGTAGTTGGTCACGGTACCCACCTTGGACCAATTATATTCCTTTTATTTGTTAATGACCTTAAAGAGGCGTTTAAGAATTGTATGTTCCTGATTTTTGCCCATGGCTGCAAAATATTCAAATGCATTAGCATGATTGATGATCAGATCAAATTTACTAGACAGCTCCAACCTTTGAATTTTACAAATACACTAGATGGGACTCCTCTTGAAACTGTTCCTTTTTTCAAGGATTTGGGCGTTTACCACGACACAAAATTATCTTTCATCCCTCATTTCGATTCAATAATTGCTCGAGCAAACAAGCTACTTGGTTTTATTTCAAGATCGACTAAATCATTTTCTAGTGTACGTCCTCTTGTAGTTCTCTATGTCTCTATTGTTCGTCCAATTCTTGAGTATTGTTGTGTTGTATGGTCACCCACATATACCATCCATATAGGTAGAATTGAGCGAGTGCACAGGAAGTTCATTAAGCTATTATGCTGTAGGAGTGGAATTGCACTCCATGAAGTCACTTATGAAAATTATTTGACTCTGTTTGGCTTGCCACACCTTCTATCTCGTAGAGTCTATTTTGATGTAATTTTTGCATACAAGGTAATGAACTCCTATATAAATTGTCCTGGTATAGTTGAACTTTTTTCTTTGCACATTCCATGTCGTATTGTGAGACGCAGCAATTTGCTGCATGTCGAACAAATTATGGTCAATACTTCCCTCTCTCGAGAATATGCAATAACGTGAATTCTGTAGTTCATGATATTGATCTTTTTGCTTATAGACTTTCTAATTTTAAAACTACACTCAAGTTGTGTCTTTTGAATAATTAGTTGTCAATTTGTTATTGGGATATTACTTAATTAATTTTATATTATTGCTATTATACTATTGAGTTTTGTTATTTCTTAAGGTATTTTGTTACTTAGGTGTATACTATTATTTTTTCTTTCATTATTTTTCAAGGCCTATTCCGTTAATGAAGTATTTATTTATCAATAATATATACCAAAATTATTGAATAGGTGTCCTCACTAATACTCATTAAAATAACTGACTAACTTTTGTATAAAATCCCACAATTTTGCGAATCTTGGCATCTTTTTCACATATTAGGTTTTGATAAATTTAATTTATGTATACTCAATTTATTCAGTTTATTCCACAAAGGTTCATCTCCCACAATAGGTGTACCTAAATTGCTCTATATTGAAACCCTTTTAAATGGATGGTATTTTCGTCATTTTCACGCAAAACCGTTTTTTCTATCAAATTGCATAGAAGGTGTCTGCTCTATAACTTGAATTTGAATTTCCATTATGTATCGGCTTCGTCTATTCAATTTACGAAAGAAATGAATTATAACTGTTCGAACATGAACAGTCGAAATATAAATTGTCTACAACCTTTTCACGAAGTGCTCTCGACGCGTTTGATGACCTCAGATATGAAGCCATTACGTGACCCATTTATGCCCTAACAATCTAGTGCACTAGGTGAAACTCCACAATCAACGGCCATTGTCAAAGACCTTCTCTTACCGTGCTCATTGATTACAAAGAAGATTTGAATGCGGTACTAATATATAAATAATTCTATCGAGAAATGTTATTATCCGAGGCTTAACAATGACCCATTAAGATCACTATGATATTGTCGCATCTATGGTACAGACTTCCTCCTCTTTCTTGGGCGTACCTATTCGTCTTCTGCTTTAAGATCACGTTTATATTTCTACTCTCCTATTTTATTCGAATATAGTGGGTTGGTTTGAAACTAAATAATATCCTCATTTAATGGGGTTTGATTTTTTAGAGAAAAATCGAGCAAATTGAACCGTGTGCTAAACTGTAACAGCACATGATTTCCGCAGCCAAACTTATTCACAATTACTGAATACATTATTTCCCTCATAAGTAGAAGTATATGTAATTAGTTCAAGAAAGGCCATATGAAAAATAATTTTCAATCAAATGACTCAATACTCAAAATCAATTTCTAATAGCATTCTGACCTATTTTGTTCAAATTTCAATCTGTCTGTTCTGAAGCTCATCCACGGTAGCTGACTGGTTTTGCTGGCTTCTTCATCTTCTATTGAGAATATCCAGAAATGCTCGATAAGATTGAGGTTTGAACTTCGTGCAAGCCACTCCAATGAAGTGATTTTGTGATCTTGAAAATACTTCCTAACGATATGTGCTTGGTGAGGTCAAGCATTATTATGCATAAATAAAAATTTTTTACCCGTAGTTTACGAAAACCAGATCAGTGAGAGCGTTCGAAGAAATTCATCCCCACAACATCAAATGATATCCACCAAAACTATAGGAAAGTAAAAAGTTGCACAGGACACGTCTGTAACTGAAGAACGTCGATCGCAAAGAAAAAGATGTAGTTTGTGTTGACAAGATGTATAATTGTATTTTGTGAAGTTGATAGCGATTTTGAATTGTCTTGCATATTTATATTATGCAGTGACTCTTCATTCTACATTCACAGCAACTTAATCCTTCGATCGACAGGAAAATAGTTGGCGGTATAATCGTGTGTTATGAGAATATAGTCTGGTGAAGTGTTTTTGATTAAAGAGATATACGCTTGTCTCCTGTAGTTCAAAATGTGGCTATATCTGGGATCAAGATTCTATAATAGTTTTTGATTATTTTTGTATTAAGTTTTCCCTCTATAATTTCATGTGAAATGGTTGGGCACACGTTTGATATAACTGAACGTGGTACTGGTGTGATTGAACGTCATTTCTATATCGTTTCTATCAATTAGACTTTTGTCAGGCATATACATATTTTGTTGTTCGTGACTTTGGAAGCAATTCTGGTGTAAAAGTGTTCCTGTGACCTGCTAAAACCACGTCACAGCAATTTGAATTGAAAACACCTAATTCCAATCAACTCTCCATCTATGCCCAACCGTTACGCCACTGGCTTACAGTCTAGTGCGCATATTCTATTACCAGATGTTATATTCCACCGCCTTCATAATCTTTATTTTTCTTCTTTTTACTGACAACCTTCAAAGCGTAAATGTAATCATCATTAGATTCAATTTCTTCAATGGTTTAGATTAGGGGTGCTCAAACTTGAACTGCTGGCGATCTACCTCAATATTTTTAGACTACTTACGATCGACTCTGAGAGGCTGCAAACATGCGTGATGTTGGGTTGTATTACATACACGATACACCCTACCTACCTACCTAGATAGGGTGTACCGTTGCATATATAGATATTAGCTTTCCACACAATATACATCATTTCAGTCATCATTTCTACATATGATGTTAAACTTAACTAAAGAGTGACTTTGGATGTTGTAGTGCGGCACTGCATGTCCTCAGTATATTTTTCATAAAATGGTACCTAACCATCAAGTGCTAATCGCAAGCATGATGACATATGAGCGTCAGTTAGTCGATTGCAATATTTTGACTTAATTACCTTCATTTCAGAAAATGCAGACTCGCACAATTAAATTGACCCAAACATTGCCATCAGTTGAAGGGCGATTTGCCTTAGATTCGGATATTTATCTTCAGATATAAAACACCAGAAATTTGTATCAGATGCTGTAGCTTTGAGATGTTTATCTGATAAAATCTGCACCAAATCATTTTCAACAGAACATGGGATCTTATTAAACTGCCAATTTACTGAAATCATAAAAACGCATTTCGAATTGTCCCAAAATATTTGATAATTCAGCCTCATACGTATCATGATTCAACTGAGTTGCTTTCAAAGACGGAAAATTTTTCAGATCCTTTCTTTTCAGTAGATCTATCATAAGTTGCAATTTACTTTTGAATGGGTTTACTGCGCTAATCATCTCAATAATAGTTTTTCCTTCACCTTAAAGCTCCAAGTTTATGGTGTTTAAGTGCATTATGATGTCAGTCGAAAATGCCAAATCAGTCAGTTATTTTTAGTTTTTCAACATCTGAGTCTCATCAACTCTTTCGTCTAGAGAAGCTGTTATTTCGGTCAAAAATTCTTGAAACCTTTCTAGGAATTTTCCGCGACTCAACCACCTGACGTCCGTGTCTAGAACTAAATCAGTTTGTTCAGCTGACTCCCTATCTTCCAACTGCTACTTAAAAAGCAGCCGTTGCAGGGATGGACTTCACAATTTTCGTTGCAATGCCATAATTTCCTCCGTGTTTAAAACTTTCGAACACAAAACTTGTTGATGTTCAATGCAATTGAATGAATACAATGAAGGGATATCTTCATTAGCTCGACATAATGCCACAAACCGTTTTCGTTTCCAGTCATTGCTGGTGTTCCATCAGTTGTAATGCCCACTAATTTATATATTGGTAGCTTGTAGTTTTCTACAAAATTGAAGAAAACGTCATTTATATCTTCGCCACGGGTCTTCAGAGAAAAGATTGTCCAAAATTCTTCCTTAGCCAACACGTCATTGAATACCATCCGAATAAAAATACACAGGTGAGCAGTGTCTGTGATATCGGTGGATTCGTCGAACTGTAAAAAAAAGTATGTACATTTCATGATATCATGTTTTAGTTTATCTCCATGTCCTGACTCATGACTTCAATACGCCCTGTGACAGTCGGACTGAAGTTCTCTAATAGCAGACATGATTTCTATTTCATTTTTAAAATCTCCAAATAAAGTCTCACCCGTTTCAATAAATCCTTCCTTCACCGATCCATCTTTGAATGGTTTCTTGTGTTTCGCCAATATATGAGATATTATAAATAACCCGATCGTAGCAGCTCTTGATTATTTGGCTATTCTTGTGAACAAAGTTTGTTCATTTTTCAAAACAAGATATCAAATCACGTACTTTTCGTTTTCTTAATTCACTCTGTGGCGTGAAATCCTTTTCATAGTTTTTATGAACCGTTTAAGTACGCTTAGGTATTGCAACTGACGCACGACAAATAAGACAAATGCATTTATACTTCACCATACAAAAGAAAAATTCTTCTTCACAATCGTTATTAAAATGATACGTTTTAGATTTCTTCGCTGCACTTATTTTGTACTATTCAATAATAAACTTTGTATCGAAGTAGTATGGCCTTCAAGTTATAATTCAGAATGACTCCAATTCCTGCAGGTGCAATATTTATATCGGCGTGAACGAAAGTCTCGAATGTTCCCGTCAAACGTGCCGCCCGAAATTTCTAGAAAAACGGCAAGAATAAAAAACGCGGCTTTCCTTTGACAAGTACCGCTCGTTCCTTTGATGAAGCCGCTTTTGTCGCTAGCAGAGTGTTATTTCATTACGAAATAAATTTTTGTAGTTTAGTTACTTACTTATTGAAAATTTTTTCTTCGAGAGATCTACTCAAAAAGCACTCGCGATCGACCGTTTGAGCACTCCTGGTTTAGAGGAAGACAACTTGAATTTTTTATGGATGTTTCGTTTATTTTACACTGTTGAACTATGACATAGTATTCGTAATTTATGAAGAACTCACCCGTTTAGTGTCGGGGAAGAGGTGTACGTCCATATTCGATTTTGTTGATACAGAGAAATCGAATGAGATTTCTCATCACTTATAACGAAAACATTTCAGTCGATAATTTAACATCGCTGTTAATGGAAGAATTAATGAAAATTTGTTAATTACAATCATCAAGTCACAATCTTGATTATTTATTTATGCTCAACCTTATATATATATATATATATATATATATATATATATATATATATATATATATATATATATATATATATATATATATATATATATATATAGTGATTTTTCAACATTAAACTTTAGTTTTTAGGTAGTAACTTCATAACTCGATAATATATACGTATGTCTTACAAAGTAATCTTTCCAGTTTTGTCGCATTCGGGTTTGATTGTCAGACATAACCGGGAAGAGGTCTAATCCAAGTATGTTTCAAATTCGGGTAAAGGACAAATCCAGGTATATTCCAGAATCGGGTGTGTGTGTGTATCAAAATTGGGTATTTACACGTATAAATCACTGATTAAAATACCTAAAAATTTTTTAGAAGACGACCTTCCTGAGTTACTAAAAAATATACCCATTTCCGAACAAACCGATAAATTGTCAGCAAAATGAAACCCCTCCATACAACCTTACTAAATTTATAAACATTCGGAAATAGATAGATCATACTGATAAACAGAAAATTTATTGAACGAAATCAAGTCATATTTTCGAACACTACTACCTACCCGCATAAAAACCTCATACTTAGTTTTGTTCAATCACCCTTAGTTTTCATTAAACATCGACACACTCGATTACGCGAATTTTGCTTACCGACGTGTGCTTCCGAATAAATTAACGGAAAAATATTAAAATCAAAGCAGTTTTTTTTTAGATGAGTGTTATACATCATACTGAGATGCCGAAAGTGTGTGTAAACAATCCTGATAGCTTCTGTTATATTTGCGGTCAACTTACAGTTAAAAATCAACGTCGTAGTTCGACACCATTATATTAAAACCGTTATTTTAATTATTTTGGTTTTCCTGTACGAAATTAGGACAAAACCTGGACTCCTAGTGTTTGGTGTGCACAGTGTGTCACTTTATTAACATCATGGGTAAAAGGATCTCGTCATATGCCGTTCGCAGTTCCAATGATGTGTCCCGAATCGAAAGACCATGTATCAGATTGTTATTTCTGCCAAACTTCTATAAAAGGTATTAATCACAAATCTAGGCACTCTAAGAGCTATCCAAATCCACAATCTGCTCAAAGGCCTATCCCACACAGTGATGATTCACCTGTCCCTCAGCCTCCAGTAAACATGGATGACGTGACCGAAGAAAATGTATCCGAGAGTTCTGATTCCGATCCGACTTTTGAGCCCAGTACTTCAAACAGAGAACCTCATTTTATAACTCAAAACGATCTCAATGACTTGGTACGTGATTTGAATCTCAGTAAAATACAGGCAAAACTGTTGGCATTCCGACTTCATGACTGGAATTTACTGGAAAAAAATACCAGAATATCCGTATACAGAACTCGACATATGCACTTCTCAAGTTTTTTTTCTCGAGATGGCAATATAGTGTTTTGCAGTGACATTCCCTCAGTGATGATGGAGTTGACGTTGGAATATAAAAAATCTGACTCGTGGTTGCTTATAGATTCCTCAAAGGTTAGTTTGAAAGCTGTACTGTTACATAATGGTAATAAATACCCTTCCGTACCGGTCGCTCATGCTATTGAATTGAAAGAATCATATGAAAATATTAAGTCACTGCTAGAACATAATAAATATAACCAATATTCCAGGAAAATATGTGGAGATTTGAATGTAATTGCAATTTTGCTAGGTCTATAGCTTGGATATACGAAGTTTTGTTGTTTCCTCTGGGATAATCGAGACAAAAAAATCATTATGCCAAAAAGGAGTGGCCTAAGCTAGACGCTCTTATACCAGGTCAACGAAATGTTCTTCACACTCCTTTAATAAATCCTGAAGATGTATTGCTACCTCCATTGCATATCAAAATTGGGCGGGCACGACATTTTCAATAAAATACTAGATGCCAGTAAAATCAGCTAGCTACCGTGAATGAGGTTTGCAACAGACTGATCGAAATTTGAAACGAAATGAAGCAGAATGCTATAAGCTTATTGATTCTGACTATGAATTGTATATATCATACAGTTATTCTTTCCGGTACTAACAGGTTATTGGGAACTTTGATTCTTTCCAAACGTTTTACTGTATCATAATTAATTTTATTTCAATTTTCATAATAACCATTCTCAATTCTCAAGCATACCTTAGTGCTGGTAGATTACTGGAAGAATAATTCTACATACCTGAACAAATCTGAATCTGAATAAAATCGAATTTTTGATTTTGTGCGTTAATTTGTTGGTGCAGTGTATACAGGGTGTTACATAATAGTATGTCACAACTTGAGGGGGTTAATCTACGTTCAGTTTTAAGAAAAAAAGTTTATAAAAACATAGGTCCGCAAAAGCTTCGTTACGGAGCTACAGGGTGTTGAAATTTCCGGAAATAAATTCGTTTTTTCTTCAAAACTCCTGCAGTTTTTTAGATATTCAGCCCAAATTTGGAATGCAAGTTATTTTTTACAGCCTCCATCATTACACGTCCTAGATTTTAACTGAATTCACTAGGTGTTTTCGTTCCGAGGCCATGTATTCTTTTGCCCTTTCAAACTTTTTTGCAGTACGCCACTAATCAGCGTACAATCAAATTTGTCATCTTCCTTCAATTTAAAAACTTTTTAAACACTTTTTCGTATCTCCAACCGTTTTCGAGTGAAAAATTATTGCATCTGAATTATTTGAGTTGTATGTAATCCGCTTAATGAAAAAACAAATAGAAATACTCGATAGGTATGCCCAAAATTAGCTTTTATTTTGGTAACTCATCTTCTGAGACTCAACTTATACTCATTCAATATCAAAATTTAAAAAAAAGACAACTAAAAACTAAATAAATTGCTGGAAGTGTCCTCCACCTGCAAGAATACAGGCCTCTGTCCTTCTTCGCATATTATCACGCACTCTTTGAAATATTCCGGGGGTATTTCTTATCGTGTCAGAAGAGGCTATTATTCGATTTCTCAATTCTTCTACAGTGTTCAATGGAGTGGTATAAACTAAACTTTTGAGATATTCCCATAAGAAAAAGTCTAAAATATTTAAGTCTGGGGACCTAGGAGGACATGGTTCTGGCCCACCCCGACCTATCCATCGGTTGTTAAATGTATTATTCAAGGATTTCCTAGCTTCTCCACTGAAATGTGCTGGTGCCCCGTCATGCATGAACCACATTATGTTTCTCACCAAAAGTGACACATCCTCGAGCAATAAAGGTAACTCCTCCTCAAGAAATTGCCGATAATCGGGACCGTTTAGTATGTTAGGCAAAAAAATGGCCCAATCAAATAATTTCCAATTATTCCGACCCAGACATTTAGTGAGAATTGTTCATGATGATGAGATTCTTCAAATCAAATGTGGGTTTTCCTCAGCTCAATAATGATTATTGCTAACATTTGTGACAGCACCTTTCGAAAAGTTAACTTCGTCTGTGAACATTATTTCACTATCAAAATGAGCATTTTCTCTAATTTTATCTAAGAACCTTCGGCAGAAATTAATTCTGTCTTGAAGGAAAATCTCGAGGAAGTAGAAATTAGACGCGTTGAATATGAAGCGGGTACAATAAAAACTCGTGGAGAATCGTCCAAACTAGAACACGTGAAATATTCAACTGATTTCCAATTTTTCTTGTACTCACATGAGGATTCAAATAATACAATTCAAAACTGCTTCCTCAATATCTGGAATTCTCATAGTTTGAGTTGCACCTCTTAAATGATTATTGTAGTAAAAGTACCAATTTCCCTCAACCTTCTGTGGATATTTGAAAATAATCGCCTGTCTGGTGTTACTCTGTTTGGAAAGTGCACCTGATATAATCGCCTAGCTTCTGTTCTGTTTCCGTCAGCCAGACCGTACATGTAATGGATATCAGCCAATTCGGCGTTAGGAAAAGTAGCCATTTTTTCTTACAGCAATAACTTCAAAAGTCTTGAAACTAATCGTTAATTTGATAAACAATTCGAGCAGGCACTGGTTCACTTTAGCAACTGTCAAAATAAATAAATAAATGAAAAAAATTCAAAGCCTACTGGTAATTTTTTGGATTAGAAGTGCTTTCAATTCAGCGAATGCATACAATCGTTTAATAATTTTTTGCTCGAGAACGGTCGGAAATACGAAAAAATTACATATATCAGAAAAGTTTCTAAATTAATCGAAGATGACGAAAATTGATTGTACGCTTATCAGTGGCGTACTGCAAAAAAGTTTAAAAGAGCAAAATAAGACATGGCTCCAGAAAAGAAAACACTTTGTCGATTCTAGTTAAAATTTAGGACGTGTAATAATGAAGGCTGTGTGAATAGCTTGCATTCCAAATTTGGGCTGAATATCTATAATACTGCAGGAGTTTTGAAGAAAAACCAATTTTTTCCGGAAATTTCAAAACCCTGTAGCTCCGTAACGATGCTTTTGCGGACCTATGTTTATATGAACTTCTTTTCTTAAAATCGCACGTAGATTTACCCCCTCAAGTTGTGACATACTATTATGTAACACTCTGTATTGATTGAGAAACCTAAAATGAATCAATATTGTAAAGAACTTGCTTCATCTGATAAGAATATACTCCCTTTTTTCGGATAGGCTGTATATTTGACATTCGTAGCATTGAACTGTTACCATAGAATAAAATTCCCTTCTCGAAATATAAACTACGGATTAAATCTAGAGCACACGAATGTAGAAACTAGTACATTATTGCGGAAGTTTGATGAACTAAAGGTACTTGAATGTAAGCGGTGATTTCGAATTCAGAGAGTATTACTGAACTTTGAAAAATAAAGAGAACAGATTCAAAAATGAAAATAATGGGTTCTGGTAATCAGCAGGAAATGATTTCAGTTAGTTTTCGATATACATGAGTGATTTTTGAGATATTTTTCCTGTCATGCAGTTGATTCACAAACAAAATCTTCAACAATTGATTAATATCATAATGAATAATAACATAAAACAAGTTACTATCTTTTAACTATCACTAATTTATTGATGTAAAGAATGACAAAATTTTACATTGGTTGGACCAGTTTCGGACATACGTCCATTATCAACAACAAGCTAATGAAAACTGATTACCCATGTACAATACAGGAATTACCATCAATAAAATGCTAGTAGAGGTCACAGTAACTTGAATAATGATGATTGGTAGGTAATTAAGTCTACCTGGTCGTTAAGGAGCTTAACCCTTTCTACCCTAGATGCTTTGAAAATTTCCATCGATTCAAAGAAATTGAGAGAATTGAATTGCACTTAGAACATGTTAATTGGTATACTCCTGATTTTTCGAATTTACCGGTTTTATCTTTTGAGTTGAAAAGCAGGCCTGACAATTTGCTAACTGTTTTGAATGCAATATGAACTTTTTTTACTATCAGACAAAACTCTAGCAACCTGTTCTGACGTCTTCCCAAAATATGTTAGAGACATAAATTTTTCGGGCTTTTCTCTCTTGGATTGGGGATATATCATGTTGAATGTGTTATTGCGTATTTTTCGATTAATTAAACTCTCTATTGTTTTTATATCGAAGCCGTTGTTCTCTGCTATTAACATAATGGTGTTAAATTCTGATTTTTGGATGTCCGATAAAGGCAAAGAAATCGCTCTGTGAATCATGGATTTGAAGGCTGCTATTTTTTGAAAATACAGGTGAAATGAATCTATGGGTATGTCATTATCCGTATACGATGATTTTCTGAAGATGTTAATTGATAGACGGTTATTATTCTCCCGGGTAATTGTTAGATCTAAGAAATTGATTTTACTACCGACTTCTGTTTCTACTTTGAACTTAATTTTAGGATGAATGTTATTAATGAAATTCAGGAAGATTTCTAGTTGTCTATTCGTTCCAATGAAACAGGCTAAAATGTCATATCGGTACCAGAAGAGAATATGCCTTTTCGTCAAAGGTGACGTCATAATTTTAGTGTTTTCCAAATTAGACATGAAAATTTCAGAAAGAAGAGGACTAAGGGGTGAACCCATAGCTGAACCATTATTTTGTGAATATATCTTATTATTGAACTGAAAAATTTTGGGTCAAGCATAAATCAAACAGAAAAATTAACTCATCTTCACACCACGTTGAGATTTCTTGCCTCTAGAATACTTAATATTAAGGGGACACATCCTATTGCAGGTATATTATCTACATCTAATGATATTAATTTTGCGGTTGGTGGCATGAGGAAATTATTTATTTTATTCGATAATTCTAATGTATTTTTTATACTATATTGAATGAAAATCTGAAATTGATTTGAATTTGGTATTGAGTTGCTTAGCAAGTATTTGTGTTGGACTATTCGTATATGACACCACTGGACGAATGGGGTTATTTTCTTTATGTGTTTTAATGAGACCATATAATCTAGGAATTCTAGGATTCATTTTAATCCATCTGTTTCTCTCGAAGCTACTGAAAAAGTGATTGCATATCATTAGCGGCTGCTCTAAGTTGTTTCTGTATAAGTGGTGCTCTTTCAAGGCTAGATGCAAAGAACATTTCCGGTCATTCCTACATCAGAAATATGATTCAGCTTTAGCTGCACATTGTCTGAATGTCATCCTTTTCCATAACTTCAGCAGCTAAAAATTCTTCATTCCTGTGATAAATCTGATAAACTCAATTTGTTTGAATCGATGGAAATTTTCAAGGCATCTAGGGTAGAAAGGGTTAAGCTCCTTAACGACCAGGTAGACTTAATTACCTACCAATCACCATTATTCAAGTTACTGTGACCTCTACTAGCATTTTATTGATGGTAATTCCTGTATTGTACATGAGTATTCAATTTTCATTAGCTTGTTGTTGATAATGGACGTATGTCCGAAACCGGTCCAACCAATGTGAAATTTTGTCATTCGTTACATCAATAAATTAGTGATAGTTAAAACATAGTAACTTGTTTTATTTTATTATTCATTATGAATATCAACTATCACGTAGTTCAGGCTTCATCGATCAATTATTTGATAAATATCATACTTCGTTAGGCATAATTTGGAATATTATCTCATGGATGAGGAGTTATTACTCGATCACAATTATATCATTGTGTCCTCTTTGTAACTACAAATTGAAGTTTCAGGAGTTTTTCCTTGACTTGTACTTCTAGAAATTTCTTTTGCAGAATTTCATGATTTTTGAACAAGAAGAATAATTAATTTGTTTCAACTGGATACTCCTACGTATTCCTACGAAAATGCTAATAAGTTCATTATGGCATTTTGTTGTGACGTAACTACAAATCAATAGTTTTCGTATTTTTCTTCTACTTTATATATTAGTGTACAATTTTTTGAATAAATATTATTATTACTACTTGGGATACAAGACATTTCTTCTTGCAAAATTTCAGGTTTCTAGGTATATACCGGGAGATATTCTAAGCTTTTTATCGGCCATATTTTCGTGTTGAGCTGAATGCAAAGTTTGTTTTTTCTACAGCTCCCAGTGATTATAGTCTTTGATGCCAATCTTAACTTGTAACTTTTACCCATCCCTGGGAAAAAGGCCCAGGAATAAATTGATTATCAGGATTTTTTTTCGCGATGTAAGTACTAATTAACAATGGCTGAAAAGTCGTAACCTAAAACATGGATGGCACTACTAGTATTTAATCCATATGATTTTTCGTTACTACTAAGCTTCAAAACATATGTGCATATATTTCCCAGCTGTCGAGTAGTTGGTTCGTAAGTTCGAGCTTTTCGAAGGAAGCAGCTTCTGTTATTTCAAAAAGATGAAAAAAAAATTTTGGTGTGATAATAAAACATTGGTTTAAAAAAATACTGTTGATGTCAAGACTTAGGTTGACAAACATTACTCGGACTCTGCACTAGAAAAATCAACCATTGCCATGTGGTTAAGTTAAAACGAGGCGAAATAAACGTTGGATATTATGCACGCAGCAGACGACCGAAAGAGACTGTTAGAGACAAAAACAACAAGAAAGTCCACAAAATAATTTCGCATTTCGTGAAGTGAAGTTGATTGAGTAAGCTGAAATTGTAAATTTATCAAAGTGAATGAATCAAATCATTTTTGTTTCATTTGCCGAGAGTAAACAGGGATATCCACCAGGACCGTCGTTTAAAAACTTTTTGAGTTCCAATTACAATATCAAGCTGAAATTTTATACGCGGCCATTACTAGTGATTTCCAATTGAAGTGAAATATTTTCGAAGTGATACCATTTCCGGTTATACCGGAAGTGGGTCATCACTTTGTTATTTCAAATGGCAATCTACCTTTTTTATTATACATCTAGAACCGACATTTGAGCAAGGCATAAAATAGTTGTTGGCACTTATCTGTCAAAACTTTTGACAGATTTTATTATTTTTGTTATTAACTCGATTTTTGAGGAACATTTAAAAAAATTGTAGCTCGTAGATCGTTTGCACTAGAAACAACTTTCTCTTGGGTGGATAGAAAAAGGATCAAGGAATTTTTTAAGCAGTCTACACATGACTAATGTTTATTCCGTGGTTTTGTATGATTTTTTCAATTTGGCCTTTTTCAAACAGCAATAACTCAATTTTTTCAAATTACACGTGCCAATTTTTATATCGCCATCAGGTGAAGCGTCAAATTTCAGATAGAATTGTATCAGCATGTACTATACCCATCACTTATAGTTCCGAAATAATTTGGGAATATATTGAATTTTGATGATTTTCCAAGAACTAACAGAGAATGCTCTGAAATATTTGAATCAAGTAGCTGAACTGGCTACGCTCACCTGACAGGTGCCTAAAATTAATGTACTTGTCACTTCGTTCAATCGAATTTGATATTTCAACAAGAATTGTTGGTAATTTGCAGTGAAAATTTTTGGAAAACACAGGTTGATAATAAAATGGCTGATTATTCAAACGAAGATATGTTTAATCTCTTTTTAATTCATGGCGAATGTCAAAAAGTGGTGGATAGAACTTGCAGGCAATTCAATAACCAATTTCCAAATTTGGCGCCTATGAGTAAAACAAAATTTCGAAGGATTAGAAGCAATTTTCTGCAATTTGGAGGAACAAAATACATAGAAACTAAAAGAAAACCAATTCCCGAGGACGACGACAATCAAATTAATACGCTAGCGTATTTTCGTGCCAATCCTCATGCGTCCTTTAAGTCAGCATCAATGGATATTGGATTGAGTTATACTTCCATTCAAAGGATCCTTAAGAAACATAACATGCACCCGTATTCTTTTATCAGACTACCAAAATTGAAACCAACTGACCTTCCCAAGTGGCTGAATTTCTGTGAAAATTTATTAATTCAGCTTCAAGAAGATGAGACAATTCTGCAAAAAATTATATGGTCTGATGAAGCCAAGTTCAATGAAAGTGGAATAACCAACAGGAGAAATCGACATTTTTGGGCCACAGAAAATCCACATTTCATTGAGGTTATTGATTTCCAAAATGAATTCAGCGTGAACGTTTTTGCAATTTTAATGAATGATTTGTTTGCTCATCACATTTATGAGGAAAATCTTAATGGACAAAGATACCTGAAATTTTGAGAGGAACATTAGCAAATTTTTTAGATGGATTACCCCTTAACATTCTGAGGGATTGCTATTACCAAATGGACGGTGCACCAGCACATAAAACACGAGCTGTAGATCGGCAGCTAACAGAAATGTTCGAGGATAGATTGTGGGGTAATCAAGGACCAAATTTATGGCCTCCGCGTTCTCCGGACCTGACGCCCTTGATTTTCATTTATGGGGCAAAATCAAGAGTTAACTGTATCTTATTCCTGTAAGAAGTAAGGAAGAGTTACTAGAGCGCATTCATAATGCTTTTCGTAATATTGATCTTGAGGAAACTAGCAGGGCAACTCATCATGTTCGTATACGAGCTGTCAAGTGTATCGAGCAAAATGGGGCCCATATTGAATATTTATTCAGATCGTAAATTAGTTTTCTCCTATGATGTTTGCTATCAGTTATTCGTATTGATGTAATTATCTTCGATGATTGGTTTTTGCTTAGTTCCTACAATTTTTATTCATCCGAATTGTAGAAAATTGCTTCTAATGCTTCGAAATTTTATTTTACTCATAGACGGTAAATTTGGAAATTGGTTATTGAATTGCCTGCAATTTCTACCCACTACTTCTTGACATTCTAAAATGAATAAAAAAAAGATTAAATATATTTACGTTTGAATAACCAGTGGTTCTATTCCAAATGTGTTGTATTTTTTGGATATTTTCAATCTGAAATAACGACAATTCTTGTTGAAATATAAAATTCGAATGAACGAAGTGACAAGTACATTAATTTTAGGCACCTGTCAGGTGAACGTAGCCAGTTAAGCTACTTGATTCAAATATTTCAAATCTGAATAAACTATATTATTATTATTTATTATCGTGGACTTATGCACTATCTCAGCTAGTAGCTGGATATAATTTACCTTTCCCAGATTTAGCAATCAAAGGGAATAGGCTCGATTATAATATACTCGACATAAATTTCCTAACTATCCTACATGTGTTAAGAATTACAGCTTTTTGCATTTCTATATAGGTATTCTTATGCAACTCTAATTTCTTAAGGCTATCATTCAAAGTTTTGGGTATCAAACCAGTCGAGGATATGATGACAGGAACAATATCTATTTTATCGAGGTGCCACATCTGCTTGATCTCAATAGCAAGGTCTGTGTATTTGGACTTTTTCTCCTGGAACTTGTTCAGCACGTTGTTATTATTCGGTATGGCGAAATCCTCCAGCATTGCTGTTCTGGCTCTCTTATCATACACCACTATGTCCGGCCTATTATTCGTCACCATTCTGTCAGTGATAACAGGCCTATCGTAGTATAATCTGAGAGAGTCATTTTCCAATACGGGCGCCGGCTGATACTTGTAATATGGCTGGAAGGTGTTCAGAAGTCCGTACTTGTGTGCGAGTTTCTGGTGGATTATGTTGCACACTTGATTATGCCAGTGAAGATACTCCGTGTTGGCCAGTTGTTCGCATCCGGACGTAATATGCTGTATAGTCTCCGATCTTATATGGCATTTTCTGCACTTATCTGTTTGTAATGTTCCGTCCTTCATTATAAATTTTTTGTAATTGTTTGTAGCGATCACTTGGTCTTGGATGGCCATAAGGAATCCCTCTGTTTCTGCGAATAATTCTCCTTTCATCAACCATTTGTTGGAGGCTTCTTTGTCGATGTGTGGTTGATTAATCTCATGGTGATGTCGTCCATGCAATTCCTTTCTTGACCATTGCTCTTGTTTTTCAGTATCTGATAGGAACGGTAGATTCAGCAGGTCATCTCTGGTAGCAAGATTCAGAGGTGTATACCCCTTATCAGCCAACGATACTACTCTATGGAGGTCAGAAGTGAGAGCTTTTGCAGAGAAGAATTCTCTGAGATTTCTTATCTGTTCGGTGTGTCAATTGACAACATCTATTAATCCGCGTCCTCCTTCTTTCCGCTTCAAAGTTGTTCGTATCACAGACGATTTTGGATGATGATTGTTGTACGTTGTCAGCATCGTTCAAGTCTGCCTTTGAATATCATCCAGCTCCGTCTTAGTCCATCTGATTATTCCAAATGAGTAAAGCAACACTGGAATGGCGTAGGTGTTAATTGCCTTGACTAGATTCCCCGAGTTCAACATCGATTTCAGCACAGACTTCAGACGCTGACTGTATTCTGAACGAATCCTCTCCTTTGATTGTTTTTGGTCTAACAATCTGGCTTGTTGGTATCCCAGATATTTGTATGTTTCGCCATCTCCCATGCACTGTATAATATCACCGTTTGGAAGTTGTGTTTCACCATCTATGACTTTCCCTCTTTGAATGTTCAAGGTCTTACATTTTTCAATCCCGAATTTCATATGAACATCTGCCGAGAACTCACTGACAGTTTTCAGCAAATCATCCAATTGCTTCTTGTTCGAAGCATATAATTTGATGTCATCCATATACAGCAGGTAGGAGATTGTATGATAATTCCTTTCTGCTTTTATCCTAAATCCGTATCCAGTTCTATTGAGCATTGAGGACAATGGGTTCATTGCTAAACACAACCATAGTGCACTCAAAGAGTCTCCTTGAAAAATTCCACGACGTATGGGTATCTCGTCGGTTTTGATGGATTTATTGTTCATGTTGACCTGCAGAGACGTGCGCCAGTGTGTCATTGTTGTCTTTAAGAACTCTACCAGGGCTGGATGAATTTTGTATATCTGCAATACTTCAACAAGCCAAGAATGGGCGGTACTATCGAATGCCTTCAAAATAATCGAGAAAAGCTGAATGAACATTACGATGCCCTACGTGTGCCTGTTTCATTATCACAGAATAGATGATGAGTTGTTCCTTGCACCCGTGGTGTTTCTTTCTGCATCCTTTCTGCTCCTCTGCTAATATATTGTTGTCGTCAAGGTGTTGGTATATTCGATTGGATATGCATGAGGTGAGTATTTTGTAGAGTGTTGGCAGGCAAGTGATTGGCCTATATTGAGACGGATCCTGTGTTCTATCGCTCTTAGGTAGCATATATGTTAAGCCTTGCGTTAGGAAAGTGGGTGTTTTCTTGGGATGTTGAAGAACATACGTGAGCTGTTTCGCTAGGGCTCCATGGAGCTTATCAAACTTCTTGTACCAGTAGTTGTGGATATTATCTGTACCTGTGGCCTTCCAATTGTTGGTCGCTCTAATTGCTGTTGTGATTTCTTCCTCCGTTATTCCATCGAAGTCCATATGTCTGATATCGAGGCGTTCTTTTTCATTCGTGATCCATTCCGCATCTCTATTGTGTTCTTTGGGGTTCGACCATAGTGATGACCAATAATCGGTCAAGCACTGTGCGTCAGGTACTTCTCTGTTATTGTTGGTCGCAGTTTTGTTATTTCCCTTATGAAAATTGGCAGCGTTTTGGAGGAACCTTTGGTTTTGGTGTTTCCTCTCACTACACTTGACGTTTCTTGAAAGCCTCTTTGCTTTTGCTTGGAGTTTCTGTTTCAAAGTGTCCATATACACGTCGATGTGTTGTTTGTGATCAGGGTGTTTTGTGTTCGTACCAATTTTCCTATAAATTTTGCGTATATGTGATTTCAAGCGCCTTGAGGGTTTTCTGTTTCTCAGGAATTCTGTGAGGCGACCGATTTCTGCCCTAATATTATCAATATTCTTCTCCAGTCGTTTTTGCCATGGTGGTTTTCTGACGCTTTTTGGCTCAGCTTGAATCAGAGTTGTGGAGATTTGTTGTTTGTGAAGTCGAAGAACCGCTACTGCTCCACAGTAAATCAAAGTGTGAATCTTCTCCAAGGTGTTCTGGTCGGTATATTCTTCAAACATTGAGTTTACGCTTGCTAAGATGATATTGGTGTTCTTGTTCGTGTTATTATTATTATTATTATTATTATTTCAAAGCATTCTCTGTTAGTTCTTGCAAAATCATCAAAATTCAATATATTCCCAAATTATTTCGGAACTACAAGAGATGGGTATAGTAGATGCTTATATAATTCCATCTGAAATTTGACGATTCATCTGATGGCGATATAAAAATTGGCACGTGCAATTTGAAAGAATTGAGTTATTGCTGTTTGAAAAAGGCCAAATTGAAAAAAAAAATACAAAACAACGCAATAAACATTTGACATGTGTAGATTGCTTGAAAAATTCCTTGATCCTTCTTCTATTCACACAAGCAAAAATTGTGTCTGTAGTGCAAAAGATCTACGAGCTACAATTTTTTTAAATAATCCTCAAAAATCGAGTTTATAACAAAAATAATCAAATCTGTCAAAAGTTTTGACAAATAAGTGTCAACAACTTGGGTATTTTATGCCTTGCTCAAATATCGGTTTTAGATGTATAATAAAAAAGTTAGATTGTGAACAAGCTCCCAACGAGGTATTGCACAACCCGTTTGTCATTTAGGAATAGGGTTGGTAGTTGAAAGGGGTAAGGGAATGAGGCGCAAACGTTCAACCCATTAACGCCCGAAATGAAACATATTTAAAATGATTCAGCCTTAATTATATACTTAAAAATTCAAAATAAGAAAGGACAGATAAAAAAAATAAAAAAAAAGTTTTTCTTTTGTAAAGTTATAGGGATGTACCCAAGCGTGTACAATGGGCAGATCTAGTGTGAAATATACCGAAACATGGTTTCTCTACATAGAGTGTGTTTGAGCACTTTTGAAAACTCCAACGTACTCTGTTATAGCAAATAACACATCTTAATGAATTTGTAATCATTTGAGGTGTATAGCCATTATTTTGACGATCTGCATCCACTGCCACACTCGATGAACCACGGTTTTTTGAGGGTTCTGATCATAGCAAATAAGCCCGATGTTTCCTCTAAATGACAACTGATCCAGAAATGCAGAACTTTCTTTCTTCTTAACAATGACATGCAAACGCCATGCATTTGAAATTGCCGTATCCATAAGATAGATAAAAATTACCAACCACCATTTTTTACTTTTCATTGCCACACGATATAGACCATCATTCTGAAATGCTTGCGGTATATTGAAATCCACTTTCTCTTTTCTTACTGAACACCAACGTTTAGCTTTAGCAAATGGTTCTACTCTATCAAACTTAGTGCCAATAGTGCAAACATTGTTGTCCTTCCATCGCACAAAAAGTACTTCATTGTTTTTATCGAAGCGATTCATTTCCTTCAGTGTATCTAGTGGGCATTTTTTTGTCCTATTTTCTGTAAGCGTCCCCGATGCTCTATAGCCAGCCATTCGTAAGTTTTTCAACAAATTATAGCTTGTGAAAAATTTATTGAAGTAAACGATATGTTTTTTGGATTTGTGGGCAATTTTTGCAAAAGAGACTTTACCATCCTAGATCCCAAGGGGTCAGTAGATGCTTCGGTTGACTTTCCACAATATATATCATATGCGTAGCAATAACCATCAGAGCTAGTCACTGGTTCTCCCATAATGAACTGTTTGGCTGAATGATGGGCATAGTATTTGATCATAGATTCGTAAATAGACAAATTCTCATGGAATACTCCCCAGGAGTCCTTCTGTAAAATATCAAACAAGGTCCTTACCTTATACATCCTGTCATTAGATGGAGCTATCAATGTATTGTCAATGAATGTATATTTTGTTTTATCTACATGTAGCGGTTTCACGACATACAGTCTGTGTGGCACGCTTAGTTCTTCGTCCAAAGACCAATATGCACGTTCTGTAGGCAATTGGTGATAGCCTGATATCAGAAGTATCCCTAAAAATCCTCTCAAACTTTCTATGTTAAATTGAAAGGCATGCCTATTGTTTTCTCCCGCATACCAAAGACTTTGTTCCACTATCAAATTACACATTTGTTGGTCAAGAAGCTTCTCGAAGAGTATTACTGGACTCCAGTCTTTCATATCATTACACAGATTGTTCAATCGTTCCTCAATAGCGTTATTCACCTCATGCGGAGTAGAGTAAATTGGTTAGGTTTTCCGCCAAAAAGGATTACCTGAGCAGCCTCAGACAAACGAGGGGGTTTTGATGTTGAGGTATAAATCGAAAGCAACTCATCGTCACTGCTATCATCCGAGGATAGTCTTCTACGTCGTACTCTTCTACATTTCTTGGAACATCTCTTGGCAATGCCTGTGCCACAAGATCCTCTTCTGGACCCTCCTCTTCGTCAGTTATCGCACCAAGGTCATGCGCAACAATCAGAAAGTCGTATGCATTATCGTCTTCTTCAGCAATTATGGAATTAACTGCCTCTTCTAATTGAAAATAATGGTTTTGTAGCAAAAAGCTTCGTCTGTGAGCCATTTTCTTATTTCTAAAAAAATATATAAAATTAGATACATCTGCCCATTGTACCTGGTCAGGTACCGTAGCAAAATACGGTATTTTTTACGAATCAAAATACTTAGTTTCAGTTTTTAACTATTTATAATAATGATATAGTATTTAAACTATTGTTTCAGAAACGGTTTGCAATAAATTATGTTTGATAACTAAAATTAACAAAATTTTGTCTTACCGTGCACACTCCCAGTTGAACACTAAAGAAAACTACCCTCATCAATTAAAAAGTATCAGCTTCATCAATTCCATATAGATTCATTACATGTACTTCTATCTATACTGTAAAAATAACTTTTCACAGATTTGTTAGCTAACACAAAAGATATCGTGATTATTCTTGGTGTATCCGCATGTGTACGGTGGGCGGCAATGGGTTAAATGAGAGAAAAATTTTTGTGATCCAACAGGGATCGATTCCGTTCAAGTGTGTTTTTCAAATAGAGGTCTCCAAACAATTCTCTATTTTAATTCGTCACATTGTAGAAAGTGAATAATTAGGAGATCGTAAGGAGAATAGAATCAATTTTTCGAAAAAGATTTCATATAACGCCTGTTTCCTATAAAGAAATTTGGGATGAAAGCTGCCACGGGTGAATGGGGGAGAACGAAACATGTAACAACAAATGTGCCCCGCCAATCAAATATGGACCTGGTACAGGTAATTCACAGAAAAATCAAACCAGCCGAGTTATTCAGGTTCGTTTTCATTGGAACACACTGTGTACTTACACGTGGTCCTAACAAAACAGCCATTCAGTCAGGCAGCCAGATATACTTAAACAGTAATCCTGCATCAGGGCGTTCTGAATAGTCTCCAAACTAACAAACATACAAGACATTATTTCTGAGTATTTTTTTAATTTCAACATAGTCTTTTTGTATATTCTACAAACTTTTCTCAGCGATGTTCCCATCTTTGTAACCCTTCCAAATAGTACTCGCCATTTTTCTCTGAAGAATAGTGGTTCACAAAGGTGATTGCTCCTTCATTTTTCTGCATGTTCTGCTTTTAGTTTGTCAAGTAATGATGCATAGTATGCTCCTGTAATGATATTTTTTTATGAGGATAATCGATCGAAATAACTACCCATGAATATCCAGAAACACATTCGCCATCACTTTCCCGCCCGGAAAAACAGTTTTTGTTTTTTTGTAACTGGTTCCACCTTTGCGGTCCATTGTTTGGACTGTATTTTATTTCTGGCGTATACTGGTGTATCCAAGTGTCATCTACAGTAATTAATCGGCGCCAAAACTCGGATTTCAGAGAGTTGAATGTTCATTCATGTTTTAGTCTAACGTGAGCAAACGCGGCTCCCAACGCGCAGGCAGCTTTCTAATGTGTGGACGTTAATTTAATATGAAACAAACAAAATCCTGCGACATGTTCATAACCTCTACTATCTCCCTCACTTTAATTCGGCGGTCGTCCAGCACCATTTGGTGAACTTTAGCGATGTAATCGTCGATAGTTGCAAATTTTGGACGTCCCGAAAGTTCATCATCTCCCAAGCTCTTACGGCCACGTTTGAATTCTGTTGCCCATAATTTCAGTGGGGTAAATGATGGTGTAGAGTCTACATCATCAGAATTCCACCCATCTTTAATTTGCATTGGCATATTGCCTTTCAAAACCAAATATTTAATAACAGCTCGATACTCGATTTTATCCATTTCCACAAAATCTCTCACATCAACTCATCTAAATCACTGTTCTATAACAACTGCGCTTTCCAAAATGGCTAAAACTTTGGTGAGCCACTATCAACAGATAAACAATTGAAATTCACAAGTTTTTATTTTAGAGTGCTGTCATCCTAAAGTGAAAGTCGGATAATTTTCAGACGATCCTCGTAATTGTTTGGTTTCCTCTTTAGGGCATGCAACTTTTGTTTAATCTATCATTCTTTTACAGGTAATAATTTCTTGTTGGAATTTTTTAGGGAATTTCCAAAAATAAATGTTCTCTATATGCCATCCTATATTTATAATTCGTCTACCAGTGAATTGATATTGTTGAGAAAGAGGGTCCAGTCCTACGCTTTCGTTCACACGCTCATGACTTCCTTCCTGAAATTAAACTTGGACCATGTTTCATAATATTCCAAGCAAGACCCCTATCTGCTAACAACTATTCTGAGTTGCCTACGCACTACGCACTAAATTGCGTAAGGAAAATTTGAGAACTCATTTCAACGCGGAACTTCCTCCGTAATCATATACTTATTTCGCTCCATTTTAAGACTGCTCAATTTATAATGCACTGTGATCGTAACCAAAAACTGGAACACGACATTGATAATGATTTAATTCCGAAAAATGGGTCACTATTTTTCATTTGTGGGGCACCTCCATTATACAACTGTCGGATAAAATATATTTCAAATCATTTGAAGGCCAAAACTGATAATAATATTGTTAACGTATAGTACGTACTTCAGTAAGTCAGGGTTAATTAGATAAAGAATTCAGGGCACGATATGATGATAGACAATGTGGAACTGGAGCAAAATCTTACTATAGATATCCCATTCCAATTTGACTGTCATTATTTTGGTTTAAAAAAAAGAGAATTAGAAGAGATTTTGATAGAAAGATTTAAATATTTGATAATATTAAAATTGTTAAGCTATGTCAGAAGCATATCACTGAATAAGTTCACAGAATGACTTCTAGAAAGCCCAACTAAGGGAAAACTCCCCGACACTCACAAAGAAATCTAGATGGTACATATACAGGCTATCCTTAATTCGATGGTTTTGTGGGACAGTTATGTGAAACATTGCAGATAGAAAAAATGACCCCTCTTCTCGATCGCGATTTTCGAGATATCTTTATTGGTAAAAATCAATTTCAGTTATAAGTACTAATTAAGTTACGTAAAAAATTTGTCACGTTCTTAAGGAACTTTTTGAACGTTTTTGAAGCTATTGGATAAACTTGTGTGATTCTTAATACAAACCATACGCGAAATCGATCGTGTTGAGTACAGTTTTTTTTTCCTTCTCGAAAATATATAATTTAATAATAACATTATTATGACGTATTATTACTTGCAAGTCAACTATGCAAAAACATACAGGGTGTTCCATTTAAAAATTTTCATTAAAGGTCATTCTCGGCGACACCGGAAGTGGAAAAAAATTGTTTCAGAAGTCAAAAGGTGGCCTGTCATAAGTTTGATCGAATCACAAAATTTCAATAAATTACCTGCAGAAATATAGAAATAAGAGGCGTGTACCATAATCCTTTGTCACCCGGTTGTAGTGGAAAGAGAAAAAATAACCTTCATATTTTATTCAAATTTATCTATAGTTTACATTTAGAAAAAAACGAGTTTATATTATAATTCGAAAACCATTCAACAAAATGGTGAATAAGTTCTTGCATTCTACTCAAAAAGTGTCCGTAGAATGTTAAAATAGATTTCACCTAACTCGAAACAAAAGTAAATAACTGCGATCTCTTTTCACCAATTGATTTTCCTCAAAAATCGAGAACGGAGATATGAGGGGAAAACATTTGTCTCTATTTGCAGTATGTCACATAGCTGCCATACCTAGACATCGGAAATCTAACCTAACCTAACCTAACCCTGTACACGTCATATAGGCCATCCGCCGTGGGATACCCTATATAGTAGCAGTAAAATTGTTGAAATCACTTACTTCTCATCATTAACTTTATGTTTATTATCGTTACTTTAACACTTATGATATGTATAATAGAATTGAACATTAATATCCATTCCAGATAAGAACGCTCGGGACAGAAAAGATTCAAAACTCTTTAATTTTCATTGTTTTGAGAAGAAGAGAATAACAATGTCCAAACTGTATAATTCCACCGCATAAACCCAAACAAAACGTTAGTATGATATTCGATACACTGTTTGGTCATAATGAGGAGGTGTGTCTTCATATAAATACCGTAAAGTTAATCGTTTCAATATAGTACGGTTATTCTCATAAAGCCCAAGTAAGCATCTTATGAACTATGTATCACCTGTTCCTTTCACTTTCGTTCAGAATATTTTGTTGAACCGTTAAATTGTAAATTGTGCTATGAATAACATCAGCATGGATTGTGTGGGAAAATTTAATATTCTATCCAGATACACTTGAGCTTTTATAGCGACAGCGTTACATAAACGAAGAGTTTATTGTACGTTCCAAGCCGATGAAATATACGAATTTCTCAGATCCATTCTATCAGCAAACAACGACACAGCTGTATCAATAAAGAAAATCAACGACTGAATAATTTAAATGAAAACAAAAATTAACGTTGTATTTTCATATTGTACGATCACAATAAAACATCGTATTTTACAGATAAAGAAATACAATTTAGAATAAAAACAAACATTTCATTTACAATTCGAAACCTTTAGAGGAGGTGCATTCCTAGTTTTCAAAATATTTTAATCCATACATTCATTAGTATGAATATGTCGAAGGTGGAAAAACCCCGAATGTTTTTTTAGAGTTCACAATATCGCGAATCTACTGTACTGTATTTAATTGATTCTGAACAAGTTACTCGAAATATTCACAAAATGAAAATATTACAAATTATCACGTTTTGTTCAGTCCCAATTAGTCTAGTTCACAAGTTCAAATCGGTGTTATCTTGAAAGTCCCAAAAAATATGAGCGATAACTTGAATTGAGAATGACGTCTACATGCATTAGAATGTATACATATATCTAAAGAATTGCTTATCATATGTAGGCCTACCGTCCTCTTAAAAGAACCGAGGCAGTTTACTTAGTTCGTTTCGAAAAAACTACTAAGTTAAGACGTGTAACAGACAGAAGTCAGTGCTTCTCGACTAGAAACAATATGGTTGGACTCCGCATAGAAACAAGCGCCACCAGCCACATGGTAGCAAACTAAATCGGCGGACAAGATTTGAATTTGAAATTTTCACTGTCAAATCAAGACAATTAGACCAAGTGTAATAATCACTTCAATTAGTGAACATTTCAACAATGCACAAGTTGGATGAATAAACATGTAAAATCAAATTAACAATTTTTCTTGCAGAAATACGAAGAATTGATATGTACAATGAACAATATTTTCTTGTAAATTATAGATAAATTCTAGATAACACAAATAGAAAATAAAACTCACAAGTATCACAGATCAATAAAATAAAAAGGAACTTCCTGCATTGTGAATTTCTCCTCTAACTAATGTGCTCTTACCAGGAACCTCATCTCAGTACTAAGTGACACCAATTATTCAGATTTTCACAGTCATCTTTTTTACAGTTTTCGTTGATTATGGGTTATGTTAAGCCACTTATAGATATTTTGAGAGCTCCAGTAAACTGGTGGCAAGGAGGATTAGTGTTACCAACATAATGCTGTCTTATGAGGCAGAATAAATTTTTCAATGTATACTGATTGAAGGAGAGAGTGACAAACACTTAAATTCTACTTTTTCTAAAAGACTCCAGAGATAGGCGTCTCCTAACACTCTATGTGTGTGTATTCTATGAACCTACAGTTTATAGTGGACTCGAAGCCACCCACCTAAACCGTACAATGATAACTGCCATCTCACCGGATTGCAAATTATCTGGGAATCAATGGTTATAGACTCAACCGTTCTCAGTGATGTATCCAAGCTCAATTTAATTTCTTTATCAAATTTTATTATGCGTATACATGGAACAAACACATCAACATTCATTCTACATCCATATCTTACCTAAGATAACCCTTAATGAATTGATATCAATTTGTGACATTTCTTTTCTCAATAAATTTCCAGTCACGAAGTTCTCTCAACAACTTTGACCAAAAATCTATATGTGGTGAATCTTTTCTCAAAACACTCGTCAGGGATTTACTGAAAAGATGTACCAATTGAAAGAGTCAAATAAAGAGTCAACTGTGTGAACAAATTCAGCTGTTTGGACAGATTCAAAATCTTCCAGACTACAGAAACTAATCCAAAGCCTACATGGTCAATATGTTATATTTTTGACTTGCTAGATGGTTGAAGAAATGAAATCATGAAATTGAAAAACTATTTTTTGTGAATGAACCGCTCATCATATCAAAATTTCTCGAGAGACAAAAAAGTTTGATAATTAGTCTAGCTACTCAATGTCTGAAACAGTTTTGCTCAAACGCAGGCGGTTGGAAAATCATGGTTGATTAAAAATACGTTCGAGTTTCTAGGGATACTTGTGAAACGTCAAGCTCATTGATTGGATCACTAAAAAACGTGAATAACGCACCCGATTACGCATACCTTTTTCAGTTATGTATCCAAGCTTAATTTAATTTCTTTATCAAATTTTATTATGTGTATACATGGAACACACACATCAAAATTCATACTACATCCATATCTTACCTAAGATAACCCTTAATGAATTGATATCAATTTGTGACATTTCTTTTCTCAATAAGTTTCCTGTCACGAAGTTCTCCCAACAACTTTGACCAAAAATCTATATGTGGTAAATCTTTTTTCAAAACACTCGTCAGGGATTTACTGAAAAGCTGTACCCATTGAAAGAGTCAAATCAAGAATCAACTGTGTGAAGAAATTCAGCTGTTTGGACAGATTCAAAATCTGCCCGACTACAGAAACTAATGCAAAGCCAACATGGTCAATATGTAATATTTTTAACTTGCTAGGTGGTTGAAGAAATAAAATCATGAAATTGAAAAACTGTTTTTTGTGATTGAACCGCTCATCATATCAAAATTTCTCGAGAGACAAAAAAGTTTGATAATTAGTCTAGCTACTCAATGTCTGAAACAGTTTTGCTCAAACGCAGGCGGTTGGAAAATCATGGTTGATTAAAAATACGTTCGAGTTTCTAGGGATACTTGTGAAACGTCAAGCTCATTGATTGGATCACTAAAAAACGTGAATAACGCACCCGATTACGCATACCTTTTTCAGTTATGTATCCAAGCTTAATTTAATTTCTTTATCAAATTTTATTATGTGTATACATGGAACACACACATCAAAATTCATACTACATCCATATCTTACCTAAGATAACCCTTAATGAATTGATATCAATTTGTGACATTTCTTTTCTCAATAAGTTTCCAGTCACGAAGTTCTCCCAACAACTTTGACCAAAAATCTATATGTGGTAAATCTTTTTTCAAAACACTCGTCAGGGATTTACTGAAAAGCTGTACCCATTGAAAGAGTCAAATAAAGAATCAACTGTGTGAAGAAATTCAGCTGTTTGGACAGATTGAACAGCGAATTTCCTGAAGCTACCCATGTCTCAATACATGCTGCAGAATAACTAAGTTGACCCCTAATAGCATACAGTAGAAACAACTTTGAGAATACTCTACTGCAGATGTTCAATTACTTCAACTATTAGTTGTTTAACGTTCTTTTTTTTATTCTCAACTCTTGGGAGGAGACGCTATCTGCCATGCCACAGCTGTGGCGGCCCAAAATGATTTAATGTGTGTGTTCACTCGGTTCTTGAAGAGGTTGATCTGGTGCTTTTTCACTTCTACTCAAATGGCCAGAAATATGCTCTTTATGATTTTCAGAATGAAGACCACTAGATGAAGATAATTCAACGAGGATTGCAACAAGATGTCGATCAAATTCATGCATTTTTTCTACTTGTAGTGTGAGCGGATCCATCATTACTCTATCGATTACTATTTGCAAGTGTATTTTTGACATCATTTGTTCGAAGTGGTTACAGACCTAATTGAAAATTTATCTTGAATACTCCAACGCTTTGGCTGTGTACATTCATTCTTTCTCAATTGAGAATTCACAAATTCTTTACTTTATTGAGATACTTTAAATTTATTCTCATCACAAACCAGCTTCAGGATCTTCACAGTATTACGCGTATCTTTCAAAATTTGCTTTAATTTAGAGAGTTTAGCAAGTGTGGTTCTATGCACATGGTAAATAATATTTTCTGTTGGTGTTTTCAGGGGTTGATTTAGCATATATCTATTCATATATCTATAAATTGAGAAACGGAACAGGACAGTTCATTGAGAGGCTTTTGCAAGGATGGTGTAGTGTCATACTTCAATGTTTACGTTCTGTAGCTCAGAAGTCATTTTTTACAAAATAATCTTAACAAAATCAACAGTTTCACTCATTCAACTGAATTCCTTCCACTTGATAGATAGTAGGGCGTTTTTGTGGGGGAAAATGTAAAAAGGCTTATTATCTGCTTCATACTTGTTGGAAATTTGCAATTATATGTCACTCTCAAAGAAGCCATCAAATCAAGAATCGCGATATAACTTTCTGAATATATAAAATTTAAGGTCATCTTTTCGATGTTGTTTAAAAGTCAAGGTTAGAAATCAACTTCCTCAGTTTCTACAGGATCGTTCTTGCTTTCCTGCCAAGTAGTTACAATCCAAAAAACAAAATTATCAATAAGAAACTACGTCCACACAGGTGCAAATTCAATTTACTTGATTTCGAATTTCATATAAATTTTGACTGGAAGGAAGGAGATACAGAGCCTCGTAGCTTCTTCCTTTCCTGCCAAATGAGTACAATCTAAAATAACAAAGTTATCAATAAAAATACTACGTCCACACATACATAAACTCAGTTTACCACCAACAAATTTAATTCTACTGCTGAAGCTCTAACACTTTTCCTGCACAGTGAATATCTCCTGTAAACTGAGATAACCTACCGCGATCTCGGTAAATTCTGTCATTTGCAGACCGACGTTTCGAGCACTGTATTATTTATGCACATGAAGGCCAACCTCGTCTGGGGGGGGTTACACCCTTAAGAAGGATCTCGCTTCTTGAACATTAACTTTAAAAAGTCATTTGAAGATGATGTATAAAATTCAGCTTTTATGAATAAAATGGTAAATGAATACTTAAACAAGGATATTATGAATTTATTTATCGCTCATGGTCAATGTCAACAAATAATAAATCGAACTTGCAGAACATTTAACGAAAAGTACCCGAATTAACGACCAATTTGCAGAATACAATTTAGAAAATAACAATCAAATTTTTTCACTATTGGAAAACAGAGAGCGGAAAGAATTAGAGTTAGTTTCATTACCAACCATCACTACATTGCAAATCCGTATGCATCTATACGTGCTGATGTTGCAGATCTGGGGAAAACAAGTTCATTAATCGATACAATTTGGGACAAAAATAATTTCAAGCTCTACAATTTTCCTTTAATATCATCGATGAATCCAGAAGAATAAAATGAAAACGAGCCATTTTAGGGATAGGAAAACTAATACTAGTTTGAAATACGGTTCTAATAAAGTGAAAAAATAAGTACTCGTATATCGTTTATATCAATTCAATTTTATTGGGTTGACAAGTGATTTTTGAACAGCTTGTATATAAAATAGAATCGGAAAGTGCATTGCCCTCGAAAATAACACTTGTCTCGTTAATCTAAAAAAATAATCCTACTCAAATCTTAGTCAATTTTCTTGGGCAGAGAAGATGACACTATAAATCAGAAAATTGTGATAAAAATTGATAACTCGATGGTGGTTGATTTCTGATAGGACACATCTTGATAAAATATGCATGAAAAAGGTTGCCCTTTAATAGAAAAAAATTAAAGAGTACGCCATGCCATTTGAAATAGCAAAGTTGTAGACGATGAGCGTTATAACTGGAAGTGGCACCGCCTTGAAAATAATTGCAAATTGTAGATAATTTACTATAATGCCAAAATTTCAAATTATTCGATACACCCGTACCCCAGATACTTCTAATGAGTTATTTAGCTCGGACACCTTATATTAGAGATGATACATTCCTAGTTCCACACCAAAATTTAAATACTGTTCTAACTCAATCTCCGTAGATTCGTTCATCCTCGATTATAGATATTCCATCAAGAGTATCGCAACGTTGTCGTTCCAATGCAAATACACACACCACAAAAAATGTCACATCACCTGGTATTCTGAATCCCACAATCAATAAAGCACCTCGATCTCAGTTTCTTTGTCAACATATGTTTTTGGACATATGAGGGGAAAAATCTTATCTATGTAGTAACATTTGTTTCCATATGATCTCAAACAAGTCTGAAACAAGAATGTGTTTATTTGACTATCAGTATTCATTCAATTTCTCTTCAGTTTTCACCCTAAATTAATGCAAGTTTTCTGTGTTTCTTGTAGATTTTCGAATCTTTGAATTTAATGTAATAACTGCTGAACGTCCTGGACGCTATTCGAGTGATCATGAAGTGGTAAAAATTGCAACACTTCTAGGGGAGGGGCGAAGCCAACGTTACGTGGCTAACTTGTTGAATGTTAACCAAAGCACTATTTCAAGAACAATTAATCGGTACCACGAAACAGGGGAATATGAAAGAAGGGCCGGACAGGGGAGAAATCGGATAACAACATCAGTTGATGATCGTTGGCTTCGTTTAACTGCACTAAGAGTTCGGCACTGTACGGCTAGAATGATACAAAATGAACTTGAACTTTCCAGAATTGTGCATATTTTCTTGCAAACTGTTAGGAACAGGCTCAGAGAAGACGATATCAGACCAAGGGTGGCTTCTACCGGCCCACGTCTCACCAGAGAGCATCGAGTTGCAAGACTTCAGTTTGCGAAGAAACATGCAAATTGGGTTATTCCAGAATGGTCGAATGTTCTCTTTTCCGATGAGTCCAGGTTCTGTCTATTATCAAATGATAGACGCATGCCTGTATACAGACGATCTGGAAAACGGTATCAGCAATGCAATATCCGGTAAACCGAAAACTTTCGAGGGGGCTCAATAATGCTGTGGGGAGGCATTTCTTTCCATGGTCGAACTGAGTTAGTCGTAGTGAATAATGGAAGAATGGCAGCGGCCAGATACATCGCAGATATCCTTGAACCCCATGTTGTACCCTTTGGCCCATTGATTGGCGAAAACTATTTATATGCATGATAATGCTCGGACTCATGCAGCTAGAGTACAAAATGCCGAAATTGATACTTTAAAATAGCCAGCCAGAAGTCGCGACTTGAACCCCATAGAACATGTTTGGAACAACATGGGGTGGCAAATTCAGCAACGTAGGATGCATTGTAGAACACTCCAACAACTAGAAAATCTGCTTCCTGAAATTTGGAACTCAGTGACTCAAGAGTACATCCAGAATTTGTTTGAGGGGCTTCCTAGACGTATACTGGCTGTAATTAGGGCCCGGGGAGGAAACACTCGATTTTGAAAATGATTAGTAACCATTCGATGCTCTTCGCGAATGTTTGAAGATGGTAGAATTTTTTAATTTTTCATCAACTCGAAAATTGTTGATATTTTCCATCATAAACTCATCTCTTTTGAATGATATCTTCTTATTTTACACTTCTGAAAGTTACCAAGCGACTCTTAAATGACCAACCTAAAAGTTCATATAGTATTGTCATAAAAGTAGGGTGATGCGACAATTTTTGTGGGGAGTGTAGTTGTTAGATCACATATAAAATCAAGACTCTTAATCTAAGTAATAACTATAGAAGTACCTATTCTACAACAAGTATTACTAACTTTCAGGGTGAATTATATTCATTTGGCATTAGTAACATAATCTATCATTTATAATACTTTATTTTCAAGTTTAGACTTTTGCAGTGAACGAAATACTTATTGTGATTAAATTTTCATCTATTTTCCAAGTCTTTAATTATTTTCATTTCAGAAATGATCATCCTCTAATATTGATACGCTCATTAGGTACAAATTTTTGTAGGTACTAATCAGAACAATTAAAGACGAGTTGTTGAATAGGTGTTTTCATTAATAAAATAACTGATGTATATGAAATTCATATATCTTTTGCAGTGAAAAGACTATGTAATGAGAAATTCTTTTACATTTTATGTTTTTGATTCAATCTCTTTTTGCAGGTTTTATTTTTGCAGTAAATGGTTTATAATATTTGTGTAGTTTAATTTTAGTGAAGTAAAAATACGAGACTGAAAAATCACATGTTTTTGGAAGCAGATAGAGATAAGTACAAATAATGCTTAAATCATCAAAACAACATTGCAATCATTAGCAAAAAATATCATTAAACAAATAGGTCAGCCTTTCAATCATCAGGATTTATTCCAACACTTTGCTTTGTTTGACATATCGACTCTCTGCACGCTTCAGCACCCTCTGATGCATCGCAAAACGCAGCAACTCCAATAGCACGCAGTAGTACTAGCGCAGTGCGTTATTAGAACGTGAACATTCTACCATGACTGATAATGCGTCAAAATCCTTACAACTAGTTGAAGGTGAAGTACAAGGACGGACATATCCTTTGGCATAACTAATTCATTTATTCTGGAGAACTATAACGGTAACATTGAAACAAAAAGGAAATTTCCCAACATTTAAGAATCATACTTGAATAGAATGAAGGATACACATGAAAATAATAAACACATTTGATTTCTACATATACCCACAACAATAGGGTTTATTGTTGTAATACATATTTTTTAATGTTCTTATTATACATCGACTAGTTTAACCGAAGTATCCGTTGGCTTACCGAAAGGTTGACCCAACGTGAAGTGTTTGCGCATTTGAATCGTCGCGAATTTTTGTAGAGTCTTGAATCGTTATCTAACAAATACAGCACACATAAACATACACGGTGATGAGTGACAAAAAAATTCCTACTCCTCCGAAGGCCGGTGCGTGCAGATAACGCAAGGAGAAATCATTCTCTTTCAGTGAAACGAAAATTTGAATGTAAATTGATTAACCAAACAGACACAGTTATATATACAGAATTTCGTAATACGACTAGAGTTGGCCGAAGAATATCGAAACGGAAGCAAAAATAAATGAAGAATAACTTCTCACGTACAAGTCGAAATTTTGCTTGTTCTGAGACATGTGGTTTGTTTCATCGCACAGACTTGTTTGTTGTTTGTTTTTCCTTTAACGTGCTCTATTTCTGCCTTTCGGTTAATGACACGCCGGGGAATTCTGTCACCTCACTAACCCGGAAATTTTGCCGAACCCCTCTCGTGTCGAGGGAAGGGATCTTTAATGTCCAACACATCTCTGTTAGACAGCACCGACAGCTTTACATCTCCTCCGAAAGATGGACACTCAAGCGATTCCCAAAATCCGAAAAATCGCACCGACTTTGTGGGGATTGAACCCAGGTAACTCTGCGTAGGAGACGAGCATCATATCCCATACGCCACCGAGCCGGCTGTCGCACAGACTTGGTTATTCGGCAGAACTCAGCAATGAAAGAAATGAATCATCGCGATATAGTCATTGAAATGAAGATTTCATGATTCTATCGAAAACAATTCAATGACTTCGATGACAATGCTATAACATCGCGCTTTTGTGAATAATGCATAAAACTTGCACGGAACCCAAATAATAAAATGGCTAGCACGTTCTCGAGATATAAACTGCATTGAATAGGCTGAAATGTCCAGGCGATTTAGAGTTCCTTGAAATTCTTTTGAAAGTACCCTACAGCTCAAGGTAGCCCTTCAATAGATAGGGCATTTATGCCCAAAATTCCATAGACAATTTAAGTCATGATATGACATGGGGTGTTAATCACTAGATATAAAGACTTCAAAGAAGTTAGACATTCGAAGAATCTCTTTTTTTGTCCATGAAAATCAGTATTTTTCCCTTTTTGTCCTATTTTGCATTTGCCATAATATTTCATTCAGTTTTTCTCGCCATCATCATTCAAATAAATCGCATAATTATTGAAAATAACGGGAGCGCCAGAGAAAACCGGACGATTTTTTTCCGTTATAACTTTCGCAATTTTAGAACTTCCGGTGGAATTCAATATGGCTGACTCATTCGAAAAAGGGCATTATTTCAATATCGCTTGAAGCTTTTTTTTTCACTAAAAAATTCGAATGGGGTATTCAGCCGATAATTCAGTCTTTTCTGAACAATTTGACATATTGATCTTGAAATTATTCCAAGAATTGGTAAAAAAGTAGCGTGAAGAATTTTTTCATTCCGATTTTCAGCTGAAATCGAAATATTTTTTTTCACCTCATGGCGTTGGCACTCCTGAAGTTGTTGTGTTTTTCATGGATGTTCTAAGAACCATATTTCACTAAAACCAAACTAAAATTTGATATCCGTTCGAATTCAAAATGGCCGACTTCCTCAAATATTAACAATTTTCGTGGTCGTAATGAATCAACTACGTAATTCAATCACTAGACTAAACCTTTCCAATCATTTTGAGGGGTCGAACCCGAATATTGATTCAGAATTGTGCCAATTGTCGTCAATAATATTTCTCTTTTCCATCATATATGCACCTCCCGTTGTGAAACCCCTGAACATAGACTGAAGGCATTAACTCTATGATAAACAAAACATAATGAAATGTCATCAAGTTTTAGACGACATCTGGTTTGAAGTCGAACTTTTTCTTGATGTTGCTTGTTTTTGACGTTTGAAATTGTTAATAATGGTTTTAACAAAGGAGGATAAGCGTTTCATTGAATGTTTATTTCTGCTTGGCTATACTGCTAGGCCAATATTACGCCAATTTCCAACCCCTAATTACAAAAGAAGTACAATCTATGATCTTGAGGAAAAATCTAGGACAACAGGGTCATTAGGAAGAAGACCAGGTACTGGTGCAGCTAGAACTGTTAAAACACAGGTACTCGCCTTTTTCATAGTCTGTTTCAAGCATCAACTTGATTGTATTTGAGGAAGTCGGCCATTTTGAATTCGAACGGAAAACAAATTTCAGGTTGGTTTCAGTAAAATATGATTCTTTGTCTTCTTAGAACATTCATGAAAAACATAACAACTTCAGGAGTGCCAACGCCATGAGGTGAAAAAAATATTTCGATTTCAGCTGAAAATCAGAACCAAAAAAAGTTCTTCACGCTACTTTTTTACCAATTATTAGAATATTTCTAAGATCAATGTGTCAAATTGTTCAGAAATAACTGAATTATCGGCTGAATGCCCCATTCGAGTTTTTTAGTGAAAAAGAACGTTTCAGCGATCTTGAAATATTGCTCATTTTCGAATAAGTCAGTCATATTGAATTCCACCGGAAATGAAATTTCGGTACAACTTCTGAAAAACCAAGTCCTTTAGCTTTCCAATAAAGCAAGAACAAATGATCTAGCTCTAAAATTGCGAAAGTTATAACGGAAAAAAAACGTCCGGTTTTCTCTGGCGCACCCTATATACTCTGTCAAAGAACTACCAGGAATTGATTATTTAAAAAATCTGCTTAAAACAATTGTCAAAATTTTTATTGTTGCTAAATTGCCACAACTGTTTTCTGTACTGACGCGGAGTTTGAACTCTCTCTCTAGTCGTTGCTCGATTCCGAGCGTCGTGACTTATTCATGGTACAAGCCTCCTCCATGCTTCTCTGTCCTCCACGGTTCTCATGACTTCTGCCACTGACATATTTGTTAGGTCCTTGATTTGGTCCAAGAATCTAACAGGAGATCTGCCTCTCTTTCTTTTGCCGTCCACTTTCCCTTGGACAACAATCTTCTCCATCCCGTCCTTCCGTATCACATGACCGAAATATTTAATTATGTGTCTCTGGATTGTTGGGAGCAGCCTTTCATGATCCTGAATTTTCAGTTCCCTGAGTATGGACACGTTTGTTCTATGAGCCTCCCAAGGGATCCTTAGCATCCTGCGATAACACACCATCTCAAAAGCTTCTACTCTCCTGCGGCATGCTGCATTTAGCGTCCAGGATTCTGACCCATAGGTTGCGATGGAGAATATCAGTGCTTTAAGAAGTCTCATTTTGGTCATCTTACGGATTTTGTGGTCTTTCCATATTTTGTCCAGTCTGCCCAGAGCTTCCTTTGCCATCCCAATCCTTCTCTTGATTTCCTGTTCGGAGCCTCCTTTGTTGGTTATTTTTGCGCCAAGATAAATAACAGTGTCACTGACTTCTATATCATGGATGAGCTGAAGTGGTACTGGGATTGTCTGGGATCTGTCCACAATCAGCAGACAACATTTGGTCCTATTTAGTCGTAGTCCCGCCCTAGACTAACAGCTTCCACACGTCGTAGAAGTTCAAGCATTTCCTGTTCGTTTTTTGCCAAGATTATCGTGTCATCTGCATAGCGTAAGTTTGACACTTTTCTTCCACCAATAGATATTCCGCCTTCCCAGTTTTCCAACGCCTTTCTCATAATCCATTCTCCATATATGTTAAAAAGAATTGGGAGAGAATGCACCCTGCCTGACTCCTTTTCCGACCCTGAAACCTGTTGAACGTTTCCCTTCTATTTGTATGTATGCTCTGTTCTTGTCATACAGGGCCTTTATGACGTATATAAGATATTTCAGGACCCCATTTCACTCAGGATGTTCCATAGTTTTCCCCATTGAACGGTGTCGAATGCTTTAGTGTAGTCAAGAAAACAGAACATAGCTGGTACATTGTATTCGTACACCTTTTCTATTATTTGTCGTAAGTTCATAAGTTGGTCTCGCGTTCCACGACCTGGAACAAACCCTGCCTGTTCTGGGGGGATTTGAGGAAGAAGGTAGTTCTTTAATCGTTCCTGTATAATTTGTAAAAGAACTTTACTAGCATGGCTAATCAGTGCGATGGTCCTGTAATTGCCACACTCGTCTTTAGCTCCCTTTTTATGTAGAGGGATATATATTGATTCGGTCCATCTTTCTGGCCACTTACCATTATCCCATACTTTCGTACAGATCAGATGGAGTAGATCTGTGACTTTGCTACTGCTGTTCTTAATCATTTCAGCGACGATGTTGTCTGAACCAGGAGATTTATGTTTGAACGCGATCTGTCAATTAGTTTGCTTACAATGCTCGATTTTGTCAGTTCTCACAAGTGTGTTTTGCGATTTTTACAATAGATAGAAATACCGAACCAAGGATTTGTCTCAAATTTTGTATTGCAAATGAAGAATACAATCTAGAATATTTACACCCTTAAAGCAACGAAGTGATTTCATCTAAATAGGTACTCTTAATTATGAGGTTTGCACCGAGGGGATGATTAATTGTTGATATTCTTGAGGTGACCGGTTATCTATATGATGTCTCCCCTCTGGCTTGCTGAATACTTTTTCTAAGGTAAGAGGAAAGTAAGGACCAAATTTATAATTAGGAAAACTGCAAATGTAAGACAAGATAATTCAGGTATAGGCTACCAGAAGTGTGAGTTACTAAATGGGGAGGCTGACAATTGATACCCCGGCTACGATACAGTTCTATCAATCAACATTTTTGAGATTCAAACTCTAGGCTCCTAATAAAGGCATACCAAAAGAAAGAGGTAGATTTTTATGTACATATCCATTCTATGAAAAGTCCAGGAAATTATTATTTAAAAAATCTGCGTAAAACAATCATCGACATTTTTGTTGTTGCAAGATTATCACAACTCATTTCTATACTGAGGCAGAGTTTGAACGCGATCTGTCGTTTATTTTGTTTAAAGTGCTCGATTTTGTCAGTTCTCACAAGTGTGTTTACACGATTTTTCCAATTCATAAAAATACTGAACAAAGAGTATGTCTCAAACTCTGTATTGTAAATGGAATTGTGTGTGCTGAATCGTTGAGAATTTTAAAAAAGGCTTAAGGTGAACGATTTTATCAAAAACACCTGCATATGAGTTGTGCATTCACAGCGGTCGGGATGTGGTGGAAGATTTTCATCGCTTTGGTCGGCCATCAACATCTTCAACTGAAGTGAACATCGATAAAGTGTTGTGCACTAAGAATTCATACCAGAGAACGAATTCCTGAAAAAAAGGCCAGATTTCTAGAAAGAAAACTCAGTTTTTGCAACACTCGTTTTGAATCGATAGAAGACATAAAAGAGATATCGCGGCGAGATCTGAAGTCGATTCCCGAAAAGCGTTTGAAAAATGTTTTGATGATTGGATTATTCGTTGGCGTAAGTGTATTATTTCGTAAGAGATCTGCTTTGAAGGCGATACAATAATTTCCATGAAAAATAAATATTTTGTGTTTCATCAATCATCATTATGAGTACAATTCAGAAGAACTTAATTGATTCCTATAAAGTTGAGGACTGTGGATTTCATAACGAACCTATGGAATGCAGAATGAGTGAAAATTTTTCTTTTCGTCTATTATCGAAATTTTTGGAGGAATAGTTTTTCAATGGTTTATCCCAGGATCAGTTTGATACTCATGAGAGGATAGAATATTGTGAAACTGCTTTTTGTAATGTTCCCGCATGAGCCGCCCATGTCTTTTCCGGATAGAACCTGATAGTAATACATATCAGTTATGTTATCAATTCTCAATTATACTCTCAGCCCTGAAGTTGCATCGATACCACTCCAAATTATTTCCATTATTATATAAATAATTACATAATACGAGCCCCATATTTTGGTTATTAATCATTTGTCTTGTTTTCATGTGAATTGAACATGTCCATGAATATTTTCAGCTGACTTTGAGGAGTTGCGGCTTTGCAGCTGCATCCACACGTGTGTGCTGTGTCATGAATTTTTTGGATAGGGAAATCTTATAAATATTTGTTGCATCGAATGCGACACAATATTTCACATTCAGATTTTACATAGTAAAGTCTAGCTTGCTCATACCATTGTAGTATAAACACCTCAAAAAAGTCTAGGAAACACTTCTGAATATCGATATATCGCATCCAGAACGATCAATATGGATGATTTTTTAAGAAATGAACACCTGCATCAATTTCTCACCAAATTATGTAGAGTGCCGCAACATATTTCAGTTTTTTTTAAAAAAAAACTAAAAATGCAGCAGATGCGACGCTGCTTTATAATCACGCTTTAGTTGGCACTTTGTTTCTGTTGTAAGCACCAATAAAAAATTCAAGTTTTGTGATTCGACCATGGAAAGACGACATTTGACTAGAGAGGAAATGTTACGAGCCGTTGGCATGCTCCAAGCTGGGAGCTCACAACGGGAAGTATCCAGGGTTCTGGGAAGTAGCCCAAGTGTAACAAACCGTTTATGGTCGCGTTTCAATGAAACAGGTAGCGTAGAAGAACGCCATACAGGTCGTTTCAGGATTACTACAGTCGCCCAAGACCGATTTTTGGTTCTAAAAGCCAGAAGAGATCGTACTACCACAGCATCTCAATTAGCTCAAGAGCTATCACGAGTTCATAATGTACAAATTTCCGACCAAACTGTGAGAAATCGACTGCACGAAGGTCAACTCCACTCCAGACGTCCTTTAAGAGTTCCACAACTGACCCATGGAAATCGCGCTGCTCGTTTAGCTTGGTACCAAGAACACGTAAACTGGGATCAAGAGAGGTGGGCCACAGTTCTCTTCAGTGATGAATCTTGATTTAGTTATTATCCCGATTCGGGAAGAATTCGAATATCGAGGGAACCTGAAAAGCAAAACCGTCTCCAGCATGCTCGAGAAGTTGTTAGAAAGGGAGGCGGATCAGTGATGTTTTGGAGAGGTATACACCTAAGTGGAAGAGCTGACCTCGTTTTCATACAGTACAACCTCACGGGAAATTCTTACGCAAATGAGATAGTTTTACCTGTAGTGGTACCGTCTCTCCAAACAATGGGTCAAAATCCACTCTTCCAACAAGATAATGCCCTCCTCATCGTGCAAGAGTTGTCTTGAACGTTCTTGAAGAGAATGATATCGATCTTCTACCGTGGCCATCCTGCTCCCCAGATCTGAATCCCATTGAGCATGTGTGGGACACCCTAAAAAGAAATCTCCAGCGTCAAAACGTCTTCCATTATGAACAGGAGCTTCGATTAGCAGTTCAGGGGGCTTGGAATGACTTAGGCCAAAATGTAATAGACAATTTAATATTGAGCACGCCGCGACGATGCCAAAGTGTCATTAATAACAGAGATGGACCTTCTGGGTACTGAAAAATATAAGTGCTTCCATATCGTTTCGAAAATATCAGTTCTGGATTTTTTTGTGTTTAACCAAATTTTCGTCATTTTCAAATTTCAAATTCTTTTTTATAATAGGTGCTCTGGAGAAGTCAAATATTATTTTGTTTTCTTGAGAATACATTATATACAATACATCCTAACAAAACCGAAAGATTTCTATAAATTCGAATCATCAAATTCATATTTTAAAGATATTGGTAAGTGTTCCTAGACTTTTTGAGGTGTTTATAATAATTTTCACTACGAACTAAGAATAAGACAGTTGTGTAAGATTATTATTCCTCATTATATGAATACATAGTAGTTGCAGTGATTGTTTTAACTCCCGACCCTTCACAAACTGGTGTCAGAAGTGCTGGATTTATCCCTCCTCAGTCCGGAGAAACATGAATCAACAAATTCTGCAAATTCAACAAATTCTACCAATTCTACGAGTTCTACGAATTCAACAAATTCTATAAATTCCACCAATTCTACAGTTTCTACAAATTTTACAAATTCTAGAAATTCTACAAATCCTACAAGTTCTACAGTTTCTACAAATTCTACAAGTTCTACAAATTCTACAAGCTCTATTACATCTTCCAATTCCGCAAAATCAGCCACCGTCAAGAAGAAAGGATACAACATGGACATTCTTTCAATATTCCTGTAAGTAAAATGAAATTTCAATTTCTGTGATAAATATTGTATAACTGTCGCTCATTCAATTTATAGCTATTTTCTGTAGGTACAATTCTTGTCTATTCTTCTGGGTCAAACTCGAAACTTTTCATAATTTCTCAATTTATTCAAGAAAATGCCTAACGATACTCCTACAAATTCAAATTCACAACCTCGCATTTCACTAGAAATGGCAGAAAGGATGCTAAACAAGTACGATGAAGACAAAAACAAGCTCCATGAATTTATCGATAACTGCCAAATGGCACTTTCATTAGTTAGTCAAGCAAATACACAACTTCTATTCACGATATTAAGATCAAAAATTTGCGATAGAGCTAGATTATTTATAAAAAATCGAGATATAACTAATTGGCAATCTTTAAAGCAATATTCTTTAGATGGCTGTACTGATAGAAGGACTCAAGGCCAATGGCAATTCGAATTACATGCTTGCAAACAAATGGCGAATGAAACAGTCATGTCAATTGCAAACAAGGTAGAAAATTGTTATATTGAATTACTTAGTACTTAAGATAGCCCGACTGATGAAATGAATGAATAATATTCATACAGAAATACTTCAAAATCAAACTCTGAATGTTTTTCTCATGGGTCTCATTCTGGAACCACAAAGATCTGTAATTATTGCAAAAAAGTAGGGCATTCGATTCACGAGTGCCGTAAGCGCCAGTACAACAATAATATTCGTCAAAATTCTAACCCAACTTCAGCAAATAAGAATGAGCAATTGAAGTCGACAAACTACGAGGAACGCAATTCTAGTTGAGGCCGAGTTTCATCAATAAATTTTCAAGGACTTGCGACTTATATTAACTTAGATATCCCACTTCTGACACCAGTTTGTAAAGGGTCGGGAGTTGAAATCACTGCAACTAACATACTATGTATTTATATAATACAGAATAATAATTTTACACAACTGTCTTATTCTTAGTTCGTAGTGAAATATAATATAAACTACAATGGTATGAGCAAGCTAGACTATACTATGTAAAATCTGAATGTGGAATCTTGTGTCGCATTCGACGCAACAAATATTTATAACATTTCCCTATCAAAAAATTCAATACACAGCATACACGTGTGGTTGCGGCAGCAAAGCCGCAACTCCGCAAAGTCAGCTAAAAATATTCATGGACATGTTCAATTCACATGAAAATAAGGATTAATAAGATATTCATGGATATATATAACCAAAATATATATATATATATATATATATATATATATATATATATATATATATATATATATATATATATATATATATATATATATATATATATATATATATATATATATATATATATATATATATATTCGGAGGGTATCGATGCAACTTGAGGTCTAAGAGTGTAATTGAGAAATAATAACTGATATGTCTAACTATCTTGTTCTAATTTATGTATTTCGTCTATCCGGAAAAAACATGGGCGGCGCATGCAGGAACATTACATTTATAAGTTAAAATAAACAATAACAGTATTATTAGTTCTCTCAGCTTCATCTTTCTCTCCCAAAATTCCATAATATATTTCAGACGAAATATTCATAGTCTTGTGATAATCAGAGCAACAATATCCTGCGAACAGAAATATAAACTCGAACAATTTTTGCAATTAAATAAAAAGAAGGCTTCGATTCGACAAATCCTCGCTTCTAGTCAAAATAAGATAGATTTTGAAATTTCTTATAAAGCCCCGTATTGACAAAATGCGAATTCCTCACCTGTGTTTCTTGGACGTACGTCCAACAAATACCACCATATTTCCACTTCGTCTGACGTTGGGCACTGGGTCAGTAAGCTCACCGATGAAGGTTTCAACTTTCAGTAGGTGAATAACCGCATCGGCGGCTGAAATGTCAACGAACTCCCAATGCTATCCACACCGCTCACAACCTTGCTTCGTTGAAGGAGGTACCCACCGCTGGGTATGTATCAGGTCGTTGATCGTATTCCGTAGAAAGCAAAAATTGTCACTAACAAAATAACGCAAAACCAGAATCAATTATAATGCAGTCTATGGGTGCGGAAATACAAGTATTGAACATAATATGGTGATTATGTACTGGGTGTTACTTTATAACGTTGGGAAATATTAACTACTCTTTCGTTGAATATAATTATCTGTTGTTTGCGTTTAGATTTTTCACTGCCAAATCTTTTTATGGTGGTTAACGATAAGATTTTTGGTAACATTGAAAATATCCTGATTTCACTTTATTCAAAAAAATTATGTATATCTATTGATAATTCAACGAAAGAAAATACAATAATGCGCTGTGATTGTTTTCGATGACATCACGCGATAGTAACATACATTTTGTAGAAAAAGTATCGAGAATTGATCAATGAAACACAAAATATTCATTTTTCATTCTTTATTGTATCGCCTTCAAAGTAGGCCCCTTTCGAAATATTACATTTACGTCAACGAATACTCCAATCATCAACACATTTTTCAAAGGCTTTTTCCGGAATGGATTGCAGTTCTCAATGCGAATTCTCTTTTATGTCTTTTATCGATTCAAAACGGAAAGTGGTAATTTGAGTTTCGGAAAAAAAAAGTGGACCGGAGCCATATCAGGTGAATACGGTGGTTGTTCGATGCTATTTGTTGAGTTTTTGGATCAGAAATTCATTCACAACGACAGTGACTTGTGAGATGGTATATTATCGTGGTGCAAAAACCATGAATTTCTTTTCACGCATCTAGCCTTTTTCGACGAATTTGCTATCTCAAACGCCGCATAACCCTCAGGCAATATTCTTTATTTACCATCTGACCTTCTGGCAAGAAATCCGAGTGCACAACAGCGCGATAATCAAAGAAAATAGTCAACATTACCTTGACTTTTTATCGACTTTGACGTGGTTTTTTTCGGTGTCGGTTCATTCCCAAGTTGGTTAACTGGTTTCTATGTCAAACTCATATATCCATGTCTCATAACCAGTTACAATGCGTTTTATGGATGTGAGGACGGAATTGACTTGTTTTAGCATGCCTACAGCGACCTTTCAATTTTTGAGGAAAATTCAGATGTTTCAGAACAATCATTCAAATTAGTAGGAATTGTTTTGTGAGACACTGAAAGTTCATTGCCTATCTCTCTCAAACTTAAGTCATCATTTTCAATTACCACTTCCACCAACCACCAACTTTATTGGTGTTAACTTTAGTTGAAGATGTTAATAACCGACCAGAACGAAGCAAATCTTCTTCCACATCTCGGCCGCAGTTGAATACACTCTACCACCTATATGGACGTGTTGTTGATAAAATCGATTCACCGTAAGCCTTCTGTAACATTTTCAGAGATTCGGCACACGAAACTCCATTTACAATGAAAAATTCGAAACGAATTCTTTGTTCAATATTTTCACCCATTGTAAAAATCGCAAAACACACTTGAGAGAACTGACAAAGTCGAGCATTGTAAACAAACAAAATGACAGATCACGATCTAACTCAGCGTCATTACAGAAAACAGTTGCATCAACAAAAATGTTGACAATCGTTTCAAGCAGATTTTTCAAATAATCAATTCCCGGTACGTTTTTGACAGAATGTAGCTTCCTTGACTGACGTTTGCTTTTCATGTTTTCTGGGTGTTATAAACGACTTACATGCTATTTTTGATGCTGCTTCAGATGATTTTTGTCAAGTCTTATATCTAGTAGAGCATAAATTTCGTTCCAGATTTCAAAGTGTATACAGGGATATCCACCGGGACCGTCCGTTAAAAATTTTTGAGTTCCAATTTGAAGTTTTATACGCGGCCATAACTAGCGATTTCCAATTGAAGTGAAATATTTTCAAAGTGATACCATTTCCGGTTATACCGGAAGTGGGTCATCACTTTGTTATTTCAAATGGCAATCTACCTTTTTTATTATAGATCTAGAACCGACATTTGAGCAAGGCATAAAATACCCAAGTTGTTGTAACTTATCTGTAAAAACTTTTGACAGATTTAAATGTTTTTATTATATACTCGGTTTTTGAGGAACATTTAAAAGAATTATAACTCATAGATCTTTTGCACTACAGACACAATTTCGCTTGGGTAGATAGAAGAAGGATCAAGGAATTTTTAAGCAGTCTACACATGTCAAATGTTTATTGCGTTGTTTTGTATGATTTTTTCAATTTGGCCTTTCCAAACAGCAATAGCTCAATTTTTTCAAATGGCACGTGCCAATTTTTATGTCTCCATCAGATGAAGCGTCAAATTTCAGATGGAATTGTATCAGCATGTACTATACCCATCTCTTATAGTTCCGAAATAATTTGGGAATATATTGAATTTTGATGATTTTGCAAGAACTAACAAAGAATGCTTTAAAATATTTGTATGAAGTAGCTGAACTAGCTACGCTCACCTGACAGGTGCCTAATATTAATGTACTTGTCACTTCGTTCATTCGAACTTGATATTTCAACAAGAATTGTTGGTAATTTGAAGTGAAAATTTTCATTCATGGCGAATGTCAAAAAGTGGTGGATAGAACTTGCAAGCAAATCAATAACCAATTTCCAAATTTGGCACCTATGAGTAAAACAAAATTTCGAAGGATTAGAAGCAATTTTCTGCAATTTGAAGGAACAAAATACATAGAAACCAGAAGAAAACCAATTCTCGAGGACGAAGACAATCAAATTGATACGCTAGCTTATTTTCGTGCCAATCCACATGCGTCCATTAAGTCAGCATCAATGGATATTGGATTGAGTTATACTTCCATTCAAAGGATCCTTAAGAAACATTACATGCACCCGTATTCTTTTATCAGACTACAAAAATTGAAACCAACCGACCTTCCAAAGCGGCTAAATTTCTGTGAAAATTTATTAATTCGGCTTCAAGAAGATGAGACAATTCTGCAAAAAATTATATGGTCTGATGAAGCCAAGTTCAATGAAAGTGGAATAACCAACAGGAGAAATCGACATTTTTGGGCCACAGAAAATCCACATTTCATTGAGGTTATACATTTCCAAAATAAATTCAACGTGAACGTTTTTGCAATTTTAATGAATGATTTGTTGGCTTATCACATTTATGAGGAAAATCTTAATGGACAAAAATACCTGGAAATTTTGAGAGGAACATTAGCAAATTTTTTAGATGGATTACCCCTTAACATTCTGAGGGATTGCTATTACCAAATGGATGGTGCACCAGCACATAAAACACGAGCTGTAGATCGGCAGCTAACAGAAATGTTCGAGGATAGATAGTGGGGTAATCAAGGACCGAATTTATGGCCCTCGCGTTCTCCGGACTTGACGCCCCTTGATTTTTATTGATGGGGTGAAGTGTATCTTATTCCTGTAAGAAGTAAAGAAGAGTTACTAGAGCGTACTCAATGCTTTTCGTAATATTAATCCTGAGGAAACTAGGAGGGCAACACATCATGTTCGTATACGAGCTATCAAGTGTATCGAGCAAAATGGTGCCCATATTCAACATTTATTCAGATCGTAAATTAGTTTTCTCCTATGATGTTTGCTATCATTTATTCGTATTAATGTAATTATCTTCGATGATTGGTTTTCGCTTAGTTCCTACAATTTGTATTCATCCGAATTGTAGAAAATTGCTTCTAATGCTTCGAAATTTTATTCTACTCATTGACGGTAAATTTGGAAATTGGTTATTGAATTGTCTGCAATTTTTACCCACTACTTTTGACATTCTAAAATGAATCAAAAAGAGATTAAATATATTTTCGTTTGAATAACCAGAGGTTTTATTCCAAATGTGTTGTATTTTTTGGATATTTTCAATCTGAAATAACGACAATTCTTTTTGGAATATGAAATTCGAATGAACGAAGTGACAAGTACATTAATTTTAGGCACCTGTCAGGTGAGCGTAGCCAGTTCAGCTACTTGATTCAAATATTTCAAAGCATTCTCTGTTAGTTCTTGCAAAATCATCAAAATTCAATATATTCCCAAATTATTTCGGAACTATAACAGAAGGGTATAGTACATGCTGATACAATTCCATCTGAAATTTGACGCCTCATCTGATGGCGATATAAAAATTGGCACGTGCAATTTGAAAAACTTGAGTTATTGCTGTTTGAAAAAGGCCACATTGAAAAAATCATACAAAACAACGCAATAAACATTTGACATGTGTAGATTGCTTAAAAGATCTACGAGGTACAATTTTTTTAAATGTTCCTCAGAAATCGAGTTTATAACAAAAATAATTAAATCTGTCAAAAGTTTTGACAGGTAAGTGCCAACAACTTCGGTATTTTATGCCTTGCTCAAATGTCGGTTCTAGATGTATAATAGAAAAGGTAGATTGCCATTTGAAATAACAAAGTGATGACCCGCTTCCGGTATAACCGGAAATGGTATCACTTCGAAAATATTTCACTCCAATTGGAAATCGCTAGTTATGGCCGCGTATAAAATGTCAGCTCGATATTGTAATTGGAACTTAAAAAGTTTTTAACGGACGGTCCCGGTGGATATCCCTGTATAAGAGCACAAATAGAAAGAAAACTCAAGTTAGATGCAATCTACAAACCACCAAATAAATAAATAACCGAAAAAGATATAACGGAGCTATTCAGAAGCAACTAAACTACTATAGCAGTACGATACATTACTGATGATTCAAAATAATAACTGGGAAAGAAAACATAGCAATAATATCTTCAATTGAGCCAAAGCATATACAAAGCAATAGGTACTGCGGACATACCTCACCTTGCCATCATAAAAAACACCAGAGGAGCACACAAAGAAAATGCGCTTAGCAAACTGAAAAAAAATCAAAGAAGAGAATAAAACAGAAAAAAGCAACGATACAAAACAAGGAATAATAAGAAGAGGCAGCCGAGGACCTACAAAGAAGGATCTCCGAAGCAATTCAAAAGATGAATTAACAAAGCAAACAACGCAAAATAGAGATAACACAATTCTTGTAGCAATCAAGAAACTGCTGATCGAGAGGAAAAAAACAAGAAACAGTAGAGAAAACAAGATAACAAGAGAACAATGAATAAACTCATGAACAAGGAAACACTCAGAGAAATGTTTAAACAACAATGGGAAATAAATGACAAAAGAGCACTCCTTCTGGAAGATGGCATCTACACTGACAAGAGCAAGAAGCCAGTACCTACATCTGAGACACGAAAGAGAAACAGCCATGTAAGGCAGAATTATTTGCAGAAACACTAGAGAATCAGTTCATAAACAATATCAACAATAGAGATAAAAACTTAAAGAAAAAAGTAGAAAACCTACCAGAAGACTTGGAAGAAGAAAATGAAGTAGGGAAGTAGAAGGCATCTGAAAACAGGAGTTCAAAGAGATGCAAGCATTTCTCAACAAAATGAAAGCTCCTGGAATCGTCGATATCAGAAACTAACATAAATAAGTACAGGAATAATCCGCTCACTATCATCTATGAGCAAAGTAATAGAAAAAATCGATAGAGAAGGTTCAAGAGCTTTGCAGAAGATAAGAAAATAATACCATATCACCAAATTGAATTGAGAACAAATCAATCGACAACATACCAATTGGCGAGATTCACTGATGACATAAATTGAATAAATCAACTGGCGTTATATTCATAGATACTAACGAAGCATTATACATAATGCGATACAAATAAATGATATCCAAGAATAACACGCTTTCCACAAAAGCTTACCAATATTCAAAAGTACTCAGAGAACAAAGAGTATTAAGTCAGGATAAACAATACCAAGTCAAGAGAAATCAAGGAAATAGGAGCAGATATTTCAGAAGGATCCATTCTAGGTCCCTGCTATTCAATATACCGGGTGAGTCAATAAGGCGAGGAACTTCTATATCTCGGAAACAATTTGAGATAGAAGCGGAATATTTTCTGATTATTGTTTTATAAGTATGTATGCATTCCTTTAAATTATTTTCGTATATACAGGGTATTCCATTTTTGCTCCAGGGGCAAACATAGTTTTTTTTTAAATGGCATGCCCTGTATTTTTTATCAAATTCTGATTACAATTTGGATGCTCTCTTCAACGATATATATTTTGTGCCCAAACAATTATCGGTAGATTTTAAATTAATCAAAATATGGATAATTTCGGGAATTTGGAAGTTTTTTCAAAAGTTCTCAAATGCCTCATTTCGCATAATTTACGCATGATATTTTTTTTCTTGAGGTAAAAGTGTTGTACCTTATTATCAAATAAAAAAAAAAATTTTTATACCGAGTGTTCTTAGTAACCCGGCGAAAATGAAATTTTTCAAACATGAAAATTTTTTTTTTTCAAATGTAACACTCTGTATCTTTTTCACGTGTTTTGTTTCCACTCAAATAAGCTTCACAACGATACCTTTTCTTCAAAAATCCGATGGAGATTTCCCAGAAAATTTCGAAATTAGTGTGAGGTTTAGCTATTTCTTGCAATAAACATGCTGTTGATAAAATTCAGACATTGAAATATGCAAATTTCAACACAAAATTAGACTCTTTACTGTTCAATGAAACTTAAACATCAAAACTCTCAAGGTGTATCGAAATTTCTTCACAAGAAAAGATTCATTTGCGATATTATCATTTGTGCTCAGAGCTAAGTCTTCACTTAATCGAAATTACTCAGTTCGAAATTATCTCAATAAATGTTCAAAAAGTCAAAATATCGAAAAGATCGAGAATTTGGAAGGTTTTTCAGAACTTCTCACAATCTTCATTCCGTATCATTTGAGTGTGACAATAATATTTCTCTGAAGAAAATATGTTCCTCATCATCGAAGTAAAAGATCAACTGTTTTTTCATACCCAGTGTTCTTGGTGATCCAACGAAAATAGAATTTTTCGAGATAAAAGAACTTTTTTCTAAATGTAACACCCTGTTTTTTTCACTGAACTTGTATTACTTCTACAATTGCCCAAAATATTCCGTAATTATCATTAAGAAACGAAATTGAACTGCTTGTCGTGAATGAAACATCCACTGAAAAAAAATGCAAATCAAAATCATAAACACCAATTTAATTCTATTTCAATAAGTTTTCAAATCAAATTAGATGTTCGACATGTCCCCCATTTTGACGAATACATTCTCGAACACAACTGTTGAATGATTCGCTCACTCTCTGGAGAACATTCGGCGTTATACTCCTAAATGTTCGAGAATGTATTCGTCAAAATGGGGGACATTTGATTCGAAAACTTATTGAAATAGAATTAAATTGGTGTTTATGATTTTGATTGCATTTTTTTTCAGTGGATGTTTCATTCACGACAAGCAGTTCAATTTCGTTTCTTAATGATAATTCCGAATATTTTGGGCCATTATAAAAGTAATACAAGTTCAGTGTAAAGAACAGGGTGTTACATTTAGAAAAAACTTCTTTTATCTCGAAAAATTCTATTTTTTTTGGATCACCAAGAACACTGGGTTTTTCTTCAGAGAATAATTATTGTCACACTCAATGATACGGAAAGAAGATTGTGAGAAGTTCTGAAAAACCTTCCAAATTCTCGATATTTTGACTTTTCGAACATTTATTGAGATAATTTCGAATTGAGTAATTTCGATTAAGTGAAGACTTAGCTCTGAGCACAAATGATAATATCGCAAATGAATCTTTTCTTGTGAAGAAATTTCGATACACCTTGAAAGTTTTGATGTTTAAGTTTAATTGAACAGCAAAGAATCTAATTTTGTGTTGAAATTTGCACATTTAAATGTCTGAATTTTATCAACCGCATGTTTATTGCAAGAAATACCTAAACCTCACACTAATTTCGAAATTTTCTGGGAAATCTCCATCGGATTTATGAAATTTCGAACACTCGGTATAAAAAAAAATTTTTTTCTTCATTCGATAATAACGTACAACACTTTTACCTCAAGAAAAAAATATCATGCGTAAATTATGCGAAATGAGGCATTTGAGAACTTTTGAAAAACTTCCAAATTCCCGAAATTATCGATATTTTAATTAATTTAAAATCTACCGATAGTTGTTTGGGCACAAAACAGATATCGTTGAAGAGAGCATCCAAATTGTAATCAGAATATGATAAAAAAAATACAGGGCGTGCCATTTAAAAAAAAACTATGTTTGTTCCTGAAGCAATTTAAGGAATGCACACATACTTATAAAACAATAATCAAAAAAAAATTCGCTTTTATCTCAAATAGTTTCCGTGATATAGAAGTCCCTCGCCTTAGTGACTTACCCGAAATAAAAAACACCAAAATAGCTCAATTCTTAAACGAGACAACAATTTATGTATCCAATAAAAACAAATAGGCAATAACGAAAAATAAAGGGGAACGTAAACTAAGGAACGAACTACTTGGCAAAATGGGAAGAAAAATAAATTCAAAGAGAACGAAAGCAGTATGTTTTGAATATAAACCAAACTGGACGAGAACGAAACAGAAGGAGATTGAAATCCAACGGCAAGATAGCAAAATATTTGAAAATCAAACATGATGAAAACCTAAATTATGTAAACCTAATGCAGGAAAATGTGAAATGGAAAAGAGCGTAGTATGCGCAATTATACTCACTTTTAAACGGCTAAGCAAACTAAAGCAAGAGACAAAATAAGATTAATGAGGTCCATTATAATTTCAGCCGCTACTCCATCACGCCTGAGAAATATGGCACATGGAAGAAAACAAGGAAACAGTCAAACACAAAAGCTACAAATAGCACTGATTAAAGTGCTGAGAACGACCCAAGGTGCACCTTTGTAGGGAATTAACATATAAGACATGAAATGTAAATCGAAGAATGGGGATAATAAGAAGACAAGTAAAACAATTGAAATAAAACAATAACGAAAATTATAAAATGAGGGAGAATGAAGAAATCAAATCGAGAACTTCAGGAAAAAGACTATACGTAGCACGATGGAGAAGAAAACGAGTCGTACAAGAAACAGAAGAACAACATAAATAAGGAAAGATACTGCAGTAACACACACTCGGAACAAATCCTCAAAAAGATGATAACCTAACCCACAGCACACTTGTAAACGGTAAAATGTAACAAAAATTTTTTTATCTAAGCACTTGTAGAAAGATGACGAAACAAAATGAAGAGGTGCAAGGAAAGACTTTCTGATTCTCATATCTCATCTCAAAGAGAGATCCTAGTCTGATAAACTACTTATCTGATGAAGCCACAGTGCGAGAAAACACGTCATAAGTTTGTGAATAGAGTGAAAATTTCAACAACATTGTTGTTTTGAAGAAAAGATACAAAAATTCTTCAATACAATTCTCAAAATAATCTACTGTAATTTAAACAGGAAGAATAATTACCAACAATCTACTTGCGATTCCAATTTTCAATTCGCAATATTTTATTATATGTTACAGAATGAATAATAACTATTTATTTCTAGTCTACAATTTATTCACGATGAGCTCCTAAGAAAATCTGAAAAATGAATGTAAAATACTCTAGTACGGAAATTTTATTTGTGAAGATTTTCCGCCAAGCTAAATCTTAAGAAATGATAACCTTTAATCTTACAGATCCGAGAACTACTCCTGAATTCAGACCAAAATGTCAACGAACATATAAATATCTTTCTACTAACCAGTTACTGGAATGTTGTCATGTCATACCCAATAATTGAATTATTGTTATTCAGTGATTCTTGTCGAAACCATTACGTAATCCTCTGATTCGATGAGATTAGAGTTGATCAAAATGAGCAAAGCAACCCACCTCATCCAATCTATTTATTGAGTTACCTCTTGCTGTATCAGAATTCATCAAATTTCATTAATTTTCGCCATTATATTGGCTATATATGTAGTGGGATAAGAGTATCAACTACCCCTAATGAATTTTGTTTATTTTTCCACCTTTACGTTTTTTTTCAAAGCTGTCAAAATATGATGTCATCAATATTTATTCCAAATAAGAATATATGGCGTGTGATACATCATTGAAAAGCTCTTATTTCACTCAGTTTGCCACCAGATTTTAATGCTATTTCAAAATGGTGACCATTCAATCGTAAAAATACTTTCATTAATTCAAATTTTAGTTTGAGAATAGCCATTACTTGTTCGAGTAGAAAAACCTTGATAATATTTTACCATCAGAAGGCATAAAAGAAAATACAACGAGAAACAGTCAATAATGAAATTAGAATAATGTGTTGACACAAATATCTAAATACCAATACTGTAGGCTTGAAGAATTATTGGTGTTAAGAAAAGATTATATCGAAAGTTATTATTACTCCTTTTATTATTATTATAACTCACATCATTTCTTTTTTTTAATGAATAATTCGATGATGTTCAACAGTTCACTTCATTGATAAACTTATGATTTATAAAAATTCAGAAACCGTGCAACCAAAATTATTGTAAAAACCTCCCTACATTCTACCTAACAATGTACCCCTAGAATGTTAAAAAAGTTGACCTAACTTATATAGCAACCGAGATATTGGCATATGCCGAAATACAAGAAAATCGAGACATCCGGAATAACTCGAAAACAAAAGAAGATAGCTGAGATGTGTTTTCACCAATGAATTCAAGGACGAATAAGAAAGAGATCGAGTGATTTTTCTCTATTTTCAATATTCCCCACATCGAATTAGTTAATTTTAATAAAAAGAATCGGATTTCATGTTCATGTTAAATGTACCCCATAAGTTTGAATTCACTTGCGAATCTATAAATATATATCAGAAAGCAACATAAACGGCAGTATCTTTTGATTTCGTTGATATAAAACATTCATTTTTCCACAGTTCCAAGATATTGCCAATATAAACATATTTATGCCTATAAGAGTTTCTGAAAAAAATGTCTTGACAGGAAAACAGAGAAACTGACGTGCAAAAGGAAGGAAAACGAAGTGATCCTTTGGGGGTTCCGACTTCTCTTCAGGGGAACCCTAAAAAATACCACAAACGTGATTTTAGTAGCATCAAGAAGAATTATTCAACAATTTGTTATCATAAAAGCCAATCTTCCAAAAAGTGAGGCCATCACAGACAAGAGAAAATAGAATTGAATGTTCCAGCATGAAACGACAAACTTCACTTTTCTCCTGATTATAAATAAACAATATCGCTTATTATATCATCATCATCAAATTCTGAAAGTCTTGCATTGTAAATTCAAACATATTCCTCTCACAGCTATAATTTTTTACAACAAAATCAATATATTCTTCGAATACGGCTTTTATATACTCACCGGAAAGTTGTACTTGTACGGAGACCAAGATGAGCGGTAAGGAACGAATCCTGAAAATATATAGAGTATCAGAATTTATAACTTCAAGAAACTTTTCATAATTTTAGTTAGATATATATATATATATATATATATATATATATATATATATATATATATATATATATATATATATATATATATATATATATATATATATATATATATATATATATATATATATATATATATATATATATATATATATATATATATATATATATATATATATAAAAAATAGAATGTTACCCTGATCGCATATTGAATACGGACGAAAGTGGAATAAGAACCTAAAGTCATTGCACCTTTAGGAGGTAGTAGTAGGTTGGTCAAATCGTATCCCATATATATATATATATATATATATATATATATATATATATATATATATATATATATATATATATATATATGTAGCAAACTTGTTTATGACAAGATTCGAAACAAAGGCGCTGGAATAAGCGAAACGACATTTTTGTCTGGCAACACGAAGAATAAAAACTAGAGAACTTCGTACAACAAATGAACAGGAAACACAGGAAAATCAAGTTAACCCTGGAACTGGAGTTAAACGGCCAAATACCATTCCTAGATGTCCTTGTACAAAAAACAGACAACGGCAATATGAACTTTGATGTATACAGAAAACCAACAAACACCAACCGATACCTGAATAGAAACTCACATCACCATCTAGCTCAACTTAGTTCAGTTATGAAGACACTTGTTCACCGATCAAAAAGTATTTGCTCACCTAACAACACCATCAAAACACTGATCAAGCTCATGGATATCCTCCAACAAAATGGACACAAAAGAATAGCAAGACCAAAAAACAGAAGAGGATACAAAACCGAGAGGATTAGCTTTCCTGCCATTCATAAAAGGTGGAACTGACAAGATTGGTAGGATCCTGCAGAAACACAACATAAAATCGATTTTCAAACCTCACAACACGGTACGTAAAAATCTGAGAAGACCAAAAGACCGGATACCACTTGAGAACCAAAGAGTCTACAAAATTCCATGTTCAGACTGTGGGATCGTCTACATTGGGGAAACAAACAGAAGAATGGAGATTCGGATTCAACAACATAAAAACTCTGAAAAAGAACAAGCCGCAATATCTGCTATTTTCCAACACTCATATAAAACTGGCCACAAACTCGACTACGACAACACGACTCAACTAGCCAACATAGAACAATTCCGGAAAAGAAAAATCAGAGAAGCCATCGATATAGAGAAAAACACGACAATGAACAAAAGAGATGAGGCGCTAAACATACCTACCATCTGGAAAACTATATTGAAACATATAATAGCAGACACAAAATAACTGAGCGCCAACAAAGAAACAGCTAGAACTGAGTCAAATACGCAATGCCCACAGGTCAGGCCACTGACCAATAGTAACGCGGCGTCGCCACTGCGCTACGACCTGAGATCGCGCGAGAATATAAGCTCAGCAAGCAGCGGCAAATAGACCACCCTAGTACAATGTAAGAGGAAACAAAGGCCAGCATAGAAGCACCACAACATAAAAGAAGGAGGATAACCAACCAGTAGGACCCCAGGACAAACCAAGGTGATGTAACATAAGCGAGATGAAGAGGAAAAAGGATAGTCATTCGTGGAAAAATGAACATAACATATATATATATATATATATATATATATATATATATATATATATATATATATATATATATATATATATATATATATATATATATATATATATATATATATATATGACCATATATATATATATATTCCTAAAGGTGCAATGACTACTTAAAGGGCAATGACTTTAGGGCATGAAGAACCGTGCTTATTCCACTTTCGTCCGTATTCAATATGCGATCAGGGTAACATTCTATTTTTGTTGAACTGCAATTTAATTTTCAAAAAATTTTTCAATGAAGCATTTATTAATAGCAGAAGCATATATGTTTACAGATCATTCATAGTAACTACGTCCCAGGTTGTTTTGGATAAGGTCAAACAACCAAAGTTATGGCCAGAAGGTACTTGTGTGAGTAATTTTTTATACCGACTTATGAAAATCAAAGAGATGCAGAAGTAACTGTCCAGTGTAGTGAAAGTAGAATCGCTAGTTTTGGACTGGCCAGCTTGCTCTCCAGACCTTAATCCTATTGAACATTTTTGGGATATTCACAAAAGGAAAATTAGATCGCGCCAGGATAATCTAAGAACCCCACAACAGCTCATCCAAGCTGCCATAAAAGAATAGCAGAATATAACCCCAGAAGAGGTCGAAAACCTGAAAACCTAATCCAAAGCATGCCTAGACGAATTTAGGCTTGTATCAGGGCAAGAGGAGGTAATACAAACTACTGGGGTCGAGAAAAAACACCTTCTCCGTGAAAAAAGAATTTTTAATTTTTTTACTACATACACAAAATCTATCTCAAAATAAATCTTAATTCATTTCTTTTTTCAATTGAAATATCTCAAAAAGGATCAATCAAGTACAATAATTATTAATATTCAAAATATCGGGTGTTTCCATGTAAATTTGGTAATGTTTTATGTATATATATAATTTTTTTTCGCAGAAGCATATATATATATATATATATATATATATATATTTTTTGATAAATTCAATATTGAAAAATTTTTTGATAATTATATTGCAGTTCAACAAAATAGAACATTACCCTGATCGCATATTGAATCAGCCGAAAGAGGAATAAGCACCGTTCTTCATGCCCCAAAAGTGATTGCACCTTCAGGAAAAAAGTAGGATGGTCGAATTGTATCCCACGGATAGGAGCGACCACCTTTCACTTTTGTGAGAATCAACCTTCCTTTATGAAGTGCTATCGGCTGTATTGCCTTTAGACTCAAAAATTGGATGGATTAACTCTGATATTTTTGTCAATCTTCTGAAGCATATCCAGATTGATACTAAATGAAAAATGAGAGTCATACCAGCTTAGCTGCTAATAATTATTCATGAGGGTATGATATAGTTTTGATGTCTTTCCCAACCCTCTGTACGCACGACATGCAACCCTTAGACATTGGTATCTTTGGTCCTTTTGAGAGCACACTTAAAACCTCATTCAATGATTTTATAGTTACGAATCCTGGAAAACTGATCATAATTGAAAATAGTCCACACCTATCCGATATGCCTTATATGTTATCATTCACTCTTTCAGATATTATCAACTCGTTCGAGAAATCAGGAATATATTTACTCAATGGATTGGCCTCTGACAATGAGAATTTTTTGTACTTTTTATGCTACTGACAGTCCAGAACCATCCCTCAAATTGTCATCCAATGATATCAACGATAACAAACAAGATATCACATCACAGACAGTTTCTAATTTTGAAGAACCAGGGGCCATCAAGTTGAAATATAGCTGAAAGTTTTAACAACCAAATCATGATCGTCTCGAATATAATTCTATCAGATACATCAAATAAAAATTTCATGAAAAATGAAGAATCTGATGAAATATCTCTCCATTCCCTGGAAATTCTAATGGATGTTTTCCGCTTGCCCATTAGAAACCATTCGATATGAGACCTTTGCCGAAAGTTGCTCCTAGATGTTTTAGAAAGAGATCATGACTCGGATAATTGAGAACTTTCACGAATAACCCAGAGACAGAGAGTTGAGGGAATGGAGTGAAACAAACAATAGAGAAGTACAAAGAAGACTTCAACGAAACGAAAAATACCATTCGGAGACAGCACAAAAAAAATGAAGAAAGCGATAAGAAGCAACAAACAATACAATTCTGAAATCCTAAAAGGATTCTGATGTAGCATTTGATGATTCTGATAAGTTCTAATAAGATGTAGATAAAGTAGGAATTATTGACTCTGTTGCCCGATTGGAACTGCTTGACGATGAATCCTTAATGAGGGAAATTATGTAGTAGTTCAATTTTCAACTGAAAATCGAAACGTAATTGCATTGGTCAAATGGAGGAACAGGACGATAAGTAATTTTCCGTAGGATTTTTTAGAACAATTGGAAACAAAGGTTTCAGTCCCTCTGATGTTGAAGACTCATCAACCTTCAATAGAAAAGATATTCCTTTAGAGAAACAAGGTACCTCAAAGATGAAATCGTTCATGAAATTAGACTCTTCTAATATTCTGTGATGTTTTTGTATGGTTTTTGTAGAGAATAAAACAAATTTATAAAAGTTTTCTGCCTGCATAGTTGAAAAGAAAATAATTTCATTTACTCATTGAAGAAGAAGCTCCCCTAATTTATGTCTTATCATTATCCGAATATGGGAAATATTCAGATAATGATGAAATAACTACTCTTCAAAAATTCCCCACAGTAGGGCATTTTCGGAAAAAATTATTTTTCAATAGATCTCCTTCTACAAAAAAGAACGTCTGAGTGTATTGAAGCTTATATGTGAACCTTTTCATATGATCGAATAGTATATAGTACCAAAATAGCCGTTGGAAAAAAATTTCCGAATATACCCCATCCACCCCTACGTCATATTTTTTTTTGTTTCATTCATTCAGTTTCTGTGATAAAAAATCAGAATTTCAAAAAATTGGAACTGGAGAAACGTCTCTTCTGTCGTCAACTCAGCTAGTTAAAAATAAATGAAAGCTGACTAATTACAATTTTGGTTGAGCTAAAGAATATTGACAGAATCCAAGAAAAAAAAACTCAAAAATTTCAAAATCGAAAATTGTTGATATTATTTCATGCAATGTTCCATACTGTAAATTTTTAGTGACAAGTGAAGGCTGAATACACAAACGAATAAAAGATATAATGAACGTTGAAATTAATTTCTCCAACGGAAATCGAATTTCAGTCAACAATTATTACATAATTTCGTGAATACATAAAACATAAATTGCATCACTCGCTAAACTTGGATCATACCAATACTAGAATCCAAATCATACTGACTGACTCGAATACAGTATTTAACGATCATAATTATGCAGCCTTATTAATTATGGAAATTCAAATAGCAGCCGAATCGGTCATAAAGGCAACTTTCAGGACGAACGCGACTGAAACGCTGAAATAAGAGGAAGATCAGATGGTGCTCTGTGGTGGGGACTACTACGAGTACAGTTTGATATACTCGAGGTACAGTTGGCTCTGGTTATCGTCAGGTCGACGACCCAGCCTTGGCTATGACTTTCCTTTCGCATTTGATTTAAGTTAGAGCTAGGTTAGAAGCGAACTAACAGCTGGCTAGATCACTTCTATACCGCTCTGTCGCCAAGCACTGATGATTTTACATTAGAAGGTTATGTTCTTCTGTGGTTTTCTGTCATTTCTTTACAAATATTTGAAGATTATTTTCATTAATGGGCTTTTGAGAAACTTTGTTTTCACATTCAAGAAATCACGAATCACTGATCACTGGAAAAAAAAATTTATATCGTGACATGGATAATCCTCAGATTCCTCGACAGTTGACTGAATGGTATGGTTCAACTTCGAACTAATGATTTGGTAATAGAAGTATGAAAATTGATACATTATGGTTATACTTTATTACAACAATTAGTTTTCAATTACATATATTTGAATTTGATGTGATGTCTTTTATTGCATTCAAAACACACTTTGGTCTAACAGATGTTCTATAACACAGGCCTATAATAATTTTGTTGTTGGGGATTTTAGACCTGATTTATAATATTTCTGATATGGCGATATTGAATTTTTTCTCTGTCAGCTCTAGTTTCCGAGATAAAAAAGCACACTTCCACAAAAGCTATTTTATTGGTATTAAACATCAAGAGTGATTTTCTAGAATGTAACTGATTCGGGCAATCTCGCACGATTCTCCAGCAAAAGTCAACCATCAAATGATTGTTTCACCTTTCTTGGTATTCATTCTCCACCGTTTTTATGTCTTGGTGGAAACGTTCTCCTTGTTCTTCGTTTAGATCTCCTAAATTGTGTTTGGAATTGATAATTGATGATAATATTACAGCCTAAATCTTTGGAACGAACCAGTATTTCCTCTACTAATTCTACATAGCTGTCAGTCTCATGATTTCTGGAGAAATTTTGTGCAAGTACAACAAAAGATTCAGTACTTAAACCAGGAAATTTCTATGAAATAAACTGCAAACATTGAGCATTTCTATCGAGTGCCTTAACAAATTGCTCCATTAGTTCTAATATTAGTTCTAATTTTATATGCAATGGCGGAATATCTCTTGAAACTAAGGGTTCATTTACATTTCTTCCCCAAAATACAAGAGTATCTCTCATACGCCATTTTTTCCTGAGTCCACTAATGTGATTTGACTCGACTGTTCCAGAGACAAATAAACCATGGATATTTAGTATAACCATTTTGTTGACCCAATACAAAACTATCCATCTTCAAATTGCAGATCACTCAGTCATGTTTAAAATATTTTATTTCCGTAAAAGACTTAAAATTACCACATATTCTTCACACATGTTCGGTCAGCAATTGAAACGGGAGCATATTTATTTCCTTTAGAAGAAATAAATCACTATCTGTGATTTACCAAGTCCAAAGAAATCTTTTCTTATATGAAATTTATTTCTTATGTTGTGAGAATGAACATCAGGGTTTATTTTAAAAATTGCTAAGTTGCTGTGGACATACACTAGACACACAAGTACATAAGAAGAAGGAAATGTAAGTATGCCAAGCCGCCTGAAGGTGCTCCTACAGCAATCCCTGTAGCCCAGCTGCACCAACACCCTGACAGCCCTTCTCTGGAGACGAAACAGTAATTAACGCCCAGAACAACCACCCCACACTACCACACAAATCTAAGGGAAGACTCGATCAACGCAAAATAAACCATCCTCAGAATCACTGGAGAAACAGATGAAGCCAGACGTCTAAGAACATATACATTCTTACTTATCTTAGAAGCCAAACACTCAGCTTTCCACGACAAAACCGGATCAACACTAACCCCCAAAAAACAGACCTTACAGTCTCCAGCAAAATCCGTGGCGAGATCAGACGTATCCCTCAAACTCAGTAATAGGTTCTGAGTTTTGGCACCATTCTTGCCAACCCGTTCACAGGAAAACAGACCAACGCCCTTTCATGTAAACTGTCGGACAAATGCTTTAGACTCCGTATCTTTAGATCCCATAGAAAGAGTTGTATCATCAGCAAAGAGAGTGCTGTCCGCATCATCAATGAAATCAGGAAAGCCATTAATAAAAATTAAAAATAAAATAGGACCCATGATAGAACCTTGAGGAACTCAAGTCATGACCTTCACTCTATCTGAGTACTCACCATTTGAAAACACAACCTGATATCTATAAGTTAAAAATGATCACGACTCCTTCTACCCAATCCGTACCTTTCCAACTTCCATATCAGCTTATCATGATGGATACAATCAAAAGCTCTGGATAAATCCAGAAACAGCGCTACAGAATGAAAACCCTGTTCAAAATAGTCAAGAATACTACTCACTAAATCAACCAGGGCCCCCATCGTACTCCTATTCCGCCTGAAGCCAAACTGGTTTCTTGAGAAGAGATTATTATTTTCAAAATATGCTCTTAATTGATCACACATAAGCCTCTCAATCACCTTAGAAAAAAACTGGAACCAGGGATATAGGACGATAATTTTCAATATCCTCTTTACATTTCCCTTCTTGTGAGTCGGAAGAACTCTCGAAACCTTCAAACATTCCGGAAATACTCCACTTCTTATACAATTGTTAATCAATGTTGTTAACGGATAAACGATTGGGTTAACACAGCGCAAGTTAATGGATAATCCATAGTAATCGGCTGCAAAGCCATTTTTTAAAGATTTGATCTCTCACCTGGATTATTATTACCTATTAGTATAGATAGGTATAAAACCAAAGATTACTGGTTCACAATATGAATGTTCTATGAATTAATAAAAAGTTATTGCTCAAAAATAGAACTATATGTCATTCTGTACATATAACACTTTCTTCAGCATATAATGCAATACGACGACGCTTCTGTATAAAAGGTGTCGAGCATATAAAGGCGTTGAGCATATAAAGGCGTTCAGCATATAAACCTTACAATAAATCAAGAGGTGAAGTTGGAATTTTACTTTTATTAATCTCACATTAATACACACCAATCACTATGAATCAAAAACACCAGTTAACAGTGTTGTTGCAAAGGTAAGGAAATTTCATCCACTCAGTACATCTGTTGAGACAAAGCCTCTTGTGCCTTAAATAACTCGAACCAAAATTGGTCTCGATTAACATTTCACAACCAAAGTGTGGACCACTCGCTTAATTGCTTCTCTTCTCTTCTGATTAATCTACATATTTTGCCATATGTGGTACGAGTATATCAACATTAACCAGTTTCTTTACGGTAGCAAAGCAGGTCCGGCCGAAGCAGGCATAATAAAATGACTATACCGGGAAAAGGCCTACATGCACAAAGGTTTGACAGAAAATAAAAACGTTATTAGTTTTCAAAAAAGATAAACGCTATCGTTTAGTAAAATATAGTAAAATATTCAATGATACCCATTACTAAAATGTTCATGAAAAAAATCTTGATTCAAATTAAAACTTCACCATGTACCTACTTTCATGTTAGTAACACCTCGTGAAAAGATGACGTCCTTTTTATATTAAACGTCTTCTATATTGGATGCCTTTATATGCTCTACACTGTTTCTTTATTGGAAATTCCTTTTGTGTACTCTATTTAGCCCTATTGTCCTTTTATAAGGACTGAGGTTGTCGACCTAACTCGTTTCGGATGTACTGGATTCTAGATAGCGCCACCTGTATAGCATAACAAGTGATCTATTCAAACGAGTTAAGTCTATCAACCGTTGCAGACGTAGAATTTACTTGTGATTAGCCAGTGTTGAAGTGAAGTTTAATTATATCGATCGAGATGTTCAAGAGGTGGTGAGCAAATTCTTTCATTTTTGTAGAATATGATTTCATTTCATCTGATATATGAGTTCAACAGAGTTCGCCGAATATTTCCATCTGCATAAGCTTATATTTTTTTCATACTCCGCTAAGTACAGACAATATAAAAAGCTGTCATTTTGAAAGGACAGTAGGTTCATCGACTACCGTCGACTCAATTGGAATATTTTTGTTTCAGGTACAAAGATAATCGTGTTAGTCCTTTAACGTTCTCTCAAATAATGGCTCTGCCATTATCGAACAAATTGAGAATTTTTTTTCCCTAGAACGCCAATGATGACTGCGATACAGATGAAGACTCCGGAGATGAAAACACCGTCTTATTGGACAATTTACCGGGAACTCAACTCAGAGCGCCTGCTGAAGTGAGGATACAAACTGAAGATGACTGTGATAGCGACGATGATAAACCTCTCTCAGAGTCTGTAGAATGAAGACCAAAACTTCTGAAAACTTTCGATTACAAAGAAAGTGATTTGGACTTGGAAAAGTCGCCTCTGCCATAATGGACACCAATATTATCGGCGGATAACAATCTTTCGCCAGCGGCTACTCACAATAAATAAGATATTTTGTTTTATTGAAGTTCTATTGCTTAGTGGCTATGTACCACGGAAAAAGATATTCTGGCAGAATAGGGATGACACCAACAATGAAATGGTATGTGAAGCTATATCGCGTGATAGATTCCAGCATATAAGATGCAACATTCACTGCAATTATAATACAAGAAATATCCGAAAATGCGACCACTTTTTGACATTCCGAACTCAAATTTTTTTGAGCATGCCCCTATCGAAGAAAATCATAGTATAGATGAGTCAATTATACCATATTCTGGACGTCATACTGGAAAGCAATTCATACGTGGAAAACCTATCAGATGGGGATATAAGTTTTGGATTGGTGTTCTCCGACAAGGTTATATAGTTCATTTTGAACCATACCAAGGTTCTTCAAGTACACTGCTAAATAAGTGCAAACATATGAGTCTTGGCACATCAGTAGTTTTACAATATGCAGATATATTGAAAAATAAGCCCTTCGAAGGATTTCATTTATACTTTGACAGTTACTTCACCTCACTTTCGTTGTTCAAAGAATTGAAATTGAGTGGCCTAAAAGCTACTACAATGCTGAGGGAAAACCGAATCGCCTCATCATCCCTATTTAGTTCAAGTGTACTAAAAAAGAAAGATTGAGGTTATTCTGAGCGTAGTTTTGCGGATGACTAAATCATCATTACCAAATGGAATGATAAAAATGTTCTGAATGTAGCATCAAATGCTTCAACAGTGTTTCTGGTCAATAGAGTAAAGAGGTTTTCTCCATCTGAGAAAAAATATCTTTATATAGATCAACCAGGCTTGATAAAATCAATGAAAATATGTGAGGGGTGGACCGTAGCGATCAAAATCTCGGTGACACTAGAGTTAGCATCAGGGGGAAAAATGGTAGTTTTCTTCATTTACTCACTGCATTGACATGGCTGTGCAAAACTCTTGGCGCTTACATAATAACAACGGCGGAAAACTCGTCCAACTAGAATTCACAATTCTATAGCAGCTGAACTATTAGTATCTAACAAAAGCATGAAAACGAGAGGACCTTTCAAAGCTCCTAGAAATTAACACGGGTTTTCACGTTATGACAGACTGGATCATTTCATTGTTTATAATAACAATCAGCGACGATATGCAGTATGCCATAAAAAAGCAAATTTTCTCTGCCAAAAATGTTTTGTTGGCTTGCAGAAAAAAGATTGTTTTGTTTCTTATCATACTTTTTAATGTTTAGATGTTCTTTTGATGAAAATAAAGACTGTTTGAAATCAATCGATAATTTCATATGATTATGCTATAGTACTACTGTTCTTTTAAAACGACGCACAGTTTCGACCAATAGCAACACTCGAAAATTCAAAAGAATGGTGGATTATACTTTATAGTCGCCCTATCAACCTCAATCCACGAAAAAGTTCCATTTATAAAAAACGATAGTTTCAGGGTTATATGGGTTAATTACTTTACTTCCATACGAAAATACACTGACTTTTGTTCATAAACGCTTTTTGTATATACTGAATTCCGCTGGAGCTATATCTATCGCAAATGCGAAGATGCTTAGTCGCAATATTACTACCCGATATCTGGTGATATTTTAAGTAATTGCTAAAAGTGTTCACAAGTTCACAACCCCTAGATGCCTTGATAAGATTATTGGGGTGAATACAATTCATTATTAATCTTTTGTGCGATAGCCTCTTCGTCAGCTATTTTCTAGAGTACAAAATCCCCCAAATTGTGCAGATATATGAATAGTTCGTTCCCGAGTATATACTTTTCTTCCGGAAAACCGTCCCGAAAAGGTATATTTAACTTACACGTATATTCAGGAACAGTTTAAATCAAAATTGGAAATTGAAGTTATTTTTGATTGAATAATCAATATTTTCACCACTCACACTTGGAAACGATTGAGAGGGCGTCAAAATAGACTCTAAAGAAATTGATAAATATTATTGGTGTTAATCCTAAAATTTACCGATGAAATTCGATAACTCAGATCTTTTATATATACCGCCAATCGATACCTCACGAGTTGAACATTTGTCTGAATCATTCATATGAGCTGGCACTGGCATCGCAAAAATCGCTCTTGTTTGATTGTTTTAACTCGAGTGATTTATCGCAATGCTTTCGATTATTATACTCAAATTCTTACCTTAGAATGCAACTCGGATTTCTTCAATCGCAGCATAATTTGAAACATAATTATCCCCACCACTGAGAAGTTTTTACTTCTCTTGCGGTGAAGGAAGGTGGATAATTAATGAATAAGTTGGAGATATTCAAAGTTTGAAAATGCATTAGTTAAAAATTGAGTGAGATTGTTTGGATTCAGTAGGGTATTGAATAATCCAAGGTCCATTTTAAGATGGGTTTAACTAAAAAATTCGTTCAAGTCCTAACGTGAGAAGTCCAAAAATAATACAGTTTTTGAAACAAGTGTAGATGTGCAACATACCCAAGCACATAGATAAAAAGGAGGGGAGGGAGAGAATAAAGTTGCCTGCGTGAGAAAAAACTATTTTCCTAAAAGAAATCACGTTATGAAATTCTTTGTCAAATAATACACTGCACCTAGAAATAAACGCATAAAATAGAAAATTCAAATTTATTCGAAAGACGTGTAGATATGTTAAAGAATTATGTTTTCAGTAAGGCACCAGCAACTGCTTGAGCACAATCGAAATGAAAATTTTACTCATAGGAATTGAAATGAAACTAATACTGAAAAATATAACATTTGGAAAAATCAAACTTTCCAAAAATCAGTTTATACTGGATATTTCCACAATTGGCTCAAATTACTACATGACATCTACGATTTATACTCAAGATCAATGGCCTTATAGCATTCTGATGCATTTCGGCCAAATTTCGATCAGTATGTTCTGAACCTCATTTTCGGTAGTTGGCTGGTTTTGTTGGTCTGTTCGACGAGAATGAGATCTTCACTTCGTGCAGGCCACTCCATTGAAGTGATTTTATGATCTGGAAGGCATTTCCTAACGGTATGAGCTTGGTGAGGTCTAGTGTTTTCATGCATAAACAGAAAGTTTTCACCCATATTTCCGCAAATGGTGCAACATATTCTTTCAAAATATCTATAACGTGCCTCTGATCAATCAGCGTTCCATTATTTACCATAACCAGATCACTGCGGGAGTTGAAAGAAATTTTTCCCCACATTATTATTCAGCACTACAACCATTGGTAGGTAAAGAGCTGCACTTGGCATATCTCTTATTTTGACGTCTGTACACTAAAACGTCGATCGCAAATAAAAGTGTTTCAGCACAAGTTTCATGGTTCGCGTTCCATTATCATCGAAAATTGAAATTTTCGGGAACAAACGTTACTCTAAGAAGTTGATCAATAACTGTTGTTATCAATATGTGATGGTTTCTTGCAAAATCTGAATTTATTTCTTTCATTTCATTTCTCATGAGAGGAACATATGATCCAAGAAAAAAATCGCATTTTGTATATGTCTGGACATGTGTTAATAATCAGTTGCCACCAAAAAACAAAATTGACATATTGCAAATGACAGGCAATATATGATACTAGGGTTTTTTGGGGTCGCTGATGATAATGAGCAGGTTTAGCCCCATCACGTCAAGTTCAAGGTCTTTTCAAGGTCAAGCATATAAAAACCGTCAAAAAAATCTGTAAAAATTCATGGTCATGTTTTTTATGTCTCCGAGGCCAATCCGTTGTTTGTTTGAACCCTCGACCTATTTCGGAGGTTATTTCAAGGTCAGTTCAAGAACCCATGGACGAAATCTAAAATCACAGAAGTACAGTCAAGCTAGCATGTCCGTAAACCCGAGTAAATCGATTGCAGACAACTCTACCAGAAGATACAAGGTGGAGAAACTAAGAGGTGTAACTCTATTTGGAGAGGAAATTGTTCAGGCGAAGGAGGTGAAGTACTTGGGTGTTACATTTGGGCTTGTCGCTCTGCCTTCGGAAGAACTTAGGGACTAGGCCCAAAAAGGGTGTTGTGGCTGTACACGGCGATTATGAGACCTAGGTTAACGTATGGTGCAGCTGTATGGAGGACTAGATGCACACTTGAAACATCCAAGAGTGCTCTAGACCATCTGCAACGATTGATATTATTAGGAATCACGGCAGCCAGCAGAACTGTGCTTAGGCGTTAGAAGTCTTGACCGGTGTGCAGGCTTCGGATCTGGAAGTCAGGAGGGCGGCCTTCCTGTCAAACCTCAGACATAGAGCTGAAAATGCTCCGAGCCTGGCAATGAGGAGATTGAGACGGGTCTGGGAGTGGGTATACGTACTCTAGACTGCGACCGAATACCAATCATACTGGGCAGGGATTATAAGCTTCATACGGTCAAGGTAAAATTGTTCAAGTCAAAAAAAACTGTCTTAGCGGATAACTTTTTTATTTTATTTTGTATCAACAACTTGATTTCTTGACCGTCTCTCCAATGTTGTCTTGAATGAAAAAACCTTCCATTCACCCGATACATTTCAGCTCACATATAAAGCATAAAAATTAGATAACAGCTACCCTGGAGCGTAGAGTAAAAAAGAGTTCACTCAGCTGTGAATAAGTATCCCCAAAAGTAATTTTTCAGTTCTAGACATGAAAATGTCTCGATCAACCTAGCGGAGAAAGGGTGATACAATGTTATATATGCATTTCTGACGATTTTTTCAGAAGTTTCTTTAACACCTGTCCCTCAAATGGCATTAACCTAGACCTTATAAAGCTTAGATTTTGGGTTCTTGAACTAACCTTGAAATGACCTCTAAAATAGGCCGAGGGTTCAAACAAACAACGGATTTAGACTCGGAGATATAAAAAAAAATAACCAGATTTTTTTGACGGTTTTTTCTATGTTTGACGTGATGGGGCTAAACCTACACGCTCATCGTCATCAGCGAGTCCAAACCCCTAATAACATATACCGCGTGCGGTGTTCCCGCTTAGATCAAATGTTGACCTGTATTATACTTTACAATAAAGACAAACACGTTGTAGCCGTATCATCGGAACTGACATTTCAACCTCAAGGTCAAAATTAGAAAGCTATTGAAAAAATTTTCGTAGAGTTGATATTAAACTCATACATGAAATTTTACATTTTATATATTATTCATCCCATATTCAAGTATAGTTTGTTATAGTTGAGTATTTTAAAGAGTTCTCGGTTGATAACATATAAAAATTAATTCAATAAATGAAATGGTAACTATTTTTATTCAATAATTTAATAATTATACATATTTATTATTCTCAGATGTAAAAATTTTTAATTTTAATTTAATGCAGCGCTAATCGATGCACAATATTCTTGATTAACTTGCCTGTTATAACTGTACCGTAGATTGATTATTTACCCAATACGAAAACTAAAGAATTAAAATGTTATGTCGATGAACTAGCTCACTCTGCTATCTGCTAGAAACTCATGGAACTCACAGAAGTGAAACGTTTGAACACTTGAATCAATGATATCGATTGGATACTAACTAAATCTTACCCAATAAGAATACTCAAAAGAGAGGTAATTATATATAACCTTGTCATATATTGAAGAAATAATTTGCAAAAAAAAATATTGCGACTATGAATTGAGATAAGACTATTATATCTTATATACATACTGCACACTGTGTAGAAGAATAAATTCAGTATTCATCGATTCAGTAGTTCAGGCGTTCATCGCCGACAAACAAAGTATTACAAATTTTTATATATGAAGGTCTACATAAGATTTTCTGAAAAAATATCGACAATATTCTTCTTATGCGAACAACTTTCGTTCAACTTGGTTCATTCTGTAGTTTTCGAAACGCATAAAACTAATTCAAATCAAACAGACAAATCATATACTAGGTTTCTGAATCTGAGACGTTAAATGATACATGACATTACAGTCCCCAGTTCTGGATATATAACCCCAACTCGCGTGTTTTGAGTGCCTTGCATCATTTCTAGCAGTCCTGCCCTGCGAATAACTGGCAGATTCCAATTTAAATCGGTGAATATTTGTTTAGGATGCAATCGAGATCCCGTCACAAGCGCGTTTTCGCCAAGTTGCCCACATAGTGGCCCCCAGAGCGTCACGCATGACACGCATTTTATACATTGTAACAACTTGTGCCAATTTTGTGGATCGCGACGTGCGCATCGAAGACCGCTACTTAATTATCCAAGTTACGATTTCTATCTCTCGTTATAGCCGAAAATTGGTATTTAAAATTAATAATTCAAGATTCAAACACGACAGGATTGCCTCTTCGCACTTTTGGTCACCTATATTCGTTGATTTTTTCTCCCAAAGAATGTCTACTCGTATTTCCTTTTAGTATTTGCTACATATACCTAGAATATAACGTTTCTGTGTAATACTGAACAGTTAGGCTATAGAATAGGTAATGTTACGCTATATTAATTATCTCCATTTTTTATGTGGTCACAGTAACATTTCGGCAATTGTAAATATTGGGTTTGTTTCCCTAATATTCAAATGTTGATGTATCTATTTTTAGATTTTCTAAGGCACGAAGACTTTCAATTGCTGTGTCATGCAGTTGTTTGATGCTTGATGCCGATTCGTAGGTTAGCGTTGGAAGATTTAGTATGTTGTCGAGATATTTTGTAAAAATTATTCGCTTGTTGTTGTATCGGATTTCGATTAGTTCCCAGGCGTCATCGTAGTTTGCATTGGTGATGCTGAGATGTTGAACAATTTTGCTGGCTTCTCATCGGAGGTTTGTTTTCAGGATATGCATTTTTTGAGCAGCACCTATCGATTTGTGGCTGTGTACTCCTTGGACGAAAATATCTCTGAATGTTTGCCATGACTCGTAGTCCCCATCAAATGTCGAAATGGATAGGTTGGGCATTGGCACGTTGGATTTTTGTTCTGAGTTTGAATTTTCGTGTAAATTCTCCAGAGTTGGTTTTTGACCCTCACCTTCTTCAGGACTTCGGAATTGTATTGCGCAACTTCGGAACTGGGCATAATTTCCAGATGGGCTTCTTCAACTTTCTCCCATTTTTTCGTCAGAGATTGTTGGCGGATCTCGTTGAAGGTGATTGAGTGGTCAGTAGAAAGGTATTCGTTGATTTCTTCTATTTCATCCCTCAGCATTTGAAGATTCATACGTAGCGATTTTATCAACGGATTTGCTGCCTCTCGTGTAGTCTGTTTATTCAGGTTTGAACGTATTTTGTCGAGGAGCAGAATGGCTTCTTGGTAAAGACTTTCGGCGTTTCTGTGATAGCCTTCTTTGAAGTAAGTGTGGGAGTTTGTTTAGGAGTTCTTCGTGAATAGTGTAGAATCGATTCCATAGTGTTTCTAGTTCTTTGGATCATGTTTCAAAGTAGGGCTCACTTTGTTTCGACGGAGAATCTTTCTTCATATTAGTTAACAGCTTTCTGATGGCCTTGCCGGTTTCGATTTGTTCGGTGACTTTTCCATGGTTGTTTGTTTGTTTTTATTCCTTTTCTTCTATTTCGCCTTTCGGGACACGCCGGGTAATTCTGTCACCTCACTAACCCGGGAATTTTGCCGAACCCCTCTCGTGTCGAGGGAAGGGATCTTTAATGTCCAACACATCTCTGTTAGACAGGGCCGACGGCTTTACATCTCCTCCGAACGATGGATACTCAGGCGATTCCCAGAATCCGAAAAATCGCACCGACTTTGTGGGGAATGGACCCAGGCAACTCTGCGCAGGAGACGAGCATCATGTCCCATACGCCATCGAGCCGGCTTGCCTTCATAGTTGTTTGTGGACTGTAGATTTCGGCAGCAGGTAGTAGTTGAGTGGATCACGACGCCTCTGGTTCAGAGGAAAGACCACGTAAATTTTGGATTTGTTTCCTGATATTCAAATGTTGAGTAGTTGTGAATTATCTTAGTCTAAGGTAGGAGACTAAGATAGATAGAATTGTAGAAAATCTTAATCTGCGATGAGAAACTAAGATTCAGTAATAATTTGGGCAGAGTGACGACTTGAATGAAATATAGATATTTTGTGATCGTTTATTGTACAATTCAAGTTCACTTATATATTGATTATTGCATGCCGTGATAGATTGGTGTCGCTGGTCCTAGTTCCGCCCGTGGTTCGTTTGCACGGGAAATCCATCAGACGTTAGCTTGCAGAATTTCATTCCATATTTCCCGTCACGGATCGTCGAATTGTTGATTAGGCGACTTGTGGAATATTTTCACCTTATGTTGGTTTAAGTGGATGAACTTTTAAGGGTGAAACCAACAGCAATTAATAATAACATTGAAACATACACTCACCTGCAAAAAAATCGATCAAGAAGAAATTATACTTTATCATTCGATATCCTTGATATGTTACAGATTATATAACGCAAAATTACAATTGACATTGTTGATGAGTGAAATACATTTTAAATAGCCAAATACGATAGAAAGACAAAAATGCTTCTTTTAACAAATTTTGAATGACATATAGATTTTTAAGATAAATTTTGTCGTAAAGATGCATTACAAAGCTACATTCATTTTCAATGATATGATAAAAAAATTATAAAAACAAACCAGCCCCATAAATATTCAACGCAGCGAGAATATCATTATTTTTCGAATGAGGGTGCTATGGAAAATGCAACTCGATGTAAAAACAACTTTTAAGTCATTTTGGCGATCACTGTTACTTTTGAACCAATTAATAAATATTAAAATCAATGGTTGAATGTTTTCAAGTATGATTCTTTTAGCAGTTGATTCTGCTCGAGCAGTACAATCAATGATTGATGGCAGATCGCAAAATTTTACCACTAGGCCAAGGGTGCTCAAACGGTCGATCGCGAGTGCTTCCTGAGTAGATCTCGAGAAGAAAAAAATTTTTAACAAATAGGTAATTAAACTACAAAAATTTATTACGTAATAAAATAACACTCTGCTAGCGGCAAAATGCGTCCTTATCAAAGGAACGCGCGGTACTTGTTAAAGAAAGGCCGCATTTTTTATTCTTGCCGCTTTGACGGAAACAATCGAGACTTTCGTTCACGCCGATATAAATGTTGTGTCTGCAGGAATTGGAGTCATTCTGAATTGTACCTTGAAGGCAATACTACGTCGATACAAAGTTTATTATTAAATAGTACAAAATGAGTGCAGCGAAGATATCTAAAACGTATCATTTTATAACGATTGAGAGGAAGAATTTTTCTTTTGTATTGTGAAGAATAAGTGCATTTGTTTTATTTGTCATGCGTTAATTGCAATACCTAAGCGTGGTAACTTACAAAGGGTTCTTCGAAAAACTATGAAAAGGATTTTCCGCCACAGGGTGAATTAGGAAAACGAAAATAACCTGATTTGATAGCCTGTTTCAAATAAGGACAAACCATGTTCACAAAACCAGCCGAACAATCAAAAGCTGCTACGATCGCGTCATTTAAAATATCTCATATATTGGCGAAACACAAGAAACAATTCGAAGACGGATCAGTTGTGAAGGAAGCATTTATTGAAGCGGGTGAGATTTTATTTGAAGATTTAAAAATTAAACAGAAATCATGTCTGCTATTAGAGAACTTCAGTTATCTCGTCCGACTATCACAAGGCGTATTGAAGTCATGAGTCAAGACATGGCAGATGAACTAAAACATGATATCATAAAATGTAAATACTTTTCTGTACAGTTCGACGAATCCACCGATATAACAGACATTGCCCAGCTGTGTATTTTTAATCGGATGGTAATCAATGACATGTTAGCTAAGGAAGAATTTTTGACAATCATTCCTCTGAAGGGAAAGACCCGTGGCGAAGATATATATGGCGTTTTCTTCAATTTTGCAAAAAACTAAAAGCTACCGTTATATAAATTAGTGTGCATTACAACCGATAGAGCACCAGCAATGACTGGAAACAAAAACGGTTTTGTGGCATTGTGTCGAGCACTTTTTCCTTCATTACTGAGGTTAAGAATATATTTAAGTATGAGTACGAGCTTGGTTTGCAGATACCCTTGTTAAATATTCCACACACAAGGTTTTCCTTTCGTCGATATAACCAGGGATTATATTAAAATCGAGCACTCAATTTTATTGCGGGATTCAATTATGGACATTATATAAAAATCTAACATTGTATTCAATTTCTGAGAAATTAAGTTATTATTATATAATGAAGATTTCCCTTAATTTTTTCATTCCATTGTATAATACATCAACAAGTTTTGTGTTCACAAGTGACACGGAGGAAATTGTGGGCATTGCAACGAAAATTGTGAATCCCATCCGTGCACGTAGCTTGCAGCGGCGGCTCTTCAAGTTGCAGTTGGAAGATAGAGAGTCAGCTGAACACACTGGTTTAGTTCTTCACACGGACGTCAGATGATTGAGTCGCGGAAAAGTCCTAGAAAGGTTTCAAGAATTATTACCCGAAATCACAGCTTCTCTAGACGAAAGAGGTGATGACACTCAGATGTTGAAAAACGACTAATTTGGCATTTTTGACTGACAGCACTTAAATACCATTCACTTGGAACTTCAAGGTAAAGGAAAAACTAATATTGAGATGATTAGCGCAGTAAACGCATTCAACAATAAATTGCAACTTATGATAGATCAACTGAAAAGGAAGGATCTGAAACATTTTCCGTCTTTGAAAGCAAGGATTCCTCAGTTGAATTATGATACGTATGAGGCTGAATTATCAAATATTTTGGGACACAATTCGAAATGCGTTTTTATGATTGCAGTAAATTAGCAAATAAGCATCATTTATGAGTTATCCTTTTTCATGTAAAAACATTGAGGAAATAGCTACTGAAATAGCAAATCACTTTAATATGAACTCATATTCTGTTGAAAATCAGTTGGTGCAGCTTACATCAGATATACATCTCAAAGCTACAGCATCTGATACTTTCTGGTGTTTTATATCTGAAGTTAAATATCCGAATCTAAGGCAAATCGCTCTTCAACTGACGGCAATGTTTGGGTCAACTACTTACTTGTGCGAGTCTACATTTTCTGAACAGAAGATAATTAATTCAAAATATCGTGATCGACTAACTGACGATCATATGTCATCATGCTTGCGATTAACGCTCAGTGCTTACGTACCATCTTATGAGAAGTATGCTGAGGACATGCAGTGCCACGCTTCAACATCCAAAATCACTCCTTAGTTAAGATTAACACCATATGTAACTCTTTTGTTTTGTAACAACCAATAAACTCGCAATTTCGAATAACTATGAGTTTTTTCATTGAACCTAAGAGAACCTAACCCAAACCTTGACTAAAATAATGTATATTTTGCGGAAAGCTAATATCTATATATGCTACGGTACACCCTACCTAGGTAGGTAGGTAGGTAGGTAGGGTGTATCGTGTATGTACGTTAACCCTGCATAACACATACTTGCAGTCTCTCAGAGTCGATCGTAAGTAGTCTAAAAATATTGAGGTAGATCGCCAGCAGTTCAAGTTTGAGCACCCCTGGTCTAGAGTCTGGTAGTTGTCCGGTTGATATTTGGTGGGATTTAAGCAGAGAATTTGATCTCATCATACATGATATTCCCTTGCACTAGACAAATTGGTGCTTCAAGAAGCAGCGTTATAAGAGCATGACAGCGTTTCGAAGGTGAAGAAAACCGGGAAGAGAAAGGAAAACGATTGCTCGCGATGATCGTTTTTTAAGGCTTGATATTTTGAGAGACAGATCTAGTACCGCTGTGAAGGAAAGAAACAGGTTGGAGGAAATGAGGCTAGTATCAGTATGTGAGGCATATACAAACGCAGACGTTTGAGAGAAATTAACCTTCGTGCCAGAAGACTTGCAACGGGTCCAGAATTGAATAGAATACACCGCGCGTTTTCAATTCGTCAGACAACACCAGCATTGGGGCAATGAATAATGGGAAAACGTTGTGTTCTCTGGCGAATCCAGGTTTTGCCTTAAATCTCGAGATGAGGGTCTCAGAATTCATCGGCGAAGAATGGTTCGGGGTGGCATAAATATGGAAGAAAACACTGAATTAATTACAGTTGATAAGAAACCCATGACTGCTGAGAGTTACATAAAGTTTTCAGGTCCCCAAGTTGTCCCATTCACCCATAATAGGGCGAAAACTTCATGTTGATACATGATCATGCCACACGTCGTATCCCAAGAGTAGTTGACCTTGATATACTTTAAATATTGAGAATTGACTAGCAAGCAAAAACCGTGATCCCGATCCGATTGAGCATGTGTAGGACAGGATAGGTAGAAGATGAAGTAAATCAGCTCTGCAAGAAGAGTGGATAAGAATAGACTAAAGCTATATCCGTAATCTTATAGACCTCGAAAAGGTAACACCGGCTACTGAGAAGGTGTTAATTAAATAATTTTTTTCTGTTCGTAATCTTTCATTTGTTCAACGCTCCATTTTTGCCGTAAACAAAAACACCTACTGACAATGCTTATGAAAAAGCTGTATCTGTAGCAAAAATCAGATAGCGCAATGAATCGAAGACTACATCATTGTGAGTAAATGTAGCTCTGTGATGAAGTGTATCTTCATGACAAAACTAATCTAAGAAATTCTAAACGGCGATTCGAAATTTGTGAGAAAGAAGCTTTCTTGGTTTGCCCTCGTATATCGCTATTTGAAATGCATTTTCACACTTCACTAATGTCAATTATTAGTTTTCGTTAGTATAGTATTATAGTATAATGCACAGTAGCATTATACTCTGACTTGAGAATGGTTGTTGGGATCCAGCCGAAACATCGTCAGAAACAATCAAAAGGGTTTAATCCCAATTAGTTGCCAAATATCTGTTCATGCAATGAAACCGATTTCATGAAAAAATATAAATCCACCACCTGGTATTTAATACCACGACCATGCAATGATTATAATCGAAACATATCCTGGAATTATTATATAATAGGATAAAATTAAATGTTATGAAAACATATCAATCTACTAGAATATATACAAACTATAGCATTATAAATGTACCAACGAGTAGTGTCACAGGTTTTTTCTCGGAAAAATTCAGAGTACGGACCTTAGTGAAGTAACACTGAATGTTATTCATTCATAGTTTTCCTTGTGTGAAGTGATGAACGATCGAATAGAATACTGCTCTAAATATAAATGATAAAATTGCCAGCTAATTATATTACATTTATATATGCAAATAAATAAAATATGAAATAAGATTCTGAGCAGTATAAACTAAAAAGAAAACCTATCACTCTACCTCATTTTTCTTTCGGAAAGAAACCTACGAAGAATATTACAAGAGTTGATGACTGTTATCTTTTTAACTGTTCAAATAAATTTTTCTTCAGACCTAAAATCTTGATATTTTTGTGAAGATTCCTAAGAATAACACCTGTTGTAGAAATAATAATCGGTAGAATAAATTTTTTTCATTTTCCACTTTTTTTTATCTCGTCGGCAAGCATCATATATTTAGAAATTTATTTTGTATTTTATGTGTGTCAGGTATAACAGTATCAATTATATATGTTATTCGACTTTGTTTATCCGTTAGAATGATATCTGGCTCATTGTGATTGACAGCTCTGTTGTGAAGAGTTGTTTTATCAAAATAAAGTTTATATTTGTCGTTTTCACAAATAATCTGAGGCGCATATTTGTAACATTTTCTTTTCCTTGGGAATGAGGTCATGTTTTATTCCTAAATTAAAATGAATAATATTAGCAACGGCATTATGTCTTTCTGAATAATCTGTTGGGGCAAGTAATGAGCAAGATGATAATATATGGAAAACTGTTTCTGAAGATCTAAAACGTCTACGGCAAGAATCATCTATATCTTTCTTAATGATGTGTTTTCTATAATTTATTGTGAAAACAACCTGATCTTGGATCGCAATCACCAACCCTTCTGTTTCAGCGAATAATTCTCCAGATACTAACGATCTATTTGATGCGAATTCATCAATATAATCATTTTTCAATTATTTAGGGTACTTTCCATGTAATTCCTTCTGCATCCAACTTTCTCTTTTAGATTTATTATCCAATACATCAAAATCTTCCTTTTGCATTGTCAAGTTCAGAGGTGTAAGATGATAATCTGAAGTAACAACAATTTCATGTAATTTAGACGTTCTCTGTTTATCATGAAAATGGGAACGTTAAAGAAAAATCTGTGCACTATGAAGATTGTTCAAATATGTTAATCGACAAGTCTAGGTAGTTTAACTCTTTGAATTGCTGACTTAGGGTGGTGCTATGATATTTACAAAGCATTTTCCTCGTTCTACATTGTAATTCACTGAGATCAGTTTTAGACCATATAATAATTCCAAAAGGAGATGTAAGAATAGGAATTGCATCATACTGAGTTGACAGCTCTGAAAGTATTTTTAAGTTATTTACGACTTAAATGACTCATATAATATGACTCTGATTATTCTTCGAACAACAAAAGTTTTGATGACTGTTTTCAAAATCATGTAGAATCACCTTGTTCCTCTAATCTTATCATAACTTCATCGCCTAATTCAGATCTTCACAAAATTAATAAAAAATAAAACGCATGAAATGGACGTATGAAATGAATAAATTCATTATGTTTTGTTATTACAAATAACAAATAATGGAACAAATAAAAAGGGTATATGTCTAAACTATATAATATGTTCATAGAAAAATTCCCCAATTGCTGTATTTCAGAACAAAGCATTGCGAATCAAAGACGGTATATTGAAAATAGAAACTTTATATCTGAATCAGAATTAAAATCAATTAAAAACAACATTCAAGAACATTTAAATTTTGAAGTTTCAGATGAAAACCTAGTCCCATTCATGAAAAGCATCGAAAATAAATCAGAAAATTCATCTAAAAATAATGATAACAAAGATATAAAAATTTATTTCTCAATCAAATGAATTTATTTGAAAATATTGACCCAACTTTAAGACCTAAACTTCCTAAAATTCATTATTCAAAGAAAATTTTCGATTGTATAAACGAGCTTAATGAGAATATTCTTTCAAAGCAACTTGTTAAAGTAATGAATATCTATACACTTCATCTGATTATATATTGTGCCGCTATTACAGTAGTTAAACATTCTGGATACAAATTAGAAAGTTTTGGATCTAATTATAATATCAAGAAAAACCTTCATGGCAAAAAAGGTTAGAAGGTAAAATTTCTTCTATCAGATGTGATTTAGGAAGATTGACTCAATATTCCAGAGGTAATCGATCAAAAAACTTATGGCACATATTGGAAAAATATTCCTCAAATATAAAACCCATAAAAATAATGAGATAAGTAATGGACAATTGATAGAATACATCGATACTTTAAAACAAAAACTTTCAGTATACTCCATTAGACTACGTGAATATAAAATAAATTCAGATAGAAAATTCCAAAACAAACTATTCAAAAATAATGAAAAACATTTTACAAATTTATTTCAGGTTCAAATGAAAATATTTCTGGAAATGGAGTTCCTAAAATTGATATTTTAACTGATTATTGGTCTTCAATTTGGGCAGTGCCAAGGCAACCCAATTCCAATGCAAGTTGGATTTTAAATGAAAGGTCTCGATTTTCTAAAATAGAATGCATGCAATTTGAAAAATTTTCAAACGAAGATATAACATCAGTTATTAAACACACAAAAATTGAAATCTCCAGGTGTTGATGGTATTCATAACTTTTGGTTCAAGAAATTCTCTTGCGTTCATGAAAAATTGGCTAAATATTTTTCATTTATAATAAAGAACCCTCAGCTACTCCTTTATTTTTCACACAAGGAATTACTTATTTAAAACCGAAAAGTGATAATACTATTGATCCGTCTCAATATAGACCAATTACTTGCCTTCCAACAATATATAAAATTCTAACTGCATGTATTACCCAAAAAATTTATGCACATTTGGAGAATTATAATATTCTTTCCGAACATCAAAAAGGATGTAGAAAAAACACCTTGGTACTAAAGAGCAACTTGTAATTGATTCTGTTGCTTTGAATCAAGCTCAAACTAAGAAGAGAAATATTCATACAGCCTTCATTGATTACCAAAAGGCTTTCGATAGTTCTCCCCATTCATGGCTTCAAGAAATTTTGGAAATTTATAAAATTGATAAGACACTTCGTCATTTTCTTGAATTTGTAATGAAAAATTGGAGAACCAATCTTCATTTAAATATTTCAAAAGAATCGTTAAAATCCGAAGTAATTCCAATCAAAAGAGGCATTTTTCAGGGTGATTCTTTAAGTGCTCTTTGGTTTTGTCTTTGCCTTAATCCATTATCTCATGAATTAAATGCTACTAGTTTCGGCTTCAAAATAAAGAGTTTATTAACTGAATTCAAATTAAGTCACTTAATTTATTTAGATGATATTAAATCATATGCCGGAACCAGATCTCATTTAAAAAGTCTACTTGAGATTACTTTCAACTATTCCAATGATATTCATATGAAATTTGGGCTTCCAAAATGTAAAAATCTTTCTATTGAAAAGGAAAGATCACCTCTGATTATATAAAGATTTCCAATATCGAAATCGAGCCAATGCATCAAGGAGATACATATAAATATCTTGGATTTTGTCAAGAGAAGACAATTAACCGTAGCAGCACTAAAGAAAATATTAGAAATTCATATTACAAAAGACTTAGAATTATCATCAAGAGTTATTTAACTAGTAAAACCTTTTCAGAGCTATCAACTCCTATGCTGTTCCTATTCTTACATCTTCTTTTGGAATTATTAAATGGTCTAAAACTGATCTAAATGAGTTACAATGTCAAACGAGGAAAATGCTCTGTAAATATCATAAGCACCACCCAAAGTCAGCTGTTCAGAGAGTTACACTACCTAGACATCTTGGAGGTCGTGGATTAATTGATTTGAATAATCTTCAAAGTAAACAGATTTTCATCTACGTTCCCATTTTCATGATAAACAGAGAACGTCTAAATTACATGATATTGTTGTTGCTTCAGATTATAATCTTACACCTCTGAACTTGACAATGCAAAAGGTAGATTTTGATATATTTGATGATAATTCTAAAAGAGAAAGTTGGATGCAAAAGGAATTACACGGAAAGCACCTAAAGAATTGAAAAATGATTATATTGATGAAATTGCATCGAATAAATGGTTAGTATCTGGAGAATTGTTTGCTGAAACAGAAGGCTTGGCAATTGCGATCCAGGACCAGGTTGTTTTCACAAGGAATTATAGAAAACATATCATCAAACAAAATATAGATGATTCTTGCCGTAGATGTTTCTGTTCTTCAGAAACAGTTTTTCATATATTATCATCTTGCTCAGTCCTTGCTTCAACAGATTATTTAGAAAGACATAATGCCGTCGCTAATATTATTCACTTCAATCTAGGAATTAAACATGACCTAATTCCCAAAAGAAAAAAAGATGCTTGGCGACGAGATTAAAAAATGTGGAAAATGAAGAAAATATTTATTCTACCGATTATTATTTCTACAACAGGCGTTATTCCTAGAAATCTCCACAAAAGTATTGAGATTTTGGGTCTGAAGAAAAATTGGTTTGAACAGTTACAAAGATAACAGTCATCAAATCTTGTAATATTCTTCGTAGGTTTCTTTCCGAAAATAATAATGAGGTAGAGTCATAGGTTTTCTCTTAGTTTATACTGCTCAGAATCTCATTTCATATTTTATTTATTTGTTTATATAAATGTAATATATAACTGACAATTTTGTCATATTTATATTCAGAGCAGTATTCTATTCGATCGTTCACCACTTCACACAAAGGAAACTATTAATGAGTAACATTCAGTGTTACTTGACTAAGGTCCGTACACTGGATTTTTCCGGGGAGAAAGCCTCTGACACTACTCGTTGGTACATTGATATCATTGTCTGATGATGCTATAGTATGTATATATTCTAGATATATATATATATATATATATATATATATATATATATTGCCTATGGTATATATATTTATATTTTTCATGAAATCAGTTTGATTGCATAACAGATATATATATAACTCGTCGGGGTGAAACCCCTATATATGTATATATGTACAGAAAACATACGAAAACTTAACACCTCGATTTTTCGGTTTTAAAATAAAAATATGGAGAATCGCTCGGAGCCGTCGATTTCTGATTCGAGAGGGAACAGCTTTTCCGATTTTTTCATCCCCGTAACTTCAATTCCTTAACGGTGAGCACAACACATTTGAATTTGATTTGATTGAAAACAATATAAGATTCATTCAGAACCATTTGTCAGAGCTTTTATGCAATTCGCATCGGTGTGGTATCGAACTATAAATTTATTCACACATTTAGTATGCTAAACCTACTTTTAATTTCCATTCTTTATTCTACTCAGATCAAGTACCTTACGTGTATTCTATGAAGAATATCATAGAATGTAAACAAACCGATTTTTGTCCTTGAAATGAACGTTTTCAATAAGCTTAAGAAATACTCCATAGTTCCTAAAAATGTAGATAATGATTCAATTCTTATAAATATTCTCATGAATTTCCATATCCCCATTTCTGATTGATGGCAGCTGAAGAACATATTTTATTTTTAAAGGAAACTCACCCGTCCACAGTTTCCTTCCACACTGGAAAAATGCTTCGTGAAGGAGTTTGTCTATATATATATATATATATATATATATATATATATATATATATATATATATATATATATATATATATATATATATATATATATATATATATATATATATATATATATATATATATATATATATATATATATATATATATATATATATATATATATATATATATATACGGAAAACACCCTAAAGAATTGAAAAATGATTATATTGATGAAATTGCATCGAATAAATGGTTAGTATCTGGAGAATTGTTTGCTGAAACAGAAGGCTTGGCAATTGCGATCCAGGACCAGGTTGTTTTCACAAGGAATTATAGAAAACATATCATCAAACAAAATATAGATGATTCTTGCCGTAGATGTTTCTGTTCTTCAGAAACAGTTTTCATATATTATCATCTTGCTCAGTCCTTGCTTCAACAGATTATTTAGAAAGACATAATGCCGTCGCTAATATTATTCACTTCAATCTAGGAATTAAACATGACCTAATTCCAAAAAAAAAATTTCAAAAATATGAACCTGAGATTATTTGTGAAAATGACAAATATAAACTTTATTTTGATAAAACAATTCTGTGCAACAGAGCTGTAAAACACAATAGACCAGATATCGTTCTTAATGATAAACAGAATCAAATAACATATATAATTGATATTGCTATACCCGACACACATAATATACAAAATAAATACAATGAAAAAATTTCTAAATATATGATGCTTGGCGACGAGATTAAAAAATGTGGAAAATGAAGAAAATATTTATTCTACCGATTATTATTTCTACAACAGGAGTTATTCCTAGAAATCTTCACAAAAGTATTGAGATTTTGGGTCTGAAGAAAAATTTGTTTGAACAGTTACAAAAGATAACAGTCATCAAATCTTGTAATATTCTTCGTAGGTTTCTTTCCGAAAATAATAATGAGGTAGAGTCATAGGTTTTCTCTTAGTTTATACTGCTCAGAATCTCATTTCATATTTTATTTATTTGTTTATATAAATGTAATATAATTAACTGACAATTTTGTCATATTTATATTCAGAGCAGTATTCTATTCGATCGTTCACCACTTCACACAAAGGAAACTATTAATGAGTAACATTCAGTGTTACTTGACTAAGGTCCGTACACTGGATTTTTCCGGGAGAAAGCCTCTGACACTACTCGTTGGTACATTGATTTCATTGTCTGATGATGCTATAGTATGTATATATTCTGGTAGATTGATATATTCTCATAACATTTAACGTTATCCTAATATATAATTACTCCAGGATATGTTTTGATTATAATCATTGCCTGGCAATGGTATTAATTACCGGGTGGTGGATATATATTTTTCATGGAATCAGTTTGATTGCATGAACAGATATATGGGCAACTCGTCGGGGTAAAACCCCTATATATATTTCGACATTCACAAGAAATGACCAACATATCTTTCTCACTCTCTAAATTGAGAGGACAATGTTTCACGAAAATTCAATGTTAACCAGCTATAGCGATGTTCGTATTTTTCATTTTCGAGTTTTTTTCGTCAGTATCTCAGATAATGATACTAACAGAAAAATAGATTTGAAAATTGTCAATATGATAATGATAACAAAGTGTTAATTTTATTTTTATCGAATCTTTTCCTTTCATACTTAATCCTAAAAAAAAGAAGATTCAGAGATATTAAGGTGATAAATCGAAAAAACCACTTTTCATGAAAATATACTGCGTGTGCAAAAAGTATGAAAAATTCTTTTGTCTGGCCCATTTTTTTAACACTTGCCGTTCTCGAGAAAAATAAGAAAACATGATATTTTCGACATTTGACCATGAGCACTTTTTTCACACAAGAAGAATAGATGAGGATTCTTGATTTATAATAGTATATTGAAACCTGTACCAGTACTAGCTTTCCATAAATTATCAATACTTTAAACGTCTATATTCACTAGGCTAATTGAGCCATTCATCTTTTTGAAGTACAAAAATCTTGAAACAAAATCATGTACGTAAATAACGAACAAAAACCAGCAATGTAGGGTTAACGAACTTCAAGGACGCCCGTAGCAAGGTAAGTTGCCTAATATTCATAACCTGAAGTTTTTTGTACGCAGCTTTCACCGTTGACATTATTCATCTAATAAAATTAAAGGTAATGAACTCGAATAATTTCAGTTCAGTAACCTAGATGTTATAAATATAAAGAAAAAGGATCTTGACGTCAAAGTTGATCTTAATTCGCCTGAAAAAATCAAATGTTCATATTGCGAAACGTTGTAAGGATACTGACTGCACAATTACTCAATATATAACAGGTTAGAATAAAAGAAGAACAACATTTCCTCAATGTTACTACTTATCTAGTTGCTGACTACTTCTTAGCGCAGATTCGGATTTGTGGTATGATGGTTTCATGAAAATTTTTTCTAGTTTTTTTTTTTCTGATCGAATAGTAAGAAACGATATTTCAATTGAAAGGATTTATTCATAGCATGGAAATTATGGCAGAAAACTCATCAGGCTAAAAATAGTCGGTAATGATTAAATTTGAGATTGCTATGAATTTACAATAAAACCTTTGCAAACATAGACAGCGCCTTCGATATATATATATATATATATATATATATATATATATATATATATATATATATATATATATATATATATATATATATATATATATATAAAATACTGACAAAAGGAGCGGTTGAACATCCAACATGCTGTCCAAGAGACCAGTAAAAATGAGTGTAGGGGATTTCAAAGTAAGAGAATTGGTAGCTAGAGGCTATCCGCAGGAGGGTGTGTTATCCCCACTTCGAAGGAACCTTGTTCTTGAGTGCGTTCTTCGCCGCCTCAACCATAAAGGTTTGAACATGATGGCAAACGCAGATGACATAACCATCATGCTAAGGTGAAAAATTTGATGGTATTCTCCACAAAAGTTTGCAGATGGCCCTCCAAATAATAGAAAACTCCTCAAGAAAAAAAAGCTGCAACTCATGAGAGAATCAGTCTCCTTCAACAGAGAGTTTGGTCTTTTAATACAAGTTAAAAATCTGGGGGTGATCCTAGATACCAAATCTCAACTGGAACGCACCTTTAAAGGATGACTCAAAAAAGCCTACATTGCTCACGATTATTGTTGCAGAATAATTAGAAAAATCTGGGAAATGAAACCCAAAATAATTATCCGGACTTACACTGACATCATAAGATCTACGATAATCGGAGCTGCCGTCTGATGGCCTAAGGCCAAACGGGCAATAGCAAAAATAAAGCTCAGGTAAGTGCAGTAGCCTTCTTTTTTGGGGGATGTAAAGGAACTTGGTACTCGGCTTGATATCCTAGTAGCTGGGTTATGTGGGGTTCGCTCTCTTAAGACCCCCTCCTAACCACTAAGATCTTCCTCCCATATTCTCTCAGATATCACCGCCTCCAAATGATTTGTTAAATTGCCGTGTTTCCTCTCCAGCCAGAGTTAAATTCTTGGTATTGATTTTCTCTTCCGTCCGTCTGTCCCTTTGGTCATCTTTGGATACACAATTCTCTCTTCTATTGCTTGGTCCCGGATGTTGCTACTATTATTTTGGCACTTCTAAGGGCCATTGCAGTCACTCTTGGGAGGAGAAGGATAACCTCTGTTCGAACCATTTTATAGGCTCGCGTTCTTCTTATTGTCATAATTTTCTGAACTCAGAGTAGTTTGTTCTTGTATTCATTTATATTGCATGCTACTCGCCAGACGAATGCCGCCTATAATGAATTCAACTACTGAAGACAAAATCCTTCCCTTGTCTTGAGAGTCTCCTTTTGTTCGTAGCATCAATCGTTTGAGCGCAGTGGCTGTGCTTTTTCTGTCGTACACGACATGTTTCCTGAAATTTAAATGGTGCACAAACATATCGCCTAAATACATCAATTTATTCTTTGGTCTTATCTATATAGAACCAATTTTAAATTTCACCTCTTCGCGTTTTTTCCATCATGGCACCATAATGGCGGCTGTTTCTTTTCGAGGCAATTTCAAATTTATTTTTCTCCGTTCATTCTACTCATGGCTCCGTTTCCCGTGTACGTCATACCATCTGCTGTTGTGGCCGTGATGAACACCGCAAGATCTTCCGCAAACGCCACTTGTTCGGTAGTAGCCTCGACGAGCTCTGGAGGTCATGCTAAATCTGCTGCCACTTTACCTTTGAAAACCAGACTCGCATTCACGGGAAGCGTCGCCTGGGCCACAGAGCGATCACTGAAATACTCTTCTTGCAGGAAGAAACTGACAAAATGCCCCCCAGCTTGCTTTCCACCAATGATACATTCTACTACGACAGGTTAGAATGAAACCGTCTCCTAAGGATATACTCAGATCTACACGGATGGTTCGAAGAACAAAGTAAGAGAAATATGGAGTGTACTCGAGATGCGTTAACCTACGTCTATGGGCTATGGGCAGATACAACAGTGTTACTCACATAGGACCGATAGCTCTGACTCTATCCGCAACAGAAATAGTGCGAAGGAAGATTGAATCTGCACAGGCAGCAAACAGTCAATACTGTTTCTCCGCAGACATAAAAGCTCCTCCAAAAAGTATGATAATTCCGCAAGGGACTGACAGGAGCAACTGTCACCAATAAAATCTCTGTTTGTTAGATGAAGGGTCGCACACAGTTCAAAGACAACCTTGAAGAGAACACGCTAGCCAGAAGGGCAAATAATATTGGAACTCTTGAGGATACCATAAACGCAAATAACAGCATCAGTGCTCAAAGACTACTCCCTAAAACATTTGAACGTTGTAAGAACGACCAGAAAGCTTCAATTTAACTTTAAGCTAGAATACCCTAGTGAAATAACAGCAACCAATATCCTGACAAAAACTACGACCTCCATGTCATGGAAATGACACATGCCTCTGCAGAGGTTGATAACAGAATGTCGGAATGATCGGACAAATTCTGCTTGAATGCGAATGCCAAATCATCCTTTAGGATACCCTAGTATTTATACTAGGGTACACACGCACGGAGAGAAATGGTCCAATGTGCATTTGCACATTGGACAATATGTCCACCTCCTTTGAAAAATTAGGATGGTTAAAGGTTGTTAGATTGAAGACACAATGTCGATAATGAGTTCTAAGATGCAGCAGCGTTGTTGACCACCAATTGACATACACACATACATTCGATGTTTTGTATTCACTTCACAGAAACATTTTTCAGTCGGAACATCATCGTTTTCAGTCGACAAAATATCGTCCACAGAAAAATAGTCTTCTAAATCGGAATCAATCTCCTGGATATTTGGAAACAGTGATAAATAGATGTCATATCCTTGTCGAAATAAATGTCTGTCACACTGTTATCAGAACCAAGTTTTAGAGAAACAATTCTTCGCTTCTTCCGGCAATAATTTTCTACAGGCAACAGCAATTCATGTGGAGCTCCTCAAAATAATTTTTTTTCTCCTTTTTCTAGAGACTCTTGATAGAAGCCTTCTCACAAGCAAACTTCTATAAATTTTTTTTGCAATTTCGTATGATTCTTTATTAGTTAACAATATTGTATTCTGCGGAAGAAGATTTATTCTTTATTGTACAGTGGAATGTTTGTGTGAGAGTCTCTTTTCTCTTATCTTGTTTCATTTTGTTGTCGATTTTTTTTAAGGCAATTCACCAACATGAACTCGAAGCAGTAGAAATTCTTACTTTTACCAATCAATGACTGTTCTTGTTTCTGACGATCATTCATACTCGAATATAGAAATACATTAAGTCTTTCCTGGCCATCTGTCATCAGCTGTTCTTAAATGCGAAAATTTTTTTGTAGGGAGTGGACGAAAAAATATTTCAGTCTCATTAGCGTTATAAATGTCTCACAGAGAGGAGGCCTTCAGTATCAACTTCTCTTTCAGCCGGCTCGGTGGCGTATGGGATATGATGCTCGTCTCCTGCGCAGAGTTACCTGGGTTCAATCTCCACAAAGTCGGTGCGATTTTTCGGACTCTGGGAATCGCTTGAGTATCCATCTCTCGGAGGAAATGTAAAGCCGTCGGTCCTGTCTAACAGAAATGTGTTGGGCAGTAATGATCCCTTCCCTCGACACGAGAGGGGTTCGGCAAAATTCCCGGGTTAGTGAGGTGACAGAATTCCCCGGCGTGTCATTGGCCAAATGACGGAAATAAAGCACGTTAAAGGAATAACAAACAAACAACTTCTCTTTCCATTCAGACGATATTGTAGATTTAGAGAATCTTCGCGTACAATTTTGGAAGAAAATTTATGTCTTTTTCCTTGAGTAAATCGACAGATGTATGAACATTCTTGTCCCGAACCTTGCAATACCAGTTGATTAGTATTTGATCCATGGCTTTTAGGTTTCGAAACTCCAAGGGAACAAGCAAACTTTCATAGAATCACGTCGTTGTCCGTCTGTCTCTCTGTCTGTCAAGACTCTTTCCTCAGAAATACGAGAATGTATAGAGCTGAAATTGAAATAAAACATCCAGCTCCGAAGTCTTTTGGAACTGTGAAAAATCAAATTTTTAAAGCAACGCAATCGGATTATACGGTCGTTTATGTTGCATTTTGCGAAATACTTTTTGCGCTTTTTTTCTCACCAGCTGTACTTTTAGCATCTGCAACCATAAAAGAGGCTTGCGTACAGTTTATGATATCTGATATATTCGACATTTGACATTTTTTCAGTATTGGTTTCGATAATTTCATGAAAAGAGCATTATTTTTGTTAAAACTCGCAATTTGGCTATTCTGTTTCAGTTTTAAACATTCTTCTTTGGTAAATGCGAAATATAGGCTTTGTTAAAGTAGCGGTTAAAATGCCTTTGGATGCTATCGTAGTAGAAAGAATTGTTGCGTTGTTACGAGATGGGCTAAGACAACGCTAGAATTGATAGAAAGTCTATGTGCAGTTCAGAAAATGAACCATTAATATCAGGATGCAGGATTGATAACCAAAAGGCTAGGTTCCGGTCGAAAAAATCACCCCTCAAAGTAATGACCGTTCTTTCGTATCTGTGAGCTTGCAAAACACAACATTATTTGCGGTTCGGTGGCGAAATCAATTACAAGAAGTAAAGAATATTAATGTTAGTGAATAGGCTGTTGAAAGGAGGCTTCAAGCAGCAGGAATCACTTGGCGTGGAATAATGAAGACTGGAGCAGTGTTATGTTCTCTAATCAATTCCGTTTTTTTTTTCGCCTCCATGGTTTGAAAAGACGTCAAATTACCACTTCGGGGAACTCGTTTTGAATCGATATAACACATAAAAGAGAATTCGCGGGGAGAACTGAAGTCTATTATGGAAAACGCGTCTGAAAAATGTTTTGATGATTGGATTATTCGTTGGCATAAATGTATTATTTCGGAAGGGACCTACATTGAAGACGATACAAAAAATTTATTGCTTGCTTTTACGCAAAAGTTATATGCACACTACAATCAACTCAAATAGGTGGTGTACGTATCGTATCGGCAATTTATAAATGAAAGAGCATAGAAAAACTACCGTCTGAAACATGCATAGATATAGATTTCATCCAATTAGCAAGTGTCAAAATATGCAACATGAAAGACCGAAAAAAACGAACACTAGAAAAGTATTTCTATGAACGAATGGTATCACCCTCGCAAAGTTATAGTAAACCTGAAGGAGAACAAATTTCTGCAAGAAACCATGTTACAAGAAAAGTTGAGTGATTTTTTCTGACATCTGGGCTACTTTTTCATCAATAATATCAATCTATCATCAATTATGACGATAGATGATTATGATTGAAAAATATTTTCTAACAAAATGACAATATTTCAAATTTGAAATTTTCCTGGCTCCTTCGCCATTTTGCATACAAAACCAACAATGTGAATATCTGAAACGCCTCGAAATTGTATGCTTTTTTTTAAGACGGAGATGTTTAAATTGGCAATAATCTTGTGTACAAAAAAACTCGTAAAAATATATTTTCAGAACGTTATCGAAACAGTTGGATATTTTTAGTATCCAGAAGGTCCGCCTCTGTTATCGATAATATTTTGTTATCGATTATTATCATAACTCTAATATTCAAACTCAAAATGACGTGAACACTACTTCAAAAGGCTTATCATCCCATTAGGACAGTTCCAATCCCTCGTTCATATTACGGATTATCGATCCTCACTGCAGTTATTCAAAAACGCGTGCCTTTTTATGTAAATCTTTATCTTACTAGAAAACGGTTGCGATTTCGAAAGAATTTCAAGAAAAAAAATTTAAAATTGAAAGAACTTTCAATAAATATTTTTGAAAACACCAGTGGCGCACTACACTATGATTTTGATGGGATCAAAGCTGGCATGACCCTGAAAAATTATCATCCTGTATATTTTCCCATCATTTAAATTGATGATTAAAAATTTCCTCCTCTGCAAATTGGATACTTTCAATACTCTATATCTCGAGAATGGAGAACTTTTTTGACATATTAGGAATCTCCTGTAGAAAGTTATAACTGATGACCCATCTAACACATTTTTTTTATAACTATTACCACTACTTATTGTATCAACCATTGCTACAAGTAAGCTCAGAAATCCAAAGATGGGTCAGAAGAGGATATTTACATTTAAATTTCTTAATATCTCAATAATGAAAACATGCGAAATTTATCGCTTAATATGTGAATACATTTAAGACTTTCATTCAGGGTAAAATATTCAACCATCCGTAGAATGTTAAGTATCCCTTCTCGAAAGAGCTGATATTCCGATCAACCCTTCATAATCATAATCATCGTCAACCAGGGCCACTCAGTAGTGGTACAGTCAGGTCGTCATAAATACGAGTAATAGACTGCAGTTTCGGTCTCGTTTGACCTCATTAGTATTGCACGACCATTCATAACACCAGGCCAGACTACCACCATGAAGGGTAGATCGGAAAAACAGCTCCTTCGGGGAGGGATATTTAACATTCTACTGAAGCTTGAATATTCTTCCCTAAATAAACGTCTTTAATGTGTTTACACATGCAGCGATAAAGTTCACATGTAATCATCAGTGAGATATGATGTACACAGCCAGACAAGTACTTGAAGCGTTAGCTTTTGGATAGATCGTATCTTGCAGACACAGTGTTGCGGTAGATAGTCGAACTATCTAATGACTAACAATGAAATTGAAATGATAAAATTTGAGAGAAACTAGAGTAATACTTGAAATATATATATATATATATATATATATATATATATATATATATATATATATATATATATATATATATATATATTTTTTTCATCACCATTACGGGTCGGTCACAAGACTGCCGGGCGACTATTCGCCAAGGCAGCTCTGTTTGTGGTTTATTTTTATGAGCCCTGAAGGAACTTTCGGACGATTCGGGTGGTACCTAGTATGGCTTCTTTCTGTGCGCTGTATACAATTTCTGGTCTCAGCTTCAACAATTTGGTATTTTCCTGCATATGCGCTTCTACCAGGCCATTAGTCGATATTATAAGTGGCATTACCTTCACATTTTTCAATTTATGAACTTCCCTCAGTTCAAAAGCCAAATCCTGGTATTTAGTTATTTTCTCAGTATATGCCTTAGTAATGTTCTCATCCGCTGGGATACTAACATCCAGAATTATAGCCTTTCCACCCTCGACATCGAAAACCGCGATATCAGGTCTGTTGTGCGCAACTGGTCTATCGGTAATCAGGGCTGTATCCCAGTACATCTTATATTTTCTGTTTTCAAGTACTGCCTTGGGTTTGTATTTGTAAGCTAGAGTAGTTTCTTTACATAATCCTAGGTTAACAGCGATACTTTGGTGATACACCCTGGCCACTGCATTATGGCGTTCAAGGTAATCCCGAGGAGCTAGGATAGGGCAGCTGGATGTTATATGCTGAATTGATTCCTGCCCCTTTCCGCACTTGCGACACTGCTCTGTTGGGATCTCCTGTTTTGTGATGTGTTTTAGGTACATCCTTGTGGGGAATACTTGATCGTGGATAGCGCGCAACCGTCCCTCTGTTTCAGGGAATAAGTAGCCAGCCATCAGGTTAGTAAGCGACTCTTTTCGATCTATATCTTTATTTTTCAGGTGGTTCGGATATCTACCATGAAGTGCTTTAGAGTGCCACTCCTCTGACAGCTGGGCCATTGTATGAGATTCCACAAGAAATTCCATATTCAAGAGCTGCAGTGCCGATAGGTTTTCGTCCGCGTCACATATGGTGCGATAAAACGGCGAGTGTTTGCTGGTAAAGTAGTCTCTCAGTTGGTCCACGTTGTTCTTATGACTCATCTCTAGTGATTCAAGGCCTCGTTCTCCCTGTGTTCTTGGTAGGTATAAGACGAGTATGGATGGTGAATCCCGTGTGCTGTTAACATCGCTCTAATTCTTATATCCATAGCTCTTAAGTCAGTTATCGACCATTTGAACACCCCAAAGGAATATGCTATGCTGGGCATAGCCCAGGAGTTGATGGCTTGAAATAATGCCTTCGAGTTGAGTTAAGCCTTAAGGTTCCGGTTGATTCTAGAGTAGAGTTTTTCTTTAAACCTCATCTTCATCTCAGCAGTTTTTATATCCAAGACTTGTTCAACGCCCAGATATTTGTAGGACTCCTCAGGGGACAGCACTGGGATTGTTGTATTATTCATCAGAGTAGTACCCTCTTGCTCTCTCTTAATCTTTCCTCGTCTTATATTAACAACTGCGCATTTCTCGATACCCAGCTCCATGCAAATTGACTCACTAAATGCTGACACTGTTTCGAGCTGTCTTTTAAGTTGATCTGCGTTTCCAGCATAGAGCTTTAGGTCATCCATATATAGCTGGTGGGTGATACGAGTGCTAGTGTCCTTATTTACGATATAGCAGTTCGGTGTGTTATTGAGTAAAGTACTGAGCGGATTTAGAGCCAGACAGAACCACAGAGGGCTCAGGGTATCTCCCTGAAATATGCCCCGCCTGATTCTTATTTCCGGAGTAGTTATCTCGCCTCTTCCCGTTGCAATCTTGAGAGATGTCCTCCAGGTGGTCATCAAATGTTTCAAGAGATTAATGATAGGCTTGGTCACTCCATAGATGTTCAGACCCTCAATCAGCCAGGAGTGTGGCACCGAATCGTAGGCTTTCTTGTAGTCAATCCAGGCTACTGATAAGTTTCGTACCTTCTTCTTAGCCTGCCTCGTTATTATATTGTCGATGACCAGCAGCTCCTTGCATCCTCTTGATCCATACCGACAGTCATTTGCTTCGCTTTGACGTAAGTATTTATATACAATGTTAGCGTGCCTGTGAGAATCTTGTATATGGACGGTAGGCAAGTGATAGGCCTGTATTTTTTTGGATCTTGAGTTCCCTGCTCTTTCGGAATTATATAGGTTATGCCAAGTGTGAAGTATTCGGGTATTATTCCTGGGTTCTGTAATGACTGCTGAAAAAGTTGAGCCAACAAGGGATGGACCCTAGTGGAATATTTCCACCAGTAGTTATGAATCTGGTCTGGACCAGGAGTCGCCCAGTTGTTGGCACCTTTCAGGAATCTGGCTATATCTCCCTCAAGTATATGTATATCGTCCATTTGGTGTTGCGGGGTTCTAGATATTATTTCTCCAATCCAGTCAGCCTTCCGGTCATGTGATTTTTGTTCTGACCATATTCCACTCCAGAACTCATGCATAGCTTCTGGGTCTGGTCGGGATTCCACTTTGGTTGGATATTCAATTTCCCGGAAAAATTGTTTTTGGTTGCTATAGAATAACCTGTTGTTCCGATACCTTTTGGTTCTCTCATAATACCTGTGCATTCGATTACCTAATGCTCTTACTATCTGTTTCAGGGTATCACAAACGACAGTGGCCTATTCCTGGAAGTCTCTGCACTTAGGTGTTCCGCGGCATTCAGAGGCAGCGTTTTTGGCTTTCGTTATGATTTTTTTGAAGGATTTGGCGTATTCAAGTAAGAATGTAACACCCCTATAATTTTTTTCTTGTACTTACGATTTTATTTTCCAGGCGCTTCTTTCATGGTGGGTCAATGGGAGCTTTAGGCTCATGTTTGGGTTTTATTTCAATACCCTCCAACTCACACACCGTGATGGCTCCAGAGTAAACCATGTCTACAATTTCAGAGAGGTTGGTGTCTTCTCTTAGTTTGTTCCCTATAATTGCATTCACCTCTTCTATATTGCGGAGAGCTGTCTTGGTGTACCTCAGTCTTGGAATCTTTGGTCGGCCAACAGGGTTAATTCCTGTATACTTGAGCTCATTACTCTCGAAGACATTTCTTATTTCCTCTGTTTTCTGATCCCCAGTCTGATAAGCACCTGCAGCAGGTCTTTCCTCTATTCTCGCTTGACTCCTCCTAGTGTTCTTTGTGGGTGATGACTTGACAATTGTGGGTTGTAAGTTGTTCTTAATAACTGCCAGCTCTGCCTTGGAGACCTTTTGATTATTATTAATCCAGCGCACTCTGCTAGCCAGTGTCTCAGCTTTCGCTTCACGTCCCGTTAGGTCATGCCAGATTCCAGCGAGTATCTGACTATACTTCTGATTCGAATCGTTTACCAAACTCAATGTAGTAAAGTGTGCACGCATTAGCAAGACATTATCGTCATTGCTCCATCGTATGCGTCCGTCCCGCCGAGGTGCTGTAGCGGTGCGGTCCAAGGGTAAGCACAAGCCTTGGGCACCCTCCTCATTTTGAGAAGCAGATTCGGACCTTGCAGTTCCGTCTCGGAGGGGTGCGCTGCTTGGTCCACACGACCTCCTACAGGCTCAGCATCTGGACGGGTCCGAAGGGAACGAGCCCGAGTCTCCCTGCCATTCTGTGTTTGCTGTCTTGTAATCGGAGCTATTGAATTGCACCTCGCCCAGGCTGCTAACCTAGGCAAGGGAGGGTGGCTGGTCTCCCCGCGGTGGCGCCACTCACCGTTGATCCAAAGATCCCCCTGCGGGTATACATCATACATTTATATATATATATATATATATATATATATATATATATATATATATATATATATATATATATATATATATATATATATATATGAAAAGTCGTGTTAGTTACACTATCTACAACTCAAGAACGGCTGAACGGCTGAACGGCTGAACGGCTGAACGGCTGTACAGATATGGCTGAAAATTGATGGGTAGGTAGCTCAGAGCTAGGAGACGGACATAGGATACTGCTTATCTCTTCGATCTTTACTCTCGTGGAAGTAACATAGAGTAGCCAGTTTGTAACAGGACGGACCCGTGAGTATATTATACCTCTTGAAAATTTCTCGGCAACTGGATATAGGCGAAACTCCTGCCAGAACCTTAGTGCCTTTTTCTGCTCAAAAAAGCTCCTTTGCATCTAACGCTGTGCCCCAGATGATGATGCCGTAAGTAATTAAACTATGAAAGTGTATGTGATACGTAAGAAGAGCTGCCTGCTCATCGATTATATATCTGATCTTGTTATTGTATAGCAGGCTGTTGACAATAGTTTACACAACAAGACAATAGGGGGAGTCCAGCTTAGAAAGTTGTTTAGGGTGAATCCAAGCAACTGCAGTGTTACTGTTTGTGTCGTTTTTTTGGTAAGTATAAGCTTTTGTGTCTTATTTATATGCATAGTTAATTCGTGCTTCTCAAACCATTGTTTAGCACCACTGATCGACTTTTCATTCCTTTCCTCTAGAGTACTACAATTGGCTGCTGTATTTATCAGTGTCGTGTCATCTGCAGAAAAACCTTAACGTCATCAGACTTAAAACTCTCCATCAAATCTTTGATGTATTATGAACAAGATAGGGTCCAGTATTGAACCATGGGGTACTACTCTGGTTACTTTCCTGGTTTCTGATGTTTATCCCCTCCATTCTACTATCTATAATGATATATAATAAAAATATAGTTTATTTGCATAACCATAATGTTCTGTGTGAAAATAATAACATAACATTTTGTGCCTACATAATTATGATGCTAAATAACAAATAGATAGCAGAGGCTAGACACTCAAAATGAGTGTTTCGCTTGTACGCTCCTATTAAACTCAAAAATATACCCTTCAATGCCCGAGCAGTTTCAAATACCATAACTAAATTAAACAATTCATTAAAATGACTGCGAAATTGTCACTTCAATGTAAACAACCAATCAGTTCCACTTCTGTCACGTCCTGATGAAAAAAAATGTCACTATCAGGAAGAAGTCACAATCAGGAAGAAGTCACAATCAGAAAGAAGTCGCAATCAGGAAAAAGTCACAATGAGGATTCAGTCACATTCGAGAAAACATTCCAGAAGAGTCGTAATAGAGTTTCTAATGTCGAATACACAATTCGGGTTAATTTTCACTCATAGCAAGGTTCTTTAGTTTTTTCTTTCTCAGTTTGATACTTGGTTCACTAGTTTTTCGAAATATTCTAGACCAGTGCCAAGAGTCCAAACTATTACTTCCTTTTTGTAAACCTGGTATCGTTTAATGTCTCTCAAGTGTTTAGGCAGTTGTGAATAAATCTTTGGAGCCAAATATGCACTATTTCTCTGTCCTATTCTCTTTTCTGTGCGTAGCGTCTTGTATCCCTCATCCCTAAGTCTCGTTGGGTATGTGTGATCTATCGGTGATTTTTTTCCTATACACATATTCGACTACTTTTATGTAATAAAGTTGTCGTTCACTAAGGATGTTAGATAAAGTGAACAATCGATCACTGGAATATATCCTCTTCTTTCAATGGATAATTTTGAGAATCCATTCCTGGACAATTTCAAGCTTCCTCAGATGATGTTCGTAAGCAGCTCCTCAACCAAGATTTCTATATGACAAAAGTGACTGGACTAAGGCATAATACATAATTTTCAAATGTTTGGTTAGATTTGTCCATTTGTCCTTTGAAGTATTTGAACTTATACAATAAGCCACGCAGCCTCCTCGTCAGATATTCAATATGATGGTTCCACTTCATATGCCTATCTAAAATAATCCCCAAAAATTTCATATATCCATGTTCTGCTTCTGCCAGCAGAGTACCTTTGTATTGAGAGTGAGCTTGTTATACTGCAACCACTGCTTTAAGGTTCGGTTAGATTTCTGCATTTTCTTTGAGCTCCTGCCAGGTTAGATTCATCTGCAAAACTTACAATCTTTCCAGCGATCTTCAACTCTAATAAACTATTTATATAAATGATAAAGAGCAGTGGTCCTAGTACCGAACCTTGTGGTACTCCATTAGTGATAACCTCTTCTTCACTGATTTCGCTATCAATTTGAACCACCTGTCTCCTACCCATCAAGTAGCTCCTCAGCAGCTTCAACACTGTTCCTCTTAAGCCATATCTACTAAGTTTTTCAAGCTATTATTTATAGGAAACAGTGTCGAATGCCTTGGAGAGGTCGATAAAAATGCAGAGCAATGGGATATTTTTGTACATTTGATCATACACATACCGTATTGAATCCTTGATAGCATCTTCAGTTGATTTATTCTGTCTCAATCCATACTGTTCTCTCGAGATAATTTCATGTTTGAAAAACGGTTCGACAACTCCCTTTTAGAAGGATTCCGGAAAGCATCCTGTCATGAAGCATTCGTTAGCAAGGTAAGATAATGGGCTAGATATTTCCTTGTTCACTTCTTTTAGTGTCTCAGATCGAATGCCATCAATTCCTGGTTTTTTTGTCACGTTGAGGTCTCCAATAATCTTTTCTATTTCTAAAGGAAATGTGGGAGTAAGAAATAAACTTTCCTGAGATTAAAGTTTTTCTCTGAATAATCTTCTGGTTCTTTAAGTTTACCTGCGTATTTCTCTCCAATTTCACTATAGAACTTATTGAATCTGTTCACTATTTCCATTTTCGTTGTTAATATTTGTTCATTCTCGACCTTGATTTTTACGATTTCAGGCAAGGATACACTTTTTTACTGAGGTTATTACCATGCTTCCAAATTTCTTTGGAATCATTTTTACTCTCGTCAAAGAATTTTTGTAGATATTCTCTCTTTTTTCAATCAATTTTTGTAATTTATTTCAGTAGCGTGAATACTTCAATTTCAAGTTTATATCTGAGATCTTTCTTGTATATATGATTTGCAAAGTCTCTCTACCGGTCCGCTTGCTCCGCAGATTTTCAAATTATCAAGCAGAATGTCATGGTTCATGCAGTCAAAGGCTTTACTAAGGTCAAGACACTCGAAAACCACCTGTCGTCAAACGCTTCTATTATATATTCTACTATTTTTATGAGGGCTGTTGTAGTTGATTTTCTTTCTCTGAACCCGTGTTGATTTTCATTGAGTATTTTTTCTTTGTGTTTATGTGGTCTACAAGCCTTGACTTTATGGCAGATTAAAAAACCTTGCAATAATTCAAATCGGCCAATAATTATCACACTCGTTTACGTCTCCCTTTTTGAAGATGGGTTTTACCTTAGGTATTTCAAATTTTTTCGGAATAAGCTAGGTAACTCAACACTTTTCTTAATAGTACTGCTGATAATCCATATATATCTTTGTCAGCATTGTTTTTATTTTCGCCATAATCTGTATCATTTTATGTGATACAGTGGTAGATGGAAATAGCGAACTTGCCTATCTAATAGATTCTTTCCTTGTTGGTCGATTGTTTGTAAGCGTTATTTCGTTGCGAGCTTTTCCCAATTTCTGATAGAACGTTCATCAAACGTCACTATCTTCTTCGCATCCTCTAATTAAATTTTTGCCTCTATTGCAGTTTTCAATTGTTGCCTGAGAAACTTCACTCTAGCGATGAGTTTACGGAAGATTCAGTATTGTTTCCTGAATAAGAAAAACTAATACGCTGGGGGTGAGAGAGTCAGTCGGAATATATTCATTTTCGAGTCATAAAGTGGTTCCAAAAAACTAAAGCTTACTAGTTTTTGCAATTTTTTGTTACTATAAAGGTTTTTAGCCATCTTGGGAGTTTGAAAACAATCACCTTGTATATATTTTTGCACCAGAAAACTAATTTTTTGTAATAAAAAATCACAGGGCAAGAGAAGCTCAGCTGCGTACACACTACTCTAAAAAAATAACTATAAACTCTACTGATTTTGACATTTTTTCCTCAATTTTCTAATAATACGAATAATGATAATAATAATAAAAGGACTGGTATACTGATAAACTGCATGCAGCAATTAAATCAAAATCAATTCAGTCACATATACAAACGGGGCAGAAAATATGCAACTACAGTCCTGAAGAAGTTGCTGCGTGTACTCAATACTACCAAACGTACTCGAGGCTTATTTTTTCACCAAAATATCAATCAGTTACGGTCGATGAACCCGATGTAGTGCGTTATTCGCCAAAGAAAATTGTCGTGCCCACCACTCCGACAAAGCGATTGCGAGTTTCTGTTTTGGAAACTTTCAAAACAATCATTTACCGGCGTGACTCGACCCGAAGAAGAGGTGTTCGAGTATTCGAATATTATAAATCGAAAAATGTAATTTCTACGAAATTAACTGGGAATCAAAGGGGTACTGCTCGATATTTTACTTCAACTTCAATGTCTTGGACTCAGATTTTACCGATATACAATATATTTCTAGAAAACGTCGATCGCGCTAACTCCTGATTTTCATACGATTGAAAAATTTAAACATGGATTTTATCAAATGCGTAGAACACATTTCATGGAGTAAAAAGAAAATTATTTTAAATTGGAACATACATTTTTGATATTTTGATTGAGGAGGTCGTTACTCGATGAAAATCGATATACATATTTTCAATGAAATAAAACTAAAGTATTTAGATTTTCACTATATAAACAAAACTATGACCGGTTTCACCACACTATGGCTTCATCAGATAGATACAAACTAATGAACAGAGTTATTCATATATATTAGTCTTATTTTCTACTTAATATTACAATAGGTACAAGAGGTATGTTGGAAAACCCATCGGAGTTGCTTACTTTATGAATTGAAAAGATTGAGTAAAGGAGAAGGATTTAGATCTAATTGACTATTAAGTAACCTACCTGAATTCTTTTCTTTGTTGATCTCTAAAATTTCCAATAGATTGAGTTTTTGTCTGTTATTTTCATTGTGTAAAATTTCGAAATTATCATTAAAGTTATGGTTTTCTTCGAGTAAGTGATTAGAATAATGGGAATCTGATTTATGATAATTAAAACTATGTTTGTGCTCGGATAATCTAACTTTGAAATTTCTGAAAGTTCTACCAATATAAATTTTATTACAATCCCCGCAAAACAGTTTATAAACACTGGATTTATTACTTTTATCAATTTTAGATTTGCAGTTTTTGATATGTCGGCCTAAAGAATTATCAGTTCGGAATGCTATATTGAAATTATAATGCGAGAGGAATGATTTTAATTTTAGACTAGGATTACCAATATAAGTTAAGCTGTTGTATTTTGTGTTAGAACTTTTTATACTTGGAAATACTTCCTGGATTGCTTTTTGAAATTTTTTCGTGAAATCATGTTCTCAATCATAGTTGGACTGTAACCATTATTGACTGCTATTTGTTTAATTATATTTATCTCTTTTATGAAATTATTTTGGGACATTGGAATATTAATGAGTCTCTGTACCATAATATTGTAAGAAGCTAATTTATGTGGATGAAGATGTGTAGATGAGCTGTGAATAGTAATATCTGTATGCGATGGCTTATGAAAAATCATATTCGCCGTTAATTTTAGTATTAGTTAAATCCAGAAAGTTAATGGAGTTTTCTGTTTCTATCTCTTACGTGAATTTAATATTATCGTGAATTTTGTTAATGAATGTTTTGAATGACTAATTGTCTGTTCGTGTCAGTGAAACAACAACTGATATCGTCGACATATCTAAACCAATAAATAAAGTGTTTGAATAACGGATGTTGTTGGATAGTTTTTTCAATATTATCCATGAAAATTTCAGCGAGCAGAGGGCTCAGAGGATTACCCATGATTAAACCTTTTTTACTATTATATAATACTCCATTGAAGGTGAAATAATTTTGTTCTACACAAATTTCTAACAGGTGTAAGATTTCTGATGGAATTATCGGATTGACTTTATTAACTTGAAGGGTGTTCTTGATTTCACTGTATCACTAGGTGGAACACGAGGGAAGAGATTTACTACATCCCATGACATAAGTTTAGCGTTCGGTGGTAGTATCGTGTGCTGAATTTTATTTATTAGGACTGAAGAGTTTTTTATTGAGAATTTAGGTTCAAGATTAGCGTACTGTTGAATGATGTCTATGAGAAAGCGTGAAAGTTTTGTAGCTGTAGCTTGAAAATATGAAACTACTGGTCCAATGAGATACCCTGTTTTATGGAGTTTGACGAAGGAGTAAAGTGTTGGTGATTGCGGGTTGTCAATGAAAAGTTTATATTTTTGGTTGGTAGGTATTATAGACTTGGCATACTCTAAAGCGTTTTTTACTATGGATTGAAATTTATTAGTTGGATCTTTATCAATTTCTTCATAACAACCTGATTCAATGAAATTTTGGGTTTTCAATAAATAATCTGCTTTATTTAAGACTATGACTGTATGACCTTTGTCCGCTTTGGTGAATATGATATCTTCAGATGCGGACTTAGATTTAATGGACTTTAAAGAATTTCTTAGGTTGAAAACTATTGAACTCTTTTTGAAGTAGTAACGCTGAAGAGTGTTTTAGGTGTTTGGCTTGTGGTGAATAATTTATGGCTATTTCGATTTCAATTCCTAGCAGATCGAAATGGAGACGAACGTTATTTGACTCTAAATTGTGTTTAAAACCCTTTTTCAGAAGTGAAACTTCATCTTCGGAAAAATTAGCATCTGAAAGATTACTGAACCTATCATAAAATTGATGATAGAAAAATTTGGACTTGATTTTTGAAGTTTCAGGTTTATTACTCAATACATACACATGTACATGTACATCATATTACTTGTGCAGAAATTTGATGCCATGGACGTCATGACATTAGAGTTGTAGATGAAATGCCCACCTTGCAGTGTTAGAACAATTTGTCGTAAACCCCACCACTTCTTTACGACAGATGGGTGAAGCAACTAGTGTTTTTTATTTGTCTATGCGCAAGGTGACTAAGCTTACAAGTTCCATCCCTATCAAAACCATTATGTTAACGAGTAAAAAGAATATAATTTTGATTGCATAACAGTGTTTTACGAGCGAATTACAAACACAATCGATCAAAATCCTAATTCATTGAAAAATATTTGTCTGAACGATAAAAGCATTTGATTTTCAAATGGTTATGTTAACAAGTAGAATGTGTGACACCGGACCAATAAAAACCTTAGAGAAGTATGAATTCTTTTTTCAACATGATGGAGCAACTACTCACCATGCTATAACGTCTAACCAGTATAAATTAATTAAACTTCCAACTGTGAACTTCAGTTAGATTAAATTTACTTCAATCGAAGTACATAGCAAATTTAAATGGTGAATTTAAGGAGAAACACATCCTAAAAGTTGATATGTAATATATCACTCTACTCAAAAAGATGTGAACACGATGTCACGAAGGGGGTTCCTATTTTGAAAAGCAGTTCATTGAAGTAATATCACAGCTTACTATAACAATGGTTGATGCAGTAAACTATAGTAAAAGGTTTAAAAAAATGATATAGTATTAAATGATGCTCATCACTGAACGTCAAACACGGTTTGCTGTTTGAGGAAGATGATTTACATTTTCACTCATTTTCTCCTAATTGGTAGTTTAAATTGATTTTAGATGATTTAATGAAGATGAATTGAACAGTAGTTCATATAACATTTTTACATTTTTATCTTATCTTTGAATTCACTTAGTTGTCTGTCTTTTCATTTCAAACACAGGAAAAATATTTCAAATTCACAAAAACATTATGAGGAACGACATTTGAGCAGAGAAGAGATGTTAACAGCCATTGTAATATATACTACTTGACAGCTGCTGAGATGGGGTTAAATGGTGAATTGCTTCCGCAGGTCTCAAAATATTGCAGTTGCGTTGATACAAAACCGCTAAATGAATAACTCAACAATATATTCAAATTTTAACAGGCTTTAGGAAAGTGGGTTTTCCCTTTGCCTGCCTATATATATGGTCTACTGATTGTTTTGTACATTCAAAAACATTATCTGATTATTTTCCACAACCACAACAATATAAATTTAATTGAATTAAGAAATGAGTAAGTACTGATGAAAATTCCAACAGTCATTGATATGCTCCAAGATGGAAGCTTTCAGCGTGACTATTCAGGATTTTTCAGATCGGTCGTGGTCGCGTTTGATTAACACTAGCAGCGAGGAAAATGCCTTATAGGTTGTTCTATTGGCCACCTCCACCCAACACCGATTTTTGATTTTCAAAGCCAGGAAAGATCATCCCATCATCATTCCACTTAGTTCAAGAGCTATCTCGATTACATGATGTGCAAATTTCTGGTTGAAATGTCAGAAATTGGTTTTGCATGAAGATCTACTCTACCACAGTGATCCGTTGAAAGTGTCTCAACTGAAACTCGAGAATCCCTTGCTAGCTTAGCTTAATGCTGTTCTCCAATTCTTAATGCCATTTCGCTGAATGTTGTAGATTGTATGTGCTTTTAATCAAGAATAGTTCAGTTAATGATTTCCGTCAAAGGCGCCAATTGTCGCTTACATTTCTCCATAGAAAATAGTCAAACCACATTAAATCGTTTCGTTACCGAAACTAGCATCGATTACAGGATTAAAAACGAGTTATAATTTTCTAAGAACAAGATAATTCAAATTTGTTTTCAGAAAAATTGAATATTTAAGAATAATTTGTTGTTATTTGATATGCAATTAACGAACGATACTAATGTACGCTTTTATTTCGTAAATTCCGGTTTATTGAATAAATGCTTTCGCTTCGAACATAGCCCCTCCTCGTTACATCCCTGTAGCCGTCATTCAAAACAAAAGTAAACTATTGTGTTCGCATAACCACGAGTATATTTTTGGAACAACTACCAGCCAAAAAAAGGAAATAAAAACGAGACGAAATTTCGTAAGTAGCGTATTCGCCACCGCATCGATGTTCGGAGAATATTGCTCAATATTACTGGAACCATTGAAAATATGTTGCACAATAGCCCGTTTTATGTATGTTAATGACGATACCCGAAATCGAACTTTTTATATGTTTCAATGAATATTTTATCAGACACTTGCCTTTCTCAACTTCTTAGCAACAACGATGAGCAGGAAACGCAGGGACGGACTAAGATAGGAACGACGTTTTTCCCAAATAATCATTTGAACGATGTTGTTTATATTTAAGAATAATAGCTTCAACAATGTCATACACATCTTCTTCTGTATAGAATCCAGCAACTTCCAAGGAAAGTGAATGAACCGTATATTATTTTTTCTCGCTAAAATAAACAATATATCCAAATGAGGACCTTTCTAAAATTAAACAAAATATAGTAAGCGCACTAAATTCATCTGGGTATTTTTCTATGTTCAAAAAGAATAGCGAACTTTGTGTCTTTTCAAAAAGTATTTATTTATTCATGAATATCAATTTTGTCTCGAATATAATACATCAACGCCAACATTTTTTCCAGTCCTCGGTTTGATAAAATTATTTTTTGTAATCTCGCTGAGCTCCTCCTTCGATACCATCTTTATCGCTTCAATTGTAGCGTATTGTTATTCTTTCATGGGTGTCCTCAATTTCGGGAGCAAAAAAAAGTCACAGGGGGGGCTGTGATATCATTAGTGTGGTGTTGTTAGCAAAAAATTGCTATTGCGCATAGGTAATTCTCATTCCTCGCCTTATTTGCTGACAAGAACTCATGATGCACCACTTCCTTGAAATCAAAGAAACCTGAAAGAAAAACCTCCAAATTCGACTAAACTTGGCACGCTTTTTTCGTTATTGGCTCATGTGGTAACTTCCTTTCGAATGATTGAGCTTTGATTTCCACGTCGTAACCATAAAACCAGGATTCATCATCAGTTATAACCCTCTGGATCAAATTGGAGTCATCGCGGACCGAGTTCGCGGATAGAATCACGCCGAGGTACCACTTCCGTCATAAAATCGAGGTGAAAATCCTATACAGACAAGAGGAAAGGAAGAATTCCTTGCCGGGTGGAGGGTACATATTGTACACCGATGGCTCGAAGACCAAAGAGGGATCAGGTAGCAGAGCTAACTGCCGGACAAATGGGAGGGGTTTCTACCTCCTATTAGATAAACGTACATCAGTTTTTCAGTCGGGGATCGTCGTGATAGTTTGCTTTGCTCAAAGGCTGGCAGAACTGGGTACTACTACTATACTAACACTATCAGCTCCTACAGTCGGGCTGCTCTGAGAGCTCTGGGACCACACAAGATTACTTCTAAGATGGTAAGACAGTGTGTTTAGGCAGTAAAACAACTGGCGGTGAACAACCATAGGTTGGCACACAGGGATTAGTGGAAATAAGATTGAGGATAGGTTGGCCTCTCTAGGGGCTAAGAATACTCTAAAAGGACCAGGACCCGCGGTCGTGATGTTTAGGCAAAGGTAGGGGCAGGTTAGCCGAATAACATATGGACACCTGATTAAAAAAAAACCTGGATAATGTTAGAACTTACAGACTTACCTTCCTTCCTTCGATCCTCATCCTCGTTCTTTGCTGATGATGCAAAAATATACAACTCCCTAACTAAATCAAATCAGCTTCAAGAAGACCTTGCCCGAATCAGCCGCTGGTGTTCGGACTTGCTTCTGCCATTAAATACGAACAAATGCGAGGTTCTCAATATTGGTAAAATTAACTCAAGAGTTAAATATCACTTGACAGGTAATCCAATTGGTATTACGAATAAGCAGTTGAACTTAGGTGGTTGCTGTCATTGAGGTCCTGACCTGGTCAGCTCACATCTAAAACATCTGCTCCAAAGCTACAAGCCTTTCTTATACATTCCAAAGATCATTTAACCGATGCGATCCAGCTACTTACTATACCAGATTATATTAGACCAACATTAGAATCTGCTGGACCAGTGTGGTTTCTCACACTCGAGCGTGACAAGAATGCCCTTGAGAACATCCAGAGGAGAATAACTAGAATCCGGTACGACCGCATGCGACCTGACTAGAACAGTGCATTCCTGCAGTGTGTACATCATCTTCAACTAAATCACTGATTTCAGTTTATCAAAACTATGAAAAATACTACGGATGCAATTCACCTGTGTTTCAAGTAATAACTGAATCAAGCAGATCTGATGAATTTTCCTAATATAGGAAGATTGATAACAAAATGATACATACCATCAAAATGAAACATCGTTTTCATTAATTTATTCAAATTGAAGAAATCTAGCTTTTTCTTAAAGAATGATATCGCACACTCCTTGTTTTCTATTCCAGATCAACAGAAATATTAGATAGATACATAAACTATGAGTTAGGGCTGCCTAGCAGCCCGACCATTGCGGCCCAGTGGTCTATTGTGGCACTCTATGTCCTCAATTTCACCCACAAGTTCTATCCTTCTTGTAAAGGATATGAGCTTTGTGGGTGACAGTTTAATAAGCTCAGTCAGCTTCAGTTTGTTAGACCCAAGTTCCTTAATTTTGACTCTGTCCCCAGCTGGGCTCTCGCACATAACATGGTCCGTTGATTCTATCTCTTCTTCACATAGTCTGAAGGATCCTCAATCAATCCTAACTTGTTCAGGTGATTTTTGAGGCGACAATGCCCTGTTAGTATGGTAGTTAGGACTCTCGGGTCCAACCTGGAGAGTTTAAGCCAAGCCTTGACTCTCGCAATGGAATGTCCACTGATGGCAAGTCGAGAGTGTCTGAAACCTCATGGACTGATCTAGTGGTTGGACCTTGAGGTCCACTCACCGGTTATATTCCATCTCGCAGTCTCCAAGAGAATTCCGAGCATATGCCGCCACATCACACGGAGCCTGCTCTGTTCTTCCAGTTTGGCAAGGGTGGAGCGACATTTCTGTACCATAAGTGAAGTACAAGTATTGAATGCCAATGCCTTCAGTGCAGCTTGGCTATCGGTGATTATTTTTATTGGCCTATTTATTAATCCTCCCGCAAGAAAGAGGGTAGCCCAGTGGTCAATAGCGAATATTTCTACTTGAAAAACAGTCGCAAGCCCGCCAAGACAGATGACTGTTCCTTGGCAGCTCCAAGTAGACTGCACTTGGAGCTGGTCCATTCCTGTCTGCTAGAAATGATGATCATGTTAATTTTAGACTTCATACTCAGCATCTCGTTGTCCTCGATTTCAGACTATAAAGCGCCGGGCAAAAAACTGAACATACCAGTACTATTTCGGGAAAGGTAATGGAATCTGTAGGAAACCATTCTAGCTGCTCTTCTAATCACCTGGTGAAGAGGAGCAAGGCCCAGTATCAGTTCCATGGCCGAAGTGGGTGTAAAGCGAAAAGCTCCAGAAATCAGCATGCAGGCCATTCTCTGCCATTCTGGGAGCTTGAGTTGGGATTGCGTTTTAAGGCTGCACTCCCACCAACAAATGCAACCATACGTGATACGTGGTCTCACCAACATCACATATGGCCACTGAGGTTGCTCTGGGACGAGATTCCATTTCTTTCCACAGGTCATTTGAAATACACAATCTAGCCTTGTGTATTGTGTTTTCCAGGTCCGAATCCCACGTGAGCTTACTATCCAAGGTCTCAGATATTTTGCTTCCTCCACAACTGGAATGAACACTCCACTCAGGGTCAATGGAGAAACATATATCCTCCTCTTCCTGGTGATTGGTACAATAATGGTTTCGTAGGGGTTTATGCTAAGTTTCTCCCCTCACACCACTCCTGAATTGTTCACATAGTCTCCTAAAATCGGACGGAGACATCGTCGTCATCTCCGACAGCCAGAATGACTATGTACATCACATACGGTAGTACATAAACATCCAGTGCGCCAATTATTGCCAGAAGGTCATCAACCAGCAGAGATCACAACAGAGGCGATAATACTCCTCCCTGAGTGCAGCTAGTTCCAGCCACGAAACTAACTACTTCCCAGCAGTGAACTGCTGATCACTCTGACATTTAGCATGTTACTAATTCATTCCATAATAATATTTGGTGCTCCTCTGGCTCTCGCAACAGAAATATTCTTAACATAAAAAGACAATTTGCTTGATCGTCGATTAATTTGAGAAAATGTAGTAAATGGTACAAACTTTTAAAGAAGTATCACACTAACCCTTTTTTATTTGGAAATTTTCAAGTTGGTAGTTGACAGAGGTAGTGAGATGATGCGCAAACGTTGAACTGAGAAACACTTTTCTGAACCGACAGAATTGATTTTGCTCATGTGTTTTCCTGAAACGAAGATCGAAAGGATTGATAAAAACTTGGAACTTTTCCAAACAATTGTCGATTTCAATTTTTCACATGTTATTCTAGAAATTAAATAATTACATGGACGTGTAGAGAATTGAATCACCTTTTCTGAAAGATATCACACGACCCCTTTTTCCTATTCCAAATTTCGTGGTTGGAACTGCCAGGGTAGAGGGTTGATAGGGGAGAACGAAACATGTAACAAAAATTGTCTACCTCCAATTAAAAATCGAATGTTTCAGAAGATTCACAGAAAAATCAAACCAGCCGAGTTATTCAGGGATGTTCGTTTTCATTAAAACGCACTGTATACTTTTCCAATATATGCAACAGAACTAAAGTTATAGACCGGTCACCATGAATGGACACCCGGTGTAAATCTGAAGATCAAAATCAATTGAGCTTATAATTTAATATAAATATTGTAGCTATTTCTATTTTTTTTTATTATTGAGTGATGCTCTGACCGTGGAAACCTTTTTTTCAAGTTAGTTTAACATTTTCTAGATTATGGATTACAAATCTAATCATAAGAGGTTCAAAAATCGTTATAAAGTGAGAAGAACGTACTCTCTAAAAATGTTTGTTTTTTATGTAGAACGTAATATTACCTTAGCACTTAAAGAGTACAATTTGGAGCGTCTTCTTTGATATCCGAGGTCGTTAACCTGCCGAAAACAGTAGTAACCATTCGAAAAAAGCAATTTAGTCAGTAGGTTAGTAGATCAAATCGTTTTTTTTATTTTCCTTTGATGTTGTTTCTCGGCGTTCCTTCTTCGAGATCTTTCTCGCCCGCTTCTTTTTCGAAGAGAACCGGTACCAACCTCCGATGATACGATGACCGCAATTTTAAGTTCCTTTTGTCATTCGAACAAAGAACCAAGAGGAACGATTCCTTTTCTGGCATCTACAAACTTCAAGAAACGGATGTTAATGCCGCGATTAGCAAGATGTGGCATCTACCTAAAATATTGTCTCAATTAAGAGAGGCACTTGCTGTTTACCATCATCATTAGTTTGATTGTGCCCAGGTACGTACTTAATGCAATATTTTCACGAAATCCTTCTGAAGTAGTTGGGACAATACTCAATGTTTAAATAGGCTGGATCTTTAGGGACGGATTACACTTGGCAATAAATATCTACTTCATAAAATTTACCAAAAATATTATTATCACATTCGATATATTTAGCAGCGTTAATTCAAAGAATCACATGAAAATCGATTTTGTATTTTCTGATACTACCACTTTTAAGGAATATTATCGGAAAAGTTGAAGTCGTAAGAAATAAAATTTCCCCAGTTATAGACAATTGCGTGCCAGGGAGCTCGGTCCCTGTAAACGTAACTAAGCCTTCGAGGTATAAAGGCCACTTATTTTAGGTCATCTGTTTTGTTGCAGCTGATATTACCTGTTTCCTCCCTTTTAAATTGCAACACGAATAAATAGATTCATTTGATGTTATATGTATAGAAATAAACACCTCAAAAAAGTCTAAGGAACACTTACCAATATCTTTAAAATATGAATTTGAAGATTCGATTTGTAGAAATCTTTCGGTGTTTGTTAGGATGCATTGTATATAATGTATTCTCAAGAAAACAAAATAATATTTGACTTGTCCAAAGCACCTATCATAGAAAAAAATTTGAAAATGACGAAATTTGGTAAAACACAAAAAAAATCCTGAACTAATATTTTCGAAACGATATGGAAGCACTTATATTTTTCAGTACCCAGAAGGTCCACCTCTGTTATTAATGACACTTTGGCATCGTCGCGGCACGCTCAATATTAAATTGTCTATTACATTTTGGCCTAAGTCATTCCAAGCCCCCTGAACTGCTAATCGAAGCTCCTGTTCGTGATGGAAGACGTTTTGACGCAGGAGATTTTTTTAGGGTGTCCCACACATGCTCGATGGGATTCAGATCTGGGGAGCAGGATAGCCACGGTAGAAGATCGATATCATTCTCTTGTGTGGATTTTGACCCATTGTTTGGAGATACGGTACCACTACAGGTAAAACTATCTCATTTGCGTAAGAATTTTCCGTGAGGTTGTTCTGTATGAAAACGAGGTCAGTTCTTCCACCAAGGCGTATACCTCCCCAAAACATCACTGATCCGCCTCCCTGTCTAACAACTTCTCGAGCATGCTGGAGACGGTTTTGCTTTCCAGGTTTCCTCCATATTCGAATTCTTCCCGAACCGGATTCATCACTGAAGAGAACTATCCCAGTTTACGTGTTCTTGGCACCAAGCTAAATCTAGATTCAGTCACAGTTTGGTCGGAAATTTGTACACCATGAACTAGTGATAGCTCTTGAGCTAATTAAGATGCTGTGGTAGAACGATCTCTTCTGGCTTGTAAAACCAAAAATCGGTCTTGGGCGACTGTAGTAATCCTGAAACGAGCTGTATAGCGTTCTTATACGCTACCTGTTTCATTGAAACGCGACCAGAAACGGTTTATGACACTACTTCCCAGAACCCTGGATACTTCTCGCTGTGAGCTCCTAGCTTGGAGCATGCCAACGGCTCGTAACATCTCTTCTCTAGTCAAATGTCGTCTTTCCATGGTCGAATCACAAAACTTGAATCTTTTATTTGTGCTTACAACAGAAACAAAGTGCCAACTAACTGATTTCAAACACTGAATACATGAAATGATTATAAAGCAGCGTCGCATCTGCTGCATTTTTAGTTTTTTATAAAAAACTGAAATATGTTGCGGCACTCTACATAATTTGGTGAGAAATTGATGCAGGTGTTCATTTCTTTAAAAAAAATCATCCATATTGATCGTTCTGGATACGATATATCGATATTCAGAAGTGTTCCCTAGACTTTTTCGAGGTGTTTATACCTGATACTAAAGGTGTCATTTCGAAGTACAAAAGCAATTTAAGTTTAGCATCGTTATTTCATTATTTATGAGATAGCCGGCTCGGTGGCGTATGGGATATGATGCTCGTCTCCTACGCAGAGTTACCTGGGCTCAATCCCCACAAAATCGGTGCGATTTTTCGATTCTGGAAATCGCTTGAGTGTCCATTTTTCGGAGAAGATGTAAAGCTGTCGGTCCTGTCTAACAGAGATGTTTGGACATTAAAGATCCCTTCCCTCGACACGAGAGGGGTTCGGCAAAATTCCCGGGTTAGTGAGGTGACAGAATTCCCCGGCGTGTCATTAGCCGAAAGGCAGTAACAGAGCACGTTAAAGGAAAAACAAACAAATTTATGAGATGAGTAGAGTTACAAGAGATGACTTAGAAAAATTATTTGGAAAGATAGTGACAAAAATGTACCAGAGTTTGCTGTTCAATATTTCATATCAATGTTTACTGTGATTTCTAATCTGGTGACGTGTTTTAATACACAATAATTTCAAATTTCATTTTTGGTAGATAACTAATTTTTTTTTTCGAATATGTCCGAACATATGCCAACAAAATTCGATGTTTATTCTGGGCTCACATGTTCGTATCTAAATTGCTCTAAAATTGAAGAAATAAAATGTGATTTTGCAAGAAACTACCACATATTGATAACAGAAAATGTTGATCAATTTTTGCGACTAATATTTGTTCTTCTTCAAAAGTTTAATTTTTTCGGTATGCAACGCGAAACACAATATTGAACCTGGCAGAATGTGCTGAGGCAATGGTGTTTTATTACCTAGATTGAACTCACAAGAATTGGCCAAAAGCTTGGGGTGTCCATTTAACTGTTTCCAGAATGACAGAAGGCCTGGGACAACAACGGCGATCCATGACCATACCATTATTTGAGAATTTCCTCGCATTGATCTGGTCATCGTAAATAATAAAATTTTCAGTGTTCAGAGATACCATACAAACATTTTAGAAGCACTTATTGTACCATTTGTGCCAAACATGTGTAAAGACGTGTAAAGATATTGCCAGGTCTCACCAAGCTCATATCGTTAGGAACTACCTTCAAGATCACGAAATCACTACAATGAAGTAACCTTCAAGTAGTGCAGACCTCAATCCCATCGAACATGTGTGGGATATTCTCAATAGAATATTGCCAGCTACTGTACAAGAGGTTCGGAACACGAATCGAAATTTGAAACGAAATGGATCAAAATGCTATAAGGTCATTGATTTTGAGTATGAATCGTAGATGTCATGCAGTAATTCAAGCCAATGATGGAAATATCCGGTATTCACACAATTTTGGGGACTTTGATTTTTTCCAAAAGTTTCACATTTTTTATTATTAGTTCTATGAGTACTATTTTCATTTCGATTGTTCTCAAGCATATATATTATTATTATTATTATTATTATTAGAAATAATTTAAGGCTGAGGACATAGTCCTATGAAGCCTAATAACAGAAGATAATTCATAAATTTGTATACACAGCTTATACGTAAAATTAGTAAAAATTAGTCTCGTAATAAACTGCACTAGAGCGTTGACACACCACTACGCGAAAAGAAGCGAGTCCATTTTGTTTTTGAATTCATTTACCGATTCCGAGCGAACCACATCACCTGGAAACCCATTCCAATCATTGAACACTCTATTGACCAACATGTGCTGTCTTTATCTTGTCAAAAACTTTTCTTTTCTCAGTTTGAGACAATGGCCACGCAAGCGAGTATCATCGTTTAATGCAAAAAACTCTTGAGGTTGGCGTAGTTGTGTTTAACTATTCTGTAAGTTAAAATCAAATCTCCGCGACGTCGACGTTACTCGAAAGTCGTTCGACCAGCTGCAGTTAACCTGTCAGCATATGATGGACGTACGGCACCGAAAGTCATACGCGTTGCACGGCGCTGAACACCTTCCAGCACGTTCTTATCCCGAACGAGAACGGGACACCACACCGCACCCGCGTACTCCAAAATGGGACGCACATAAGTTTTGTAGAGTGAGATTAAGCTGGTGAAGGATAGGTGTTCGAATGATTTGCGAATGAGGTGAATCAAAGAATTAGCACGTTTACAAACACTAAGGATATGTTCCGACCATGTGAGGTCTGAAGTAATGGTTACACCTAGGTCGATATGTGAAGACACCGAGCGAAGGAGGTGATTGTCAATCGAGTACTGATACAACGGATTTTTCGGTCCTATACGCAGCACTACACATTTGTCCACGTTCAATGGTAGGAGCCAATCTTTGCACCATCGATTTATTACATCCAAGTCGTCTTGCAGAAGCTGCCTTCCGATTAACGGGTTTGCATACAACTTGGTGTCATCAACGAAGAACGATTTGCGAGACCTAATCCGATGAGACAAGTCACTTGCGAAAATAATAAATAGCAGTGGCCCCAGAACGGATCCTTGTAGCACCCCACTCTTAACCGCCCTTTCCGAAGAGTAAGCACCACCAACTTTAACTACAAATGTTCGCCGCGACAAATAATTAGCAGTCCAAAGAAGCAACTTCCTTGGTGTTGGTGGATTACTGGAAAAATAATTCTTCAACATATCTAAATTTCTTCTGTATGAATTTTTTCGGTTTTGTGCGTTAATTTCTTGGCGCAGTGTACTATTGATACCAAAATTGTGATGGCAAAGTGTACTTTAGTGCATGTCAAAAACAAGGACTTGGTTTCAAAATTGAAGTGAACTGTGAAAAATGTAATCAGATTGATCGACTCAGGCATGAAAATAAGAAAATGGTATGAAATCAATCGATGATTTATTTTTGTCATGCTTGTTTTGCAGGGTGCAATAAATCTTGTAATCTAATGTACTTTTCTGAGCCAAACAATTCTTACATTGACAAAATTCTTGAATCTGTATGTACACTTGCAGATAAACTTCTTTTCTTTTGCTGTCAACACCGAAAAGAATTAAATGTGTGTTGAAGCCCGTATTGATTTATAACTTTGACTGTTTCAGGTGGCGTCACGTGGAAAAATGTGAATTTATTTCCTTGTTCGGCTCATCTGTCTTAGGATACTATTCTGGCAAAGTCTTGAACATTTTTTCAAAAGTTTTTACTATAAGCAATATGAGTCTTGTAAAGAAATACAACACGGCATAATTCGAATAGTGGTTGAGATTAATGAATGCACCGATAATAAAAACAAGTAATGTGTTTTTTGGAATTTTACTTAATAATTATGATTCGTAACGCGTTTCACTACACCGTAGCTTCTTCAGACGAATGAATGTACAGAAAATAAGAATGAGAATATAAATATAAATGTTCTTAAGTAATTAAAAGCTTATTGGGTTGATTCTTCTTAAGTGATTATTTATGACAGGTATATCCAATAAAACTAAGGAATAAATTGCTCCCCGAAGAGATTCAATAGAGGTGAAGGGCTTAAATCGACTTGTTCATTGATAAGTCTACCTGAGTGTTTGTATTTGTTGATTTCTAAAGTTGATTCGAGTGATTATTTTCTAAGATGATTCGAGTAATTTGAATCTGATTTTTTATTTGAAAACTGCGTTTATGTTCCGATATTTTAATATTAAAATTTCTATGTGTTCTACCAATGTAGAAATTATCACAGTCATTGCAATTCAATCTATAAACACCTGATTTATTGTTTTTACCTGATTTGGTTTTATTATTTTTATATATTTGCCTAAATTATTATTAGTTTGGAAAGCTATATTGAAATTATTGCTACTCAAGAATGATTTCAGTTTCTCACTTGTAATGCCAACGTAGGTTAAGGTGTTGAATTTTTGTTTCAATTTATCGACAGGGTAAACTTCATTCAATGCGATTCTACTTTGTTTTTTATTTAAAATATTATTTATTAATTGGAGATTTTAACCATTATTTTTAGCTATTTGTTTAATCAAATTTAATTCTTTGTTGAAATTTTCTGGTGATATCGGGATGTTAATCAATCTATGAATAAAACTATTGAATGCTGACATTTTATGTTGATACGGATGACACGACGAGTTATGTATTATAATATCTGTATGTGACGGCTTATGGTAAATTGCGAAAACATGTTTTCCATTTTCATTCGAAATTGTTACGTCTAAGAAATTTATCGAATTATTGCTTTCTATTTCGGTTGTGAATCCAATTTTTGGATGTAATGAATTTATATGATTTTCGAAAATTTTAACTGTCTATCTGTTCCTGTGAAGCAAATAATGATATCTTAGAAAATAATCACTTCTTCGACCCACAGTTTGAAAATTTTCACACAGATAATAAATATTGGAAGGTAGATCTTTGGGAAACTTTAGAAATCAACAAATACAAACACTCAGGTAGACTCATCAATGAACAAGTCGATTTAAGCCCTTCACTTCTTTTGAATATCTTCGGGGAGCAATCTATTTCTTAGTTTTATTGGATATAAATAACCACTTAAGAAGAATCAACCCAATAAGCTTTTAAATACTTAAGAACATTTATATTTATATTCTCATTCTTATTTTCTGTACATTCATTCGTCTGAAGAAGCTACGGTGTAGTGAAACGCGCTACGAATCATAATTATAAGTAAAATTCCAAAAAACACATTACTTGTTTTTATTATTGATAATGGAATTTTATCAAGTAAAAGCCTCCCAAATTCAAATGAATGCACCGCAAATCACGAAGGACCATCTGGCATATGTAAGTGCAAGCAAAACTCAAGTTATTTGAATGCTCGCATCATAGAATAAAATGTAATAATTATATCGCACGCAAAATTTCAAACAAATTTATGAAGGCGCAACCATATGGTTCATAGTATCAAATAAATAAAAAGAGTGTGTCCGTCATGCCCAAAAAAGAATAGTGAATTTGTAAACAACACTATTGAAAATAACAGATAAAAGGCAAAAAAATAAAAGGAAAATTTTTCCGGTAGAGGTCGGCTAACAAAACCCAATGATATATTCGTTTACTTATTGCGGACTAGCCATTAGAAGAAATTCCAATTATGTAAAAAATTGAAAGACGCCACTTTTCTGCATTACATCTCCACGGACAATGATCCTTAATACGAAGTGTTGAAGACGCATGGTGTGCTTGGCAATGTGTTCTAGTTTCTGACAAACTTGAATCTTTTCAGCATGATTAAAGTCCACTGCAAGCTGACGTTTTGGAAACCATAAGACATGTGTACGAAAATTTCAATGACGATGTTCTTTTGGAACGTAGACTTGGCGGATTTACGCAAAACAATAACGAAAGTTATAATCAACTCGTTTGGAAAATAGCATCAAAAACCCTTCATGCTGGTGCTAAAGTTACTGTCTAATCGCATTGTTGCCTATTATGTCGAGAGTCATGGAACGAGTAATAGAGGATGAGCTCATGAAATATCTCGAGTTACAGTTATCGACAATACGCTTTCCATAAGCAACGATTAACTTATGACCTTTCATAGGTTACGATACCAACAATCAAAGAACATGGCGAATCTTGAGCCATTTCTGATATCTCAAAGACCTTCGACAGGACTTGGCAAGCAGCTTTAAGGAATTAACTATGGACTTCCCGAAAAATTGCGTGGTTGGATTGGTAGCTTTCTAATCAGTCGCTCGATTCAGGCGATAGTTGATCGTGCAACGAGTGAGCCTTTTCAGGTTAAAGCAGTAGTACTCCAGGGCTCCATACTGTCGCCAATTCTTTTTATGTTGCAGATTAATAATCTACTCCACTCCATATATGACTGTATCCTGGTGTCCTCAATTTCTAGTCAGCGTCCTATAACAGCTGAGCAATCACACCTACAAAAATACCAGTAAGTCACTGAATTCAGAAGTGGACAAGATATCAGAGTGGGGCCGGTTAAACTTGGTCAATTTTAACGCGAACAAGACGCAATCAACAACTTTCTCCAGAAAAGTCACTGCTAGAAAAAATTTAATCATATCAAATATCGAATTTCCTCAGACACGAGCATGCATCTACTCGGCATCACAATCACACCGAAGTTTCTTGGCATGATCATGTATCAACGTCAAAATCTGCTTCTGCTAATCTGTTTTCTTCTCAGGGCCAAGCAGTACGTCACGCCATCACAGCTAAAGCTGTTATACAGGGCACAGGTGCGACCTGGTCTAGAATACTGTTCCCATGTGTAGGGCTCCGTATCGAAACATTCATTATATCTATCGGATAGTATCCAAAATAAAGCAGTTCGCCTCATCGGCCACCCCAAGAACACGCGTGACCTCCATCATCTCGACCAAAGGAGTCAAGTAGCTGATCTTTGTCTTTTTTACATATACTTCCATGGTAATGCTGTACAGAACTGAAAGGCTTGGTTCCGGAAAGAATTCAGTTCCAAAGAAAAGACAGGCTCGCGGAATATTCTCATCAGCGGACGGTTCAACTAGCAATGCCACGTACCTCTCTCTATAAAAATTATTTCGTTTACAGAGCTACCTCACAATTTGTCCCGCTTCTATTCCTGAGAATAGAATAATTTTATTCTTTAATCTCTAATCCAGGGATTACGGCTTCAACATTTGGACAATAATAGTACGGCTAAGGCAAGCAAATACTTGAAAACAAGCATAACGCGCTGTTGTGATTTGCGTAAGCACAATGAATACAGTCAAGCAGCATAGGCGCAGTCAGTAATTGGATTGATCAGGAATCAAGGTACAAAAGGTACTCTGATTCTTCAGTTTTATAGAGTTATTTGATTGAACATATTTATGTCTTCTTCTTCATCCAGCAATTTTTTTCACTATAGAATACCATATGTTGAATGAAATATGTAAATGTCTAGTTATATAATTTTTGCAATCTTGAAAATATGTGTTCATAGAACGGGATTAAGACGCATTCATTTCAAAGAAACGCTAATTACACAGGTTTCTCTATACAGGATGCTTCAACGAAAACTAAACATAGGCTATATCTACAATGCAGAAATCATGCTCAACACATCGATATTCATTTCTGATCGAAACGCAAAAACAGGTAAATCTAATTTTTGTTTCAAGGGGGACATCTTTCAAGGGGAGAGTTGACAGACCTACAAAACTTGCTTGGTGTTTTTCGCTAATGTTACTGAAATATCAACCCCGAAACGCAAAAACAGGTCAATTTTTGTTTCAAGCGGGGGTTGCAATTCTTGAACATTTTGAATAAGGAAGATGGGTCGAGTGATGACTCAAAAGAAAGGTGGTATCTCTGTCTACATCGCCTTGAACGAATTTCCATTTTTAATTGAAAACTGTAAAAGATACAGGGTGAGCAACTGAAAGATAGGGAAGACTATTTCCCTGAGACTATTCAAGTTTCAGTGAAGTAAAATGGAACAGATCCGTGCTGATCAATGGCAGTCATCATCAAGTACCATCCTCATCTCGAATTTCAACCCCTAGAGCAGGGGTGACCACCCTTGAATTTTGGAAGAGGGTAGATGGGTCGAGTGATAACTCGAAAGAAAGGTATTATCTTTGTCTGCATTCCCGTGAAAGAATTTCCGTTTTTGATTGAAAACTGTAGAAGATACAGAGTGAGCCACTGAAAAATAGAGAAGACTATTGGAGTATCAGTGCGAAAAACTAGAATAGATTCATTTTAGATCAAAAGCTGTCATCTTCCGAAATCACCCTCATCTCGAATTTCAACCCCTAGAGCAGGGGTAATATTTCATATATCTTTCAAGTAAAGGATTTCGATTGCCTTCATGACTGCTCGCAATAATTCTATTCTCATTGAGCTCCATAGGAGTTAAAGTAGCTCACTCTGTGTCTTCTACAGTTTTCAATCAAAAATGAAGATTCTTTCACGGGAATGCTGACAAAAATAATACCATTCTTGCGAGGTATCACTCGACCCATCTACCCTCTTCCAAATTTTCAAGGGTGGTCACGCCTGCTCTAGGGGTTGAAATTCGAGATGAGGATGGTACTTGATGATTACTGCCATTGATCAGCATGGATCTGTTCCATTTTACTTTACTAAAACTTGTATAGTCTCAGGGAAATAGTCTTCCCTATTTTTCAGTTGCTCACCCTGTATCTTTTACAGTTTTCAATTAAGGCGATGTAGACAAAGATACCGCTTTTCTTTTGAGTCATCACTCGACCCATCTTCCTTATTCAAAATGTTCAAGGATTGCAACCCCGCTTAGGGGGTTGATATTTCAGGCAAGTTTTGTACCCCAAAAGATGTTCCCCTTGAAACAAAAATTGACCTGTTTTTGCGTTTTGATCAGAAATGAATATCTTGGTAGATATAGCCTCTGTTTAGTTTTCGTTGAAGCACCCTGTAAGTGTAAGTGAGACGTTATTTCTTACGCTCTGTTGGAAACATTTGTCCGAACTCCTTTTTCTACATTTTCCCAATCTACTTTTTCCAAGAAAGTAAACAGAGACTTTATTTTCTAATATGTGTAACGAATCAATTTCAATTTAATGGTGAACATTCATACGAAATCAATAAATATTTGATATTTTTCTTCAGCCCAGATTCTCAAAATAATGATGAGAACAACTATGATGAAAAAATTCAACAAAACCGAACAGAATTGCGATAACGCTCAACGTTCACAGGAAAACACATCATCATCATGTGGTAGTCATGTGAAAAGCGTTGCCGTTCTTTAACGTTCTGCTCACTATCAGCGCTCTTTAAAAACTAACACTATTGGTTCGCATAGACAATGTTTCAGTCACAGCATCTACCTCTATACAATGTAGGTCTATGAAAAACTTTGAGAGGTGGATCCTGAAGAAATCCTAAGACACCAGTGAGAACAGCATAGTCCCAATTTTTCTTCAACTCAGAGATATCGAGCTTCAAAAATTTAATCCTCACGGGTCCTGAAATCACAATTTTCGATATACGAGAGCGATTGTGTGGTGTTACATAACATTACATTACATTCGTGGGGGTCGATTGGCTTTGCAAGCCTTTCCGAACTGCGACCAAATTGGTCTATTGTTCGTAACCCTTCTTATTCATTTCCCTGTAGGTCTAAATCCCTTACAAAATTAAGAATCTCCCTGGAAGCTTTCGCTTTTACTTCGTGCGGCCCTAGTTTGTCGCTACCGAAGTGTATATGTCTTTGACGGACAGTTGCGATGCAACTGCAAAGAATATGTTCAGCAGTTTCATCGCCCTCTTTACACATTCTGCATGTTGCCGTTTCCGATTTGCCCATTTTATTGAGATGGTATCTCAGTGGGCAGTGTCCAGTAGGAGGCCTGTTATGATCCTCAACTCGTCCCTAGAGAGATCGAGAAGCTGTTTCGTCTTCTTTGGCGAATAGTCAATGAACTTTTTCGCTTGCCTTTGGTCTGGAGTTTTCCTCCAGTATTCTTTTTTGCTAAATTCTTCCCATCGTTCCAGTTCCTGTCGTCTGTGCGGCTTACTTAGACCGCAGAACGGTTCAAGTCCGATGGGTGGGATTGCAGCACCTGATTTGGCCAGTTCGTCAGCGGCTTCATTTCCTTGTATGCCTTCGTGGCCAGGCACCCACCACGGGAAAAGTTTGTTCCCCCCAGCAAGTTGCTTCAAGGATTGACGGCATTCCCAGACAGAGATGCTCCGATAACTGTAATAGTTTAGAGCTTTTATCGCTGCATGACTGTCCGTTTAAATGTAAATCTTTGCCCCTTTTAGTTTTCTTCGTAGTCCCGCATGGCAGCAAAGGTTTACAGCAAGTGTTTCTGCTTGCATGATTGTGGGAGTAGAACCCAGAGGCACTGATGAAGAGTACTTGGGTCCATATATGTCTGCTCCTGTTCCATCAATCGTTTTTGATCCGTCCGTGTACCAAATGGAGGATTTTTGGTCTAATTGATTTATTTTTCTTTTTACGATGGTGCGGTCTTCTATGACCACTTCGAAGGGTGTGTGAAAATCAAACTTAAACGATGGTTGTGATAATATTTCTGGCGCTATGTAACCCAAAATCCCCAGGTGTCCTTTCAGATCACCAGGTGATAGTTTTTTGTGACTTGGAGCCGTAATGCCGCCATCAACGCCTCCTTTTTCAATTTTACATGAAGAGGAGGGAGGTTTAGGATCACCTCCAGGGCAATAGTCGGGGTGCTTCTCATAGCACCTGTTATGCCCAAGCACGCTAGCCGCTGCAATTTTTGCAGCTTGTTTTGCGTAGTTATTTCTGATGTTTTCGTCCACCATACTAACGATGCATATGTGACAATGGGTCTTATAACCGCTGTGTATAACTAGTAGGTTATTTTTGGCTGTAGTCCCCAGGTCTTTCCGAAGAGTCTACGGCATGCCCATAGGCACGATGTAGCCTTGGAAAGAGTTTTGTCAATGTGTAAATTCCAGTTGAGTCTCTGATCTAGGATTAACCCTAGATACTTCCCGTTCCAAAATTTCAGAGTATGTATTCAGAAAGGGGGGCTTTGAGTTCAACTTTCTACGTCTTGTGAATGGAATTAGAATGGTTTTGTTTGGTTGGATGCTGAGTCCCTCTTCAGCACACCATTGTGTGGTGTTACCACAGATGGAAAAAAAATACATTTCTTGTTGTACCGAAGATGACATTCGTGGCCATGAAAAAATAGCTAATTTACTTTTGATAGATATGTCAGAATATCTTTGTTGATAGTTAATTATTGTTTTGCATCTTTAAAATTCTTCGAGGTGAAAATTCACTACGATTGAAACGCACGACAAGTTGCTAGAGGATACCACCCAGGTACATGAGCGATTCTGTAGTGATAAAACCCATATTAATTATAATTATTTCAATCGAAAAGGTCGAAAACTAATTTTGAATTGATATTATGTTTCTAAGTTATGAAAATTTATTAAAGAAAATAATAAATAAAATCATATTAATAATTACAAGAGTTGCCCGAAAAGTATCGCCCCCTACTGTAAAGCATAGCTCACATCCACGAAGAAGTTACAGCAGAACAATATGATGGACATTGCTATTTCCAATTTCTCCAGCGGCATTGTTTATCTGTTCTTGTAACTGCTTGAAATTTGTTATCGCGACACTCTAGATGAGTTGTTTCATGACCCTTCTACATGGAAGTATAACGGGTTGAGATTTGTGATCATGGTGTCCACGCAATTTGGCCTCCTCTACCAATCCACCTATTTGGAAAAAATTCATTCAGCCATTCAACACCTATTCTTCCTTTTTGTGGAGGTGCACCATCATGTTTTGCACAACATCAATTAAATTGAACGTGTTGTGTAGATAAAGAAGCTATTTTTATAAAGGCCACCCCTAACGCTGATTCTGAACTTCCTTTTGAAACGTCTTCGCCTAACCGCATTTGGATTCTGCAGGGCCCATAATCATTATGGAAATTATTTATAGTCTCTCTTGTGAAGCACGATTCATTAGACCATAAAATAATGGAAATGCAATCTGAATCTCGAGCATCTTGCTGCAGAATCCAACGGGGAAATGTGAGTCCATACTGCTCGTCCCCTTCATTCAATGCCTGCATTCTCTGTGCAGTTCGTCCCTTTTCAAAACACGCCACACGACACTTCGGAATATTTGCAATGCACCAAATACTTATCGAAACACAATCTATAATACTCTCCTCATTTTGTATGTGGACTTGACAAGGCTGGTTTTAGCTTAACTGTATCTGTTTCTCTGGATCTTCTAAATATCGAAATTGAAACTGTACGAACAGGAACATGTCTTTGGGAAATATTAAATGGTATTCTTCAGCAGCCTCTCGTGCGTTTCCATCGCAAAACCATAAACCTAGATCATATCAGCATATTCTTCATTACTGAAGGAATGCAATTCAACTCGTGGAATTTAACAATTAAAAACAATAATTACACAGTGCGTGAAAATGACACGCGGGAGACATACCTAGTAAACCTATATCTGGTACGCTGAATCCAGTGGTAACCACCGTTTTTGAAAGTTAGCTCTTGTTTAGGAGATATTCGCCTTTGAAGTTAGCTGATTTTAGTAGGGTTCGTCGCTTATGACTTCAGTATATTATATGCTTAAAATTCCCAAACCGTTCGGAATATCGCTTTACTGTCTTCGGCAAAGTTTTAGCTATTGTCATGACCAACAATTTTTCTGAATATACCAACATAAAAAACCTCATTAAAACACCGGTTCTTAACAAAATGTCCAAAAAACTCCATTTCTTTGCCATTTTTTCGTTGATTTTCGTCTGAATAATAGAAAAGTCAAGGAATTTCGCTTCTTAAAATGAGAGAAAAAACACATTTCCTATAGTTAAATCAAAAATTTAAACGCACAAGCATGGTTTTAACTCAAATTTCTCATAGATGTCACTGTTAATACGTATTTATTAGTATTGTCAATGATGTTTCTACGTATTTTGCTATGTATTTGTGTGCCATTTTTCATAGTCTTAGTTCTGATATTTCTTAATTTGACATTTCTTGTTGAAGTTTCTTTGTTTACACAAGTTATATATTTGGTAAAAATATCAAAAATGAATTCGTGCAGTAAATTTAATAAATTTTGCAACATTTGTGGAAAGTTTACTATAATGACAAGCAAGCGTTCAATTTCTGAAGAAATCGCTGAATATTTCAACCAAACTGTAATCAAAGATGTGAACTGGGCTCCAAAAATCGTTTGTACTGGTTGTGTCAATTAAAGCTATTTTTTTACAGGTGAATTCCAGTCTATGCCTTTTGACATTCCAGTAATTTGGACAAATCCTCAAGAACATAATCCAGATGACTGTTTTGCTTGTATTTGGTTTGTTCAGTTGCCGTTACCACATTCGGAATCCATTCCAATACCGAAAAGACCCAGTCCGACAGAAGAGTACATTCCATCTACTTTTGATACTATTGGCGAAACGTCTGCATCGGTTTATGTACCATCAAATATATCTCCACAATGTAATCATGCCGAATTTTCTCAAAAAGATCTGGATAAAATTATTCGTCGATTGAAATTATCGTAGCGTCAGTCCATTATTTTGACTCAGGAATTGAAAAAAAGAATGTCTTAGCACCTGATGTGAAAGTATATGGAGCAATCGGCCGTCATAGACAGTTCACTGCTTTATTCAAATCCATCGAAGACAATTCATTCGCGTACTGCACTGGTATCAAGGAATTGGTATTAAAAATGCATCATGAGTATAAACCAGAAGACTGGGGTCTTTTCCTCGATTCGTCCAAAAGTAGTCTCAAGGCGGTTTTGCTTCATGTCACAAACTCAAAAAACAGTGTCCCGATTGCCATCAGCACAAAAACGAAAGAAAATTACGAATCATTGAAAAAAATCCTTGATTTGGTGAAATATGAAGACCATCGTTGGAAGATTTGAAGGTGATAACTCTTTTGAGAGGAATGCAGACGGGATATACGAAAAACATGTGTTTTATATGTTTATGGGACACTCGATGTGCCAGCGACCAATATGCCAATAAAAGCTGTCCTATGAGACAAGAATTCAGATTGCGTCGAGAAAACGTCGTTGAAATTCCACTTGTGCCAATCGAAAAAGTGTTGCTTCCACCTCTGCATATCAAGCTTGGGATTGTTAAAAATTTCATCAAGGCCCTAGATCCTGAAGGCAATGCATTCAATGAGTTGAAGCGAATTTTCCCAAGATTGAGTGGAATGAAAATAAAAGAAGGTTTGTGTGAAACTATATACGTATCAGTCAACCTAACTTATTCAATATTTAACACATATTTTTCGAATTATTTTATTACAGGCATACTCAATGGACCTGATATTCGACGCTTGATGAGAGACCAACAATTTAAAAACAGTTTGTCGAATTTGCAGCTCGTTGCTTGGGATTGCGTCAAAGGAGTCATCGAAAATGTACTTGGCATTCATCGAAAACTGGCGCATACACGTTGAAAATATGCTCGTTGCTTTCCGTAACATCGGTGTAAAAATGTCTCTGAAAATTCATTTTTTACATTACCATGCAGACAAGTTTGCCGAACAATCACCATGTGAATCAGATGAGCATGGTGAACGGTTTCATCAGGTGACGGCTAGGCTTGAGCACTGGTATAGTGGAAAAAACTTGATTCTCTATTAGGAGACATTTGCTGGAATTCACAGCAAGATGAAGATGGAGAAGAAGAAGAATGAACATGAATTTATATGTTTATTTGTTGAAAATGGTTGGAATTGGAATAAAATTTGAGTTAAATCATGATTGTGCCTTTAAATTTTTGATTTAACTATAGGAAATGTGTTTTCTTTTCTTATTTTGAGATTTTAAAGCGAAATTCCGAAAAATTGATTTCTCTATTATTTAGACGGAAATTAACGAAAAAATGGCAAAGGAATGGAGTTTTTTGGACATTTTGTTAAGAAACGGTGTACGAATGAGGTTTTTTATGTTGGTATATTCAGAAAAGTTGTTGGCCATGACAATAGCTAAAACTTTGCCGAAGACAGTAAAGCGATATTCCGAACGGTTTGGGAATTACAAGCATATAATGTACTGAAGTCATAAGCGACGAACCCTACTAAAATCAGCTAACTTCAAAGGCGAATATCTCCTAAACAAGAGCTAACTTTCAAAAACGGTGGTTACCACTGGATTCAGCCTAGGTTTACTGGGTATGTTTCCCGCGTGTTAGAATTTTGAACTAACACAGTGTTATCTATTGAAAAAGATATTCCGACATTTATCTATCGAAAGTAACGCAACATTCTTGATTAACATTTTACTACGGTCACCAATGTCTTTTCTATACAACAAGATATGTATATCATTCCACCTATGGTAACAACACAGAATTGCTCTCGTGTGTTGGAAATTGCGATTTTAGGACCCGTAAAGATTCAGCTTTTGAAGTTGAATGTCTCCCAATTAAAAAAGATTAAAACGGTACTAGTCTCACTAGTTTGTCTCACAATTGATTCAGGTATCTCCTCTCCAAGCTTGTCATAGAGCTTCAAAAACACCCTGTATATCGGAAGTCATATTGTGGCACCGCTTTTCTCGGAAACACAAGAAAGCTAAGGTCGTTCATTCACATGACGTTTTATATTTCGGTGTATGTATGTTCGTTAAACAAAATTGTTGAACTTTATAGTATGTTCTTTTGTACTTGCAAATGAGATAAATATGGCTTAACACTCTACAAATTGGGCCAAGGGTTTAAGCTAGTCCCCAATAAAATCGTAACTTTTCAAAAGTTCAAAAGTAAATAAAATTATTCATCTTTTATCATTTCCACCATTAGTTGAACTTGATACAGAAAATTAATTCTCCTTCATTTCCTTCCCAAAAAAACAAGTTTCCATGAAATTCTTAAAATCCTCATATAAAATTATTTAACTTGTGGATTCCACAATGAAAATTCTCAAAAACATTTTTCATTTTATCAAAATTATCACTCTGATAAACGCTTATCGCAATTCTATGAATTTCAAGACTTTCATAACCTTAACAACTGAAAAACCTTGAAATAATCGAATCAAAATATGAATACAACTGATATTGTTTTTCAGTATTATTTAATTATAATGCTTATTGTCCACTAGATTTAGTCTTACAGTTCGAATCTGTTCAGACTCAAGTCGTTGCCCTTTCAAAAAGGACACTTACCAGAGTCTGGTTTCTCGTCCGACATTGTGAAGACGAGTAATACAAGAGCGATCGTCCACCTATAAGAGTGAAAGTGGAAGACTTGTACTATTCTCCGTTAGTATACATTAAACATATAAACAGATATGGACACACAAGTACCGAACAAGAGCATTGACCTCCGGTTTTTGGGTCTCACTGTATTTCGGTGTGATTGTAAAGAACTTCGGACTCCACCCCATCGTGTTTAGTCTCATTATGCATTATGTTTCATTGTTATAAGATCACAAAAATTTATTTCAAAGTGCATTCTTTTTCGTAGAATTTCCATTTCGCTAACTTAGATTTGGGTGTTATGTATTTTGCTGTCCTTGAATTAGTTCCATTCTCTTTAAAAAAATGCGCTTAAGAAGAAAAGATAACCACATCTAAGTTCGATAAGGCGAAACTTAAGAAGGACAACATAGATAAAACATATAAATCACATTACTATTCAATCAACGATGCAATAATTAGTAGAACTGTCCTTATTGCAGAACAATAATTCAATTTTCAGTGTGTCAGTACTACGACGTTCAATATTACTACATTTCTTTAAGAGAAAAACTTTGCCCAAATACTTATAGGTTACTGACAAGTTTAACTACTACAACGGGGGAGTCAGACTGAAAAAGAAGAAGAGCTGAATGTGCATTATGCTCTTCAATAGTGTTCGAAATTGAAGAAGAATAAGAATCACTATACTCATAGCATTTTCGGCTGGCTGATTTCGGGTGATCTGAGATCGCTCTCCCAGAAATATTTATGTTCGACTGGCATTTTGGATCGCTCGGACTCGGTCTGAATCCATGGGTCAGAGCAACAGATTTGAAGCAAATATGGCGTCGTTGTATTATTTGGGATGAGTATATAGCAGTGAAAGCGTAAAAGTATATTTTAGGCAAAAGTGTTTTGTAAATTGTCGCATTCTTTAAAAACATTAAATTGTTTCCAGCCGAAAACGCTATCAGGATCTCCAACAATGGGGAACGTGTAGAAAGTTTGTCGCCTTGGCGACTGCGCGCACCGACAAACTAATCACGTGCTATGCACCAACTATATGTTATATAGTAATATAGTTATAGAAGAAGATACGTTCAAGTGTATGGTTATGAATTATGACAGATGGGCACGGCGTATTTACAAATTCCCCGGAAAATTTTCGTCAAAATAAAGGTACTAGATTTTCGACTTGATTGGAGTATAACGTTTTTGATAAGAACACAACTAACATTGGCTGTTTAATTGACTGACAGCGCAGCTGTCACGACAGTGTCTTTCGAGTTCCATTAAATTTGTGGAAATAAGTAATAATAAGATCATAAACTTTCAAACTTTATTTTAGCAATATAAACTAGAAAAGATCAATTCATAAGTTGATACATAGATGTCTTCTTGAAGAACAGATAATTTGTAATCATTGGACGAGACTGACTTACAATCATTCAAAAATAACTCTCTAGAATATCTCTAAGAACTTTCAAATCATTTGTAAACGGAATTCAATTTCAAAGATAAATACTACTTTCTGAGAAAATGCTAAGCTTGATTAAGCTAATACAATTTCTCATAAGACGTAATAAACTGAGAATTGCAAAACCTGCCAGAGGTTAAGAATCCGAGAGATTTCGCAAAGCTTTCTTTATTTTGGAATAGTGTGAAATATCAAAATTGAAAAGGTGACTAAATATTTCTGAATTCATTTAAAGTAGTGAAATGTGAATTTTCATCAGCTTTTTGGAAACTTGTGTTTTCTCAACTTTGTCTCGAAAAAAGAACCTAAGAAAACTCTCTATTAAAACATGTAACAGCATCCTAACTATGAGTCATATTTAACAATGAAAAATGAATTTTGGACTACAATATGTACAGCGTATATTCTGGACAAAGTCCAAATCCAAAACCAAACCTAAAACACCAATCTGTCTCCTAGAGGAATAATAGGGACTTTTATTCCAGAAACTACACTTTTATTGGAATAAATAAAGATTTCCATGATGAGAGAATTTTATTCAGTTAACATTATGATAGATGTTGTATGGCACCATTTGAGACGAACTTCGAATTCTCCCGCACGATAAGTTGCTTTATCTGATAAGAAGCTCGTTTGTATAGTATACAACAAGAACACTATACTCAGGACCTACAACTAAAGTTGTCTTTTCATTAGAGCGTTTTGACGCTCGTTCTGAAATTCAACATTGTCACGTGATCATTTTCTATGAAATTTTGACGCCCGCATGAAAATGGGATTATTGCGTCAGCATCAGGCGTTTGTCACTATTTCCATTTCTGACATGCCCAAAAATTACGTGACCGTCCGAATCTGCGTTAAAACGCTCCATTGAAGAAGATTCATAAGCCCAAAATATTGGTATGGGAAAAGTACAGAAACGTTGTCGTGTTGCCGCATTGCGCGCGCATATCAAATGAGCACGTGCTGGGTCCAACTATGGATAAAGCTGCCATCCGCTATACCAATAGATGTACAAGCAATATATACACAACTTTCATTGGTACAAGGAATATAACAGATGCGCAGTGACACGGGACATTTACCGATTCTCTGGCAAATATTCGGTCAAAATTAGAAAACCCTCACTCCCTAGATTCTGAACTTAGTTACACGACCTGAGTATAGGGCTCATGAAATACACACAATTTCTTCAAACAATGAACTGCCACTGATTAGTAGTACTGGAAACAACACAGAATAGTAGAAACAATGTTGCATATTAATCAATGAATTCAATACAATTTTTTGCTTACTGGTACAACCTTCCAAACATCGCTGTATTCGAAGTAAAATACAATGGAATTTAAAACTCGCATCCAATTTTCGAAAAGGTGATTGTAATCGCTAAGACAATCATTCTCGAAAACCGTATTCCGTTTCTCGTTTCACTCAAATTTAATTCTATGTTAGTACACCAAAGTATTGAGCTATTCGGCAACATTGACTAAGTATATTGTATATAAATTATCTTTGTCGGCAAGTAATACATAACCTCATATTTTGAATTCGCTTACCAAAATAACTGAATTTCAATATTCTTTAATGCCAAAACCAAAAATAATAAAACATTTTTTACTCACCTGTAAGAACAGATTTATTGCAGGCTGTTAGCTTTTTCAAAAGAAAAGTTTATCAACAACTATGGATAGAGTCTACAAGATTATGGAGTATAGAATGTAAGTCGAATCATAGAACAGAGTTTCAAATTTATTCAACGAAACCTTTTAATAAATGGAATAATTATTTTTTTCGCTTTTATTCTTCAAGAGCAGAAAAATTCCTAATTAAATTGATGTTGCGGCGTCCTCTATCGGTTTATTTATTAATACATAAAACTCTCAAAGTAGATATCTATATCCGTTCATCAATCATAATAAACTGTACTTTATTTACTTAAATAGGAATAATGTTTGTTCATTTTTGCGAATATGAAATTCAATAAGTAGTCAACGATTTCTTCACAGATAAGTTGTAATTATTAAAGTAACCACACTTCTAAGTTTTTCAAGATAATTATGGTTTTGCGTTATGAAAGCTTGGCCGTAAAGTCAACTTTGCTGGATCATTAGTACAAGAACGAAAGAAAATATATTCTATGTTGATTGCTTCTCTATATTCTAACGTTCTACCTGGAATCTGGCGTTCAAATCAAATGAGTTTCACTTGATAGTTTCACGCCATAGACGGTAACTAAAATTGAATTCGAGCAACACTACCATTATTTATTATAAATTTAACAATGGTGAGAAAGAAAACTAAACCACTTGAGAGAAGTGTGCTTCATTCTGTTAAAAAACAAAGAACATCGCAGCTTTCATCATCACAAGAATCTACCTCATCATCTGGAGAAAATATCTTTTCTAGATCTGAACATCAATCAAACACTAAATCTCCTAAATCTGGAAATCAATCCAAGACTAGATTTTCAAGACATTCAATAAGTAGAAAGCAATTAACGCCTAGAAGAAATACTTCTGGAGACACTACAAGAGTATTTATTAAACCGAAAAAATGTTTTGTGAAGTTATTTGGAAGAAGAGAAGTTATTAATGCTAAATCTTTGAGAGAAATCAAGTTCTTTCAAAGAACTGTTCATCATCTCATACCAAAGCTACCCTTCTCAAGACTAATTCGTGAAATAATGATGGCAAATGTTACGGACCGAAATGTTAATCGTGTAACTTCAGAAGCTCTGCAATGCATCCAAGAAGCAGCCGAGTTGTATTTAGTATGTTTATTCTCTGATTGCAATCTCGCTGCTCATCATGCAAATCGCAAAACTATTAACGTGAAAGATATGGGATTAGTTTTGAAACTAAGAGAAAATAAATAAGTATTATCTTTAGTTGTAAAGAATATCTTCGAAAGTTTATTTTTCTTTTTTGTGAAGTAAGTTTTTATTTCAATGTGTTCGACGAAGAATCTTATGTTCAGGTTTTGATGAATGATTGAGTCAAGAACTTTCCTCGCTCATTTTAGAATATTGTTTTTTGTGTTATAGCAACATTTGTTTTATATTCAAGGAATTACATTTATTCAGTCAAGAATTTTACTCAGTTACCTTTTAAGAATATTGTTTATATGTTACAGCAACATTTGATTTATATTCGAGACATTAATGCATGTTCTACAAAGCTGACTTATTGCTAATTTTAAGCTCGAATAAGTTTCAATATATTTGATTTTGTTTAATTGTTGTAGACATTAAACAGTTAATAAAACTTAGTAGTACTTAATTTTTATTATTATTATCTTGTGGTTTCTAATAGAATGTGAATGTTTTATATTAGACTTTGTAAGTGTCAATGATTTATCACTATTGCAAAACTTACAAATAATATTTCTCTAAACCAGTAAAACTCAAATGATTGGGAAGCTAGTCAAATATACTAGCTATTTTCATTTGTGATCACAATTACAAAATAGGTGATATGGCTAGAATGCAGAGGTAAAATCCTAATATGAAAACTTTCAAATTAATATTACCTGTACATTTATTCATTAATACTATTATCTAGAATAAAGAAACTGAATTAATCAGTTCATGTAATTTATTATCGTGGACTTATGCACTATCTCAGCTGTTAGCTGGATATAATTTACCTTTCCCAGATTTAGCAATCAAAGGAATAGGCTCGATTACAATATACTTGACATAAATTTCCTAACTATCCTACATATATTAAGAATTACAGCTTTTTGCATTTCTATATAGGTATTCTTATGCAATCCTAATTTTTTAAGACTATCATGCAAAGTTTTGGGTATTAAACCAGTAGAGGATACGATGACCGGAACAATATCTATTTTATCGAGGTGCCACATCTGCTTGATCTCAATAGCAAGGTCTGTGTATTTGGACTTTTTCTCCTTGAACTTGTTCAGCACGTTGTTATTATTCGGTATGGCGACATCCACCAGCATTGCTGTTCTGGCGCTCTTTTCATACACCAATATGTCCGGTCTATTATTCGTCACCATTCTGTCAGTGATAACAGGCCTATCGTAGTATAATCTGATAGAGTCATTTTCCAATACGGGCGCAGGTTGATACTTGTAATATGGCTGGAAGGTATTCAGAAGTCCGTACTTGTGTGCTAGTTTCTGATAGATAATGTTGCACACTTGATTATGCCTGTGAAGATAGTCCGTATTGGCCAGTTGTTCGCAGCCGGTCGTAATATGCTGAATAGTCTCCGATCTTATATGGCATTTTCTGCACTTATCTGTGTGTAATGTTCCGTCCTTAATAATACATTTTTTGTAGTTGTTTGTAGCGATCACTTGGTCTTGAATGGTGATAAGGAATCCTTCTGTTTCCGCGAATAATTCTCCTTTCATCAACCATTTGTTGGAGGCTTCTTTGTCGATGTGTGGTTGATTAATCTCATGGTGATGTCGTCCATGCAATTCCATTGCTATTGTTTTTCAGTATCTGATAGGAACGATAGATTCAGCAGGTCATCTCTGGTAGCAAGATTTAGAGGTGTATATCCCTTATCAGCCAACGATACCACTCTATGGAGGTCAGAAGCGAGAGCTTCTGCTGAGAAGAATTCTCTGAGATTTTTTTTCTGTTCGGTGTGTAAATTGACAACATCTATTAATCCGCGTCCTCCTTCTTTCCGCTTCAAAGTTGTTCGTATCACAGACGATTTTGGATGATGGTTGTCGTTCGGGTCTGCCTTTGAATATCATCCAGTTCTGTCTTAGTCCATCTGATTATTTCAAATGAGTAAAGCAACACTGGAATAGCGTAGGTGTTAATTGCCTTGACTAGATTCCCCGAGTTCAACATTGATTTCAGCACAGTCTTCAGACGCTGACTGTATTCTGAACGAATCTTCTCCTTATTATTATTATGTATCCTTACGCTTAACTGGGTTTGGGGTCATTAGAGAAATAAAAGTTCAATAGCCTTACAGTGCACTATCAAAATTGCTTTTGAAGATTTATATAAATTACTTGTTCTGAAATCAAATAATAACTATAATTAAACAGAAGACTTTGTAGAAGCAGAAAAATTTCAAAAGAGAAAGTATTGAAAACTGCTGACTGTACAAAACTCAAATTAAAAGAGCAGTGTTTTTTAATCTTCCAATTGATGGAAGTATCAGAAATTAACATTTCATAATTATACATAAAAAATTATATATATATATATATATATATATATATATATATATATATATATATATATATATATATATATATTTATATATATATATATATATATATATATATATATATATATATATATATATATATATATATATATATATATATATATATATATATATATATATATATATATATATATATATATATATATATGATATGAAAACTAAACTTTTCACTGTGATTACTAAATGGGCATGAAAATAAATGGCATATTTAAAATATTGATAGTGAATAACAACTCTGCTACTTCTTGAATAGCAATTCAGAGTTATAATTAACCTCTCAATCAGCAATTTTATCATCATTAGTTCACAAACTTTCTACAAATAATTTCACAAAATGTTACTAAGGATTAACATATACTTTTGTAGTGTTACCATAAGTACTTTTTCATTAAATATCTTGAATATCTAGTCTTTGATTTTCAGATGTAGAAGTTTTTTTCACTAGACAATGAAGACAACATTGATTCCATTGATGATGAAGGCTTCAGCGCTCTTTGTTTTGAACTAGAATTTCGTTTGTTTCTCAGCATTGTAATGTACCTACCCAGTATTCATGTATTTTTAATTCATTGAACAATGGTCATATGGTTCAAATTCAATTTTACTTGCCGCATATTTATTTTTACAACTGATTTGACGTAGAACTTTGGTATATGGTGAAGCAATGGGAATAGAGCTTTTTTCTTTCTTTCCAATAATAATGACTCAGCTAACTAGATTTGATTGCCAAACACCTAAGCAAAATTGATAACTTCAATCAAATTCGACAACTTCAAGTCGTTATATCAAAACACTAAGGTAACATGTAAAATAAAAAAAAATCAATGTGAGCACGCACAGATTCGTAATTATTTCTGAAAAATGCAAACAAAGTTATTTATATCTATTAAATGTTTAATCTGTTTCTTTTCTCAATCCTTCAGATTGGAAGATTGATGAGATACCGATATTTTTCCGAGTTTGTTACCCTGTATCTAAGTATGGAGAATTAGGTTCAATCACAATAACAATCTTGAAAGTAAAATATTTTCTTTTATTAATGAAACAGCTTGTATATAATCTATGCTTATTATATTCAGAAGAATCTGATTTGATTTGTCAACTGTCAATATTTCCGAGATAAATTCTCTATAAACCTATTTACATTGATTTAAATTCACCCTTATTCAAACCTCTACGAGTATCTTGTTGCAACCATGTGTGACGGTCACGTGCTCACTCCGCGTCTTTGTTTTGACGCAATTTATCTGTTTCTGGGAACAAATAGAAGCTGGTACAACTAAATAATCAATTTTAAATTCAGCCCTCAATAAAATCATGATCATAATCCGAAACTTGATTCGTCCCAAAAAATATCAAATTCCATGTTGCATACTTATCGATAGACCTTAGGTGGCATGTAAAGCATTTCTCCTCAAGAAGCACATAGAAACGCATGTCACCTAACTATTGGGTTATTTAGCAATCGTTTCTATCTGTTGTAGAACGTCTAATGATAGGTGTGTATATGTTCCCAAGAATCGATTATACATCTTACTGAGCACACATTGTCCAAAGCCAAGTTCTTCCGCAACATCCACCTGCGCCTTATAGCCTATGACAATTCAATTGCCTGGAGTTGCAATTGCTTATTACACATGTCTTCCTTCAATTTAAATTAAATTTATCGTAATATCGTTCCAATAACTACATCGAATTAATCGTTAAATTCAATAATATATAAATTTTATATCAATTACATCAATGTGTAAATCCTAAAACAAATATGTTCTTTTTGGCGAGACAACAATAAAAGATACACAAACAGTAGTCTTAAAGTTTTACAATAAACATCTGGACTGCACTAATGCAACCGTGATAATTCTTAATATACAACTTTTTTCCACAATGTATTTATACCTTCCTCTCCTACGAATTTCTCTCAATTGATTGCTCGCAACTTACTTTTCAGGTTTATCAAGTTATTATTAACACTCATCTAATAACCATAAATAATTATCAGTTTTATTTAATCAGAAAATTTACAATAAACAAATAGTTAATTATCAGATTGTCCCGAATAGTTCTTCATCTTCTTTCCCATATCCTATACACAAAATATTGCAACCTCATGAAATTATTCATACAACGGCAATATCTCATGAGACACATTTGAATCAATAAAATTCTGAAGGTATATTTGGGCATAATCGATAATGCGGTTTCAATATCTCAGTGCTTCCATGTAGTCCTTCATGTAGAAATTTTGGAAATTATGTTATGGAAACTACAAGTCCTTGTAAATGTTCAGAAATCTATGAACATTACTTCAGTCCAAATATTCTTGAATTATTTACAGTCACTCATAAAATTCCTTGTTCTTCAGTTCATCTACACATCTATCAGCAGCCTATAACAAACCATATTAATGAATATAAAAAAGATGATGAATTAATGGAAATGTAGAATCAATTTCTGGAGAATATATTGCATCTGATTAGTGGCATTTTATACATTCGAACATAGCATAAGTCCTTCTTATAATGGAACTAATATCAAATTAATTAATGCCTTATGTCCCCATCAGTTATCACAATGGTCTTTTTGCCTTTGATATATGTTTGATTTTTCTGAGATTTGCTCTCGTTTTATTCAACCTTTATTTTTATTTTACATTGTAAAATCGGAAAATATGAAACAAAATAACATATATATTTGTCAGTTTTGCTTCGACAATTTCAGATACATCGTTCTAAAAAGGGAAGAAAATGTCGAAAACATATTTCAATAAAACGACTTTTATGAATTTTTCTTCTATAATTTTTTAAAACCAATAGTAATCTGCCATCATGTGATGATCCCACCGACCCTAATACGTTTCCTCTATTCTTTTTAGATTCTGGTGGAAGCGCTCTTCCTATTCCTCACTATAATTTCCTGAATCATTTGGATATTTATACGGATGATTACGGAGTGCAACTTGATACTCATATTTTTTCCTAGAAACTTGAAGTTTGTCAGCATGTTTTACACAATTTCTTCATAATTGGTGATTTATGATTACCTAGAAAATTTTCGACTACCAACACAAAACTTTTCCGAGCTTCACTTTATAGAACATGTTCAGAGCTTTGATAAAATTTGTATCTTTTATCGATTGCCGTATTTGAGAACCATCAAATATTCCAACTTTCAATTTTTTCATGCTCAGCTTAGGAAATTTACAACAAATGTAATTGAAACAATCTCCTACTTTGTCCAACGCTTTGACAAATTGTTTTATCATACCTAACTTAATATGTAATGGTGGAAGTATGATTTTGTCTCTGCTTACCAACAGCTCCCGTATTACATCAGCTTTACCGACAGTTAAGGAATTTCTTACAGGCCGTACATCTTGTTTCCAATGAAGTTGCTTTGCTCTACTGTCTCACATACAAATGAAACAAGGACATTTCGTGTATCCACTTTGTTGACCAAGTAAAAATTAAACATTTTTGCTGATTGACCATTGATGCTCAGAGTAATGAATTTTTTCTAAGATTAATATATCATTTTCATATCCTCCTTTAAGTTCCGTTGAATGGACAACATGAATTGCTAATTGATTTCCATGTGCAGTGAAACGCATTTTACTTCTTTTACAACCGTCAATAAAAGTAAGTTTGTATGCTTTAAAACCCATATCTAGAAGCAGCTTCGCGATACCATTAATTGTAACATCATTGTTTCTGAGGGCTTTTCTTATGCCTTACTTTTGAAACATAAATAGGCCAAGGGAGATTTTCATTGTGTGAAACATGGCATTTTGTAGAATGAAAGTCTGGATATCTCCATGTTTGATTTCGATTAAAACCTTTAGCATCTCGGTAATACGCAAATTAGCAATCATCAGAATAATGCTTAGGCTTTATCCAGATCATAGGAATACCAAAGACTAATGAAGGACTTTCACAACCTTAAAAACTCAACAAAGAACTTTATGAGGAACCCATTGTTCATCTGTTTATCCATATTAAAACCGAAATATTCAGTATAAGTCTCCTATGATTTCTTCTTTGTTTTTTGTTAAATAAACACCACAAATATTACAAAATAAATCACTACTATATTTAAACTTTCTTTGTGACGAACGCACGTTTTAAAAAACAAGACAACTTATCCAGATTCACGTGTAGATACTTCCACCATGATCTCAGCTGTTCGGCGGACTAAGGGGTGTGAGTGGGAATCATAATCATAAAAACAGAAGCAAATTCAATACTGTCATGAATATATTCGTAATCTAGGCACTTGAAAACAAAAATTTTTCACGGAAGTTGGCCGAATCATTCACGAAGAAGACTGAGGCAATTTCCACAAGAGAGCTTATAAACACTTGATTCGTTTCCTTTTTCCTATTTATCTAAACAATCTGAATAAAGCTTTCAGTACTGATAACTATCTAGGCAGACTTATTAAACAATGTAAATCCAACATTGAAAAAGTAAATGGGGAATAACTACATCTTTATTAATCAGGATCTTACCCATACATTCAAGAGCCGTACAAAAAAGTAAGGGATTTCAAGAAAAAAGAAAACTATAAATTCGCATGGGTTGATGAAAGTGGTAAAATCTTTCTACGGAAAACAGAAACTAGTAAAATCATTGAAGTTAATTCAGAAGATAAATTGAATAAAATACAAAAAGAAAAAACTGAATATTAATAACACAACATATACGAGAGGAAAACTACACAAACTTAATATACTAGACATTAATATACGATCGTAAAAAGCAAAGGCAAAATGGATAATTTACAAACATATTTGAAGGAACATAACTATCCGGAATTTCTAATACTAACAGAAACATGGCTAAAACAAGAGGAAACCAAATACTTCAGTATATATGGCTATTGTGATGTGTTTAAATGTCGAATTTCAAGGGGAGGGGGTGTTGCAATTTATATAAAGAAGGTTATAGAGTATAAAGAAATAAATATAGAATATTCAGAAGATTGCAATATAGCTGCCATCAAATCCAAAAAGCTTAAGTACAAGATTATAGCAATCTATAGTGCCCCACAAATTAACCCAGAAGATTTCTTCGATAATCTTGATGAAATCCTTGGAAGATACAAAAATACAATCATCATAGGTGACATAAACTTGAATATTCTCGATGTTAATAACAAGATAACGAACTACAAGTTGTATAAATTTGTTGAAGAAAAAATTGAAAGCTCCGAAATAACTTGCCTAGACGATATATCTAACATAATAAAACAAGTTAAAAATCTTAGCACAACAACAATATACGATCAAAAACAACGTACAATGGATGAACAACAGAATCTGTTACAACCTGAAAAAACGCGACAAAGCCTACAAATAATGGAAAAGAAACAGTGAATCAAGATAATTAGAAAATTAATTCAAAAAGCTGAAGAATGCAGTCACCAACCTTATTAGAAAATCAAAAAGAGGTTACATACACAAAAAATTGAAAACTGCTGGCAACAACACCAGAAAAATTTTGAAATTTCTGAATGAATTCATGAACAAGAACAAAAAAATCCTCCAAAAACATCCTGAAAATACATTTTGAAAACAAAACTTACTACACTGACAAAGACATTGTAAACGCGCTAAATGATTACTTCACAAATATCGCACGATCTCTACAAGGCCAAAATATTATTATGAACACTTTCGATGAAATAAGCAAGGATTCGACAATATATATGATGAAAGTATCCGAAAAGAACTTCTTGCAATCATAAACTCCTTGAATAATAAACATCTTCGAGTATGCACTTTTCCAGACTAGTGTAAAATGTCTAAGATAATTCCCATCTACAAGAAATGATATAGAAAAAATCCAGGCAATTATAGACCAATATGCTTGACATCAATATTTTCGAAAATATTCGAAAAAATTATAAAAAACGTTTCTGCGAATTCCTACTACTTGGAAGACGATCATCTTGCAGTTGCTCTGTTCATCAACTTACATAAAGCATTTGACACAGTAAAACATGACATACTACTGAAGAAACTTGAAAATATTGGTATACGAGGCACGAGGCCCAGCTCACACACTCATGAGGTCATTTCTCACAGATAGAAAACAATACACCGTTCTGAATGGGGGGTGAGCGAGCTGAAGGAAGTCAACACTGGTATTCTACAAGGAAAAGACTTAGGACCAATCCTACACTTAATACTCGTGGAAAACTTGTCCATGGTGGGTCTAGGGGCTGAGCACTTCATGTTCGCAGATGATACCGTTTTGTTGTATAATGGAACAAACAAGGCAGAATTAGAAACATCGATCAATCAAGACTTGGAGACATTCAACAAGTGGCTAAAAGCAAACGGACTGATAATAAGTGAAGACAAGACTGTATACATGTGCCTCAACAGGAAAAAAACATATTCTCTGGACATTAAGATTAACAAAATACAATTAAAGAAAGTGCAAGGTTATAAATACTTAGGCTTGATTATTGATGAGAAACTCTCATGGAATTAACATATTGATTCTATTTATAGAAAAATTAGAGCCCTCATATGTGCCTTCAGACAAATAACCTTCTAGTTACCCTTGAAATGCAAAAAATTCATATATTTTGCACATGTTCAATTGATATTCTCATACCTTATAACAGTGTGGTCAAATACCCACAAATTTAATCTAAAAAGAGTACAAAGATTACCAAACAAAGTCATCAAAGCAATATATAATCTACCCTATTCAACACCTACAATTGACCTATATAGAAATTTTAACTTTTAGAGATACAAAAATTAAAGAATCTAGAACACTGCAAACTTGCTTTCAAAATCAGAAATAATCTTATAAAGTCCGGCTCCTGTATTCAGACTGTTTCCTCCATACATAAATATAAAACAAGAACTACTAACAATTTAATTCAGAAAAAAATAAGAATAAATCTTGGAGCTAAATCTCCGGTATACCAAAGCATTCATTACTACAATCTTTTGCCCAATAATTTGAAACAAATCACTTCGATCACAACATTTTCCTAATCTATCAAAAAGTACCTAACTGCTGTGTTGATGTTGTTTATATAATACTAAATTGACTCCGATCACACAAACTATTATTGCTTCTATTATTGTTACACCAGTAAATGAACTTATATGTATTCTGTGTTAACAGCACTATATGCTGATTTACAGTTTTATATATGAATAAATAAAAATAAATAGATCAGATTTTCATAAGCTCTTCTGAGGAAGTTTCAATACATACTAGTTTATCAGAATACAAATGCAGTTTTGACGAACTAAAACCGAATTCCCACTATGCAAATCATTTACTAGAACAAAACCCTATTTTAATGATAATTTTGATATTTTACACAACCAAAATAATAGATTGAAACTAAACTTATGGAAAGCATTCGAAAACGGAAGCAAAGAAATTCTGGAAACTTATTAAATAGCCAACTAAAGGTTAATCGTTCACCATTTCTGATTCTATTCAGTTCTTGAAACAAGCAACCCTATTTGTATTTTCCTCACATTAACCTCCTCCTTCAATCTACGAGTAATAATATTAATATATAATGTACCACTTATTTGATGAAGCCACAGTGTAACGAAGGGAGTCATAAGTTTGTGAATATAGTGAAAATTTTAATAACATTGTTTTATTAAATTTAAGAATAATAATTTTTTTTCTCTTAGACTTATTGAACGGCCCTAGACTTCAAATATAAAAATAATCTTTGCTGACCCGTGTAACAAACCAACACATCACTATCATGCAAACAAATAAGAACAAAAGAAAATATATCATTCGATGTTGAGCGAAGTGAGTACATAATGCAATACACTGTATACAAAACTAAATTTAGATGAATTTGGAACTCCACTCACATTTCTAACGGTTTCTATTGAATCGAATACTAGAGCCTCTAACGTCTCTTTAACATTTTCATCCCAAAGAACCTCAAGTATTTTGGGACAGATTACTCCAAGGAATAACATCAAGTAGCATATCCTTTCTCTTATCATAGCGTTTTCATGTCTCAATAAATTGACGAAACTCAATGGATTTTCTTCATTTTCAACATCGTTCATCAGTATTTTCTCAACCAACTCAGAATTTTCTGGAGTTTTCCTTAGAATGTGCGTCAATATTGCTACTAGGTCCAGTACAATTCTAGGTCTTCGCTTGGCTAGAGAAGAGGGATTACATGAAGTGATTTGAAAACAGTTTTGAATCATTATAATATAATCATTCCATTCGTTATTCCGAAAGTATGAAGTCAATAGTAGCAAGTTAAGAATATTTTTAAATATATTAACAATTATCAAATCCAGATTTTCCTCCGCTTCTAGCTCTAATATTAATTAGTACACATTTGCATTTACGAAAGATATGAGGAAACATTTTCATCTAAACCAGCATTTTCTGGATTTTCAACACCCGAGTGTGAAGAGAAAACTTACTTACATAAACTGAGAAATCTATGTATTAGATGAAATATATTCAGTATAACTAACGCATCGCAAAACTGTTCTAGAAACTCCTCTCGCACATGGACCAGATGGGTAATTAGGAGATAAATGTATTCTAATGTTTCTAAATCTTCATCATTCAAATCGGAAAGGTTTTTATACACTTCTGTCGTCCCAGCAGAGCAATCGGCCTTTTTGCGAAGAAGTAATTTCGACGAGTAAACCAAATTAGGCACCAGTTTCACCTCAAGGTAAATCTATAATATAGACATAAATTTTACAAATGAGGCAGAATGACATTAGGATATAATATGTTTACAGATTTCATAATCATATCTCAAACATCCTCGATAAGTTTGGAAATAACTTCGTGGTCATCTTCATTTTCTCAATGTCATAAAGTCAATAAAAAACGCGTGCTGTCGGGGGGATCTCCGTCTCTAGTAACTCAACTCCGAATGTAATTCGAAATAAAATCTGTTTTTTTCAATGCAATAGTAAGGTTCGGATCATAAAGCTCAACATTTTAGGAAAATATAAAATAGTGAATTATGTAACATACAAAGATACAACATTTTTGAATGGACAAACAATTGTATCATGGCTTACATGTAATTAATAGCTTAGCTAGTTTCAAGATAAATATAGAAAAATACATATACTCAAGATTCAATTTTGTCCAAGTATCAGGGAAAAATAGCATGTAGAATGTATTTTGTTGTGCAATGCTCTGAATCATTGTTTATACTCAAATTAAATTCATCTGAAAAAGACGTGAGTGCTTCCAACATTTCTTAATTATTTAAATAAGAGTTTAAGCCTTCAGCAAATATGAGAGAGTTTTTTTGTTTATGTAGTTTAAACGCCTTTAGGTACATTCGACTAGCGATCGATTTAAAAAAGCAGTAACTACCTCAATATCGTTTTCTATTCTACAAACAAATGATCAAAATTTGTAGATATTATTGAGGTTACACAATCAGCCTAGGCATTGAAATTATGTTCGAATTTTGATATTATATACTCGCATGTATACTAGAAGTTGGAGAGGGCATAACCCGGCTTCGTTACAGACGATTCCTATCAATCCATTCTTACTACCTTTTATCCAAAAAGTAGCAAATTTTAAATCCAGAAATATGTCATGATGGAAAAAGAATGACTGATGTAGATAAATGAGATCAGTTTGATTATTGAAGAGTAATGCATGTTTCTTCAAATCCGAAGGGATCATTTGTTAGCTTCCTGAAGATTTCACAGAAAAATGAAGCTGATATTGCACGAATATTATTGAAATCAACTTGAGGTTTACCAATTGCATTTGAAATTGCCACCGATTGACAAATTTGAATCGTCTGTACTGGAGATACCTTACGTAAGCGACGGTAAGCCTTTCTAGATGGAGTTAGATTATACAATTATTCATCTTTGCTTTGGTAATAGCTTCAGCATTGAATGGTCAAGTAAAGATATTACAAGAAAATGTAAACACGGCTCTCCAATGAAAAACAGGAAATTAACAATAATGAGAAAATTAAGAATAACGAACGTCCCAAACCAGAATCGGCATTCAAATGCATTTTAAAATGTCGTGGAAACAATACACGGGACAATTTAAGATGAATATTCATTTAAAATATGAGTAGTGTAATGGAAACTTGAAGCAGCATTTTATTAATAAAATGAACATAACTTTGCTAGGGAAAACTGATTTCCAGAAACATGGTATATTGGCAGAACATTGCTAATTTAGAACCGGTTTGTACTTCAACAATTATAAGTATTATAATATTTTCTGGAACATTTAAGCTCGCAGTTACCTTAGGTTAGTTAGGTTAGATAACAAAGTAATTTAAAACCGTTTTGTACTTCAACAATCATAAGTATTATAATATTTTCTGGAACATTCAAGCTCGCAGTTAGGGTACATGATGAAGTAAAAGAATATTATAATTCAGGTATATTTCAGAGCCTAATCAAATCGCACTCGAACTTGAGAAGAGATTAAAAGAATATTTAGGGAGTAACTTCCAACGAAATTCAAAACTACATTCTTGTGGTTCCTCGGGAATTTATTTCAGCCGAAATAAATGATACTGAGTTTGGGAGTTATTGCGCCTAAACAAATAACATTTCTTCAAAATTGCAAACAGTGATAGTATTTCGATATAATGAGAATGACAAACCAGTTGAAGGCTTTTAGGAATGTTTATCAAGTTTTCAACAAACATAAGATGATCTTAGCGCACTTATTTGAACTGAATTAATGCCTTAGCATGTTTGTCAGTTGAATAGAAACTTGTTCAGTCTCTTCCGGATTTAGAGTAAAGAACGATTGACACGTTCGCTTAAAAAATAGGAATGCCAATTTAGTTAGAAAAAAATAAAATACTAGGATTTTTCGCGAGTTTAATTCAGTAAGAACAGTTGACTTCTATATTTTTTGAATCAAAGTTTTGATATAGGATAATCAACAGCAACGACAGCGAATTATATAAATTGATAAAATTTGATTTTATGTTTCACTGACATAAACTACAACCTACAACATACCCACTCTAAGTTCATGAACCGCCACTGGCTACTGCAATGGCGCCTGTGGCTTAACAACCAATAAATTATATGTTTACACTGGTAATCAGTTCATTGTTTCCAACAGATGTAGGTACATAGTGAGGATACCCCCCCATAGACAGAATTTCAAAATGGTACCAAGAAACATATCAAAGGATTTCACATAAACATGGAGTTTTTATTTAGAGCCTTTCTCAATAAAAACTAACCATATCAACAAAGTGAAATGATGAACAAACCTTTTTAATTATATCAATGGTTTCCTTTGGCGTTCCTCTCACAACAAATGGAATAGAAAAAAGTTTGGCCACATATGTTACGACCTTAGGACTTGTAGTAGAATTTTTCAATGGTGATACTAATATATTTGTCAAATTTGCCTGAGTCAAGGAAATCATTTCTCCTATCATTACTTCCTCAATAGATTTCAGTAGAAAAACACTCCATTCTTCTGTTTCTATTGGATGTGTTTCTTCAGCAAATTTTAAAATACCAGTTGCTTCTGTAACAAAAATTAAAGAATTTCATCTTAGACATATGTCATGAACATGATTCTAATTTTTTAACAACATGAATAATAATAGCCATGGTTTACGATTCTTGTGTAAACACTAAACATACATGGTGGGACGATGCTGACTCCCACTTTTCAAAGGGTTGGTAAAAACACTGTACGAAATATTCACAAAAAAAAATATTTCAACAGAAAGGTTATATAAGTTTTTTTCAGTTAAGTTTTAAAAATGATATCGTCCAAATGATGGCCCTAGCGGGCAACACACATGTTTAGCCTTTCATGGAAATTCCGCATGACTTACAAGAGTGACAGGGGTTATCTGCTTGCTTTCTTAATCAGTGGCGGTTTTCAGCTCATCAATGGTCCTTGGACGATGTTTAAAAACCTCAACCTGGACTCAAATCAGGGGAGCGCGAACGCCACTGAACTGTTTCCCGTAAGGAGACAACTTGCCCAGGCAACATCTCCTGAAGAATTGATCGTGGTCGACAGGCTGTATGCAGAGTGGCACCATCTTGCTGGAACCAGAAGCTTTGTTAGTCGTAGGTTTCACCCAATTCCTCGATTTTCGGGCGAAAAAAATTCTCAAGCATGCCACAGTACCGGTCAGAGTTCACGGTAACTGTGACGCCACCCTCTTAAAAAAAGTAAGGCCTAATGATGCCTACTTTCGATACTGCACACCAAAACGTGACTCTTGGGCTGTAGAGGGGTCTTTGGTGAAGCTTCCGGGTTTTTTTTTGTGCAAAGTAGCGAAAATTTTGCTTATTTACGCAACCTGAAAGATGAAAATGAGCTTCGTCGCTCGTCCATAAGTTCCCAGTGGGAGGCACATGTTGAAAGATTGCCTGACAACAGTCCACACGCCTTTCCCAATCCGTCGGGGACAATTCTTGTGCAACCATGATCTTGTATGGGTGTAACCCGAGATCAAGATGCAAGATTCGTCTCACTGTTTTAGCCGAAATCTGAAGAGCAGAGCATGTTTGCGTGCCGTACGCGATGGAGACTGCTCAATCGACGCCCTCACTCGAGCGATGTTTCAAGGGTTCTGACGGTGACAGGCGGGCCGATTCTCTTTACATTTAGTGAAGATCCTGTTGCTCGGAATTTTAGCATACACGCCAAGATTGTTTTCTGGTCGGGAACACTCTGAGAAGAGTTCAAACGATACTTCGTGCGGAAGGCACGCTGCGTCGCTATAACAGATTCACTTGTTTTGATAAAGGTCTCAACAAGAAACGCGCGCTGCTCACCTGACCAAGACTGCAAAGTACACGATCCGCCCTTCTAAACGAAACCAGCGCCACCACTCTAGCACCTCCCGTTCTGGTGCAGTGATTTTTTGAAAAGTGGGAGTTAGCCACGCCCCACCCTGTATATTCCAATAAATGTTTCTTCATCAAAATACTTGAGCCTTGCAGTGAAGTAATTCAAAATCTTGGATGATAGTATAGTTAACAAGTTCAATTTGGAATTGATTCTTCATTTTACAAATATGAGCGAATGACGCAAAGAAAAATGTTTTACCAACACAAAAAGTGGAAAAAGTTATCAACAAATTAAGATGACAGAAAATAACCATTCTGTGTTTCGCAAAAGATTCAGAAACTATTAATAAATTAGAAATTATGAAGAAAGATTTTTGGAAAGGACGAAATTTTCGATAGAAAATCTCTAACTCGTATTTATAATCTAATTCAACGTTGAATATAAGGGTAATTATTCTAAAGAGCTTGAGAACCAAAATAGAAGAAAGACATATTAATGAAGCGACATTTCCTTATTTTAGTCTGTTAGATAATTTCATTTTTTTTAATAACTTCAGCCATATTTCCAACATGGCTATGAGTTACATGCACCATTCGATATGTCCAATTTTTCACCACTTTTTCCAATAATTCTGGCTGTATTTCCTCAATTGTGGCTTCCAACTCTTTAAAGTTACAGGTTTGTCGGCATAAATCAATGACCGAGGGGAGTGACACTTCTCCATTTTTTTTATACACCAAGTTGCCCTACTAGGATATATAAATCCTTGGTGATCCTTAATGTACATGTGTTAAGAATTTATTTAATTTTTGGAAATGTTTTCTGTATATATTTTTGTTATTTTAAAATAAAAGTGTTATTGTGAAAAAATACTCATTATTTTCTCAATTTTTGAACAGTCTAATTGAGGCAGAAATACTCTGCATCGATTAGACTAGTTCATACACCCCATTTCAGTCAAATTAAATTCGATCGTGGGAAATCTAGAATTCAAATAAGGCGCCTTTCGGTTTCGTTTCCCATAATGGTAAGCGTAGCGCTAGTTTCTATGCAGAGACGGCCATATTGTTTCCTATGCCGAAGCACTGAGTTTTTATTTCTCATTAGGGTGTGTTCTCTGTAGATTATGAGGTTTGGGTAATCTTATCTTGTATGATGACGAGTTCTGCGCACCCAAAGCGAGTCAATCAGCTGTTTACCGAATGCATTAGAATTTTATACAGAGTTGTCAGATTTGAGACATATTCTTCTTTGATTGGAATTATTCTCGTGTAGTCATTGGAATCATAAGAGTCATTTCGTTATCTCTATTTCTAACAAATTATAATTGAGGAAGAGAGCATGATAATCCATTTCCAATATGTATAGTACAACAATTTAAGAGAATAATAAATTTTCAGTTTGAATTTATAATAGCTGTCCACACTTATTTAGTTTATTTATAGGTAAACACCGGTCGACTAAAGAGTTCTTAAAATTATGCTTTTTCAACACTTCATCAAAACCCTCAAACCAACATCGAGCTGACTGTTTTGAACCATATAATGTTTTATAGAGTTTACAGACTTGACCTTTATTAGCTTTTACGCCATCTGGCATATAAATTTCTTCTTTTAAAATACCATTTAAATAAGCTGTTTTTACATCCATGTGATGTAACAATAAATAATATTGATTGGCTGAAATAATAAGAAATCTAAATGTAGTAATACGGGCCACCAGGGCAAAAGTTTCATCGTAATCTAATAAATATCGTTGGCTAAAACCCCGAGCTACCAGACGTGCTTTATATTTCGATGGATTTCCATATGCATCGCATTTAATAGTAAATATCCACTTACAGTCGACAATATTTTTATTAAGAGGGCGACTAACTAATAACCATGTTTCATTAAGTAAAAGAGAGTTTATTTCACTATTTATTGCTTGCTCCCACTGAATTTTATCTCCCCTATTTTTTATTTCATTATAGGATTGAGTAATTGTACAAATAAGTGATAGTGCACATGTAAGATAAATATTATTTGCATTTTGTTCCTTGTTATATGAAAAAGGCGAGAGATTTTTAATTCTTTCACTTCTCCTGCAATTATTATCGTGTTCGTTATCTGTTTTGGTGACAGATTTATCTATTTTAATAATAGATTTACTTGTTTTTGGCTGTACAAGTTCTATGGGGTCTCCAACTACTACAAGTTAGTTTTAGGCATTTTACTAGGTTTTATGGAGTTTTCTGGTTGGAAGCCTTCATTAAGTTTTGGTCATAATGTTTCAACCCCTTCATCAAGTTTGGGTCTTGATGTTTTAACATTTATTTCGTCAAAAATTGCGTCTCGTGCTACAATGAATTTATTAGTTTGAATATCTAGTATTTTATAACCATTTCAATGATAACCAACCTTTATGCCTTTAAGTTTTGGTCTTAATGTTTCAACCCCTTCATCAATTTTGGGTCTTGATGTTTTAACATTTATTTCGTCAAAATTACGTCTCGTGCTACAATAAATTTATTAGTTTGAATATCTACTATTTTATAACCATTTCATTGATAACCAACCATTATGCCTTTATTTGATTTTTGATCAAATTTATCTTTTCTGACTTTGTTATGAATATATATAAGTTATTTATTCTGGGCTTTTTACCGTGCCACAGTTCAAAAGGTGTTTTATTTTGGTTTGGGGATTTAATAGGTGTCAGATTTATCAAATATGTTGCTGTCAAAACAGCTTCGCCCTAAAAGGTTTTATTTAAATTAGCACCATGTACCATTGATCGGACCTTTTCTGTAATTGACCTGTTCATACGTTCCGCCACTGAATTTTGTTGCGGTGTATGTGGTACAGTTGAATGGTAGCTAATACCCTTTTGAATACAATAATTTTTAAATTTGTTAGAAAGATATTCTCGCCCATTATCACAATATAAATTAGTTATTTTTTAATTAAAGTATGCTCCACTTTTTGTGCAAGAATCATGAAACATTTTAAAAACTTGAGATTTATTCGCTAATATATAGGTAACTGTATAATGCGTAAATTGATCAATAAATGTAACAAAATAATTTTTATCGTCCATTGTGGGTGGACTGATAGAGCCACACACATCGGAATGAACAATAAATAATGGTCTTTTAATGAGAGTTCGGTTTTTAGCTTTAACAAATGGCGGACGTGTTTGTTTTCCATAAATACAAGCTTCACAAATATCATGTGTAGGTTGGATATTTTTTAAATATCTATTGTCAGTCAATAAATCAATATTTTTCAATTGTAAAAATTTTTCTTTGCCTATGTGACCTAATCGGGCGTGCTAGAGTGTATAATTTTCTAACACTCTTTCAGACACATTTGCTTTTATTTTTAAGGGTTTAATAATTTTTACTCACAGTTATCAAATTATTTTGGGACTTACCCTTTATTATTGTTTTATTACCCTTCTTGATATTCACTGAACCGTTTTCTTTAAAAATTACTTTTATACCAGCTTGTTGAATTCGGTGTACAGAAAGTAAGTTGTACGAGATGTCCGAAGCATAAAGAACCTCCTCCAGAACTCCGGTCACTCCTTGGTCAGTAGATACGCTGATGTTTCCTTTAAATGTTGCTGTAATTGAAACACCAACTTTTGCTACGGAAACTGGAATTGGGTGATCCAAGTGTCGACATGATGTGAAAACATTCTTTTGATTCACCATATGATCTGTGGCACCAGAGTCTAATATAAAAATTAAAATTTTTTCTGAAGAAGTGGGTTGTTGGAAAGCTGTAGTTTCCACCATGAAAGCAAAACCCTGATTACTATTTGAGTCAGTACGAACTGTTTGTAAAGTACATTCTCGTGTTTCTTCTCCTTTTCGATGATTTTTCTTGTAAAAATAACAGTCTTTTATTGTATGATTATTGAATTAAACTGTTCTGATGATTTTTCTTGTTTGAAAAAAATATCTTCTAGTAGTTTGTTTGGGAAATTTGGTTCCGCGATATTTATTTTTGTTGTAAAAATGTGCGTTTTTGGTTTGAGATCTTTCTACATGTAGCACTTTGGAACTGGTGTCACTACTCTCGTTTTGTAGCTTAGTTTCATAGTCAAGCAATTTAGTTTTTACAAATGCAAAACTGAAATTATCATCTGTTAATGTATGGATTGCTGTTACTATACCCGTCATAGAATGATGGCAGGGTGAGAAGTAGATGTGCTATTTTAGATATTTCAGTTGAAGTTCCACCAACAGCCAGAAGCTCAATCATTAATTCATCGAATATATGAAAATGCTTTGATAACTGCATATCACTTTTGGATTTTAAGCTCAATTTCTTTTGAACAGCTAACTGTGTTGCTAGGCTTTTTCTTTCATAGATTGAATCTAGTTTTTCAATAATGTGACGGGCTTTTGCTTCTTCTGTAACGACACTTATTATAGTGTCACTAAGGCATTCTATAATAATTCCTTTGGCCAACCGTTCGAGCTTGTCCCATTTTCTGTCGGACTCCACTGGGGCTTCCTCGTCTATTACTTTTAATGCATCTTCTTCCGCAAGTAAGGCTCTTAAACGAAATTTCCAAATGCTGTACTGTTCACCATTAAATTGTCTTATGTTACGTCGAGACTTATTTGCTTCCATAATCACTAATCACTTAAGTTTATTAACCGACACTGTACACAACGTATTTATTATTCTTGGCCCACAACCTATTGGATTTATAGGAAATGGGTGTTAAATAAAACATGATATAAGCTTAATACAAGCGGGAGAGCAATTTTTATATTTCAATCTGAATTGAACAGAGTCTGTTAAAAGACTTACCTGAAACCTAAACTATATAATGATGGTGCTTTCTCTGAAAGAGTTTTGTTTATTTATTTAATCATAAGTTTCTTATCAACTTGACTCTGAATGAAATCTAATATTGTTGTTTATTCGTTTTTGGATAAGTCTGGACAGATACATAAATCTAATAACACTTTTACAAAAATGTCTAGATTGAATATTTGATCAATTAACTTTTCAACAGATATTAAAAAAAAAATAGAAAACACCACAGCTGGTCTTACCATATACAGTAAATTTGGTAGTGTAACGGAATTCAGAATTTAATGCAAAAATCATTACTGAGAGACAAAACAAAATGTTCAGAAGTCGGCAAAGAAACAAATCATCTAGTATACCTACAACCCAGCCCAGAATACTTTACTGTTTTCCGGGTTGCCATTGTTTATGTTCTGAATAATCTGAAAACAATGATGAAAATCACCAATTTTAAGAAGAAACAAACTCCTTTCCCCACATTCATTAAAAAGATGGAAAGAGATTTTGTACGTCCCACAGTATATGTGTGTATATTCGATAAACTATTAATGAGATATAATAAAATGCTTTGGAAGAGTCTCCTTTTCTCTATATTTAGTTAATAATTTATCTCGTAAACTTTGTTTTTTATGGTATAAACAATATGACATAAGAGAAGTAGTTTATTATTTATTGACTAGAAACTAGAGAAGATAAACAGTCTAATAGAGACAAGAGCGTTCACACGCTAAGGAACCAGTGCATCCAAATATTATTTTGTTTGTAATCTGACAAAACTCTTCAAAATTCAAATGCATTCGGTAAGCAGCTGATTGACTGGTTTGGGTGCTCCAAAGTAGTCATTATACAAGACAGGATTACCTGAGGTTTGTAATAAACTTACCATTAATAGATTTTTCTTGTAGTTTATTTTCTTTTTTTTCTCTCAAGTGTTCAGATTTTCTATTAGAATCTAAAGATAGATTATTCATTCTCTCATTCAGTTCTGCATTATTATTTTCTGTATCCAAAATTTCAAAAGTAGTTCTACATGATGTTCCATGAGGTTTTCCACTACTCTGAGCAATATTCAATTTCACTTGCTCTTTCTCATCTATACTTCTAGTATAGAAAAAAGTAATATTAATAATATTGAGATTGAATTTTAGTATTCAGTTAGAACTTTTCACTTACTTGTGACTATTTTTTTGATTCACATGTTCTCTTCTTTGTATATCTTTCAAATTTAAAGTGTTTATAGACAAGGTTTTCGTAAGTGGCTTTGTTAAGTCAATTTCCAAGATAAGAATGTTTCCTTTCACCCAAGGATGGTTTAATATTTCAGTCCAAGTAAGTCTTTTCTGAGGATCCTTTTGCAGAAGACCCTGAAAACCAAACAGATGTCTTCTAAATTTTATGATGGGATTTAAATAATATGTAAGTTACAATTCAATTACTTCCTTTGAACTTGAAATTACTACTTACCTTAAGAAATGAAATGCAATTATTACTTAAAAATGTAGGCCACTGTACTTGCTCATTTTTTATAAGTCTTATCAAATGTAATAAAGAGGCAGTACAAAAAGGAGGTGCCCCTACTAACAACTCATAAATTATACAACCTAATGACCACAAATCAGCATTATGATCATAAGGAAGTTCATCAATTAATTCGGGGGCCATATAAAGAGGTGTTCCTGAAAAATTGGATTTACAATCATTGAAAATATCATCTTTATAATTTCACCTTTAATAGATGTTAAAACATGAGTACCAGTGCTCATGTTTCTTGCAAATCCAAAGTCACACAACTTAGCTCTACTTTTTGTATCAAGTAAAACATTTTGAGGTTTTAAATCTCTATAAAAATTACACAAATAAGTGAAAATAAAAATAACTCATGAATTATACCTATGCAGCACACGATGTGAATGAAGATAATATAAAGCAGATACTAAATCCCATGCTATTGTCTGCACACAATCCTCTGATAAATATCCCTGTTCCCCAAGGATTATATTGAGTTCCTTATGTGCAAATTCTGTTATAACAACAATCTGAAAAGCACAGTATTCAAACATGTAATGAAATAAGAAATTTACCGAAATTACTGACTTCATTATCTGTTTCAAATGAATCTAGCATTTGAATGATATTTGGGTGATGCAAATGTCTCTGGATTTCACATTCTCCTCTCAGATTCTTTATTTCATTATTTGACCTTCCTCTCTATAAAAATGAACGAAAAATAAATCAAGGAAATATTTAGTTGGAGTTAATTGACATACTTTACTTATAACTTTAAGTGCTACAATTTGACCGTTTGATATTTGCTTTGCTTTATAAACTCTTCCAAAAGACCCTTCTCCAAGGGAACCTATTACTTCGTACTTATCCATACTACGATTGTCGTTTGGTCCAGAAACAGAAGTGTTCTTTCCACAGAACAACCCTTTTTTTGCTTAGAGTTCCCAATTTCAATTTAATTTGTTTTTGTTCACATTACATACAGCCACTGTTGCCAACTGTTAGAATTAAAACAAAATATTTTTCACCGCATAAATACAATTAAAACAATAATTCAGAAATTATTTATTTTGGTATTTTAAATGTTCTATTGAAAACTTGTTCTCTTATAATCAAAGAGTATAGGATAGAGGAGAAGCAGCAGTATAATTGTAAGAGATAGAGGCGAGTTGCGATTTCACTGATTGCTACTTTGGCGCTGCGACAAGTGATGAGCAGTCGCAGTCTGCTCCGCTCAGAGAAAAGTAGCAGCGATTTTCTGTCGCAGTTTAAGAAACTGTTCAGCGTTCGGAGATTTTAGCTTTCGAACCGTTCTCGTATTCTGGGCTACAGACCCGCTCCGTACCGAGATAAATCGAGAAAACATAGCGGTTAGCGGTGTTTATATTTCATTCAAGAATCTAGGATTTCCAAAAACAAAATGGAAACGTAGTCCATTGAAATGTTACATGAGCTTTGCATTCTTAGAGGACGCAACTTTATTTTTGGGACATATGGGGGGGGGGTCGATAGAAGCTTAATCCCAAGTTTGGGAGGTTGCCGCCCTTGTCCCCGGCCGCCGTCTTGGAAATAGGGGTTCAAACGCGATATCTCGGAAACTATACGTCCTACAAAAAATTTATAGCAACATAATTTATAGCAAATCGCTTTGCCTACAAATAAGCACATATAACTTTTTGCTCTAAATTTGAAATTAAAGCAGTTATAAACAAAAAAGTGAGAAAATTTCTATGAAAATTTTCTTTTTTGCTCTATAAGTTTTTTTTCATACATTTTACAGAAAAATGACCTCAGACCATAGATGGTCTTTTGAGGAAAATTTTTCTCCTTAAGTTTTTTTAATTTTGTTTGTTTGTTTTTCCTTTAACGTGCTCTGTTTCTGCCTTTCGGCTAATGACACGCCGGGGAATTCTGTCACCTCACTAACCCGGGAGTTTTGCCGAACCCCTCTCGTGTCGAGGGAAGGGATCTTTAATGTCCAAAACACTTTGTGGGGATTGAACCCAGGTAACTCTGCGTAGGAGACGAGCATCATATCCCACACGCCACCGAGCCGGCTTTTTTTTTTTAATTTCATTTAAAACGCTGTTACAGCGCTCCTAAGTTGACCGCATGTAAATGCGCATGAGAATTCGGCCAAAACTTAATTTTATGACCTTTCTTATCTTATTCTGAATACATTCTCAAACATTTCATTCAATCCCTACCCAGTAGCCCTACCCCACAGGCATCTTATCGATGACAATCATATTTTCAATCAGTTATTATTTAGTTATTCTATTCTACTTTTCTTCGCTGGTCCAGGCTGTGGCTCAGAATTTAATTCAACGTCGAATGAGAAGGTTTGAGGAATGACAGGAGTTAAAATTGGAGTCATAGTTGGAAGTTCATCTTCGAATTCATTTTCTTCCATTAACTTTGATATTTCCATGATGCTGCTGCATGTTTCGCCAGAACAATGGAGGCATACTGTAGAGCATTTGAGGCCTGCTTTTCTGCAGCCACACATGCTTCCACAATTTCCTTTGCATCTGCAGAAAATTAACTTCATGAGATCGAGGGGTGCTGGAGGCTTAGAAGCTTATATTGGCATCCAAATTTTTGCATGCTTTTTCCAGCCCCAATCTTCAGGATTTTACTCGAAAATACTCGGAAACTGTGAAAACGAGCTGCATCTTATGTGGAAGGCAGCGATGATAAACTAAATGAATTTTTAATCACTGTCTTGGAAAATGGTTTATTCTGCATGCCGTCTAATGAGTCGTCTTTATAATCGCCGTATAAAGCTACGAAAAAACGTTCGCCAACAAGAATGAGCAAAGATGGATCGACTTACTCACTCAGGAATATCGTGGTACCATCAGTTAATTCAGGATGTTTCTCCATAATTTTTATAAATTTTAGTTTCCCCATATTATAGGCGGCTGATGTTGTATCACATCCTGAGAAAGCATGAAAAAACAGCAAATTATGTGCTATAAGATCTCCATACATAACTGATTAGGTGTGCGCCCTTTTGAAGGTTTTGAAAAGTAAATGTTGGGCTGTCTTCTACCTAGTGCCGTGAACATTTGAAGAATGTCAATGTCCTCTGCCACAATAATCACAGAATCATGAGATTGGGATGCATTAAGCGCAGCAGAGACGATGATTGAATCTGCATCTGATTCAGGAAAATGTACACTCCTCTTAGAAATTACTATAAGAAGCAATAATTTGGTAAGTGCTATAGTAAGGAAAACAGTTAGCAATGAATAAGTAAAGTTGTAGTTAGGGATTCAACGAAAATTTTTGAGAATGTATTTACGATAAAAAAAAGAGATCATAAAACTAAGTTGAACATTTTGTTCTGACCGGATTCTCATGAGCATTGACGAACCGGGTAAACTTTGGAGAGCTGTAACAGCGTTTTAAATGAATGAAATTAAAAAAAAAATCAAGGAGAAAAATTTTCCTCAAAAGACCATCTACAAGATTGGTCTGAGGTATTTTTTTGTAAAATGTATGAAAAAAAGTTACAGTGCAAAAAAGAACATTTTTATACAAATTGTCTCACATTTTTGCTTATAACTTCTTCAATTTTGAATTTAGGGCAAAAAGTTATATGTACATATTTGTAGGCAGAGCGATTTTCTACAAATTATGTACATATAAATTTTTTGTAGGACGTATATTTTCCGAGATATCGTGAAAAAAGCGTTTGCACCCCTATTTCCAAGATGGCGGCCGGGGGACAAGGGCGGAAAACCCCACAAACTTGGGGTTAAGCTTCTATTGACCACCCCTTGTCCCAAAAATAAAATTGCGTCCTCTAAAAATGCAATATTCGACCTTTAAATTGTAATATTTCAATGGACTAACGTGACTGTACAGTTCCGGGAAGAGTATGTACATAAATGAAATAATTATGAGTAGCATGATTCTATTTGCTGAAAAAATTATATGATTTATTATCATAAACGATTTAGATGATCAATATGAAATGAGACAATGTTGTCTACTTTCAACATTTTATTTTTAGAAACACGGTTTCGACGCTCAGGTCGTTTTCACATGATATGTATTTTCTTGAAAACGACCTAAGAGTCGAAACCGCTGTTATTGTAAGTATATATTGTGTAAAGTTGACAAAACTGTCTCATTTTGTTTTATAATTACTATTGTGAGGGTTGTTTTTGTAGCAGATTGCCGTTTCATACGACGTGTAAGACAAATTAAAAGTTGCATAAAGACGTAATTATTTATGGAACAAATAAACGTACCACAAAATAACGTTGTTTTCTTACAATTTTTAAAAGTGGATTATTATGAGGTTGACCGCCTCGGTAGCTGCACGGTTAGTGAGCAAGTATGTAGGAATATGCTTAGCCGAGGTGCCTGGTTCGAATCCGGGTTCAAGTCATGGATGTTGTCATTGAACAAAAAAGTGAATTTGACAAAGACATACATAGAGATTGGACACATAACCATAGTTGTTGGTCCATAACCTCTGAAGGCCAGATAACTTGTAATCCTGAGAGGTGGCAGTTATCATTGCACGGTCTAGGTGAGTGGTTCGGAGTCCACTATAAACTGTAGGTCCATAGAAAAAACAACAATTATTATGAGGTTAGAACATAGAACTTATAAAACTTATGAATATAGAAATGAGATATGTCAAAAACAACAGTTTTCATGTCATAAAATATACTACAAGATCAATTTCAATATCATTTTCGAAAGAAAATGATAGAATAATAACAAAATTCAGAATACCCAATTACCAATTACGAGGAAAGTCTGTAATACTAAGTGAATATGATGTATTGAAATTGAAATATTTGCTTCCTCAGAAATATAAGCGTAACATTCTAACGGACACGAATAAATGGATGATATAATTGCCAAACCGATACGAAGCAGTCGAGTTCGTCATTACTACATTAAAATCGCAATTCAGATCCGCTTCAAAGCGTTGGTTAAACTGCTCCGCAAAATCGCTGTGATTTGACGCTGCGACGAGGCCTGGGCAGTCGCGTTTTGTCGCTGCTTCAGTAAAATCGCAGATTGGCCCACCTCTAGTAAGAGACATCTGTTTTTTCGGCTGTTAATCATTTAGTCTGACGGCTTTGAAATATGATATCTGTACTTGGATTTGTAATCGTTTATTTAATTCTCAATACTTTTACTTATTAATTTAATAGTAACAAAAAGAAAAAGAGGTTCCTTGTTATGTGAAAGGTTGCATAAGAACACAGAAATAGGTTAAAATCATTCATTCTTTTTTTTGGCGGATTTTCACATTCCAACTCTGTAGAGGTGCTGAAACTCGTATACTGTAGTTTTTCATTAGCTCTTATCAAATGCTTCTCGTCTATCCTATACTCTTTGGTTATGAGGTTATTGTTAACCACAATCAAAGATGATTTACATACTCTATATTAGTCTATGCCACAATCTATTTTATGGTCTGCCTCTACACAAAGACCCAACCACAGAACAGGATCAATCAAGGTGAACCACACTAAACATAATAAAATCAAGGATGTTAAATCTATACACGATAGATTCCTTACTTATATAGTGGGAGTGGCAGTCATTTGCAGTTTAGGCAAAGTTGATTATCCACTACTGTTTGTGAACTATTTCAAATTGACTTTTCCAGTGTTAGCACACAACAGTTTTTTCGGATAGTTTGTGTAACAATAGACAATTAACTTGTATATAATCAGTTAGTGCGGTTTCTCCCTGTGACTAAAAAAATGTGCCTATGGGAGTTCAAACAGGCATGATAAAAACATTCCTCGTCAGTTTTTTCCGTGAGTTTTTAAATTTCATTAGTGAATTTGTTCATTTTCAAAATCCATTTTCATATATTGCAGATTTCCATTGAAAAATAAGCCATTTCTCAAATCATAAGTCAATATCATCAAACGAAAAAATTTCGTTCCATCGACGTCTAAGAATGTATGAAGTGGCCACTTCATCGATTCTGATTATTTGGAAATTACATCTACTCCCAAACTTTCCAGAGCATCTTAAAAAAAATCCGAGTTGGGAAAACAAAAGATATATATGAGGGAACAAAATTCTAAAGTTCTAAAACAGAAGTTGAAACTTTTGCTGTTAACTCCACTGTGCCAATGAAATAATCAGTTTCAACTCAAGCTGATGCTAGACCACAAAGCCCTTTGGAACGAAACTTCAAAAAAAAATTAAAATTTTAAACCAAATAATTCGCCGAAGGAATAGAAAAGTAAAAGCATGAGGGATGTCGTAAAAAAATTAAGAGATGAGAACTTATTAAGTGACGAAGGAAGGAGTTTTCTAGATCAACATTTTAACGGTTTCAGTCTCGAAATCATATAAAATGAAATGAAAAATAAATCTAGGACACCTACTGGTAGAAGATATTCAAACGAACTGAAGAAATTTGCTCTTACTCTTAATTATTTATCCCCCAAAGCTTATAATTATTCCAGGTAATAAATCATGATAATATTACAATTAATAGAAACCAAAATAATATTCATATTTTTATAGTAACATTTTCACAAACTGCCGAATCCATCTGCCATTCGGAATTTGACATCTTCGATCGGAGCTGAGGCAGGCTTCTTCACAGAAGTTCTTTCCGCTCTAGGGAAATTTTCAGATTAATATAAGGCTTGTACTCTTATTTTGAATGGTATGGCTATTTGAAAACTAGTAATTTGGGACCCAAAAGCAATGAGTTTCATAGGATATTGTAACTATGGAAAGGAGCTACAGATAGAAAATCCAGAAACTCCAGCTACTGAAGTGTTAGTGTTTATGTATGTATGTATGTTTTATGTATCAGATCACGATTATTGCAGTATTCAATATTTTCGAAAATTCACAATAATGGTTTACAGAGGTTGACTCAAGAATGCATCCCGTAGTGTATTTACTATAATTAAAAATCAGATAAAAAGTTCAGTATGTATGCTAATGGTTTTAAGGAATCGGGTAAACAAGATGATTTGATGACAAAAATCATGATTGACTGCCACAAAAATTTTTGTCTTCAGAGTACGATTTTTCCTGATTTAAAATGTGTAAAGGTTTCTCTAGAGCAAAGACCTCATAAATCATTTTTAATTTTGGTCATTACGAAAAGATATTTGAAAATGAGGTTTTTGTCTCATGGGTTATTCTTTAGCAAAAATATTTTAAATCCTGTGAGCCAAAGGCACGAATCGAGTAAGCGGATATTGTTTCTGAATTCATGATCTCAAAATGTGTGAATGCATTTTTCTAATAGGTAATAAATTCATTTGTATACTTTATTCTTCTTATTTGTTTTCACCTCAGATAACCCTATAAATGGTAGATAATTTTGAATGTAGTGTTGATAGGGGGATTCCAAAAATAAATCGTCGTAAGTACTACATTCAGCATGATTATAAATCAGAAGTTATCCTAGACGTCAGTATACCAGCTGATGAAAATGTGAATAGATGGTATAGTAAAAAAGTAAAGTATCAGGATTTGGTATTCGAACTGAAGAAAATTTATAAGCTCAAAAGAGTGACGATGTTGCCACTGATCATATTGGTAAAGGCAAATATTGTATCCAGTGCACAAAAGGAGGCTATACTGGGAACGACGCGTATCGTCAGGAAGATTTTGCAGGGCTCATAGTTGTACCGTGTGTAGAGCTCGCCCGGCACACGTGATGAGGACTCAAAATGGTGATAAAAAATAAAAATAATATATATATATATATATATATATATATATATATATATATATATATATATATATATATATATATATATATATATATATATATATATATATATATATATATATATATATATATATATATATATCTCATTCTCATACTATCTAATCTGTATCTCTACTAATAACTGCATATATATATCTTTGCCAAAAAATCGAATTTAACAAACCTAACCCGAAAACAAGCAGTATCAACCTCAACATGAGCAAAAAATGATAGTTGAGTTAAGGGACATAAACTGAAATTATCGACTAAATGATCTATGACCAAAATATAAAAATCTTGTTTCAATTTGGAACAATATTCATTATTAGTTTACCTCATTTAGATATTATTTCGCATCTCAGATGAAAAAACACGACAATTATAGCCAAGTACTATTCTTCAAACAGAGAATTAGCACCAAAAAGACAAGAGATCAGGCGGACAAACTTCATTGGTGGGGGTAAGACGAAATGGCGGCGTCTGTTGCTATTCCTACCGATTCATATTTTCACTTGCGCAATGTACCCGCGCGCACCCTTTTCATAATAGCCATCACTGTTAGAGTTTTCTGAATGTGAATGTGGTACAGCTGTTTATAAGCCCGGTTGAACTGAAGTCCTGGACTTGTCATTTCTGACAGGATATCGAATTTCGTTCAGTGCGCAATACATAGAGTGTAAACAGGTAAGAGTGGGGACAATCAGAATGTCCAATTGTGTAACGCAATGTTTCATTATCTCTATCACAGAGGAGGCGATCGATCACCTTGTTTTGGCCCTTGTCGCGACTACAAGGGATCCGGTAGTATAAAATTACAGATTTGTAACAACCGAATTATTTGTGGAAAAAGTGCTTGAATAGACAATTTTATACGATTGTACACACAATTTTCATGAAAATGTAGTTAAATATCATTTTTCGATGCAAAACGATATCGTCCTCCGAGCAGCTATACAACCTAAGAAACGGTATAAATTGTAGACGAGACCGCCTCATCAGAGACTACCTCTGCATCGCCTCAGGTGAACATCAATGATGAATCCTACAAACTGCATTCACCACTTGAAATGCTCCTTCCAGCTCAACGGAATAAGAAACGAAAGTCACATAGAAATATACTATGTGACTATGAATTAATTTCTTCAGATTCAGAAGTTGACAATTTTTAACAACTAAAAAATCTTTGGAGAAATTGATGGATTTAATTAATCACTCATTTCCAAATTTCGCTGAGTTTTTCAAAACACTCCAGCCAAGGACAGAAGCAATGCTAAACTTCAAATTTGCAACTCAGAAGATGTTGCAAAAACAGTTTTGGCTTATTTGTTTTGGTTGGTTAAATTTTCAGAAATTGTCAAATTATTTACCGGTTCATCATGCTACTGATGTTTAAAGTTCAAATGGTTCCACCTAGAAGTGACAAATTTAGTTAACCCTTTATTGCATGGTGTTCCAAATAGCCATAAACCTAATTTGGATACCTGGGTCGACAATTATTTGAAGAAAACCGCCTTTTTGATATGGATAACTTCAAGAGATATATAGACTATGTTTTAAAATGCTTCTGTCCTTTGATTTTATGTATTCGTACTATGTAGTGGGATGTCCATGCACAGTGCTTGCGTTATATTGAATGTTTACATCTAACGTAGAGTAATAAATACCTAAAATCTTTCGAAACAAAAAATATTATAAAACATTTACATTCTTACTTATGTTTACCAATGAAATTAAAGGAGTTAGTATTTGTATTGAAGAAAATCGTGGTAAAATAGCTTTGTGCCTTATATGTCACACTATACAATTAAGGAATCAATGAAATGACAAACCAAAATGGAAAAAATCAAATTTAATTTTGTCAGAAGATTCTATAAAGTTCTTAGGAAGTAATCAGCTTATTCAGAAATAGCTGACCTAGAAATGACATATCAATTTTCTTAACAGATGGCACAGTTGGTCATATTGTGGACCAAAAAACCTTTAAATTTATCTATAACTGAGTTACAGTTTCAACAGCTCATTGGTACATATATAAATACATGACAATCAAGCAATTGCTAATAACAAGGAAACATTGGAATGGGTAGTTGAGACATTCATTGATACAAGTGTTATATTTTGAAATGAATGGGAAGTAATCAAAAAGTATATTCGTTTAAATGACAAGGGATTGAGAAAGCAGGTTCAGAAGTCCTTCGCGTATCATCATTGATCATAATAATAAAAAACCAAATACATCTAATTTGAATAAAAGCATTCGTTCAACTTCCGTATATCTCTAAAACATTCTTTATTAATTGAATGAATTCGAAGAAGCTTATATTTTTCTGGTTTTGACACCGAATAATTACTCCTTGCTAAATTAAAAGATGTTCCAGAAGTTTACAAACTTGAGAGAACATCTATTATAAAAAATGCATTCAAACTGATTCATAGATTTCTCTATCTCAGTATTATCGAACGCCATAAAGAATATTTAGTTCATCATGTTTCCGGAATATACAGATTTTCAATGAACCCAAAGGACCTCGACCACAATCACATTGTTCAGTAAAATATTTCACTTGTAAAAGGAGACAGATGTGTCCACAGTGAGATCACGGAGTTAGAACTGCCACTTTTCTATGCTTGTGATATTGGTATGATCGTATTGGTATATGGAACACACATCTGGTACATAGTATACAGGAATTTGAAACATCCATACAGATTTGATCTGTCTTCTCTGTAAATAAAATAAATAACATAAAGTATCGACTCTTTATAAAAATTAGTAGAAATGTATTTTTAATCATGAGGATTTAGTCTTACCCATAATTTAGTTATCGTGTCTCCACTTTATATCCAATTAAATCTCTTGACTTCACTTCGATTATAATCATAAAAATTTTATTATAGTTGAAACATATTTTCCTTGTTTTTTTATGAGGAACACTAACTCTTCTTTGTCAATTGTAACATTTATTTGGAAATTAGTATTCTTCTTCACTGTTATTGTCTTCCACATTCACTTGGTAACAATAGGAACACAATATCTCTTTTCTAAAAAATCTCACATACAGTTGATCAAGTAAAGGATGTCTCATCTAATTTGCGTAAATCGCTTCTATTATGGAAAAGTCCCCTGAACAATGAAACCAAAAGTACATCATACAAACTTCTGATGATCTGAAAGCTTAAGTAAGTAAGAGAAATTACCACTATATGTCTTTACCAAGGTTAACTCTGATTTTCAAAGTCAATTTCATTAGAGAACAAGATCAAGGTCAACTGTCAATTTCATTAGGAAACAAAGTGAAGTGCCAATTTCATTAGGGGGAACAAGGTCGAAGTCATTGTGTGCTGTGCTCCACATTCTTATATTACTCGCATTCTGATGCATATTTTTACGCTCGCAAGGAAATCGAAGCCAAATGCAAAAAGTATTATGGTTCATCCAAAGTGAAAGGTAAAATACGAAAATTATAGACTTGAGGTTGAATTACAAAAAAATCGATAATGAACTTTCTTGCTTTTTCTCAGTATTGCGTAGGCGTATAACGTTGAAATTTATTAATCGTTCCTGCTATCTTGAAATCATGAACTTCTATCGAAAACAGTACTAAACGTTGATGCAGTAAATGATGCTGGTTCTGATATACCTACTATGAATACAGATGTTCATAAAAAAGATTAAATCACCTGTCTGATATAAATCCACACAGCCACAAGTTAGGTATGGTAAGAAGTTAAGACGACCAACAGGACTAAAGTTGTGTATTAACAGAGCATCCTTACTGTTGATGTCAATTTTTTTAAATTAACAGTGCAGAAAGTGCAAAACTGCAAGCTTTTCTTCCAGTAGCAGACATTTTCTTGAGTATATTTTCTGGAAATCTAATTCTTAACTTTTTTCAGTAATATTTTGAAATGAAAAAAAATTTCCTTGTCATCCACTAAACGCCTAAATAATACCCAATATTCCTCCAATTTCTCGTTCTCTTGAAGAATCCTGAATCCAATAGCGTAGGGTATTTTATGGGATTTCTCCTTATTCCTCGTACAAAATAATAGTGATTGTGTTTTCAACCAGGCAAAATTCCTTACAGTAAATATAAGCTGCAGGCGAGGATCAGAATCGTGGGAAGGAAAGTGTAGCAGTTTAAGTTAGATTTCTGCTGCTTCTAACGTTAAGTATTCATTACATAAACTATGTATCTCTACTGTTTTTCTCTTTCATTTTTTATATTGCTGCCGTCCCACTACCAATCGAAGATCTGGTTTGAATGAAGCGTAAACACAATAATTCCGATTACACTTTTTGTTAACAACTCAGACTAGCAGTTACTAATATAACCGAATTTTACTCTGGTCTCTTGAATCATATGAAAGATTATGTATGGTTCATCCATTTCTTGTCATTTGTCTGTTTACACTTTAGGTAGAAGTCTAGGAGTTTTTTGAATGATTATCAATTCTACATACTGTGTATTCCTCCGATCGTGTTTTGACTCGCATCAAAATGTGACATTATGACATAACGCAAGTACTACTCCAATGGTTTAATACACTTCTTCATTCATTAGAATTAATAAATAACAATCATATCCAACTGTTCAGCAATGTGTTTAATATTCATATTCGTTTATTATAATACGATCGTCCACATGCCCATCTGATATTATTTTTTTTTATTGTGGAGTTATGCACTATCTCAGCTGTTAGCTGGATATAATTTACCTTTCCCAGATTCAGCAATCAAAGGGAATAGGCTCGATTACAATATACTTGAAATAAATTTCCTAACTATCCTACATGTATTAAGAATTACAGCTTTTTGCATTTCTATATAGGTATTCTTATGCAATTCTAATTTCTTAAGGCTATCATGTGAAGTTTTGGGTATTAACCCAGTGAAGGATACGATGACAGGAACAATATCTATTTTATTGAGGTGCCGCATCTGCTTGATCTCAATAGCAAGGTCTGTGTATTTGGACTTTTTCTCCTGGAACTTGTTCAGCACGTCGATATTACTCGGTATGGCGACATCCATCAGCATTGCTGTTCTGACGCTCTTTTCATACACCAATATGCCCGGCCTATTATTCGTCACCATTCTGTCAGTGATAACAGGCCTATCGTAGTATAATCTGATAGAGTCATTTTCCAATACGGGCGCCGGTTGATACTTGTAATATGGCTGGAAGGTATTCAGAAGTCCGTACTTGTGTGCAAGTTTCTGATGGATAATGTTGCACACTTGATTATGCCTGTGAAGATAGTCCGTATTGGCCAGTTGTTCGCATCCGGACGTAATATGCTGTATAGTCTCCGATCTTATATGGTATTTTCTGCATCTATCTGTTTGTAATGTTCCGTCCTTCATAATAAATTTTTCGCAGTTGTTTGTAGCGATCACTTGGTCTTGGATGGCCATAAGGAATCCCCCTGTTTCCGCGAATAATTCTCCTTTCATCAACCATTTGTTGGAGGCTTCTTTGTCGATGTGTGGTAGATGAATCTCATGGTGATGTCGTCCATGCAATTCCTTTCATGACCATTGCTCTTGTTTTTCAGTATCTGATAGGAACGGTAGATTCAGCAGGTCATCTCTGATAGCAAGATTTAGAGGTGTATATCCCTTATCAGCCAAAGATACCACTCTATGGAGATCAGAAGTGAGAGCTTTTGCTGAGAAGAATTCTCTGAGATTTTTTATCTGTTCGGTGTGTAAATTGACATCTATTAATCCGCGTCCTCCTTCTTTCCGCTTCAAAGTTGTTCGTATCACAGACGATTTTGGATGATGGTTGTTGTACTTTGTTAGCATCGTTCGGGTCTGCCTCTGAATATCATCCAGTTCTGTCTTAGTCCATCTGATTATTCCAAATGAGTAAAGCAACACTGGAATGGCGTAGGTGTTAATTGCCTTGACTATTATTATTTATTATATATTATTATTATTAGAAATAATTTATGGCTGAGGACATAGTCTTATGAAGCCTAATAACAGCAGATAATTCATAAATTTGTATACACAGCTTATACATAAAATTAGTAAAATTAGTCTCGTAATAAACTGCACTAGAGCATTGACACACCACTAAGCGAAAAGAAGCGAGTCCATTTTGTTTTTGAATTCATTTACCGATTTCGAGCGAACCACATCACCTGGAAACCCATTCCAATCATTGAACACTATTGACCAACATGTGCTGTCTTTGCCTTGTCGAAAACTTTTCTTTTCTCAGTTTGAGACAATGGCCACGCAAGCGAGTATCATCGTTTAATGCAAACAAACTCTTGAGGTTGGCGTAGTTGTGCTTAACCATTCTGTATGTTAAAATCAAATCTCCGCGACGTCGACGTTGCTCGAAAGTCGTTAGACCAGCTGCAGTTAACCTGTCAGCGTATGATGGACGTACGGCACCGAAAGCCATACGCGTTGCACGGCGCTGAACACCTTCCAGCACGTTCTTATCCCGAACGAGAACCGGACACCACACCGCACACGCGTACTCCAAAATGGGACGCACATAAGTTTTGTAGAGTGAGATTGAGCTGGTGAAGGATAGGTGTTCGAATGATTTGCGAATGAGGTGAATCAAAGAGTTAGCACGTTTACAAACACTAAGGTTATGTTCCGACCATGTGAGGTCAGAAGTAATAGTTACACCTAGGTCGATATGTAAGGACACCGAGCGAAGGGGTTGATTGTCAATCGAGTACTGATACAACGGATTGTTCGGTCCTATACGCAGCACTACACATTTGTTCACGTTCAATGGTAGGAGCCAATCTTTGCACCATCGATTTATTACATCCAAGTCGTCCTGCAGAAGCTGCCTCCCGATTAGCGGGTTTGCATACAACTTGGTGTCATCAGCGAAGAACGATTTGCGAGACCTAATCCGATGAGACAAGTCACTTCCGAAAATAATAAATAGCAGTGGCCCCAGGACGGATCCTTGTGGCACCCTACTCTTAACCGCCCTTTCCGAAGAGTAAGCACCACCAACTTTAACTACGAATGTTCGCCGCGACAAATAATTAGCAGTCCAACTAACTCTGTCGAAAGCCTTCGCGAAATCGAGATATATTACATCGGTAGGTGTTCCATGGTCGTAGGCTTTTGTCCAGTCGTTAAGGCAAGATAACAGATAGGTTGTAGTCGATTTTCCCCTAACAAAGCCATGTTGCTCTGGTGGTATGATGGAGTTTTTTGTAATAAACTCTGTCATCGCTTCAACTATTATTGGTTCCATAACTTTCGATGCAGCAGATTAAAGACTTATTGGTATATAATTATACGGGTCGAGTTTATCACTTTTTCGTAGATGGAAGTGATACTTGACTTTTTCCAACCTAGAGGAACGCTGGAGCTCTCGAAGGACGTTTTCATAATACTAGCCAACGGATGTGAAAGTACATATGCAAATTACTTCAAGAATAACGAACTGAGGCCGTCCAGTCCTGGGGACGAATGATTTTTGAGCTTGAGAAGGTGCTTTTTCACTATATCTGGATTGAACTCTACATGTATTATGCTATTGTCCAGTGGTGTCGTAGCAGAACCCGGTATTTGCTCGATCTCTGACTCAGATGTGAAGCAGCTAGAAAATGCATCCGCCAGAACCTCCGCCGATTCAGAGTCAGATTCACATATACTCCCATCATTTTTCCTTAGTAAGGGAGCACTTACTTTCGATACGTATCCTGGAATGAATATCTAATGCACATTGTCTATGCTTATCAAACGGATAGGTATCAGTAATTATACACATATGATACGGATATATAACACGTCGCTTCTTCTCAGTGGACATATTAATGCCTGTTGAGTAACTTTACGTGGCTGATACTTTCTTAGCACAGTCATGGTATCTTGATCTAGTGGACAGATACCTTAAATCGTCTACATAGAGGTACGGACCGCACCTTATTGATTTGTTTACATACTGAAGGTCTAAACGCCGGTCATAATGGTCAATCTAACCTAGTCAACTAAAGACGTCAAGATATAGATATTGAACGAAACTATCTAACATAGTCACAAATCTTATTTAGTCTGACAGAAATATTCATTCAAATCTCTCCATTACTGATATCCCTTATAGGTAACGAGCTTCGTTGATTAAGTCTGAAACCTATAAGAATGAGTTCATCACTCAAATGATGAATGATTATCCGTAATTTTTTGTTTAAACAACATAGTTGTATACATCAATTGTAAATTCTACAACTCTGTGTTGAAGCGTAAAAGTTCGATACACTAATTTAATTAGAAAGACTAAACAAGAAATTATTCACTTCAATTCTGACAAAAAAATTCAATAACATTTTGAAACCGGCCTATTTAGCATGTTTCAACTGACTCGGCACAACTATGCCTATTGGTATTTCTTCTAATAGGTCCAATTCGGCATTTAATGTATATCGATCGGTCCGTTTCCAATTATTCGACTTTGCCAATCGGGCGCGTCCAATCGGCATATACTGTATAAGTGGAAACGCATTTAACGTATTATCTCTCCACTAATAAGTAAAAGATGCCAACATCAATTACTTTTAAAATGAAAATTCAGCTTTCAAATCAAATTTAATTGTGAGCGGGTCATAAATGAAATATTCCAATAGTTGAAAATAACTCTATTCAAGCACTTACGTACTGCATTACACCGAATGGCACATCTGGAATTTTCATTAGAGGTACTGAAAAATGATATAAAACGGAAATTTCAAGAAAAGCTTTCCTCTTGACTAGAGAAATTCTTTTACATAACAATTTCTAACTGAGAATATTTGAAATGCAGCAAGTGTTGAACCGATTAATTCAAAATCTAAAATTATTATTGAAACATTGTAATAAAATGTAAAATTAAAAATAACATGATATAAAAATTATTTCAACATCATATACAAAATTTTGATAAAAATAAAATTATATCGAAGGTTACATGAACAAAATATGTTCATAATCATCATAATTTACAAATTACTTATAACCTTTTATCAGCATAATAGCATATTAGCCTATTAATATATCTACACAGATATTTAGAGCAAAAAATTCGTATAATATACATAAAATTGCACTTAAACTTTCGTTGCAGAAAATCCTGTATAAGAATCAATCCTTTCGAATCTTCTTCCCTTTAATTTTTGTAAGTTATCAGAAATGGAATTTCTTTTTGTGAAAAATTCAGATAGTGGCTCCGAGTTCAACACTGACGCAAGAAATTGCTCCACCGTGATGTACCACTGAATTTCACCTTGGGGAGTAGTTGGATTTCCGTTTTTATCAGGACTCTAAAAAGTGCAGAGGTATTTTAAAATGGTTTAATAAATGAATTAATTTCTTACCAAATCTTCTATACTAGAAGAACTACATGCTGAAGCTGCTCCCATTAGACTGTCTTCCGAATCTTCTCGAGAGACAAAGAACTTCTTTCCTACATCCCCCAATTTGAAGAGCATTGTTCCCACATCGGCTATAGCTTGTGAAACTTTCTGTGGAAAAACACACTGGATTCTATCAAAAACTTTTCACACCATATGGATAGGATTTTGAGAGCTAGGTCGGTTGATGAACTCTCATAATACCATTTGTGTTTCCCCAATATTATTAAGTAAAATCCATTGAAATAAGTGGAATAAGAGGGACACGAAAAAATGGATTTAGGGGTAGTTTACTAATGTGATCAAAAGAAGTACAACTTTTCTTTTTTAAATGCCTGGGATTCTTCAAATGTATAAGTTTTTTATTTTCTCCTTTATTAACATTTCTGTCAAATTTCATTAGTGAAGCATCTGTTTGTAATGAGTTACTTTTCCATACAAAATTTCACTTATTTTGGTACACAACCGCCACTATAATCTGATCAAGCAGATAAAGGAAACATCGAAGAAGGCAGTTAAGACAATCCCAACAATGGAGTAACCAAATGTTTTTAAGATTGGAAGAAGTGTCGATATAAGCGTATTTGAAGTTGATTAAATAAATTTTGCAGAATAATACACCGTTTGTGTATTTGCTGAATTCATCCAATATTTGATTACTCATCAGAGCCCTTTGGCTCATGAACATTTGTTGAAAACCAAACATTTTTGAGCGGTTACCAAATTAACTACTAAGATTCCTGCCTGAATCGTACCTACCCTAGGATCTGTAAGAGAAGAATTATCTTCTGTATTCAAACACACTAACCTCATTTTCTGGTTCCGCTTGAAAAATATCGTAAACATTCTTCCACAGAGTTATAAAATGGGGCTGACTCATTTTCGGTACCGATTTCAAATCAAATTTGCTCTCCTTAGACTGAACCATCAGTCTTAAGTTGAGGAGGCTCTTTGTTTCCCAATTCGAATCACCACCTTGATTCGAATTCACCGACGCCTGAGAATCGCAAGACTTTCTGCAAAACAAAAAAAAATACAGTAAAAACTTGTCATGTATCTCTGACATTGAAAAGTTCTAATTTAAGTCGAATCAATGTCAAAAATTATCAAAATTCTTGTGAATTTTAAAAGGATAAGTATTTTGAAGCGGAATACGTTTGTGATACCGAGTGTAACAAATGGGCAGTTCGCTTCTGATATGTCAACGTTGCAAACTTGGACTTTCTTCAGTAAAGAGATTGGCAACGCTAAAAGGTGAGAATCATCCTTAGTTTTAAGTTCTTGTCAATGTACATCTTTATTGTCCGACTTTGCGTTTACCTTTGGCAGAAAATTACTTTTGACAGGAAAAAAGGAAATGTTAAGAATATCTATGTATAATAGCTGAACAATGAAAATATTTTTAACCAAGAATTTATGTTACGACCTAAAATATATCTTTAAAGGGACGATAGTCACTAACACAAGGTGCTACGACTCTGGAAGATGTAACTGCGACTGCCCGCAACGAGATACGCCTAAAAAAGATCCTAAAGATACTGCGGAAGAATGTGAAGAAACAAAAAAAATGATAGACAACATGTATGTGGAAAAGAGTTGTCGTATCAATGAATGGAATTGTAACAGACATAATACCACAATATGCGATCCCATGGAATGCAAAGTTGAGAGAATTGAGGACCATCCGATAATAGCCAAAGAGGTGAGCTTAGAACGTTGTCACTCTTCAGTTTTGATGATAAAATTTGTATGATGATCCACAACAGTTTGATTACAAAGGTATGGGACCAAACCCTGCTCTGGATTTTTCATTGAATCTTATCAGAAGTAGAGCAATTATTTAATCTTTATGCGTAAATATTAAGTTGTATATACATAGTTAACAAATAGACGGTAAACTCTATTGATCTGGAATGTAGTGTTTCTGATTATGAAGAACCTGGAACTCACAAGCGCATTTAAATGATTTATCACGACAGTTGGGGTTCGTAAAAAATACTGGTGAAATGTTGGACTTGAAACAAAACATTTCTTTCCTAAAACAACTTTTTCTGGGTATGACCATTGAAAGTAATGTTACACCTATTGCACTCATGATTTTTTTTACCAATAACTAGTCCAAATGTAGGTAAGACCGAAAAATAGACTTATTTAATCAGTATATGATTCGTATTTAGATATATTTTCCAAAATATGCAGTTTTACGGGAAAAATGTGTAGCAAAGCCCGGTTGTCTGGTTACTCAAACTTAAAGGGGAATTCTTCATTTGTTTCATTCTTCAATGTAGGGTAGACATACGTATGTATTTTCCAGTTTTTCTATAATGGAATACAGTAATTGATAAATTTATTTTGCTCTCTTATGGATAAGGGAATGGAAAAGACTCTATGAGTCATTGAATTATAAGCGGCTAATTTATCTTTGATTGTTGAATGTGTAAATGTTTCTCTTCTATATATGCTGTATGTGAGATTATTATGGATTTTTGTGATGGTTATTTCGAGAAAATTTATTCAATTGTTGCGTTCAATTTCAGGAGTGAAATTTCCTTTATTATGCATTTTATTTAGAATTTGTGCAATTTAATTTATTTGCCAGTTTAAGACTCGAGAATCAACAAGCATACCATCAAAGTATCTGTACCAAAAATATCAAGTTTTTGTGCTAAATTTTCATTCATTATAAATTTTTCAAAATTGTTCATAAATATATCTGCTAATTGCATAAACAGTATTATTAAACGCAGAGATATTTGAAATGTCAAAATAAAATTGATTAATATCTGGTATTTCTAGTCCTAACTTCAATAACAGCATTAATTCTTTCTGGTGTACTGGGAATAACAGTGTCATTGGTTTTGTGAGGAATTTCAGCCCATAATAACGGAAGTACCTCTGCCAACTTCTCCAAGTTTTCTGCCTTTGGCCGATTGTCACGAAGAGTTAATACCAGCAAAGGGAAATCAACAAATGACATACATGCGTCGACAGCTCCTATATTGCCCCTTCACCGCATTGTATCCGTCCTTTCACGTGGTGTGTCAAAAACGAATCACTGTACCTTTATCTTATTCATGTTATGTGATAAATAGCTTATACAGTGCTTTCCAATGAAAACGAACTGCCTTGAATAACTCAGCAGGTTTGAATTTCGGTGAATGTCCTAAAACAGATTTTTGATTGGAGAGGGGCATATTTCGTTCCCCCCATGCCAACCTCCTTGCCCCGATAGCTTCTGCCCCAAATTTTTGAAGAGGGAAAAGGGGTCCTATACGACCACGTAATTATTTACTTTCTAAAATAACATGTGACGAATAAAAATCGAGAATTGTTTGGAAAAATTCCAGGTTTTCATAAATCCGTTCGAGGAAAAAATTCGATCAAAATCGATTTGGTCGAATCGGAAGAATTTTTGTTACTTATTTAAACTTTTGCGTATCCACAATCAACTACCGCCCCGAACATTTTTATAATGAGAAAAGGGTTGTTTGATACCTTATCAGAAAGGTTTTCTGATCCTTAATATAAATCTGTTTTTATAAGTGCTATTGATCAAAAAACACTCCTTGGACTTCTATGATTCTCATGAAAATCTATTACGAAATGAAACATATTAAATTTTCAATTTTTAATCGTTGCACATTCCTATCGCAAACGTTCGAAGTGGTCCCCATTCAATTCCAGGTTTCGGGATTCGAATGATTACCTAACATTTTGCAACATTTGTGGTGTTATCTGCTGGCATGTTTCTACAATCCTGTCTTGTAGTTCTTCCAAAGACTAGGGAGGCGTAACAAAGACTTGATATAGCCTCAAAAGAACAACTCGAGAGGCATTCGATCGGGCGAGCTAGGCTGTCATTCTATAGCGCCTCTCCTACATATCCGACGACCCGAAAATCTATTGTCCAGATTCCCGCACAACTGCAGCATAATGGGGCTATGCTCCGTGATGTTGATTCATAACGTTATGTTCAGATATATTTGGATCCCTTTCGGACAACTGTTATGAGACGATCAATCAAGTTCTCAAGCATGTTCAAATATGTTTCGTCGTCCAAGTTTTCTGTATAAATAACGCTCCTATAATATGATCTCCCAAAATTCATGCTCAAGCATTAAGTCCTTTAAGTATGATTCTCCTCTTTAAATGGGAATTAGCGTCACTAAATACTCTAGTTACGGCGATGCACATCGCCATTCAAGAGATTTCAATTCGTCAGAAAAACAAACATTTTGAAGCAAATTCAGATCGTTGTTAATCCTCTCACTGAAAAGTTCGTAGAACTCTAAACGACGATCGGAATAATTTTAATTCAGTTCGTATACAAGTCTAATTTTACATGGATGGAATTTGTACTTTTGAAGAATCCTGAAAATACTTGTCTGGCATACTTCAGATATTTTCGACAATCTCCTCACAGCAACTTCACCCAAAACAACTACAAGAATTCCTTTGTCATTCACAATTCTGGTGGAATTGTGGTTTTTATTATTAACGCATCCAGTTTCCATGAATCCGGTCTGGGGTAGGGGTTGATAGGGTGGTGAACGAAACATGTAATAAAAAATGTCCCTCTCTAATCTACCTGTTTCGAGAAATTCACAGAAAAATCAAACCAGCCGAGTTATTCTGGGTGATTCGTTTTCATTGGAACGCACTATATACATTTGCTCGTCGTAACCATTAATTCTAGCATCACATGGCATGGCCATAACGCGGACATTACAAATTCGGCTTCAATGAAGTTGATGCACTTTTCAGAGCAAAATAATACTTCAGAACAGCGCGTTCTTCTCTGCAAAGCGCAGTTAAGACCGCCCCTATGTTTGGAGCTTTGAGCCGTGCATTATTTGAATTAATCCGACTCTATACAATGAGGGAGCCTATGTAAATGATATCGATATTTTGTTTGGTGTCTACCATTTGAAACTGTTCAAGAAGCGAACCCAACCCAACGACATTGGTGCTGTGGTATTTATGAATAGGTCCTTATTTAGATTTGGGAACATCAGATAGTAGGTATGCAAATCACATAAAATACATAAAATTTGTATTTTACAAAAATCAGGCTAGTCGTTCATTATCTGTAAATTGTCATTAAAAAATGATTTGAAAATTTCAACTGTTTCTAGGTAGCTGAGTTATCTGCTTTTTGCGGGAATGCGTAGGATTTTCAAATTATCAATACTATAGAAAGAGCGACCATTTTGGATGCAGTGGTTAAGTAATGTTGAATATTGTTTATTTCTAATGACTGAAGTTTGATGTTCTTTATACCTAATTTTGAACCAACGACCATTTTGACCTAGGTAGAAATTATTGCAGTCTGGACAGGATAAGCTATAAATTCATGATTTATTTAAATTATCTATTGGATTTTAGAGTTAAATAAGAGTGATGACAATTTATTCTAAGGTCTGAATGCAATTTTGGATTTTAATCTGGGAAGCTTATCTGAACATTTTCACTTACTTGTCCAAAATATGTTAAAGGGATAAATTTTTCGAGTTTGTTGGTACTAATAATTGGATATATTTGGCTAATAACTATATATAATTGTTTTCGTTTCACTATTTTGTCAATTAAGTCACGTTAAGCCGTTAGCTAAAATTTTAATGGCTTCAATTTGTTTCTGAAGATTTTCAAATGAGAAAGGTAACGAAAATGCTCTGTGGATCATTGAATTATATGCCGGAATTTTATGTGTTCGTGGGTAATTTGAATTCTTGGGAATACATATATCCGTAGTCTTTTCTCTAAAGATGTTTATTTTGCTATTTGAATGAGAAATTAAAAGACCAAAAACTTATATTTGATGCTTTAGATTAGCTTTTGCGAATTTTATTTCATTTTCAGATGGATACCGTTCGTGAATTTGAGAAAACGATCTATTTATCTGGGCGTACTGTTACGATAAATAAATATGTCATCGACGTATCTGTACCAAAAATGGATTATAACTGTTAAACTGTTAACCATTCGTGTTTTGGCCATGTTACATTTTAACTCTTTCCTTACAGTTGATTGTAAAATAATGAAATAAATTTAATTTCACATAAGTCATTATGTAAAACTGAAAATGTATATTTTATCTTAAGAAAACAATAAAATAAACGAAAACAATAATGTACCCATGAAACAAATGGGTCAAAAAAAATCCGGTACTAACCAATTTTTTTTTTTTAATTCGAATTTATTCATATTTATACTCCCCTTTTTAATTATTTCAACGCTTCTCTAACATTTCTATGCCTATTCGTCTGCGCCAAATGTCTTTCCCTGGAGCGTCAACAAAGAGCCAGTAATCGCTGGGTACCTGATCTGGAAAAGAGGGTTGGTGCGGCAACAATTTCAATCAAACGTAAATCGTTGATTTTTGCCTAGATTTTTACCGACTTGTGTATTGGTGCATTGTCTTGATGAAACAATGTTTCTTTCTTTGCCATACCAAGTCATTGCGTTTAAACTGATCATTCAATCCGGTCGAGTAAGGCTATATAATAATCACTGTTGATCGTCTGGCCTTTCTTTAGATAGTCGATGAACAATATTCCATGCGTATCCCAAAATGCAGACGCCATAATCTTGCCAGCCGATTGTTGGTTTTTGGATGCTTTGGACGGCTTTCGCCCACTGCTCTTCACTCTGCAGATGATCTTTTCGACTATGGTTTCTAGTGGTGAATCCATGGTCACATATAGAAGCAAAAAAAATTTTTTACCACTTTTTAAAAGCTTCAAACAACACTCAGATTCGTCGATTCGTTGTTGATTTACTTCCACTGTCAGCAAACGCGGGAATCACTTTGGAAAGAGGTTTTCATGCCAGAATTGTCAGTTAAAATGTTGAATACGGTGCCTTTTGATATCTTTAGAATATCAGCTAACTCCTGCATTTTTACTTTGCGATCACCTATCAGACTTTTCTGATTTTTTTTGGCGTAATTACCTCTTTTGGCCTACTTAAGGATTCTGCGTCGTTGGTGGACGTACGACACCGTTTGAAATCAGCATACATTGGCAAATGGTTGTTTTCTACGAAAAAATTCCGGTAACACTTTTCAAGCCATTCCTAGGCTGGTACGGTATTGTCACCCATGAACTGAAGTGTTTTGAGACACGAAACTTATTTTGATTCACTATTTCAAATTCACAGAAGTAACTTCACTTCAACCTTAATATCTCCAAAACTACTGAACGAAATATAATGAAATTTTTTCTCATTTATTTCAAAAGTTGGTACTACCTGAAACAATAGCGCATTCGATATTTCACGTGTCATATATATGTTAGTCCCAGGACTTTTTGACCCTTGTGTTAGACCGCATTAATCATTGATGATGATTCATTGATTTTCTAGGAGCATTTCACTCACTCGACGTTAGGTTAGATATTGATGTCTAGAGCAGTCGTCATCGTTATCTTTGAAACATATTACCTCTCACAAGCGCTCCTCTTACAGAAAAAATACTCCGCAAAGCTACTGTTAACATTTCAAATGTTTTCTTTCAGAAAGTTATAAATTGTCTATGACGACGAATCACATTTCAGCCTCCCAGTCGAAAATAAACGAAACGTTCACAAGAGCTATAGGTAACTAAGGCAGATACGATCGAAATAAGTTACATAAGAAAAATAATATTATTGATAATCGATTCATAGCCCTGACAACCTGTTATTGGACAAACCTCGTACTAATACACAGAAATATAATAATTTTTTTCGTTCAATTTAATTGAAAATGTTTATCGACTTTTATTCGATTAAAAGAATAATAATCATACAAATAAAAATGGTTTCAGGTTTTTGAACAAGAGCGACCTTGTATACCGTTCGAAGATGAAGGACTCGCTTATCGGAACATGTGTGAAATTGGGGAGTTAAGAAAATGTTACGCCAGGGATCCTCTCAAGGCTCATCACTGTTATAGTCAAACGCCAATATGCTATAGTTATGAAAAAGTAAGTTTAATCCCGATCTTTTATACCAGTGCTTGTTTTCTTCAATTTTTAGGCATATCCTATGAGACATGCCGGAACCAAACCTATAATTGATGGTAGACCTAAGTGTGGTCATGCTTGGAGAAAGAGGAAATGGGGTCTGAAATGTTGAAAGATAATATAATCAGAAGAACTCCCTCTACAAGATCTTAAACAATCTGAATAATTTTATGGAATAAAAAATTCTTCAACAAATTTTTGCTATAACATTCATTCATTTACGGAAAAAATATCATTAATAATCATTCCCCGTTGAATATTTATAATTATCGTTAATTTTTTTGAAAATGAGAGATATCACTCATTCAATTCCTAACAAATTTTGCAATTTTCAGCTTCATTTAATAGGAGTGTGTATTTATTAGGAAATGAATTCAGTTTGCAGTTTGCTAAGTGAAAGACGATTTTCTTATGTTCTGTACATATAGAAATCCATCCGTCAAGTGCGAGTAGGACTCGTAGGAGTTGAATGTATATCAACATCTACATCCTTGCAGTAAAATTGATAAATATTATTTGTCAGCTCTGAAATTCGATGTCAAATATTTTTAATCTACCGACGATCAATAACACCGCACATCCGTCTAAATGATCTTATACTTGCCGACATTCATAGAAACCGTATTTGTTAAATTGTTTCAATTCGAAATTTGTCTCATGGCTCTTCCGGTTTCGATTAAAAGTTATTACAAATCGAAATCATTGCCGACCCGAGTATGCGGTATAAATTTCAACTATGTATCTACACGTATTCCTCAGAAAAGTGTCTTGGCAGACAGACAGTCGGACAATGCAGTGATCCTATAAGGATTACTATTTCCGTTTTGGAAACCTAAAAATGGATCATTGTAGTCATGTCCGCACTAAACTCCAACACCGTTAGAACGATCATGGCCAAACTTGCCTTATTTGAATGTTTCCAGAAGGAGTAGATTTGTTGGCAATTAATTTCACCTTCCTCTAGAAGGTTTACAAGGCCGTAGACCAACCAACTGTTTGGCAGATCTATTAGTTTTTTGCCCAAGGCTCATGAATGCATATAAAAAGATACAGATTTCCCATGTTTTATGCCTGATAAATATATGTATTCTGTAATACATTATGCAACTAATTTTTCATTCTCAATTTTTTAGTTTTGAAGACATTAACAATTAATAGGGCTGAACTCTTATTTTTAGAAATGGTGCACTCAATATCGTATACTTAGGAATTAATGAAATATTCTCAACAATTTTGCGATTTATTTAAACTTCTCTAACAAATCTTGGGGAGGGATATTCATTACTACAAACGGACTACTTAAAGCAGTTGGAGGGTTTCAAGAGGATTTTAAAAAACAGATTCAATAAACCAGATGACGCTGCATCAATTTATAGCTTCTACATACCTATACATTAAAGAAGGTGAAGGGTGTTTTTTTACCCTTGGCGCCTAACCAATAAATTAACATTTTCTTAGTCACATGGTAATTAAAAATGTTCAAAAGTTAATAAATTTCAGAGATGAATTTTGATGAAAATCATAAGGACTACGGCATTACATTTGAGAGATGAGTACTTGACTTAAATATTATTTGATACTGCAAAATAATAAACAAATAATATGCAACAATATTAATACATATGTGTTTGCATGTAAACTAATGACACAAACCTAGCCGTTCATATATAGGACGTTAGGAATATATGCTTCTTTGTTGAACCCAATAATATTACACTTTAGGAGTCTGAATCTGAACGACATTATTAACTTATGAATAGAACTTTTAAAAGATAAGAACATTGTAGCAGAACAATAGAACTATAATAATATTGTTACGATTTGTTCAAATGCTGTGGGAGTTGATCCACTAAGCACTGTGAAGCTTTATTTGTATAAAGAAAAATAGACAGTGCAAATTCAACTATCTTGTATAATGAATACTTATAATAAAACATGAGTGGCGTTGACAGGAGTGATAAAAATATAGAATTATATAGAACAGTTATAAGAGGTATGTTAACATGCTTTGTCTTCAGAATCCAGAAATTGATGGTATTCTGCTACCCATGAGTTTTGACTAACTCAGTTCTGATCTTTGATACTACCCATTTCTTTAAATGTCACTACATGCCCCTTTTGTGGTAACAGTAAAAAGACCATCGCGCGTAAACAAAGCTCGGCTAATGTTTAAAATAGATCTAATGTGTATGAATGAATTAGCCTGATGGGATTTCAGACGTCAGTAACCAAATCGATTATTGTTCTATGTAATAGAAAATTTATCAAACGACCGTAATATAGAATTTGGAATCTCAATTACTTCGATTCCTCAAGGCTTTAACGAAATTTTGTGAAACGTTTCATGTTTTTTAACTTCAATATCTTCATGATGATTCGTTGCTCAATCGCGACTAGTGCTTCCATATCTGACTTAATGGTAAAGATGATAAAAGTGATCGAGCGATCAATTTTATGATGTGGAGAAATCTTTCCAATTTATTCTAATTCTCCTTCGTAGATACAAGGATTTTTTAATATGACATAATTGAAATGTGTCAAACCTATCAAACATAAGTATATATCTTTGTTTATACAAAATTATCAGTGTACAAATCTTGCTCGAATTGAAATGTTAAGTGCGAGTAGAAAACTTAAAGATATATCTTTAATTCGGAGAAATTTACGCCAACTAAAAAACTACGGATTACAATATTCTCAGAGATGTGACGTAAATGAATGCGACTGCCCCATCCCTCAACCGAAATGCAAAAGACGTCCTGAAGTAGTTCTAGAGGTAAACTGTGATCGGTGTATGTTTGAGTGTTGGGAATACAAGCCAAGGCCGAGATTCGCTCCTGCGAAAACACAGGATGAAATGAGGCAACCACCGAGGAATTGCGAACCAGGAATGAAAGATCCGAAGTGGAGAAACCCAACGGAGGAGAAAGAAAAGGCTGATAAGTGTCAATATATGAGTAGAGTGGACGCACCTATAAGTCCTTGTCCGAAAGTATTCAAAGGAAAATTGCCCAAACCTTGCTTGGTAAGTTTAATCAGCTAAGAATGAGTGAACACTAGACAATTTTCTGCCGAATAAGAATTCAATTCTTTCAGTCTAATATGTAGAAATAGAAATAAGCCTTCAAACAAATCGTCGAAATAGATGCGAAAAATAGATCAATGAGGAAACAAGTCAAAGGCCAATTCGTTTAATACCATTTTGAATCCACTCGTGATAAAGTTTTTGTAGAAGCGAACGTTATTTTCAGTTAGTGACTTTAATCAACAAATTTCTTGCTTCAAATGCACTAATAATGCCACAATATTATTATTGCTCATTTTTCCTTCATTCGGGTGATCAAAGAATAAAATATTGTGCGCATCCCAAAATACCTCTGTAACATTTATTTCGATGAAGCAGAGAGCACTTGACAAGTCATTGCCTTGTTTAAAAGATATTTTCCATGAAAAACAATGCTTCTCAGTAGATAAATTTAAGTTCTTGCATTTTTCCCAAAATTATACCATTAGCTTCACAGATTAGCATGAAACTTTAACGTGTATCATTTGAAGGTTAATATTTCCATTTCTGACGATAAATCTCAATCTCAATTACGGCGGTTGAACGAGCTGCGGGATCAGTTGAAGGGTAGACAGGCCAAAGGAGAGAAAACATAACCATTAGGTACGTTCATGGAGAGCCGGCAATAGTATGTGTGCCAGCTAACGAAAGTAGATCAATTTCAAAAAACTAAATAATGTCCCGAGTGAGTGGCCTATCATATACACCAACCTTTCGTCACTTTCGGCTAAGATGAATGAATTTATAACAGAAACATGGCTACATCCAAATATGCCTGATTCTGTATGTAATATTCCCGGCTACTCCATTTATCGTTGTGATAGTACCACCACTCCTAGCTATGCAGGATGTTGTATATTCATTAGTGATTCGGTTATGAATAATTATACTGTCTGTTCTCACTCCATAGCGACCCGCGGCATTGATAATATTTTCTTGGGCATAGAGTCTCCAACATTCTCTATTTGCGTAGGGTGTATTTATCGACCCCGTGCCTGCGTCCATGATTCATTACTCTTTGATCACCTCGAAATTTTATCCAATTCTAAACAAAATGTTTTATTTGCTGGTGACTATAACTTAACTGATCTCAATGGCCTCTTGCTTCTTGTCCCTCGATTGTATCGCCTTCCACTGAATTTTTGAACATGCTGAATAAATGCAACCTCTAACAATTAATAGATAAACCTACTCGATATCGACTCAACCAAATCTCAAGAACTTTGGATCTTATCCTTGTCAATGATAGAAACTTGTTTTCTTCACTAGAATATCAGCCACCTGTTGGAAAATCGGATCATGTAGTTCTCAATATGAAGATGCAGTTTTATGAAACCCCTAACTTCTCAAAAAATGTGAAGAAGATAGAAATTACTAATTATCAGAGAGTCAGTGGGGCTTTGCAGTTGGTGACGATGTCAACGATATGTGGGACAAATTTTGTGCTACTGTCAAATTTCATGTTGCTCAAAACACATCTTCAAAATTTATGCGTCAGAGTCCTACCAAACCCTGGATTGATGATGGCATCATCCGAATGATTCGTTATAAAAAGTCTCTGTGGCAAAGATATATCAGAAATAGACGCGATACTGATTTCCAAGATCATCGATAATTTTCCAACCGTCTGTCAGTTTGTATATCCCTTGCTAAGAAGAATTTTGAGAAAGAGATCTCTTCCAGTAAGGATAAAAAGAAAATTTTCAAGTACATTCGTAGCACTCTCAACACCAAAGTATATATTCCTTCAGTTCGAGACAACGTTGGGAATTTATCCACTGATAATAAGACATCTGCCAGTATTTTCGTTGATACTTTCTCCAAAGCTTTCTCTAGAGAACCTGCAGGCCCTCTGCCAAAGATCTCCACCAGAAGAAACCAAAATACTATAAGTGATGTAACCATATCTCCAGAACTCGTGGAAGCGGCCATCAAGGGACTGAAATCAAATTCGTCTCCTAACTAGATGGAATATCCGTCAAATTATATAAATCTTGTAGCAGTTCGCTGATAGGTCCACTGTCCCAGATAATGTCAACATCGCTTAAAACGCATTCACTTCCAAGCTGTTGGACGAAGGCATCTGTGACTCCTGTGTTTAAAAAAGGCGACAAATGTTCCTCAGAAAATTATAGACCAATTTCAATAACTTCTGTTGCTATTAGAATTATGGAAAGGATAGTTGTCAACACTCTGCTGTCGTTTCTCATGAGTAATAATATCCTCCCCACGGAGCAGCATGGCTTCATTCCAGGAAGGTCCGTCATGACGTGTCTGCTTCAGTGTATTGACCAGTGGACGAGGTCTCTGGATAGAGGTGATCCAGTGGACATAGTCTACTTGGACTTCTCTAGAGCCTTTGATCGTGTTCCTCTAAGAAGACTTCTCCACAAACTTCAGCATGTTGGTATTCGAGGAGATTTGCTACTGTGGATCAAAGGATTTCTTTCAGGAAGAGAGTTTTTAGTTAAGGTTGGTGGTGTAAGATCTGTACTCGCTTCTGTAGAAAGTGGGGTCCCCCAAGGTTCAGTGCTGGGCCCCCTACTGTTTCTGGCCTGCATTTCTGATTTGCCTTCTTCTTTGAAATCTGCCTGCTTCTCATATGCTGATGATACAAAACTTTTCAATTGGCCCATCTTGCATCACATCACCCTACAGAATGACTTGAACATTATTACTCGTTGGTGCGAAGACTGGCTCCTGCCACTAAATACCGAAAAGTGTAAGGTTCTCCACTTGGGGAAAAATAATCCTCATTTGGTGTATTTCGTTAATGGTCACCAAATAGAAAGTGTAGACATGCACAACGATCTTGGAGTAATTGTATCGGCAGATTTATCCTGGAGCCATCATATTATGCACTGTTCTAATAAGGCCAAAAGTGCTTCAAAGATCTTTTCATGGATGTGATCCCTCTACTGCTGCAGAACTATACAAGACCTACGTCCGCCCAATTTTGGAGTTCTCTGGTTCAGTATGGCATCCTTGGCTAACTAAAGACGTGAAACTTTTAGAATCCATTCAGAGAAGGGCTACTAGGATATCGTATGATGTAGTACGCCCAAGCTATGAGGAGCGCTTGTCGATTATGAAGATTTCCACTTTCGTTCATAGGCGACTAAGAGGAGATCTGATAGTCGTCTACAAAATTATGCATGGCCTATTCAACAGTGACTTAAGTGACCTTATCGAACTTAATATGAATAACTTACGTGGACATCAGTTTAAGTTAGTATGTGAACGGTTCCGTACAGCATCTCGCGAGCACTTCATTTCGAATAGGACCTTCAGTGTTTGGAACCGTCTAACGAATAGTGTAGTTAGTTCTACATCAGTGAATGCCTTTAAATTCTTTGGACAATTGGTTCATTAATAATAGAGTTGCTTAGTTTGTTTCAAATCGGCCAATAATTATTTCAGATTATTTTATTTAACTTTTAGTTCTTAGTTATATTTAAGTATTGATTCTCATTTTGTCATTTCACTTTTATTTTTGTCATTGAATATTTAGTGTACTACTTGAGTTTATAGATTTCAAAATCTCAACTCTTTATGAAACTTAATAATAATAATAAATAATAATAATTTCGTTAAGAACTTAAGTATTTTCCAATAATAGTTGTCTTCCAACGAACTTATTGGAAGATGAGTTATGAAGGGGTGATTTAGAGCAAAGAGTTTGATATTCATATCAGTTTTGAAACGAAATCTCAAGAGTCAATGCGACACTCTTGTAACACCCACATATTTTTGTAGGAATTGGCGATCCTTAAAGGAAAATTTAGAGAAACGTGTCCATCAGAAAGATTCCCTTCCAATCATAAGAAAAGCAAAAACTGAATTATTTTTGAGCTCCCAAAATTAATATATAAGAGGAGTTTAGACTCTCCTTTCCTCAGAATATGAAAGGAATATCTCTGATTGGCTTAGATGATCCAAATCGTCCTTCAGTTTATAAAAGAGATTACCACTTTCGGTAGTATTTTGAAAATTAGTCTCAATAAAGCTGAGAACATATTATTCAATTGTGAGTGTACTGTATTAGTATCTCCGAATGTAGTCAGAATAACCAGAACTGGCAGGAGTTGAAATGTCAGTAGATGTGAATGATACTGATGAATTATAGCTCTTCAGTCTTTCAAGATTGAATAATAACGATTTTTAAGGAAACTCATACCTTTAACATTTATTTATATCACTTTATTTGATTTTCAGGAAGATCCCTTCAAGTTTGAGGATGAGAAACTTCCAGCACCTGACTGGGACTTCACTAAGAAGCCATTTTGCCAGTACAGATAAATCGAAATGTAAAACTTTTATAGTCACAATTTAATTCGAAATTTAAATAAAAATACTGAAATCTATGACTTTATTTTCGCACATTGATTTTGCAAATCTGACCTATTAAAATTCATGAAAATCATGAAAAACAAAATCCTAGAAATTCCATTGATTCAAACAAATAATTCGACTATTAATATATAAGGAATATACAAAAAAATGTTTGATTCACAAACAATCAAGACATTCTTCTCGGAATTGAATCGATTTTGATGAAATTAATACTAGATTATCAGTACCACCAATAATTGATTTTCCGCTTTGTGAAATAAAAGAACTTACTGCCAGTTGAAACATCTTGCTTCTTCATCAGACGCTAAGGTTAGCGAATCTGGGGCAACACTCTGCTCAATGCTATGGAAAAAGTTTGTAGCTTCGAAAGCAACTTCATCCACAACACCAGCTTCCTCAACAATCTTGTCTCCACATTTGATGGGAGCGGGATGTTGAATATCCAACATACTGAGCAAGGGAGGTAGATGGATAGCATACAAAAGCTTGAGTTTTTGAGTGGCATCTGCTGTGGCTGTAAGACCTATCGCCGCAACCAGCTCTCGAAAATCTAGATAGTTGTCCCGGTCGCTGTCCAAGAGCTGTAATTAGAAAAAAAGAATATTCAGAGGATGAGTCCTAAAAACTCAAAGAAAAACAGCTTTGAAAAACATAACCAAAATACTAGTGAAAACCTTAAATTGTGACCATGAACTTTAGGTTGAGGAGCCTGATAAGATAGTAAGAGACAAAAAACAAAACAACTGTACAGTGTTATCATTACAAATTTCTTAAAAATACAACAAAGTAAAATCTTTGTAGTGCATTATTTTAAGTTTATTATTTAGTCAAGATTGAGTCTGATTACCACTGAACAAAATAGCGATGTAACTAGGAATAGAAGTTACTCTTCTATTTTCTTTTAATTCATACTTGTTAAAATAATTTGTTACCATAAATCTAACAAGAGTCTTCTTAAAGATATTTAGAAATAACATCATTAAAACATCTTTATATTGAAAATGTAAAAAAATTATAATATTATACCATAATCTATCATTAAGATCTATCGTGATTTATAAAGTGCAATATAACAATATTGTATGAATACACAAAACAAGCCAAAACTGGCCATTGAAGTAATTTTGGATAAAATGGTAAATAAAACTACTTATTTTTTACTCACAATAAATATTCTAGCGGCCAAATCCGAACATTCTCCTTTACCCCAGGGGGAAAAAGTTTCGAAAAGTATCTTGAAATATTCAAAATCCACTTTGTATGCTTCATAAGGCTGCAAAAATGCATCAGTTTTATCAGGAACTGTCTTCTTCTGACTAATGATTTCCTCTCGAACTAACCCCAATAATTCCTGAAAAATGTATTCATTGAATTATGACAAGCCTCATAAAACTGTACTAGACGCATTAGTGGCCATCACCACTTTATATTCCATGTACAATACCAGGCGCGAAAACAACTTTTATTTATTTCATCTTCTTTCATTTCTCGGAATTTTTACATAAAATTAACAGTAGAATTTCGAAAAGAAACTATCTTTGATAGATTATTCTTTTTACATAATTTTTGACCAATATTATCCAGTAAACGCGTTACCTTCCTTGAAAAAGTTAAACGGAAAAATGGGTCTGCTTCAGTACGATAGAAGGTTTTTATGAGTATAAAACAGAACTAATTGAGTCCCTTGAAGAAACCAATGAAATCTTTGATGAAAAGTTAACAAATAAAGCTGCATTGATAAGAGAATGTTGCAAGGAAAACCATTTGTGTTTTGACTTACACTGTTTCATAAAATCATATCTCATGTAGATTCCCTTTTCACTCAGTCGCAAAAACGTAAAATAGATTCTGAGGAAATCAGTAGTGTTTAAAAATATTTAAAGAAGATATTTGCGATATTGTAAGTAAAAAAAAGGTGATATAATGGAGTGGGCAAATACAATGGAGGTTTTTGAAACAAAGAGAAGACAGTGACGAGGATCTGCACTTGAAATATGCGACGTTATGATTATGTTGCAGAAGAGAATATACTAATCAGTTGAATGCGACAAATATATTTATTTGGAAAAATTTTGAATGATACGACAAAATATTTTCTCGTGACACGTTTGAAGAAGCAATCAAATCTTAGCCCATGATTGACAAACAAAAATTAGAAACAGAACTCTGTGTTTTGTACTGCAGTGGTACTAAATTTTCAAGTTAATAATATTGAGACAGTTTTATAAGAAATAGTTAAATTATTAAAAGACTCGTTACCATGTCAATGACGACGGAAGAAGCGTAGACATTTCATAGTAGTTCCATATGTCAAGACAGGCTTAAGGCCTTAACATGTTTGTCAGTTGAATAGAAACTTATTCAATCTATTCCGGTTTTGAATGAAAGAGTTATTGGCAAATTTTCTGAGAAGATATCATATTGGTTCAGTTGAAAAAAATTAAATAGTAGGATTTTTTCGCGAGTTTTATTTATTCATTCATGATATTTGATTATCATAAACAGCAGCGACAAGTGAGTTATTTGTATTGATAAAATTTGATTCTATATTTTATTAACATAAACGACAACTTGTAGCATGAAACAAGAATCTTCACTTCATCAAACATTTTATTGTAGTTATGAGAATGCCTTTTCTTCAGTCCATTAGTGGTTACATTGATCACATCAGAAAAAATAACTGTACACTCGGGATACCTTTCATTCAACTCATTACTAGTAATAATTGCAGTATTGCAGATTCCATTTGTACTAGTTTCCTAATTTCTTACCTCTAGTTCAGTCTTTGTGAAATACCCATCCACTATAACACTGCGAATAACGTTCCTCTCAGAAGTATCTTCTAATTCTTGTACTACTCTAACCCTATGTTTCAGTCTTAAACTTTCAATTTGACCAGTAGTTACATTGTTATATTTGGAGTATGCTTCATAAATTAGTTTTTGCACTGAAATTTTCTAAGAAAAAAACATTATTGTATGATGGAAATTAATGAAAATTAATGTTTATTAACTTACTTTTATCTGTTTCTCATAACTCTTGTTTCTAATAGCTCCTCTACCTTCGTCGTTGTACACCCCGCTCAAAAACTCTGACAATAGCTGCATAGCTTCCCCTTCATCTCTACATTGGAATAACTGATCCTGATTTAACTCAAGTAATTTCAGGGCTACTTGGAATATTACTTTAGAACCGTCGTAGAAAAAGCAGTCCATTATGCTGACGGCACTTTCATAAGGCATCACGCAAAGAAATATTGTCAGGAACCACGATAAGGAAATCATATTTATCATTCCCAATTCGTTAAGTTTATCATGTAACTCAGGTAAGTATTCTTTCGTTAGTTCATCTAGAATTCCTGGTGAATAAATAGAAAAGAAAGATGTATTGTTAACGTAGTAAAAATAGTTGATATTGTGAGATGTTCCATTGAGGGACGAAAACTATTTCGGTCGTTACCATCAAGAGTAGAACGAATACTTCAATGAAGTTTGCGGAATTTCACTTAAATCAAACATTACTTGTGCCCTTGCCTTCACTTTCTGTTTATAATATTGTAATAAGGTAATCATCAATCTTTATTTGGTAGTTTTAAGTCATTAACGCTTAGGTGTGTGTGATGGGACAAATATATTCCGCGATAAACTTCGCGAGTAGTAACATATGTAAACTTGAGACAAGAAGAATTATTCAGAAATCCGTAGATCAATGAATAATCCTTCCTGACAAGAGTTAGTTCCCAAATCTGCCTGCCATGCACGCAGCCCCCAAGAGCCACAATAGTGCAACAGTTTCGTCCTTATTAGGAGTTCATCAGCTCATCCCGCTGGAATAGTGCTCTGAGCCTCTGTTTCCAAGATAAAACCTCCCGTCGGTAAATATTTGGATTATTTTGCTCGTTTTCTACCGTTGATGTGATTCACGAAACGGCGAAAGTTGTCTCCCAAATGTTGGAATTTTTAACGTTTCCACATCTGTTTGTTATTGTTCGTATCTTTCTCAAAGTCCGGTAGCGGGTTCACCGTGTCGGTCCATAGAGGGCGACTCTCGTACGTATGTACGAGGTGCGTCCTTTCTGGAATCGATAGGGTACCCCGATGTAGCTTGATAAGATGCTGAGAAGCGATATGCGACACTGATGAGCTCGTAATAAGGGCGAAACTGCAGTCTGCCGCTTTGTTTCTCGGCATCCTGCTTAGTTGCAATATTGTGGCTCTTGGGGGCTGCGCGCATGGCAGGCAGATTTGGGAACTAGCTCTCGTCAGGAAGGATTATTCTTTGATCTACGGATTTTTGAATAATTTTTCTTGTCTCAAGTTTATATATATATATATATATATATATATATATATATATATATATATATATATATATATATATATATATATATATATATATATATATATATTGAACTTGAAACATGTGAACCGCGAAATGTGTAAATATTCCTATACTGGCGGATTTTCCAGCGCCTGCTCAGAACTGGAAGCGGCCACATTCACAGTTTTTTCCAGTTTGAATGAAATATTTTGGTCGGATCATTAATATTATTAATTCACTGTCCAAACACTTCATTGAGAAAAACAATGTAAAATGGGATAATCACTGTTAAACTCTATTGATGTAAAATAAAGGAATCACTGAAAAGTAATCTTTGCCTAACGTAAACGCGTGAAAATCCACAGAGGAATGGGCCCGAATATTTTTCTGCGGCGAAGAAGACGTGACATCTCTCACCTATTGTCAGTGGGATTTCACACACAAATGTGAAAACATTCCAGAGTGGCGTTGGCTCAAGAACTTTTTTAATGAGAAATGAGAGTTGAAGCAAGTTACAAAGTTTAACAAATGCGTCATGATAGCCAGGAAGACAATATTTGATAAAATTATTGAAATTTCATCAGCGGCCTAACATATGCCATTCATTGGGAGAAAATAATGCAGAAAATGTAATTTGAAATATATCCCATTGCTAGCTATTATTTTTTTGCAGAAACTGTAGTTTCTGCAGAAAAATAATTTGAATTACCACTTTTGCTGTATAGGATGAACATCGTGGAACAAAATCAATCCGTACTGTCTATTTCGATATTTTTGATTTTTTGCAGCAGACTATGGTCGTATGAAAATCGAAAAAGATCACCCACAAGATGGACAAAGTACTTAAAGCAGATATCAAACGACTGCACAAGATCGAAATAGGTGGTAGTATGTTGATTGAAATCGAATATTTATTATTGGCAGAGTTCAGCATCAACAGTTTCGCAGTTCCAGCAACTTCCACACTCTCCTGACCCGCCAATAACAGACCACACCATTCCATCCATAGGGATTTGGTAAATTCGATGGGTACCATGGTATTCTCCAAATATATTGACAACTCATTTTCCGATGAAGAAATTTCTTCATCCAAAGTGACTTTTTGGTGGTTCTGGTGTCGGTTTGGATTCGGATGGAACCGAATTTTTCCATCTTCTGGATCTTTTTAATGGGACCGGCAAATTGCTGAAGACCTTATTCAACAATGCCTATAATTCGCTGCTTTCAATCTTTTTCGATGGGATTCTACGTTTTTAGTATATTACGCCGAAATCTTCATTTTTTTTAATGTTTCAAAAGTACTGTGATTTCCAAGCTTCGACAAGCATTTCTCTTCAAATAGAAACAATAAATCATTGCTGTTAGCATAACGTTGTTCTCAAATGAATAGGTGAGTTCAAAAACAATGAATTGAAATTTGATTTTCATTTTACGTTATAGAATTATTTTACACATGCAGAAGAATATATTGAGACACAGAACAGTACCAGATGCAGAGAATAGACTCATAGTTCAATCACTTCAGAACTGAAGTGAGATTAAAAACAGTATTAGTCCTGGATTAGTACGGTTCTTAAATACGTCACAACGCCACTTAACAGTGCAATATATTATTTAGGCAGGCACGTTTGTTTGCACAATAAAAAAATAAAAGATGTGATGAATTTACTTACACTCTGAATATGAAACTTCAGATAATCATCTGTATGAAAAGGTTCAAGGCCCATAAACAATATAGAAAATATTGAATTGTTTTCCCGGTTCAGCTATTAAATGTTCGTTTACTATTGATGTTTACCTGCGAATTTAACCTGTCCTAGCTCGCGCTCAATTTTAGTAGCAAGGTTGGTCGCGCAGGGTCAATAAATATCCCCAAATTTAAATGTACTTTTTTATATAAATCACGAGAATAATTGATATGATATTCATTTTTGATATTAATTTAGAGCATGGAGGAATAAAATAACACGAATAGTATAATAGTGTAATGATATCCAATCGTCCTTGAAGCCGACCCTGTTACGGCCGGCAGAATGACGCACTTCGAGAAGGATTTAAAGGTTTCAGCGCGCCGTATTACAAAGAAATCAGTGTTGCTGTTTCCGAAAGAATCTCGAACGAAGATCTGAAATAGAGCCGAAGTTATGCAAATGTTCTAGAACTATTCGGACTTGTATATAAGGAGACCGCGACGCGCAGAAGTTAAGTTTAAATACAGAGCGCGAATAAGTGGACAAAGCGTTAGAGATAAATTAAGTATTATCGATTGTGTTATATAAATTAGTCATTTTTTTAGTGTCATAATTGTTCAGTCTGCGAGTAAATAAATTAGTGTTTTTGTAACGTTGAAGTGTTTTATTTGAACCCACAAATAATAGAAAGGACTAAGAAACATTACAATAGAACCATAAATACAAGTAAACGATGATTTCTACTAAAATATATTATTAAATGCTCGACGCGTTTCGATACACAGTATCTTTATCAAGAGCGAATGAATAAATGAACAAATATATCTTACTAACAAATTTATATAAATACTAAAGAGGCAATCCACTCAGAGCTATCCGTACTTGAACTAATGTTTAGGAAATAAATTTAATAAGGGTGAGTTATTTATGTCTACCTGATCATTAAGAATTTGCGGGGAATTCCTAAATCTGTTAATTTAAGTGCTTCCAGAAGGATGAGTTTTATACCTCTCTTCTCAGAAAGTTGGATTTTAAATTCTGAATTGACCATTTTCCCTAAGATGATTTGAATAATTTGAATCGGTTTTTCCATTGATGAAACTGCGTTTATGTTCAGAGATTCTAACATTAAAATTTCTTTCTGTTGTACCTATATAAAACAATTGCAATCTGCACAATCCAATCTATAAACACCTGATTTATTTCCTTTATTAATTAGAGATTTATAATTTCTGATAAATGAACCTAAATTTGTTGATGTTTTGATCGCTATATTTAAATTTGAATTTTTAAGAAGGATTTCACATTATTGCTAATATTGCCTATATATGTTAAACTATTGAATTTCTTGTCTTGATGTTCACCGATTGGATATATATGTTGTAAAGCTTATTTTTGTTTTTTTTGTGCTCATGTAGTATGCTGCTAATTAAATTTGCATCATAACCATTATTTATTGCGACCTGTTTTATCAAATTCAATTCTTTGAAATAATTATCATTAGACATCGGTGTGTTCAAGTTATTCTTCTTCATGTTGGTTGGGATTCAGTCTATGTATATAGGTTCAGTGTTTTTCTAGGTCAAACAACAAAATATAGACTCTGTTTCAGAAAAGACTGGGTAGTTTGTTTTGGGTTTGTTGATAAACAGCAGCTTGTTTTGTTTGTGTGGCAGGTGTTTGACCTCTGCGATTGGAACGGCTGTTAAATGCTGCAACTTTATGTTGGTAAGGATGTGCAGATGTATGATGAATTGTGATATCTGTATGAGAAGGCTTATGATAAATTGAAAACTGGTGTTTATTATTTGATCTTGTTATTGTTAGGTCTAGGAAATTGATCGAATTGTTCTGTTCTATCTCAGAAGTGCATTTTATTTTTGGGTGTAGGTTGTTGATGAAATTTTCGAATACAGTGAACTGTCTGTTCCTGTGAAACACAGAATAATGTCATCGACATATCGATAGTCAACGAACAGTTCGTTGACTAGGGTCACCTGATCCCTCATATTTCGCAACTCCTCGGTAAACCACTTGAGACCTGCGTCTCGTCTATTCCCCCTAAGACGTTTCTCCGGAAAAGCTGACCGAATAAAAATCAACGAAACTCTGCTGAAATGCTCAAAATGCCTCATGAACGTCTACGTGCTCAGTTCCGAGGAAATCATAATTTTGATTTTGAAGGTTATTATGCATGTCGAAAAAACCTTTCTCGGTGAGAGGTCTACACTTCTTTGATAGAACCTCAGGAACAGTCACCGGAATAACCATCTGCACCTGCTGCATCCTGTGGTCTGAAAAGTCACACCCCATAACACTTGCGGACAGATTCTCAACTGGAAAATTCAAAAATATGTTGTCCAAGCAGTTTTCACCCCTAGTGGCTTCAAAAATCGTTCTATAAAACCCAAAAGTATTGAGTAGATCGCATGAGTCCTGGCTCTCTTTGTCAATTCTCAATTTTTAGATTTTTTATCGGGCATTTCGAAATGGACATTGAAATCTCCGCAAAGAATATCCAGAAACATGCCAAAATTACCCTTAGGTGAGTGGTAAAATGTCAGAATTGTTATGTCGTTATCTTCAAGGCTCAACGCGGACACCTCACAATCAATTTCTACTGATAGACAATTAATTTCGTCAACACTACTATAGTTTCTGTCTTTACACAAGATTATTGCACCTCCTCGTCGATGTTGAGTTTGTCCAAAAGATGAAGCAGTACTCCATCCCTCCAATGATAGAGCAGAACACTCAAGGCTGTCCAACCAGCTATCGGTGTTGTTGTGTTAGAGAATCTTTTGCATATGCCAGAACAAAAAAAGCGGCAATAATACTGTTCACTGATTACATTAACCTAGGGGTCAATTTTTTGTCCCATAATCACAGAACTAAGCTGCTAAGGTAGGTAAATGTGAATTCATGTTCATTTGTATTTCTTGTCTTGTGGGATTCTTTATGAGTTTTGTTTGGATAATGTGATATGCGACATTAATGAGTTAATTTCAAAGAAAAAACTGGATATACAGTTTCACCCTGGGATAATTCAATTAAATCCTAAGCACGTCACAATTCAATTAACCAGACAACTAGCTGCGCATTGATCATTTCCAATTCTCTGAATAAGTTTTCTTAATAACATTTGCGTTACAACTTCATACCTGAATCAGTTAAATTCTTAAACCAACTAATGTAATGAAAACAAATTAATAAAATAAACCATTCGTTCAATGAGCATTTAAATTGATGAGAAAATATTCTTACCTTGATCAACAACAGCTCCAACTACCCTAGTATTATAATAATCTGGTAACAAATTTTCGCATAATGTAGCTAACAACCAAAATGCATCTTCTTCGGAGCAGTAAATTAAAAGGACGGATGCTACAATATTCATTGCTTGGCAATAGCCTATACTCGGATTGTGGTAAGCATATGCACACAGTACTCTTCTTAAAGCATCTATTCCAACTTTATCTTGGAAAGCTGGATGTTCTGGTAATGAACGATGGAGATCCCTTTCAATTTCGTCGTTAGCTGTACAAGTTTCATGGATCGCTTTACTCACGAGTGATCTATAGTAACCAGGATAAGAAGCCTTTTCATTAGCTGCACCTGTGGAAAACGTTTATTGAGATCGAATTCTTCAAATAGTCGAAAATTCTCCTCACTAAAATCTCGAACAAGTGTTTAGCAGTTAAAAATAGATTTAGTAGATTTTCTAAAACGCAACACTATGGTGTTCAATAGTATAAATTAATTACCAGATTTCAAGGTAGCACATGAAGAATGTATTTAGTGCTGTTAGCCAATAAGATCAAAACATCACAAATTAATCGAAGCAGGCTTCTCTTAAATAAATGCTTAACGACCCGCCAATGGAAAATGTTAATGACAAAAGATATTTCAGAAATATTATAACCATAATTTAACACAAAATTTGTACATATCATTTATACAAACGCGATTCCGTCGAACGAATTTGAATTCAAATTAGATTTCTTACTCAAATCAATTAAGAAGAATTGAAATTCGAGCAACTGCAAAATTAGTTACAAAGAAGGGGTGCATAATAATTGAAATGAAACACTTAAACTGATTCAATCTAGCTACAGATACACTCAACCCAATTTGAATTATTCAACATATTTACCAGAGAAAGACATCCAAATATCCATCTTGAGACTGTCTGGTATTCCTTCGAGCACTAATTGACACACTGCATGTGTTCTATACATTGAGACCCCACGACCGTAAACATTGAAATGTATCTCCCATTTTTTTTCCATTTCCTTCTGTTTTTCGGAAACTGCAGCGAGAGAACTCAGAGGAAACATTTTCATGAGCGGTGGCTGACAAGTCCAAGAATGATCAACCGAAGAAGTAGAAACAGAGGAAACGCTGTTTTCCCTTCTATAACCTATGGGTTCTTGACTGAAAAAGAAAAAACTATCCTGAAGTTCAAATTATAAGACGCTCTTTGAAAGTTTTGTCAAATTGCCGCTATTTTTACTTGTTACTACTACTGAAAATTACATCTGCTTAAGATTTAAATAAACTCATGAGATAATCGAATAATAATTTAATACAACTCTTTTCTAGAGATGAATTCAGCTCGCCTTTTAATGATAAAACACTCCTTAAAAAGACTATATAAATCAAGTTAAATGAGTTCTTTTTCTAAGGAAAGAGGGATGTGCAACATCCATGCCTTATCCAAGATTTAAACCCTGACCATCTGCGCAGGAGTCAGTCAACTGACTTATCTACAGAGAGGACTTAAATAAAATTAATGGTAGCTATCTTTGGTTCCAGACAATTTTGAAAAAGCTTGTGCAAATTAGGTTATGCTAAACAACATTGATCCTGTGTATGAACTATGTAGTTGAATATGTGAACTCAAGAGCGTCATGATGATGCTAAATAAACAATTCGTTTGTTGTAAAAAGCTCAAAATGTACAAAGATGGTGTACTGTTTCCCGAAAAATTTCATCCTATCATTTTTGACAAAACAGTATTCGTGCATATAAAATTGCATGCAAAGAGAAGTGAAATAATAACATTTTCTATTGGTAAATTTCACCCAAAGTTGAATCTTTCAGCATGTTTCTTGATACGTTATAGAAAAATAAAATATTTTCACGTTTCTTACCATTTAGAAGATGTTTTTGATAGCAACTCTGATATTTTTTCAACAAGAAAATCCCTATCCAAAATTTGGGCGAAAATAAAGTTCGTTTTGTTAATTTCATTTCGTGTAGTGATGATGATGGCCTTGTTTAATGCGTGATTGGTTTGATTGTTGTCTATTTTCTCTGCAACTTTCACATCCCTTAAAGGAATCACCAAGCTCACCATAGATTTTACCTGAGAAGAAAATTAATAATTTAGTTCTTGTAGAATAAACACCTCGAAAAAGTCTAGGGAACACTTCTGAATATCGATATATCGTATCCAGAACGATCAATATGGATGATTTTTTGAAGAAATGAACACCTGCATCAATTTTTCACCAAATTATGTAGAGTGCCGCAACAGATTTCAGTTTTTTTTTTCATAAAAAACTAAAAATGCAGCAGATGTGACGCTGCTTTATAATCATTTCATGTATTCAGTGTTTGAAATCAGTTTGTTGGCACTTTGTTTCTGTTGTAAGCACAAATAAAAGATTCAAGTTTTGTAATTCGACCATGGAAAGACGACATTTGACTAGAGAAGAGATGTTACGAGCCGTTGGCATGCTCCAAGCTGGGAGCTCACAACGGGAAGTCCCCAGGGTTCTGGGAAGTAGCCCAAGTGTCATAAACCGTTTATAGTCGCGTTTCAATGAAACAGGTAGCGTAGAAGAACGCCACACAGGTCGTTTCAGGATTACTACAGTCGCCCAAGACCGATTTTTGGTTTTACAAGCCAGAAGAGATCGTACTACCACAGCATCTCAATTAGCTCAAGAGCTATCACGAGTTCATAATGTACAAATTTCCGACCAAACTGTGAGAAATCGACTGCACGAAGGTCAACTCCACTCCAGACGTCCTTTAAGAGTTCCACAACTGACCCATTGAAATCGCGCTGCTCGTTTAGCTTGGTGCCAAGAACACATAAACTGGAATCAAGAGAGGTGGGCCATAGTTCTCTTCAGTGATGAATCTAGATTTAGTTACTATCCCGATTCGGGAAGTATTCGAATATGGAGGGAACCTGGAAAGCAAAACCGTCTCCAGCATGCTCGAGAAGTTGTTAGACAGGGAGGCGGATCAGTGATGTTTTGGGGAGGTATACGCCTTGGTGGAAGAACTGACCTCGTTTTCATACAGAACAACCTCACGGGAAATTCTTACGCAAATGAGATAGTTTTACCTGTAGTGGTACCATATCTCCAAACAATGGGTCAAAATCCACTCTTCCAACAAGATAATGCCCCTCCTCATCGTGCAAGAGTTGTCTTGAACGTTCTTGAAGAGAATGATATCGATCTTCTACCGTGGCCATCCTGCTCCCCAGATCTGAATCCCATTGAGCATGTGTGGGACACCCTAAAAAGAAATCTTCTGCGTCAAAACGTCTTCCATCATGAACAGGAGCTTCGATTAGCAGTTCAGGGGGTTTGGAATGACTTAGGCCAAAATGTAATAGACAATTTAATATTGAATATGCCGCGACGATGCCAAAGTGTCATTAATAACAGAGGTGGACCTTCTGGGTACTGAAAAATATAAGTGCTTCCATATCGTTTCGAAAATATAAGTTCAGGTTTTTTTTGTGTTTTACCAAATTTCGTCATTTTCAAATTTCAAATTTTTTTATAATAGGTGCAAATATTATTTTGTTTTCTTGAGAATGCATTATATACAATACATCCTAACAAAACCGAAAGATTTCTATAAATTCGAATCATCAAATTCATATTTTAAAGATATTGGTAAGTGTTCCCTAGACTTTTTGAGGTGTTTATGTTCGAATAAATGGCATATTCAATTCAAAGATATTTGAAGATGAAAATTATATGAAAAAGATAACATTTGCCGATAATTTTTCAATATAAACTTCTTTAAAAAAATTGAAACTACCGCTCCCAAAACAAATAATTTTTCAACCAAAAATTTTTTTAAAAATGCAAAAAACTTACCCTACTCTCAAAACAGATATAGTTCTGAGATAAAAATAATCTTCCATGAACATGCTTTTTATTGTATGGAGTCATAAGTGTACATTCAATTGAACCATCTAATTTCTCCGATGATGGCAATCTAAATAATAGTCTGTAAGATTCTGATTGGGCTCTGGCATCCAAGTCTCTTTTCAAAAATGAAGCTTTCTTAGGTACATTCTTACTGAAAATAGATTTGAAATATAACTCTTTTTATATTGTAGTAGATGAGAATGGAAAACTATAATTTCATCATTGAAACATAAATGAAACTTTTCACAAAGAAATTACAATATTGACATGGCAAGCAGTCATGAACTAAAGAAATAGTGAAAATTAATGTGAAAAAATAAAACACATCTCTTTCCAGTCATTGAAAAGACACTGTAGTTTCGGAAATTGCGCATTTTTGGAAAATCTTTGGGAGGTTTGCGTAATTTTTTATTAGGAATGCCCTGAGACATTCAAACACATTTCAATTAAACTTGATATATAACTTTCCTATTTCTATTTTTTTGCGGAAAACATATTGGAAACTTTTTTTTGCCACAGAGATATCTCGAAATATTCTTCATCTGATATGTATGAAAACAAATAGAACAATGACAATTTTTTGTTTCGATAGACACAGGCTACTGGAAAATTCTATTAATACAAAGATATCTTGAACAGTTTCCATCTACTTTGGTTTATCCCTAGTAGAAACATTGAAAAGTAAAATCACTAAAACGAAAAACATGTTTTTGGTTTTGGCTCTCCAAAATGTTTCTATTAGTACTGCAAAATACAAATAATTTTGATTTAATGTTCATGTCATTTGGTGTATATCCCCAAAAACAATAGTTTGCTGAAAATAGCATATTGTTTCGATACCTACTAGATATGAATATCTGTCCATCCATAATATAATTATCGGTTTTTAGCCAAACTCAAACTACTATAGAACTCTAATTTCTAAAGCAGACTTGAATTTTTCCACGAACATCAACTCGGTGGAGAAGCAAAGTTAATGCAGTGAAACTTTAATCATAGTTCCTAGTTATCATAATCAATATTTGAATTGACAACTTGAAATAGGAAATCATTTCCTCGAGAAATAATTTTCATTTTCCACGTATGTTTCAGTGATATTAAGAGTATTTTCAAACGTTTTAGTCTTCATGAAAACAGACACATCATAGTATAAAACACAACCCAAAATATTCAATAATTCTCACCTTAATTTATTCAACAGTTCTTTATCACTATTGTATCCCTTTTATCATCGATTAGCCTAAAATATTTCAGAATATTTGTAAAATTATATAAAGAGCTTCTGTAAAATTCAAATGAATACCTTTTCATAGCGATATCTACAAGTTGTTCCATAAGAGCGTAAGTCTCTGCCTTTTTCAAAAACATTGTAAAAAAATACTCTTTTTCTCTAGTCACGAGTTTTATTGAATCAGGTGCTAAAAAACTATTGCTCTTAGCTAATTCTTTAACATCAGACCATCTGATGATTTCTTTTGTGTCATGACCCAAAATGAAGGAGTGAAAACAGCAGAAATTCAGTGAAAAATACATCCATCCTTGACGAGGAAACTTGCCTTTCCAATAACTAGAAAAATTACCATCATAATTCAAAATCTGTATGGAATTAAAATTTAATTTGATAAGTTCAAGGATTTTTACTAACAATTTGTTGAATCATGACATATTTCACGACACATTGGCACATCATTATTCAACCAGTTGTTAGCAAAAATTACTAAATTTCTTGTTTAGTAGATTTTCATCAAATAAATGCATCCCAAGTTTCAACATTGTATCGATCACCCTCATTTTATCACAGGTTAGATAAGTTCAATTGTGATTATTGATCAATAATGAATTCAAAGAAGATAATCCAAACTAAGGTACTTATGATAAAACTATTTGGCACAACTTGATGAAGAAGAATCATTAGATGACTGATAAGGTGATTAGGGCATACCTGAAAATTTCGATCACATTGTATAAAACTTTAAATGCATACATCATTTATATTCTTCTTATTAAATATACTTAATAACGATACAAGCCAAGAACATTTAACAAATGAATAATTACACTATTTGAAACATTCAAAAGTAGGGTATATAAAATTTTTCAACATATTAAAATCCATATCTCCAGGAGTTACAGAAGCACAGTAGAAGGCATTTTGTTTTTCCATGAGACAGTCACCGATATTATAGTAACTTCTCTTCAATAGCAGTCTTCAGGTGTTTTTTGAAACCATTTATGTTATATTCACCTTTTGCTACTGTTGATCATCTAATATTAAATATTCTGTTAAAACAGTAAAGAAGTCTATATCCAATTACAATAAACTGTTCTAAAAAAATACAATGAAAAAAACATAGAATTTTTTTTTTTTTCAATCGAAATCGACTTTCGCTTTCTGCAGCAAACTCTTTCATTAAAATATGGAATAGGCTGAAAGATCTTTTCTTTCTTGAACTGACAAATACCTTAAGATATTAAAACTAGTACCAAATGGTACTAGAAATATCTTTGTTTCTTCAATCGTCGTTGGTACTACAGGTACACCAGTACTTCTAACAGTTTGGAAACTTTCTCAAGATTGTCAGCTAGAAAATTTAGTAGCATGAAGTGCTTCAATATTCAATACTGGAAAGAAAACACTGAGTTCTGTTTCAAGTCTTCGTTTCTCACATGGAGTAGAATTTCATTATTTGTTCAAACGTGTCACCAGAAAACATTTTATCATAATACTCAATATTTTATAAATGCATGTATTTTCCGCATTCGACTGCATTGTAAACGGTCCTCTGTAACTTTACTTAAAATATCGCATATTTTGAGTGCGGAGGATGCATGAAAAAGTGTTCTTCAAAGACATAATAGCATTGTAGATCTCCACTGGCTCAGCCAAATCCATTACAATACTATTACATAGGTGAGTTACTTTATTCACTTCAACCTCAGCACTAGAGTCACTGACATTGTTCCAATCCTTCCCAACAAAAAAGTTTTTCACCCTGTCCAATACCTCTTCTGAGCTTTCATTCCCCTGAGCTAGTAGAGTCAAGACGGAAACTCTCTTTGTGAGTCGACCGCTATACTTCGTGACAAGATTCCAGGCAGCTCTGTTTTGATTCCTATACTCTAATGTATATTCTCTATTAGGTAGCTTTTTTGCCTCTTCAACAACTCTTCTCAAGATACTACTATACTATAAGTATTCATCTGTCACTATACTAGATTGTACAACTACCATTGTGGGTATGGTTGGTTGAGGTATATTTAACAATCTACGGAAGGTTGAATATTGCTCCCAGAATAAAAATTTTCAATGTGTTCTTTTAATGTCTTATCAACTTCAGATGTGTGACTGATGAGGGCATGAAATATTCCTGGATTATCATGTTAATTTGTTTCATCGTGCCTCCTAAATGCGAGCTCATATGTTGCCCAATTTTTTGTTTATAATTCTTGAAAGTACAAACCTGTCGTGTTTAGCAATGTTTTGACAATATGATCTGCTCAGTTATTCTTCGGTATTAGTTTTCCCAACAATGTAAACTATTTCATTATTGAAATGCTGCTTCAAGTTTCTGTAATTTCCATGACACTTGACATTTTAATTAAATGTGCCGTGTCACGTAGATCACTACTTGTTCAATTCAAATCACCTCCACAAAATAGGCAGGAACAACAAAATGAAAAGTTTTTCATTTCCCAACCACAAATTCATCCTATTTTGAATTGAATTTTAACATGTATTGTTTACCATGACTTTAAAACGCATTCCACTGTCAACTCTGGTTTGGGTCGATCATTATTCCTAATTTTCATATTTAATTACTGAATAACCACCAAACAATGCTTACCGGTTGGTTACATAAAGTATAAAGGCACAGTACGGACCAGTTATATTCGTCAATCATTACCAATATGTGAATGCCGCTGATTGGCCATCGACGAGAATGATAGAATAAGCATTTCTATTGGCTGTAAAGTATCCGGCTTGAGCTCTAGGAAGGAGAGCGTTGTTCCACGATTCTTTGACGTAAATAAAATAAGAGAAAACGTGGCGTATATTTAAAGAAATTGAGTGCAGGGATTACAAGTATTATTTTGTAGAATTGTTAAGTGTTTCAAATATTATTTTAACTTGAAATTATCAGATTTTGTTAGTGTTTTTCTTCCTCTTAATTTTGAAACCTATGTAGATGCTCGAACTGTCTAATGACTCATAACGATTATATGAAGAACAAAAATGCATTCCACTTAATAACATGTCCTGTCTAAGAACAGGACAAGAGCTCTAGAATCCTATTCAATAAGAACAAAGGAATATAAACAAATTTCAATGAGGAGTATCATACACTTCATCTAAGGAACATAGTGCAATGGCTGAGCCATTGCAACAAAAGGAGCCTCAAGATATCCGATGATTTCCCCCATATAACTATCCCGTATCTCAGCCTACTATCAATATATGCATTGTATGCAGTAAATGCTGTGGAGACATTTACAAGTTCGGACAGTGTTCTTAGTGCATACACATATCTGGCTATATCATTTGCAGGAATTTAAGGCTATTAGATGAAACCATGGCAGTATTATGGTGAGATATGGGTATGTGTTCTTTTCCATATGCAAACCTGACAAGTTTGGTCTTTTGACTGTTCATTTTCAACTCATTTTGAGAAAACCAGCCATCAAGACCGACAAGCACATCGTCCACTACCGAATCCAGAGAAACCGGATCGGCGAGCACCAGAGAAGGTCGTCTACAAATTGGACCATGAATTCAGTTGTACAACCAGGTAAGTCATTGGTATAAATCAGGTAAAGGAGGGGACCCAAAACCGACCCCTGCAGCACCCCCTATCAATAGCCAACATCGTTGACTGCAGTGTCTTCCCAGTTGTAGGCTATTTTTCAGCAACACATTGAGATCTTCCAGATAAATAAGATCGAATCAGATCCAAAGGCCTGCCTCTAATTCCAACCGCATACATCTTCTCAATCAACTTGTCATGGTTGACAAAGTCAAAGGCTTTTCTGAGATCAATACACATCAGTGCTGTTATTTTACCACTGTTTAAGTAAGAGAGAATCTTTGTTATAGCCTGATATATAGCTCTTATCGTAGTCCTACCCTAAAGCCATTTTGGTATTCTGAGAGTACCCTGTAAGTCTCAAAAAAATTGACAATTCTGTTGTAAATATATTTTCGAACTTTTTATTCTATGTAAAATGCATTTGAAATTTAAAACGTGTTTTTCTGAAAACTATGTTTTTCTAGTCGGTGACTAATATTTCTCGAACACTGGCTGAAATGATCAGTTTGAAATTTTCGCATAACTTATTAAGCCTATTTTTTAGTAATAAATCTAAGTTTTTTATCAATATATATTCCTTTTTAATAAATAATTAAAACCGAAATTTTGGTCAAAAAGTGATTTTTTTTGAGAAGCCACCTTTTGGTGGATTTTACTTATCCTTCGAACAATTGCTAGATTGTATATTATATTAATAAAATACGTTTGGCTTAATTCAATGGTCTTTCAAGAAAATTTCATGAAAGATTGCTTTTTTTAAGTGTTGACTGTATATAACCTCCTGAAAAGCAACATTTGCATATAGCTCGAAATCCTAATAATAAACAAAAAAAGTCCTTTTTTGGCTAACTTACCTGCACGAATAATAATTAACCAATTTTTCATCTCTAGGTAAATTGAATAACCTAACAAACCTATATGATGTCGCTCTAAAATCTTTAGTATCTTCATCTGAAAAATGTCAAATGTGAAACCACTATCTTTCTCAATAATAAATTAAATAATTACAAACTTTTGGGGTATAATAATTATTTACATATCATTTCTTAGATGAAATAGCAAAGGAAATTCATAGAACAATTGCAAAATTCTAGTAGTCTTAATGAGAACTAAAGAGCAAAATATCTGTCAAGTCTAACAATTTTTAAATAAAGGAAAGTTGAGATAATTATTCTAATTTACAAGAGGTTAGTAGTCAAATCATTAGATGAAGTTATCAATACTATGTTGAGAGTATTTCTTATCAATTATGGTTGTTGATTATGAATCATTCCATTTGTTTATTCGAAATGATATGCAATTAATATTTCCTTATCTGTAAGTACTTCCAGATTCCCTTATATCTATACATACATTCTAGTAAGTTTTCATTGCGAAAGTATACTGATAACTGTTTAAAATGTATATATGGATACTGATTAACAATCACATCCTAAACAAGCAACAAACGAATCCACAGTTTTATCTAATTATCTAAAACTTCTGAATGAAACTCTTAAAATAGAATAACTAAATGACAATTTTGATACTTCCTGGTTCTCACAAAAATCTCTTATATTCAGAGAAAACTGATTTCTCAAAATTTTAAGGAATCAGATATATTCTATTGAATCATACTTATAATTAATAATATTCATCCAATTGAAGAGATATATCCTGTATAAATCATCCACAATTCAATGCAAAATACGTAATTAATTTAGATTAATCAAGTAAAATCAATTTTACGATATTCTATTTACAGCATAAATTTACCTTCAATATCAATAGGTTTTTGCCTTGAAGCTATAAGGCTCTCAATTTTGCATTGAACAAAATCTGTAATTTCATCTTCATTTTCAAATGAACCAAGAGTTCCTGAAACATTTTCAAATAACCACTCCCAGTCTTCTAAGATTTCTTTTCTGGTCATGGCACATGCAATCACTGAAATATACATAATTTAAGAGTCTTTACTGCTTAAGCATGAAATTACTGAACTAACTGTGATATACTTCTGAAGATGGAGTTTGGTGAAGAATTCGATAAGGTGGAGGTTTTTTATCAAAAATACTGTCAAGGGTTCCAACAAACATATCAGATAATCCTTTAGATTTTCCATGGCCTTTTCTATGTTGTAAAACAAAATATATAGAAGTTTCTTCGGTTTCCCTGAAATATAGACCAAATTAAAATTCTATACAGAAGATGTAATCTGTTGATTTCTTACCAAAACGCATTAGCAATTAATACTTCCTCGGGTTTTATGAACATGGTAATAAACTATGTTATCAAAACGATTAACTTTTTTGTCACTATGAAAACTTTTTGAAATTTGATGTTCTTAACCACATTCGCACTTTTGTACCCATCTTTAGAAAAAGTATTTCAAGTATTATAACTACTATTATTCTGAGAACCAGAAGTCTGAACCGTTCGGAAATGTATCAGACCAAGAACGCCTACCAATATTTTCAACATTCAAAAAACAAATAAATATTTGTATGCTTTATAGTTGAAATTCCCTAAACAATACTAAGTGCAATACACTGCCTTATCTAAATGACATTTATGACATTAATTTAATTGGCCACCTTGAAAGATAACAGCTGATAATAGTTGTCTGAAAGAAGATAAAGAATGCTTTTAGCTTATGCTTATAGGATTCCTTCTTTCCTTTAGAAATCCTATAGATCAATAGATCCCTTCCCTCATCGATCGACTTGTACTTTTTACATCTATAAATTTTCAATCAAACCAAATTGAAGAATAGGAAAACGAAGGAAAATTCAAATTTTGTTTTTTTCTGACTGAAATAATTTTTACGAGTTTCATTTCAAGATTAGTGTTTTCTCATTTTCAGAATAGAAGAGTTTGAATTTTTGAAGTAAATTACGTTAATAATTAATAATTCTCTACTCTTGTTGAGAATGCTTTTTCATTAATTGTATTTGAAACAATATATGGTATTTTATAAACGCTTGGTACCGGTTAATATATAATATTTAGCACAGCAAAACAAAAGATAAAGAAGAAGAATAAATTATTAGCACATAAATGACAACTAGAACACTTTTTCTATAGAAATAAATGAATTGTAGAATATTCTGAAACGAACGGAAAAGAATCGAAGGTATCCCTGTCGCATCACGTTTTCTTGTGGAAGTTCACAAGTATACTAGAACTGATTCTTATAAAGTGTATTGAAGTAGTTGAGTTCTGTTGAAATTGAACAGTTGGAATAAATCGTCTAAGCTCGAAAATGTCTGCAGATCAGGTATTTACTTCAATTTTACCTAATTCTTAAAACAAAAACGCCATCTCATGTAACACAAAATATCTCACGTTTCCTCGTTTTAGGTTGCTCTATTGAAAGATAAGGGAAATGCGGCACTCCAACAAAATAAATTTGAAGATGCTATTAAACATTACACAGAAGCTATAGCTTTGGACGCCAATAACCACGTTTTATACTCCAATAGATCTGCCGCTTACGCAAAGGCTAATAAATACGATTTAGCTTTGAAAGACGCTGAAAAAACGGTGGAAATTAAACCAGATTGGGTTAAGGGATATTCAAGAAAAGGTGCTGCATTGGCTTACTTAGGTGACTTTGAAGCTGCAATTGAAACTTATGAAAAAGCTTTGAAAATTGAACCCAATAATGCCCAAATTATTGATGGACTCAATGAGGTAAGCCTTTAAATATTGTCAGATATTCATTTGTCATAAGTTCTTGTGACACTGATTAATTCTCTCACAAATTGTGAAAATTTCCAATTATAAGTGTCAATTTGTTTCTTAGGTGAGAGCACAAAAGGCTGCTAGTGTTCGAAAATTTGCAAATCCCTTCAACAGCCCTGATATATTTGTCAAATTGAGATCTGATCCTAGAACTAGAGCATATTTGGATGATCCAGAATATCTGAAATCACTTCAAGAACTACAAGCGAACCCAAACAGTTTAGGAACTAAGGGAGGAGACCCTAGAATTCTCACTACACTGAGTGTACTGTTAGGTTTAGATCTTGAAGCTCAAGAACCTATGGACACTGAACCAATTTACACTCCTCCACCAAAAAAGCCGGAACCCAAACCAACGCCAAAAAAAGATCCTGATGCCGATCTACCTGAAAATAAGAGATTAGCAAAGCAAGAAAAAGAGAAAGGAAATGAATTTTATAAAAAGAAACAATTTGAAGAAGCTATTAAACACTATAATAATGCAAAAGAACACGATCCTACAGACATAACTTATTATAATAATCTTGCTGCTGTTTATTTTGAGCAAAAGGAATATGAAAAATGTATTAAAGAGTGCGAGAAAGGTATAGAAATTGGGAGGGAAAATAGAGCTGACTTCAAATTAATAGCAAAATCATTTACGAGAATTGGTAATGCATATAAGAAAATGAAAGATTATAAAAATGCAAAAATTTATTACGAGAAGTCTTTGTCAGAACATAGAACTCCAGAAATTAAAACTTTGCTGTCTGATGTCGAGAAGGTCATCAAAGACGAAGAAGAGAAGGCTTATATTAATCCTGAATTAGCTGAAAAGGAGAAGGAGATAGGTATGCTATAAAAAATGTCTACTTGTAGATGAGTGAAATTGGAAATTTTTCAAAATCATAAATATCTACATTATTACCATCTCCAAGTGTTTGTAAAAATTCAGAATGCTTTCAATTCCCACCCTAACTTTTATACATGAACTTGTCTCACTATTTCAAGGAACTAGATGCAAGTATCTCTTCCCTACTGAAATTTTGCTAAAAGTCACATTTCAAAATTCCATGAAGCAAAGTCAGTTTTATTCTGTTATGTTAAGGTAAACTAGTAGACTGATATAAATTAATGCATAAGATTTGCATTCTGTGATCTAAAATTCAATGTCACTTCTATTTCCACTTTTTAACTGAGTTTTTATTATACACATAAAAATCTCCAAGTTGTTCACCGAAATGGTGTAGGAACACTATAAGAATTGTGATATCTTACAATATTTCTTTCTAAGTTGTTCTGAGGCGAATAGTGCAGAAGAAACAAATCGTTTTCCTGAAAGAAAGCAGCCTCATAGAACTATTTTTCATTCATTGGCCAAAGAAGTAAAAAATGTGATATTAAATATGGAGAAGAAACACCTGTCGATGTTATAAGGGCTGTCACAGCCAATTTGTCAATTTCTAGTCTAAAACTATTCCAAATTTTGTAACTAGGTGATCCTCGGAAAGGAATTCCTTTTGCCATTGATTCAGCTAAAAAATTACACTTGGACAAATCTAAACATAATAATAACATAACTTGTCTGGATATTTCAACAATTTTAATCCTTAATTCTTCCGTAATTATTTCTATTCAGAAAATATTGTGAATAAAAAAGTTTTGTGAAGAACAAAATGTTCTTCTTCATGCATGACGCCCTTATGGGCAGCACTCGGGTACTTTGGCCCATTGTGCTTGCTGTGTTGCTGTTATCAGACTTGCAGAAACTTTTCAATTAAGTTTGTGAGACTGTTGTAGGGAGCCTCCTAGATCATCTGGGCACTAGGTGTATCGGTGCCTAATGTCTCCGATCGGGTCCCTTATGAGTGCAACATTCAAAGTTTCTGTTTTTCATCATTTTCTAGACAACCACTGTGCTGTTTCTGACAGTCTCATAATGTGAAGATATTTATTGAATTGATATCCCGTTAGTAGGTCAACAACCATCCCAATAGTATTCTTGTCAAAGGACAATAGTACCCTCTTCTTTGATCGCGGCCCTTTTATGAGCTATTTTAACTGTTTACAGTAACTCACGACCTTGATAATGTTCAGTCTTGAAAGAAGGAGAGCATGTAGTTCATGGGATAGTCAAAATAGGTTCTGGTCTCATCGGCTGACACCTTTTTGGCAAAACTGTCTGCATTCTCATTACTTTCGATACCCTGTTAGACTGGGCACCAGAGCAGAGTAACTCTGTGGCACTAAGTTGTAATACTCCTTTGTACATTTGGATGTTACTGTTGGATCTTTCAGATATCCCAGGGCATTTTGGCTATCAGAGTATACGTAAGCGTCTCTGCAGCTCCTGAGTAAGTTTTTCTGCATGCGTCTCAGAATATCATATACTGCTGTTTGTGTTACGGTGACATGATCTCCTAGAGCAATCGTAATGTCTTCCCTGGGGACGTGGATGCCGATGCCTCTACCCGTTCCGGTTTTAAAGCCTTCTGTAAATCAGGTGGGGTCCTGTGGGGTGAGTAGGGCATGTGACATAGACCAAACTGGAATGGTAGAATGAGGACCTTATAGAATTTGTCAAAACGATGAGTGGCTTTCATTCGATCTCCCATTATGAGAAGATCAGTTTGGAGTTCTCTTAAATAATTGGGGGATGTAGAGTGTCCAGAAACTGGATCCACGGCTTCAGTGGGGACCTCATGGCTGTCTCCTCCATCATAAAGTGTAGATGGGGGAGGCCAAGCATACATCCCGTGGGTGTTGATCTCAAGGCTCCCCATGACTGCTAGACATCTTCCTGTACGGCGCCCTTATGGCAGCACTCAGGCCATTTGGCTCATTGTGCTTGTCTATTGTGTTATTTTGTTATCAGTCCAGCAGAAACTTTTTGATGAAGTTTACAAGACTGTTGTAGGAGGCCTCCTGGATCATCTGAGCACTAGGTGTTTCAGTGCCAAGGTGTTCAGTCTGGTCGCCTTATGTGCGAGACATACGAAGAGTATGTGTTCCATTGTTTCGTCATTTTCTAGGCAACCACGGCACTGTGTGCTTTTCTATATTCTCATGACATGTAAGGGTTTATTGAGTTGGTGTCTCGTCAATGGGCCAACTACCATTCCAATAGAATTTTTAGGGACCAATAGTCTATGGGACCATAGTTCATGTACTCTTCTCTTTGATTGCGGCCCTTTATCAGCCTTTTTGATTGTCTCAGTCCTGAGATGCCTGCCGAATAGATCAGGGCCTCGGTAGTGTTCCAGTTTTGAAAGAAAGAGAGCATTTGGGTCCCCGGGATTGTCATGGTCCCATCGGCCTAACAGCTGTTGCCTTTTTGGCAAGGCTGTCAGCTATCTCATAGTCTTCGACACCCTGATGGGCTGGGCACCAAAGCAGAGTAACTCTGTTTGTAGCACTGAGTTGTTGAAGTGCTGCTTTGCATTCGTCAGCTAGTTTGGATGTAACCTTCATATCTTTCAGATATCCAAGGGCGTTCTGGCTATCAGAGCATATGTAGATGTATGCGTCTCTGTAATTCCTGTGTAAGTTTTCCTGTACACATCGGAGAATGGCAAATATTTCTGCGTGTGACGTGGTCTCCTAGAGCAATCATGATGTTTGCCCTCGAGCAGTAGACACCGATGCCTGCACCCATCCCGGTTTTGGACCTGTTTTTAAACCAGGTGGTGCCCTGTGGGAAGAGTAAGGCGTGGGGTGTGGACTAAATTTCTTTTGGTGGAATGACGTTAAAGTAGTAGGTGGCCCTCATTTGATCTCCTTTTGTGTGAAGGTTGGGTGGGAGTTCTCTTATTTTGTTGAGGGATGTAGAGTGTCCAGAAGTTGGATTTCTGTCCTTCCACATACCTCCTCCCCAGAGTCTCAGAGGCCCTCATGGCCGCCTCCACCACTATGTGTAGTGAAGGGACGTCCAGCAGACACTCCATAGAGGCCGTGGGTGTGGATCTCTAGGGTCCCTTGACTGCTAGACATGCTTGCCTTTGGATCTTGTTTATTTTGTCTCCTTATCCAGTGCAGGCTACCATACGATGGCCGCATAGGTCCGGAGCGATCTTATCACTATCGTGTATAACCAATAGATTGTTTGGTTTGAGTCCCCATCTGGGGCCAAATAATCTCCAGCTGGCCCAGAGTGTGTTTGGCGCTCTTTGTTGGTGTTTGGCGGCAAGCATCACACCTAAATATTTCACTTGTTTTGCTAGTGTTAGTTCTTCGTTGAAAAGAATGGGTGCCTTGAAAGGCGGTAATTTCTATTTTCGAGTGAATAGAATCATGTCTGTTTTGTTAGGATTAACAGACTGGTCGTTCTCTCTGTACCATTCTTCAGTCATTTGCAGAGTGTTCTGTACAACTTCGCATATGGTGCTGAGGTTATTTCCTCGAAGGAGTACGAGATCGTCGACATAACCCACCGCAAAGTGCCCGGCATCGTCGAGGCTTGCGAAGAGCCCATCCAACATGAGGTTCCAGAGGAAAGGGGGTGTTACTCCCCCCTGAGGACATCCCCTGCTGGCGGCCCCCAGAACCGTGGACTCGCCGAGGTGAGCCTCGATGCGTTTGGTCGCCTATAAAGTGTTTTGTCAAAAGCTCTCTTTATATCTTGGAATATTCCTAGAGTGACTTGGCATTTTTCCAGTCCTTTCTCAATTACCCTACAGAGTGTAGTGCTGAGTTGACTGATGTACCTTGCTCATAGGCATGTTCAATACCATTATATAACAAGTTTGAAAATGTAAGTTATTTGAAAAATGTCACATGGTTGCCGCTCACACCGCTTGGTTAGACAGCACCATAATAATAATAAGCGATGTAGGCGTCACTGGGGTACGGGAGGGGAGTCAAATGTCAAGAAATAAAGTGCTGCTCGGTCGTGTGCGGATTGAAATAATTTTGCTAGAATATATTGTCAATATATGCTTTAAATTCGTATACCATGCTGCTAGTATCTTTGATTTGAGTTCCCTTCTGGGTCCAAATAACTTGCGGCAAGTCCAGAGTGTGTTTTGCGCTCTTAACGATTGTCTTTCGATATGGTTGTCCTAATTTAATTTAGTGTTAAGCATCACACTTAAATATTTCACTTGTTCTACTAGTGAAAATTTTAGACAAGAAAATCAACAAAAATACTGTCTGACGATTTATATTTAAAATTAAAATAATCATAGTCTTCAATAAAATTTTACATCAAATGTTATGCCCTAATCAAAACATTACATAGTTTATATATTTTCGAAAAAGAAAAAATTTTTCATCTTATGAAGTCAAAGCTGCCTATGGTCTATATTTGAAAAGAATGGAAGTTTATTGTATAATTTGAAAACTTGTAGGCACTTTCTTTGCACACACTATTTAACAAAACCTAGATATTGACAATCGAAATATCGAAAATTTCAGAACTCGAAATTACTCAAAAATCGAAAGCAATAGCCGATATTTGTTAATTTTTTTCTCAAAGAGTGTTGATATATTTCCTTATATATAATCAATAGTCTATGATTCAATGTAAAAGTATTAACCATATTGATTAGGATTTCTTTTTTCTTGCAGGTAATGAATTATTCAAGAAAGGTGATTATGCTACAGCCGTTAAGCATTATACAGAAGCTATCAAAAGAAATCCAAATGACTCAAAACTTTACAGTAATCGTGCTGCATGTTACACGAAGTTAGCAGCCTTCGATTTAGGTTTGAAAGACTGTGATAAATGCACAGAGCTGGATCCCAAGTTTATCAAAGGTTGGATTCGCAAAGGACATATTTTGCAAGGCATGCAGCAATCTAGTAAGGCAATTGCCGCTTTCCAAAAGGCTCTGGAACTCGATCCAAACAATGCAGAAGCTTTGACTGGTTACAGAAACTGTAGTATGGAAACTGCCGGTATTGGAGGTGACCCAGAAAAAATCAGACAGAGAGCAATGGCTGATCCTGAGGTGCAACAAATACTTAGAGATCCCGCCATGAGAATGATATTAGAACAAATGCAGAATGATCCTAGAGCTTTGCAGGACCATTTGAAGAATCCAGATATTGCAGCAAAGATTCAGAAATTACTTGAATCTGGTCTAATTGCCATCCATTAAAGCTTTTAATGAGAATTTTCAGAATATTTTAAGATTTATGAATTTCAGTAACAGTCTCAAGAATGTATTTAATGTTTATCGAAGGCTGATTAATGAAGTTTAATTTCAATTTTTCTTCATTTTAGAGGTAATCATATGAATTTTAATGAATTCAGAATATGCGCTATTTATTACAATATAGGCGGTTTTTATTGAAAATTCGTAATTTTTCATGTTCATTTTCTTTCTACCTAACGTGTAATAAATAATGTCATTGTGAGAATGTTTGTTTTACTTTTTCTTTCATTATACCCAACAAGCTGAGAATCACGGTTTCTTTTCATTAGAGCGGTTAGACGCCTATTCGTCAAGTGATTTTCAGCGTTTACGCTAGAAAGTTAGGAATTTCTGTACTTTACAACGGCAGACGCTAAAAGAGGCAAGTGACAACTTTATATATTTGGTTTTCAAGGGTTGTCAGTAAATAGCGCACGGCAACCAGTTGGCTATGTCTATAGTCGTCCAAATATTACGCCATATTGCTTTTCGATACTCGAACAAAGTTAGACGTTTTGACAAAAGAATTTCGCAATAAGCAACACTGAAAAATTCCAGAAATGGTACCAAACCAATGAAAAATAGATTTCATATAAACTGTTTTAACCTTAAATGAAATATTCTGCCGCTGAAAACCACTTTTCATGCGAGCTTCAAGATTTCATATATATATATATATATATATATATATATATATATATATATATATATATATATATATATATATATATATATATATATATATATATATATATATATATATATATATATATATATATATATATATATTTACGTATATATAGAAAATTGACATCAATTATTTAATTTACATGTCAAGTTAAAATTAATAGAACTATGCCTCGTTTACGTTGCCGATTTAGAGAAAAATTCCTTCAACTCAAAATTAATAGAAGATATATGGTCCTATGTAGAAGTAGGTTTTTGACCTCTCTCCTGAATGCAAGTGATGTTTTTCTTTGATTTCAATAGGCAGATGGTTATATATCTTAGGACCCCAATAATCAACACCCTGTTGTAGTTTTGTTTTGCTATGAAAGGTCATACTCAGGTCTCCCTTTCTCCTCGTGTTGAATTGATGGAATTGACCATTTGTTTCAAATTCAGGTAAGTGCCTATGAACATATCTCACACATTCCATAATAAATATTGATGGTAGGGTCAAGACCTTAAGTTGTTTAAAAGCCTCTCTGCAACTGTCTGTTTGTTTCAGGCCTAGAATAATTCGAATAGCCTTCTTCTGCAATAGAAAGAGGTCTTTGGCTCGTGGAGAAGCGCCATACGAAATGATAGCATGAAAATACCCAAAATAGGCTATAAGTACAACTTCTAATGAACTTATTTTTTTAGTGTTCTTAAGGAAAAGAGTGCTGCTGTTAGCCTGCTTGCCGTTTTATCTATATGAGTTTCCCAGTTTAACTTTGAGTCGATATACACTCCGAGAAATTTTAGGCTTGATATTTCTTTAGTGGGAACTCCAAACCTGATATATTGTGTTTTGTCATCATTAATATGTAGCATATTACTCTTAAACAGTTGTCAGACATGTTTATCACCTCATCCTATATTCTTTTCAAATTCTCTATTTTTGTGGCCCTCAAGCTGTAGGTGGTGTAATCAGCAAACAAAAATGTTGATGCAGAAGCATGGCTACCATGGATGGCTATGTTCATATCGTTTATGAATAAAATGAAAAGCAATGGTCCCAAGACAAAACCTTGGGGAACTCCAAATTTGACTTGCTTTTCCCCTGATAATGAATGTTTCCACCATACCTGCTGCGTTCTTCTCTCCAAATATGTATGCATGAGACGAAGAGATGTTCCACAAATACCATAATACCTTTGCTTTCTCATTAGCAATCCATGACTTATCGAGTCAAATGCTTTTTTAAGATCTCTTGAAATTATTCCAGATAGCATTTTCTTATCGCTTGAACTTATGATTTGATCTATTACTTTGAGAAGAGCCGTGGTTGTCGATCTTCCATGCCTAAATCCGTGTTGTTGATTATTCATTAAATTGTTCGATTCTAAGTAGAAAGTCAGTCTGGTTTTGATAAGTGTCTCTAAAATCTTCGAAAACACTGGCAACACAGACACAGGCCTATAGTTAGAAGGATCATCAGGGTCACCTTTCTTGAAGATAGGTACAACTCTTGCTTTTTTAAGATGTTCTGGAAAAACTCACCAAGGCACTTATTGAATATTACTGCTAATGGATGAATAAGCACTTTTTGGATAGATTTAACAAATTTGGTTGACATTCCATATATATCTTGTGTATTTTTACTCTTCATGCGGGATATTATATTACTCACTTCAAAAGCGGATGTCGGATGTAGAGTAAATGTTAAATCGGTTTTTGGCAGACTTTTTTCTAGCAATTGCATCGCTTTATCACTCGTTTGTGGGCCCAGGCTGGTGTTGACCTTCTCTACAACATTAGCAAAAAAATCATTTAATTCGTCTGCGGAAAGATTCGCATTGGTTGCAATTACTGGCTTAGTTACCTCTTTCTTTATAATATTCCAAACTGTCTTTATTTTGTTATACGATTCTTGTATGAGGCCAAGATGGTGTTCTTCTTACCGATTTCGATTTTTTGCCGAAGGATTTCCTTGCATTTTTTATATGCTACATTTAAGCGAGTGACTTTAAATATTGTATCGATAGCATCCAGTGTGTTTCTTATTTGTTTTACTTCATCAGAATCGAATATAGGATATTTATTATTATTAATACCTTTTTTCTTTCGTTCTGGAATATAAACGTCAGACCAGTGTTTCAGTTCTTTGAAAAAGTGGTTGTAAGATTCTTCCGCTGATTTACCAATTAAAATAGAGTTCCAATCAGTGTTACCTATCCTTTGAATTACACTGTGAATGCCCTCAGTGGTATAATTACGTATTTTTATTTTATGAGTAGGTTTTGAATGATTTTTATTTTCAGATGGAACAGTTATGTATTGGCCCAGATGATCTCCTAGATGCAGATTTATTGTAGATGTACTATATACATCAAAATTACAGAAAATGTTGTCAATACATGTGGAGCTATTCTGAGTTATTCCTGAAGGTTCAAATAGAGTGATTTTACAATTATAATACAAGACAAATAGATCACGTTTTGACGCTCCAATGAAAAGGCATTTTATTCTTACCTATTATTTTACCTACTTTCTACAGCTTGAAGATGTAGTGTTTATTGTACAGGTTGTCTCATAATATCTTCGATATAGGAAACCAAACAATGAAAAATTATATTTATCGATCGTAGAATCCAGTGATGTTGGCAGATTTCTTCCGAATGTAACACCATATATATTTTTCATCAATCGAATTGGATTTTTATAAACTATTCAGATATATCTCATTGTATATGATCTTGAAAATGCAACAAAAGAAAAGTTTTATTGTACCAAGCTGGATGTGCACAGCAAATAGAATTTTTATTTTGTCGTATTTTCAAAATCATATTGGAGATGAGTATTGATTGTGATCTGTGTATCCTCCAAACTCTGTGACAAACTTTGATAGGTGGTTTCTGATTCTAAAACAAATTAGTGAAAACAACATGGTCTGAATCTTATTACATTTTCAACATATGGAAGCGATTGTGTGGTGTTACCATAAATGGAATGAAATACATATCTTGTACATAAGGTGAGTCGTAACCATAGTAAAATGATTATCAAGAATGCTGAGTTACAATAAGTATTTATCTTTTAGATAGATAATTGTTGTTTCGAAATTTTAATTTTTCGATTTGGAAATGCATTCGTTTGTCTATCACTGAAGATTCAAGAACGATTTTGTGGTGTTAAAATTCATATTGATTATAATCATTTCCATCAAAAGGTCAGAAATAATTTTGAATTGTCATTATGTTTTAAAGTTGTGAAAATTTCGTTCTTGTAACTGCTTGAAATTTGTTACCTCTACACGGTAGACACATTTTTTCATGTATCCCCATACATTGAAGTCTAACGTGTTGTGATCCGGTGACCGTAGTGAACAAGCAATTGGACCTCCCCTACCAATCCACTTGTTTGGAACATATTCATTCAGCCAATCAACAACTATTCTTCCTTGATGTGGTGGCGCTCCGTCATGTTGATAATTCATATTCTGAATAAAATATAATGGCCAAGAAGCTATTATTATAAAGGCACCCCAAACGTTGATACTGAACCTCCTTTGCCTGATCTCATTTAGATTCTGCAGGGCCTATAGATGATCATTATGGAAATTATTCATACCAACTATTGCGAGACATGATTCATCAGACTATACAATGTTGGAAATAAAATCTGAATCTAGGGCTTGTTGGTGCAGAATTCAGAGGCAAAGTTTGAATCGATGCTGCTCGAACCCTGTATTCAATGCCTGCACTCTGTCGATGATAAGGGTGCAGTTCCTCTCTTTTCAAAATAGTCCACATGATATTTCGGGGCATTTGCAACGTGCGAATACTTAGCGAATGATTATCTTCAACACTAGTGTTTTCCTCATTTTGTATGTTGACTTTACAAGATCGTACATGTTTTGACTCAACGGCCTTGAAAACCATTTGAAAATCCCGTAACTGTCGAGTGTATTAAAAATAAACATTGTGGAAATCAGACAAAGTGTTTCATTTTGTTTATATCAAGAAACAATTTTCCACAGCACAATAAGTATTTCGTCTATCTACAGCCTTCATCCACGTTTTATGTTTCCAATCAAAAAAATTCTCGATCCATGTGTAGAGTATGTCTACTGGGTACAAGGTTCTTAAGAAATTAAACTGCTCGCAGTCGGCTAGGTCTTAGCAACTCTGTTCAGTTCTGACACTCCACAATTTGTCGACGGCTTCATTATCATGTTTTGTAGAGTTGCGAGTGCAGCTCCGTCTTTAGAGCAAATGTGCACCACAAAACAGTCATGTAATATATTGGTGTGGCGTCACAGGGTGATAATTGCTTTCATTTGAAGTTATATAACATAAAAACATTAATTGATAATTGTGAGTCATGCACACCGATCCTGTGAATTCTTATTAAGTCTCGTCCTCAAAATACTGATCTAGTGGTTAACATTCCGCACATTCTCGTCAATAAGATAATATCGTATTCAATAATACATCAGCAACTAGTTTCTGAAGAGTAGTTATTGGTTTTAAACTATTATCGTTCAATGTTTGTCATGAATCATATGTTGTTCAGCACCTGGCCATATTGGAGAGAGGATTATCATCTTGTAGATTACTGTGTTGGAACTATTAATTGTTACTGAATTGCTCTTAGAGAAAAATCGTTAAGGGTCGTATGACAAGTATATATTCACTAAAACTATTTTCAACAAATAAGTTCTATATGCGCAATGGATAGATTTTAACAATAGCCGACGATTAAAAAGAACATTACAGATTCTCCTATTAAAAGGGAATGATGTGACTTAAGAAACGCGGCTCAAAAATGGTGGAGCTTCCTTCTCTACCGTGTAATGTATCACTGTTCTTACTAAATTTTGGTTGTAGGGTTGACTAATTAAATTTTGGATATAGATATAGTCACAATACCAAACCTTATCCCTGATTTAGTTATCATTAGTTTTTTGAATAACCTGTCGCTATGAAAGAAAATTTAAAGTAATTCACGCCAAAATATTGAATTCAAGTCAATAATTAATCTTCTCAAACGAAAATAACGAGAAATAAAATACTTGTAGGCATATATTTCATTATTACAAAACATTAATAACAAATCTAAATTATGAGATATTAAAATTTCCATAAAAATAGTTCATTTTAAAATTAAAAATAATTTAGCAAGAAATGGCAACATATAATTATTATGGAAGTAAATAAAACTGAATTCACGTTGTAAACAAAAATATAAATTTTATATTATAACGTGAACAGAAATTCTCTAATTCTAGATCTGGTTTTAAAACTATATTTCAAAATTACAAGTTATAGATAATTTGACACATTACAGTACAACATTATCAACAAAAAACCTGCAATTGTACACTAAATGGATGGCAGAAGTATTTTATATTCATTCAACATTTGAGATTTTAATAATAACCGTATTTAACAACTACTCTTGTTTCAGAAATAGTATTCACTTTTCTTAAAATTCTGAAATTAGTTGCCGTACAGAAAAACTTCTCTCAATTTGATCAGTGAAAAGTACGAAAATCAGGTTGGCCGCTTTTGAAATATAATTCTTCTTTTTCAAGGCACAGCAACAAGGGCCTCAGTTACAAAAGGCACAAATTTACTGCACTTGAAGCTTACTGAAATATTGCAAGAATTTAATCTTTTCAAATTAAGGCAAAATATGAGTATAATATAATAAAATATTATTCTTTCAGATTTTTGTTAATGGTTTCTAAAGCTAAAATATTGTCAGAATCCCACCTGTCCAGATAAAGTGACATCAAATAGGTTAGGTTAGAGAGAATTCTTCAAATTTTGAAAGTATTGGTTTGAAAAATACTGGGCCTTTTGAGCTTCTCAAATGAGTTCTATGACTTATGAAAATATATCTTCAATGTCTAATATTCAAATTTGATAAGAGAATGCGGGCAAAGTTCTCTTGAAAAGAATTTTTACACGGTCTATAAATATTTTTGTTAACTTTTTTGAACAGATTGTAGATCAGGAAAAGTAAAAATTTTATAAATTTTTCTGAAATAGTTATGTAAGGCTATTGAACTAGAATAAGTTCAAAAACTGTATTGAGATCTACAGTATACAAACTGAACAAGAGAAAGAATTCAAAACATCCAAAAATTGTTAAAATATAAACGTTTTAATAATTCAATTCATCACATTAGCAGTTATCAAAACCTCGTAGTTTTGGAGTAGTTAAGGAATAATGTCTCTCTAATTTTTAAGGTGAAGAGTCTGCATGTAGGTAGCAGTAAAACAGGAAGAGGATGTTAATTGTCATATAGCATATGAAGTACTCGTAGTCAATCTACATATTATTACAGAGATACTCCATGTACAGTTATCTAATGGTAGATTCCCAAGATAATTTCCATCTTATTGCTCTGATTTTTTAAACCAGTTTGAAGGAGTTCACACTTACATATATGAACAGGTTTTGATATTTTTATCAATTAGCTAATGCCTTCAACCTGTATTTATCATACCTCTTAATAAGACTTAAGATGTACACTCCATTAAAATTAGATTTATAGATCTGCAGTTTCTTTCCTTATTAGTTCAACACCAGAGGTATTCACATGACTGTAAATGCACACATTACTTGACAAGCTAATTGAATTTCATTTAAATTTGTTGTATAATTAACTTTAAACTACTTGAATGTAATGATATTAAATGATAACAATCTATTTGAATTTTTCTCATAAAAATCAACTGATATATTGGACAAATATTTTCATCTTTTTAAATTAGAAATTTTTGAGAACATTTACTACAGCACATAAAAATTAATATACACATTCAATGACCACACCTAATAAACGATTAATAAATTCTTGCCTTATAAATTCAAAGCTTCATAACATTATAATTTTTTTTCAATTATGTAGAATTTTATATCTATTCATTTATATATGTTTCCATCATATGTACTCAATTTGTTGAGAAATCCAACAGAGTACATCAATCAAAAAAAGAATATAAAGTTTGCTTGAATAACAACTTTTATCAGTCAAATGAATTTTTATCTTCTTACTACTGTATTATGATTTAGATATTGAAGTGTTTATACGTTAATTTTTCTGAACATCTCTATCTCTATAAATAATATAAACATTATCTTCACCCTACAAAATTTTCTGTAATGTATAAGAAATTAATATTTCAATTTTCTACATAATGAAATTTTCAAACTGAGTTGATTGTTGTAGAAGGCAAATTTTACTTACTTTAGAGAGAGAGTTTAGTTATGGTACCATACAAAAACTTTTTGATTATAGTTGACTGGTCAATTTAAGCATGAAAATTTAGAATGTCAAAATTAAAAATATTAATTTTGTGAAAAACTTAATGAAAATAACATCGAAAAGTTTCCAAACTGATTAAGAATCCTCAATCTGACTACCAACATTAATAGAAATATTTCATACTAAAGAGAAGAGAAATATAAGTTCAGTCCATTTAATATCAGATTTTTAACATTTGGAAATTAAACTGAAAATGTTACTTCTTTGTTGGAGTTTGGTTAAGTAATGACTCATTATTAATTAGAATAATTTCCTAAAAAGTTTTTATGACTTCTAGTTCTATTGATTGAAGTTACATCCAGTAGTCCAATCGTGTGTTTTTTCATTGCAAATCTGTTTATATTCTTTCGCTTAATCTTGTTTGGTTCCTCAAATTTTTCTTGATAATTCAATAGTATCATGAAAATAATATAATATCCTGATTTCTTTCAACAGGAAATAATAGCAATGAAAAAAAACAATAATTGAGATTAACTTCCCTGTAAAATTCAAAAAATGAATCACAATTACACTTTGTATATTGGGTGAATTCTCATCAAAATTCAGTTTTTATTTAGGAAAAAATATCATTTCTCCTTAAAGAATATCAGTTTAAACTTTTCTCTGAAACTCTATGATTGAAGAAAATTATGAAACTGAACTGATTGCATTATGGGGAGCCCCCATCTGCGCCAGAACCTTATCCAACCATTGCAAGGGTCTGTGAAGATGGATTTCTATCCAACAAGGAGTACTTGTAACATCTTGCCGATGATATTCAGCACCCCATCCCTTCACAAAACTCATTCGTATGGTGCACATTTTTGTTAGTTCATAAACGTTTTCAAAACCGAGATTTACACACTGAGATAAAAGGTGGGCAAACTCAGCATTGTTGAAGATTCGTAAGGAACAACCGGCCGGAATTTTACATACTGTAGATGGATGAAAATTATGGTGATGATTGCAATTTCTCGACTGCACAAATACGGCTGAATCAGACAGACATTCAGCATAGACCTCACCATTCACGTAATATAGGTGAACGCCTTTACCAATGTGCCGACGAGTATTTTCGATGGTTGAATTTCTATTTACATTACTTAGTTGTCCTAGGCAGAATCTGTCAGAATTATTACTAGGATTTGTAAATCCATCTACAATTACTGTTGTTGAATGACAATGGAATACTTCACCCACCCGGCTATTGAGCTCATAATAAGCGATTGAAGCCCAATATGGTTGCTCTTGATAAGCTACAGACTGCATGTCAGTTGAAATAATTGATTCTCGATTTTGATTATTATTTGAATTTGTATTATTTTCATCAATTAGGTTGTATGCAGGTGGTGGTGCTTCTGCTAAATCAGCAAATGGAGAATGTGGATTATTTGATGTTATATTTCCAGACGATGGAACATGTGATACAGGTGAACTGGGACCTATTTGATTTGTACTGAATCCATTCTGGCTGAATTTAACATTATGAGATATATTTGGTTCTACATTTTGTTGAAATGGAAGTAAAGAATGTCCAGGAACAAAGTCATTGTGCCTCGGAACTAAAACTGGCGGTAAAATTGGACTCTCAACTCTCTTATAGTGATAAGGATTAATGCACACTTCTTTTTGTTTTGCTGAAAAACTAAATTGACAATGCTCCAATGGTTTCAATTCATGGTGACTCTGTAAGTCAGGCCATCTCCAAACCCGACAATATATGACATGGGGTAAAGCTTTTCGATGTGAAACTTGAAGTCTACCATCTAAACTTCTTGGAATTGTCACACATTTACTTGGAGTTCCTGGACATGATAAAGCACGTTCCAATTCTTCAATTGCACCCTTACGTTTTTTCAATTTCTTCACTAAAGTGTCTACTGCTTTCTCAGCCCATTTTTCTTCTTCATCCCCTTGTTTCCAACCAAGTAATTTTTTCACTGCAGGACTCGTAAATGAGAATAAACTGTTAAGAATTGAAATTGGACCACCACTTGATTTTCCTTCATCAATATCCATGATACTAGAATGAGATAGAAAAACAAAAAAAAACAATTTTCATAAACAAGGAAATATCAAAACTATCCAATTTTTAAAAAGAAATATAAGAGAAGAGTCTGCTAATTTGCGTGTATATGATCCTCTAATTGAAAGTTTTTGAAATTAGCCCTGAAACAATGACAATACACGATATTGGTAAAACTGAAATAGACACCCAAAGTTCTTATCTGTTCAATGAAAATAAACTTCGTTACAACTGCTCAACATTGCATTGACTCGAGAAATTGCGTTTTTTGTTAAATGTAGTTAAGTAATAAAGACATGGTAATATTGGTTGCTCTTAGAACAAAACAATAACATCCACTTTATTAGTATTTTACACCTTAGGTGATTGTAGTTATGGACTTACCTCGCGTGAAATTAAGTCAGTCTTTCGAAGGAAATTTATCTGGTTAACTATAATCGAAACGATACATATCAAAATACAAACGTAAAACAACAAAAGACGCTACTAGATATTTATTATTATTATCTTCTATTAGTGCTGATTGCCTTGCGGTGTGTTCATGTATTGCTGGACAGTAAATAATCAAGTTAAGGTTCTGTTGACAATTGACATGCGATGTTGCCAATATTTTCCACGGTAGAATTTTGCATCTTGATGTCATTTGAAATATTTTGAAGTACAAAATATGCTTATATATGAATATTTCTGTATTCTATATTGATATCATAATTTATATGAATACATTTCATTTGTATTTTTGAAAGAATTTGTAATTCTCAGAATTATACATTTGATAAGTATATTTATCTCAAATTTCATTTGCATATAATAGAGATTACTTATGAAATTTCGGGCCCGGAAAAGAAAAGATCTTATCGGGCCCTTGACAAAGGAAAACGTTTTTTCCACGCTTAAATTTGAGAAAGCCCTAAAACTTCGGGACGACCATCCCATTTGAACCTTCCTTTCTATATGTTATGTATATTAGAAATTTTGAATTCTGAAAGATAAAAATAAATTATAGATATCTTATTAATATTTTTCTGTATGAACATCATGGACTACATCACAATTTGAACAATTCATTTGTATAGATGAATATTTCAATAAATTCATATAAAATGAATAGAGAATATGGAATAATTTTCTATTTTGTTGGAAATCGTTCACAATTAAGTCTTTTTTATTTATAGTAATGTAATACGCCATTAAATTCTTCCTTTGACAATTTCCATCTTATAACCCTCAAGATATAAAGAAATTTTTACTTATGTATGAATTGAAAGGTTTTAATATTTTCATTAAATAGCTCAATGTTTTCTAGAAGTATTTATTATACTTCTTAATGAAACCTAAAGATGTACACTCCATTAAAACATATTTATAGATTTGCATTTGTTTTCTTATTACTTTAATACCAGAAATATTTAATTGATTGTAAAGGCACAGATAACTTACATGGAGCTAATTGAATCTCATCTGAATTTATGACTGTAATATAACTGAAATTATTTTGATTATAACAAATATACAATGTTCGAATAATAACAATCTATTTTGATTTTCCCCATCAGAAATCAAGTTATACATTGAACTAATATTTTCACATTCATAGATTGTACTTGAAAACTTGACGACAATAAACATTCATTAACATTTACTACAGGACATAAAAATTAACTCACATAATGACCACATCCAATAAACGATTAATATCAATTCTCTGCCTTATAGTTTCATTTCTTTCTTGAATAAATTTAATCAAAACTTTATCATACATAATATAATTCATTTTTAAAGAATTTGTGTAGAATTTAATATATACATATGTTACCATCAAATGGATGGTGAAAAATATGGCCTCTTGAATAATGAATATACACTTAACTTGTTAAGAGATCAGACAAAGCACCCTTAAAAATCAACTGAAAAGATTTAAAGTTTGCTTGAGTAATATCTTTGACCAGTCAAATAAAATTTTCTCCTTGCTATTTCATCTATATATATTTTATTGAAATTTTGTCTATTAAAATTTTTTGAACTCTACCCAACAATATACAATACAAATATTCTCTTGATTCTACAAACATTCCTTGATATGAAAGAAACTTATTTTAGCCATAATAAACTTTTCAAACTGAGTTGATTGTCAAAGTCAAAAAGTATGAATTTTTCTATAGTTCTGAAATGTACAGAGTGATCAATTATCATATAATCTACTTCAGGTAGTTCAGGTCCAAAATTTCTGGAACTACGAAATAAAATAAATATCACATTAGCAGCAGCCCTGAAAACTTTCTTCATTTCTAATGTGTCACTTTTCAAACAAATTCAAAAGCTGAATTTCTTTCCAAACTTGCTTGATTGAATTTTCCTATTCTGAATAACATTCAGTTTTTGATTCAAAAGTTTTTAATTAACTTAGCCTAGAGTTTAGTTATGGCACTATAAAAACTTTTTGATCATAGTTGACTGGTCAATTTATGCATAAAACATAATTATATTAAAGTTAACCAATGCTCTTAATTTTGTTTCAAAATTTTATCAGATTCATAATATGAAACAATGAAACTGAAATGTTAGGTTTGCAACAACTCCATTTACAAACTAATGAATTTTCAAAGTGAAATGATGGTTTTTATGAAGTTAATAAAATTTGATTGGATTCATCAACAATTAGAATAATTTTAAGACTCTTTCTAACAAGTATTTATATAACTATAGCTCTGCAGACAAAATTTATATTCAGAATATAGACATTTTTCCATTGAATATTTGTTTGAATTTTTCACTTCAGATTATTTATTTAAATTATCAACTTGTATTGTCAACTTTGTATCTTTTAATTTTTATTTGAAAATCAGTAGAATCAATTTCAAAATTTTCACCTGATAGATATTGAAAACTCTTTTTCAAAAAATTTACACTAGAAACATCAAAACTGAATATATATTGCACAAATATTTTCGATTGTTCCAAACACTGACTGTTCAAAATCTCAATAAAAATACATAAAATCAATTTTTAATGGTACTTAAAATTATAAATGAGCATCCGTATCTCTAAAATAAACTTTATGATAATTAAAAGATTTGGTGTAACAAAATTGTTTAAACTAAGTATATTGAAAATTCTGATATATTCACGATATCAGGCTTTCCATGAAAACTTAGATTTGAAATATCTCGAATGGCACAAAGAAAAAATCATTTTGAGGGTATAAATTTCTAAGAGAATGAAGAATATCATTTAGATGTAGCAACAAATAGTAAAGAATAAGAATTGATTTAAAACATTAAAAACTCACAGTAAAATTCTCCACATGAATCACCATAAGACTCTAATTCTCAAAGGGTGTTTTGGTTAATCCCAATAATATTTACAGACCTTTGAGATAGTTTATATTTGGAATAAAATATCATGCCCTTCGCAATATTTTCAATTCCAAATTTTCTCCAAACTCTACCATTCAAAAAGAAATTATGAAACTGAGCTGATCGCATTGTGAGGAGCTCCCATTTGAGTCAAAACCTTATCCAACCATTGTAAAGGTCCGTGAAGATGAATTTCTATCCAACAAGGTGTACTCGTAACATCTTGTCGATGATATTCAGCGCCCCATCCTTTCACAAAACTCATTCGTATGGTGCACATTTTCGTTAGTTCGTAAACAGCTTCAAAACCGTGATTCACGCACTGAGATAAGAGCTGGGCAAATTCAGCATTGTTGAAGATTCGTAACGAACAACCGGCCGGAATTTTACATACTGTAGATGGATGAAAATTATGGTGGTGATTGCAATTTCTCGACTGCACAAATATGGCTGAATCAGACAGACATTCAGCATAGACCTCACCATTTACATAATAAAGGTGGACGCCTTTACCAATGTGCCGCCGAGTATTTTCAATAGTTGAATTTCTATTTACATTACTAAGTTGTCCTAGGCAGAATCTGTCAGAATTATTACTTGGGTTTGTAAATCCATCCACAATTACGGAGGTTGAATGGCAATGGAAAACTTCACCCACTCTACTGTTGAGCTCATAATAAGCTATTGAAGCCCAAAACGGTTGTTCTTGATAAGCTACAGGCTGCACATCAGTTGTAAGAATTGATTCTGGATTTTGATTATTATTTGCATTAGTATTATTTTCGTCAGTCGGGCTGTAAGCAGGTGGAGGTGTTTCAGCCAAGTTTGCATATGGAGATTGTGGATTATTTGATGTAACACTTCCAGGCGATGGAACATTTGATAGAGGTGAACTGGGACTCATCTGATTAGTGCTGAACCCATTCTGGCTATATCTAACATTATGAGGCATATTTGGTTCTACTAATTGTTGAAATGGTAGTAAAGAATGTCCAGGGACAAAGTCATTGTGTCTCGGAACTAAGACTGGTGGTAAAACTGGACTCTCAACTCTCTTATAATGGTAAGGATTGATACAAACTTCTTTTTGTTTCGCAGAAAATGGAAATTGGCAATGCTCCAATGGTTTCAATTCATGGTGACTCTGTAAATCAGGCCATCTCCAAACACGACAATATATGACATGTGGTAAACCTTTTCGATGTGAAACTTGAAGTCTACCATCTAAACTCCTTGGAATTGTAACACATTTACTTGGAGTTCCTGGGCATGATAAAGCACGTTCCAATTCTTCAATTGCACCTTTACGTTTTTTCAATTTCTTCACCAAACTGTCCACTGCTTTTTCAGCCCATTTTTCTTCTTCATCCCCTTGTTTCCAACCCAGTAACTTTTTCACGGCTGGACTCGTAAATGAGAATAAACTGTTCAGGCTTGAAATTGGACCACCACTTGATGATTCTCCTTCATCAATATCCATTGTCAGACTAGAACAAGAAAGAAAATAAAAACATTGTCCAAAAATTAAGTTTTCAACTATGAATATATAAAATGAATAGTGCTTTCATAAAAGAATTTGAAAATTAATATTGACTGCTAAGAATTTGTATTGATAAAACTGCTAATCTACGAGCAAAATGACTCACAAGTTATTGAAATGAGTCAGAAAATACTGATAATCCATTATGATACAAGTCAAGTTGAAATAAACATCGAACCTCCGATCTATTCTAATCAAAAGAAACTTCGTTACTAACTGCATCAACATTGCATCTGAGTATTTATCTCGAGAAGTAGCGTTGTTTTTTAATAGTCAACAAAAATAAAGCTAGACATGGGGACATGGGTCAAGCCATTAGAACAAAACAATAACATCAACTTCACTATTATTTTACACCTTAGCAACTCGAAACTATGAACCTACCTTACTCACAATCAAAAGCCAGACTGTCACACTAATCAATTATGATTAGTTTTTAATTAAGGAAGGCTATTTAATTAACTATATCATTGAATAGATACACATGTAAACCGAGAGACGCCATGAAATGTCTTCGCATGAATGCGGTGTTGCTGCGTGGTTGGTGCTCCTGCTCAGTAGTAGTATACGAGGAGTCAATCGAGAAGGAGATATCGAGATTTTGTTGACATACCATGTTGCCAATATTTTACATGATACAATTCAACGACTGAGAAGAATATTTGGTCACATAACTCACAAAATATGGTATAGGAAATAGGTATATTTATGAGTACAGGAAATGTCTAAATCTGACAATTATTAAATGTTTGGATATTATATTTTAAATAATATTAACTATATAAATATGTGCGAATGTTATTCTCAGAACTATTTATTTCGTAAGATGAAATATATCGATAAATATTTTGATTTGAATAATCGAATTTCATTGATAAATGTATAAGCGTGCTGTTTGAAAATTATGAAATGTCTAAATAAACTTTAGATGTTTCTTTGTATACTATCTTTGTAACAATCAAGGCCTACTCCAGACATATACACAACGACGACTATAATTTATGTTTTGGAGATCTGATTTGGATTCGCCGGTCTGAAGAAGCCCTAATATTATTCCAAATTATGAAGTGATGTGATCAATAACGGGATGAGATAATCGATCAAGCACAGTGTTTGCCAATGTCAGCATAAGCCTAAGAATGAATTAGATAGCGCAATTCGATATTGATTGGTGGTATATATCTGAGTTCTTTTGAGTTATCAGATTTTATTGGAGGACTTCAAGGTTGACATCAATTGTATCGATAAGTACATATGCATTTTACATTTTCAGAAAAGAACTTGCAACGGAAAAATAGAGAACAAACTGTTCATATACGTACAAGCTTCTACCGAATCCTCAGAGCGCGACTTCTTCTTGCACTCGGCATGTATTTTCATTATAATCTTCATGATAATACATATCACGCAACAAAAACGCGCCAAGAAGTTGTGGTCGTCTGATTTCTTATTATCACTCGATACAGAATATATTAAAATAAATGAAAACAATTGTTGTTCTAAAGATGTTCTTCCATGTACAGGTTGGACAGATTTAGAGGTTTTAGTATTGCAGTTAAGTGAATAGAAGAAAATTACCCCCTTCCCGTGTTTTTTTTGCATGACAAATTGATTGCCACAAATGGTTCATGATTCTTTCGTTTTTGAGTTATTTGGAATGACAATTCAGATAAATTATTGTTTTTTCATCAAGTTAAATCTATTGGGTGATAACGAAGCTGACCATACTGTACGAAAATTTTGATATGATTGAATGTTATATTCAAAAATTCAAAATAATTAAGATGCGAATGCTGCAAAAGCTGCTTACTTAGGTCGTTTTCCTGAGAGGCGACAACCTCATAAAAGTATATTCGATAAATTGGGGGAAAACCATAGTACATTTGTAAACCATGGTACATTCAACGTCCCACGAAAAAAGAAAATTTGTTGATCGAGAAGATGCAACAATTGATGTATTAGGTAGTGTAACAGCCAACTCAAGAAAAATAGATATAAACCTTATAAAATGAGGATATTCCAGTTTTTCTAACGTCCACTCGATTTCTGCAGAAATCCGATTAAAATCTCGTTAGTTTTTCCGAGAAATAATTTGGACATCAGTAGTGATGGAATATTCGATGTAAACTCATACCGCCATATTAATATTGAACTCAAGGACGATATGGATTCAGAATATATAAAGATAATCTTGTATTAGCGTTTGTGAGTTTTGATGAAACCCTCCGTGATGAATTATATCATGAAATTGTAAGTAACAACATTATCGAAGGATATTTTGATGAACTGTTTCTTGCTAAAAGAAGAAATATCTATTTTCAACACAATGGAGCTCCACCTCATCAAACTAAGGCCGTTGCTGATTTAGTCGACTAAAATTTTGGCAATAATTTTCTTTCGGCATATATAATTGATCTGTTATATAGAAGAGCTAGTCGAAATATCGAATATATTTCAAAGATGGCCAGACATCTGTTGACAGTGACCTAAACTTTGGCCAGAAACACCGCTAACATCGAACTGTTTTGCGACTTGCAATCAATGAAAATCGTCGATTAACAGTGCCAGAAATGGGATGCGATATTGAAATTTGGAAAAGTAGTGTTTGGCTATATTAAAAAATTTGCAGATGGTTTGCTGGGGTGAGAAATTTATTCTAAAATTGCCGACGGATGAACAATGAAATCGCTCTAGACAACTTGAAATTCATTAATTATGAAAATATGCTTAAAAGATTATAACTTGACTTTACATTTATTATTCCGAAACAAACATCAATATTCCCCATTCTAGCAACGGCGGAAAAAAGCAAAAGTCGTAGAAATGTCAAGACAGTGCTCACAATTTATTCTATTATAATGGTCTTGTGCTCCATGATGACGATCCTAAAGGTCAGAAAATTGACAACGTTGAAGTTCTCAAAATAAGAAGAAAACGGCCACAACTTCTGGCCAACAGTTAGTGTGTGGTTCATCACGATATCTCGCCAGCATATTCAGAGAACCCAGAGGAGAAATATTTGACAATGCACAAGGTTTTACAGCTACGTCAGCCTCCGTACAGTCCTGATAGTGCTCCCTGCGACTTATGGCTGTTTTCGAGATTGAAGCTGTCGCCTAAAGGAAACACGACAAACAAACGATTGAAACAAATTTGACGAACGCTTTGAAGGCAATAACGAAAGGCGAGGACTACATGGAGAACAGGGAAAAGCATTGGGAGCATGTAGTTAAATCCTAGAAACAACAGGAAAATATATGTATGACAATTTACCAGACAATGAAACTGCGAAACGAAAATATATATGTGGGATTCTTATGAATTGGTATGTATTAATGAAAGTGAAACAGAAACTCATAGGCAAAAAATCAATAAAGTAGAAATTATCCTCTATTCTGAAACTCCTTAACTCTCTGATTTATCATCGTTCGATATCCTTGAATTTTGGATATCTTATAGATTATTACAAGCAGAATAAGAATTGACATTGGTAATTTGCCACAATGCATCTTAAATAGTGATATACGAACGAATTTTGAATCGCTCTGTAGAATTTCTGAGCTAAAAATTTTTGTCATGAAGAAACACTTAATTAAAAAGCTACATTCATTCACAATGACGTTGTCTTCGATTTATTATGTTAGCTAATTTTTTGCAAGATATACAGTTCTTTCCTTAGCATTGTATGTATAGCAAAAGTTTTTATTTACAGAAAAAATAAATTCGTAAACAAGTGAAAGAATACGAACAGAAAGTTATCAAATAAACACCCTCGATAAGGTTACAGATGTTCTCTTGGTCTATTCTTGGCCACTCTTCTTGCAGAGCCTGACCTACTTAATTTATATTTTGCAATTTCTTAGCCTTCTACCCAACGTCCTCACACATGTTCAATCATATTGAAATCAGGGCTCCTTACCGATCAGTCTATTTTCAACATTTCAAGTCCATCAAAGTAATCACTCACTACTCTTGCGGTGGCATTACCATGCATCAGCTTGAAGTTTCCGCCAATATAATGAGTCAATGGGACAACTTGAACACTCAAAACTTGCCTCTCAACAATAATGTATACCCAATGAACTGTAATATAGTTTATTTGCATAACCACAATGTTCTGTGTGAAAATAATTACATAACATTTTGTGCCTACATATTTATGATGCTAAATGAACAATAGATAGCACAGGCTAGACACTTTGTAACTGTAATTTAATTTTTTCTTTCATTCTTATGCCATCCCTAACCATTACGAGCCTGCCTCCATAACAGATTCTTGTAGCAAAATTGTCTTTATTGTAATTTATTATAATTTCCGAGACGCCTATCTGGAGATTCAAGGCAAAACCTGGATTCGTCACAGAACATAACTTTTCTCCATTCTCCGTTGCCCCAATCCTAGTATTTTCTGGCGAATTGAAGAATTGAAGGTGTATTCTTTTCAATTCTGGACCTGTTGCAGGTCTTTTGGCACGAAGGCCAATTTCTCTTAAACGCCTCCTATTCATGCTTGCCCCACATCCTCCAACCTGCATCTTTTCTGTACAGCGGTTCTACATATGTCTCTCAAAACACAAAGCCTCTAAGAACGATCATCGCGAGCACTCGTTTTCCACTTCCTTCTCGATCCTGTTCACCTTGTAAAATTCTTGGAAACGATAGCACCATGAAACAAAGACTACGTCATTGAGGATGAAGGTAGCTTTAGGTCAGAAATTCTACACAGCGATGTAAAATTCATTTTTCGTTTACCCTCGTATATCACATTCAAAATGCATTCTCACACATTACCAATGTTAGTTCTCATTATGCGTTAGATAATTTGTAACATATTCAAAATTCATGGATATCGATAGATCAGACAGGTATGGAGTTTCAAAATAAAGGATAATTTCTGCTTAATTGATTTTTTCCAGGTAAGTGTATGTTTTACGGTCATTAATACATACGAATTCATAAGAATCTCAAATATATTTTTTAGTTTCGTAGTTTCATTTTTCTGGTAAATTGCATAGATATATTTTTTGGCTCAGAAATTCTACGGGGTCATTCCAAATTTTTGAAAGAAAGCATTTTTGGTTTACTCTCGTTTATCACACACATTATCAATGTCAATTGTTATTCTGCGTTAAATAAGCTGTAACGTATTAAAAAATCAGAGAAATATTGGAGTTTCAAACTAGGGCATAATTTCTACTTTATCGAATTTTTTTGTCGGTAACTGTATAAGAGAAAAAGCGTTTTATTCTATTTAGCTGAAAAAAGTTGAAAAATTTCGACGAGGTGAAGCCTATATTCCAACCGAGTTAATTGGAGTAATAGGTTGGAAAGAAATATCAGAAGGTTATACGATCTAGTAATCCAAAATATTAGTAAACAAATCGCAGCCTTTGTGAGTAATACATAAATACTGAGTATCTTATGATTATATGAGAATAAAACATCTATCTACATCATTATAACTATTACAACTTAGGTGCTTTTAATTATTGGTTGCGCAGATGCATGCTGCCGGAAGAGGTTTGTTTGTTTGACATTTATCGTTTTCTCTTCACCTGATAAGCAGATTTATTTAAGATGTGAATTATAATGAGTTGAATGGCGTCTATTTGACGTATCTAAATGAGATGAACTGATAATGTCAGCTCCCATTTTGTCCCGAATTGTGGTTAGTGGGAATAACCATTATTGATTTTTGATTTAGTTAAAAGTGTATTCCTTCGAAAATATGTGAATTGATATTGCCATATAATATTTGAACCACCCTTTGAACCCGATGCCTTTTGAATTAACGGTAGTACACATTGATATCAGTGTTGAAGAAGGTGTTTTAGTATGTTGAAAGGGATGCATTTTAGTATGATGTAGGGATCGACTCCTTATACTCAGCATTCCCAAACATGAGAATTTCAATCTCAAAGACAAAGATCATGTGACACCTCATCGGCAAGGTCTCTCGATGCTCTGAACGAATTTGGACAACACTTCGTGTTAGGGATTTAAAGAGAGTGTTCTAATAGAAGTATTTGTTCGTCGGGTAGATTGATTCAAATTCATTCTACGGAATTCTTCAATTTGCTTTGGTACTGGAACCAGAAACTGTCTACATTATGGTCTTGAAAGACTTCAATTCGAAGAAAATAAACTTGTTTCAAGAAGATGATAAAGTTCATTGCAATAAGCACATCAATTTTTTACACATGTTCTACAACTTTTTTCCTCAAGCAAAATTTTCATCATTCTCATCATACAATGATCAATCTGTAATTCTAAACAGAATTGCATCACTGTTATTCGATACTTACTAGAGAAACTCGAAGATGTTGTACGGAATTGAGGAAAGAGTAGAAATCATGCCACTTTACTTTGGAAATAAAAGTTGCGCAAAAGGAACGGCAAGAATATTTAACACAAATCATACAGAGAAAGAAGTGAGTCACAAATATGTCAAATTTCTGATACAGCTGATAGCTATCCTGAGAGAAATGAAGTTGTTGAAGTCGCGGTATTGGGAAAATGGAAAACACTGTCCATTAGGACATTATTCCATCAAACTGGCGCATCAAGTACAATTCTCTACAGAAGAGTGAAGCATCACAAATTTCATCCCTACAGAAATTGTTTCCTGCAATTTTATGAAAATTTGAGTTAAAATATGGATAACAATATCTACTTTCGGACGAGAGTACCTTCATGCTCAATGGAGAACAGGTACAATTGCCCATACTGGGACATCCAGAACCTTCACTTGCACAGGGTAATACAAACACAAAAATTGAATGTTTGAGCAGGATTGTGTGGGAACCATCTTGTTGAAGCGTTCTTCATCGGGAGTAATCTCAATGGAGGTAGTTATACAGGGTGCTTCAACGAAAACTAAACAGAGGCTATATCTTGTTGAAAATACAATTGATCTTCTGGCAGTTGTATACAGGGTGCTTCAACGAAAACTAAATAGAGGCTATACCTACCAAGATATTCATTTCTCATCAAAACGCAAAAACAGATCAATTTTTGTTTCAAGGGGGACATCTTTTGAGGTACAATACTTGCCTGAAATATCAACGCCATGGGGTTGCAATCCTTGAAAATTTGGAGGAGGGTAGATGGGTCGAGTGATAACTCGAAAGAAAGGTATTATCTTTGTCTGCATTCCCGTGAAAGAATTTTCATTTTTGATTGAAAACTGTAGAAGATACAGAGTGAGCCACTGAAGAATAGAGAAGACTATCGCCCCAAGACTATTGGAGTATTAGTGCGAAAAACTGGAATAGATTCATTTAGATCAAAGATGACAGGGATGCCTTTGATCTGGAATGAATCTGTTTCATTTTTTTGCACTAATACTTGAATAGCTCAGGGCGATAGATATCAACGACCTCTTCCGTTTTCCATTCAATGATACAATTTTAATTCTCCGTCATTCTTAAGTGACGATTCTTGTCCTCAGCACTTCCAAGTTTTTTATTCTGAAGGAAATGTTATAATTTGAGATATTGATAAACATCAATGTTTTGTAGGAAAGCACAATTGTTTTTAAAACATACATTTGGTAATGATGAATCTATTTCACATTTGTCTTTCATTGTCCAATGCTGTTAATTACAGTTGTCGTTTGTTAGACAAACGTTGAAGATGGTCTACTCAACTGATGTTGATTCAATTTATTATCGAAATAATAGTTGTGCCAGAGAAAGGATTTTCAATGTGAACCATCCCGAAAAACAGGTAAGACAGCAGTAAGTTTTATATTTGATGAATACATTTTTAACTATGGGTTCGGTGGCTAACAGAAAACATGAGGTCTGTATTTTATTATAAATTTGTTTTTCTGGTGAGAGTACTTATGCTCTTAATGGCGAACTGAATAGGCATAATTGTCGATATTGGAATATCCAGAATCCTTATTGGTTCACACAGGCATACATACAAACGACTCAGAAATCAAATTTTTGGGCTGGAATTTATGGAAAAAATATTGTAGGACCTTTCTTCATCGGAGGTAATCTCAATGGGGACACTTATTTGCAGTTGTTGGAAGAATTAATAAATCCCAGGTTCACAGACATCTGGGAAAATGATGAAACTTTTTCAGAGAATGAGATAAGTTTCCGGTAAGATGGTGTTTTTGCACATTTTGATGTTTGTATGCGACAATATTCGGATTTCCCAGGTCGGTGGATTGGTAAAAGAGGAATAGTTGAATGGCCAACTAGGTCACCTGATTTCATTCTTTTTATAGGGTCATCTTCAATCGAGAGTTTATGCTACACAACCTGAAAACTTGGAAGAGCTGTGGACAAAAATCGTTACCGAATGGAAAACGTTGAAGTTCTTCAAAATATTAGTAGAGAATTCGAAAATAGTTTGTATGATCATATGGAGGTAGGAGGTCATTTCGTGCATTTAATTTGATTTCGGCATTGTGAAATTTTCGTTGAAATAAAAAGTTTCGTTCTTTTGAACTGTCCATATGGTATTAAATGTTCATAAAGATGCTACTTTTTAATAGAGAATTAAAAGACATTTCCAAAGATATGCCACTCGAACCACTCACCATATAATCGGCTTAGGTGCTGTTGAGGGTAGGGGGTTGATTTTACATGCAGTCTGAGATTGCGCAGTCGAGGGCTCTGGATTGGTTTGCGGGAAACAGGCTGTGCATGAACGAAAGTAAAACGGAAAAAGTGGTTTTCAGTCTGAGACGTGTTGAATCTTCGGGTGTTAGGTTTTTGGGAATCTATCAAGACTCTCGTCTTACCTGGTCCATCCACATAAGTCACCTTGCAGCCTGGTTGAGTAAAAATATATTTGTCCTGCGCAACCTGACATCTTCTATCTCAACAGATGTCTTGAAGATTGCTTATTATGCCTTATGCGAATCTCATGTTAGATATGGACTTTTAGTCTGGGGTGTCTCCGGTAAGATTGAGAGAATTTTTAGGTTGCAAAGGCGTGCTGTAAGAATAGTTGGTCGATTGGGGTACAGGGATTGTTGTAAAGACGCGTTTAAGTCAAATCGAATTCTTACGTTGCCAAACCTATTCATATTCAAAAATCTCATGTATGCGCACAGAAATATTGACTCATTGTTGCTCAATAGGGACAGACACTCTCATAATACGAGGACCAGAGATGATATCTATATACCTTTCCATAGGCTGAGTAAGTCGCAGAATGGTCCTGGATTCTTGTCTCTGTAGTTTTTTAATTTGTTACCTCTAAATGTTAGGCGTTTATCACCTTCAAAATTCAAGTCTTATTTGAAAGTGTTTTTGACTGAAAATGCATTTTATGACAAAAAGGAATTCCTGAGCAAAAACAGGTCAGTTCATAATTTCAATATTGTAAATCCTGTTATATAATTTAATTGTTATGAATTTCTTCTTGAAATACTTTTATCTATTTTCAAGTGTATAAAAGGCAAGAGGATGTATAATTTATAGTGTAATACAGTTTAACTTTAATTTTCTTTTTGACATGTGCAGGTACAAAGATTGTATACAAGCATGAATAAACATATTCTATTCTATTCTATTCCGAACTAACTCAGAAATTAGTCCTCTTCTAATAAAAAATTGACGTAACCCAGCTTTTTCCGCTACAATCAGTCTTTCTTGGCATACAGGGGGTGGAAAATTCTAGTTGGAATACAAACTTTCGTAGCGCTTGGACTTTCTGTGTCATTCGACCTCCTTCTCCTCTAATGAATTTTGAATAAGGAGCTGCTGCGGGTAGGGGGCTGATTTTACATGCTCAGAAATTGACGTGTCTCAGATTTTTCCGCCAAAATCAGTTCATTTTGAGATAGAAAGGGTAGCAAATTTTCGTTGGAACACACTCTATATACGTGGCAAAATGAATACTCATTGACTTATGAAAGTCGATCTACAAGAAACGCGAGGTCCTAATCTGAAAATTAGTCTTACAATGAGCTTTTTCTGAACGAATGCTTTTTGCCAATCCGATGAGTTACCCAATAAGATGACATTATAATTTAAATGACTATAAGCAAGGCTATAATATCCATTAACCAGAGAATTTATGAGCGGAGAGTCGTGGATTGTATAGATTGCAAAAAACGAGGAATTAAGTTTCCTGCAGATTGCATTCACGTGGAAAGACCAGCTTAGATTTGAATAGAGGTACACCTCTAGGAACCTGACCTGACTGCTGGGGACCAGTTGATTGTTCTCGCAAATAACACAGATCTGCAACAAAAATGCTGTCTGGATATTTTCAACTGATTTCTATGTATTTAGGTGTTCTGAAAACAAAAAACATACTCAAAAAATTTCAGAACGTAAGATTATTTTACAAAACGCAAAATTTTATTACAAAAAACGGATTTTTTAGGCTAGAAAGGGATTAACTTGTAGTATAAATGATAGATACAATTTTATTTTGATTACTGTTTTAAAATGTTTACAGGACATAACTATCATTAATTTCTAAATAAGGAATACCCTGTTTGACCTACATTAACAAGTATAAACATGTTGTAACCTGAACGTACGCGCTCCGATAGTGTAGAAGTGGCGCGGGACAATTACGTGTAAACTCATCATTGTTTTATAGATCTTGGTTCAGTACAGTGCGTCTGTGCCAAAGTGTGTGAACTCTTCGGATAGTTTCTGTTACATTTGTGGAGAATATATGACATTAAAGCAACAAGTTAATATTACGGACTTTGTAACAAAAGTATACTTCGCGTATTTTGGCTTCAAACTTGGAGATCAGGATAAAGTATGGGCACGTCATAAAGTCTGCAAACGATGTGTTGAAGACCTTTGAAATTGGTTTAAGGGCAAGGAAAAAGCTTTCCGATTTGCAATTCCTATGGTATGGCTCGAGCAAAAGAACCATAGTGATGATTGTTACTTTTGTTCGTGTAATGTGAAAGGGTATAATTCAAAATGGAAGCAGTCAATTTCATACCCCAATCTGCAATCAGCTATTCGTCCCATCCCTCATGGGACCGAAATACAAGTGCCCAAGGTCTCTGCTACCTTGGAAGAGGTTCCAAGTTTTGACGAAGATGGTGCTGTACCTACACCCGATGATCAGTCAACTTTTAATTTGAAGATGACAGAAGTCCAAAATTGTTTTCCCAAGGCGAGCTTAATGATTTGGTAAGAGACTTGAATCTTCCCAAAAACGCTGTTGAGTTGCTTGGATCAAGGCTCAAAAGCAGGAACTTACTTTCGCCGGGAGTGTCTTCGTCCTGGTTTAGATATCGTGAAAAGCAGGTTACTTCCTACTTTGCCCAAGAGGACGAGTTGGTTTATTGCACCAATATTGAAAGTTTGATGAATACATTTAAGATCTCTTACGACCCAGAAGAGTGGCGTATTTTTATAGATTCTTCAAAAAGAAGTCTTAAAGCAGTTCTGCTTCACAACGGCGGTTTCTATGCTTCCATTCCTGTCGGCCATTCTGTACACCTCAAAGAAACCTACAAGAACTTGAAATTGATTTTTGTAAATTAAAATATAAAGACCACGGTTGGCAAGTGTGCGGTGATTTCAAAATCATGCATGGCGCTCGGACAGCAATCTGGGTTTACCAAATTCCCTTGCTTTTTGTGTCTATGGGATAGTAGAGACCGAACAAATCACTGGACCAAAAACGTGTTGACCTGCGAGGGAGCTTAAAGTTGGCGAAAAGAATGTCCTGTATAAAACTTTGGTGCCTCCTCATAAAGTTCTTTTGTCACCGTTTCACATAAAGCTCGGATTGATGAAGCAATTTGTAAAGTCACTTCCAAGAGATGGAAATTGCTCCAAATACTTAATATCAAAGTTTCCTCGCCTCTCGAAGGCAATGTTGAAGGAAGGTGTTTTCGCTGGACCAGATATTAGACGGCTTATGGCTGTTCCACTATTCGTCACAACCATGACGGATCCTCGAAGAAAAGGGTGGATTGCTTTGAAGGAAGTTATAACAACATTTTCAGGCAATAACAAAGACCCTAACTACAAACAAATCGTCATTTCAAGCTTTAGGTTGCTTAATGAGTTTAAAAGTACATTTTCTTCATTCTCACCTCGATTATTTTCCAGAAAATATAGGAGACGTGAGTATAGATTAAGTGAACGATTTCACCAAGATATTAAGGAGATGGAAAAAAGATACAAGGGAAGATGGAGCGTCTCAATGATGGCAGACTACTGTTGGACGCTTAAGAGAGACCTTCCAGATGCTTCCCACAAGCGAAAATGTACCAAATGGCGTCTCACTGCGAAAAAGAAATGTGTTAAGTACTCACTAATTAATGTATTTTAGATAGGAAAATAAGTTTTGATACGCAATTATAAATTACTTTATTAAAAAAAAAAATTATGTTTTATTTTAAGATGACTTGTTTACTATAGACACCTACATTGTCAGAAAACGTGACGTGCTAGGACAAAATGAAAGTCATTTTCGAATTCAGCACACCCAAAAACATAAGAATTACATAAAAAACCAAAACAGCTCTCATTTTTTTTTTTGCAGACTTGTGTAATCGGTGTGCTGACATCATAAGCAACAGTTGCATTGAAGAAGATAAATTCAGTTTTACTTATATACAATATCAAGGCATCATGAGTGTGCACCTCTCCGAAAACTCATCCAGGCTCCTTGTCGTTAACAAGTATCCTTAGCAAAGTATATTGTTACATCGGCATTAATCTGTTCAGGAAGATCGTTTATGAACAGTAGGAAAAAAGAGAGAACTCCAAGAGCAGTCGATATCTCTTTTGACACTTCATTATGTACCTTATTACGTCTGTCGGATAAAAAACTGTCGGTTCAGTCCAGAAAGGTACCCTGAATCCAAGGTTATGTCAGTCTTTCTTGACATAGAGGGGGGTGGCATATTTTCGTTGTGATACGAATTTTCGTTGTGCTTTGGCTTTCTTTTTGATAGTAAGATATGTCACTTGACCCACTTTCTCTATAATGAATTTACACCTAGGTGCTGCTAAGGGTAGGGGGTTGATTTTACATGCTCCGAATTAACACAGAAATCGGTTCCCTCCAATCAAAAATTGACGTGTCTCAGCTTTTACTACGAAAGTCAGTCCAACTTGAGATAGAGAAGGTGGCAAATTTTTGTTGGAATTCTGTAGCGTGTAAATTGATTATTATAATGTATCATTATTTTTGTGATTTCATATGGTTTATAATGATTTTTTTATCATAAAGTGTGTCATTACTTCTCCACACTGTTCCACTACTATAAGTATATTCAAAGGCTTCGGTTATAAATTATTATTATTGTAATTGTATTAATTCGCCAGTAATTTAAATGGCAGGTAATGGTTTGTTAATGTTTACGGAAACCTTTCAATCGCCGGTAATAAATTCTAAGTCTTTATTACGGTAGGTCATGGGGTTAAAGAACATTGGCCCGTCCCAAATCGGAAAATTCGCGCATTCTCCGAAAATTATACTTTATGCGCGATGCGCGAGAGACTACCGCCTCTTGCATACCGCTGCTTTTATTGATCGCGGAAAGGACGGAACCTAAGTGCCCTGCGGTGGTCGTGCACACAGAAATTTGACTTTTAATGTATTATGTGAATTTATGGTGAATGTTGTTATTCTGCAGTGTGAAAGAATATATTGGCTCTAAGATGTCGAAGGTAAGGACTGTGTGAATTTGAAAAAACATTACTCGGGTTTTTTTATGTAAAATGTCAAATGTCTTAAAAATAATTTGGGCAGAATATCATTCAAAGAAACGAATGGACAATTTGTCGTGATTGATTATGAAAACTTGTCTCAAAATTAATCAGTCAAAAATTTGGGGTAGATTCCATTAAAGCAAGGATGTTGAGTTTTGACAGTTATTTCATAACAAACCAGCTATATCACGAAACACCCCACTAAATTTCAGAGATATTGAACTATAAAGGATTTATTGATAAAAATTTGCATTCATATCGTTTTCATTAATAGTATTTACACATTATCTACTAACTGCTGTTTTTCGTGCTATCTTGTTATGATTTCCTTTGACGTAAAACAGGTTGAAGGATTATGCCATATTTCAGATATCATACCTTCACCAAAACAATGAAAATCAATATTTTATACTATCTATCTGCTCAATTATTTTTAATCTTTGTTAATAATCCATGGAATTTAGAATATTCTAATGAAACTGGAGGGTTAACAACATTTTTCGAGAGATGGCCACACATGGTTAAACTATCAAATACAAGTATGTTATTCGGGTTCGCAAGTCGACCTTTGGAAGAAACAGGAAGATTAAAAATATTTTTTGAGATTACGGAAGATAGTTGAACGAGAGTGAAGAGAAAAGAATCTCGACATTCAAACGTCAAACGTGATCAGATGATGAAATGTAATTTTGTTCCTTATGGGATGGAAGGGGGAGGTCGAACGAATGTATTTGATGGTTAATCATTGTCAAACAGTAATCCAATGCGTGGTTTAAATGCATCAATTCTGTCGAACATTGCTGGGCCAACTTTACAAAGCGAATGAATTCCTTTTAGGGTCTAGAGCCTAAATGACGTAAATTCAGTCACCGCGTGTGTGTTTAGTTGAATCATTTGATTAATCTTCTACTGTTGCCTGAGGGATGTTATCTGATGTGTTCCCTTTTGTAACTTTTCTGGTGTATTCATATTCTATGTGGTTGTCCCCCTCTTTTCTTTTCTACTTACTAAGGGCAGATCCATTCTTCTTGCTAGTTTTTTCCAGCTTCAGTTTTCTGGCCTCGATTATCAAACTCAAAGATAATTTTTCGTCTATAATTTACCTACTTCCATGCTCGTACTACGATAGGAAATCTGCAGGTATGTTCTGGATCTACAAGCCGCGCCTTCGACTCACTTTTGTGATGGTGATTTAAATGGTAGTAATTATAAAAGTAACCTTGTTTTAGATTTCCCAGTACATACCCCAAGCCTAGTTGATAGTGCAGTGACAGTTCACATTAATGATTATGGACTTGTCAGGAGTTGATCAACAATTCCCAGCATTTTCATCTCCTTTGCTGCGGAGTCATCTGTGTGTACTACATTGTATCTCCAGATTGAATAAGCAAATGTTTCCGTATATTTTTTAAACGCCCATATTTTGGCTATCCAACAGTTTAAGCTGGCTGGTTGGGTAGTGTTTTAAAAGCATAGGTAGACACACTGAACATGACCCCAGTAAACCACAAACATTCCAGTTTGTGCAGCTTTTGGCATAACTTGGGCATCTTAGCATAAAATATAGGATATATAGGATTAGTAAAACTCAAGCTTATCATCTCTGGTGTAAGTGTTCATGATTTTCTGACCTCCAGTATGTAAAATACAGTTCTCGGTTTCAGAAATTTTTCTTTACAGACAAGACTTCTAGTAAGGGTCCAATCAAAAATGATACTCATTTACTTGGTCTCGCAGGACCACGTGAGTCTACTCCAAATAAACTTGTGGTCTTGAATTACTCCGTGTACCAGAGTACAGGAAAACACATTTTTCCGCCACTTTTAGATCTAGTTGTATCAGATTAGATGGTGGTAGAGAATAACCCTTGTACATCTAACATTATGTCGTCGAAGTAGGTCTGAGTGTAGAGGCTGCTTTTCCACTCTTTGAATAGAATATCTTTTTCTTTATGAACGGTACCCTTATGGGCAGCACTCAGGCTCTTTGGTCCATTGTGGTTGACGTGTTATGTTGGTGTTATCAGTCTTGCAGAAACTTTTTAATGAAGTTTACGAGACTGTTGTAGGGAGTCTTTTGGATCATCCTGCCACTAGGTTTTTTTAGTGGCTAGTGTTTCCAATCTCGTCGCCTTATGAGCTTCAAAGTGTATATGTTTTATTGTTTCATCAATTTTTAGGCAACCACAGCACTGTGTAGTTTCCGACAGTCTCATGACGTGTAGATGTTTATTGAGTGGATGTCTCGTTAGTAGGCTAACTACCACCCCAATAGACTTTTTGCAAAGGAAAAATAGTTCATGTACTCCGTTCTTTGATTGGGGCTGTTTTATGAGACTTTTTGACTGTATCAGTCTTGAGATGCCTGCCCAGTAGTTCAGGACCTTGGTAGGGTTTCAGTTTTGGAAGAAGGAGCGCTTATGGGTTCATTGGATAATCAGAATTGGTTCTGATTCCATCGGCCTAACAGCTGTTGCTTTGTTGGCTGTCTCCTACAGAGTTTACTCTACCAGTCAAGGATAGAGCATGTTTGCCCTATTCTTCTGGAGACGGTTTGTATAACTCCAGTTTCTGATGGGATACAATAGATCTATGCGAAGTAGTGGAAAATTGCTAAATCAAGGCAGACTTAAAGAAAAATTATGGTACTCTACTATGGAAACCATCTATTTTTGAATTTGGATTTGTACCAGTTTTTTTAAAATTAAGCACTCTGTTGAAGTCACCATGTTGGATACCATGAATAAGATCTATGGTGAGATTGCGGAAGATCGCCTAGCGAAGCTGAGTATGATTGCTGAGGGCGTATGCATTCCAAATGATGGAATGTATAGTATCCTACATGATAAACTGTACAATTTGTACATTTTGATTGTAAACGCATGCATAACCACGTTTCCTACCCTTTCTGAGATAATCACATCTAAAGTTGAAAAAAAATTATTTTGAAACTATAAAAACTGTTATGTTCTATGGAATATTAGAACATTAAATGCTTACCTATACTTTTGTTGAATTGTATTTTCAACTATCTTGTAAATTTAATAAAGGTACAAAATATTTGCGCTGTCAAAAGAAAAAAAAGATCTTTCTATTTCCATCCATAGATTTTGCCAATGTTTATGTTATGAGTTATGAGTTTGTTTTTTCTTTGTAAGCTTTTTTTTCGAAATTTACCAATAATAATTTTTTTGTGTGAAAATGTTTAAGGAGTTTGAAAATTCAATCAGATTTGCGAAAAGTTTACATCCTTCAGAAACAGAAGATATTTTTCATTAAAAGTTCATCATCCGTTGAACGGAATAGTCTATCGTTTGAAAATATTTTCTGTTTCTTCAGCTTTCCGAGGTCCATAAGAAAAAATGTTATTTGAAAATGTGGCATCAACTTGACAAGTTTTATGAGACTCTCATAGCATTATTGCTAAATCATTGTGGGAAACCTTGTATGTACTATTCAGCTTTTCAGCTCTAGATAACATAATGAAATTTCGAAGCCATCTGAGATGAGGTTATTTAACTGGAGCTTCACCAAATCGTCTTTCATATTTAGATAAAAAACAAATTATTTTGTAATAGCATAAAAGAATCCGGTTACACTCTATCATCGATCGACGGTGATACATCTGATAATAAGAGAAAAACCAACGACATCGATCTGTCCTATTTTCCGGGTGAGTATTTATAAACTCTGCGTCGTAAAGATCTTAGTTCTGGATCGCAAATTGGGCAATATCAGCATTCTCAATCTGCTAGAATTAGATCTTAGATATAGGGCGATGATAAACATATGTATTGTTGCAACCTATCGGATATGGAGAAAGAATGATGAGTTCAGAAGATTAATTTAATGAGTTTTGTTATTATTCATCAGTTTGTGAGATACCTACACAGAGTGGCCGCCGAATATGGTACATTGAAACGGATGTATCGATTATCACTGAATTTAGGATAAGAGTACGGACCTTCTAAAAATATTTTCATTGTTCTACTTCCGGTTATACCGGAAATTAAACCTAACTTCATTATTTTAAATGGCATGATACTCTTTTCCATTTTTATTGTAGAGAATCATTTTCCAAACAATTTCTGTAAATATTTGGCACACCGCAAATTAAGCATCAAAAGATATAATGTTTCGAATAAGAATTTAAAATTGAAGAGTTTGTTTCCCCGACTTTTTGAAAATACTTTCACAAGATTGAATTTTTTCGTTCAGTTCAAAGAGAATGGTCCATTCTCTTTTATAATTTACTTTTAGAGGTTTTTACATATAAGTTGTTTAAAATTATTCATTTATTCGAAAAACTTTGAGAAGATAAGTGAGTTCTTTTGAAAACTATACTATTTTTCGTTAAAAGCGTATTTTAAACAGGTATTGAGTTTCCCTATACCTTTAACGACTTGTTTTTGTTTTATTCGCGATTTGATCGAATACCCGACAATATGAAATTGAGTTTCCACAACAATTTGCTTGAAATTGAGATTGCTGCTTGAATCAAGAATGCCTACTCCATGGTTATTTAAATTGTTTTCTCAACATATTAGCGGAAATTCGATCAAATATTTAAGAACACAACACTACTCTTAGATAGATTCTACTGAAAAGAAATACTACCAAAATGGAATTTTGGCAGATAATTCAAACAAGTTCTCTTGGAATTTTGTGAAAGAATTGAATAATGAAGGAACAAGTCAACCTCAACATCCAAAATATGAAAGAAGGTGATAGGTAATATCATTTATGCCCCATTGGAAGTCACTAGCAAGTTCAATAATTTTTTTGTTCCTTTTATGGATTACAATGCTAATATTAAATTAATAATAACTCGTTTGTTTCTGTTCCCATATGTTGAGAAGGAATTTCTCTCGTTGGTAAACAAAAGATTAAAACCATCTAAAGCTAGCTGCTTTGATGACTTTTCGGGATTCTTTCTAAGAAAATATCTTGCAGAGGTTAGATTTCTTTTTTTTGACTTGGTGAATTTTTACTCTTGGATGGTCAATTTCTCGAAAAGTTGAAGTTTCCTAAGGTCATCCTCGTTATAAGAAGGGTGATGAATCTATGGAATCTATGGACAACTATCGTCGCATCTCACTATTCCCTGTACTGTTCAAGGTCTATGAATACTGTTTTCATAACAAACTATTGAACTTCATTGATGATCGGAGGATTTTGACAAGTAGCCCGTTTGGTTTCAAAGCATATCTGGGCCACTGTTGATGCAGTTTATGCTTTTGTGGCTGCTGTTGTGCATTGTCTAGAGCAGGGGTGCTCAAACGGTCTATCGCGATCGATCGGTCGATCGCGAGTGCTTTTTGAGTAGATCTCGAGAAGAAAAAAATTTTTAATAAGTAGGTAACTAAACTACAAAAATTTATTACGTAATGAAATGAAACTCTGCTAGCGGCAAAAGGCGGCTTTATCAAAGGAACGCGCGTTACTTGTCAAAGAAAAGCCGCGTTTTTTATTCTTGCCGCTTTTCTAGAAATTTCGGGCGGGCGCGTCTGACGTGAACATTCGAGACTTTCGTTCACGCCGATATAAATGTTGCACCTGCAGGAATTGGAGTCATTCTGAATTGCAACTTGGAGGCAAGACTACGTCGATACAAAGTTTATTATTAAATATGTAGTACAAAATGAGTGCAGCGAAGAAATCTAAAACGTTTCATTTCAATAACGATTGGGAGGAAGATTTTTCTTTTGTATGGTGAAGGATAAGTGCATTTGTCTTATTTGTCGTGCGTCAGTTGCAATACCTACGCGTGGTAACTCAGAGAGGCATCATAAAACAGTTCATAAAAATTACGAAAAGGATTTTTCGCCACAGGGTGAATCAAGAAAACGAAAAGTACGTGATTTGATTTCCTGTTTGAAAAAAGAACAAACCATGTTCACAAGACCAGCCAAACAATCAAAAGCTGCAACGACCGCGTCATTTAAAATATCTCATATATTGGTGAAACACAAGAAACCATTCGAAGATGGATCGGTTGTGAAAGAAGCATTTATTGAAGCGGGTGAGACTTTATTTGGAAATTTTAAAAATAGAACAGAAATCATGTTTGCTATTAGAGAACTTCAGTTATCTCGTCCGACTGTCACAAGGCGTATTGAAGTCATGAGTCAGTACATGGCAGATAAACTAAAACATGATATCATGAAATGTACACATACTATTTTTTATTATGGGCATTGCTACAAAAATTGTGAATTCCATCCGTGCACGTAGCTTGCAACGGTGGCTCTTTAAGTTGCAGTTGGAAGATAGGGAGTCAGCTGAACACACTGATTTAGTTCTTCACACGGACGTCAGGTGGTTGAGTAGCGGAAAATTCCTAGAAAGGTTTCAAGAATTATTGCCCGAAATAACAGCTTTGCTAGACGAAGGTGGTGATGACACTAGATGTTAAAAAACGAAAAATAGCTGACTGATTTAGCATTTTTGGCTGACATCACAATGCACTTAAACACCATTAACTTGGAGATTTATGGTGAAGGAAAAACTATCATTGAGATGATTAGCGCAGTAAACGCATTCAAAAGTAAATTGCAACTTATGATAGATCAACTGAAAAGAAAAGATCGGAAACATTTTCCGTCGATGGAAGCAAGGATTCATCAGTTGAATTATGATACGTATGAGGCTGAATTATCAAATATTTTGGGACAATTCGAAATGCGTTTTTATGATTGCAGTAAATTGGCAAATATAGCCAGTTATCCTTTTTCATGTAAAAACATTGAGGAATTAGCTACTGAAATAGCAAGTCAGTTTAATATGAACTCATATTATGTTGAAAATGAGTCGGTGCAGATTATATTAGATAAACCTCTCAAAGCTGCAGCATCTGATACAAATTTCTGGTGTTTTATATATGAAGATAAATATCCGAATCTAAGACAAACCGCCCTTCAACTGACGGCAATGTTTGGGTCAACTTTTTTGTGCCAGTCTGCATTTTCTGAAAAGAAGACAATCAATTCAAAATATCGCAATCGACTAACTGACGATCGTATGTCATCATGCTTGCGATTAGCACTCAGTGGTTACATACCATCTTATGAAAAGTATGCTGAGGACATGCAGTGCCACGCTTCAACAACCAAAGTCACTCTTTATTTATGTATAGCTCTTTTGTTTTGTAACAACCAATAAACTCACTATGAGTTTTTTCATTGATATTATAGAGAAGAACCTAACTAAACCTAACCCAAACCTTGATTAAAATAATGTATATTGTGCGGAAAGCTGATATCTATATATCCTACGGTACACCCTACCTAGGTAGGTAGGGTGTATCGTGTATGTACGACAACCCTGCACCACACACACTTGTAGCCTCTCAGAGTCGATCGTAAGTAGTCTAAGAATATTGAGGTAGATCGCCGGCAGTTCAAGTTTGAGCACTCCTTGTCTAGAGTCTGGTAGTTGTCCGGTTGATATTTTGTGGGATTTAAGCACAGAATTTGATCATATCATACATGATATTCTTAAAGAAAAGGTGGATGAAATGTTTCTGACAACAAATTCTGGATTACTTGGCAACTAAATTGGTGTTTTCAAGGGCATCATTTCTTTTGTATATAAAGGATATCGGAGATAGTCTGATATGTGTACTGAAAGTACACATAGAATATGAACTTGTTTTATCGGTTCTACAGGAACAGACTGCACATCAATGCTTTCAAAACAACGACCATGATCTCTCACAACCCCAATGGAACAATCAATAACACGGCTTCACTCAAAGATAATCAATTGAGTAGGACTAATTCTACCAAGTTCCTAGGTCTGCATATTGAGGAGGAATTAAACTGAAGAGATCACTGTGGCTATGGTTCCGCAATGCTCAAGTCGTTATATTTTCTGATTCGACATTTCAGAACAGTTCTCACCTTAGAGTAACTTGAATCAGTATACCATGCACAAGTGGTATCAAGACTAAGACCTGGAGTCTTGTTTTGGGGAGCATCGACTAGTGCAAGTAAAGTATTTCTCAACCAAAAGAGGGTAATCCGCTGTACAATGGGAGTCTCACACATTACTTCGTGCCGTGATCTTGAATGATTGAAAATTCTTATCCTACCATCCATTTGTATTCTTGAAATGACAAAGCCTATATTCGAAAATCAAGGAGAAATAATTGAATTCATAATGAGGAGACAATCAATGTTGTATCTTAGGGTCAAACTTTTCAATAAATTGAGTGATGGAATAAAATCTTGAGGATCCTCCTCAAGAGGAAATTAACAGATTATTTTATGGACGTATACTTTTACAACATTCATGATTTTTTCTATTGTAATTAGATTATCATGTATTAATAAGTATACCTATCATAGGTAACACTAATTTATTTTTAAGGATTTTCATGAAGTGAAATGAAGTAATAATTATTATTATTATCGTGGGCTTATGCACTATCTCAGCTGTTAGCTGGATATAATCTACCTTTCCCAGATTCAGTAATCAAAGGAAATAGGCTCGATTACAATATACTAGATATAAATTTCCTAACTAATCCTACATGTATTAAGAATTACAGCTTTTTGCATTTCTATATAGGTATTCTTATGCAATTCTAATTTCTTAAGGCTATCATGCAAAGTTTTGGGTATTAACCCAGTCGAGGATACGATGACAGGAACAATATCTATTTTCTCGATGTGCCACATCTGCTTGATCTCAATAGCAAGGTCTGTGTATTTGGACTTTTTCTCCTGGAACTTGTTCAGCACGTTGTTATTATTCGGTATGGCGACATCCACCAGCATTGCTGTTCTTGCTCTCTTATCATACACCACTATGTTCGGCCTATTATTCGTCACCATTCTGTCAGTGATAACAGACCTATCGTAGTATAATCTGATAGTCATTTTCCAATACGGGCGCCGGTTGATACTTGTAATATGGCTGGAAGGAATTCAGAAGTCCGTACTTGTGTGCAAGTTTCTGATGGATAATGTTGCACACTTGATTATGCATGTGAAGATAGTCCGTATTTGCCAGTTGTTCGCATCCGGACGTAATATGCTGTATAGTCTCCGATCTTATATGACATTTTCTGCACCTATCTGTTTGTAATGTTGCGTCCTTCATGATAAATTTTTTGTGGTTGTTTGTAGCGATCACTTGATTCCATAAGGAATCCCTCTGTTTCCGCGAATAATTCTTCTTTCATCAACCATTCGTTGGAGGCTTCTTTGTCTATGTATGGTTGATTAATCTCTCAATTCTTTTCTTGACCACTGCTCTTGTTTTTCAGTATCTATTAGGAACGGTAAATTCAGCAGGTCATCCCTGGTAGCAAGATGTAGAGGTGTATATCCCTTATCAGCCAACGATACCACTCTATGGAGGTCGAGCTTTTGCAGAGAAGAATTCTCTGAGATTTTTTATCTGTTAGGTGTAGAGATTGACAACATCTATTTATCCGCGTCCTCCTTCTTTCCGCTTCAAAGTTGTTCGTATCACAGACGATTTTGGATGATGGTTGTTGTACTTTGTTAGCATCGTTCGGGTCTGCCTTTGAATATCATCCAGTTCTGTGTTAGTCCATCTGATTATTCCAAATGAGTAAAGCAACACTGGAATGGCGTAGGTGTTAATTACCTTGACTAGATTCCCCGAGTTCAACATTGGTTTCATCACAGTCTTCTGACGCTGACTGTATTCTGAACGAATCTCTCCTTTGATTGTTTTTGGTCTAGCAATCTGGCTTGTTGGTAATTTAGATATTCGTATGTTTCGCCATCCCTCATGCACTGTATAGTATCACCGTTTGGAAGTGTTTCACCATCTATGACTTTCCCTCTTTGAATGTTCAGGGTCTTACATTTTTCAATCCCGAATCTCATATGAACATCTTCCGAGAACTTACTGACAGTTTTCAGCAAATCATCCAATTGCTCCTTGTTCGAAGTATATAATTATTATTATAATTATTATTAAATGGCGAGTAAAACAAAACGGGCCGTTTTAGATGTATGGAAGCCTGATACAGATCGAAACCTGTTCTAATTACGTTTTGAATGAAAGGACTAAAAGTAGGTATTTGTATTGGAAATTACTGACTCTGATGTGTTTTAAGTTCGTTGAATTACTAAGAAATTATATGTAAAAACGTAAAAAGTTTTTTATGTAAAAACTTTCAAAAAGACATTATAAAAGAATGAACATTTTTTCCAAAACTGTAGGTTTAACTTTAATCCTTCGAAAATAAAAGTAACTTCAGGAGGACAAAGAAATTAACACTTCGCAAATTCTGATTAAATACATGATCTCTTTTTTATGGTCAATTTTGAGGTGGTAAATATGGACGAACAATTATTTAAAAATGATGCTTTACATTAAAAGAAAGATCGATAGTTTATGCAATTAACATAACTGAGTATATTTCATCACGACCGGAAGTAGTATCAGAATATATTGTTAGAAGGTAGTTATGTACCCTTAAGTCCTAATACCAAAATTTGGTGCTAATTGATAAATTATTTTGCCTTACTGCCGTTCCTGTAGAGCAGACGAAAGGCCATAAATTTTCAAATAACTTAACTGCATATCGGAGATAAGGACATCGGAAGGAGCTTATTTCAGTGTTTTCGTATTTAATGGTGCTGCCGGCTTATCATCACATATCATATAAAATTATGAAAGAATGCACTAGACAACATAAAATTATTGGAATATTGCAAAATATTAGAGATTTATCTAATCTACAGATAAAATGTTTTTGGTTTGTTTCTGGTCTCTAGGCTGAAGTTATAATAAATAGCATGTACGAGTACTTATTTTAAGTAGCTTAGAAATGCCTGTTAAATTCAGACCGTCTTTATAATAGCTCTGCAAAATTTCCTGCAAATTCTTCTGCATAAAAATTTACACAAAGATTGGGATATTGCAAGTAATGACTATCTCAAAACTTAGAATGCAGTGGGGTTAGAATGCTCATTTCATTTCGGGTTAACGTGTGGATAGAAGTTTTTCAAATAATCCAAGTCGCCAAGTGCAGAAAGAATACATCTTTTGACTAAGCCAGTAACGGCATTTCCGCTCCCTCGTTAACTTTATTGTGTATAAACTAAAACTAGCTATATTCCAAATTTTTAACATGAAGCCTTAAAGTTTATAACTTATCGCCAGCCGACGTTCTTTGATATATACTTACCGATCGCCAATATTGTAAAGAATTTATAGCGGACACACATTTTAAATTCAGCAAGTGTTCGCCCATTATTGAAGGAATAATTGATACATTGAAATTTATGTTTTCTCTTCTTCAGTCCCGTTTCATTTTGAGGTTGTTATATTCATGTCTCCTTACAAATATAATTTGATATTTTTTATTATTATTATTTTCTCTAGTATCAAAGGAAATTCATTCAATGATAGAATGTGGACCAGATACAGACCATGCAAAAATAACGTGTTTTCTGATTCAAAGGTTCTTAATAACACTTTCCTGACAATATGTGCTGTACTCAACAAAACTACCTTTTGCATTATGTCTAAATTATGGTTTCCGGGAATTTTCCTTAAGGGCTTCATAGGTGGTGTTGGACACTACACCCTTCGATGACACCACTACCATGTTCCATAATTGCTGTACTTATATTTGTAAGTCTTTATATTTGACCCTTTTCCGTTTCCTCCTGAATTTCATCATAATCAGATGGTATGGCCACAGTGGCGGGTTAAGGCTGAAGCGGGCCCTGGGCAACATTGTAATTGTGGGTCTATTGCTCACTCATGAAACATACTTTGCGTTTGTCCTTTGGTTTTATATAGTACGTAGTTCTATTTAATTATCGAATTCCCAGAAAAGGTAAATTTGATATACATGTACTAAAAAAATTAATAAACATAATTTGTTAAAACAATCAAACATTAACATAATTCATTAAAATAAACAATAATATTTCAACAAATATACCCAGACTGATTAGTTATATTATCTTTTATCTCACTTTGAATTCTACAAACTCGTCATAATTAATGGAGTTATTTAATAACTCTTCTTCTATATAAAGTAATCATAAACCATATAAATAAATTTTTGTTGGCCTTATGTGGAACTTAAAGAATTTTTTATTCTGGCCATTACTGAGAATGATCTTTCACTGCTCGAATTGTTTATTGGAAGGATTGGATTAAATTAATTCTCAGAATTATGTTTGAATGAGATAATGTTGTTATGATATTATTTTTCTGAATGAATGACCACATGGATTCAGACGAAATAATATTTTCTTTACTTATAAAAATCTTACATTGTAATACTTCATTTTGTAGTTATGCTAGGTTTAAATCTTGTCCATAACATTTCAATTCCCTTATTGAAAAGTCACTCACATAATGAAAAATGTTTTGAATTTATTGTTAATGGTTTCATATCTCTCATGTTTTGTTTCTGTTGCTAATTAAAGTATCGTGTACAACAAAAAACTGACTTCAAAAAATATTTGCCACTGAATCTTATTTCATGTTCTGGAATTTCATCATGAAATAGTTCTCGTATTTTCTGCCGTATTTTATCATTATTATATGCAATATCTGTAACTTTTTCTAAATTGTCAAAATCATCTGTCACAGTTTGTAGAAATCTATCATTGAATCATATATTAAAACTACGGTATGTAAATACGTTTTTTGTTGAAGAGTCTTGTTTGAAGCATTTACTTTCTCAAAATCTTCACATATAGTTAGTAACATTACATACTCAAATCTATTGAGTTTTTTGTTTCAATCGGTAGCTTTGAACCTTGCTAATGGGTTTTCATATTTGTTTGAGGAAAAATGACGGAAACAATGTTTAATTTCTTCATAATCACAAATATGTTACAAATAAGTTCAATATTCGAGTTTCTCCTACAAAATTTTTGTGATACATTCCATCCATGTGTAGAACTTTAAGATTAAATACGTAAAATTCCTGAACGATATTGAAAAAAATGGTCATATCAATGCAACTTTCGGCAGAAGCGTTTCCAATTAAATTTAATGAATGATTTGCGCATGGTATAAAATGGGTAGAAAAAAATATGTTGTTTCATTCTGAATTGAGGTCACTTATACAGGGATATCCACCGGGACCGTCCGTTAAAAACTTTTTGAGTTCCAATTACAATATCAAGCTGAAATTTTATACACGGCCATAACTAGCGATTTCCAATCGAAGTGAAATATTTTCGAAATGATACCATTTCCGGTTATACCGGAAGTGGCTCATCACTTTGTTATTTCAAATGGCAATCTACCTTTTTTATTATACATCTAGAACCGACATTTGAGCAAGGCATAAAATAACCAAGTTGTTGGCACTTATCTGTCAAAACTTTTGTCAAATTTAATTATTTTTGTTATAAACTCGATTTTTGAGGAACATTTAAAAAATTTTAGCTCGTAGATCTTTTGCACTACAGACACAATTTTTGCTTGGGTAGATAGAAGAAGGATCAAGGAATTTTTTAAGCAGTCTACACATGTCAAATGTTTATTGCGTTGTTTTGTATGATTTTTTCAATTTGGCCTTTTTCAAACAGCAATAACTCAATTTTTTCAAATTGCACGTGCCAATTTTTATATTGCCATCAGATGAAGCGTCAAATTTCAGATGGAATTGTATCAGCATGTACTATACCCATCTCTTATAGTTCCGAAATAATTTGGGAATATATTGAATTTTGATGATTTTGCAAGAACTAACAGAGAATGCTTTGAAATATTCGAATCAAGTAGCTGAACTGGCTACGCTCACCTGATAGGTGCCTAAAATTAATGTACTTGTCACTTCGTTCATTCGAATTTGATATTTCAACAAGAATTGTTGGTAATTTGAAGTGAAAATTTTCGAAAAACACCAGATTGATAATGAAATGGCTGATTATTCAAGCGGGGATATGTTTAATCTCTTTTTAATTCATGGCGAATGTGAAAAAGTGGTGTATAGAACTTGCAGGCAATTCAATAACCAATTTCCAAATTTGGCGCCTATAATTTAAACAAAATTTCGAAGAATTAGAAGCAATTTTCTGCAATTTGAAGGAACAAAATATATAGAAACTAGAAGAAAATCAATTCTCGAGGACGACGACAATCAAATTAATACGCTAGCGTATTTTCGTGCCAATCCACATGCGTCCATTAAGTCAGCATCAATGGATATTGGATTGAGTTATACTTCCATTCAAAGGATCCTTAAGAAACATAACATGCACCCGTATTCTTTCATCAGACTACAAAAATTGAAACCAACTGACCTTCCCAAGCGGCTAAATTTCTGTGAAAATTTATTAATTCGGCCTCAAGAAAATGAGACAATTCTGCAAAAAATTATATGGTCTGATGAAGCCAAGTTCAATGAAGGTGGAATAACCAACAGGAGAAATCGACATTTTTGGTCCACAGAAAATCCACATTTCATTGAGGTTATTGATTTCCAAAATAAATTCAGCGTGCACGTTTTTGCAATTTTAATGAATGATTTGTTGGCTTATCACATTTATGAGGAAAATCTTAATGGACCAAGATACCTGGAAATCTTGAGTAGAACATTAGCAAATTTTTTAGATGGATTACCCCTTAACATTCTGAGGGATTGCTATTACCAAATGGATGGTGCACCAGCACATAAAACACGAGCTGTAGATCGGCAGCTAACAGAAATGTTCGAGGATAGATGGTGGGGTAATCAAAGACCAAATTTATGGCCTCCGCGTTCTCCGGACCTGACGCCCCTTGATTTTTATTTATGGGGCAAAATCAAGAGTGAAGTGTATCTTATTCCTGTAAGAAGTAAAGAAGAGTTACTAGAGCACATTCATAATGCTTTTCGTAATATTGATCCTGAGGAAACTAGGAGGGCAACTCATCATGTTCGTATACGAGCTGTCAAGTGTATCGAGCAAAATGGGGCCCATATTGAACATTTATTCAGATCGTAAATTTGTTTTCTCCTATGATGTTTGCTATCATTTATTCGTATTAATGTTATTATCTTCGATGATTGGTTTTCGCTTAGTTCCTACAATTTTTATTCATCCGAATTGTAGAAAATTGCTTTTTATGCTTCGAAATTTTATTTTACTCATAGACGGTAAATTTGGAAATTGGTTATTGAATTGCCTGCAATTTCTACCCACTACTTTTTGACATTCTAAAATGAATTAAAAAAAGATTAAATATATTTTTGTTTGAATAACCAGAGGTTTTATTCCAAATGTGTTGTATTTTTTGGATATTTTTAATCTGAAATACCGTCAATTCTTGTTGAAATATCAAATTCGAATGAACGAAGTGACAAGTACATTAATTTAAGGCACCTGTCAGGTGAGCGTAGCCAGTTCAGCTGTTTGATTCAAATATTTCAAAGCATTCTCTGTTAGTTCTTGCAAAATCATCAAAATTCAATATATTCCCAAATTATTTCGGAACTATAAGAGATGGGTATAGTACATGCTGATACAATTCCATCTGAAATTTGACGCTTCATCTGATGGTGATATAAAAATTGGCACATGCAATTTGAAAAAATTGAGTTATTGCTGTTTGAGAAAGGCCAAATTGAAAAAATCATACAAAACAACCTCAAAAATCGAGTTTATTACAAAAATAATTACATCTGTCAAAAGTTTAAATCTGTCAAAAGTTTTGACAGATAAGTGCCAACAACTTGGGTATTTTATGCCTTGCTCAGATGTTGGTTCTAGATGTATAAAAAAAGGTAGATTCCCATTTGAAATAACAAAGTGGTGACCCACTTCCGGTATAACCGGAAATGATATCACTTCGGAAATAATTCACTCCAATTGGAAATCGCTAGTTATGGCTGCGTATAAAATTACAGCTTGATATTGTAATTGAAACTTAGAAGGTTTTTAACGGACGGTCCCGGTGGATATCCCTGTATTTACCTAACATATTAAACGCATTACCATAACTCTGTCCTCTACATTTAAAAATTCTGAAAAAACTTTTCACCAATATGAGAAAATATAGGTAGAAATCCCAAAAATCTTTCTTTTCTACCATTTGAAAAACATAGCAAATAATGACGGTCAGCTGATCTACGTGAGAAATATCAGGTGTTCAATTTGGCTTCTTTCATTTCGTTCATTATTGTGTGTTGCAAATTCATCACATATTGTAGACGATAAATAGTTTACAGTACCGGTGCCGCAGTTTCCATGTTTTTACATGGGTTCCCGCAAAAATGTCTGATAAATATTCCAAAGCAACCTCATAATTACCATTATTTTCATTGAAAAACATTTTTACTACGAAACGCTAAAGAGTATGAAGGAATAAATTTGATTTTCGCTACCACACGTTTTAGAACTTCTCTCCAATATTATTTTCCATTTATAATTTACTTTTGCAGTTCAGCCAATGCGTCCGGTAATTTTAGATCTTGTTTTGAAAAGTGGCGTTAACGTGGTCTGTGGAGTTTTTACGATTTGGCAATTATTTGCGAAAAATTTTCCAATCATTCGTCCCTTTCGTTATTAGCGTTGTTTGCTTGAAAAATAATTTACAGAGATAATAGTACAATAAGCTGTTGGTTTCAGTATAGTCAACCAATCCATTTCAACTTTTTCCCCGCTATCAATTATTCTGAAGAAGGAGGCAATAGTTAATTTTCTTGTGATTTGTTTTGACCCTTCGTTGCATCGAATAGAAAATGCAAAGATCCATCTATTTATTCTGATGGAATTTTTATATAATACATGACGTCTGTTTTCAGTTCAAGTATCCTGGCCATAATGCAATATCGTGTTCAAAACTCTTAGTATCATCATTATTTTGAAATGTTTGTAAATTTATATTTTACCCTTTTGTTTCATCTTCACAAACGGAATTGCTTGGTTTTCGCTGTAATATTCGCAAAATTTCCAGAACACAAATAATGTTCTGAAGTTTGAGCAGGTTAGGTTTGTGAAAATGAGGAGATTGTTGAAATTGTTATCTTGTTAAAAATTTGTCGAACGATCTTTTCATTTGTTTTACCACTTTATCTCGATCTGCTTTTCGTTTTCTTTCTTCACTTCCACTCAAATATTTATAGGAATTCATTTTAAAGAAACTTTTAAAACATATGTATAGAAAAGGCTCGATAAGTACGAGGCTCGATCGCATTTACACACATATATAGCCGTGGGCCTGGATGCATAAGCACAAGAATGCTTATCCACTCTTGTCAACTTTATCAATCATCGATTCGGTATAATTTGATTACATTCTAGTAATAATTATGAATATCACTTCTTTCTGTTAAATGAAAATATAACTTAATTATAAAAATCAAAAACCCAATTTTCGAGCGAAAAAAATTATGGACCTTAATACCACCCTGTATGCTACACCTATAAGTAAACAGGTCTTAATTTTTGTATTTTTGCTATCATATCTGGTTTATTGGCAGAGATGGCTCTATCGGCTTGGATTTGGGAATCTCATATGATGTTAACTTCCAGACTATCCATAGTCGAATCTGGGGCAGGTTCATACCATTTCCGACCCACTTGTATGCCACATTACTAATGAATATTCCAGGATGGGTGGTGTGCATTTATGTTGTGGAAGTCTAAGTAAGCTTTTTTGGCCAACATTGGACAGCCTGATACTATATGATGGAAAGTTCCACTAAGAACCCGGCAGAGTCTACATCTTGGGTCCATGCTGGTTTTCATAATTCTAGTCTTCATGTAGTTTGTTGCTATGAATTATTCTTGGCTACTTGATACGATAGCTTTTGTTCTTGCCTCAAGGTTTGCATGAAAATCATTTCCATTTACTCGTATTTACAAAGTCTCTCTCAGCTTCTTTTACTATCTGCCCGTGCATTTCATTCTCACGGCCTTTGTCGTTTCTTCTTTTTTTTTTGTTTCAACCTTTTTTTTTCATAATTTTATACTCTCTTTATTTCAGATTTTTATTATTTTTATATGCATCTAGACCCACAGAGTTCACGCAAAGCATTTAAAATTTGCTCCTGAACAGATTTCCTGATTCTAAACATCTTTCTCATTTTTTTTTCATTTCATGTATTCTCTTCCTATCTTCATTCAGTTTTTTACTTTTTCTCTTCTTGATGAATATTGTGACGGGCGTATATAACTAGAAACTCCTCTTTATATTCATATTGTACGCTCTTTTTCAATTTTCTCAAGTCTAGTCTTATGTGCGATTCTTTCTGATCCTATGGGTTCGAGTATTTCACCTAGCTATTTAAAATGTGAGACCCTGTTTGTACTGTCATACTTTGAACGCAGTTATTAGATGTGAGATTTCGAGTAGAAGAATTCAGTTTTCAGGAAGAAAATGTGCGAAACCACATTCTCTGTGCACTATTTCATAACTTATATCTGCCTGGTTGCCGTTACTTCATCATCTGCTAGTATGGCTAAGTCATCAACAGATACAAGGCATCAAGGAAAGTCCAGACCATTTTAGGTCATCGAGAAGTGTCATTTTTCAACATCCTTGAGTTTTTAGCTCCTTCTTTCATTCTCCCAATACTTTGTTCAAGATTGAGTTGATGAGAAGTGTAGATGATCCATCACCTTGGTCAAGCTCAATTTTTATGAAGATATCTAAATTAAACTTCAAATTTTGTATCAGCCAAAACTGTTTAACAAATTGCAGCGTTTTATGTATAATATATTTATCATTTTTGATATTTTCTTGTGTAATAATATAATATACATCGTTCTCTTCGCTTGGTGGTTAGTATTCAAATGGAATACTTTCGTAATATTAATAATAATCATAATTGTTTATGTTCAAATAACGCGCTGCGCTCACACATGATTATCACTCTGTATAATGGGACCAATTAACCAGACAATGCAATGAGTACCTCGAAACGGTGGTTATGTCTTTGCGATTTTCATTCTTTAATTCCGAATTCTATAATTGGTTTGATGATTGAAACGCTGACTCATTTGTTTACTGGTACTATTGGTTTGTATGCTGTTAGAATAACTTCAGGATATCCATAATTCAAAAAAAAACTAAAAGCCAAGTGTAACAACATATCCCTCAAACGTAAAACTATTCGTCAATTTGAAATAATTTATGCAAAATTCAAGTAACATAATATTTTTTCAAGTTTTTGAATTGGTATTAAATACTTTTAGAAGAAATTTTTTTAGGTGCTATGCTCTGCAGACTAAGCATCTGTCCCTGTCGTGAAGGTGTCACTAAGCTCAAATTCGATGGTAAATTGAATAGAAATTAAAAATTTCCTCCTCATTTTTGATATATTTCAAATTATAAATAATAAAATATGTGCTGTAAAAACATTTGAATATATTTTTTAAGATGTCTCATTACCATCTCCTGATGATGCTAACTTAGTTAGCGAAACGCGCGTCGAGCGTTATCTACAGTTCTGTTTTTTCTCGAAAAATCGCGGTTTCTTTACTTTACTCGTTGCTCAGATGTATCCACCCCCTATATTCTTACATTATGAATATTTATCGAAAAAACTGGTTATACAATGTTATATCCAACAGACCGCGAAACAGAACGGCCGAAAATAATATTCTCATCAACAACCTACACCACTATAATGTTCCTGCATCTTCCTACGTTCATTATATTGAGGTATCATCTTTCTCTGTTCTTCTAATCCATTCATACATATTTACAATAGAGGTGGAACATGGAGTTTATGTGAAAATGGAATTGATTGCCGTGACCAAAGTGAGCAGTGGTTAACCATGGGCGTAACATCGAAGTTATTTTAATGAATTAAAAAAATTTATATTTGAACTGAAGTATAGGGAAATAAACAATATCTCTTTCGATTCAGACTCAGTTAAGAATAATTAACTTAATTTTTAATGATTATTAATTCAATAATATAAATTCAATGATGTTCTTACAAATCTTCTCAATATTTCTTTTCTTCTTATCAGTGAGAGAATCAATTTATGGAATTCAATTGTTAATGGTCACGTAAAACGCATTCGTTTTTGTATCTACAAAGATTTTCAGACGCCAAAAATATAATTCTTCCTTCTAATTAATCAATTTGCTAGCAAAAATCGAAGATTTTATTACGTTGTTACCGACAACATACATTTTGTCAAAAAAAGTACAGGAAATTGGTCGATGGAACACAAAATATTTATTTTCCATCCAAATTTATTGTATTGCCTTCAAAGTAGGCCCCTTTCGAAAAAATAAATTTAAGCCAACGAGTATTTCAATCATCACAACATTTTCAAAAGCTATTTCCGGATTCAAATTTTCTCTTATGTCTTCTATGAATTCATAACGAATATTTCGTGGTGGTAATTTGAATTCTGGAAAAAGAAGCTATTTCAGGTGAATTCGGTGCTTGTTCTATGGCACTTGTTGATTTTATTGGCCAGAAATTCATTCATAATGATGGCCTTGCGAGATGGTGCATTATTGGGGTGTAAAATCCAGGAGGCAAATCTTCCACCATATCTCGGACGTTGTTGAATGCACTGTACCACTTATAGGCACGTGTTTTCGATAAAGTCGATTCACCGTAAGCCTTTTGAAATATTTTCACCTATTCGCTACACGAAATTCCATTTGCAATACAAAATTTAGGCAAATTCTTTGTTAGATATTTTTATCCAATGTAAAACTCGCAAAACATACTTATGAGAAATGACAAAATCGAGCACTGTAATCAAGGTAAATGGCAGATCGCTTCAAATTTCGTGTCAGTATGGAAAACAGTTGTGCCAACTTAGCCACAACAAAAATTTTGACAATCGTTTTAAGCAGATTTTTGAATAATCAATTCCTGGTCCTTTTTTGACAGAATGTAAATACCATAATCTCACACTTCCAGCTTAATTTAATCTAATAATTTGGAAAATGGAGAAAATATAGTTCTTCTCGTGGATCACAATTCAATATAATGAAAGTGAACATCCATCTGCGATGTTATATCATCAATCATATCAATGACAACGATCACTGTTCTGCACTTTTTTACGACCTAATTAGAGCTTTCGACGTCATTCCTCATCTGCTCCTTCTCAAAAAGTTGAATAACCAGGGTGTTCGAGGTCGCTCTTACTAGTGGGCCGAATCCTATCTTCAACGAAGGAAGCAAACTATCGTTAAAGGTGACTGAAAATCAGTAGAACTTGATATCACAGCCGGCATTCCTCAAGGGTCTGTGTTGGGGTCTATACTTTTTGTAATGTTCATGAACGATTTAGTACTTGATGCAAAGCTGATACTTTATGCCGATGATACTAACATATTAATCTTGGTCGATACTGAATCTGACATGGTTATCTCTGCCAATGAAGCTTCGCGGGAGTTCAGTGATTGATGTCATCGTGACGGGCTCATATTGAACACAAACAAAACTTTACTTGTGCGGTTTGTGGCGAAGAATATCTCGTGTGACCATTCCATTCTGGTTAAAATGCACGGCAAATCTATCGAAGAAGTGAATAAAATTAAATGTTTAGGTGTAGGCGTCGACGAAAAAGTTCACTTGGGACTTTCAAAGGGTGAAAAACTCAGCTCAATATGCTATTTTATGAGAGCTCTGCGTGATTAGGTGTCTCCAGAAGTTATGCGTTTTATGTATTTCGGCCTGGTACAGTCGGCTTTGTCATACTGTATCATACTCTGGGGGTCAACAAATTGCACAGGGGCAGTATTTTTCAGTCAAAAGAAAATCGTCCTAAATTCCAAGATCTGAGTCTGAATATACTCCCCTTCCATGCTTGTATATTTTTCACCTTTTGCGCTATTTCCACCGAAATCGTAATCAATTCATAAAACATAATGAGGTACACCAGTACAGAACGAGAAACAATCAACAATTATCGCACCGTTTCAAAGATTGAGTGTCTCACAAAATTCTCCAAATTATCAGGGAATCAAATGTTACAATAAAATTATCAATTGTCTGGATGTAAATGCAAATTTCAATATGTTTAAACGTCGTGTTGAAGAATTACTTCTCAGGCAATGTTTTTACAGTCTGGATGAGATTTTTGAATTTTAATAACTGTTTGTATAGAACTCATTGTGCTTCTGATTTCAGTTTTTATTGTTTTTATTATTAATTTTGTACCATGATAATTCTAATAATGTTTTTCAAAAAGGTATCATACCATTCATTCTTGTTATTTGGCGTAGAAGCTACCCAGAGGTAGAAGATTGATATGAGGAGAACGATAGAAACTGTGTTTCAAGAAGAAACATTGCCAAAATCATGCAAACGTGTTTCATTTTATTCATATTAATTTTTCTGTTGTAAACGAATTCATTCATTTCCAAGAAGCGAAGGAATCGAGTTGAATATATCTGTAAAGCAATCAAATTTTTAAGTCAACGCACTGAGAAATAAGGCTGTTTTCTGTCGCTTGTTTCGACTTTAGCAAGACATCCAAGAGCTATAGAGTGTTTTCCTTCACCTAAAATCATGAAATTCAGCAAAAATCAATGTCGTTTTTTCAAAATGAAAGGAAAGATTAACAAAAATTGTAGTTGGAATTAATTAATTATTCATGTTGTCTCAAAGTCATGGAATGTTGCAAGAAGGAAAGTTTTAAAGCATACCAGGTAATTAAAAATATAATGATCGAAAATTTACTATACACTTCAAGTTGAAAAATATTAAACAAACACGCTCAAATGTGCGGTGTTTTGATTTTTCGATATACTAGAAATCTTTGAGGTATTGAATTTCCTCTGAAAATTTCAGGGTTCACACTAATAAGTTATCATTCTCTTCGACATGTTTGTATATATTTCGGGTTTTTTCGTGGAAAAAGTCCCAAGCTATAACTCCTATAATTGTTGATCGAATTCAATGAAATAAAAACCGAATTGCCTTTTGATATTCTAACACTATGAAACATTTTCATTGGTATGCCACTTGCGGAAGTACCATATGTTGCCCTTCACTCGTTTTTTCGATTATTTACTCAATTTTGAGAACCTCATGTGAAGAGAGTATCACCGGAAACGCTGTATGGCTCGAGAAAAAAGGAATTATCGAAATATTCGGCAATAAATTCACATTTCGAATTCATCGATATAATTCGTAGAATGCACGTCGGTTTGAGATTGTGATGAAAAGTTCTGCCCTAGTATTTTGTTCAATATTTCAGTACGGATAACTTCACAATACTCAAAAGATACTCAAGAAAGTGCAGACAATGTTTCAATAATCCGAAAACATCGGAATAAAAAAACTCATTATATATCGAATGATTTGTCATTAAAATTATTGAAAATGCCCATGATTTTGAATACACAATTGGCATCTAAATACGGCATCTTTAGGAATTTCTAGACTGGCAGTTCTTATTCTTTTTTTCAATGCGTATAAATTTTCTGATATAGTGCGGTAAACTGGATCCTGTAGGTAACACTAAAGCCAAAAATCTCAAAGGGTCAAATCAGGTCAGATGCCAACCGACAGGACCATTTACCTCATTCATTGATCCCCAAAATTATTGTTCAGTCAGCACACATTCAAAGTTCGTTGCGAGGGGCAATACCATTTTGTTGGAAGTAGTTTCTTCTTCGTTCTCCCGCAGGAACATTATCGAGAAAATCTTGTAATATTAAAATGAGAATTTCATTATAATCGTTCTGATTCAAGTTTCCTTGAATGAAACTGGTCTCAAGTAATTCGAATAAATGGCGCACCAGACATTCACACCGAAACTACGCTGAAAATTATCATTCGTTATGTTCTGCTTATGTTGCTGGATCCAATGTTCAAAATTATTTCTGATATAATAGTCACTATTGTTGTGAAAAGTAATGCATTTTACCAGAAATTCGACAAATCGAGATGTCTAACACTGTCATGTAACTACTTCAAAAGCTTGAACTTTTTAAAAACCATAAGTCTTGTATTTATGTTCTCGTAAAAGGGATTTCTATACTCAACAAGACATTCATTCCATTCCGTTTATTCATTAAACCTTCATTTTTAGAATATTTGTTATTTTGAATGAACCGTTTTTGTGTTTTTTTTTCGAATCCAGAAAACTTGCGTCGCTCTGATCCATCACGATCTGAAAATCGTTCCCAATAGAATCGAAATGCTTCAGTTCTCTTTAGATTGGAAATAGGCTTGTATCATGTCTGTATTCCCTTGATTTTCGTCTCCCATACTTATTGTTTCCCCGTGAAAAAGATTCGAAACGAAACAATAACACGCAACCAAATTTATATGGAATTACCCGATATTTTGAATATTACCTCAGGGATTTTGGAAATTTCGTAGCATTGATAGAATTGATCCTTTTCAAGATATTTCAATTGACAAAAGAAATAAATTAATGTTTATTTTTAGAAAGAAATAAATAATCTCACGGAGTAGGTCTTTTTTTTTCGACCTCAGTAGCTTGTATTATCTCTTCTTGCCCTTATACAAGCCTGAATCCGCCTAGGTATGATTTCGATTAGGTTTTCGACCTCCTCTGGGGTGATATTTTTCCACTCTTCTGTGGCGGCTTGGATGAGCGGTTGTGGGGTTTTTGGATTATCCTGGCGCGATCTATTTTTCCTTTTGAGATTATCCCAAAAACGTTCGATAGGATTTAGGTCTGGAGAGCAAGCTGGCTCGGAGTATAGCTTGTCTTACACGACCGGTCTCATCCGAAAAAAGAACATTTCACCAATTCTCAATATACCAAAATTATTGCTCGATACAACAATTAAGTCTGTTAATTTTTTGTTGTCTGGTTAGCTCTGGAACTCATAAGGGCCTGCTGTATAAACCCCTTGAACGAAGTCTTTGACTTATCGTTTCTACTGATACACTGATGCCTGTTGCATCCAGAAATTGACTTTGGAGAATGGGGTGCAACGCACTAGGGTCTCTTCTTGCAATTTGGCACGAAAAGCTGTCTTGTTCTTCAGAAGTGATCTTCCTACGACTTTTTCTAGGCCTATAATGCAGAGATTGTAGCTCTATGTATCGGGCGTAGGTTTTTGAAATCACCCCCTCTGATACCCCCATTGTGGCCCCTATATCCCTCAGTGTCACCCTTTCTTCAACGAGAGCAATTATTCGACCTCTCTGCACATCGGACAGTCTAACGTAAGGCATTTTCAATTATGATTACAGGCTTTTTTAAATTTTGAAATTCACAGTTTCGAATCTCAGTGACCACTAAGTATAATATCCTGAATATGTGGTGGTAATTCAAAATTCATTCTCACAAGTAGTCAAAGATCCATGGTTAAAAACAATCAATAGTGTGAAATACCGAGTGATTCCATATAAATTTGGTTGTGCGTACATCGATGAATTATAAATGTGAGATTTCTTCAAAAATTTTCGGATAATTTCCTTTTTCTCAGAAAATACATCATCGAAGTGAAGGTTAACTTTCGGTATTGCCGACCAATCAAAAGGTGTCAAGGTGTTAGAATATCGTTCAAGATGCTATTTGCGTTTTGTCTTATTGAAATCGATCGATAATTGTAAGATATATATAAATACAGGATATATATATATATATATATATATATATATAAATATATAGATTTTTGAAAATATATATATATATATATATATATATATATATATATATATATATATATATATATATATATATATATATATATATATATATATATAAACTTGAGACAAGCAGAATTATTCAAAATCTGTAGATCAATGAATAATCCCTCCTGACAAGAGCTAGTTCCCAAATCTGCCTTTATTAGGAGCTCATCAGTGTTGTATATCGCTTCTCAGCATCATCGGGGTACCCTATCGATTCCAGAAAGTACGCACCTCGTGCATACGTATGAGAGCTTCTACGGAATCTGTGTTGCACCAGTCCTAGTTCCACTTTACGGATTTTTTTTTTCTATATTAGCGATGATCTCGATTTGACAGATTTGAGAATTTGCCTTAATTTGGGGATTCATTCGTAATTCTCTTCAAAAAACTTGCTGAAAAATTACTATTACAAAAAATTAAAAAAAAAAAGTTAAAATACAAACAGATTTTTTTTCATGCACGCCGCTGTTCAATGATAGTTCTACCGGCACGTTTCATAAACCCATCCCAACATGAATAGAACAATTTAATGAACTTTTTAGATCGTATTCTCCTCAGTCAGTCAGTCAGTGTGTAAAGTCAGTTGAAATGGTGACCGCGTTTGTAATCGAGGTTCGTACGAGGTTATGTTTGTAACGACCGAGAATCAAATAACGAATGTGTGTTAGTTGAACGCCGGGTTTTCCGGGTGTTGATCGAGGATTTTCCTCGGAAAAATTCTGTTATTAAAGGATATTGCTCTCCGTCGTATTTAAGGTGAGTTCAAGAAAATTAATGGTTTGAGAAGAATACGCAATATTATTGTGTGTTTGGATGCGTATAAAACACGTGAAAATAACGTAACCTACTCTGTTATTTACATTAATAATTTTCTGCTGACTAGAAATATTCAAAGAGTGAAATTCTTTAGGTTTATATGAAATAAAATAAACACAAGAAAAGTTCCAAGAAATTTTAGGCGACATAGAACATCAAAAATATTATTTTCTGTGAAAATTTGAAGTATTTGTTTCGTTAATCTAATCTGTAAGTATATTTTTCAATATGTTGAATAGGTCAAAATATAAATAAATATGTAGGGCCTCATATCTGTCTATCGGTCATATCCTAAACTGACTATGAATTTATGGAAATTTCTCTCTTGAAGCATTTTGGATTTTTAGTAGTATTGTGTAAATTTTTTCAATGTGAAAGTGATCACATTTTTCATACACGTTCAGAAACGAATTTTTTCTTAAACTACCAAATTTTTCATATCAAACTCATTGTTTATTTCTGTAAATATTTCCAATATGAGAATATATCTTTTATATTAATTGATAAGCGAAATGAATTATTACAAAATATAATATTCAATAAATTATAAGGTCAACTACTCCTCGGAAACGGTGAGAGTTAAAAAGTGTTATTTTTCGATCTATTCGTTCGAGAAGACGAAATAGGTAATATGTTGTTTAATATCTACAACCGATTTTGCAATATTCCATAAAATTGGATTTTCAAAACTTTATTTGTTGTCCATGTTTTTTAATATGAAAACTTTTTATATGCTCTTTCACATGGATTAAATGTTTGTATTATAAGTTGTTTCATTTCGACTATAAACAATAGTTGGCTTCTAGGTCAAAATATTACGAAAATAATTGTTTATTCCAAAAATATATAATTTTAAGTATTTCGTGAAATTTCAAATTCCAAAATCACATTTTTTATTTTTATGTCAAAATCCATAAGGTCATGAAAGTTATTGTGTGAACTGTCAGAAGATTTATTTAATTCGTTTTATGAAAAACAGCTCAAGCTATAGCTCACACAATTGAGGATCGATTTCAATAAAACATAAACCGAATCGCATCTTGAATGATATTTTAACCGCCTGAAATATTTTCATTGTCCTGTCACTTTCGAGAATACCGTTAGTTAACTTTTACTTTTACTGATAAAAATTTTGTGTCCTTGAAAGTGTTTTGGTCATTATTTCTGTTCGGATAACTCATTATTTCGTATTTTGGGTAAAAAATACACAAAACGTAAAGAAGATTCTAATAAATTCTGAAGTAAGCTCTGCAGGGAATACCATTTAAATTCACAGAGCAATCTTCATGGAATTATAATGGATGACATTCAAATTATTGAGAAAAATTATGACAGATTTATACCTACCCGCTTATTCTTGTTATTGTTTCATTTAGAGTCTTTTTCATGGAGAATTAAAAGAGTATAGTATGAGTATAAGAAGAGTGTGGAAGACGAAAATCAAATGAATACAGACATGATACAAGCCTATGTTCAATCGAACAGAAACATGGCTGTAGTAATTTGACTCTATCGGGAATAATTTCCAGATTGTGACCAACCAGAGCACAGCAAGTTTTCCAGACTCCTAAAAAACTTACGCAAAATCGGTTCATTCATAAAACCGAAAACTGTCAAGAGGAAGATTATTGAAGAAACCGAATTGAATGTCTTTTTGAGTGTAGAAATGAACCCAAAAATATCTATTCAACAAATTTCTGCAGGAACCGAGACTTCAGTAACGACTGTTCAGCCTGTTTTATGAAGTGTTTTTCAAAAAGTTCAAGCTCTTGAAGTACATGACAGTGTTAGACGCCCCAAGCTTTTGAATGTCTTTATTGATAGAATGTATTTAAATTATTCTTTTTTAAAACTATCATTTGGTCTGATGAGTGTACATTTCACAACAATCTCATTTTCAATAGAAATAATTTTAGACATTTGAGCCAGAACAATCCGCATGACAGAATGAACAATAATTATCAACGTGGATTCAGTGTGAAAGTCTGGTGCGCAATTTATTCGAAGCGATCGATAGGACCAGTTTTCATTGAAGACTTGAAGCAGAACAATCGTAATGAAATTTTCATTCGAGTATTACCAGATTTCCTCTGTGATCTTTCGCAGGAAGAGCGAAAAAAATCTACTTTCTACAGGATGGTGCTGCTCCTCACAAACCGACTTTGAATGTAAACTGGGTGCTTCTGTTTTTTGGCTCCGAAATTACTTACATGATAGAGAAAATTTGGACGTATTGAAATAAAGAATAAGATCCGCCTGTCTAGAAATTTCTCCAGATACCGTTCTGAATACAACATGTGTAATATACAGGAGATGCCAATTGTGTATTCAACAGCATGGAGGGCATTTTCAACAATTTTTATGAAAAATTTCGATACAAGTCGAGTTTTTATATCGATGTTTTCGGTTTAATGGAACAGAAGTTTTCATTTTCTCAAGTTTTTTTAGGGTATGGTGAACTTTCAGTGTTCTTGTTCATCCCGATTTGGAAATCGTTCCGGGTAGAGTCAAAATGCTTGAGCACTATTTCTGTTAAAATGAAAATAACCTTGCATCTTGTGTGTATTCAGTTGGTTTTCTTCTATCATACTTATTAATTCTCCGTGAAAAAGACTTGAAACGAAACAATTACAAGAATTAGCGGTTAGTTTATAATTGCGATTCGATTCTAATTCTATGAAGATTGCTCCATGATTTTCAATGGTTTTCCGCCACAGGGCTTACTTCCCGATCCATTAGAATCTTTCGTTACGTTTTGAGTCTTTTTTACCCAAAATACGAAATAATGTGATTTATCCAAACTGAAATAATGACCAAAATACTAGGACAGAAAAATTTCATCACAAACTCAGTTTCCCATTTAACGAATCACATAGATGAAATCCGAAATTTTTCGATAATTTCTTTTTTCTCGGAAAATATAGCATCTTAGTGAAGCTTTTGTAGCAGGATATACTCAAAACTGAATAAATAATCGAAAAAAAATGAAAATATGGGTTTATTATTTGAAAAGTCTGAATGAAGGTCAAGATTTTCGGAAGTTACAGATCAATGAAAATGTTGAAGGCTGTTAAAATATAATTCAAGATACTATTTGGTTTTGTTTTATTGAAATCGATCAATAATTGTAGGAGCTATACCTTGGGATGTTTCTCACGAAACACCCAATATATTCTTGTTTATTAATATAAATTGTTGTTCCTTTGGATGAAGTAATTGAAATATTAGATGTCTACAAGAATATATTGAAAATTTTTTCCAGCATATGTATAATAAAAAGTTTCAGAAATTGTAATTAATTTGGAAATTATCAGAGAAGTTATTTCGAATTGATGGAATTAAGCCAGTTTTTTTCCAAAGATCTTTATTTATACATCCAGTCGACGTTTCGCCACAATATTTTGCCTTCTTCAGGACTAAGATATATACAGATCTCCTACGTAATAATAAAACGAAAGATACATATCTAGATAATTCAAGGGCTGCTTAGTCTTACTGAACGGTAACAAAGAACACGGAGAAGATGCGTTCTCCGCTCTCCATCGAACAGTTCGATTTCGAGAGTGGAGAACGCATCTTCTCCGTGTTCTTTGTTACCGTTCAGTAATTACTAAATCTGTCATAATTTTTTCTTAATAATTTGAATGTCATCCATTGTAATTCTATGAAGATTGTTTTGTGATTTTGAATGGTATTCCCCACAGAGCTTACTTCAGAATTTATTAGAATCTTCTTTACGTTTTGTGTATTTTTACCCAAAATACGAAATAATGAGAGTTATCCGAACAGAAATAATGACCAAAACACTTTCAAAGATACAAAATTTGAGTTTTCTTCAGAAGTTTTTGAATAATTTCTATTTTCTCGGGAAATACAGATCTTTTTTCTAAGAAGGCACTAAAATTAATAATCGAAAAAATTAAAATATCGAGTTTCAATTCAAAAAATCAAAATAAAAGTTAACTAACGGTATTCTCGAAAGTGACAGGACAATGAAAATATTTCAGGCTGTTAGAATATCATTCAAGATGCGACTCGGTTTTTGTTTTATTGAAATCGATCCTCAATTGTGTGAGCTATAGCTTGAGTTGTTTTTCATAAAACGAATTAAATAAATCTTCTGACAGTTCACACAATAACTTTTATGACCTAATGGATTTTGACATGAAAATAAAAAATGTGATTTTGGAATTTGAAATTTCACGAAATACTTGAAATTATATATTTTGGAAATAACAATTCTTTTCGTAATATTTTGACCTAGAAGCCAACTATTGTTTATAGTCGAAATGAAACAACTTATAATACAAGCATTTAATCCATGTGAAAGAGTATGAAAAGTTTTTATATTAAAAAAAACATGGACAACAAATATAGTTTTGAAAATCCAATCTTATGGAATATTTCAGAATCGGTTGTATATATAAAACGGACGAATAGATCGAAAAATTACACTTTTCACTCTCACCGTTTTCGAGGAGTATGTAACCTCATAATTTATTGAATATTATATTTTGTGTTAATTAATTTCGCTTATCAATTAATATAAAAGATATATTCTCATATTGGAAATATTTACAGAACAAACAATGAGTTTGATTTAAAAATTTGGAAGTTTAAGAAAAAAATTTCGTTTCTGAATGTGTATGAAAAATGTGAATACCTTTACATTGAAGGAATTTACACAATACTACTAAAATCCAAAATGCTTCAAGAAAGAAATTTCCATAAATTCATAGTCAGTTTAGGATACGACCGATAGACAGATGTGAGGCCCTACATATTTATAACTAATCAGAAAAATAGCCAATTAATCATTACCTAGATTATCAGAGAAGGTTCTTGAAGAAGACGAAATTTTCGATTAAAAAGTCCCGATTCGAGTAACTTTATTTTCCTAATTTAAAATCTTAATTTAACGCGCGACCTTCTTATATAAATTTGACAAGATTACGTCCTTGAATTCTTTGAACATATTTATCAATGTTAAATTTTAGAAATCGACCAAAAAGAGAAGATTTGTAATGATTTTAAATATTCATAATCAACACGATAAACAACATTTGCATACTTTTGTGACGTAGTCTTATTAAGTTTAATGTCCAAAGTGAAATTTTTTTGGATCATTTGTTTGTGGCCTTCAAAGGGGACAGAGTTCCAAAAACATATTGTTAGTTAACAATTGCCTCGTGCATTGATATTTAATACATAAAAAAAGTTAATTTGCTGGTCTCACTCTTGGGACTGTTCACGAGTCGTGAAAACCAACAATTAAGATCATAAACTGAAGCGATAGAGTTATGACTTTTTGATGGAAAAATTCGTGTTGATTGATAATCATTTTTGATAGATGATGTTAGATGCAAACTGGTGAAACTTCTAGCAGGTAAAACATCCATGGAATCCAAGGACGGATATTTACAATTATATCCGGAAAGCAGCAACGACCAGAAAACATTTTCTGATAATAAGTCCATAATTTAATAAATTTTAGTTCATTTGAATATCGAGATCAAAATCGTATGGTATCGAAAATTATTGCTTTCATTTGGAACTAATGCAACTATTTCATCTTAAACGAAGAGAATTACTTTTTGTGAGTTTGTATGGTTAATCTACATAAGATATGTTATTGAATAAAAAATGAGAAAATAATCGAAGGCAATGATATTCAGCACAGCGTTTCTGTTTTATCATTCAAAAATTGATTGTTAGTAGTTGAACTTTCTGACGAGAAATAAAAACACAGCTATCTAAATTTTTCGTAATATTTTACAATATATATTCGAAACAAGAAAACCAACCAAGATATTATGGAGTAGTTGTGAATAAATGAAAATGATCAATCAATGAAGATTTGACGAAATGTCTCATTTTCTTTCATCAAGTAATAAAACAGTTTTTCAAACAATTGAAAAATAGAACATTCTCCTATTTTTATTGTGTGTAATTAACAAAATTATATAATTGAATTTTGTCAGAATTTAGTTTGGTAAAAAGCAAATATTGGAATAGCGATTGCAGAACGGTGAACAACACAGTTGTTCGGATTTTATCAGTATAATAATCCGCTCAAAGATTGTTTTGAATTCGATTGAGTAAATTGTTAAGGTTTTATTTCATCTGCGTTAGACAAATGTTCATGAGAAAGGTGATATGTTTCCTCACTTCATCCGAAAATCAAAGAAATTAAAGGAACAGTATAGGATTATTTAAAGTATTGGGAAGAAAAATTTCATGATAGAATCAGTGGCTGAATACCATATTTAATGGTTAAAATGAGTAGGTATTGCTGGTTTGGTTGAATGTCTACATCACATTCAATATCAAGATCAATGTTCTTTGAAGATGAAAATCTTCCTTATAAACTACAGTCCTCAACAATTGATAGCAATGAACTCCGTAATTATGCACATGTACACACAACCAAATTTATATGGAATCACCCAATAGTTTGAATATTACTTCAGGGATTTTGTAAATTTCGAAGGATTGTTAGAATTGATCCTTTTTGAGATATTTCAATTGGAAAAAGAAATAAATTAAGGTTTATTTCAAGAAAGAAACAAATAAAAGAAAATAAGAGACTCTTTTCGCATGTAGTAAAAAAATTGATAATTGTTTTCTCACGGAGTAGGTGTTTCTTCTCGACCTCAATACCTTGTAATACCTCCTCTTTCCCTGATATAAGACTGAATCCTTCTTGGCATGCTTTGGATTAAGTTTTCGACCTCTTCTGGGGTCATATTTTGCTGTAGCGGCTTGGATGAGCTATTGTGGGGATCTAATTTTCCTTTTGAGATTATCCCATAGATGTTCAATAGGATTTAGGTCTGTTTCATGATGAAGTCGCGCGAGGTTGCTGGTATGCGGAGGAGCATTATCTGGCATAAAAGTGAAATTCTTACCGTGGGCACCTCACTAGAGGTGCTAAAACACTTTCTCCAGTAGTGATATCAATCTGCACTACCATTTATTCCAGAAACCTCGGGTTCAAAGGATTGTTCAAATATTGTATGGTAATACCTTTAAGTAGTTGGAATACCCTGACTCGAAATTTTAACTCAAAAAAATTATCGATTCATATAGATAATCGAAAGACCTTTATAACGATGTGCCACTTGACTCATACTCCCAATGATGATTTTGTAGGTAGGGGATGGTGTGGATAGGGGGTTGATCTCACTCAGCGTGAACTATGGTCTCCCTTGAAACAAAAATCGACATGTTTCAGCGTTTCCTGCTGACACTGCCTTCTGCCCTGTATATATCGACTTCAATAACTGCCTTGGTTTTATTATACAGGGTGCTTCAACGATAACTAAACAGAGGCTATATCTACCAAGATATTCATTTCTGATCAAAACGCAAAAACAGGTCAATTTTTGTTTCAAGGGGGACATCTTTTGGGGTACAATACTTGCCTGAAATATCAACCCCCTAAGGGGGGGGTTGCAATCCTTGAACATTTTGAATAGGGAAGATGGGTCGAGTGATGACTCAAAAGAAAAGTGGTATCTTTGTCTACATTGCCTTGAACGAATTTCCATTTTTAATTTAAAACTGTAAAATATACAGGGTGAGCAACTGAAAGATAGGGAAGACTATTTCCCTGAGACTATTCAAGTTTCAGTGAAGTAAAATGGAACAGATCCATGCTGATTAATGGCAGTCATCATCAAGTACCATCCTCATCTCGAATTTCAACCCCTGGGGCAGGGGTGACAACCCTTGAAAATTTGGAAGAGGGTAGATGGGTCGAGTGATAACTCGAAAGAAAGGTATTATCTTTGTCTGCATTCCCGTGAAAGAATTTTCATTTTTGATTGGAAGCTGTAGAAGATACAGAGTGAGCCACTGAATGTAGATCGAAATTGCTCCTTAAAGTATCATTTAAATGAATATTTTAGGAGATATCACAGATTCCAAATTATAATTACACATGTATGAATCATTCTTAGCGAAACGAGCTGTGAGTCGTTACGCCCTTTGCTGTTGTCACTGCGAAGCAGGTATACTTGTATTTCATATGAGCAAGGGATAAGATTATTTTAAAATAATTCTTGATAAAGTTAACATTCAAAATTTTCACGATGCGTAAAATCGCCAAAAATATTCACGCTTTATGTACTAATGAGCAAGCTCCGTAAAGTTGGCACCGCTATGTTTGAGAAAATTAATGAAATTTAACCACGAGTTTCAGCACCGTTTAAACATAATTGATCACCGATTTTTGCTAATCCAAGTGAGATACTTCTAGTTGATCGTCTGATCATGTTGGACCATCTTCAGATAAATATTTTTAATCCTTCAGTTTTGTTCGACCAATACCCATAACGAAAAAATTTTCATATTATTTTTCATATTATGAAATTAATGATTAAATACAATTTAATAATTTTGGGTTGGTAAAAAGAAATTAAAAGGACTTTTTGTTGTGGAATGTATTCGAATGAAACTGAACATTTGAAAAAATTCTATAAAAGATGGTCAAACGATTAAATGTAATTATATCTTTTCGGGTTGGCAAAAATCAATCTTTGAAGAATAAGAACGGACTTTTTTTGGTATGGAAGATGGCCGAAGAAAATTGAAAGTTAAAAACATTTTTCAAAAAATAGCCGAACATTGTCAAATGATGAAATACAGTTTCATCTCTTCGGGTTGACAAAAACCGACCTTTGAAAAAATAAGGAAGAATGTTTTTTGTTATTTGATTTGATTCATTTACGGTACAAACCTTTAAAACAAACATTTTACACCCACTTGAAAATATAAAATCATAACAGTGTGCATGATATTCTACTACTGGACAAGAAATCAGAATAATATAGGTACATACTGCATTCAGCTAGAAAATCTAAACGAATTAAGTCAATTCCCCAAGAGAAATATTAAAGCACCAGTCTGCGTTCATATATTTGTTGCAGAACCTCAATATTCGACATACTGGAGCATTGCCGTAATAATTAGTTCGGTATGAAGGTTCATCAAACAGATTTTCAGATCTTGTGATTCTACCAGGTACATGAAAACCTATTTGATATAAAATATCAGGACAGACAATTTCATTATTCAAGCATTTGTACAAAAAAAGAAGGTCAGCTATTATGGATGGTGGTTGAACAAAACTAAAAATATTTTTGGACATATGGTCAAATATGATCAAACGATCAACTATAAGTGTATCATTCCGGATTAGCAAAAATCGACACCTAAAAAAATCTTTTTCCGATTTTTCCGATGTTTCATCAATTTCCTCAAATATTGCGGTGCCAACTTCTCGGAGCTCAATGAGTAGTAAGACTTCAATTCAAAGCTTCTGAGCTTGGCTAATTTTTCTGTAATGTTGGCACAACCCTTACTGACAAAATTTGTTCTTCGATTTTTAACATAAGTGCAAAAAAATCAGCAAGAAAGTTGCATCAAATATAATTTCAAAAATGGTTTTCAATTCCTCAACATTTGTGGGTAAAGCATTTTGTGACAGTACCATGTCCAGTGTATGTTTTTGATTTTCAAATAAATTTCGAAAAATGTTGAATAAAGTGAGATTTTGGTATTTTTCTTCAACAATTGCTTTATGTTTCTTTGTAAATTCCTTCCGCCTGATCAAACTGTCAATAGAGAATATGATCAAAGCGCTTTATGTAGTAATACGCGCCCAGAGACCAAATTTCAGAGCAAAAAACTTTTGATTCTTACATCACGACAATGCACCATCTCACACAGTTTTGTATCAGACTTTTCATCAGAAATTTCTCTCATATTTTCTCGCAACCGCCCTATTCACCCGATATGGCTCTGTCTGACTTCAGAAACTGTTCCCGAAACTCGAAAATGAAACGTTGTGATCATAGACATCGACTATTTGATTGGTGGTCAAGGCCATCTCTAAAATCGAGTATAACCAAAAGTTTCCAAGATAGAAAGAAGCGATTGTATAAGTGTATGGGTGACATAAAGAAGTAGGAGATGAAATGAATTTTGAAGAATAATGTACCGTTTGTGTGAAGTTGATATTCTCGATTCATAAATAGCTAACCTTGTTACAGGAAATACTTCACTCAAACTTTGGATCTTTACCTTGGAATTAAATTTACATTTGTCCTACTAATTATTGAGTTGTTAGGTATTATAAAGCAATAACTTCAGTGGCAACTGTTATAAAAAATTGATTTCAATATAAGTAATCACTCTATTTTGTTGCCAAGTTTGATCCTGATAGCCCCTTAGAAGCATATGAGCAACGGGGTTATCCGTCAATTTCAAATTTTGGGTTTAGTGTAAATAGATACTGATCTACATTTTGCAATTGTTCTAAGAGCGGTACCACTTCCGGTTATACCGGACATCGATTATTTGATTGGCATGTTGTACTTTTCCATTTTTGTTATTGAAGGGCATCCTTTTTCAACCATATGTTGATTTGACCTCTCTAAAATTAAGCGCCATCGTGCTATGATTTTTTTATCAATATTCTCGGAATTACAGTGTAATCTTCATTGCCCAAAATATTTGACTCAGATTTGAGTAAGGTTATAACTTTTTCTTAGTTCAACGAGAAACGAGTGCTATTTTGGAGAGCAACTTACTTTTGATGTTATTTTATATACAGGAAAATCACTTGTCAACTCACTAAAACTAAATTGTCGAATACGTCAAATACGAATACTTATATTTTTTACATTTTAAAACCGTAATTTAGTTTAGTATTGATTGGTATTAAGTTTCCTTATACTTAAAATGGCTCGTTTTCATTTTATATGAGATTTTATCAATAACCTGCAAATTAAAATATTAAATTAAATATAAGATTAAATCATTAGGCCGTGGAACATATAAAGAAGTAGATTTAATTCCGATGGCAATTTCTATGTTACGCAATGCTCTATGCAAGTTTCTATGATTTTTGGCCTCAGTTTGACGTTTGAAAATTATTCAAAAATTGCAGAACATTCAAGGAAAAGTACCCGAATTTAGGTCCAATTTGCAGAAAACAATTCGGAAAATTACAATTAAATTTTATGAAATTCAGAAAATTGAAATGAGTAGCGTTAGCTAACTTCAAACGATAAAGATGTAGTTTTGGCGATATTAATCATGAAACAAAATTTTTAACATTTATAAAAAATAAAATAAAGAAGAAACTGTTAACATAAAGAACGTATTAAAAATGATATAAAATCGAATGATCAATTTGTCCGCCATTGTTTTCTAAACATTTCTCAATTCGTGAGCACACTTCAGTAATAGTTGCTTTCTGTACTTTGGGATTAAAATCGATGCTGTCAAAGGTACGTCTTACTTTTAATTCGAGATTTTTCCGCAAATTCATCGGCGAACTAGAAACTTTGTTGTTTAGGTACCCCCATGGATAAAAATCTAAAGAGGTAAGATTCGGAGATCTTGCAGGCCAATTGCATGGATCAAGTCTTCTTATCCATCCGATACCTGAGGTATGCAAAGGGCTAGAGCACCATCTAGGTGGTAACAACAAGAAATAAGTCCAGGAATTCCGAAAAAATGTTAAAATCTCTGAATATTTTACATAGTTTCTTCATAAATTAAATATTAACCCAGAGTAATGCGGATTACCTTCACTCGAAAATTTAGACACATCGGTCCATAACAAGTAGATCTACAGACGGCATTTTTATAACTCCAAAGTTGAGTCAATTCTGAGATATGCCGTTATTTTTTGAGGAAACTCGTCCGCGGCGGAAAGGGTTTTCATAGTGCAGAAGAGAGCGGTGAGATGCTTGCTTTGCCTAGGTTACAGAGAATCATGTCGAGACATTTTCAAGGGGGAGTCTATTTTGACACTACCTTCCTTATATATTCTAGAGACGCCGAAGTATGTTAAACATAATATATCAGATTTTGCCACACTAGATGATCATCATAACTACCACACAAGGCATGGATCAACAACTCTACAATACCATCAGCATAGACTTTCACTCTTCGAATCAAATCCTCACTATCAGGGTACACTTTTGTACAACGTATTACCGAGAACTAAAAAACTTAAGGGTATAAGAGAGTTTTTGATCGATGTAAGAGAGATACTGGTGAGAAATGCTTTCTACTCTGCGGATGAGTTTCTCAAATATTTCTCTTGAGGGACTGTCACGTGTTCGATATTTTCCATTTGTAAGATATTGTTGTGTTAATAGCTAAATGCCGGGTTTCCAAATTGAAAATTTGTCTGAATAGGTTAGATTGTTTTCTATATCATTTTGATTTTACATGTTTCAACTATTGTTGGGAAAGAGTGTTTCTTTCCTATTTTGTCTTCAGGTGTCTTTTATCCATATTGTGATCACTGGACTGAATAAATATGTTATCATATGATATTTTGTAAGAAGTATGGGTTCTTTTGAGAACTTGGATTCATCGATTATATTTGTGAGTGGTAGAAATTATTTTTGTCCCAAATTTTATGAATTGATGTGCGTGTTATCCCCAAACATGCAACATCAACAACTACCACATGTAACTGAAACTAGGACCACCCCTGTAACTTTATTTCTATTTGGAATATTTTGGAATCGGATAGAAGACAACATTTTGAATTTGATTACATTAATATGTTTGACATTTCGTTTCCGGTCATGCCGGAAACGATCAACTCCCGATTGTTAAATGGGACACCCTGTATTTTTTTGCTTATTTTAATTGTTCATCTCATCCTACGACCTTTCGACATATATTTGAGAGAAAAACAAAACGCAATCGTTTTTTCTTGCAATTTTCATCTTTCGTTCTAGAAGGCTATGAACAGTGACAATTGGCTTTGCTCAACATTTCCTATCTCGGGAATACAAGATTGTATCTAAAAATTCAATTGCTCATTTTTACGGGGTGTCGAAAGTTTTAAATTTCGGTTTTTCCTCAAATAGTAGGTTTTCTTCTGAGACAACCATATCATTGCGAATTAATGAATTCAGTTTTGAGTATGAATCAATACACCCAAAGTGAAAAAGTCGATATGCTTCTTATTTATGGAGAGTGTAGGCAAAATAGCGTTCAAGCTGAACAATTATACAGAGAGAACTATCCGGAAATACGAATAGAACCTATTTCTTCTAAAGATGAACGAAAATTCCGTGAGATGCAACTGGCTGAAGAGGAGGATTCGTTATCGACGAAGATACCGAAATAGACAAATAGACATTTGTTGATTTTAATCTAATCACATCAATGGGAGAAATTGCCGAGGAGCTTAAAATTAGCCTCCAGAGCGCATGGAGAATTTTGAAAAAACATAAGTACCGCTCATTTAAATGTCAACTACATCAACACCTGTATGTAGGCAAAATACCAGGTACTGGTCGCAACAGAATGAGCAATGAGATATCAAGATGGACACTTCCAAGAACATTTTGGGTTCAATGTCTGGATGGAGATGATGGGAAGATATTTGATAGGGCCTCTAATTTTTGAAGATTCATTGATAGGGGAGAGATATTTGGAATTTTTTAGAACCCAAATACAAGATGAATTGGACGAGTTGCCATTAGCTGTTGTGAATCATCCCATAAGATGACCAGCTAGATCGCCAGATTTGAGACCACTATATTTCTTCCTGTGGGGCCATTTGAAGAATAAGGTTTACCAAACACCTGTTAGAACCCAACAAGAATTGAAGAACCGTTTGAGACAGGCTATTGTAGGCATTACAGACAACAGTTAAATAATGTTTTGAAGGGAACTATCGATCGTGTGCGATTTCGTTTTCCTTATTCTCCCTTTTTTATTTACTCTGACACTCCGTAAAAAATGAGCAATTACATTTTTAGATATAATCTTGTATTTTCGTGATAGGAGATGTTGAGCTTAGCCATCTGTCACTGTTCATGACCTTTAAAAACGAAGATAAAAATTGTAGAAAAAAAGATTGTGTTTTATTTTTTTCTTTCGAAAATATGTCAAAAGGTCGTAGTGTGGTAAACAGAGTTTTTATCTCTGTTTACGTTGTAGGTGAGACGGAAGATCCCAAAGGGTAACAAAACCCCTCCATGTTTTTATTACCCTTTGGGATCTTCCGTCTCATCTACAACGAAAACAGAGATAAAAACTCTGTTTACCACAGTAGGATGAGATGAACAATTAAAATAAGCAAAAAAATACAGGGTGCCCCGTTTGAAAATCGAAGTGTGAACATATTAATGTTATCGAATTCAAAATGTTGTCTTCTATCCGATTCCCAAATTTCATCAAAATATTCCAAATAGAAAAAAAAGTTACAGGGGTGGCCCAAGTTTCGGTATAGTACCGACGCATATGAATTGGTATAAAAATATCCCAGGACGGTAACTGCAATATCATCGTTGATGATGAAACTAACTCTACACCTTTCCGCTGTCTGTTTTGAATGTAATTTTCTAAATTGTTTTCTGCAAATTAGTCGTGTATTCGGAAACTTTTCGTTAAATGTTTTGCAAGTTCAACTTGGTATTTGTCTTCATGGACCATGAATGATGGATACATTCGTATCATTAATTGAGTATTTATTTGACATTTTATTTAACAAAAATAACTATACGCAAAGAAAAAATGCATATTGCTATTTTTTAGAAAATTTCCAAATGTAAAACTGAGGCCGAAATTTATAGAACCTCATATGGAATTTCGTGGAACATAGAAACTGACATCGGAATCAAATCCACTGGTCAGTTTCTTCATTTCACGGTCCAATGATTTTCCGAAGCAACATCACGTTCTTGATAAAATCCCGAATAAAAAGAAAACGAACCATTTCAGTTATAGGGAAACCTACTACCAATCAAAACTAATTCAAAATATGGTTCTAATGAAAAAAAATTAGGTGATTGTGTTTGAAAAAAACGTTTTTTTGGCAATTTAGTAGAGGCAATTGATTTTTGAGCATCCTGTATAAAGAATTGCATCGAAAAGTACGTTGCCCTGAAAATTAACTCTTTTCTTCTTAAACTAAACTGAAAAAAATGTTATATTTCCGAAAATTTTGATAAAAAATCATGGAGGTTAATTTTAGATATGACAAATTTCAACAAAAGATGCTTAAAAAGGATGTCCTTCAATAAAAAAACTTGAGAAGTACAAAAATAGAAAAGTTGTAATTGATGTCCGGTATAACCGGAAGTGGTGCCGCTCTGAAAACAATTGCAACTGTAGATAATCTATTTAATCTAATGCCAAAATTTGAAATTGATCGATAAACCCGTTCTCCAGATACATGGGCCTTTCAACAGGGACACCCACTTTATGAATAAATTGTTAAATATTGTTTACTCACTTTTTTCTAGCGGACTTTTTCAGACCGTATGGGAAACAAGCTCTGGGCACGAATCTGCACGACATTCTTTTGGTAAACACTTAGTATTCTTGAAAATATTGCACGACAACTGAACTCTTGACCAAAATTATTTGGTGCATTTATGCTGAAAAGCTTATGACGTTATAAGTAGTCAGTTACCTGCTTAAAGGGAGGTACCTAGTTACGCCCACAGGTAACAGGTACTGCGATATAGCTTTTATCAGGTATTCTTCTAATTATTTCCATTTGTCATGTAAATTTACAAATAATTTATGCATAATATCAATATACAGGATGTTACATAATAGTATGTCACAACTTGAGGGAGTAAATCTACGTGCAATTTTAAGAAAAAACCGCATATAAACATAGGTCCGCAAAAGCTTCGTTACGGAGCTACGGGGTTTTGTTCTTCAAAACTCCTGCAAGTTTTGAGATATTCAGCCCAAATTTGGAATGCAAGCTATTTTTCACAGCCTGCATTGTTATTACTGCAAGAAAAAATTGCTAATTTTACTAACGCCGAAATGGCTGATATCCATTACAACAGAACCTAGGCGATTATATCAGGTGCGGTTTCCAAATCGACACCAGACAGACGAACATTTCTAAATATCCACAGAAGGTTGAGGGACACTGGTACTTTTACTGCAAATAATCATTTAAAATGTGCAACTCAAACTATGAGAACTCCAGATATTAAGGAAGCAGTTTTGAATTGTATTGATTTGAAACCTCACGTGAGTACAAGAAAAATTGGAAATCAGTTGAATATTTCACATGTTCTAGTTTGGAGGATTCTCCACGACTTTTTATTGTACCCGTTTCATATTCAACACGTCCAAACTCTACTTCCTCGAGATTTTCCTTCAAGACTGAATTTCTGCCGATGGTTCTTAGATAGAATTAGAGAAAATGCTCATTTTGATAGTGAAATAATGTTTATAGACGAAGCTAACTTTTCCAGAGCTTTTATCACAAATTTTCACAATAATCATTATTGGGCTGAGGAAAACCCCCATTTGATTGAAGAATCTCATCATCAAGAAAAATTCTCAATTAGTGTCTGGGTCGGAATAATTTGAAATTATTTGATTGTGCCATTTTTTTTGCCTAACAGACTAAACGGTCCCGCTTATCGGCAATTTTTTGAGGAGGAGTTACCTTTATTGCTCGAGGATGTGCCATTTTTGGTGAGAAACATAATGTGGTTCATGCATGACGGGGCACCCACACATTTCAAGGCAGAAGCTAGAGAATTCTCGAATAATACATTAAACAACCGATTGATAAGTCGGGGTGGGCCAGAACCATGGCCTCCTAGGTCCCCAGACTTAAATAGTTTAGACTTTTTCTTATGGGGATATCTCAAAAGTTTAGTTTATACCACTCCACCAATCTAGTGGACACTGTAGACGAAATGAAAAATCGAATAATAACCTCTTGTTACACGATAAGAAATACCCTAGGAATATTTCAAAGAGTGCGTGATAGTATGCGAAGAAGGACACAGGCCTATCTTCTTGCAGTTGGACGACACTTCCAGCAATTTATTTAGTTTTCAGTTGCCTCTTTTTTAGTTTGATAATGAATAAGTATAAGTTGAGTCTCAGAAGTCGAGCTATCAAAATAAGAGCAAATTTTGGGCATACATGTCGAGTGTTTCTATTATTTTTTTATTAAGCGAATAACATACAATTCAAATAATTGAAATTCAATAATTTTTGCTCGAAAATGGTTGGATATACGAAAAATTATAGATGTCAAAAAAATTCTTAATTGAACGAAGATGACGAAAATTGATTGTACGCTGATTAGTAGAGTACTACAAAAAAGTTTGAAAGAGCAAAAGGAGACATGGCTTCGGAAAATAAAAATCTTTGTGAATTTCAGTCAAAATTGAGGACGTGTAATGATGGAGGCTGTAAAGAATAGCTTACATCCCAAATTTGGGCTGAATATCTCAAAAACTGCAGGAGTTTTGAAGAAAAAAACAATTTTTTTCGGAAATGTCAACACCCTGAAACTCCGTAACGAAGCTTTTGCGGATCTATGTTTATATGAACTTTTTTTCTTGAAATTGCAAGTAGATTTAACCCCTCGAGTTGTGTCATACTATTATGTAACACCCTGTAGAGAGAAAAATAATCAAAGTCGATGTGGAAATGATTGAGCACAGAATTTAAAAAGTTCTTACCAACAATTATTTTAATATTTGAAGTATGCTACATGTTAAGGCTGATAAATTGATTTTCTTTCAATGAGAGTCCGAGGTAAGTTCATACATCAGGTATTCTTCTAATTATTTCCATTTGTCATGTAAATTTTACAAATAATTTATGCATAGTATCAATATAGAGAGAAAAATAATCAAAGCCGATGTAGAGATGATTGAGCACAGAATTCTAAAAGTTCTTGCCAACAATTATTTTAATATTTGAAGAAGGCAACATGCAATGGTTGATAAACTGATTTTCTTTCAATAAAAATCTGAGATAAGTTCATACATGGGTGGAAAAATTAATGAAATGGTTGGCAATTTTGTGCAAATAGTTCCCAAATCAAATATTCACCATATAGATGACCTGGCATATTTCCTATCAATTGTTTAAGGAACACTATGAATGAATTATTAAATATTGTTTACTTACTTTTTTCTAGCGGACTTTTTCAGACCGTATGGGAAACAAGCTCTGGGCACGAATCTGCACGACATTCTTTTGGTAAACACTTAGTATTCTTGAAAATATTGCACGACAACTGAACTCTTGACCAAAATTATTTGGTGCATTTATGCTGAAAAGCTTATGACGTTTTAAGTAGTCAGTTACCTGCTTAAAGGGAGGTACCTAGTTACGCCCACAGATAGCAGGTACTTCGATATAGCTTTTATCAGGTATTCTTCTAATTATTTCCATTTGTCATGTAAATTTTACAAATAATTTATGCATAGTATCAATATAGAGAGAAAAATAATCAAAGTCGATGTGGAAATGATTGAGCACAGAATGCTAAAAGTTCTTGCCAACAATTATTTTAATATTTGAAGAAGACAACATTCAATGGTTGATAAACTGATTTTATTTCAATAAAAATCTGAGATAATTTCATACATGGGTGGAAAAATTAATGAAATGATTGGCAATTTTGTGCAAATAGTTCCCAAATCAAATATTCCCCATATAGATGACCTGGCATATTTCCTATCAATTGTTTCATTACAGAAACTGGCCTAAGAGAACAGTAAGGAATTAGTAACATTCATCGTAGGCTATCATCGAGAATGCCTTCAAAAGTTATGATTTTGAAACTTATTCGAATGCTTCAGAGCCATAACGATCACAATAACAATGAACCGAACATATGTCGGTAATGTCATGGATGGTGCATACAAAAATTGTAATTTTCGAAGTTTCTTCGATTGTTTTGACTTTGTGTTAATTCTGTTTCTTCATCTATGTCATCAAAATTTATTCAGATTTCTGAAGTATTATTATGATAGTAGCGGGGCTAATGTTGTCTACTAATTGTATATCCATTCACAGAATTCACACGGAATGATTGAAATAGTTTCAGTATTCTCTGTGATTTCATTATGCTAGTTCGAAAATTAATTATTGCAATGATAATTCAGTTAAATATTTAATGTTTTTTCATCAAGTAACAAGTTTAAACATTTCAAAACCCGGTATTGTAATAGCAAAGCATTTTCGGATAAGTATTTTAGTACTATGAACATATATCAGGATTGCTTTTTCTTTGGGATACTTGGTGTTAAAGTTTTGTGGTCCCGAAAAATGATCACCTGGGATACTTATTCTGTGATGTGGATTTTAGCAGACGACTCTGCGACAAAAACATCGATTGAACTCCTTTAATTTTTCAATGGGTATTCAATTTGAGAAATACCGTCCAATGGTATTTAATGATTATTATTTTGTTGCAGGAACGAGAACAACTAAAAAAAATGTTTCCAAATTGAGCTGCAAGTTCGATCCAATTCACAGAACATGCCAGTGGCGTACTAAAAAAGTTATGGTTGCAAAAAGGAACCATGACTAAGAAAAACATCTCACCCTGTATTCTTTCACAAAGGTTCAGCTTATTTAGTGATTTAGATTCTAGTTCACGATTCTTGAGTCGAAGTTGAACCAAAATGATCTAAAAATATAGTTTCTATCGAGAACTAACTGAAAAATGTATGAAACTTCAACAACCTGTATCTCAAAAGCGAAGCATTTTCCGACACATGTCCATAGAAACAAAAAAGTCTTGTTTTGATGTTATCTATCTATTCTGAGAGTTTTGCGGTTTATACGTGAAACATCTGTACATACAACCAAATTTATATGGAATCACTCGGTATTCCACATTATTGATTATTTATAACCATAGATCTTTAACTTCTTCTGAAGAATGAAGTTTTTTGTTGGAGAAAACTGGATAGTATGATAAAAAATGTTGAATTATCACCACATGTTCGGGATGTTGCAGTCAGTCGTCACTGAGATTTGAAAATGTGAATTTCAAAATTTAAAAAGCCTATAATCATAATTGAAAATGCCTAACGTTGGATTGTCTGATGTGCAGAGGGGTCGAATAATTGCACTAGTTGGAGAAGGGGTGACAGAGAGATATAGCGGCCACAATGGGGGTATCACAGGGGGTGATTTCAAAAACCTACGCCAGATACGTGCAGCTACAATTTCTTCCAAATAGGCCTAGAAGAAATCGTAGGAAGATCACTTCTGTGCTGGAGCCAAAGTGAGACTTTGGCGAGGTGCCCCTCTGAGCTCACTTTTATGCAAGATAATGCTCCTCCGCATACCAGCAACCTCGCGCGACATTATCTTGAAACAGAGGAAATCGCTATTTTGGACTGGCCAGCTTGCTCTCCAGACCTAAATCCTATTGAACATTTATGTCATAGTCGCAAAAGGAAAATAAGATCGCGCCAGGATAATCAAAGAACCCCATAACAGCTCATCCAAGCCGCCACAGAAGAGTTGCAGAATATCACCCCAGAGGAGGACGAAAACCCAGTCCAAAACATGCGTAGACAGATTCTGGCTTGTATCAGGGCAAAAGGAGGTAATACAAGCTATTGTGGTCGAGAAAAAAAACATACTCTGTGAGAAAACAATTTTCAATTTTTTTACTACAAGCGAAAAGAGTTTTTCATTTTCTTTTATTAATTTCTTTCTTAAAATAAACCTTAGTATATTTCTTTTTCAATTGAAATATCTCAAATAGGATCAATTCTAACAATCCTTCGAAATTTCCAAAATCCCTGAGGTAATATTCCAAAATATCGGGTGGTTCCATATAAATTTGGTTGTGTATATATGACTGAAAATGAAAAAATGAAAGGTTGAAAAACAGGAATCGCAAAGAAGAAGTAGAAAACTTTGAAATATAGCTATATGTTCCTTTTCACAATATGCACCATTGAAATAGAATTTTATAAATCCGTTGTGTCCTTGTTATTCAAATATAATTATATGGAGTCAAGTTTTTATTCGGGTATTTAATATATCATACCGGTAACATTACACTGTTTATAGTGGATGTTCGCATTTTCTTTTGGCCAATAATCGAATTTCAATAGGAATTCTTGATACCGTTTAGGCTAGCGGAATTACACAGTGTTATACCAAAACTAAACTCTCTTAATACACACATCCAAATTTATATGGAATCACCCGATATTTTGAATAGTACCTCAGGGATTTTGGAAATTTCGAAGGATTGTTAGAATTGATCCTTTTTGAGATATTTCAACTGAAAAAAGAAATAAATTAAAATTTATTTTAAGAATGAAACGAATGAAAAAAAATAAGAGTCTCTTTCCGCATGTAGTAAAAAAATTGAAAATTATTTTCTCACGGAGTATGTGTTTTTTCTCGACCTCAGTAGCTTGTCTTACCTCCTCTTGCCCTGATACAAGCCTGAATCCGTCTAGGCATGCTTTGGATTAGGTTTTCGACCTTCTCTGGGGTGATATTCTGCCACTCTTCTGTGGCGGCTTGGATGAGCTGTTATGGTGTTCTTGGATTATTCTGGCGCGATCTAATTTTCTTTTCGAGTTTATCCCATAAAGGTTTAATAAGATTTAGGCCTGGAGAGCAAGCTGGCCTGCCCAAAATAGCGATTTCCTCTGTTTCAAGATAATGACGTGCGAGGTTGCTGGTATGCGGAGGAGCATTATCTTGCATAAACCTGGGCACCTCGCCAGAGTTTTACTATGGGCTCCAGCACTAGGTCAACGTAATTTCTAGCCGTTACACTCGCAGGAAACGAAATCAAATCTGTTCTGCCTCCCAGCATAATGCTACCCCAAAACATCACAATACCCCCTTGGTATTTCGGAATTTGTCTTGCTGCTCGGAGTCTAGCTGGTCTTCCACGACCCCTTAAAACCCGAATCCGGCGGTCATCTGATCGAAAACCAATTCTGGTCTCATCTGAAAAAGGAACATTTCGCCAATTCTCAATATTCCAATTTTGGTGCTCGATACACCAAATAAGTCTGTTAATTTTGGTTGTCTGGTTAGCTCTGGAGCATCCTGCTGTATAAACCCCTTGAACGATGTCTTTGACGTATCGTTTAGACTGATACACTGATGCGTGTTGCTTCCAGAAATTGCCTTTGGAGTATGGGGTGCGATGCACTAAGGTCTCTTCATGTAATTTGACACAAAAAGAGGTCTTGTACTTCAGAAGTGATCTTCTTACGACTTCTTCTAGGCTTATTTTGCAGAGATTGTAGCTCCACTTATCTGGAGTAGGTTTTTGAAATCACCCCTTGTGATACCTCCATTGTGGCCGCCATATCTGTCTGTGTCACCCCTCCTCCAATGAGAGCAATTATTCAACCCCTCTGCACATCGGAAAATCCAACGTAAGGCATTTTCAATTATGATTATAGGCTTTTTTTAAATTTGAAATTCACAGTTTCAAATCTCAGTGACGACTGAGTACAATTTCCCGAACATGAGGTGATAATTCAACATTTCTTATCATACTATACAGTTTTTCTATAACAAAAAACTTCATTCTTCACAAATAGTCAAAGATCTATGGTTAAAACAATCAATAATGTGAAATACCGAGTGATTCCATATAAATTTGGTTGTGTGTAGTTTCTCATGAATACATTGTATTAACTCAGTGTTTTTTTTCGTTTATGTACAAGACAGCACACCTTTCACTGCTCAATATAATAGGATATTTATTCTAACGTGGCGACCCAATTATTTTCATGCGAAATAATTATAATAACAATCTTTTGTCTTCATAATTTGTTAATTCTGTCTTTTAAGTTCTAAACTTAAATAATTTTAATTTTCTTAATTCGGATTTTCTTGGATTCACCATAGAATATGAAGCAATGACATTACCATCAAAAACATAGGGATAATGGAAATTCAACTTTAGAAATTCATAAAATTGTTTGAGCTTTAGGAGGTTTTATGATCGAGGGTATATTTTCTCCGAAGTCGTTAACATATAAAGTTAGGTATACACAAAGCCGCTTGCAGTGTAGTTAAATGTATAACTCTATAGGAAACTATTCTGAATGAATAGGCTTAAGATCCCTAATTTATACAGGGGTGAAGGGTTCCGAATCACTGGGTCAGATAAGTAGCAAGAGCTATTATGAATAATAAAATAATGTAGGTACGTTTAAGAGTTCCTTTATACAATTCGAAGAACAAATTAGTCATTTTCTTCTCGGTATTGAAAGAAATTGAGATTGTAGAATTAGATTAATTTCTTTGGCAATTTTGTTACCTGCCCATTAGTTTCGTTACTTTGAGAGATCAAAGAAGTTAACCTCTCTCATTCCTTTTCATTTTAGGAAATGAAATAATTACGCACTATAGAAGAGAAATTATCATTTTATACAAAAGTTTATCAAATATGAAAATGGCAGTAGGAAAAAGGACGGCTTAGTTATTAAAATGTTTGGGGAATGTCCATTTATGCTTAATTTTTCTTGTCTCAATTATTATATCGAAACTTTTTATGAAGAAACTTGTATATATGGTTTGTCGGTTTTATTTGTATGTTAAAAACATTTTCTGCATAATTTTTTCTCTTGTGAAATCATTATTGTTAATAAACACAAAAGGGAGTGAATTATACTGTGCCAAGAAATTAACACACAATTTCATTTTTCAGATTTCTTTTCTTATAGCCAATTATTAACATATGTTTTTCTTACGGATATGTCTGAACATATACCAACAAAATTCGTGTGTTTTCTTTAGAAATAAAATGAAACAAATTGGTTTGAATTTTGCAAGAAAGCACCACATATTGACAACAGCAGTTGTTGAGAAAATATTGAGAAGTTATTTCAATTCAGCGAATGCATACAATCGTTTAATAATTTTTTGATCTAGAACGGTCGGAGATATGGAAAAATTACAAGTCTCAAAAAAGTTTCTAAATTGAAAAAAATGACGAAAATTGGTTTGAGAGGGCAGAAGAGAAAATGGCTCCGGAAAAGAAAACGTCTTGTAGATTCATGTTGAAATTAAGGACGTGTAATGATGGAGGCTGTAGAAAATAGCTTGCATTCCAAATTCGGGCTGAATATCCCAAAAACTGCAGAGGTTTTGAAGAAAAAAACAATATTTTTCAGAAATTTCAACACTATGTAGCTCCGTAACGAAGCTATTGCGGACCTATGTTTATATAAACTTTTCTTCTTAAAATTGCACGTAGATTAACTCCCTCTAGTTGTGAAAGACTATTATGTAACACCCTGTATATGACTCTGTGTATAGCCACAGAATAGGAACGAAAAAATTGATGGTCAGAAATACTCGAACATGTCAGATTAAGTAGAGGTGGGTTAGTTTCATGCTGAACATTAAAGTGTGCAAAGCAATAATCTGACGATTTGAACTTGACATGAGGGAGTGGGCGGGGCACAAACTTGCAAACAAAAAATTGAGTTTGACGTTTCCGAACGCGGTCGCTTCATTTTATTTTGAAAGAAATAACACGAGAAAAATGAAATGCCGATTTCTATAAACCAGCTTGATGAGCCCCCTACTATATTAAAGGATTTTAATTATAACTGATTGACTGAAATGGAAACTAGAAATAAAGTATTATAGAATGTTCAGTGTTCTTGTATAATTAAGAACTTCGATTGAAGTCTAGAACTAGATTCAATGAACGTTCAGTGATTCGATTGCTAATTAATGATTTTAATTTATTTTATGTTGATTTTCTTGAATGTCAAGTTTTCATTCACGGGTTTCAAGCAACAGTCATGATATGAACTGAAATGTATCAATTAGGCTCGACGAGGAGAGATTATAGAATTCGATAAAGATACTAGTAAATAAGCGTTTAAGGACTACTCTGGAACATTGCTCCGAATCTACATCAAAGTTCTATGAATGTTCAGGTTTCTTGATTTGATCCCTTTCATTCCAATATTGATGTGTTAAATTAAGGTTATTCTGGCTTTTTCTTGATTGAAGTTGTAAGGTAAAGATTGAAAACATTGATTCACTTTCTACTTCGAAAAAATGAATATATCTGATTTAAAACTTCAAGTTCTTCTATTCCATCCACGACGTATTACTTTGACGTTTTTTATTCTATACAGAGTATCCCATCCTCAATATTGAGATACGGAAGTTAAGTAAAATATTGCAAATAGAAAATATGACACTCTTGATTCTCAAAGAAAATCCGATGGTGAAAACAGATCGCAGCTATCTTCTTTTCTTTTGGTGTCATCCATCTTCTCTTGATTCTCAAAGAAAATCCGTTGGTGAAAACAGATCGCAGCTATCTTCTTTTCTTTTGGTGTCACCCCAGATTTCTGGATTTTGCAGTATTTCGGCATATGCCGAAAACTCGGTTGCTATCAAAGTTAGGTGAAAACTATTTTGACATTTTACGGGCACTTTTTGAGTAGAATGCAGGGACGTATTCAAATTTTTTTGTCGAATGGTTTTTTTAATGAAAACCATGAGTGAATTTGGATGAAATAGGAAGAATATGTTTTCTCTTTCAAAATATATACAGGCCCACGAGTCACTGGAAGTAGCATAATGCCAAGAAAACGACGGATTCTGATATTTTTTTTCTCGCAATATGATGAACTTCTGTTAAGGTCACAATCTAAAAATAATTTCGTATATACAGGTGTTCCGTTTCTGAGGAACAAATCAAAGTTATGTTTTTTTAAATAGAACACCCTATATATTTTGATAATTTTAGCTTTGTGAGATCAAATGAAGGTAAATGTGATCGATATTTCCTATACCTAAGTTCAATGGTTTTCGAAATATTTGAGATTTTTCGAAATTTGATGACTTCTTGAAATTTTTTCTTCTCTTGTTGTGACTTTACGATTGTGATTTTGCAAAAATTATGTGACTAATACTCCATTTCTGAGTAATCATTGTTGGGAAACTCTGAAATTGATACAGGTGCACAGTACAATATTTCCAATTCCGCCTTTCATCAAGCCTCATTTTTCCTATTATTTTAAATGACACACCCTGTATCTTATAATCTGTAATGATCGGTTATTCTTATACCTATCGAACGATATCCATGTTCTTTATACCTATCTTTAATGGTTTCCGATATTTCTCGAATTTTCCGATGCTTTGTGTCTAATATTGATCTCGAAATGTTTTCCTTCGTTTTTGAAGAGGGTGCATGTCAAACAAAACAGGAGTTGGTACGATGTTCTACTCAAAACACCTGTTTCAAGTCTATAAGTCGAAAATGATCGGTCTGCATGGACCGATGTGAAAGCGATGAAAATGAATATTTTATGGAATTCAGTTTCAAAAGATGCACTGTTCGGAGCAGTTGAAAATTGTTCAATTCGAGCCTGTTTTTAATTTTCCTCCTTGTGAACTAAATACCTTTTCCGGTGATAGGTATTCATAACATTTTTAAATTTTTTCTTTTTTGCTCATATAACTATTTTTCGAAAAACATAGATTATTTTAATGGAAATAAATATGCTATGAATGAACGAAAGTGTTTGACAATGGAGGCTATTGCATGAATAATTGAAGCAATACATAGAAATATTACAAAAGATGTTCAAAATGACCTTCATTCTGCTCTATGCATAAATGTATTCTCCTTTCTGTGAAAATTGTGGTCATTCTTGAATTGTGTGTTCTTGAATTCATTATTGTTGACAAAGGAGAAGGAAGAAAGCCTTTAGAAAATGGAGTATTCTCGGGAAGAACGAGTCGATATGATTCTGACCATTGTAGAAGCTATAGAAAACTGTTTGTTAGCTGAAAGACTTTACGCTGCAAAATATCTGGACCGAAGACATCCGAGAAAAGGAACATTCGAAAAATGGCTACGACAATTCCGAGCCACGTGTCCGATGAAAAACACCACCGACAAAAACCAATTGTTGGGAATGAAGAAAATGAACTTACTGTTCTAGCGTCTCTGATAGAATAACCAAGTACAAGTTAACGTAACATTGCTCAAGATATAGGTCTGAGTAGACAAAGTGTGGGAAGAATATTGAAAAATCATGGTTTTCATGCATATCACGTTGGAACCCATCAAGAACTGTCACAAAGAGATCATGAACGACGACTCGAATTTTGTATGTGGGTGTTAGAAATGGTCGCAGAAAATGAGGATTTCCCGAATTCAATTCTATTTTCTGATGAAAGTACATTCCAGAATAATGCTTTAGTAAACAGACACAATTATCATCATTACTCTGACACTAATCCACATATTTTTCGTCAATCCTACACCCAACACAGATGGTCGGTCAATACATGGGGAGCAATTATAGAACCTCATGTAGTTGGTCCTGTTTTTTCGATGGAAAACTGAATCGACAGATGTACCTCAATTTTCTGGTCAAGGATATACCAGAGCTGTTGGAAAATGAGCCACTTGACATGAGACAACGAATGTGGTTCCAACAGGATGGAGCCCCTGCGCACTACAGCCAATAAGTGAGAGATCATTTGAATGAGCATTTTCCAGAAAAATGGATGGGAAGAGGAGGACCCTGGAATTTGCCAGCGAGATTACCAGATTTAACGTCCCTCGACTTCTTCCTGTGGGGACATGTTGAAGAGTTTGTTGATCCTACGCCGCCAACTACACTGGAAGAATAGGAAAAATGGGATTAAGAAAGCTTTCCAGACAGTTACGCCTGAAATGCTGTTAGGAGCAAGGGCATCTTTTGAAAGGAGAATACATTTATGCATAGAGCAAAACGGGGGCCATTTTGAACATTTTTGTAATATTTCTATTGCTTCAATTAGTCATGCAATCTTTTCTTTTCTGTAATTTGTAGTAATATAACCATTGTCAAACTTTTTCACTCATTTAAAGCATATTTTTTCAATTAAAATAACCTGTTTCTCGAGAAATAGTTATATGAGCAAAAAAAAATTTGAAGAAAAATGTTATGAATACCGTCACAGGAAAAGGTTAATAGTTTACAAGGAAGAAAATAAGAAATACTCTCGAATAAAACAATTTTCAACTTCTCCAAACACTGCTTTTTTTAAACTGATGTTCATAAAAACTCATTTTCAACGCCTTCGCATCGGTCCATGCAGAGATTTTTTGATCATTTTCGACTTATATATTAAAACTGGTGTTTTGAGTAGCACATCGTACAAACTCCTGTTTTGTCTTATCAAGTGACATGCACCCCTCTTCAAAAACGAAGGAAAACATTTCGAGATGAATATTGAGACACAAAGTATCGGAAAATTCGAGAAATCTCGGAAACCGTTAAAGATAGGTATAGAGAACAGTATCGTTCGATAGGTATAAAAATAACTGATCATTACAGAGTATAAAATACAGGTTGTGTTATTTGAAAAAATTGAAAAATGAGGCTTGAAGAAAGGCGGAATCGGAAATTTTGTACTGTGCACCCTGTATCAATTTCAGAGTTTCCCAACGATGGTTACTCAGAAATGGAGTATTAGTAACATAATTTTGCAAAATCATAATTGGAAAGACACAACGAGAGAAGAAAAAAAAATTGACAAAAAAGTCATCAAATTTCGAAAAATCTCAAATATTTCGAAAACCATTGAACTTAGGTATAGGAAAAATCGAACAAAGTCCTTCATTTAATCTCAAAAAGCTAAAATCATCAAAATATATAGGGTGTTCCAATTAAAAAAACATAACTTCGATTTGTTCCTCAGAAAGGGAACAGCCTGTATATACGAAATTATTTTTAAATTGTGACCGTAACAGAAGTTCATCATATTGCGAGAAAAAAAATTTCAAAATCCGTCGTTTTCTTGGCATTATGCTACTTCCAGTGACTTGTGGACCAACCTGTATATCATGCAAATTTCTTCTACAATGTGAACTTTTCCATAATTGAAAATTCTTTGAATTCTGTGGCTTCATCTAGTAGTCAGGTGAGAATGTACACGAAACATCCTAAATGTTTTCAATTCTATGTTCGCGATCAATGCACTTCATTTACAATAAGAACAAACCAAAGTTATTTAATACTCATGAGTAAGTAAATATCAAAAATTATTAGGAACAAAAAGCAAATAAAACTATCTTAAATACACAAAAGTATTTTCTTTATTCATAATGCAAGAATTTCAACATCCCGAAACACTTATGCGTGCATTTTGAATTTGCATATTTATCACTGAAGCTGAACTATTTCAACTCCTCTATATCATTTTGTCTATATTTGAATCCATGACATTACTTCAGAGAAAAAGTCTAACGTTGTTGAATGTGATGAACGAGGTGGCCATCTCACTGGTCGTCTTATTCCCATCTAGTTATCACCGAAAGGCTGTTTTGAAAGTTCAGAGACATTTCTTGACTGCTGCGGGTGTGCTCCGTCATGCTGAAAATATTGTAACCATCTTTAAGTCAAGAGAATTTCATCAAATTCATTCATTCATTTCATTTTCATTTACTATATCATTAAAAAGTACCCCACGAAGATTTTCGTCAAAAATGACGTACGCCAAAACACGGTGATTCATTAATGCGAACCAAACATTAAAACCGAATCGTCCTTGGTGATAAACATTCACTTCCCGATGGGTGTAATATTTTTAATATTTTGAAGACAATTACAATCAGTGATTTTTTAAAGTGTTGTTATTCTTAAACTATTCTTCCATGTAATATTTCGTTTTACTCCACATTGTTGTCAGTTAGTATTGAGTTTTTTTGTTTTATTTCCTGCTTTTAGTTGACATGCGATATTGTGTTTTTCTTGATGGTAATAAGTTAATTATAATCATAATTGTGATTCTGTGATTTGAATCTTGTTCTGTATGGACAAACTTTTTAAACATTTCGTATACTATACTCGTCATATTAAATTCGATTTCATTAATTAAATTTTGAAAGAAAAGAAAGGAATATATCTCGAATTAGATATAGCTTAAAATGTCTCGTACCATCAATAACGTCTATAGAAAAACCCTATACTAACAAGTTAACGAATCTATAGAAGCACATTTACGACCTAACAATTCAATAACGAATGGATCACATGAATTAATTTTGTATCATTGTACATAACAGAAACCTAATAAGAAAGGTTAAGTGAGTACTGACCCTTGCCACTTAAAACGACTAATCTGTTCAGTTTATTTCCATGTTGGAGTAATGAAAAAAGTCTAGTATTCTTTTGGAAAATTATTATCATATCTTAATAATGATTTGCTGCAAAACTAGAGAACGTTGTAAATTTATTATCGTGGACTTATGCACTATCTCAGCTGTTAGCTGGATATAATTTACCTTTCCCAGATTTAGCAATCAAAGGGAATAGGCTCGATTACAATATACTTGACATAAATTTCCTAACTATCCTACATGTATTAAGAATTACAGTTTTTTGCATTTCTATATAGGTATTCTTATGCAATTCTAATTTCTTAAGGCTATCATGCAAAGTTTTGGGTATTAAACCAGTCGAGGATACGATGACAGGAACAATATCTATTTTATCGAGGTGCCACATCTGCTTGATCTCAATAGCAAGGTCTGTGTATTTGGACTTTTTCTCTGGAACTTGTTCAGCACGTTGTTATTATTCGGTATGGCCACATCCACCAGCATTGCTGTTCTGGCTCTCTTATCATACACCACTATGTCCGGCCTATTATTCGTCACCATTCTGTCAGTGATAACAGGCTTATCGTAGTATAATCTGATAGAGTCATTTTCCAATACGGGCGCCGGCTGATACTTGTAATATGGCTGGAAGGTGTTCAGAAGTCCGTACTTGTGTGCAAGTTTCTGGTGGATAATGTTGCACACTTGATTATGCCTGTGAAGATACTCCGTATAGGCCAGTTGTTCGCATCCGGACGTAATATGCTGTATAGTCTCCGATCTTATATGGCATTTTCTGCACTTATCTGTTGGTAATGTTCCGTCCTTCATTATAAATTTTTTGTAATTGTTTGTAGCGATCACTTGGTCTTGGATGGCCATAAGGAATCCCTCTGTTTCTGCGAATAATTCTCCTTTCATCAACCATTTGTTGGAGGCTTCTTTGTGGATGTGTGGTTGATTAATCTCATGGTGATGTCGTCCATGCAATTCCTTTCTTGACCATTGCTCTTGTTTTTCAGTATCTGATAGGAACGGTAGATTCAGCAGGTCATCTCTGGTAGCAAGATTTAGTGGTGTATATCCCCTATCAGCCGACGATACCACTCTATGGAGGTCAGAAGTGAAAGCTTTTGCAGAAAAGAATTCTCTGAGATTTTTTATCTGTTCGGTGTGTAAATTGACAACATCTATTAATCCGCGTCCTCCATCTTTCCGCTTCAAAGTTGTTCGTATCACAGACGATTTTGGATGATGATTGTTGTACTTTGTCAGCATCGTTCGGGTCTGCCTTTGAATATCATCCAGTTCTGTCTTAGTCCATCTGATTATTCCAAATGAGTAAAGCAACACTGGAATGGCGTAGTAGTTAATTGCCTTGACTAGATTCCCCGAGTTCAACATCGATTTCAGCACAGACTTCATACGCTGACTGTATTCTGAACGAATCTTCTCCTTTGATTGTTTTTGGTCTAGCAATCTGGCTTGTTGGTATCCCAGATATTTGTATGTTTCGCCATCTCTCATGCACTGTATAATATCACCGTTTGGAAGTTGTGTTTCACCATCTATGACTTTCCCTCTTTGAATGTTCAGGGTCTTACATTTTTCAATCCCGAATTTCATATGAACATCTGCCGAGAACTCACTGACAGTTTTCAGCAAATCATCCAATTGCTTCTTGTTCGAAGCATATAATTTGATGTCATCCATATACAACAGGTGGGAGATTGTATGATAATTCCTTTCTGCTTTTATCCTAAATCCGTATCCTGTTCTATTGAGCATTGAGGACAATGGGTTCATTGCTAAACAGAACCATAGTGGACTCAAAGAGTCGCCTTGAAAAATTCCACGACGTATGGGTATCTCGTCGGTTTTAAATGATTTATTGTTCATGTTGACCTGCAGAGACGTGCGCCAGTGTGTCATTCTTGTCTTCAAGAACTCTACCAGGGCTGGGTGAATTTTGTATATCTGCAATACTTCAACAAGCCAATAATGGGCGGTACTATCGAATGCCTTCAGATAATCGAGAAAAGCTGAATGAACATTCCGATGCCCTACGTGTGCCTGTTTCATTATCACAGAATCGATGATGAGTTGTTCCTTGCACCCGTGGTGTTTCTTTCTGCATCCTTTCTGCTCCTCTGCTAATATATTGTTGTCGTCAAGGTGTTGGTATATTCGATTGGATATGCATGAGGTGAGTATTTTGTAGTTGGCAGGCAAGTGATTGGCCTATATTGGGACGGATCCTGTGTTCTATCGCTCTTAGGTAGCATATATGTTAAGCCTTGCGTTGGGAAAGTGGGTGTTTTCTTGGGAAGTTGAAGAACATACGTGAGCTGTTTCGCTAGGGCTCCATGGAGCTTATCAAACTTCTTGTACCAGTAGTTGTGGATATTATCTATACCTGTGGCCTTCCAATTGTTGCTCGCTAGAACTACTGTGATTTCTTCCTCCGTTATTCCATCGAAGTCCATATGTCTGATATCGAGGCGTTCTTTTTCATTCGTGATCCATTCCGCATCTCTATTGTGTTCTTTGGGGTTCGACCATAGTGATGACCAATAGTCGGTCAAGCACCGTGCGTCAGGTACTTCTCTGTTATTGTTGGTCGCAGTTTTGTTATTTCCCTTATGAAAATTGGCTGCGTTTTGGAGGAACCTTTGGTTTTGGTGTTTCCTTTCAGTACACTTGACGTATCTTGAAAGCCTCTTTGCTTTTGCTTGGAGTTTCTGTTTCAAAGTGTCCATATACACGTCGATGTGTTGTTTGTGATCAGGGTGTTTTGTGTTCGTACCAATTTTCCTATAAATTTTGCGTATATGTGATTTCAAGCGCCTTGATGGTTTTCTGTTTCTCAGGAATTCTGTGAGGCGACCGATTTCTGCTCTAATATTATCAATATCCTTCTCCAGTCGTTGTTGCCATGGTGGTTTTCTGACGCTTTTTGGCTCAGCTTGAATCAGAGTTATGGAAATTTGTTGTTTGTGAAGTCGAAGTACCGCTACTGCTCCACAGTAAATCAAAGTGTGAATCTTCTCCAAGTTGTTCTGTTCGGTATATTCTTCAAACACTGAGTTTACGCTTGCTAGGATGATATTGGTGTTCTTGTTCGTCTTGAGTTTGGGTAGTTTAGGTCTTTTAGTTGGGTTACTACCACTGAATTCAGTTATTGCTCTGTTGAGTTCTGATCTTGCTAAATACATATATTCGTTCTGCTGATTCGGCTCAGGAGGGCGTTCCATGTTAATATTCGTTTCCGTGGCTTCGATGTTATCTGTAACACTTTCATTGACTCCAGCAGGTATACCGTTATGAGTATCATTTTCGCTTCTGAGTTCCATTATGACCTCTTCTCGTAAGCTTTGCAGCGTTCCTGAAGAAAGTAGCCTGTTAATTGTTAAAACAATCGTTAAAAACAGGCTATTATTATAATAATAATAAATTAATTTCATTATTATTATTACCTTATATTGAACATTATTTTATTCATTCATTATACGGGAACGCCACTTTACACATAGTAGGAATTATAGATGCCCACAATGTCCAGACATCAAATTCTTTTTAACAAAAGCGCAGGATATGCAAAAATAATTTAAAGATAGAAATATAGAAACTATACTATGTTAAGCTGTTATAAACACTGAATTTTTTTCAAGAATTCCTTCAAAGAAAGACAAAAGCACAAATCGAGATTAAGGAAAGAGTTACGATTATTCAAAATTCTTTCCATTGGGGCGTTAATCGTTAAATTAGTACGACACAGAGAGATCGAAAACATCACATTACTTTTCGTTCTTCTTGGAGGAACATGAAAAGTAACCCTCTCAAGTATCTCGCTGCAATTCAAAAATCCATTCAAGCATTTAAACAAAAATATCAAGTCCCCTGTCACCCTTCTATCAGCCAAAGTTTTCAGTTTTAGCTCAGATCTCATGAAAGAAGCAGATCCGTGGAATATACATTTTATACGAGACATACATCAAAAATTTGTTCTGAACTCTTTCAGAACAAATGACCATATTACAGATCTTTATTGAAGAATAGGTCGACAGAAAGAAAAATAAAGTAGCTTGAGGGTATTGATCTCAGAAAAATCGGCCGAGTGCCGACGAATGAATACAATCATCCTCAACGACCCACCAATGATATGTCAAGGTGATTTTTAAAATTTAACCGATAGTCTAAAAAAATTCCAAGATCTTCAACGCAAGCAGACCTTTCAACATTGATACCATTGATAGAGTAGTCGAAGATCACAGGATCGTTCTTACGATGAAAAGAAATACATACGCACTTGCTTATATTAACTGGGAGCATATGATCCGAAAACCACTGTACCACAGAAGCTAGGTCAGCTTGAAGCTGAATAGCATCGGCCAGGGTGCAAACTATTGAACAATTTGAGATCACCCGCAAATATCAATACTCTCGGACAACACTGTGAACTTCGTTAATGTAAAGCAGAAAAAGAATGGGTCCTAAATGACTTCCTTGGTGCACACCAGAGGAAACAGTAATAATGAATGATTTGAAGTTCTTGATTTAGACAATTTGGGTACGCCCCCTGTAAATACTTTTCAACCACGTGACAAGACTACCCATGAAACCCGCAAACTCGATAACTCAATCCATTATTATGTGGTTCACCTGATCGAAGGCCTTGACTATATCAGTGTAACAACCATCGACCTGGCCACCCTTCTGTAACTCATCATAAATATATTGTACATATAAAATCAGATTAGTCATGGTAGATTTTCTCTTCATAAATCCGCGCTGTTGTCCACAAATAAATTGACTAATGGAAAAATTGACCTTATCTGGAACTAATCTCTCGAATATCTTAGGTATTACACACAAAATTAAATATATTCGTATAGGAGGAAATAAAGAAGACTTAGAACTGGAAGGGGGTGAAAAGATAGAGGCATGCGAGGAATATATTTATTTGGGGACAAAGATTAATAACAGCGGGCGCACAGAACAGGAATTAGAGAAAGAATAATTAGAGGAAAGAAGGTTATAGGGTGCCTAAATTCAATACTATGGTCGAAGAACATATCGAAGGAAAGAAAACATCTTCTGTATAGCTCCATATTTCAAAATATCGTACTGTATGGGTGTGAGACATGGCAACTGAATAAGATATAGAACAAAGATTACTTGCGCTAGAAATTGATTTTTGGCGAAGAGCTGCAGGAAAATCAAGACTTGAAAGAATAAATAACACCAGGATAAGAGAAATGATGAGCGTGGATACGACAATAATAGATGAAGTTGAAAGGAGGCAACTAATATGGTACGGTCATGTAGAACGTATGACCGACGAACGCTTTTCCCAAACAAACTTTGAAATGGACACCAACACAGAGACGGAAAAGAGGAAGACCAAAAACAACATGGATAGCAGGAAAATAAGAGGCTGAAAGTTGAGGCGTAGATTTTCGCGGACGTAGGTAAATGTTGATTCTTTCTTCCGGTTTCTCGTCCGTTGATCCTGGTATTGACCATTCGTTGGTTGTCGCTGACCTCAAAAAAGTCTAGGGAACACTTCTGAATATCGATATATCGTATCCAGAACGATCAATATGGATGATTTTTTAATAAATGAACACCTGCATCAATTTCTCACCAAATTATGTAGAGTGCCGCAACAGATTTCAGTTTTTTTTATGAAAAACTAAAAATGCAGCATATGCGACGCTGCTTTATAATCATTTCATGTATTCAGTGTTTGAAATCAGTTAGTTGGCACTTTGTTTCTGTTGTAACCACAAATAAAAGATTCAAGTTTTGTGATTCGACCATGGAAAGACGACATTTGACTAGAGAAGAGATTTTACGAGCTGTTGGCATGCTCCAAGCTGGGAGCTCACAACGGGAAGTATCCAGGTTTCTGGGAAGTAGACCAAGTGTCATAAACCGTTTATGGTCGTGTTTCAATGAAACAGGTAGCGTATAAGAACGCCATACAGATCGTTTCAGGATTACTACAGTCGCCCAAGATTGATTTTTGGTTTTCAAGTCATAAGAGATCGCACTACCACAGCATCTCAATTAGCTCAAGAGCTATCACGAGTTCATAATGTACAAATTTCCGACCAAACTGTGAGAAATCGACTGCACGAAGGTTAACTCCACTTCAGACGTCCTTTAAGAGTTCCATAACTGACCCATGGAAATCGCGCTGCTCGTTTAGCTTGGTGCCAAGAACACGTAAACTGGGATCAAGAGAGGTGGGCCACAGTTCTCTTCAGTGATGAATGTAGATTTAGTTATTATCCCGATTCAGGAAAAATTCGAATATGGAGGGAACCTGGAAAGCAAAACTGTCTCCAGCATGCTCGAGAAGTTGTTAGACAGGGAGGCGGAACAGTGATTTTTTGGGGAGGTATACGCCTTGGTGGAAGAACTGACCTCGTTTTCATACAGAACAAATTCACGCAAATGAGATAGTTTTACTTGTAGTAGTACCGTATTCTCAAACAATGTGTCAAAATCCACTCTTCCAACAAGATAATGCCCCTCCTCATCGTGCAAGAGTTGTTCTGAACGTTCTTGAAGAGAATGATATCGATCTTCTACCGTGGCCATCCTGCTCTCCAGATCTGAATCCCAGCGAGCATGTGTGGGACACCCTAAAAAGAAATCACCTGCGTCAAAACGTCTTCCATCATGAACAGGAGCTTCGATTAGCAGTTCAGGGGGCTTGGAATGACTTAGGTCAAAATGTAATAGACAATTTAATATTGAGCATGCCGCGACGATGCCAAAGTGTCATTAATAACAGAGGTGGACCTTCTGGGTACTGAAAAATATAAGTGCTTCCATATCGTTTCGAAAATATTAGTTCAGGATTTTTTTGTGTTTTACCAAGTTTCGTTATTTTTTTATAATAGATGCTTTGGAGAAGTCAAATATTATTTTGTTTTCTTGAGAATACATTATATACAATACATCCTAACAAAAACCGAAAGATTTCTATAAATGCGAATCATCAAATTCATATTTTAAAGATATTGGTAAGTGTTCCTAGACTTTTTGATATATATATATATATATATATATATATATATATATATATATATATATATATATATATATATATATATATATATATATATATATATATATATATATATATATATATATATATAATGGTCAGTACCATTGCTTATTATCTCCAGATTTGAAGATCGGCGAAATGAAACTTGACTTTCACTCATCAGGGAAATCTCCGTTAGATAGTAATAAGTTAAATAAACTGTATATTGGAGCACATAATGACTCCGCACATAACTTCCGAAAAACAGGGCTGAGACCATCAGGTCCTGAAGATTTCCCAGGGAATAAATTAGTAATTTTATCAATTACGTCATCAACGGTTATCGGCAACTCACTCAAGATCGAAGTGGTAACATAATTTACGTCGGGAGGAATGAAAGTGGGATTAGCGTCATTGTAAACATTTGAAAAATTTTTGGCAAACAAATTTACAATGCCTTCGCCAGTATCAGCCATTTTATCCTCAAGAAACATACATGAAGGAAGTGAAAAGTTCTTTTTTCTTTTATTAATATAGGACCAAATTCTTTTGGATCTGATTTTATAGCTGCTTCGTTGTTCTTTATGAAATTGATATAGCATTCATCAATCAATCAAGATAAGTGATCAGAATTTGCTTCTGTCTATTTGAATTTCTTATGAGCTATTTTTTTCCGAACAATCAGTTTTTTGAGCTCAAATAAAAACCAAGCTGGGTATTTTGACGGTTGAATAGTCTTTCTTGGGACATGTAGAGAAATACTATCATCAATTAATTTGTAAAATGTTCGTATTTGATCGGATAAGTTTAAATTCGAAAATTCTCGTTTCCAATTAATTTTTTGAAGATGGTCATTGAGGGCATTAGCATTGCAATTTGCAAAATCAAAATACGACTCATTGAAGTTCAATCTACCTGTAGGTCTACAAAATACATCGACATAAAAGGCTGGATGCCCACCGTGCATATCCAAATGCAACAAAATATGATCTGCTAAAGTTATAGAGACACTTGAATCACTAGTGAATAATAGATCGAGAATAGATTCATTAGTATTTTTGATATAATTTTTTCAAAACAGATTCAAATATACAAAAGTGTCGCCAACATAAGTTGCGGTCGAGGATGAGCAGCGCTGAAATGGTGTGAGTGTATCGTTGTTTTGTATCGTTTGGTCATCATTTTTTGTTCTATGTATGATCTTGGTTACTACGTTAAGGATTCTTCCTTAAATTTTGTTCGTTTGGTACGAATGGAACTTAATTATGTGTTCCTGCTGTTTTTATCCTTTATTTTCCAGATTGCTGATTTCCCTTTACGAAACTAAGATCTGGTTAAAATGAAGAATGAAGCGTGAATACAATGATTACGATTACACTTTCTGCTCACAACTCACTCACAAACCTACTGTTACTAAGTATCAACAACGGGGAGGTAAGGTTTATTATGATTTCCCCCCTGTTCCTCGGAATCATACGAAGAATGTATTTTATGTTTTGCATACTGGGACACAGAGGACACAATTAATCAATTGTTACTACTAAAAATGAACCTCTAGCATTTGTTTATATAAATCTAAAATTTCAGTTCAATGCATGCTGTGTTTTAGTTACAACAAACTGACAAAATTCCCAAGTTAGTTTAAAATAGACTAAACCGTGAGTATTTTGGCACAATAAGTTCCTACAAATTTCAGAGACATTTATCTAAACAAGAATGTTTTGGCTAGTTGGTTACTGTTTTCGGCAATGAAGCACACAACGGTTTCCTCTTAGTATGAGGAATTTGAACCCAAATGGTTAAGCTTACCGATGAGCCAAGAGCAGATGCACCAAAAACAGTGGTCGCTCAAGGAAAGTGTGGATGCTGTGCGGAAGATTATCCAGAAAGATCGACTTGCAACAAATCGAGAGATTGAGGCATCATTGAGGATTTTCAAGACCTCGATATAAAAAATTCTGCACGAATAATTGCGTGTTAGAAAATTAGTTTTCCATCTGTTGACCGAAGAACAGAAAGCTGCAAGGCTGAATTGGTGGCAAGAAACTCTGGACCGTTTCAACTTTGGAAAGTCTAAAAGCGTTTACAACATTGTCATTTGCGGTAAATCTTGGATTTATTCATACGAGCCACAGATTAAGAGCCAATTTTGTGTTTGGATGTTTGTTTCAGAAACAGGTCATGAACCAACAATTTCGTCACAAGATCAAAGAACACTTACTGCCGATTGTTTTAAAACCATTTGTTTAGCGCAAGTCGTGAGTAAGCTTCGAGAAATCTACCTCCGAACAGCAAATCATATTTCACCAAGACAATGCAACTTCGCACACAGCCCAGAAAACAATTGAGTATTCAACGCAAGGAAATATCGAATTGTTACATCATCCTGTGTACACTTCGGACCTTAGTCCCAACAATTTTTTTACTTTTTCCAAAATCAAGGACGGACTTCGTGGTCATAGGTTTAAGTTTTTAGAAGAAGGTGTTGGCTCCTTCCAAAAGGCCATTTTGAATGCAGCTGCAAACGCGTCGAGTAACTGCTTCCAGAATTGGTTCGAACGAATGCAAAGTGTATTAATCTTTGCGGAGAATAATTTGTGGAACAATAGTCTTCAAAAACTCTCAAATGTTTCATTTTAATATTATATGCTGAACTTGAAAGATAGCTCTCGCATAAAAAAAAGTGACGTACATGCTTACATTTAGGGGCGATCGTAGAAGACTCGGTGTGTTTTGAATGTTTATCCATTCCATCTCAAACGAGCCACTGCTTATATTCTTTATCTCGTAATGGTTGGAAATATTTGTTGAAACACATCGAAAGATTTTGTTTGAGGGGCATCTTTTGACGTATATTTGCGGCTTTAACGAGCAAAAACCTAAGAGGGAGCGCTTTAATCCCTGAAAATTGAATAGGGCAAAGCAGCCGACGAAACCTCATCTGAAAGCTCCTTAACAACGGTACATGAAAAAAAAATTCATCTCAAACCAGCCACCATGAATAGTTGGGCTATTATCAAAATTGTTGAAAAATAGAAAATATATCAGTTTCTGTTTCGAAGGGAATCTTTTCGACGGTAGTTAGCGCTTGCGTGCATTGACCAGTAAATTCACTTACCTTGGGGTTTTTGATAAGGAGAGCAGGTTTGATTGTAATGTCTTTTGAAAGCCGTTTTCCAAACTACAACAATTTTGAAGAGATTTTATTATGAAATCCAATAATTTTAGTAATATGTATACAATAATACAATTTTGAATGAAAACCGTATCTAATATGGTTTAGCATATTGTAGTTATTTGATGACACTTATCTACAATTCTTTGGCGTAAATCGTCCAAGTTATCAGGGTGAGCCTTAAAAAATTTGGACTTAAAATGTCCCCGAAGAAGTCTAGAGGTTCAAGTCAGGAGATCGGGTAGGTTACTCCATAGGATATTTTCTTCCAATCCAACGACTAGGATGCAAACTGAGATGTTGGCATACTGGTACGGCCTACTGAGAAGAAGCTCCGTCTTGTTGGAAATGAAATTATTGTTCAAGTAGTAGGGAATAGTTTTTTAGTTTTTCCTTTACAATGGTTCAGTCACATTTCGTGCGATATCGAGATAAATTTCGCCGTTTAAATAATCAGCAATAAACAGAGGTTCAACTAGTTGGTCTCCCAAAATTCTTACCCAAATATTTAACTTTTCCGGATATTGAGTGGAAAAACATGAGGATTTGGATCGATCCAAGAACTACAGTTTTGTCGGCTAACCTCCATGAAGTGAAAAAGTGCATTCCTCAGAAAAGCAAACGCTGTAAAAGAAATGCGGGTTATTATTGATACGCTCGGCTATAGTTTCGCAAAACTTTTGCTTCCATCCAAATGATTATTAAATTCATGGAATCATTTAATTCAGTGCGGATGGAAGTTGTATTCATGTAAAATTCTGAAAACGTGAGTTTGGTTAACTTCGGAAGCTGTAGGAATTCGTTGTACTGATTGCGTGTTTGCCATAGGTTGAACTTGCTTCAATACCGCCATAACTTCGGCTTCATCATTCTCAATTCCAATGGGCGCCTTTTTTATCCATTCCTAAACCCGTCTCAATAAATTTTGCTATCTAAGAACAAAAGATTTATACGGAGATTTTGGTTTATTTTATAAAGAATATCTCAAAATGAGGTGGAAAATATTTAATTAACAAACGTAATAGCTATTTCGATATTTCTATCATCATCAGACGTTTACAAATTATGAGTTGAAACTAAGGTACAGTTGTTCAATTTGTCCTAAATATAGGAAACAGGTATGAATCATAAAAAGAGAGAAAACATCAAGTTTTGTACTATTGGAATATAGATAGGTATTCAAAGGTACATTCATAACTACTAGAAAATCCCATATATTGGGGAGTAACATAGGTCTGCGTTGTCGTTAAGAAGGGTGAGATTGTTTCATTTGTGTTTAGTCTTGAAAATTTCCAGAGATTCTAGGTGATGAATTTTAATGCTTTTCGGGGCACAATGAATAATGTTAAGCTCTATACTAGGGAAGCGGTGGTTGTTATCTAGGCAATGATGTGCGATGGTGCAATCACTTTTGTTTTACAAAAGGAAGAGTGATGTTCTTTCTGGCCTATGTATACACCAGAGGTGCTCAAACGGTCGATCGCGAGTGCTTTTTGAGTGAATCTCGAGAAGAAAAAAATTTTAAATAAGTAGGTAACTGAACTACAAAAATTCATTACGTAATAAAATAACACTCTGCTAGCGGCAAAAGGCGGCTTTATCAACGGAACGCGCGGTACTTGTCAAAAAAAATCCGCGTTTTTTATTCTTACCGCTTTTCTAGAAATTTCAGGCGGCGCGTTTGACGGGAACATTCGAGACTTTCGTTCACGCCGATATAAATGTTGCGCGTGCAGGAATTGGAATCCTTCTGAATTGTAACTTGAAGGCAAAACTACGTCGATACAAAGTTTATTATTAAATAGTACAAAATGAGTGCAGCGAAAAAATCTAAAACGAATCATTTTAATAACGATTGCGAGGAAGAATTTTCATTTTGTATGGTGAAGGATAAGTGCATTTGTCGTATTTGTCGTGCATCAGTTGCAATAGCTAAGCGTGATAATTTAAAGAGGCATCATAAAACGGTTCATAAAAATTATGAAAAGGATTTTCCGCCACAAAGAGAATTGAGAAAACGAAAAGTACGTGATTTGATATCTTGTTTGAACAAAGAACAAACCATGTTCACAAGACCAGCCTAAAAAACAAAAGCTGCTACGATCGCGTCATTTAAAATATCTCTTATATTGGCGAAACACAAGAAACCATTCGAAGATGGATCGTTTGTGAAGGAAGCGTTTATTGAAGCGGGTGAGACTTTATTTGGAGATTTAAAAAAAACAGAAGTCATGTCTGCTATAAGAGAACTTCAGTTATCTCGTCCGACTGTCACAAGGCGTATTGAAGTCATGAGTCAGGACATGGCAGATAAACTAAAATATGATATCATGAAATGTACATACTTTTCCCTACAATTCGACGAGTCCACCGATATGATAGACATTGCCAGCTGTGTATTTTTATTCGGATGGTATTCAATGACATGTTGATTGGAAGAATTTTTGACAATCATTCCTTTGAAGGGGAAGACCCGTCGCGAAGATATATATGACGTTTTCTTCAATTTTGTAAAAAATACAAGCTACCAATATATAAATTAGTGTGCATTGAAACCGATGGAGCACCTGCAATGACTGGAAACAAAAACGGGTTTGTGGCATTGTGTCGAGCTAATGAAGATTTCCCTTCATTTTATTGTATTATACATCAACAAGTTTTGTGTTAAAAAGTTTTAACCACGGAGGAAATTATGGGCATTGCAATAAAAATTGTGAATACCATCCGTGCACGTAGCTTGCAACGGCGCTCTTTAAGTTGCAGTTGGAAGATTGGGAGTCAGCTGAACACACTGATTTAGTTCTTCACACGGACCTCAGGTGGTTGAGTCGCGGAAAATTCCTAGAAAGGTTTCAAGAATTATTGCCCGAAATAACAGCTTTTCTAGACGAAAGAGGTGATGACACTTAGATGTTGAAAAACGAAAAATGGCTGACTGATTTGGCATTTTTGACTGACATCACAATACACTTAAACACCATTAACTTGGAGCTTCAAGGTAGAGGAAAACTATCATTGAGATGATTAGCGCAGTAAACGCATTCAAAAGCAAATTGCAACTTATGATAGATCAACTGAAAAGAACGGATCTGAAACATTTTCCGTCTTTGAAAGCAAGGATTCCTCAGTTGAATTATCATACGTATAAGGCTGAATTATCAATTATTTTGGGACAATTCTAAACGCGTTTTTATGATTGAAGTAAATTGGCAAATATAGCATCATTTATGAGTTATCCTTTTTCATGTAAAACCATTGAGGAATTAGATACTGAAATAACAAGTCAGTTCAATATGAACTCATGTTCTGTTGAAAATGAGTTGGTGCAGATTATATCAGATATACATATCAAAGCTACAGCATCTGATACAAATTTCTGGTGTTTTATATCTGAAGATAAATATCCGAATCTAAGCCAAATCGCCCTTCAACTGACGGCAATGTTTGGGTCAACTTCCTTGTACGAGTCTGTATTTTCTGGAATCTTTATTTCCGTACATGGCGCCAAATAAAATTGAAAAGCTTCAAAACAGAGCAATCCGAATGAGAAAGATACACAGATGTGAAAGTATTGCATGAAAACATAATTTTTGGTGAAAAGATACTGGACGTGTCGTTTCAAAAGTTTTTCAATTACATTGTGAACCCTATAGTACAACAATAGTATGAAGTAGTAGGTTTATTTGATCCCTACACTTTTCTGTGGCACCTTTCTTTTCTATCTTCAAATAATGAAATTATTAGCTGTCAGATGAAAACATGAACAACCGATATAACTTATGAAAGGATACCGCTTTTACAAGGCGTAACATATTTTGGTTGTTTCCTTATAGCACTTCTAGTTACTTTCCATTCAGAGAATGCACCACACCTGAAATGATCCCAAATTTTAATTTTATCGATTCTGATTAGCATTAACGAGAACGAAAGCTTATAGGTCGATTTAATTCCTAGTTGCTTGAATTTGTGGCAATAAATAATCAATTCTGCGAGTTTCTTTCCTATAACTATATAATTATAATCTACAGATATCAGACCAATATTTCCAGATGTGCAATTGGAAGATGAAAGGATCCTATTAAAGTCACGGTTACGATGGTTTCCCCATTCGAGATTTATCACTGTAATCAAGTTGAATATACTTTGTGATTAACGAGTGAAGCTGACATACTTTATTCTGTTATTTTCTAATTTAAAATTTGCACTGTCACGTTTTCGAATTATTTTGATAGCGATATTCGATACGAGAATCTCTGGAAAAAATTGCGAAGATACCGCTTTAATCGAAAATTTGCTTCCAACATCTTAGAATAATTCGCAAATCATTGAACGAGTACTGAAACTGTACTCCGCATCATGCACATCGGCTTTGGAAAAATATGTGAATACGCAATATTATCTTCATAAAGTAAATGTTTCTGTTCGGTAAAAATCTTCTGCTTGTCTTTTATTGAAAATAACAAATTTTATTTAGTTTTCATAATGTCTTTACAAATATTGATGAAAAACTAAAAACTCATACGTGGTACAATTTTATACAAAAGGAAAAATTTGTAAAAAAAATTTTCACAAAGATATCGAAATAATTGGATATTTTCAGTATCCAAAAGGTCCTCCTTCGTCACTTTGACAATGCCTTCCATTCTCAAGATTACACGAATAATCCAGTCATCAAAACATTTTTCAAACGGTTCTTCTGGAATCGACAGGTACCTCGAAGTGGTAGTTTGAATTTTGGAAAAGAAGAAGTTGGCCGGAGCCATATCAGGTGAATACGGTTGTTATCCGATGGTATTTGTTGAACTTTTGGTCCGAAATTGCTCTTTCAAACGCCGCCTAACGCCCAGGTAATATGTACCGTCTGATTCCCTGGCAAGAATTACGACAGCATTATACTACGATTATCAAAGAAAACAGTCAACGTTACCTTGACTTTGATCGATTTTGACGCGTTTTTTTCGGTTTCGGTTCAGCTGGTAGGCGCGGAAGCTTGTTGAACGGTTTGCATGTAAAACTCATAACCCATGTCTCATCACTAGTTACAATGCGTTTATGAATGTGGCGTCTGAATTGACTCGTTCTAGCATGTCTTCAGCGATCTTTACGCGATTCATTTTTTGAAGAAAGTTCTCTTGGAACTAGTCGAGCGCCAAACTATCGTTTAAAACGGTACGCATTGATTCGTGAGTCATAGGAAGTTCATTACCTATCTCTCTCAAACTTAAATTATGATTTTCAATTACAATTTCCTTCACTTTATCGATTCTAACTTCAGTTGAAGATGATGGCCAACCAGAGTGGGGCTAATCTTCTATTACATCTCAGCCGCTGTTGAATGTACTGTATCAATCATGTGCACATGTTTTTGATGAAGTCGAAACTCTTTGTTCGAAATATTTTCCATTATAACAATCGCAAAACACATTTGTCAGAACTAACAAAATCGAGCACTGTAAACAAACTCAATGACAGATGGCGTTCAAACTCCGCGTCAGTATAGAAAACAATGGCAACTTAGCAACAACAGAAATTTCGTCAATGGTTTTAAGCAGATTTCTAAAATAATCAATTCCCGGTAGGTACTTTTTCGACACAATGTTTATGGTTTGCCCTAAGTATACATGATGTTCGTGCTAAAGGGTCCATTAGAAGTATTTAGGCAATAAGTTTATCGATCAATTTCAAATTTTGGCGTTAGAGTAAATGGATACTGATTTACAATTTGCAATTGTTTTCAGAGCGGCACGACTTCCCCTTATACCGGACATCGACCACAACTTTGCTATTAAAATGGCATTTTCCAAAACTTAAGTCTATTGATCCAGGGGAGTTCCAATCAGAACTAGTGTATAGGGTGAATTGTGGTGCATGCCAGAGTGCCTATGTGGGAGAAACTAAACAATATTTACGAAGGAGATTATACCAACATAACTATCATATAAAAAACATGAATCCGGATCATTCTTCTCATGTCAACATTCTTTGGACACTGATCATTCTTTCAAATTCAAAGAAGAAAAAATTTTACATAAAAGCCCATGTAGGGACAATCGTTTTGCCCTTGAATCATTGTTTATTCATACGACTGAAAATTGTATCAATTGACAGACGGAAGTGGAGGGTTTAAACCATTTTAAAATTCTGTTGTAGCTAATTATATTCGAATAATTGTTGACTGTTCTCCTTAATTTCATACTTGTTTTGTTTATAGCTCGACGTATCGTAATTTTATAGGTTAGATATTGTTTGAGGTCACGTTGTTTGCATTGATTTTTCTTCTTTTTCTTGCGTATGAACTTTGTATTGACATAAAATATACTTTTTTTTTTATGTAACAGTGTATTTTGAAATTTATATAACGGATAATATGTCAATTAATATAAGGTGTGTTGTTGAACAGAATTTCTTTGCTCCATCCATTTCTTTTGCGTTTGTAATAGTCACTTGTGAACAAGAAATTTTTAATAATTTTAACTTAAACTTTTATTACCTACTGTAGTTTTTATATTCACTTGTTGAGCGAAATATTTTTAATAATTTTAACTGAAAGTTTTATTACCTACATGTAGTTTTTATTTTCTCTTGTTGAGCGAAAGATTTTAATAATTTTGATAAGAAGTTGTATTACCTACATTTTAAAGTTTTAATCCATGTAAGTACCTAATATGAGCAATATTTGTATGTTATTCGTCCCATTTACGGTTTGTTCTTCTCCAAGTGTAAATCTATTTGTAGTTCCCTGAGGAAGACACATATCTGGTGTAGAAACGTTGGAACGTTGTTTTATTTATGAGAAGTTGATTCTCGTAAATTAGTGTATTTTTCGTTAAATGTTCTGCAAATCCGACTTTTTATTTGTTGCCGTAGACCATGAATGATGAATAAATTCATAATATATAGATGAATCTAGCGTTATTGCAATTTTCACATAAATTTCAAATGTCAAACTGAAGCCAAAATTCATAGCACATTACATATAGCATTGTGGAACATAGAAGTTGGCATCGGAATTGAATACACCCTGGCTGTTTCTATGTTTCACGGCCTGATGATTTAAATTTCAGGTGTTTCAAAAATCGCGAATGAAATGGAAACGATCCATTTTCTGTATAGGGACACCTAATACTAATCAATAGTAATATAAATTACTGTTTTACTGTTCTCATAAAGTAAAAAAGAATAACTTATTGACAGTTTAGTTTTATTGAGTTTAGAAGTTATTTTGGAGCAGCCTGTATACAGGGACATAAAAATATGTCACAACTTGAGGGGCAAATCTACGTGCAATTTCAAGAAAAAAGTTCATATAAACGCAAAAGCTTCGTTACGGAGCTACAGGGTGTTGAAATTTCCGGAAACAATTGGGTTTTTCTTCAAAACTCCTGCAGTTTTGAGATATTTAGCCCGAATTCGAAATACAATCTATTTTTCACAGCTTCTATCATTACACGTCCTAAATTTTGACTAGAATCTACAAGGTGTTTTCTTTTCCGGAGCCATGCCTTCTTTTGCCCTTTCAAACTTTTTTGCAGTACGCCAATGATCAGCGTACTATCAATTTTCGGTATCTTCGTTCAATTTAGAAACTTTTTTGACACGTGTAAATTTTTCGTATCTCCAACCGTTCTCGAGCAAAAAATTATTAAATGATTGTATGCATTCGCTTAATTCAAAGCACTTCTAATTAAAAAGAAGACAAGTAGGCTTTGATTTTTTTCATTTATATATTTATTTTGACAGTTGCTAAAGTTGAACCAGTGTCTGCTTGAATTGTTCATTAAATTGACGATTAGTTTTAAGACTTTTGAAGTTATTGCTGTAAGAAAAAATGGCTAATTTTACTAACGCCGTACTCATGTGTACTCATGTGAGTACAAGAGAAATTGGAAATCAGTTGAATATTTCACATGTTCTAGTTTGGAGGATTCTTCACCACTTTTTATTGTACCCATTTCATATTCAACGCGTCTAAACTCTATTTCCTCGAGACTAAACGGTACCGCTTATCGGCAATTTCTTGAGGAGGAGTTACCTTCATTGCTCGAGGATGTGCCACTTTTGGTGAGAAACATAATGTGGTTCATGCATGACGGGGCACCCGCACATGTCAAGGGAGAAGCTAGGGAGTTCTTGAATAATACATTCAACAACCGATGGATAGGTCGGGGTGAGCCAGAATCATGGCCTCCTAGGTCCCCAGACTTGAATAATTTAGACTTTTTCTTATGGGGATATCTCAAAAGTTTAGTTTATACCACTCCAGTGAACACTGTAGAAGAATGGAGAAATCGAATAATAACCTCTTGTGACACGATGAGAAATAGCCCAGGAATATTTCAAAGAGTGCGTGATAATATGCGAAGAAGCGCAGAGGCCTGTATTCTTGTGGTTGGAGGACACTTCCAGCAATTTATTCAGTTTTAATTGTTCTTTCTTATAGTTTGATATTGAATTAGTATGAGTTGAGTCTTAGAACACGAGCTTTCAAAATAAAAGCGAATTTTGGGCATACCTATCTAGTATTTCTATTATTTTTTTTTTATTTAGCGAATAACATACAATTCAAATAATTCAAATTCAATAATTTTTCACTCGAAAACGGTTGGAAACACGAAAGAATATCAAGTGTCAAAAAAGTTTTTTAATTGAAAGATGACGAAAATTGATTGTATGCTGATCAGTGGCGTACTGTAAAAAAGTTTGAAAGGGCAAAAGGAGACATGGCCTCGGAACAGAAAACACTTTGTGAATTTCAGTTGAAATCTAGGACGTGTAATGATGGAGGCATTCCAAATTTGGGTGGAATATCTCAAAAACTGCAGCCGGAAATTTCAACACCCTTTAGCTCCGTAACGAAGCTTTTGCGGACCTATGTTTATATAAACTTTTCTTCTTAAAATTGCACGTAGATTTACCCCCTCAAGTTGTGACATACTATTATGTAACACCCTGTATAGAATAGTATCAGAGAACCTAAAAAAACTTTTATCGTTAAACAGAAAAAAGTGATAATCTTACTAAAATCTGAGACAATTTGGGCAAAGAGGATTACACTATAATTCCTAAAATTCTGATGGAAATCGTAGTTTTATGATGGTTCATTTCATATAGGACAAATCTGAACTAAAGATGCTTGAAAAAGGATGCCCTTTAATAAAAAAAATTAAAAGTACACTATGCCAATTGAAATAGCAAAGCTGTAGTCAAAGTCCGGTTTAACCGGAAGTGGTACCGCTCTGAAAATAATTGTATTTGTAGATCAGTATCCATTCATTCTAATACCAAAGTTTGAAGTTAATTAATAAAGTCGGTTCTCAGATACTTCTGATGGGCTCTTTACCGTGGACCGTTACATGTGGTTTGCTCCATAATTAGGTGTAATCATTTTATACATCTATTACCTAAGAGTACTCAAAAAAAATAAGTCGAAACATGTTTTTCTTAGAGAGTTTACAACCTTCCAAAAGTGCAGTTTTACGAGCTCATCTATAAATCAGGAGCCCAGCGAGGAAGCAGGTGCTTTCGGAGAATGACAATTATTTCGAGCACTTATTCCATAAAATTCTTCTTTGTCTGCTCTTAGTTACGTTTATAATTTATAATAATTCATTCTAATATTAAAATCTGATACATTTCTGTCGTATGACAGTTTTCTGTTTACGTCTTATAGTTCTTTTCACGAGAATTGGCAGAATATCCGTATCGGTATTTTGTGAACGCAGTGGAATCAATCGGGTATGCTGTTGTTACCAATAACATTTATTGTGAAGAGAAATATTCTTTCAACTGTTGGGATGCAATTTTTGCTATTTAGAATGTTCGAAATATGAAGAAACATCAGTTCATACTGGTTCCAAATGTGGACGTGATTATAAATTTGAAGTTGAATCCTATCAATTATATATATATTCTTTTGAAAAGAGAGGATTCACAAAAATTTGAATAATTGTATATTCAATAAGTGCTTATATCTATAATTTTGGTGTGTGTCAGAAAAAACACAAGTGTGAGCTCAGGAAATGTAACCATACTATCTTGCATATGATTCAATAAACGAGTGTAAAAACCGGAGGAAAAAACTCGTTTCCCTGTCGCTATTGCACTAGCATTAGCTTGTCTGTTTATGATGTGTTAGTGTCGTGTCTACATAAAGAGTACCAAAGATTTTTCTGCTTAGCCGCTTTATTCTCTCTTGCATTTCATGATTTCCAAAAACAAGGGTGAAAGGAAGGGGGTTTGGGACAGGAATCTGTAACAATGGAAAAAGAAAACCAGCAGAAAAATATTTCAACAATCAAACTTCTTATATGTCTAAGAAAAGATTTTACATAGCAAGCAATGTCATGAAAGGGACTAAGGAGATAATAAAAAAATACATAACCTGCGATATTTCCTCAAATTCCATCTCTGTTTGACCGAGAGAGCCCAGATGGCCAGGTTCAGTCTTCCAAGTGATGCCGATTATGATCTATAGATGTTTAAGAATCATTATGGACCCAATAATCTGGGTTGACATCGCCCATATATTATTTCTTCGTGGAAATTAAAAGCAGACAATGCTTACTCATGTTTTGCAGAAACATCAAGATCAAGAACATGATCATTATTTTTCCGCTTTAAAATAAAACAACACTTTCCATTAGAAATTTGGATAAATTAACCTTTCCTTCCAAGCTGGGACTATTTAAATCCTGATTCAAGAATCCATTGATTGAAAATTGATTAATTTCAATTTCGTATCTCGACGATCTTGTAGAAGGAAATTCAGGTTCAGTAGAAATTCAGTAAAATTTCAGAATAAATTTAACTCGAAAACATTGCATTCTACTTCTAACAAGAGCAATGTATTTCGTTCACACGTCATTAATGGGATCATCATATTCGGAAACCTTCAGAAGCAAACACTGTTGAATATTCACGTTCCTATGTTTGTTTATTCTTTACCCACCTTTATATTGATTATTATTCCATAACTTATTGTTAATTCATGGCCTAACAGATATCATATCTCCATATATTTGCCTAGAATGTTAATAGCACAACTATTTTTATAACATTCACAGAAACTAGTGAAACAGGTTAATAAATAGAGGGAATTTTTCTCAACTATTGTTACTGAGATTCAAACGTAAAAGATATAACGGAAATTATGTCAGATCCAACCAACCAACCATATCTTCCGACGGATCGAATCGAAATTATTCCGATTCGTTGCACATCGCCGAATTTTAAGAGGGTGCGGTCAGTTTATATTAATTTATCAACATTAAACATATATATTACATTGACGACGTGAAGAAATGTTTGATCTACTGGGTGAGTCTCCACAAACGCGAAAAGTTTCTTCTTTACTCTGAAGGAGGATCTTAAGAAATGTTCTATTGACGCAGGTGATCGTTCTATCCAAACGCAAGACATTCAACACTGTCGAAATCATGCGCAATGTTATGACATCGAAATTACTATATCCGAAAAAATGTAGAGAAATTATTCTTACTTTTTATATACCGGGTGGGCCAATAAGGCGAGGAACTTCTATCTCTCGGAAACTATTTGAGATAGACAGGAAATTTTTTCTGATTATTGTTTTATAAGTATCGTGCATTCCTTAAAATTATTTTCGTGCATACAGGGTGTTCCATTTTTGCTCCAAGAACAAACATAGATTTTTTTTTAAATAGCACGCCCTGTATTTTTCATCATATTCTGATAACAATTTGGATGCTCATTTCAACGATATCTGTTTTGTGCCCAAACAACTATCAGTAGATTTTAAATTAATTAAAATATCGAAAATTTCGGGAATTTGGAAGTTTTTCAAAAGTTCTCAAATGCCTTATTTCGCATAATATACGCATGATATTTTTTTTCTTGAGGTAAAAGTGTTGTACCTTATTATCAAATGAAGAAAAAAAATTTATACGAAGTGTTCCTAGTAACCCGACGAAAATGAAATTTTTCGAACATGAAAAACTATTTTTTTTCAAATGTAACACTTTCTCACGTGTTCTGTTCCCACTCGAATAAGCTTTACAACGATACCTTTTTTTCAGAAATCGGATGGAGATTTCCCAGAAAATTTCGAAATTAATGTGAGGTTTAGGTATTTCTTGCAATAAACATGCTGTTGATAAAATTCAGACATTGAAATATGCAAATTTCAACACAAAATTAGATTCTTTGCTGTTCAATGAAACTCAAACATCAAAACTCTCAAGGTGTATCGAAACTTCTTCACAAGAAAAGATTCATTTGCGATATTATCTTTTGTGCTCAGAGCCACGTCTTCACTTAATTGAAATTACTCAGTTCGAAATTATCTCAATAAATGTTCAAGAAGTCGTAATATCGAAAAGATCGAGAATTTGGTAGTTTTTTCAGAACTTCTCACAATCTTCATTCCTTATCATTTGAGTGTGACAATAATTATTCTCTGAAGAAAATATGTTCCTCATCATCGAAGTAAGAGGTCAACTGTTTTGTTATACCCAGTGTTCTTGGCGATCCAACGAAAATAGAATTTTTCGAGATAAAAGAACTTTTTTCCAAATGTAACACCCTGTTCTTTTCACTGAACTTGTATTACTTTTACAATTGCCCAAAATATTCCGGAATTATCATTAAAAACGAAATTGAACTGCTTGTTGTGAATGAAACATCCACTGAAAAAAATGCAAATCAAAATCATAAACACCAATTTAATTCTATTTCAATAAATTTTCAAATCATATTAGATGTTTGAAATGTCCCCCATTTTGAAGAATACATTCATTGAAAAAATCGCGGACATTGCCGCTGTAGTGTGCTGGTGCCCCATCGTGTTGGAACCACATATTGTCTTTTATGTTTTGGGGAACATTAATAAGCAAAGGCTCCAAATCATGCTGCAAAAAATTTAAATAACGTTCGCCGTTCAAATGTTCTAGAAAAAAAAGGGTCCGATCACATAATCATCAATTTTACCACCCCAGACATTTAGAGACCCATGATGTTGGTAGTTCTCATGAAATGAGGATTTTGAGTATCATAATAATGAAAATTATGCCGGTTCACCAATCCATTCTTATGAAAGGTGGCCTCATCAGAGAAAAGTACCCCACTGAAAAAATCCGGTTGGTCTGCTATTTTATTTAAAGACCATCTACAAATATCCAATCTCCGCCCGAAGTCCAGGGGCTCCAACTGTTGGTGGAGTTGAACATGAAAAGGATGGAACTTTTCCTTCCTCAAAATTTTTGATACAGATGTCTGACTAATGCCCAAGTCTCGACTAACATATCTTGTACTAACATGAGGATTCTCTACTGCGCTCAAAACAACCTGCATGCTATTCTCTTCATTGAGTCATTGCTTAGCTCTCTCATTATTCTCATATCCAACTAGTCCAGTTCTTTCAAACCTTTACTTCAGTCTCTCGAATGCCTCTTTCCTAGGATGTCTACTGTTTGGGTAAAGTTGGGAATAAATATGTGACGCCAACAAACAATTCCTCTCACCTTCTCCCAAATAATAAATCATTTTAATTAACTCTTCTTGGGTGAAATTCATTGTTGCAATAATATTATGTATTTCTCACTTAGACTCACTAATATGACGTTGAAATTATCCAATTTAAAACTGTAAAATCTTGGGGCATTGTGAGTAGACCATAGAAATAAGTCTTCTATGGGCACAGGTGGTTTAAACCACAGACTATCGAACAATATTTTCTATCTTCATGTGGTATGCCCATAGAAGTCATACTTATCTCTATGGTTTAATCACAAGTTGGATATGAGAAGAATGAAAGAGCTAAGCGTGTACTCAATGAAGAGAATAGCATGCAGATTGTTTTGAGCGCAGTAGACTTTTTGAACATCTATTGAAGATTTCGAACTGAGTAGGTTCGATTAAGTGAAGACTTAGCTCTGAGCACAACTGATAAAATCGCAAATAAATTTTTTCTTGTGAAGAAATTTCGATACACCTTGAGAGTTTTGTTGTTTAAGTTTCATTGAACAGCAAAGAATCTAATTTTGTGTTGAAATTTGCATATTTCAATGTCTGAATTTTATCAACAGCATGTTTAATGCAAGAAATACCTAAACCTCCCACTAATTTCGAAATTTTTGTGGGAAATCTCCATCAGATTTTTGAAAGAAAGGTATCGTTGTAATGCTTATTCGAGTGGGATACAGGGTGTTACATTTGAAAAAAAAAGTTTTTTATGTTTGAAAAATTTCATTTTTGTCGGGTTACTAGGAACACGCGGTATAAAAAAAATGCTTTTTCTTCATTTGATAGTAAGGTACACCACTTCTACCTCGAGAAAAAAAATATATCATGCGTAAATTATGCGAAATGAGGCATTTGAGAGCTTTTGAAAAAACTTTCAAATTCCCGAAATTATGGATATTTTCATTAATTTAAAATCTACCGATAATTCTTTGGGCACAAAACAGATATCGTTGAAGAGAGCATCCAAATTGTAATCAGAATGTGATAAGAAATACAGGGCGTGCCATTAAAAAAAATCTATGTTTGTCCTTGGAGCAAAAATGGAACCCCTGTATGTACGAAAATAATATTAACGAATGCAGACATACTTATTAAACAATAATCAGAAAAAATTTCGCTTCTATCTCAAATAGTTTCCGAGATATAGAAGTTCCTCGCCTTATTGACTAACTCTGTATACATATAGAAACGCATAAGATAATTGAATTCAAAATCGTTAATGAAAGTACAATTTTTCCACATAAATACTTTTCACTTGACTGCATCGAAACGTCGAATGGATACAAATTCAGCTGAAATTATTTATTTAAATGTTTGAATCATTGTATACATGGTGGCTCACCACATTCGCGAGTGAAGATTAGGCATATTTAACGGCCGATTTTGAATGTTTTTTTTTTCGCGTAGTAATATGTAGTGTAGGAGTGCTGTAGTGATTACGAACTAAAGATATTTCAGACTATACAGGGTGTTCCGTAATAAGGCTACTTACGAAAGTTATGTTTTTCGAATGGGACACCATATACACACACCATAAAAATTGTCGCATCACTTGATATTCTGAATTCCACAATCGATTAAGCATCTCGATAGCAGTTTCTTTGTCAACATATGTTTTTGGACATATGAGGGGACAAAAACTTATCTAGGTAGTAACATTTGTTTCCATATGATTTCAAACACGTCTGAAACAAGAATGAGTTTATTTGACTATCAGTATTCATTCAATTTCTCTTCAGTTTTCAAGCTAAATTAATGCAAGTTTTCTGTGTTTCTTGTTGATTTTCGAATCTTTGAATTTATTGTAATGGCTGCTGAACGTCCTGGACGCTATTTGAGTGATCATGAAGTGGTTAAATTGTAATATTTCTAGAGGAGGGGCGAAGCCAACGTTACGTCCCTAACTTGTTGAATGTTAACCAAAGCAAGAGCAATTAATCGGTACCACGAAACAGGGGAATATGGAAGAAGGGCCGAACGGGGAAGAAATCGGATAACAACACCAGTGGATGATTGTTGGCTTCGTTTAACTGCACTACAAGTTTGGCACTGTACGGCTAGAATGCTGCAAAATTAACTTGCATTTTCCAGAAATGGGCATATTTCATTGCAAACTGTTAGGAACAGGCTCAGAGAAGACAATATCAGGTGGCTTTTACCGGCCCGCGTCTTACCAGAGAGCATCGAGTTGCAAGACTTCAGTTTGCAAGGGAACATGCAAATTGGGGTATTCCAGAATGGTCGAATGTTCTCTTTTACGACGAGTTCAGGTTCTGTCTAGTATTGAATGATAGACGCATGCCTGTATACAGACGATCTGGGGAACGGTATCAGCAATGCAATATCCGGCAAACCGAAAACTTGAGTAGACGGGCATAAATAATTAATAATTAACAACTATTTTTCAGAACTTTGTATAAACCAAAATTATTTCTTAGATTTCGCAAAACCCCAAGTTTTACATTCAGGTCAGAAATTTGGTTTATTAGAATTCGTAGAAATTTCATCTGCTGACAAAGATAATCTTTCACTTCTCTCATCTGTTTTTAGGTATGGAGGACATTGTAGTGTTTAAAAATGGTATAAAACCCGAAACTTATGTTATGTTATTAGTTATTATGTTAAATTGTGTTAAGCCTATTGTTTCTTTCTTCTATTGTTCAATCAATTATTGATATCTCAATCGAATTGAAAATTACGAAATTTGTGCAAAACTGTATTCATCATGGCCCATAATATTACAGGCAAAAGTAGAACCATTTTCTAAAATGAATAATTCTATTTGTTTTCCCAGGTAATAGCCGTGAGTAACCCCCATTCAAAAAGTAAATAGCATGTTGATGACAGCATATTAAACCGATCGAACAATCGAAAAATCGAAACCATTTCCTATCATTTACTTGCTCGTTGGTTTCCCAACTAGTTTTCTCGGGGTTCACTGAACTGCAACATCCGTAACTAGGTGATGTGTACCTGTAGTAACTTTTTTCCCAATAGACGTCAAGTATGAAGCATGCATTTTACTATTAATGTAGAGGTAATTGATTGAGTATAGAAAAAAATGGATGGGGTTTGCGAAGCGTTACTATTATAATATAATTAACAGATAACTTGTTAATTTTTCGAGTTGAAAACGTGAAAAATATTTGCGATTCACACTCGATGAATTTCAATAGTGAAATTCGAAAATGGATATTGAACAATGATGATTTAGTATTGAATTATTCATTGTAAAGAACAATAGAGAAGATTATGATGCGTGACAAAACGATATGTATGTACATATGGAGACTAGGTACAGAATGACCCAAATTCGTGAACATGGTTACCAAACGATAAAAGGATAGATGAATTTCTATTCTCATGCTATGATACCACGATGTTTCGTTTTCATGTTATCCGCAAATATTTATTTCTACGTATTTCTTGCTAATACTCAAAAAGAACTTCCCACATACTAATGAAAAATTAAGTATTGAGACTAATATCTTACTTCACTGCTACCAAGCTAACTTGCTGTACATATGAACTGATAATAAAATATTGTTATTCTGAATATTGCTGTCATGATTCTTCTCCTATCTTCAATTCATCTTCTCATCCTAACTAAGACGTCAAGTATGAAGCATGCATTTTACTATTAATGTAGAGGTAATTGATTGAGTATAGAAAAAATGGATGGGGTTTGCGAAGCGTTACTATTATAATATAATTAACAGATAACTTGTTAATTTTTCAAGTTGAAAACGTGAAAAATATTTGCGATTCACACTCGATGAATTTCAATAGTGAAATTCGAAAATGGATATTGAACAATGATGATTTAGTATTGAATTATTCATTGTAAAGAACAATAGAGAAGATTATGATGCGTGACAAAACGATATGTATGTACATATGGAGACTAGGTACAGAATGACCCAAATTCGTGAACATGGTTACCAAACGATAAAAGGATAGATGAATTTCTATTCTCATGCTATGATACCACGATGTTTCGTTTTCATGTTATCCGCAAATATTTATTTCTACGTATTTCTTGCTAATACTCAAAAAACTTATTATGAAATGAATAAATCCAAAGAACTGCAAATTCAGGAAAATTATAAATTCTGTCAAACAAGTACCGAGAAACACAACATATTTATTTTTGATCCAAATCTATTTATCGCTTTCAAAGTAGGCCCCTTCCGAAATAATACATTTACGCCAATGAATAATCCAATCATCAAAACATTTTTCAAACAGTTTTTTCTGAATCGACTTCAATTGTCGCCACGAATTCTCTTTTATGTCTTCTATCGATTCAAAATGGGAACCTCAAAGTACCCGTACCTTCAGTTTCGGAAGAAGAGAAAAGTTGTCCAGAGCCATATCAGGTGAGTACGGTGGTTGCTCGAAGGTATTTGTTGAGTTTTTTGTCAGAAATTCATTCACAATGTTAGCCTTGTGACATGCTGCATTTTTGTAGTGCAAAATCCATGAATTTTCCTTCTACAAATCTAGCCTTTTTCGACGAATTTGGTCTGTCAAAGGCCGCACGACGCCCAGGTCTTCTTCTTCTTCTTCATGAGCCCGTAGCCATCCAGTCCTGGACGTAGGTCGTACGGGGTCGCCAAACTAGCAGCCGCTTGGTCCATCTGTCGTCGCTGCTACGCGCCACATATCCCGCCCTTCGCCATTTCAGCCTGGCAGCAGTCGCCACTACGTCCTCAACCTTAGTCTTTTGAGGTATGACGTCATTCCTGACTCGATCACGGATGCTTATGCCCAGCATGCAGCGCTCCATTTCCCTCTGTGGTACTCTCAGCTTTTCCGCACCTCTTCTTGTCAGTGTAATGGTCTCTATACCATATGTCATAATCGGTAGGACACACGCATTATAGGCATTTCTTTTGAGATTTATTGGTAACTTCCTATCTCTGAGAATGTGTTTTAGGTTGCCGTCCTACTCCTCTGTTTAGATCTGCCGTTTGATTTTCGCTGCCAAGCTAGATTTTGCGACCATGACATAGTCTTTTACGTTCTCAATGGCTGAATTTTCCACCACAATTATATTTGGCGAACGGGTTATGACTTTTTTTTTACATCATGAGGTCGACTTTCTTGGATGCATCATTTAGTTGTTGGAGCATGGTTTCCAGTTCTTTGGGGTCTGTGTGAATCAACACAATATCGTCAGCAAAATGCAGATGGTTTAAGTAAGACCCATCTATGTTAATTCCTCTTTCCTCCCAGTTCAGCTCCTTCACGGCGTACTCGAACGCAAGGGTAAACTGCTTCGGGGATATGGTATCACTCTGCCTCACCCCTTTCATTATAGGGATTTTTGCCGTCCTCCAATCTTCATAAGGAGTGATCTGCTTGCTGGCTGGCATTGATGTTCGACGCACAGGTAATATTCTTTATTTACCGCTTGACCTTCTGGTAATATCGAGTGCACAACACGATTCAGTTTTTGAAAAAAATTCAGGTCTTTTGCATTTAGTCGAGCGGCAACGCGTTTCATACCCTAACAATCGTTTAAAATGGTACAAATTGATTCGTGAGACACAGAAAGTTCATTGACTATCTCTGCCGAATTTAAATGTAATTTTCAATTACCATTTCCTTCATCGATGTTAACTTCAGTTAAGAATGTTGATGTCCCACCAGAGCGAGGCAAATCTTCCATCACATCTCGGCCACTGTTGAATGCACTGTACCCCTCATATGCACGTGTTTTTGATGAAGTCGATTCATCGTTAGCGTTCTGTAATATTTTCAGCGTTTCAGCATACAAATTCCATTTGCAATACAAAATTTGAGACAAATTCTTTGTTCGATATTTTTATTCATTGTAAAAATCGCGAAATACACTTGAGAGCACAGACAAAATCGATCACTGTGAACAAAGTAAGTGACAGATCGCGTTCAAACTCTGCCTCAGTATTGAAAACGGTTTTGCCAACTCGGTAACAACAAAAATTTTGACAATCGCGTTAAGCAGATTTTGTTAAGCAATCAATTCTCGGTACTTTTCGACAGAATGTATATAAAGTGACAGTATTCTGACGAGAAATCATATCTAGCTTATATTTTTTATTCGGAACACCTGGTTATTCATACAAAGCGAAAACATTGAGTGAAATAATTTCAGTAAAACGTCAAGCGATATTTCTAATGAAATTTCACAAGACACGGCAATTTTTGTTTCGAGTCATGTAATTTCGTTTTTCTTGTGTCATAAAGGAGGTGATCATTCAATTGGCCCTATTTTTCTAATCCGCTTATGAGGAAAGTTGGCATCGGCGTTCAGTCATAGTGTGAGGCGCTCTATCTTGTTGAAACCAAATTCTTTCATATTGTGTCGCGTCAGTATAGAAAACAGTTGTGCCAATATTAGCAACAACAAAAAGTTTGAAAATTCTTTTAAGCAGATTTTTCAAATAATCAATTTCCAGTACATTTTTGACAGAATGTAAAATAGTATTCACAAGCACTAAAACGAAGAAAAAAATCAGATCCCTTACTTACTTTTCTGTAAAAATTGAATAGGTTTCTTTGAGTCAAATGTCTAGTCCAAGATGCCATATAAACAGTTTAAACAACTGAAAACAAGTAAAGTCATAGTGTGCTCCACCTAGTGCGCCGAAAATATGTGACGTTTTTATGTCATTTTAATGTTATCTATTGGTGGTTAACCAGTGCTCAAATTTCAATCAGGTCAGGTCGGAAAAGATGGGTGTGGATCCAATAAGTAATCAAATAATCGTCAAAGTAAATTCTATGAATCTATTTGCAAGCAATCCCGAATTATAAGTTTGGGACTCAGGGATACTCAGACACAGTAAATATCAAATCGGTATAAATAAATGTCATAATCATTTTACAATTAAAATAAGATATAAAAACTCGACACTAATCGGGAGGACCAAAAGCTTTATGCAATAATTATTTGCTAGAGAGGCAGATAACTATTCAAATTAATTAAAGTTACCCTAAGCTGTAAGTGAGACAGTAAGTGATCGATCAAATAATTAAACTAGACTGAAAAATTCTGCTCAACACCAGAGCAAGAATTACATTATACAGATGATAAAGTTTAAAGAGAATCACATTCAGAATATAATTTTAGTCTCGTCATTACCTGATATAATTATTTAAGACTTGATTAAAGTACTTTATAATATCTAGGAACGAAATTCAACAATTGAACGATTTAATTTTGAAAAATCGATAACCAAGATTTGGTTTTATGGTTTTTATTTGCAATATTAAACTTCTGAAATCTTAATTAAATTGCAAAAGGGGAAATAAAAATAAATAAACCAAATTGCAAAATGAAAAAAAAAATGGGAAAACAGTTTAGGCAAGTGATAAATAAAAATTTGATTTACACTTAACAAAATTTGTAACACGTTTCGAGGACACTGCTCCTTCATCAGATAGATACAAAATGAAAACTGAACTAAAACCATATATAATTGTTGTGTTATAATGTTAACCATTATACAGGGTGTTTCGTAAGAAAACGGAATCTTTCTAGGTAGTGATAGAGAATAGAGAGGTGAACTCGATACGTGCTATTTTTGCTGAATTTGCACATTCCTTTACGATGTACAGGCTTTATTGTGAGATTTGGACGAAATCACCATCCATACCTCCTGAACTATCAATCCTATTCCGTTAAAATTTTCTAGGATTATCACATGGATCGACATCAAAACTTTGACGGGTTGAAGAAAAAGTTGGATTGTACTAGAAACAATTGAGTTTTTTGGACTTCTATCCATAAGTTCACCTTGTATATCGATATGATGTGGATCATTGAAATTTCAACCCTATCTCACCACACAGCCTGTTTATTGTGAAGGAAGGTGTAAATTCAGAAATAATAGCGCGTTTCGAGTTCACCACTTAATCCTCTATTACTACCTAGAAAGGTTCCGTTTCCTCAAGAAACACCCAATTCGAAATTGATTTGTATCAAGTAAAGGCCACCACCAGTGTTCAATTTAGGCAAGGATTCAGGTTTCTATCATGTCTTCATGTCTTAGGTCTTTGAAACGTAAAATAAAAATGAAACAGGGAGAAAGCAATATTTTCAAAAGCAGAAGGCTGTGAAAACCTATAATATCAAGAAAAAAAGCCATAACTGGAAATTATTCAAAATATTTACCCCTTATAATTCGGAGAAATACACTGGCCTATTCTCACAAAATACAACTTTATTAACTGTACTGAAAATTATATCAGTAACAAAACTGAGAACTGCACTTTATCATGATGTGGACTCGGTGATAAACCAAGCAGAAAAGGCCCGACAAAAAAAATTGCGAAAACGATGAATTTTGCTATGTGTCCATGTAAGACAAAGGAAAGTGGGGAAATATAATTCACCATGGTCGAGTTGATTTTATTTCCGGGAATAATATCCCGGTCATTTTCGATGTTTTAGTACGACAGCTATGTGAAATAATGCAAATATTGAAAAATGACCGTATTATCTTCGTCCTCCATTTTCGAGGAGAATTTATAGGTGGAAACAGGTTGCAACTATCTTTTGTTTTCGAAATGTAATTTAAACTTTTTGTTGTGATTTTTAAATAGGAAAAATATCTTTTCTTTTTCTATATATATACACAACCAAATTTATATGTAATCACCCGATATTTTGAATATTACCTCAAGGATTTTGGAAATTTCGAAGGATTCTTAGAATTGATCTTTTTGAGATATTTCAATTGAAAAAGAAATAAATTAAGGTTTATGTTAAGAAAGAAACAAATAAAAGCAAATAAGAGACTTCGCATGTAGTAAAAATATTGAAAATTGTTTTCTCTCGGAGTAGGTGATTTTTTCGACCTCAGTAGCTTGTATTACCTCCTCTTGCCCTGATACAAGCCTTAATCCGTCCAAGCATGTTTTGGATTAGGTTTTCGACCTCCTCTGGAGTGATATTCTGCCACTCTTCTGTGGCGGCTTGGATGAGCTGTTGTGGGGTTCTTGGATTATTCTGGTGAGATCTAATTTTCCTATTAAGATTATCCCATAAATATTCAATAGAATTAAGGTCTAGAGAGCAAGCTGGCCAGTCCAAAATAGCGATTCCCTGTGTTTCAAGATAATGTCTCGCGAGGTTGCTGGTATGCGGAGGAGCATTATCTTGCTTAAAAGTGAAATTTTCACCGTGGACACCTCGCCAGAGTCTCACTATGGGCTCCAGCACTAGGTCCACGTAATTTCTAGCCGTAACACTCACAGGAAACGAAATCAAATCTGTTTTGCCTCTCAGCATATTGCCACACCAAAACATCACACTGACCCCTTGGTATTTCAGAATATGTCTTGCTGCTCGTAGCCTAGCTTGTCTTCCACGACCCCTTAAAACCCGAATTCGGCGGTCATCTGATCGAACACCAATTCTGGTCTCATCCGAAAAAAGAATATTTCACCAATTCTCAATATTCCAATTTTGGTGCTCGATACACCAAAATTGTTTATTTTCCGGGAAAAATTGGGTTTTTCTTCAAAACTCCTGCAAATTTTGAGATATTCAGCCCAAATTTGGAATGCAAGCTATTTTTTACAGCCTCCATTACATCCTAAATTCTAACTAGAATCTACAAGGTGTTTTCTTTTCCGGAGCCATGTCTTCTTTTGCCCTTTCAAACTTTTTTGCAATACACCACTGATCAGCGCACATTCAATTTTCGTCATCTGCGTTCAATTTAGAAACTTTTTTGACACTTGCAATTTTTTCGTACCTCCAACCGTTCTCGAGCAAAAAAATATTAAACGATTGTATGCATTCGCTAATTGAAAGAACTTCTAATCAAAAAAATGACTAGTAGGCTTTGATTTTTTTCATTTATTTATTTATTTTGACAGTTGCTAGAGTTGAACCAGTGTCTGCTTGAATTGCTTATTAAATTAACGATTAGTTTCAAGACTTTTGAAGTTATTGCTGTAAGTAAAAATGGCTAAATTTACTAATGCAGAATTGGCTGATATCCATTACATGTACGGTCTAGCTGACGGAAACACAACAGAAGCTAGGCGATCATATCAGGGCGCTTTCCAAATTGGGTAACACCAGACAGGCGAACATTTTTAAATATCCACAGAAGGTTGAGGGAAACTGGTTTTTTTACTGCAAATAATCATTTAAAAAGTGTAATTCAAACTATGAGAACTCCAGATATTGAGGAAGCGGTTTTGAATTGTATTGATTTGAATCCTCATGTGAGTACAAGGAAAATTGGAAATCAGTTGAATATTTCACATGTTCTAGTTTGGAGGATTCTCCATGACTTTTTATTGTAACCGTTTCATATTCAACGCGTCCAAATTCTAACTTTTTGAGAACTGCTATCACAAATTCTCACAATAACCATTATTGGGCTGAGGAAAACACCCATTTGATTGAAGAATTTCATCATCAAGAACAATTCTCACCAAATGTCTGTGTCGGAATAATTGGAAATCATTTGATTGGGCCATTATTTTTGCCTAACAGACTAAACTCCGCTTATCGGCAATTTCTTGAGGAGGAGTTACCTTTATTGCTCGAGGATGTGCCACTTTTGGTGAGAAACATAATGTGGTTCATGCATGACGGGGCACCAGCACATTTCAGAGGAGAAGCTAGGGAATTCTTGAATAATACATTCAACAACGGATGGATAGGTCGGGGTGGGCCAGAATCATGGCCTCCTAGCTCCCCAGACTTAAATAGTTTAGACTCTTTCTTATGGGGATATCTCAAAAGTTTAGTTTATACCACTTCAGTGAACACTGTAGAAGAATTGAGAAATCGAATGATAAACTCTTTTGACACGATGAGAAATAGCCCAGGAATATTTCAAAGAGTGCGTGATAATATGCGAAGAAGTGTAGAGGCCTGTATTCTTGCAGGTGGAGGACACTTCCAGCAATTTATTTAGTTTTTAATTATTCTTTTTCTTTCAGTTTGATATTGAATAAGTATAAGTTGAGTCTCGGAAGACGAGCAATCGAAATAAAAGCAAACTTTGGGTCTACCTATCGAGTATTTCTATTATTTTTTTTTATTTAGCGAATAACATACAATTCAAATAATTCAAATTCAATAGTTTTTCACTCGAAAACGGTAGGGGATACGAAAAAACTACTAGTGTCAAAAGAGTTTTAAATTGAACGAAGATGACGAAAATTGATTGTATGCTGATCAGTGGAGTACTTCGAAAAAGTTTGAAAGGGCAAAAGGAGACATGGCCTCGGAAAAGAGAACACCTTGTGAATTTCAGTTAAAATCTAGGACGTATAATGATGGAGGCTGTAAAAAATAGCTTGCATTCCAAATTTGGGCTAAATATCTCAAGAAAAAAACAATTTTTTCCGGAAATTTCAACACTCTGTAGCTCCGTATCGAAGCTTATGCGGACCTATGTTTATATAAACTTCTTTTCTTAAAATTGCACGTTGATTTTCCACCTCAAGTTGTGACATACTATAATGTAACACCCTGTAGTTACGTTAGTCTCGGTGCAGTTCTGATATTGCTCTCTGCATTTCATGATTGAAAACGCTGCTCAGATTTGACAATAAAACTGTTGGAACAAATGCGATGGATGCTTCGAAGGCAACACGTAAAAACCTGGGCTGCCAGAAGAAAAATGCGTTGCAAAAATAAAATACACAGTAAAGCTTGGTTACCCTGGTACTTACGGCAAATACACATTGTTTCAATCAAAAATAGTTGATTAGCCACATTGTGAAAGCCGTATTTCTTATGATTTTTTGATTATCAAACACTGAAAAAAATATCATTAAAATTTTGTTTTCAACAAAGATGAAGAAAGAATCTTTCAGATTGTATCTACGATTTTCATATAACTGGACCATCAAATTCCGATAGAAAAAATCTGATTTTATTGAATATCACTTCGTAGATACTGTAAACTAAAACACATGTTCCAAATGTCAATTACAGTATCGTCTTACTTCATGTCTATACTTTCATGCTTCAAACAATGTCTGAATTGTTCAATTAGTGCACTCATACACGCCTGAATAAATGTTATGACGTTTATTGTTTATTCCAAGACTGGTTCTATCAAATTATCCATTAAACTTTTTAACCATTGCTTGTTTTTTAAATAACGATGTTCTTATATTGCTCGTGACGTAACATCTTACATTTCATAGAAATAAAATTGAACTAGCCTCACATCCGGTGTTCTATCGAAGCATAAAAAGTAGAAATGTTAGATTTGATGGGATATTTGGTTTTATTACATCCGATGGATTGAGGTATTTAATTAGATGTGAAAAGTTTATTCCAATAAATTATCATTTGTTTATGTTTAATGATGAAGAGAATATGAACAATTCTTAAACTTTGAATGTTGCAGATATTCTCATTATCATATTTGTAATTTCTAAGATAGTAATCCTTTGATGGTTGATTAAATAGTTGATATTTTTGTTCACTTTCTTCCTTTAAATAAATATACTGAAAATACATATACCAGGTACTAATACGAATCTAAAGCTTCGTGATTTAAACACAATATACTATTGTGAGAAATATTATGTATACTCGTTTTCAAATTCAAATCTGTTTTTGTACTTAATCATAAAACGTGTGCCATAGCTCGTGGATTTGGCATGCCCTTTAGAAAAATGTTGTGAAATATTTCACCAGCACAAATTGGAAAAGTCAAGAGTTGGAATAATCCAGAATTTATTGACCAAGAGGTTTGAAAACATTTTATTAGTTAACTCATAATATCCCAAGGTGTGATATAAATAAAAAAATCCTGTTTTTTCTTTATTTTCTTTCTATTATGAGTCAAACAAAGACAATAAACGTAAGAGCAGGTTTTTAACATGTCAACAAGTAATTCAGACAGTAGGGGTAGTATACGACCCGACGGCTTCATACGCTAGCGAGTGTGATACGTCTTGAAACATTTTGGGTGGCGGTGGGTCTCACATTTTTCGCACAAGTAAAGAGTTTTGTTTTTACATTGTCTCATTTGAAAAATCCTTCCCACTCTGAAAACCGCACCATCTGTCAAGCATCTGAAACTTAGTCACAAATGACCAATTCACGGAATCTATACTGGGTGATTTAACATAGGCTATATCTACTAAGATATTCATTTCTGATCAAAACGCAAAAACAAGTCAATTTTTGTTTCAAGGGATACCATCCTCATCTCGAATTTCAACCCCTAGAGCAGGGGTGACCACCCTTGAAAATTTGGATGAGGGTAGATGGGTCGAGTGATACCTCGAAAGAAAGGTATTATCTTTGTCTGCATCCCGTGAACGAATTTTCATTTTTGATTGAAAACTGAAGAAGATACAGGATGAGCTACTGAAATATAGAGGAGACTATCTATCGCCCTGAGATATTCAAGTATTAGTGCAAAAAATGGAACAGATTCATTCCAGATCAAAGGCTGTCATCTTTGATCTAAATGAATCTACTCCAGTTTTTCGCACTAATACTTCAATAGTCTTGGGGCGATAGTCTTCTCTATTTTTCAGTGGCTCACTGTGTATCACCTACAGCTTTCAATCAAAAATGAAAATTCTCTCACGGGAATGCAGACGAAGATAATACCTTTTTTTCGAGTTATCACTCGACCCATCTACCCTCTTCCTAATTTTCAAGGGTTGTCACCCCTACTCCAGGGGTTGGAATTCGAGATGAGGATGGTACTTGATGATGACTGCCATTGATCAGCATGGATCTGTTCCATTTTACCTCACTGAAACTTGAATAGTCTCAGGGAAATAGTCTTTCCTATCTTTCAGTTGCTCACCCTGTATCTTTTACAGTTTTCAATTAAAAATGGAAATTCGTTCAAGGCAATGTAGACAAAGATACCACCTTTCTTTTGAGTCATCACTCGATTCATCTTCTCTATTCAAAATGTTCAAGGATTGCAACCCCCGCTTAAGGGGCTGATATTTCAGGCAAGTATTGTATCTCAAAAGATGTCTCCCTTGAAGCAAAAATTGACCTGTTTTTGCGTTTTGATCAGAAATGAATATCTTGGTAGATATAGCCTCTGTTTAGTTATCGTAGAGGCACCCTGTATATGTTGTGGTGATATTACACCGGGCGATGGGAATGGGGCCATCTTTCACAATTGGGACTGTATTCCGCCATTGGTACCGTCTTCCACCATTATTTGAATTGGGCTGGGACATTTCAAACATAAGTATTGTATAATAGAACAATGATCAATTTTTTCCATTTTTACAAATTCACTGATGCGAAACAATGTATCGTTTTCAAAGTTGATACATATTTTTTAGCTTGGTACTTCTGGGACTGTCCTCGTATGTATCTCTCCCATTTCAAATCTGTGAATTAGAGTAAAATAGATCGATGAAAATCTAAAATAGGTAAACAAAACCTAATAATGAGTTACCACTACGATGTTTCAAAACGACAGCAGGGTCATATGTTATGTGTCAAAGTTAATACTTAAATGTCCGTCCAAGCGTGATTTTATTTTATTGTCTGGCGTTTACGAAAATGTATCGTTTAACAACTGAACAATGGGTTGTTAAAAAACATTACAAAACAGGCGATTCTAACGTGCCAATTTTGCGTTCGAAGGGGAGATAAGATAATGGCTTTTATAATCGTTCAACTACGCAAGCAGTTTGCAAAGTAGTGAATAAATTTGAAGAAATAGGAAGCGTCACGAATATGCAATTGTCTGTGCACCACCGTAATGCACGCAATATGTAAGTGAAAGTGGTAATTTGTCAATTTCCGAAGTTCTCAGTAATTGGTCATATCATAGAGCATTTTGGGATATTCTGCTTTTCGTATTGCACCTCCATCCGTAGAAAATCCAGCTCATGCAACAATTAAAACTTGTAGACACATGGAATTCATAGAACTACAGACCTTGATTGACAATTATTCGAGAAATATTCTCTCGGTTTTTACCTGATGGTTATTTCAATTAACAGAGCTTTCCATTCAGAGATATGAAAATCTTCAATTAATTGAAGTATATTCTGTCTAGAAAGTACCGAGAATTGGTCAATGAAATGCAAAAAATTGTTAATTTTCATCCAAATTTATTGTCTCGCCTTCAGAGATGGCCCCTTCCGAAATTATATATTTACGCCAACGAACAATCCAATCATCGAAACACTTTTCAAACACGACTTTTCTTCTATGTCTTCTATCGATTCAAAACGGGTACCTCGAAGTGGTAATTTGAGTTTTGTATAAAGAAAATTGTCGGCCGAAGCCATATCAGATGAATACGGTATTTGTCCGATGGTATTTGTTGAGTTTTTGGTCAGAAATTCATTCTCAATTATAGCCTTGTGAGATGGTGCATTATCGTTGTGCAAAATCCATGACCTTTCTTTCCACATATTTGGCCATTTTTCGACGAATTTGCTCTCTCAAACGCCAGATAAAGCTCAGGTAATATTCTTCATTTACCGTCTGACCTGGCAAGAAATCCCATTGCACAACACCGCCGGCTCCGTGGCGTAGATGATATGATGCTCATCCCCTGCGCAGAGTTACCTGGGTTCAATCCCCACAAAGTCGTGCGATTTTTAGGGTTCTAGGAATCGCTTGAGTGTCCATCTTTCGGAGGAGATGTAAAGCTGTCGGTCCTGTCTAACAGAGATGTGTTGGACATCAAAAACCCCTACCCGGAAAAATTCTCGGGTTACTGAGGTGACAGAATTCCCCAGCGTGTCATTGGCCGAAAGGCGGAAATAGAGCACGTTGCAAGGATAACAAACAAATAACAAATAATAAGAGGAAACAGTCAGCATTACCTTTACTTTTGATCGATTTTGATGTGATTTTTTCCGGTTTCGGTTCAGTTGGAAGGCGTCATTCCGAAGCTTGTTGACTTGCTTGCATGCCAAACTCATAAACCCATGTCTCATAACCAGTTACAATGCATTTTATGAATGTGGGGTCAGAATTGACTCGTTCTAGCATGTGTTCAGCGACCTTTACGTGATTCAATTTTTGAAGAAAATTCAGATCATTGGTACTAGTCGAGCGGCAATGCGTTTCATGCCCAAACAATCATTTGAAATGGTACGATGTGAACTTCTGTTAGAGATATTAATGGCCGACCAGAGCGAGGGAAATCTCCTCATCTTGGCAGCTATTAAGAGCACTGTACCACTATTATGTACGTGTTTTCAATAGATTCGATCCACTGTGAGCTTTCTGTAACCTTTTCAGCGATTGGGCGCACGAAATTATATTTGCAACACAAAATTTGAGACAAATTCTTTGTTCGATATTGTCATTCAACTGACAAAATCGATCAATGTAAACAAAATAAATGATAGATTGCGTTCAAACTCCGCTTCAGTATAGAAAACAGTTGTGCCAACCACCAATAAAAATTTTGACAATCGTTTCAAGCAGATTTTTCAAATGATCAATTCCTAGTACTTTTTAGACAGACTGAATAATGCTTGTTATCTTCTAAAATACACTGTGCTAAGAAATTTTCGCACCAAATCGAAAATTCAAATTTATTCAGAAGAAAATAAGATAAGTTGATTATTATTATATTATTTTTATAATAATCCACCAGTACCAAAGATTGCTTGAGAAAAATCGGAATGGTTCTCATAGAAATTGAACTAAAACTAATGATGAAAAATGGAGAAACTTAAACTCCTCAAAAATATGTTAATATCGCCCTTGGCGAGAAATACTGCATGACATCTTCCATTCATCCTCAAAATTAACAACCTTATAGCATTCTGGTCCATTTCGTTCCAAATTTCGGATCAGTATGTTCCGAATTCCATTCATGGTAGCTGCCCAGCTCTTTCGGCTTTTTAATCTTCTATTGAGAATGTCTAAGACATGTTCAATGGGATTGAGGTTTGGTTGTCGTGCAGGCCACACCATTGAAGTGATATCGTGATCTTGAAGGTAGTTCTTAATAATATGAGCTAGGTGAGGTCTGGCGTTATTATATATGAACAAAAAGTTTCCACCCATGCTCTTGCCTCAAATTGTAGAACATTTTCTTCAAAAACATCTGTAACGTATCTCTGAGCATTCAGGGTTCCATTTTTCACGAAGACCAGATCAGTGCGGGTGTTCAGAGAAATTCATCCCCACACCATTATTGAACCTTCACCAAAACCATACGTAGCTAGAAGTTGCACTCTCATTTCGACGTGTGTATATTAAAAAAAGTGATCGCAATGAAGTCTCGACTCTTTACCAGTCAGCTTCTAACCAATTTACATTTTATTGGAAAAGTTCAATCAGGTTCTTCGATGTGCTGGGGTTAGAGCTGGGCCACGAGCTGCGACACGAGGCCTCAAACCAGATTCCCTGAGACGTCGTATGATTTCACTACTAATTAGCACTCCACTGATCAGTCAAAGCTTCATTTCAAGGTGCTTATCAGTAGCTACTGTTGTCTGAACGAGGAAATTCTTGAATAATGGTCTTGGATCACCGCTGTTACTCGAGGTCGTCCTTGTCCAGATCTTCTTTCATGACTACCGATGTCCATGTACCTGCGGAGCATTCTAGAAATACTTGAATAGGATTCGAGTCTTTGGCCTATTCTTGTATAAATTCAACCTAGGTCACCTAACACCACTGCTTCAACACATTCTCCCGAAGTCAAATTTCAAGATTCCCGTTGCATCATTACATAAAATTTAAATTTTCAAGAACAAACGTTTCTCTCAATATTTTCTCAACAACTGCTGTTGTCAATGTGTGGTGCTTCCTTGCAAATTTCAAATCAATTTATTTGCTTCATTTTATTTCTCGAATTTTGTTGGCATATGTTCATACATATCCGTAAGAAAAACATATGTTAATAATTGGCTATAAGAAAAGAAAATGATAATGAAGATCACATGCTGCCCTCTAAATCAAGATGTCAAGTATACAGCTATTTTTGAAGCTTACAAAGAAATTAGAAACTCTCAAAAAACTGTGGCGTCCAAGGGACGCTGGCCCTACAGGTCAAAACGGAAGTTGGTTATCTAAGCCTGCGACCGCATATAGCAGTAGCAACGCATGATCTTCCTGCGGTGCAACCACCGGATATACGGTCTAGATCAGGGGTGCCCAAACAGTTGATCGCGATTGACCAGTCGATCGTTAGTGCTTTTTGAGTAGATCTCGAGTAGAAAAAATTTTTTAATGAGTAGGTAACTAAACTATAAAAATTTATTACCTAATAAAATAACACTCTGCTAGCGGCAAAAGGCGGCTTTATCAAAGGAACGAGCGGTACTTATCAAAGAAAAGCCGCGTTTTCTATTCTTGCCGCTTTTCTAGAAATTTCGGGCGGCGCGTTTGACGGGAACATTCGAGACTTCACGAGACGTTCACGTCGATATAAATGTTGCGCCTGCAGGAATTGGAGTCATTCTGAATTGTAACTTGAAGGCAATGCTACGTCGATACAAAGTTCATTATGAAATAGTGCAAAATGAGTGCAGAGAAGAAATTTCAAACGTATCATTTTAATAACGACTGGGAGGAAGAATTTTGCTTTTGTATGGTGGAGGCAAAGTGCATTTATTTGTCTTATTTGTCGTGCGTCAGTTGCTATATCTAAGCTTGGCAACTTAGAGGCATCATAAAACGGTTCATAAAAACTATGAAAAGAACTTTCCGCCACAGAGTGAATTAAGAAAACGAAAAGTACGTGATTTGATATCTTGTTTGAAAAAGAACAAACCATGTTCACAAGACCAGCCAAACAATCAAAAGCTGCTACGATCGCGTCATCTAAAATATCTCATATATTGGCGAAACACAAGAAACCATTCGAAGATGAATCGGTTGTGAAGGAAGCATTTTTTTGAAGCGGGTGCGACTTTATTTGGGAGATTTTAAAAATAAAACAGAAATCATGTCTGCTATTAAAGAACTTCAGTTATCTCGTCCGACTGTCACAAGGCGTATTGAAGTCATGAGTCAGGAGATGGCAGATAAACTGAAACATGATATCATGAAATGAACATACTTTTCTTTACAGTTCGACGAATCCACCGATATGACAGACATTGCCCAGCTGTGTATTTTTATTCGGATGGTATTCAATGACGTGTTGGCTAAGAACGAATTTTTGACGAATCATTCATCTGAAGGCGCGAAGATATATATGACGTTTTCTTCAATTTTGTAAAAACTACAAGCTATATATAAATTAGTGTGCATTACAACCGATGGAGCACCAGCAATGACTGGAAACAAAAACGGTTTTGTAACAGTGTGTCGAGCTTATGAAGATTTCCTTCATTTTTTTCATTCCATTGCATTATACTTCAACAAGTTTTGTGTTCAAAAAATTTAAACACGGAGCACATTATGGGCATTGCAACAAAAATTGAGAATTGCAACCGTGCTCGTAGCTTGCAACGGCGGCTCTTTAAGTAGCAGTTGGAAGATAGGGATTCAGCTGAACACATTGATTTAGTTCTTCACACGGACGTCAGGTGGTTGAGTCTCGGAAAATTCCTAGAAAGGTTTCAAGAATTGCCCGAAATAACAGCTTTTCTAGACGAAAGAGGTCATGACTTTCAGGTGTTGAAAAACTAAAAATGGCTGACTGATTTGGCATTTTTGACTGAAATCACAATGCACTTGAAAACCATTAACTTGGAGCTTCAAGGTAAAGGAAAAAATATTATTGAGAAGATTAGCGCAGTAAACTCATTCAAAAGTAAATTGCAACTTATGACAGATCAACTGAAAAGATAGGATCTGAAACTTTCTTCGTCTTTGAAATCAAGGATTCCTCAGTTGAATTATGATACGTATGAGGCTGAATTATCAAATATTTTGGGACAATTCGAAATGAGTTTTTATGATTGCAGTAAATTGGCAAATAAAGCATCATTTATGAGTTATCCTTTTTCATGTAAGAACATTGAGGAATTAGCTACTGAAATAGCAAGTCAGTTTAATGTGAACTCATGTTCTGCTGAAAATGAGTTGGTGCAGATTATATCAGATATACATCTCAAAGCTACATCATCTGATACAAATTCTGGTATTTTATATCTGAAGATAAATGTCCGAATCTAAGGCAAATCGCCCTTCAACTGATGGCAATGTTTGGGTCAACTTACTTGTGCGAGTCTGCATTTTCTGAAATGAAGATAATTAAGTCAAAATATCGCAGTCGACTAATTGACGATCATATGTATGCCGAGAACATGAAGTGTCACGCTTCAATATCCAAACTCACTCCATAGTGACTCCATAATTTAACACCATATGTAACTCTTTTGTTTTGTAACAACCAATAAACTAACTATGAGTTTCTCATTGATATTATAGAGAAGAACCTAACTAAACCTAACCCAAACCTTGACTAAAATAATGTATATTGTGCGGAAAGCTAATATCTATATAGGCTGTATCTTGTATGTACGACAATCCTGCATCACACATACTTGCAGCCTCTCAGAGTCGATCGTAAGTAGTCTAAAAGTATTGAGGTAGATCGCTAGCAGTTCAAGTTTGAGCACCCCTGGTCTAGATGAACCGTACCCAATATTAACTATCATCCGTTGCGTTGAAACCAAATGTCCATTAGAAAAATATTATGGATTTGGAGTCACCACAAAATCATCCGTTGCCACTGCTATGTGTGGTCACATACTATATGAGAATTAGGCACGAAAGCCATATGATGACCCCAGAAATTGTTGTGAATGTCATTTATGAATTTGAAAATCGATTGGAACTTCGTCAAGCTGAAGGAAAATTCAGATTTCTGTTTTCTAACTTCTGATTTTTCCTTTAGCGATCACGAAGAATCATATTGGATGTATCACAAGATGAATCGTAAAGTATTTATTTCTCACGATACTTTCTAAGTTTCAGAGTGTTTCGAAAATTCATCTTCAGAATTGAAAACCTAATTCGGCATCTCTGGTATAATATACCACTTAGAACTCATTCCCTAAGCAAATTCTCTCATTGAAGTGCAACCCTCAGTTGATTGCATATGTTTAGAATTGACATCAGAATTATCATTTCTGAAACAATAGTATATCTGTCCGAGAGTTTCGAATGGATGAATTCATTCAGAGAATTATCCATGCCTATTTATATCGATTGAAACAGCCTGCATATCGGAATCAACTCATCTCAGACCCCTACTATGGGATATAGTATCAAAACACATAGAAATATCAGCACCATAAAAATGAAAAAAAAGCCAATGACATCTTATCTCGCCAAAAACGCATTTTTCACCAAATCAAAAATAAAAGGAATTATGAATTTTATATGTTACTTTACACTGGTAAGGTATAAAGAATATCTTCTTTCGTATGTGTCATATCATTCATTCACAAAAAATTGATGAACCATGGATAACCCTTATCTCCATTTTATGTGAAGAGTAAAATGATTATTTTATTGCCATTGCCATTTCTACGTCACCTGCTATCCGGTTAACGGTTAAATATATTTCAAGATCATCATTAGCAGTTGTAAAAACTCAAAAACAATTATTAGAGAGTTCTAAAAGAAACATAAACAACTAGAAGATGACTATAATTAAAACTGAAAGTTATTCATGCAGAATTCACTTCCTATCGCAATGCAACCTTAAGAATACAGGTTAAAGACATCAACATGTATTGCCCAAGGGTCAATATATCAGTGCGCAATTTGAAATGAATCAAGTGGATCTGAGATCGTTATAGACAAGTGGAGCTACACTTTTCCACTACTAGTCGCCATTCTCGATTTATATTCCTTTCTTTTGTTTTTGCTCAACTTTATCATCAACTTGATAAATGCAATGCGGGTTGTAATTATTCAGTACGCGATACAGTGTTGGATCGCGATTGAAAGCTAACTATTCTCTCGATTTTGCCATTTCAATATGCAAATATGCAAATGTATGCAATTTTATTAAGTAATTTGGAGAAGAATGTTGAATAGTATTGTTCTCATTTTTAAAAAACGTTGCCCCTTCAAGATCTCTTCCATGTCCGCCCATCTGCCACAATTGTTTTCCAAAAAAACTAATCGACAGAATTTTGAGATTTCGTATGACAGTTCTTGATGATGCGCTCATCCAGGTCTCGTCATAAACACCTCAAAAAAGTCTAGGGAACACTTACCAATATCTTTAAAATATGAATTTGATGATTCGAATTTATAGAAATCTTTCGGTTTTTGTTAGTATGTATTGTATATAATGTATTCTCAAGAAAACAAAATAATATTTGACTTCTCCAAAGCACCTATTATAAAAAAATTTGAAATTTGAAAATGATGAAATTTGGTGAAACACAAAAAAAAATCCTGAACTAATATTTTGAAACGATATGGAAGCACTTATATTTTTCAGTACCCAGAAGGTCCACCTCTGTTATTAATTACACTTTGGCATCGTCGCGGCATGCTCAATATTAAATTGTCCATTACATTTTGACCTAAGTCATTCTAAGCCCCCTGAACTGCTAATCGAAGCTCCTGTTCTTGATGGAAGAGGTTTTGACGCAGGAGTTTCTTTTTAGGGTGTCCCACACATGCTCAATGGAATTCAGATCTGGGGAGCAGGATGGCCACGGTAGAAGATCGATATCATTCTCTTCAAGAACGTTCAAGACAACTCTTGCACGATGAGGAGGGGAATTATCTTGTTGGAAGAGTGGATTTTGATCCATTGTTTGGAGATACGGTACCACTACAGGTAAAACTATCTCATTTGCGTAAGAATTTCCCGTGAGGTTGTTCTGTATGAAAACGAGGTCAGTTCTTCCACCAAGGCGTATACCTCCCCAAAACATCACTGATCCGCCTTCCTGTCTAACAACTTCTCGAGCATGCTGGAGACGGTTTTGCTTTCCAGGTTCCCTCCGTATTCGAATTCTTCCCGAATCCGGATAATAACTAAATCTAGATTCATCACTGAAGAGAACTGTGGCCCACCTCTCTTGATCCCAGTTTACGTGTTCTTGGCACCAAGCTAAACGAGCAGCGCGATTTCCAGTTGTGGAACTCTTAAAGGACGTCTGGAGTGGAGTTGACCTTCGTGCAGTCGATTTCTCACAGTTTGGTCGGAAATTTGTACATTATGAACTCGTAATAGCTCTTGAGCTAATTGAGATGCTGTGGTAGTACGATCTCTTCTGGCTTTTAAAACCAAAAATCGGTCTTGGGCGACTGCAGTTATCCTGAAACGACCTGTATGGCGTTCTTCTACGCTACCTGTTTCATTGAAACGCGACCAAAAACGGTTTATGACACTTGGGCTACTTCCCAGAACCCTGGATACTTCCCGTTATGAGCTCCCAGCTTGGAGCATGCCAAAGGCTCGTAACATCTCTTCTCTAGTCAAATGTCGTCTTTCCATGGTCGAATCACAAAACTTGAATCTTTTATTTGTGCTTACAGCAGAAACAAAGTGCCAACTAACTGATTTCAAACACTGAATACATGAAATGATTATAAAGCAGCGTCACATCTGCTGCATTTTTAGTTTTTTATAAAAAAACTGAAATCTGTTGCGGCACTCTATATAAATTGATGCAGGTGTTCATTTCTTTAAAAAAATCATCGATATTGATCGTTCTGGATACGATATACCGATATTCAGAAGTGTCCCCTAGACTTTTTTGAGGTGTTTATACCACATAGATCAACAATTGATAAGAAATAGATACACTGCGTCAAGAAATTAACGCACAATTTCAATATTTCATATTTATCTTTTCTGAGGCACGTGTTTTTTTTCTGGCATCCTTGATACAGAGCACTTAAAAATTGTTTACCGGGTATTGGTCGAGTCTCAGCTCCGGTATGGAATTGTTGCCTGAGGCGGTGAGTACAATAATGTTCTGAATAAACTGGCAGTTCAGCAAAAATGGCTTCTTAAAGTCATATATAATAAGGATATAACATTTTCGTCTGAGTTGTTGTACGATTTGTAGGGCGTATGGAATGTTAGACAGTTGTTTTGTTCCGCAGTTTTGAGGCATCTGAACAATAATATGGAGAAACAGGTACTCATTGCCCATACATCTGGCACTCGTTACAGTCGGTATTCCCTAGTTGTTTTTAGAGTTGTTTGTTTGTTTTTTCTTTACCGTGCTCACCTCACTAACCCGGGAATTTTTCCGAACCCCTCTCGTGTCGAGGGACACATCTCTGTTAGACAGGACCGACAGCTTTACATCTACTCCGAAAGATGGACACTCAAGCGATTCTCAGAATCCGAAAAATCGCACCGACTTTGTGGGGATTGAACCCAGGTAAATCTGCGCAGGAGACGAGCATCGTATCCCCTACGCTACCGATCCGGCTGTTTCTAGAGTTAGTAAGACCATTAGTCAGAGATGTCACTACTTTTTAGGACCTAGAATATTGAATGAACTTCCATTGGTATTGAGAAAAACAATGAATAGAAAAAAGTTTAAATTTAATTTAAAGAAAAGGTTGCAGAATACACAAAGAAATCTGATCGCGAAATTAATAGATTTGAAAAATAATTAATGAAATTTATTTCATCTTTTCATGCATTTGTGATCTTAGTGCCGTTTTTTGTGTGCTCCCTACTGTCAGATGGTGGCTTCATTACTTTCTGGATAATGTTCAAATGAGAACCTAAAGTGATTTTTATTTTATATATTAAATTCTAATTATTTTCTTTATCAAACACTCACCAAGGTTACTTACCTTTGTGAGTAGAAAAATCTTTATTGTGTTTTGAAATTTTACCTTTCTATTGCGAGTTATATCAACAAAATTCATAGTTTTTCCTTGGCGCACGTATCCCTCTCATGATAAATGAAATGAAAGAAATAAATTGAGATTTTGCAATAAACCACCACATATTGATTACAGCAGTTGTTGATTAAATTTTGGGAGTAACGTTTGTTCTTGAGAATTTTAATACTCTATGATGATGCAATGTGAATCACGAAATTTGAAACGGGTATAATGTTCTGAAGCAGTGGTGTCAGATGACCTAGGTTGGACTTATAGAAGAATAGGACAAGGGCTTGGAGTGTCCCACTCAACTGTTTCCAAAATGACCGCAGGTACAGCGAGACTTGTAGTCATGAAATGAGATCTGGACAAGGGCGACCTCAAGCAACAACGGGATCCATGCCCATTATTTAAGAATTTCCTCGTTGAGGCAACGGTTCGCTACTGCTAGGTACCTTCAAATCCAGCTTCGACAGAACAACATCTCAGTAAATTTCATTTGAGGCCTCGTATCGCAATTCGAGGCCAACACATCGTAGAGCCCGATTCAATTTTGCCACCAAGCATGTCAATTGGTTAGAAGCTGACTGGGGGAGAGTATTGTTCATAGATGGGTCGACATGTTATATTTTTCATTGTAATCGACGTTCTCTAGTCTACAGATGTCCAAATGAGAGATACGCTTATCGTAACTTTCTACCTAACCATGGTTTGGTGGAGGTTCAATAATGGTGTTGAGAGAAATTTCTTTGCCCGACATGATCTGGCCAACGTAAGTAATGGAATGCTGAGAGATACGTTACAGACATTTTAGAAGAACATGCACCATTTGCGGCAAAAATGGATGAAAACTTTTTGTTACGCATGAATACGCCGGACCTCATCAAGCTCATATCGTTGAGAATGAAAATCACGAAATCCAGACCACAATCCCATCGAACATATCTGGGATATTCTCAATCGAAGATTAAGTGCGCTAATGTACATATTTCGGCCCAAGCTTTTAACTTTTGTATTTGAATTGTGTTTCTTCATTCTTACTATGATTTTGAAATTGTGAGCATTCGTTAGTACTTTTTGGGTTAACCCATGTAAAAATATTTAATTGGAACTCTCATATTAATAAAAATCATTCCAAAGCTACCTCCCGTCTATGGAGATATTGTAGTCTTTTTGGTTTAGGGTCTGTAGCCAATCCTACTAAGACACCAGCAGTGGTACATGCATAACTTATTATTCTTAGCTTCATCAACGAATATTCTTTGATAAAAACTTGTATTGAAGGACGATAATTTTTTAAATCCCTCAATTAACTTGTATTTTACTCTAGTGTTCAAGTGACGATAGTTGTTTTCCTAGTTTTGCATTGAATATAATTTGATAAATATCTCGAAAACTCTCGGTCCTAACGAAAAGTTTCAGAGATCTTTTCGTTTGTAATTTGAATATTTTCCTACGATGAAATGAATAAAACTGAATAATCAGTTTCGTACCAAGTTTTCCTACGAAAAAGCGATAGGAACATTTCTATATCCACCTCACTGCGTAGCCTCAGAACGACTGATAATATGTGTTGAGTATCGATCGACTAAGTTCAGTTGTTATAAAATTAAATTTGGAAACAGAAAATTTCTGGGGACCTTCAAGACTGTTAGTGCTTTATTTTGACTAAGAATAATCCCTAAACTATGCGTCATACGACAAATTACAAAAGTACTTTTTTTATGAAGAAAGCTGTGTTTTTGAACTTATTTTTAGGAAATAGTCAGTGGCGTAGAAGCCTTGTTCATAAAAAGAGTCGTTGAATACCTAGTACGCCAATGGGTTTATCCTCAGGGAGTTGCTCTAGTGTATAATGTTGCTTCAGAATCTGTCTAGAAATGAGCCAAATTTCAATAATCTGTAATACAGGGTTTAGAAGTTTCAATGATTTTTCTTTGAAAAAATGTCAACCTGTATCTCGAGAACGAAGTATTTCAGACACATCATGTTTCCACTGAATTTGCTGGAAATAGATCAAGGAATTAAACTCTAAAGTTTTCAGTATTCAACAAGTGGTATAGTCCACTCGAATGTCATGAATAGGAACAATATACTACTGCAACTTCGGTCTCGTTTGCTTTCGTCAGTATTGCAAACCTATGCACAAGACTAGGCTTTTTCCTTTAGACAAAGAAGGGGAAAATCTTCGAAAAGATGCACCCCTAGAACGGGACCAATGTCGAATTTTTACCGAGTAAAAACCTCCTCTTGGGGTTTCAGGCCGAAGGCTATAGTCACCATGCAAATAGAAAGAAAGTGGCGGAAGAGGAAGGATAACTCGGATGGGATGTTCGAGGGGAAGTCTGGGCAAGAATGCCCGATGTTCTGGAATTCGTGGTGTCCGGAGAGTGGCTGGGCGTAAGCCCGATGCAGTCCAGGAACGCATCTGATTTCCAATTGGTGGTGCACAGGAAGACGCATAGAATGGACGTGGTGGAAATCCAAGCCATGCTGAAAGGAATCCGCTGACGCTAGTGGACGGTCTCTTCGGAACGGCGGTGTTCACCTGCAGCGCATAAAATGGGCCTGCGCGGGTACGATGCCTCTGTACCGCCTTGCGATCCGCAGTCAGGTATCCACTGGAGCTGCTGGGACGTTTTCTCTGAACGGCTGCCCGCTGCAGAGTGCACATGACTAGGCCAGACCGCCACCTACTCATCCGAAACCGTTTGTAGCGCATAGAGTACATGTATATGTATACATATATATTTAGCGCCCTTCAACGAGATGACACAGTGTCTACTACTAGTGCCACTAGGAAATGATCGAAACAAAGAGTACATCAAACAAAAAACTTGGAGAAGTACTAGTTGGACTATCTATCGCAACGCTGCACACTGTGTCTGAAGGATTTGATCTGTCGAAATATTATGGAAGGTTGAGTATTGTTCCTTGAATAAATGTCTAGGAATTTTTCATTAAATGAGTTGGATAAAATACTTTCAAATTTCGATATGATAATGTATAACATGTAATGAATGTATTTCATTCTTGTAATTTGAAAAAGTGAAATGACATAGGTAAAATAACATAGTAACCCGATGAGTAGTTTGAATAAATCACTTTGTTAGCCGAGAATTTAGATTAGAATCACTAACTAAGTGAGGCTTTCTTGCCTAAACGCTCAGTCAGGGACTCAAACGAGAGATTACTATATTTTGATCGTAGTTTGGAATTCATGATCAGTTTCTACAATAACGCGGCATAGCATTGTTATGAATATGGAATAATGTCCCTTAAACTGTAAAGATAATTTAAAGAGATACCAACAAGAATTCAGATGAAATTAGGGCTCGTAATTATTTGGTATTTTGATTTCCAAATCTTCCGTTTTAAATAAATCTGAAATTTGCATACAACATTTTGAAATTTGCATTAACAACTTTAAAATGTTCAGGTATGAAAAATCATGATCCTCTAACCCTATAAATTGTTATTCACTATTTGAGAAGAGAAGTTTTAAATCAATGACAGGTTGATTATTTAAGTAAGAATGTATTTCTACTTCTTACGGCTATAATGAGTCTGATAATTTTGGTCAGTGAAACCACAAATTCAACCTCTGATTCGAATCGGACAAGAGATTATTTCTTTTCCATGATTTAGTTCAAGTTAAATTACCAAGACAAATTCCAGGACCTTACACGTTTTTTTGCAAATTCTACGTTTAGACTATATTCAAACAACGAAAGGAAATTTTTGCTTCGCAATAAATTAGTTCGTCCCTGTCGAGTGTTTATATCCTGAGGTGGTCTCTCACATGTTTCATTCACCGTTAGGCATGACGCCTCTGAAAACATGTAAAGCATATCTAGAAAATAATGATAATTACTGGATATTATATGCTTAATTGGCCGATATGCCACCTCGCAGAGTAAACCTGATTCCAAGCATTTAATATAAACTTGTAGTGAATATTATCTCATTGAATAACAGACATCCAGACAAGATTATTGATTCCCAGGAAATGCCAGGTTAATATAAGATAATCCCATTCGAACATATGGCAAATGGAACGAATTCCCTGCAACTTCCTTGTATCTCTTTAACCTTCGCGTGATTGAATGTTTTAGACACTTCAAATTATTGATTTCTTCGAATGCATTGATAACACCCAATCTCTAGTTTCCTAGTAATGCCTGTACATCATCGAGGATTGTAAAATAGCTTCCTCTTCTGAGATACTTGCACTGATGGAAGTAGATGTGCAAATTAACAGTATTGTGGTTTTCTCTCTGGATCTTGTCCATGGGATCATACTAATTGTATCATACAAATGTATGCAAAGTAGAACTTTTGGCCTGAGAGGGGTGGGGTGCCGCTATACTTCGATTCTCGCCTTATTGCATCTATCTCACCAGCAAAAAATAGTAGTGACCTTATTCTGTTCTCCATTGGATCACTTCACACTTATGATCACTTTTTCTGAATACAAGTTTTCATGTAAATCGGTTAGTTTAGCCACACATCAATGAATACTCAATAATTCATGGTTAAAGTGAATAAAACCCATTTCGGCAGAGCGTACAGGCAAAGGTGGACTTTTATGAATTATTCAACTTTTGTGGTCTATAAAAGAAGAAAAGAATTCTTTTCAATCAAAGACCTTTTATAATAATAACATACCTAAGGATAATATGAAATCCGCATAAGTGGTCTTGGTTATTACCGGAGATATGGTAATTTGAAAATTTCATTCACTAACTATTCCGTTTTCGGAAAAACTTATTGAACAAAATTCTTTGATAATAACATGTCTAAGGATAATATGAAAACTCCACATATCACTGGAGATATGGCAACTTGACGATTTTCTACTCCTCCTTCTTGTATCGGCAGTTACGGATTGTATCAAACAATATTTCAAATGAAAGTATTTGATGATAACATGCTCAAGGATAATATGAAAACCGTTTAGGTTCATCTTGGTCATTACCAGAGATACACTGATATGAAAAATCTCATCTCTTCATGCCCTATTTGGAAGTTTATAGTCGTATCAAAAACTTCTTGGACAAGAAAATGATATTTCTGAGGGTAATACACTCCCCACAAAAATTGTCGCATCCCCCTACTTTTACGACAATACTTTATAAACTTTTAGGTTCAAGAGTCGCTTGGTAACTTTCAGAAGTGTAAAATAAAAAGATATCATTCAAAAGAGATGAGTTTATGATGGAAAATACCAATAATTTTCGAGTTAATGAGACCGATTAACTAGCATCGAATGGTTACTAATCATTTTCAAAATCGAGATCTAATTACTGCCAGTATACGTCTCGGAAGCCCCTCAAATCATGTACTCTCGAGTCACTGAGTTCCAAATTTCAGGAAACAGGTTTTCTAGTTGTTGGAGTGTTCTTCAAGGCATCCTACGTTGCTGAATTTGCCACCTCATGTTTTCCCAAACATGTTCTATGGGATTTAAGTCGGGACTTCTGGCTGGCCATCTTAAAATATCAATTTCGGCATTTTGCAGAAATTCTGTAACTACTCTAACAGCATGAGGCCGAGCAATATCATGCATATAAATGAAGTTTTCGCCAATCAATGGGCCAAAGGCTACAACATAGGGTTCAAGGATATCAGCGATGTATCTGGTCGCTGTCATTCTGCCATTATTCATTAGGACTAACTCAGTTCGACCATGGAAAGAAATGCCTCCCCACACCATTACTGAGCCCCCTCCGAAGTTTTCGGTTTGCCGGATATAGCATTGCTGATACCGTTCCCCAGGTCGTCTGTATACAGGCATGCTATCATTTGATACTAGACAGAACCTGGACTCGTCGGAAAAGAGAACATTCGACCATTCTGGAATACCCCAATTTGCATATTCCCTTGCAAACTGAAGTTTTGCAACTTGATGCTCTCTGGTGAGACGCGGGCCAGTAGAAGCCACCCTTGGTCTGATATCGTCTTCTCTGAGCCTGTTCCTAACAGTTTGCAATGAAATATGCACATTTCTGGAAAGTGCAAGTTCATTTTGTAGCATTCTGGCTGTACAGTGCCGAACTCTCAGTTAAACGAAGCCACCGATCATCAACTGGTGTTGTTATCCGATTTCTTCCCTATCCGGCCCTTCTTCCATATTCTCCTGTTTCGTGGTACCGATTAATTGCTCTTGAAATAGTGCTTTGGTTAACATTCAATAAGTTAGCCACGTAACGTTGGCTTCGCACCTCCTCTAGAAGTGTTACAATTCTTACCACTTCATGATCACTCGAATAGCGTCCAGGACGTTCAGCAGCCATTACAATAAATTCAAAGATTCGAAAATCAACAAGAAACACAGAAAACTTGCATTAATTTAGCTTGAAAACTGAAGAGAAATTGAATGAATACTGATAGTCAAATAAATTCATTCTTGTTTCAGACTTGTTTGAGATCATATGGAAACAAATGTTACTACATAGATAAGATTTTTTTCTCCTCATATGTCCAAAAACATATATTGACAAGGAAACTGCGATCGAGCTGCTTAATCGATTGTGGAATTCAGAATACCAGGTGATGCGACAATTTTTGTGGTGTGTGTATGAAAACTGCATCGATGTATCTTGTTTATTAATCTATTCTGAACTATTCACCTGGACTGTGCAATGATATAACTACGACCCTTCAGGGTTACAAGTTATCTGGCGTCTCCCAAATATGATCTTGAGAGTTTGTGTTGTCCTCACTTGGCACTCACTTCAGTTATCACAAAGCTCTCATGTTAGAGAGTTTCAATAATGGCTCGTTAAAACAATTGAAGAAATGGACACTTGCAGACCATTCAGAAGTTATTCCTCACACAACCTTGCAAGTATTATGAATACTCTTACGAAGCTAGATTTTGATGTAGTTTATAGCCACACTCGCATTGACGATGACTTCAGTGTCTTTAGAAATTCTTGAGGGTGCAGTTGATCTATGTTGTCCAATAATAAAAATGATTAACAATGTACCGTTTGATTCAAGGTGGATAAATTCTTTTTGATAAAGCAAGCCTGAAAGACTTTATGGAAGTTATCATAGCTTTTTTCAGCGTTGTTATACATTAAATTCTACTGTCGCACAGGCTAGTTACGATTTAAAATCTCTACTGGCTGTGCTAATAGTCTGCTTTTGAAGATTCTGTAAAAATTTATAGAAATGCTAAACTACATTGTAGAGCGTTACTAAAAGAGTCCAAATTTGGTTGCTACAGTAACATGATACATTCAGCGGATCATATAAATTAAACAGTATGGCGCACAGTTAACAACGCTAGTCAACTGGATGCAAGAAGAAGAGAAATTAAACTTAAAATGGGAAATTCCATATGTGATTCTGGCACTGAGTCCATTTCTGCAAAATTGTTGTAATTCATATCAGAGGCTGTCTATCAGCCACTATCGCATCTGTTGAATTTGTCAGTTACTTCTGGCAAATTTCCACTATTTCTGAAGGAGGCAATTGTGATACCTATATAAGAAAAATGATCCGTTGCAGATAGCAAGCTACTATTCCATCTCTATTTTGGGTATTCTTACCAACATTTTCGACAGAATTATCTTTGATCAGATGATGAATTATTTAAATAGACATAATAGAATAACAAATTATCAGCATGGGTTCAGGTCGGGGAGGTCTACGGTAGTTTCTTTGATAGAACATGTGTATAACTCATCTTGGACTATTCGTGGCAGATACGATCATTTGACTGCCTGTTACATACATTTTTATTATATAAATTATATAACCTTGGATTCAGGGGTGCCTTTCTGCACTGGATCAACAGTTTTTTATCCGAATGACGTATGAGGGTTAGGAGACTGAATGAACTGTCAAAAGAGATGTCGACTGGTCTTGGAGTTTCGGAGGGCTCTGTTCTCGGTCCACTTTTGTTCCTACTATTTATAAACGATCTTCCTGAACATACTAATGCGGATGTAACGGTAATTTTTGCGGATTATACTTCTTTGTGGTTAACGGCGAGGGTTTCGGGGAGCTTTCGGAGAGATGTACACTTTTGATGGACGAGTTCAATAGATGGTACAAGATGAATGCCTGGATATTGAATATAAGTAAAATGTCAGCACACCGATTATTTGCGAGAACCATCAACTAGTCCCTAGCAGTCAGGTCAGGTTCCTGGAGGTGTATCTGATTCATTTTAAGTTGGTCTTTTCATGTGAATGCATTGTGCTGGCGAGTTAATTCGTCGTTTCATTCAATATATGAAAATCAAGGACACTTTGCCTACAAATTCCCGGATTAATGTATACTATAGCCTCGTTAATAGTCATTTCATTATAATGCTATCTTATAGTGTAACTCATCTGATTTTCAAAGAGCATTCATTTTGCAAAAGCGCATTATTAGACTAATTTGCAGATTAGGACCTCGCGTCTCTTGTAGATCCACTTTCATTAGTCTATACCTATATTTATAGCTGTCTTATGTATGTAAAGAACCGTAATGTAAAAGTTTCATCAACTTCCAATCATGCCACGACTAAATATGATAAATTAACAGCCTACACAGCCTACAAAAAATTCAAACAGCTTGTTCGTGGTGCGTTTGGGAATATTATGAGGTCGATGCTCATTATAAGGTGATACTATAGCTTGAGTGAGTATCTGTTCGATATCTCTATTTTTGTTTTTCATGATAAACGTGTCCTATTGATTCCAGATGTCAAATTATTGAAAATTATTATTACTGGAGATATGCAGTTTGAAAATTTTCAAACCATCTTTCCCGATTCGGAAGGTAAGGGTTGTAGCAAAAAATTTCTCAATATTTCAAACAGAAGCTTTTGATATTGTATCGATATCCAATCGTCCCTGAAGCCGACCCTGTCACCGCCCGGAAAACTGACGAGTACGGGACACTTTCGGGAGATTTCGAGAAAGCTTTAAAGTGTTGCCGTTTCTGGAAGGTTCCCGAACGAAGATCGGGAACAGAGCCAAAGTTACGCAAATATTCTAGAACAATTCATACTTGTATATAAGTAGAGAGAGCGAAGCGCAGAGAATTAAGTTTGAATACAGAGCGCGAATAAGTGGACAAAATGTTAGAGATAAATTAAGCAGTATCGATTATGTTATATAAATTATTCATTTAGTAAGTGTTATAATTGTTCAGTCTACGTGTAGATAAACTAGTTAGAGTTTTGTAACGTCGAAGTGTTTGATTTGAACCCACAAATAATTGCAAGAACTATGAAACGTTACAATATCAGGCTAAAGTGTAATATGAAAACCGTATAGGCTTATTTTGATTAATACCGGAGCTATGGTAAAAAAAACTCCTCTTTCCCATTTCGGAAGTTAAGGATCGTATCAAAAAACATCTTCGGTAAAATCCTTTGAAAATAATATGCCTGGGAATAGTGTGAAAACCGCATAGAATGTGTAGGTTTTTACCGGATATATGGCGATTTGAAAATTTGCAAACGCTCTTAATGTTTGGGGCTCTTAAAGACTTTTTCTTGTTCGTAACATTTTGCATTGTCTCTGTACATGAATATTTTGGATTTTCATCTCAAAAGATACAATTTCAAAAATGTGTTGTTCCAATTTTTCATAGAGGAAAAACGATTTGTTATTAGAAGATGTTTGCTGTACAAATCGATTCGTGCACCTGCCATACAAAACAACCTTTGCATTATAAATGAGTTAACCAATTTTGAAGTTCGAATTTCCACGAACAAATGACCGAGTAGAGTTAATCAATAACCTACTTACATGGTTTCTATATACCTTTAATTCGCTATTCAGATAATTTACACATTATTGAAGAATTAGCCTTATGTCGGTTTTGCTGTGTAACAGTTTTCTCCGATAATTTTCTTTCCCGTTTGAAACTACTTTCAACAATTGTCAAGTAAAAGTTATAATTGATACTTTTGATTATGCTTCAAGTAAGTATTTTTATATGTAAACATTCATTATTCCGAACAACTGACGGTATACTTTATGATGTGCTACATAGAATATCGTTTGTCTGCTTTTATATTGAGGTATTCATGAATAATAGTTGTGGAAACATTCCGGAAAGCCCAAGTAACTTAGTGAAAAGTACTCGGTCTAATATTCTTTTGCACACTCTATTTTCTTCTTGTTCCTAACATTTTTATTATAAAATCGAAAATTGAATTGAATAGAAACACAAATGGACTTTTTACCATATTTTTACTACCAACAAATTAGCTGAAATAATAGATCACTGTTACCGCGGTTTCGTACTCTCCACCAAATACAAAGTGACACGCAATATGTATAAATAGATCGTCATTTGCATTGGGAAAAACCAGATAGTAGTAGTGTAATTAACAACAATTGAAAGGGAGTTATTATTTGAATACATCAAAAATTTGGGATTTACATAGGTCAGTCTGGTCGTTCATTATCTGAAAGTTGTCATTAAAAATTGATTTGAAATTTCCACTGAGCTAATTGAGTTTTCTACCCTTTGGGGCAATGTGTAGAACATTTAATTTATACTAGGAATCGAGTGGCCATTTTGGATGCTGTGGTTAGGTAATGTTGAATCTTCTTCATTTTTTAAGAAATGATTTTTGATGTTCTTTATATCTTATTTTTGAGGACAAGAATCTTCATAAACTCTTGATTCATTTAAATTCTTTATGAGATTTTTAGCATTAGATAAGAGTGATGAAAATTTATTCTGAGGTTTAAAAGCAGTTCCAAGGTGGTGGACACTGTTTTCTGGGACGCATAGCGCATTATCTTCATTGATTTACCCCAAACAGAGAATACCATAAGTCGAGAGTTCTACGCGTCACTGTAAAACAAATGGCATGAAGGAATCAATACGAAGCGGTCACATCTTGTCAAAAATCATGTTTTACCACGATAATGCCCTTGCCAATTCTTTCACCATTACCTCAGCCAAGCTAGTGGAGTTACGATATGAATTGCTATCTCATCCACTGTATTCTCCTGACCTGACTCTCAGTGATTCCTATTTGTTTCCAGACTGGAAATTATGGCTCAGAAGATTTTCAACACGTTCGAAAGGTATCCTCGGAACAAAGGCGTATTTCGCGGATCTTGGAAAATACTGAAACAAAGAGTGATCAAAAACCTCCAGCATCGCTTAATCAAGTAAATAGCCTTAAGAAGATATTATGTTGAGAAATTAATGAGAGAGAAAATGAGTTTCATTTCGTTTTTATTATCTCAGAAAATAAATAACAAGCATAAACATATAAATAAATATTTCGGTTTGCCAAATCGCGGATTGAATGATGTGTTAAAATTCATATCTACAAACATTGAAAAGATTACTCACATTATATGTTACTCAAAAAATAAGAATATTTGTCGAATCCATAAAATAGCTGCGGAGGTCTAAATGCCGGAGTATCGACGTTAATGGCGCCGATACCACCCATATAGTCAATATATTCTATCGAACAAGTACTGGGAATTCGTCAATGAAACACAAAACATTTATCTTTTATCCAAATTTATTATGTCGCCTTCGAACTAGCCCCCTTCCAAAACAATACGTGTACGCCAACGAATTATCCAATCATCAAAACATTTTTCAAACGCTTTTTTCGGAATCGTCCTTAGTTCTTGGCGCGAATTTTCTTACATGTCTACTATCGTTTCAAAACGGGTACCTGGAAGGACAAAGAAAAAGTCGGCCGGAGCCATATCAGGTGAATACGGTGGTTATTCGATGGTATTTGTTAAGTTTTTAGTCAGAAATTAATTCACAATGATAGCCTTGTGAGATGGTATTTTATCGTGGGTGCAAAATTTTCGAGTTTCCTTTCACATATCTACCTTTTTCGACGAATTTGCTCTCTCAAACGCCGCTTAACGCTCAGGTAATATTCTTTATTTACCGTTTGACCTTCTGGCAAGAATTCCGAGTGCACAACACCGCGATAATCAAAGAAAACAGTCCACATTACCTTGGCTTTTGATCGCCTTTACGTGGTTTTTTCGGTTTCGGTTCAGTTGGAAGGTACCATTTCGAAGCTTGTTGACTGGTTTGCATGTCAAACTCATAAGCCCATGTCTCATCATCAGCTACAATGCGTTTTATGAATAACGAGTCTTAATTGACTCGTTCTAGCATGTCTTCACCGACCTTTACGCGATTCAGTTTTTGAAGAAAATTCAGGTCTATTGGAACTAGTCGAGCGGCAACGCGTTTCATACCAATACAATCGTTTAGAATGGTACAAATTGATTCGTGAGACACAGTAAGTTCACTGCCTATCTCTCACAAACCTAATGACGATTTTTAATTACCATTTCCTTTATTTTATCGATGTTAACTTCAGTTGAAGATGTTGGTGGCCGACCAGAGCAAAGCAAATCTTACACCACATCTCGGCCGCTGTTGGATGCACTGTACCACTCATATGCAAGTGTTTTTGACAAAGTTGATTTACCGTAAGCCATCTGTAACATTTTCAGCGATTCGGCACACGAAACTTCATTTACAATACAAAATTTGGGACAAATTCTTTGTTCGATATTTTTTCCATTGTAAATATCGCAAAAGAAAAGTTGACAAAATCGAGCACTGTAAACAAGTTAAATGACAGATCCCATTCAAACTCCGCGTCACTATAGAAAACAGTTGTGCCAACTTAGCAACAACAAAAACTTTTTTTGGCAGAATGTATGATTCTTTGAAAACGTGTATTTTTTATGCTTTATTTGACGTCGCGATGGTGATTCCACTTCATAAGGTTGTGATAGGGAAAGATGTGACAATTTTAGACATATATCTTTTATCTCAACTTTGGCCAAGATTGTTGAGAAGGTTTCTAAAAATAGATTATCAACTTTCATAAATAATTATAACATTTTGTCGAACCAACATACGGATTCAGGGAGAAAAGCTACACAAGACGCCATCACAGATTTAACTGAAAACATTTATAGTCTTCAGTGAGGGGAAAGTTGCCTGTGCATTATAATTGATTGAGCTTGCCAGAGAGATTTTTGGGTTTTGCTTTTCTTCCTTGACTTATCGCAGTCTCCCTGAGATTTTTATTCAAGCCTAGCCTGACGCGAGCGAGAGCAAGAACCTACGCTCCAACGTGGAGGAATGATGTTTATAGTCTTCTACATCGAAAGATGGTTTCTGGATAACAAAAGAAGATAAAAACTTTTTATACCGCGCGACTACAGTTTCATTTAGCTTTCCTGTGCTAATACGCAGCTTTGCCAACCATTGGATTTAAAATCAGAGGTCCAATTTTCTAGAATAAGAAAAGCTACATGCCATGCAATTGCAGGCCCTTAGGGGTTCACCCATTGATAGATAAAGCGAAGCTAAAGCAAATTCGGCAGATAGAATTAGCGAAAGAAAGTTAGCCGATTTTGCAGAGAGGAACAAGTATACACTCCACTTACTGCGCGTCATTCGATCCAAATTGAAAATTTCCGAAGACCAGAAGTGCTTGTATTATCATTGCACGGTCTAGAGAGTGGTTCGGAATCCACTATAAGCAATGCTACGTCTTGCACTGATATTACAGCAATAGTAAAATTGCGTGGAAGGAGTATCTGGCAAAGATATAACATGAATGATTGAAGTCCATATGCGCATAAATGCCTGTATCACCTTGATAAAAAAGGAACCGGAATCGTCACCGGCTGGCGCTATCAGTCTTAGATTCGAGTTTTATCGTTTGCCACATCTGTTGATATTTCCTTCAAATTTCAGTAAAAGTGTAAAAGTTGTGCCCTTTAGTATATCTGTCTGAGAACGTGTTTTCGATTTTTGAAAAATTGGAATAACGAGTTTGTTTTAAATTTTGTGTAATAACTGATTAAATGATATAAAGACCTTCGAAATGCTGCGAAATTGTTTCGGCGACGATTATCCTAAGAAAACAGTTGTATATCAGTGGCACTAGCGTTTAAGAAATGATCGAGTCCATCGAGGATGAAGGACGCAGTGACAGGTTGTTGGCATCAAAACTGAAGAAAACACCGAGAAACTAAAAAAACTGTTTGTCATGAACCACAGATTTACTATCAGAGTATTGGAGTATTGCTTATGAGTCTGTTCAAGACATTGTTATTTTCGAAATTGCGAATTTATAATTCTTTTGGAGTTTCGCAACAACTTAATCCTCAACAAGATATATGAACAATCAAGCGGTCTTCTGATGGGATCACTACTAAGCCTCCTTCTAAGGGATATATTCATATCTAGCATAGAAAACAAAGTACCAAATTCTAACTTGCCTGATTTCATAAATTCTTTTTAGTATAGATTACTTATTTGCCAAGTGGTACAACTAAACAATTTGATATTTTTTCAAATACATAAACAGCATCCATCCGAGAAGAATAGTTAAATTCAAAAAGAGAAAAACCATTAGATATCATTTTCAGATCTTATCAATTTCCCACACAGATATCACAGATATACTATACTAAAGCTAACAACAATACACGCACAATCAAAACAATATCGTGCGTTAATCGACAAAATAGAGAACCGAAAATAATATCTATCATTACTATTAACCAAATAATATATCAAATTAAAAGTACCCACAAATCCGAAGAATCCATCCCTTTGGACGATTAAGTGAAACTGTTGCAAATAACCTTTCCAAATTGAAAACTAAAATTGCTTTAAGACCTCAGAATAAATTTTCATCACCCTTGTTTAATGCTAAAAATCAAGAGCTGTTAGTTTGTTCAATATACCACTGACAAAACTGAATACGTTGTGTCCTATCACGATCCAGTAAATTTTGAGCTGATGTATGCGAGAATCTCCCAAGTTGTATTGCTACCTTGCGCGTACTTAGCGTTGGTGTCTTAGAACACTTCCTGTTTCTCCCAAAACCCGACATGCAGTTACAAAAGTTTTTCTAGTCGGAATGCGTCTTTCAGGAAAACGACGAGAATACTCTTCAACTGCTACTCTAGAATTGCCATTGCAAACACCATACACAAATATAGTACTCGATATTTGTAAAAGAACGTAGCCACTTAACTTAAGATACTTATGCAATCGAAAAAAAAATATATATATCAATCTACCAGATTAGTGTCAGAGGCTTTTTCCCCGGAAAAATTTTATTTATATATATATATATATATATATATATATATATATATATATATATATATATATATATATATATATATATATATATATATATATATATATATATATATATATATATATATATATATAGGGTTTCACCCTGACGAGTTGCCCATATATCTGTTCATGCAATCTAACTGATTTCATGAAAAATATAAATCCACCACTTGGTAATTAATACCATTGCCAGGCAATGATTATAATCAAAACATATCCTGGAATAATTATATATTAGGATAACGTTAAATGTTATAAGAATATATCAATCTACCAGAATATATACATACTATAGCATCATCAGACAATGATATCAATGTACCAACGAGTACTGTCAGAGGCTTTCTCCTGAAAAATCCAGTGTACGGACCTTAGTCAAGTAACACTGAATGTTACTCATTAATAGTTTCCTTTGTGTGAAGTGGTGAACGATCGAATAGAATACTGCTCTGAATATAAATATGACAAAATTGTCAATTAATTATATTACATTTATATAAACAAATAAATAAAATGTGAAATGAGATTCTGAGCAGTATAAACTAAAGAGAAAACCTATGACTCTACCTCATTATTTTTTCGGAAAGAAACCTACGAAGAATATTACAAGATTTGATAACTGTTCAAACAAATTTTTCTTCAGACCCAAAATCTCAATACTTTTGTGAAGATTCCTAGGAATAACACCTGTTGTGGAAATAATAATCGGTAGAATAAAAATTTTTTCATTTTCCACATTTTTCAATCTCGTCGCCAAGCATCATATATTTAGAAATTTTTACATTGTATTTATTTTGTATATTAGGTGTGTCGGGTATAGCAATATCAATTATATATGTTATTTGATTCTGTTTATCAGTAAGAATGATATCTGGTCTTTTGTCTTTTTCAGCTCTATTGCAAAGAATTGTTTTATCAAAATGAAGTTTATATTTGTCATTTTCACAAATAATCTCAGGTTCATATTTGTAAAATTTTTTCTTTTGGGAATTAGGTCATGTTTAATTCCTAGATTAAAATGAATAATATTAGCGACGGCATTATGTCTTTCTAAATAATCTGTTGAAGCAAGGACTGAGCAAGATGATAATATATGAAAAACTGTTTCTGAAGAACAGAAACATCTACGGCAAGAATCATCTATATTTTGTTTGATGATGTGTTTTCCATAATTCCTCGTGAAAACAACCTGATCCTGGATCGCAATTGCTAAGCCTTCTGTTTCAGCAAACAATTCTCCAGATACTAACCATTTATTCGATGCGATTTCATCAATATAATCATTTTTCAATTCTTTAGGGTGCTTTCCGTGTAATTCCTTCTGCATCCAACTTTCTCTTTTAGAATTATCATCAAATATATCAAAATCTACCTTTTGCATTGTCAAATTCAGAGGTGTAAGATTATAATCTGAAGCAACAACAATATCATGTAATTTAGACGTTCTCTGTTTATCATGAAAATGATAATTAATTCAAATGATGATTATTCAAATCAATTAATCCACAACCTCCAAGATGTCTAGGTAATGTAACTCTCTGAACAGCTGACTTTGGGTGGTGCTTATGATATTCACAAAGCATTTTCCTCGTTTGACATTGTAATTTATTTAGATCAGTTGTAGACCATTTAATAATTCCAAAAGAAGATGTAAGAATAGGAACTGCATAGGAGTTGATAACTCTGAAAAGGTTTTTACTAGTTGAATATATATATATATATATATATATATATATATATATATATATATATATATATATATATATATATATATATATATATATATAACTTCTTGAAATTTGCATGGTTTTTAATTTGGAATACTTCAATGATTATCCAAATTATACTTTTTATTATTCATTACCTAATTACCACTAAGTTAGCATGTTTCGCCTTAAAACTATTCACTTTTCACAACTTTTTCACATAAATTTTGAAATTATGAAGTCACTGAGGAAGCTAAAGTTGTTTATCACTTTAAATGAAAAATTACATGTACTTTTACTTTTTTACTAATATAAGGCAGCAATCTCGCACTATTAGAACGAATCTTTAAAAAAATGTATGTACCCCCGTGCACCACCCTACTGAACACGTTATTGGTGCTTCAATAAAAATTCAATTATTTCAAAAATTTTGGAAGAGTAGAAACATTAAGAGCAGTAGTACGATTTTTTTCCACCATATCATCGATAAATCAAGTATTTATTCTTTTTTTTGTTCTAGTTGCCGGGTCCTTCACGGATTCCAACATTCGGCACAAGAATTCCACAGTTCGGATCTACTTCTAAAGCTAAGCAGGACCTTGAGCACGCAATCTCTTCAACAGATGTCGGTAAATTCGTACTAGCGGCCGGTAAAGTAGGAACTTTACGATTTGTTGGAAAAGTTCACTTTGCCACTGGCGTGTGGTGTGGAGTCGAACTAGATACTGACGTCGGTAAGAACGATGGCTGCATTGACGGTATACGATACTTCTCTTGTTCGCGCGGACGCGGTTTGATGACGCCACTGTCGAAAGTTTCGATATTAAACGATATAAATCAGCACAGAATACCGGAGAATAGAAAAACAGAATTAGTGAGCACTAGTAGTTATAGAAGGGAAACGCTTGAAGATCAACAGGTTTCAGATATCAAAGATGGCGATGTAACATATGCAGTTGCACAGAACCGTACTCACCTCAGATTATCGGAAATTAAGAACGTACTGAATACGCCTAGGAGTTTCGACATAGTAGAAAAAGATGAAAATAAATGTTTTTTCGATAAAAATGATAATAAAGCCTCTAGTAGCGAATCATCTACTAATAATAACTCAACAAAGAAGAGAAATTCTATCTTAGTCTGTAGTAGCGAAAAGTATTTTCATAGCCCAATTGAATTAAAAAATACTCCGAACTATATGTCAACTCCAGTGGCTACAACATCTAGACATAGTAATGGAAATTCTCTGTTATTAGTAACAACACTGTCTAAAGGCGGCAGTACAAAAATTGAATCTTGCGAAGAACTATTTGAAAAAGGCATTTCTAATCAAATTTTTAGTGAAAATTCGGCAAAAAAGACGAATGAATTAATGAATTTGGAAACATTTCCAAAAAAATCCAGCCAAATACTAGATTCTAAGGAGAAATTACAAAGAGAAACAGTTTACAATAGACATAGTTCTAGTAGTGGAGAAGACAAAGATCAAAACACGAGAACGTTCATCTTCAACACTCAAGAAGAGGAAAATAAACGAGACTCTCTAGATCTCGACGAATCCCTAGAGATTCTGTCTGTTAGCCAAATGAATGACGGGTTTTCCTTTGCCGAACCGCTCGAACCGAAAGTCGCGTGTACTTCGCCACTGTCCAACGCAAACTTCGATCACATTCTTCAAGAAAATGTCACTTTAATCTGCGATACAACCATTAATTTGGAATTAACTTTAGATACTATCGATAAGTCGAAAAATTTAGAATTCGCGCGTCTAGAAGAAACTCCGTCACCTGAAGAGTTGCCTCTGGATCCAATACCAATAGTAGAGACCGAACAGAAAAGTGAATCAACAAAATCAAAAAGCAGCAGTTTTATAACCAGTATTACGAGCATAACAAGTCTCGATACTGGATATCAAGGTGATGGCGAAATGTCTCGACCTGGTAGTCGGGGTGCCGATAATTCACCCTTAACAAGAAGACCTCTACAAAGACCTCCACCAAGAAGAACTGACGCCATGACAGATTCTGATTTTTTCACCGAAAGCGACGCCGATAATCACGATGAGAATATTTTGAGAGGAGACCGAAAGGCCCAAGTAATCGACGGTACGTTATACGGTGTAGATCCACAAGCAGCAGCTGATATTTATGTTAATAACAGGGAAAACATGGACTCCAGCGGAATCTTCACCGATATTGAATCCAATACTAGGACCGAAGAATTGCTGATGGACGAAAAAATCGATATATCCCCAACCGATACTTCCTCGAAAACTCTATCGGAAAACAGCCAAAATAATCTTGCCGAAGTTATCGCGAAAAACTTGGCGAACAACGAAGCCAAGAAAAAAGAAGTGCAAACAGATACTGCCAAGAAACGCGGCAGTCCGAGTCCTGTGATATCGAATACGTCTAGTACTGTTTCTCCCCGCCATCTTCAAAGGGACGATTCGAAAAAGTATAAAACGCTCAAGAGGGAAGTCCAGTCAAAAGTTAAAATGTTGATGGAAACGAGTCCACCAAAGGTAGAAAAAAAGACTTCTAAGAAGCCCGTTGGAAGATGGGATGCTGTAATGAATAAAATTTCAAAAAGTGATAGTAAAATGAATTTTCAAGAAGTTAAGTCTAGAGCGTTCAATAACGTAAATACGAGCTCGGCTAAAGATGTCAAGAAAATAGGCAATGCGCGACAAGTGGATGCTCAAAAATCACCAAACAACAAACTGTAAGTAATATTAATTGTTCGAAATAATGTGAACAGAAGTGAAACTTCAAAATGATCACACTTATTCTTCAGAAAAAAATGAATTAAAATTAAATATTTTTTCAATAGGTAGCACAGGGTGTTTCATAATAAAATGCCGTGAATCACCCTTGAGTTATTAAAAAAAATCATATAGAAGTTCCAATTACAATATCAAGCTGAAATTTTATACGCGGCCATAACTAGCGATTTCCAATTGGATTTTTTATTATACATCTAGAACCCACATTCGAGCAAGGCATAAAATACCCAAGTTGTTGGCACTTATCTGTCAAAACTTTCGACAGATTTAATAATTTTTGTTATAAACTCGATTTTTGAGGAACATTTAAAAAAATTGTAGCTGGTAAAACTTTTGCACTACAGACACAATTTTTGCTTGGGTGGATAGAAGAAGGATCAAGGAATTTACACATGTCAAATGTTTATTGCGTTGTTCTGTATGATTCATTCAATTTGGCCTTTTTCAAACAGCAATAACTCAATTTTTTCAAATTGCACGTGCCAATTTTTATATCGCCATCAGATGAAGCGTCAAATTTCAGATGGAATTGTATAAGCATGTACTATACCCATCTCTTATAGTTCCGAAATAATTTGGGAATATATTGAATTTTGATGATTTTGCAAGAACTAACAGAGAATGCTTTGAAATATTTGAATCATGTAGCTGAACTGGCTATGCTCACCTGACAGGTGTCTAAAATTAATGTACTTATCACTTCGTTCATTCGAATTTTCGAATTTGATATTTCAACAAGAATTGTCGTTATTTCAGATTGAAAATATCCAAAAAATACAACACATTTGGAATAAAACCACTGGTTATTCAAACGAAAATATATTTAATCTTTTTTTAATTCATTTTAGAATGTCAAAAAGTAGTGGCTAGAAATTGCAGGCAATTCAATAACCAATTTTCAAATTTACCGTCTATGAGTAAAATAAAATTTCGAAGCATTAGAAGCAATTTTCTACAATTCGGATGAATAAAAATTGTAGGAACTAAGCGAAAACCAATCATCGAAGATAATTACATTAATACGAATAAATGATAGCAAACATCATAGGAGAAAACTAATTTACGATCTGAATAAATGTTCAATATGGGCCCCATTTTGCTCGATACACTTGACAGCTCGTATACGAACATGATGAGTTACCCTCCTAGTTTCCTCAGGATCAATATTACGAAAAGCATTATGAATGCGTTCTAGTAACTCTTCTTTACTTCTTACAGGAATAAGATACACTTCACTCTTGATTTTGCCCCATGAATGAAAATCAAGGGGCGTCAGCTCCGGAGAACGGCCATAAATTTGGTCCTTGATTACCCCACCATCTATCCTGGAACATTTCTATTAGTTGCCGATCTACAGCTTGTGTTTTATGTGCTGGTGCACAATCCATTTCGTTATTGCCAACCCCTTAGAATGTTAAGGGCTAATCCATCTAAAAAATTTGCTAATATCATCAATAACCTCAATGAAATGTGGTTTTTCTGTGGCCCAAAAATGTCGATTTCTCCTGTTGGTTATTCCACTTTTATTGAACTTGGCTTCATCAGACCATATAATTTTTTGCAGAATTGTCTCATTTTCTGAATTAATAAATTTTCACAGAAATTTAGTCGCTTGGGAAGGTCAGTTGGTTTCAATTTTTGTAGTCTGATGAAAGAATACGGGAGCATGTTATGTTTCTTAAGGATCCTTTGAATGGAAGTATAACTCAATTCAATATCCATTGATGCTGACTTAATGGACGCATGTGGATTGGCACGAAAATACGCTAGCGTATTAATTTGATTGTCGTCGTCCTCGAGAATTGGTTTTCTTCTAGTTTCTATGTATTTTGTTCCCCCAAATTGCAGAAAATTGCTTCTAATCCTTCGAAATTTTGTTTTAATTATAGGCGCCAAATTTGGAAATTGGTTATTGAATTGCCTGCAAGTTCTATCCACCACTTTTTGACATTCGCCATGAATTAAAAAGAGATTAAACATATCCTCGTTTGAATAATCAGCCATTTCATTATCAATATGGTGTTTTTCGAAAATTTTCACTTCAAATTACCAACAATTCTTGTTGAATTATCAAATTGGAATGAACGAAGTGACAAGTACATTAATTTTAGGCACCTGTCAGGTGAGCGTAGCCAGTTCAGCTACTTGATTCAAATATTTCAAAGCATTCTCTGTTAGTTCTTGCAAAATCATCAAAATTCAATATATTCCCAAATTATTTCGGAACTATAAGAGATGGGTATAATACATGCTGATACAATTCCATCTGAAATTTGACGCTTCATCTGATGGCGATATAAAAATTGGCACGTGCCATTTGAAAAAATTGAGTGATTGCTGTTTGAAATAGGCCAAATTGAAAAATCATACAAAATAACGCAATAAACATTTGACATGTGTAGACTGCTTTCAAAATTCCCTGATCCTTCTTCTATCCACCCAAGCAAAGATTGTGTCTGAAGTGCAAAAGATCTACGAGATACAATGTTTGTAAATGTTCCTCAAAAATCGAGTTTATAACAAAAATAATCAAATCTGTCAAAAGTTTTAACAGATAAGTGCCAACAACTTGGGTTTTTTATGCCTTGCTCAGATGTAAGATGTCCGGTATAACCGGAAATGGTATAATTTCGAAAATATTTCACTTCAATTGGAAATCGCTAGTTATGGTCGCGTATAAAATTTCAGCTTGATATTGTAATTGGAACTTAAAAAAGTTTTTAACGGACGGTCCTAGTGGATATTCCTTTATTTACCTAACACATTGAACGCATTACCATAACTCTGTCCTCTATATTTAAAAATTCTGAAAAAACTTCTCACCAGTATGAGTGTACCTAGCACCTATTTTTTTAACGTGGTTTCCCTGACAGGCCTACTATAGGCCTTTTTTAATGAAATTGAAGTATTGAATCATAAAAGATATTAGAAAGGGTTTAAAATGACAAAAGCGGTGTAAACTGAAAAACAATTAGATAAACTTATTCTTCCCGTTCACAATTCTCTAATAGTCCTGCTTCCTCTTCTTCTTGTTATTCTTGTTCTTCTTCTTCGTTCAAGTAAATTGCCTCAATAGTGATGGATCGCATCTCCTTGTTGGTGTCAAACGAATCTTCTTCTGTTGGTGGTTTAACATTGGTGCATGATCGGCCTTGACAATTTGCACATGCAAGAGAATAGAACAGTCCAACCTTGTGCAAACACATTAAGGACTACATCCCTTTTTACAATTGCAGAAAATTGTGTTAAGTAGTTTTTCCGGCATTTGTGAGTAAAGCCTGATCTGGTTCTATGTATTGTCGACCAACTTTCAACACCACTCTTTTGGGTTTATCTGATAACCTAGCCATACTTCAGCTTGGTAATACAATCGAAAAAAGTGTTAATTATTCACTGAGGTTCGAGAAAGACGAGCTAATTGCATTTGTTTTTTATTTCTAGTATTTTAACGAAACATGCATAATGAACTTATCTAAGCAGGTAGAGAAAAGCCCTAACCTATCTCTGAATCTAAATTCAAACAGTATTAGTTTAAATAGTCATTATATTTGAATAATATATATGTACAAGGTACCTTCAATTATCATACACAAAAATAAAAACACTTATCTAACCCTCTCCAGGGGTGAAACAAAGGCGACGTCTTTGTCCTTAGGAACCTCCCAATAAAATTGCAACTATCCCCTTCTGGTTGCTGGATGGGTTGTTGGCGTCGTTACTACTTCCAAACGTTTGTGTAGGCCTCGTCTTGGAGGTATAAGGTAGGACCTGAACTATTTACGGGTGAACTAGCAATCCACTATTCAAAGTTCAAACTTTGAATAGATAATTTTCTTCATTTAGTATAGATATTTCTTCATTCAGTATAGATATTTCTTCAAAACCTTTCAATTTCTTAACTTTCACAAAATTACAAGATTAAATCATAATCTGCCTCCTTGAGGTTACATCGGAGTTAAAATGAATCAATTCAAGTGATAGAATCACAGGAAATTGGAAGGGATACAGAAATATAGGATACTAAGGAAACTATGGAGAGGGAAAAGACAACGAAGTTGAGGTATAGTTTGATCAGAGTAAAATTGTGATAGGTAGGAATTGAAGTGAGTTAGAGAGAGCATGCGAAGTGCACGTTACAAGAGTTGAATTACTCTGTTTGAAAACTTCAGCACATTGAGCTAAATCTTCTTTTTCAGTCATTTTGAAAGTTGCTGTTTTACCCCTAATGAAAAATGCAGATGTCGTATCACAGCCAGTTATTGCGTGTAAAAGTAGTATATGATGTTGACACTTTACAATGGTAGAAGTACTCTTCCATAAATCTTTTTCGAATTGATGTTGAGCTTTTCTAGGTTCAAAAAGAATAGTTTGTTCGGTTGGACTTTGAGCAGTGAGTATTACAGTAAGCCTACATCTTCCCCAACAACAATGGTTGTATTGTATTTGTTGAATTGAATTGAATCGCTCTATTGTTGTTTCCATTATCAGTATAATAAAACATATAATATGGAGTACTTATATATTTTATAACGATTCAAACTTTTCCAACTTTTGAATGGTTATACGAGGAATGTTTTTCAAATTTTACATATAGAACTAGAATGTTCGTATGTATTAATCATCGTATTTTCCGCGAAGATTAATACACTTCTGCATTGGTTCGAACGCAGTGTTCCAACCATTTGCTGCTACATTAAAATGGCCCTTTGGAAGGCATCCACAGCTTCTCTTCTAGGCTAAAACCTTTGATCACGCAGTCCGCTCTTGATCTTGGGAAAAGTTAAGAAATTGTTAGAATTTAGGTCCGAACTGTAAGTAGGATGATGTAACAATTCGATATTTTCATGCGTTAACTATTCAATTGTTTCCCGGAGTGTGTGCGCACTTGTCTTGGTCAAGAATGATTCGCCGTTCTGGACTGGTTTTTTGAAGCTTACAAACGAAGGTAAACAAATGGTTTTGTACCAATCGCCACTAACTGCTCATTGCTTTTGTGAAGGAAATCTTAAATGACCATCTTTTTGAAGATACTGCGGCCAAGAATGACTTTTATCGGTTTTTCTTAACCTTGAAACACCTAGACAGAAGATTAGTTTATTTTCTGGCCCGTATGAATAAATCCAAGATTCATCACTACTGACAATGTTGTGAAAGCTTCTATACTTCACAAAGTTACAACGGCTGAGAGTTTTTTTATACCAATTCACTCTCGGAGATTTCTGTTCTCCGGTCAACAGATTCGGTATCCAACGTGAAACAAATTTTTTTCACACACAATTCTTCGTACAAATTTTTTCGCATTGACATCTTTTGAAATCCACAATGATGCCTCAATCTCTTGATATGTTGTATGCAGATCTTCCTGGATAATCTTACGCACAGCATTCACATTTTCTTGAGTGACCACTGTTGTTGGTGCACCTGCCTTTGAATGGTAGCTAAACTACGAAATCTAACCTAACTCTTTCGCGTTTAAATTCTCCATACCAACGGGAAATTGTTGAATGGTGTGGTGATTCAATGCCGAAAACTGAAACAAACTCGCCAAGACATTCTTTTTGAGATGAGTGCCTTCAAAAATTGTAGAAAATAATTACGCGAGAATATTCACGGTTTAATTCTATTTTTCAACTTTGACAGTTTGTTGTCGCTAAAACACAGCAGGGAATTCGAGAATCGTTTGTATTATCGTACGGAGTGAGGAGATCATTTCAAACTATTATTTATTATTCAAATATTTTTGGCTTTCGTTTTGTTATTCTTTGTAAAGTATAAAAATAGTTCGTATAAGTTTGTTTCTGTTCAGAGTTTTAAGAAACGGACAAAACATTCCCCCATTTCCCCTTACCACCATCTTTTCATCAGCATTCCGCCAAGTTGAGACAGTCTGTAACGAAGAGCTAGCCTAAAAGTAATTTAATAATTGTTGAGAGAATTTCATGTGGTTAAATCGACCTATTTTTGCCCATATTAGTTTCAAGCCAGATACACTTTGGGATAGGATTTTATTTTTTTTTCATTCTGAATTGTTGGGCGATGCCTGTCATGCAACGGTGCGACGAGACATCCTTTACAATAATATGACTTTTTGAAAATTAAATAATCGGGTAGAGAATTGAAAGACATTAGTGCCACTCCTTTACTCTATAAAGATTTTTGAGTTGAGGATGCTGAAGGTAGGAGGTTGATTTTCCAAAATCAATGTCGAAACCGTCGCCTTCGAATCCAAAATTGATATACTTCGGCGGTTTTCGTAACTCTTTCACAATTAGAGGTTGGGGGAGGGTTGTGTAAGTGAAATTTTCTTTAAAATAGGATGTAGATATTTTCCGTAAAAACCACCTTAAGTTTTAGCTCCTATAATTGTTGAACCATATCAATGAAACAAAAACCGAATTGCATCTTGAATAATATTCAAACAGCCTGAAACATGTTTCAGGCTGTTTGTTTTCAACTTTCGGCATTTCCGGAGGTGACACTTGGTGCCAGAAGTGGTCCTTCACTTGGACTTTTTAAATGATAACCCCATATTTTCAAATAATTAAACTTATTGAATTTTGTGTACTTTATGCGAAAAAAGATCATTCAAAACGTTGTATTTTCCTAGAGAAACAACTTATCGGAAACTTGTAAGTAAGTTGTGTGGCATTATACCATTGAAAATCACAGAGCAATTTTAATAGGTTTATGATGGATAGACAAGTGAACTCAGACATGCTACTCCTGCTTCCGACTCCATCGGGAACGATTCCCAGATCGTCATAAGCCATAGCGCCGTAAGTTATCCAGACTCGAAAAAAATTACGCAAATACGCTTCATTCGAAAAACCGAAAAGTCCCAAAAAGAAGATTAATGAAGAAACCCAGTAACAAATTTCTACAGAAACCGGGACGTTAGAGACGACTGTACAATTTGTTTTACAAAAACATAAATACAAGCCCAGTGTTAGACGTCGCGAGTTTTCAATTTTTTTCATTGCTGGAATGCATTTATATTATTTATTTTTCAGAACCATCATTCGATCCGATGGGTGTACTTTTTACAATAATTGTCATTTCAATAGAAATAATTTTGGACATTGGATCTAGCTAAATCTGCATAACATAATGAACAATAAGTTTCTGCGTAGATTCGGTGTTAACGTCTGGGACGCCATTTATTCGAATCGCTTGATAGGACCAGTTTTCATTGCAGGAAGCTTAAATCAGAACAATTATAATGAGATTCTCATTCGAGCATTAAAAGATTTCCTCGATGATCTTCCTCCAGAAGAACGACGATGAAACTACTTCCAACAAGAATCTGCTGTTCCTTACAACGCAGATTTGAATGTGAACTGAATAATAATTTTGATTTTTTGATCAATGGATATGGACAAATGGTCCAGTTAGGTTATCCTCCCGCTCCCCAGATTTGAACCCTTCTGATTTTTAGCTCTGGTGTTACCTACAGAATTGAGCTAACTGCACTCCACCAGAAAATTTGGATGTGTCCATAGATGTAATAAGAACTGCCTCCAAATGTCATTCTAAATGCAACAAGTGCTGTATTCAGTAGATCTCAATTGTGTATTTCTTGACAAATTATTTATTTTTATTTCGATGTTTTCGGTTTATTGAAATAGATGTCTCCACTTTCTTTCTCGAATATGATAAAGTTGCAGCGCTCTGGTTCATCACAATCTAAAAATTGTCTCCGATAGAGTCCAAATGCTAGAGTACTTTTTCTGTTAGATTGGAAATAAATTTGCATCATGTCTTATTCTCTGTGAAAAAGACTCGAAACGAAACAGTAACAAGAATTAGCGAGTAGCCTTTATCTGTCATAATTCATCGTTCATAATTCCGAATGACATCCATTATAATTCTATGAATATTGCTCTGTGATTTTCAATGGTATTTCTCCTCAGAGTTTACTTCACGATTCATTTAAATCTTCTGTTACGTTTGGAGTCTCTTTTAATCCAAAATACGAAATAATGTGATTTACCCGAACTGAAATAATGACTAAAACACTTTCTAGGACAGAAAAATTTTATCAGAAACTTAACTTGCCCATTCTTAGAATAATATCGATGATGTGAACATGCGAATTTTTCGATAATTTCCTTTTTCTCGAAAATTCCAGCGTTTTAAGTGATACTTTCTTCGCAGATGTTACATGAATTGAATATATAATCGAAAAGAAAAATTGGACCATTCGGAAGCCCAAGTGAAGGTCAACTTCTGATATTTCCGGAAGTGACAGACCAATGAAAATGTAAGAGGTATAGCTTAGAGCGTTTTAAAAAAAGTCCGATATCTTCAATAAAAAGAATTAATCAAAACTGAGTGCATCATTATTTTCTATTATTTGCATATGTCTTTTTTCAGGAGGAGGGTTAGAACTAGACTCCCAAGTTCAACTCAACCTTCGAAGAACAGTAACGGCGAAAGTATTCATAGTTCTTTGAGCGACATTAGTACATCCTTGCCAAAGAAAACTATGGGTAAGTACAGAAATTACTACTAGTTACAGAAAACTATTATCTCTTTCCCGTTCATTTTTGTCTCAGTCGTCTATGAAAAATCGACACCGGATATGACGTGGTAGTTCGGCCTTATTCATCGATTAATCTTGAAAAGATTACCAAAGTCTTCTTTCTAAAGAGTGTGCATGAAAGCAACTTTATGGTCATACTCAACACGTGCGTGAGATGTTCTCAGACATTTAGTCGGAGGCTTAACATGCTGGTAGACAATATAATACATTGTTTTCAACAATGTTGCTTTATAGACCATAAAAAACACCTCGGTGAAATCATCTATAACTTACGTCGTAGATATAGTATTTTTACTCTGAGATTAAGATATAATAGTCAAGTTATTATCAAAATTCATTTTGTTATTCTCATAAACTAATTCCATTGAAGATTCTCCGCTCATTGACATTATAAATTCAATAGATGTAAGAAGAACCCCGGCAATGTTCGGTCATGAAGGCCTATATTTCCGGTGTGTTTAGTATCACGTCAGGAACAAAATCGTGATAACACCTGAATATAAATCAGTAGGCGGAGAATTGCATCAGGCCACTCTGCAACGAAAGGTTAGATATGGAAGCAAAATTTTTGTATTTATTTTTCTACATTAAAAAATGATCTGAGATGTTTTGATAATGCAGGATGTAGTAAGTAGGATGAACAAAACCTATGTTCACTTCTTTAAAACTTTAAAATCAGGACGCGTGTTTCAGTGGTATGTTAGCACAATCAGCAAACATATACCGGGTGTCCATGCGAGATGGGACATTAAAAGTATATGGAGAAAGGAATGACTGATTGGGGGAATTTTTGTTGTCGTCTTGAATGTTATTCGTTCCGAACATATTTTCATCTTTGTTATTGCAAATGGCATAATGTATGTTTCTATTGACTCTTAGAAGGCATCATTAAAATGCTAAAGATCATTCAATATCGATTATTTCTAGCACGTTGTAAGTAAAGAGGTTCATTTAGCAGAATTCAATGCATTTAGAGGCTTCACGGTATACAGGGTGATTCCAAAGCATGTGGCAAATTGTAGTACATTCAAAGGTATAAAAGCCCGTTTTTTTAAATTAGACTATCTATTTCTGCACACACCATTTAACTCGTAACATTAATAGGCATCGATCTGTTACAGGTTTCTCTTTACCTAAAATCTATCGTTTCCGAGTTAATCCCGATTTTATTCCAAAAATAACGATTTTTCGCGCGAGGACACTGAAATTCGCAGATTATATGACCGGAAATCTTTCTAATAATGCATTTCGATCTCTACATACGAGACCCATCTCAAAATCTTCTTCGAAGTAATTCTGGTCAGATTATTGTACTACTATTGAAGTGGATTGAATCTGACTTCTCGTTTTTCTTCTTTTTAGTAGGTATTTTCGATTACACCAGTTACTTGTCAGGAAAGTTATCTTCGAATTGTAATTAATTTTAGACCTCGACGTTTTGAAATCTACAAATTGTCCTGAAACAGAATATTTCAAATATTATTTCACAAGTTGAAACTCTGATATTTTTCAGCATAATTAAAGGAATACGTTCATGGATTCGGTTGGCAATATTTTGAAAAGTACCTACATCTAGCCATAAGAAAAACGACGTGCTTCATTCAGCGAGGTATTTCTGGTAATTCGAAAATAACCCTCCTGACAAGTAACTGATGTAATCGAGAATACCTATTCTGACCAGAATTACATTGATGAAGACTTTGAAATGGGTCTCCTATTGAGAAATCGAAATGCATTATTTGACGAAGAAGAAGATTTTCAGTCATATAATCTGCGTATTTCAACTTCCTCGCGCGGAAAATCGTAATTTTTGGGATAAAAACGCGAATAACTTGGAAACGATGCATTTTAGATATAGGGTAACCTAGAAAAGATCAATGCCTAATAATATTACGAATTAATTGGTGTGTGCAAAAATAGGTAGTTTAATTTGAAAAAACGGACTTTTGTACCTTTGAATGTACTACGATGTATGTATGTATTCTTTATTTCCTTGAAATTACAATAATTTGTAGGAATGTGTCAGGTAGGGTAAGTAGGTATATTACATAAAATTGACAATTAACGGTAGACAATAAAACACAAGAATCTAGACTCTAAGTCAAAAATCTTTAATACAATAAATAGACTTTTGTGTCAAAAACATCTTCAGCTCAGATTTGAAACTCTTAACACTAGTACAATTCCTAATAGATAAAGGCAATTTGTTAAAAAGCCTAGGGCCGTAAAAGTTAGGGACCTAACTGTTTGAATATTTAACTTGATGAAATGAGATTGAATTATTGATGAAATTATGGAAACTGAGTTTAAAAGGTATAAATGATTAATTTGAGAAATCGGACTGTTACAAGTTTAAAGCAAATGCTTTATAATGGCCTTTTTGGAAGTGTCAAAAGCTTCTTCTGTAGACTGAAACCTTTGACCACGCATTACGTTCTTGTTTTTGGAAAATTAAAAAAATCTTGGGACTACGGTCCGGACGGTACGCAGTATGATGTAACAATGCGATGTTTTCCTGCGTTAATTATTCAATTGTTTTCCGTAGTGTGTGCCAACTTGCATTGTCATGGCGAAAGATAATTCGCCCTTCGGGGTTGGTTTGTCGAAGCTTATTAACGATTTGCGGTGAACAAATGGTTGTGTACCAATCGGCAGTAACTGTTCTTTGATCTTGTATGGAAATTGTTGCCGCATGACCTGCTTTTGAAATAAACGTTGCCTCCTTTCTGAGACACATAGACCACGGATGATTTTTGTCGGTTATTCTTTCTGTTCTTGATGAGATATCCAAAGGGAAACTAATTTTTTCACACGCAATTCCTCGTGCATAATTTTTTGCACGATATGTTGATTGCCGATCTTCCTGGATCATCTTACTCACAGCATCCATATTTTCTTGAGCGACCATTGTTTTTGGTGCACTTGCCCTTGTATCGTCACTAAGCCTGACCCTTTTACGTTTAAATTCACTTTACCAACGGAAAACTGTTGATTGGTGTGGCGCTTCAATGTCGAAAACAGGAACTAACTCTCCGAGACATACTTGTTGAGATAATTGTCTTTGAAAATTGTTGAATTACCATTGTCAACTAACTTGTCAGCTCTGACAGTTTGTTTTGCCTTGAAACAGCACGTTTAGAACTGAAATTTTTGATATACAGGGTGTTTGAAAAAGGCACGGTAATATTGAAGGAGGGGATTGCTGAAGTCATTTCAGTCAAGTTCATATAAACATAGGACCGCAAATACTTCGTTACCGATTCACAAGGTGTTCAAATTTACTCGGAACATTAAAATTGAATTTTTCGTAAACCCTCGAGATATTGAGGTAAAATTTTGGGGCTGTCGAAAACTTTCGAAGACGCATAATTTTTAATACGAAACAATATTTTGGATTCACCAGCGGCGCACTTATGGGCACAACGCAGGTTATTCTCTGAGAAAAATCTAGGACGCTACTGATTTTGCAAAAATAGAGAATATTTTTGAATTTTCCAAAAAATTTTCAGAAAGAAGCTCTCCTGAATTTTTTTCATAGGACGCCTAGTTTTTCATTAAAAAAATGTTGTAAAGTATGAGAAAAGAAAGTCCATTTCATTGTTCGACACGTAGTCTTCGATGGAAAGAACCATAGCAATGTATTTCTTTTTATTATTAAACAAAGAGTTTCGAATATCACCAATCACTCTAAAAAAAACAAAAGCTGTACAGCGTACCCTCCTCCAGCTCGCATGCAGTCTTCTCCTCATTGATTGGCGAACTCTTTTAAAAACACCAGGATCTGTTCTTATCAAGTTGCATCCAGCGATGATTCTGTTCTTAAGTCCTCAACATTTGCCATAGGGGGGATGTGAACCAAATACTTCAAATGACCTCACAGGAAGAAATCGTGGGGGTTTAAGTCTGGGGACCGTGCAGGCCAACATTGAGGTTCACCTCAACCAATCCAGCGATTTCCATACTCTCGAGCTAGGAAGTCACAAGTAAGCTGACTAAAATGGGCAGATGTGCCATGGAGCATGAACCATAGCGTTTGTCTTAGTCTTATTGCCAAAGGTACATCCTCCAAAAATTCTGGAAACGTGTGTTCCACAAAATGGCGATACAACCTCTCCCGTAAGTTTCCCTGGTAAAAATACTAAACCAATTAGTCACCCACATTGCCAATCCAAACGTTCAACTGATGTTGAAATCGATCTTCAAATGTTTGATGTGGATTTTTTTCACACCACATATGATTATTATGAAAATTCCTCATGGAATTTCTTGAAAAATTTGGTCATCAGTGAACAGGATCAGCATTGGTAATACGGAATACGGCCAGGACAATCGATAAGAAGAAGAGCTTGTACGCATTTTAGGTGGAATAGATTCATAAAGTTTCATGAAGAATTTGCCAAACAGTTCCATTTCTGACACCTAAAGCGTCAGCAATTCTTCGAGTGGAGGTAACACGATCGCCTTGAATTAATGCAAGAACCTCATTGTCCAGCTCTACCGGTCTTACTTCCCTTGGCCTTCCAGCTCTTCATATCGTCCTAATGTGCCATCCACGCCTTCATATAGGCGTCGATTGATGCTTTCAAAGTTTTTCTATCGGGAGCAATACGGTTTGGAAATATTTCAATGTAAAATCGCCGAGCTTCTATTGCATTTTCGTCAGTATATGAAATGCATGTCGGTTATCTCTGCATTCCTATAACGATTCATGATAGCCGATTTGAAATTCAAATTCAAATGATTATTGAAAAACAGAAACACTCAAATGAAACTGACGTTTATCATTTTTGAACACATCTATGACTGAGCATAGAACAGGTATTATCAATGGAATCGCAAGAATTCCTAGAAAATATTTCAACATTTTTTACTCAAAAACTGGGCGTCGTACAAAAAAATGTGAGATCTTTTTTTGAAAAATAATTGGAAAATTCAAAGATATTTATTATTTCTGAAAAGATCAGTAACGCCCCAGTTTTTTCTTTGTTAATAACCTGCGTTGTGCCCACACGCGTGCCACTGGTCCAAAATATCGTTTCGTATTGAAAATTATACAAAATTTTACCTCAATATTTCACTCCGTAAATTGGTAACAAAGTATTTACAGACCTATGTTTATATCAACTTTTTCATGAAATCATTTTAGCAAACACCTCCTTAAATATTGTCGTGTCTTTTTTGAACACCCTGAGTATTAACAAATCATAGAGGTTCATTTTTTGTATAGACAGTTGATGAATGGTATCCTCTATGTCCAAGAATGCAAAATTTATAAGACATCCCACGTATGGATATAATTTTAGGTCCTGCTCTCCGTTAATTCGAACTTCATTGGTTCCATCATTCCTACCTGAAGTTAGAATCAATATATTTACTTCTTTAGCGGTCTTATCTAAGTTCCGGCCAAAATCTCTTCCAGCAAATCTCATATTCATGTGCAGTTTTCTTTGTTTGTTCGTCGTTTATCAGACCTATCCCGGTATCGCATTAAAATTTGTAAATTTAATAAAACGAGAATGTAAAATCTATGTACGATGGTTATAAATGAAACTTTCTGATCAAGATTTTGTTGCGACTACCGCAATTAAACATATAAAAACCAGATATATCTTCATCTCGTAAATTACACATTCTTCCTTTTGTAAATCACTACAACTATCTCTTACTTCGTAAAAAATACAGTGAATGTTCAAGGCAATTTCTTTTATGGTTCCTTTTTTGGCGTGATCGTTTACTGGTACACCGGTAGTAGCTACTCGTACGTTGGAAATAACTGGTGAACTCCTTTTTGGCTGTTTAAAAACTCGGTCTGAATGAACAGTGAACTGGTAAGGAATGAATATCCTACTTCATCATTGAAACCTCTAGGTCGGTCGCTCTAAACCTGCATACGAATCAATGTGTGATATATCATCTTCCCACGTGAATTTAGGTACACAAACTCGAATTCATTTAGTTGAACCCAGGAGATCATAGCTATGGGCCAAATTAGGAACAAATTGAATGAATGTTGAACTTCACGTTAAAATATCGAAAGGATTGTGAAATTTCGGTCACATTTATGCATCCGGTAAATTATACTGTGTAACATATTGAACATTTTTTTCACTGGTTTTACAGCATGTGATAATGATCTGTCATTTTAGAGTGAATCGAGTTATATAAATAAAATTTCTGTCAAATTTAGTAGTAAAAATCATTCATTTAAAGAATGGTTCGAAGTGAATTTAAAATATACTCATCCGTAGCGATACACGTAATGAAATTCAATTCGTTGAACATACTTTATACGTTAGTGGGTCTAGTCAATTTTGTTTGCATGTAATGTTATACAGGGTGCTTCAACGAAAACTAAACAGAGGCTATATCTACCAATATATTCATTTCTGATCAAAACGCAAAAATAGGTCAATTTTTGTTTCAAGAGGGACATCTTTTGAGGTACAATACTTGCTTGAAATATGAACAGATCCATGCTGATCAATGGCAGTCATTATCAAGTACCATCCTCATCTCGAATTTCAACCCCTAGAGCAGGGTGACCTTCCTTGAAAATTTGGAAGAGGGTAGATGGGTCGAGTGATACCTCGAAAGAAAGGTATTATCTTTGTCTGCATCCCCGTGAACGAATTTTCATGTTCGATTGAAAACTGTAGAAGATACAAAGTGAGCTACTAAAAAATAGAGGAGACTATCTATCGCCCTGAGCTATTCAAGTATTAGTGCAAAAAAATGGAACAGTTAAAATTTGACATGTGAATGGTGTTTCGGAATATGACAGCCTTTGATCTGGAATGAATCTGTTCCATTTTTTTGCACTAATACTTGAATAGCTCAGGGCGGTAGATAGTCTCCTCTATTTTTCAGTAGCTCACTTTGTATCTTCTACAGTTTTCAATCAAAAATGAAAATTCGTTCACGGGAATGCAGACAAAGATAATACCTTTCTTTCGAATTATCACTCGACCCATCTACCCTCTTCCAAATTTTCAAGGGTTGTCACCCCTGCTCCAGGGGTTGAAATTCGAGATGAGGATGCTACTTGATGATGACTGCCATTGATCAGCATGGATCTGTTACATTTTACTTCACTGAAACTTGAATAGTCTCAGGTAAATAGTCTTTCCTATCTTTCAGTTGCTCACCCTGTATCTTTTACAGTTTTCAATCAAAAATGGAAATTCATTTAAGGCGATGTAGACAAAGATACCACCTTTCTTTTGAGTCATCATTCGACCCATCTTCCTTATTCAAAATGTTCAAGGATTGCAACCTCCACTTAGGGGGTTGATATTTCAGGCAAGTTTCGTACCCCAAAAGATGTCCCCCTTAAAATAAAAATTGACCTATTTTTGCGTTTTGATCAGAAATGAATATCTTGGTAGATATGGCCTCTGTTTAGTTTTCGTTGAAGCACCCTGTATAGGTTGTAACTACCTATGTTTGTTAAGCCAGATAATAGCCCATATTGGTATTGGTAATTAGACGCAAGTGTCTTATTTTAGGCTGTTGTTGATTGTGCAACACATGCATTCAGCATTGACAATGCTGACTTCTGCTCTATTCTTTTTGAAGCGTCAAATCGGCTACAGATCTAACATGAAATAGGTGTACAAACGGACTTTTATCAATGGTTAGAAGCCCGTCTGTATTGGAAATATTTTTTTGTACTGTTTGTTTCAGGCTCGCCTATTCATAAGTATTATTAAAATACGCAGTTTTATCAAGCCTACAATTGACTGGTTATTCAATCAACATTTTCCAAGTGACAATATTCCATCGTCAATAGGTAGCGGTTCTGGGGACAGATTGGTGCAATGATGTCATGGAGCACCTAGTTTTGTACCCTTGGGTACCTTTCAACGGCCAAGTCACACATTAACTATAATAATGAAGAAATCGCAATCAGGAACCTTAGACTTGGCCAGACTTTGTCCAGATTTTATTAGTTTTTAGAGATAAACAAGCAGCTCCATCGAGACTTGCCTAATTTTTTACAGAATGTTTTTGGTGGGATTTCACTTTTTTTGTAGAAATGTGGGCATATTGATTTATTTCATCAGATTTTCTTATTTGACAATTTTTTTTTCTTTTTAGGAGTAGTTTTTCTATTATTTCAATTCTTTCTTCTCTTTTGGTTCTGCTTCTTGTACATTAGCAACAGTTTTTCTTATTGCCCATTCGCTATTTATTTTTGTAAACTTGTAAGTATAAGTATAAAAGCCAGTCTAGTCTTATCCAGACTTTTCCTTTAAATATTATTTATATGCGTATTAAAAGCAGAAGGAGGCATTCGCCAAGCAGTGACTGTGGGACGCTATAGGCTAGATTAAATTAGAAGATGTGTCCCACTTCGCTGGATTTTTGCAATGACAGTCGTTTTTTTCTCAACTGAGACCAGCTGAGGGGTTCTTCATCAGATACTTCAGATATTTGACATCAACTGAAGCAGCCCACCAAGTTGAATATTTTTTGTAAAGGCGGTTTGTCGATCATCTCTAATAGTTTGGTTGGGCTCTTGTATTTTTTAATCAGGGTCACCAGGTACTCCAGATCTTTGATTATCTTAGTTTTTATAGTTTTCCCTCAATGTTGCCATCAAACCCTAACTCTGTACTAAATTTCAGCTCCCTAAGTTTATGGGAAATACTAGTTCTTTTCTGATGATCATGAGTTAGTGAGTGAGTGTCATAAATGCGAAACTTTGCTTTCACTTAACTTCGGAAATAAATGATCGATAGACTTGAAATTTTGGATTTTAAGTATATGATTATATCTTACTAGATGATGAAAATTTCTGCTTTCTGGTCTTATCCAGAGGTTCTCAAATAGGGGCCTGAAAATGTCCGAAATGGTACGGTAGTGTTTGCTTCGCTTATATCTAAATGTGAATATAACATACCTACTAATTCATGAAATGTGAATTGGGTTCAGATGCAGTTCAGTGATGATTAAACAACATATAAAATTACCATAAAATTAAGTTATTCACAATCAATAAGTTTCAGAAGCTACAACATCAGAATGACCAGCGTATTCACTTTCGTAATAAAGGATTTCTAAAAATTACAGTGTTCAACTGATAATCTAATTGCATAACCATCAAAAATGACGCAACTCACTCTATTTAATAAGATTGTATGAAATGATTGATGATCTATTAATATCCAAATATTCATGTATTCTATTTACATTTTTATTTTTGTATGTACTATACAAGGTATTTGGTTAATCGATTATTTTCAAATTTTTAATCGAAAATTAAGATTACAATTTTTCGAAATGTTCTTTTCTTTTGTTTGAAGGTTAACTCTGATTTGAGCAGTTTGAAATTTGTCGAGTTTGTATTGTTCTGATTCGGCATGAAATTTTCTAATTGAGACCCTGCTAACCCAAATGATCCGTTAGATCACCGAAACGTTGACACAATGCAAAACGGTAAGTTTATGATGGAAATATCTCAAACAAAAATTTTATATCACGAAATTACTTTAAAACACTGTGTTATACTTCTTTTCATAACAATAACCATTTCTGAGGAATAGGGGCCACATAGTGTTTCGTGGTTTCCTTGGTAGGGCTATTTCACGATATATCTCAGTAAAACTTAATACAATGTTAGGTCATCTTATTCATCATCGTATTTTCCTTTCTCCATGTTGTTCTGTTCTTCTTTTCCTCATCTTCTTAAGTTTACGTTAACTGTTCTATCATCGATACATCAGTTGTATCGTCGTTGATGTATGGATCTTCTTCTGTTGGAGATTGAACATTTGAACACGACTGGCTTTGACAAGTTGTGCATGCTGGTGAAAATGATAAGCCTACTTTTTCGAATAACATTACTTTTTGCAATTGTAAAAAATACTAGTAAGGAGGTTGTCTGGCGTAGGTGGAAGTAGACTGTGGATTGACTCCAATACATTATATTATTAATTAGCTTCTAATCCTCATTCATCTGGATCCAGATGATTGAGATGACTTGTCTATGCAAGTAATTGTTTTTGAAGCTCCATATACAGAAAGAAGAAAGCGAATCCTTTTGTTGATTAGAGTTTATTGAGTAGAGTCCATATCTTTAAAAGCTTTTGCACATCTAATGAAATTTTGTTTCTGGAACGTTTTATAAACTTGTTGTTTTAGCCCTCCAGAACATGATGATGATTTTAATATTTGACATAACCTGCTTGTATTTGAAAATATGTCCGAAGATTGTAATCTTTAATCAGTTGAGTTGAGTTGATTCATTGCAGTTTCTATAACACCAACATCATTGTTATCTTGTTTTACGGAAATGAGTTCCGCAGAAATTTTTTCTTTCAACATTGTAATTAACCGAGACTTATTATGAGTGTTTGACAGAAATCTTTGTTGGCTAGTTGGAACTGTCCCAAAATCGTTAAAGAGAATATCAGAAGATGCACAGTTTCGAAAGCAGTATCGTTATTGAACTATAAATGATTGAAGACCTTTTCAAGTTACAGATACGTTGAAATTTTACTTGTATCAACCCAGTAGACGTGTGAAGGTTTGGCGAGAACGATAGCAGCGTTATGTGAAGTAGTTTCGGTAGCCAGTGATGAAGTCTGGTGTAAGCTCTATTTGGGTTTGCTTTTGGCCGAACAGACTAGGTTGTTTTTCAGAATTCAACACTGAATGCTGATAGATATCGCGATATGATCATTGAACTAATATGTACGCCCTTTCCCGTTTCTGTAATGACAATTTCATTTTAGCCGATGACATTGGTCGATTATCATCGCGAAGCTGTTCAGAATAATGCGTTAAATTTGCACGAAATTCAAATAATGCAATATGCAATATGTTTGAGCTGAGATGTTGAAGCAACTTTCCATTCTTCAAAACTCTCCTGAAACTCAATTATTCGTAATAACTTTTTACTATAATCAAGGTGTTTTCTTTTCCGGAGCCATGTCTTCTTTGGCCCTCTCAAACTTTTTTGCAGTACGCCACTGATCTGCGTACTATCAATTTTCGTCATCTTCGTTCAATTCAGAAACTTTTTTGACACTTGTAATTTTTTCATATCTTCAACCGTTCTCGAGCAAAAAATTATTAAACGATTGTAAGCATTAGCTGAATTGAAAGCATTTCTAATTAAAAAAATGACTAGTAGGCTTTGATTTTTTCATTTATCTATTTATTTTGCTAAAGTTGAACCAGTGTCTGTTCGAATTGTTCATTTAATTAACGATTCGTTTTAAGACTTTTGAAGTTATTGCTGTAAGAAAAAATGGCTAATTTCACTAACGCTGGATTTGCTGATATCCATTACGTGTACGGTCTGGCTGACGAAAACACAACAGAAGCTAGGCCATTATATCAGGTGCGCTTTCCAAATCGAATAACACCAAACAGGCGAACATTTTCAAATATCCATAGAAGGTTGAGGGAAACTATGAGAACTCCAGATATTGAGGAAGCAGTTTTGAATTGTATTGATTTGAATTCTCATGTGAGTACAAGAAAAATTGGAAATCAGTTGAATATTTCACATGTTCTAGTTTAGAGAATTCTCCACGACTTTTTATTGTACCTGTTTCATATTCAACTCGCCCAAACTCTACTTCTTCGAGATTTTCCTTCAAGACTGAATTTCGGCCGATGGTTCTTGGATAAAATTAGAGAACATGCTCATTTCGATAGTGAAATAATGTTCACAGACGAAGCTAACTTTTCGAGAACTGCTATCATAAATTTTCACAATAATCATATATATATATATATATATATATATATATATATATATATATATATATATATATATATATATATATATATATTATATTAGGTGAGGAAAACCCTATTTGATCTCATCATCAAGAACAATTCACACTAAATGTCTGGGTCGGAATAATTGGAAATTATTTGATAAGGCCATTATTTTTGCCTAAACGGTCACGCTTATCGGCAATTTCTTGAGGAGGAGTTACCTTTATTGCTCGAGGATGTGCCACTTTTGGTGAGAAACATAATGTGGTTCCATGCATGACGAGGCACTTGCACATTTTAGTGGAGAAGCTAGAGAATTCTCGGATAATACATTCAACAACCGATGGATAGGTCGGGGTGGGCCAGAACCATGACCTCCTAGGTCCCCAGACTTTTACTTATGGGGATATCTCAAAAGTTTAGTTTATACCACTCCAGTAAACAATGTAGAAGAATTGAGAAATCGAATAATAACCTCTTGTGACACGATAAGAAATACCCCAGGAATATTTCAAAGAGTGCGTGATAATATGCGAAGAAGAACAGAGGCCTGTATTCTTGCAGGTGGAGAACACTTTCAGCAATTTATTTCTCAGAAGACGAGCTATAAAAATAAAAGCAAATTTTGGGCATACATATCTAGTATTTCTTTTATTTTTTTCATTTAGCGAATAACATACAATTCAAATAATTCAAATTCAATAAATTTTCCCTCAAAAACGGTTGTCAAAAAAGTTTCTAAATTGAACTTAGACGACGAAAATTGATTGAACCCTGATTGAAGAAAAAACCAATTTTTTCGGAAATTTCAACATCCTGTAGCTTCGTAACGAAGCTTTTGCGGACCTATGTTTATATAAACATTTTTTCTTAAAATTGCACGTAGATTTACCCCCTCAAGTTGTGACATTTTATTATGTAACACCCTGTATATCTGGCACAGTTTCAGTCATTTTTTTTAAATAAATTTCATTTTTATCGTCGATTAAAGTGAACAGCTTTGGCTTATTCCAAAAACTGAAAAATTTGAGTGGGCATTTCCAGGACGTCGAACGGTGTGGAAACAACAAGGACGCAGCTAAATGCTGATAATACCTTCATTGATCTAAAATTTCCTCCAAATGATTCTCAGAAAGTTTTCTATATATATTCTGTCGAAAAAGTACCAGGAATTGGGCAATGAAACTCTTATTCTTCAATCAAATTTTATTGTATCGCTTTCAATGTAGGCCCCTTCCGAAATAATACATTCACGCTTTTTCCAAATTTGACTTCAGTTCTCACCTCGAATTCCCTTTTGTGTTTTCTTTGTATTTGGGCGAAAGTTAGAAAACACGATGAAATGATATTGAAAGCAAAAAATAAAAACAAGGTTATGTGGGGAATAATAAATAACAAACGGAAAATATCCAGGAGTAAAACAGTTCCCGTATTGATGCTAATGAGTATCGTAAATATTTATCATCTATCCCTCAACAGATCATAAGTTCTTTACAGCCTGTATACAAAAGTGAAAGTGATTTATTACTTAAGAATATTCCCAAAAATGTCAGCTTTTCTTTTTCTGAGGTGTCCTACAACACGGTGAGAGATATTGTGAGCGGGATGAAAAATAATAAATCTAGGGATTATTATGACCTCTCAACAGTACTTATTGAAAGGAATATTAACAGTATAATCCACAGAACAGACCCTAATGAGAAGTAAAAACTCAGTGCTCCGACATAGGAAACAATATGGCCGTCTCTGCATAGAAACTAGCGCTAGACGTGCCATTATGGGAAACTAAACCGAAAGGCGCCGTTTTTGAATTCTAGATTTCCCACGATCGAATTTAACTCGACTGAAGTGGGGTATATGAACTAGTCTAATCGATGCAGATCATTTCTGCCTCAATTAGACTGTTCAAAATTGAGAAAATAATGAGTATTTTTCAAAATAACACTTTTATTTTAAAATAACAAAAATCTCTTAAACCATATATACAGAAAACATTTCCAAAATAAAATAAATTCTTAATACATGTAAATCAAAAATATAAATCACATATCACAGAAAACAGGTACATTCTAATATTCAAAATAAAAAAGAAATTCTGAAATATTTTTGTCAGCCATAATATTGGTCCTCCATTGCTATCAGTGGTCCCCGTTGGGAGTGAACTGCCTTCACTGGCAGTTACCCCATACTGATTCTGAAAATAGAAAAAAACGCAGTAATAACTGTCTCAAGAAGTTTTCATTTAAAAGAATTTGACATCACTCAAAATTGTTGAATATGGTAAAAATAGGCAATGTCATTACTAATCTTGGAAACTAGGGTTGCATTAATATTCCTGATGTGTTCAATTGATAGGTTCATAGTAAAAATATAAACCAAACATATAAGGTTTCGCCCGCAGAACCTTATGTGTAAGCAGGTGTAAAAAGCCCATTGTCACGAAAAAAAAACAATATATACTCTGAGTAAAAAGAACTCAGAAAATTGAATTAATAATAACAATGAGTATATCACAAAATAAACATGAATTATAGATAACAAAGGAATGTAGGGTGTAAAGGACCCAAAAATTCAATTATTTGGTCACATCAATTTATTTCCCCATTTGTGTAAAAAGTGTATGGAGGAAAATAAATAATATCACAGACTAGAAAACATGTTTGTAAATTATAAAAGGGTATAAAAGCCCAGACAAAACAACATGTATAGTACCACCAACTGTATAAGATCGATGGTAAATAAATAACACGCACATAGTAGGGTGAGGATAACCCGCTCTTTAAAATCACAATAAACACCTATAATTGAACCAATCAAAGATTGCTGTCCTACTTGCTTCTGAACTTTTTGGATTTGCTTTCAGTCCCAGAAGTAACAATTTCCTTCTTTTTATCCTTAATGAATTTAAAAATTAGAAGAAGAGTAGCCCTTTCAAGAATTTCATCTTTCACCGAATGTAATGAACAAAAATTGAATTTAGAAACATGAGACTTGTAAATAGCTTTGAATCTGAAAGCAAGATTTTCCTGCTGCCCCTGACTATTCAGGAAAAAGTAAGGTTTATTGTGAATGTCTTCTAAGAATTGAGAAACTTTTACTGAAGGATACGTTAACTTAGACTTATTATCACAAAATTCCTTGAATGTTATAAAAGTGTGTTGTTGTTGGGGCACCTCGCCCCCTAACGAAGTCATCCTGACAAATTCGAAAGTTGAGAACCTCAAGAAAATTTATATAATTCAAATTAACTTATCTTTTCAGAGCTCGAAAAAAGGCTTCCTCGTCTACTTTCATTTCCTCGCCATTCACAGGGGTCCTCTTGTATGGTATACTCCTTTCCCGCCGCACGCCAAAGGATGAACCTTAAAATTAAGAAGAAAACTGATGAGAATTGGATATAATCCAATTTAGGTACCGTAAAATCAAACAAAGCTCAAGTTGCACAAAATATCGGCTAAAACTTCAAAAATTCATTTTACTTACCATCAATTTTCAAGAGAATTGCTAAACTTGAGTCCAAGACACCAGCAACGGAAACACCTGAAAAGAAAATGATTTTGGAAGCACAAACCGCAAAAATGAAAGGGTTTAGAGGGAAACTGAAAATTTTGACATTGACAGACATTTGACAATTTATTTATTGGCGATTGAAGTTTGATCGACAGAGTTTGACACTTGACGTAGTTAAATTAGTGCCATCTATATCTATTATGGGAGTACAAATAGATAGGTGAGGGGTCATGAGGGGCTGTTGAATGTTTTGGTCGGTTAGTCGACCTTCTTATTAGGGCCTGTTCTGTGGTATAATCTATCCAGTTACTGATTTGATTAATAGATGTCTCTCGAATGGTACTTTTCCTGATTGCCTTAAAGTTTCAAAGACTGTTCTCTTATTTAAAAAAGGAAACAAGGATGGCGTTTCTAATTATAGGCCTATTTCATTAGTGCCAATTTTTTTCAAAAATTATAGAAAAAATTATGTGTAATCAGGTTATTGAATATTTCGAATCCAATAATCTTTTTTCGTCGAGCCAATTTGGCTTTAGAAGAAGGAGAAGCACTGTTGATGCCATAATTGAATTTGTTTACAATATCTTAAGGTGTTTTGAACTTGGATTATTTTCACTGTCTCTGCATCTGACCAAGGTGTTTGATTGTGTCTCTCAGCACTCTTAGCCAAGCTTGCACGATACGGATTTGATCTTAATAGTAGAACTCTTATAGAATCATTCTTGACGTGTAGATTTCAGGTTGTTTTTGCAGATGGCATTTGGTCAGATAGGGAAGCCATATCAATTGGCGTGCCATAGGGTTCAATTAAAGGCCCCCTTTTATTTTTGATTTTTATAAATGATTTTCCAGAGTATCTGGTCAACTATTCGAGCATTCCTCTCGCTGATGATTCTACTTTGTCTGTGAAGTGTGATGATCTTGCATGGAGTGCGATGCTGTTTGAGAGTACAGAGTCGAGGGCCTTGGAATGGTTCGGAGGGAACAAGTTGAGAATGAATGGCGAAAAGACCGAAGGGGTCATATTTAGTATGAGAGATGTTGAGAAGTCGAGTGTCAAGTTTCTTGGCCTGCATTTGGACACAAAGCTCACCTGGAGTATCCATCCATCTTTCCTCGATACTAGCGAAAAACATTTTTTACTGAGAAATCTTACACAGTCGGTTTCACAGGGTGTTTTGAGGACTGCTTATTTCTCGCTGTGTGAGTCCCACCTCAGATACGGTGGGAGTTTGGATAACTGCACGGATGTCGGGAGGCTGTTTAGGTTACAGAGGAGAGCTATTCGCATTGTAGCAAATCTTAAGTACACTGATTGCTGCAAGAAGGCATTCAGGGATTTGTACAGGTTGTCTCTTCCTGTCCTTTTCATTTTGGAATGTTTATTATATATATGCACACAAAAATCGCTGTCGGTGGAAAAATGGTGATGTACATTGTTATAATACTCGTCATAAAGACGTCATACGCAGTCCTTTCTACAGATAGAGCAGAGCACAGAATGGTCCGGATTACCAGTCAGTGAAACTTTATAACAGATTACCTGTAGTGTTTCGTTCATTATCAGCTGATAATTTCAAACGTGTTTTGGAGAATATTTCAATATCAAATGTTATTTATAGTGTTGAACAATGTTTGAACATAAATGTTTCCCTTTACAATACCTTAATGTACGTAAATATCATATGTATTTTATTTATATTCTATTTTTGATAAAAAACTTGATATTTCTTTTTTAATTACTGACTTGTGCATACACTTGTAAATTTATGTTACAGCATCAATAAACCTGATTACTGATTACTTGTATCGATTCAAAACGGGTACCTCGAAGTGGCATTTTGAGTTTTATAAGAAGAAAAAAGTGGACCGGAGCTATATCAAGCGAATACGGTGGTTGTTCGATGATATTTTTTGAGTTTTTGGTCAGAAATTCATTCACAATGATAGTCTTGTGAGATGGTACATTATCGTGGTGCAAAATCCATGAATTTTCTTTCCACTAATACGACCTTTTTGACGAATTTGCTCTTTCAAACGCCACATAATGGTCAGGTAATATTCTTAAATTACTGTCTGACCTCGTGGTGAGAATTCCGAGAGCACAAAACCGATTATCAAAGAAAATAGTCAACATCAGCTTGACTTTTAATCGACTTTGACGTGTTTTTTTTGGGCTTCGGATCAGCTGGAAGGCGACATTCCGGAGCTTGTCGACCGGTTTGCATGTCAAACTCATAAACCTATGTCTCATCACCAGTTACAATGCGTTTTATGAATGTGGGGTCAGAATTGACTCGTTTTAGGATGTCTTCAGCAACTTTTACACTATTCAATTTTTGGAAAAGTTGGAACTAGTAGAGAGGCAACGCTTTTCATGCCCAAACAATCGTTCAAAATGATACGAATTGATTTGTGTGATACAGAAAGTTTATTGTCTATCTATCTCAAACTTAAATGAAGATTTTCAATTACCATTCCTTTCACTTCATCCATGTTTACTTCAATTGAATATGTTGATGTCCGACCAGAGCGATGCAAATATTCCACCACATCTTCACGTGTGTTGGATAAAGTCGATTCACCAGAAGCCTTCTGTAACATTTTTATCGATTCGACACACGAAATTCCATTTGCAATAAAAATTTGAGACAAATTCTTTGTTCGGTATTTTCATCCGTTGTAAAAATCACAAAACACACTTGTGACAAAACCGAGCACTGTGAACAATCCAAATGACAGATCGTGTTCAAACTCCACGTGACAAATTAAAAGAAAAAAATTAATCTGTTTGATTTTTACAAACTAATTCTTCCAGAAAACTTTCGTTATCAATAATGAACAAGTTATTAGGATTTTCAGGCATTTGAATTGAAGAAATAATAGACATTTGTCTAGAAATATTTTAGTTTGTTAGTTCATTTGAACCATTACTAGAAATACACCCACATAATACTTGAAATAGGCATTTATATACGATAAATCAATATTATAACGGCCCCCCTGAAAGCCAAAATCAACATCACCGCACATTTTGCCTTCGCACGATGGCAATTCCAGTTCGCAGATCCAGCAACATTTCTACGTCAGTATCACGGTCGAAACCGCTTCGAGCACATCAAGTTACCTCCGTGCTCGAACTTCGTCGTCTATGCCGAAAGACACTTTCCGCGATTTCGTGCGAACGACCCTATTCTCGAACTAGTTCGAATTGGAGTATATTCTCGACGAAAAAATCGATGTGTCCACGCGTTAATTTTAGAAGTGGTTATTTATAAGAATTGCATTTTGTGTCGACAAGAGCGATTCGGGTATATCGACAATTGTGTTATTTTTGAACTTTTAGAACTTTTTTATTTTGGAGAGGAGGAATTGTTTGATATTGACTATGAAAGGAGGATCGGGTGCATTATATGTTTGGGTATTTATGAATGAATCTATGTCGCCCATTATTCACTTGAAGTTTGTTTACAGTCCTTCCGACTATGTAATTGGATGGAAATAACGATTCGTAACAGAGATTCAACAGTTTATATTAAGAATTATCACAAGAAGAGAACTCTTGATTTATCTAATTCTAATTTACATTTGACGGAAATTGACATTTTAACAAAAGTAAACCATGTAAAACAAAGCTAAAATTTAAAAGTCGTTTAGGTGTTTGTATATTTATCTATAAAAATGTTTTTAAATGAAAGCCGTATTTGATATTGGCTGAGATCTATTCGATCCCTTTCTTTTTTCATAGCTTTGAAGGCATTTTGTTTGAATGATTTTAGATAGTGTTTATTCGATATAGTCATGCTAATATAGGACCATCGAATTTCTTCCAACATTATAGATAATATATAAAATACCAAACTATTTCTTTTCTGAAAATCGACGAGCGTTTCGCAACTATATTAGTCTTACCATAAGGCCATCCATAATGTTCTAGATATGTATATAAATACAATAGTCGAAATATTTCAGGAATACTACATCGATCAAACGAATTTTCTACAAAATTGTTTAACTCCTTCGATTTTGTCTTCTCCATTTATATATGCCAATTCTCAATCAAAACCTCGAAATAATATTCATTTCTGTTTTCACTTTGACCATTAGAGTCGTTTGCAATTCACGTATAATCTATGAACGCCTGGAAAGCTTCATTGGATCGATCAAACAGAAAGAAATGATGACCAAATCAGGAGAAGTCGGTGGCTGTTTAATGCTTTTATTTATTCAACTTTTGCTAAAAGAATCTCAGAGCACTAACGTTATCTGAATAGTAATTTTGGTAACCTGTTCTTCTTAGTAACTCTTCGGTGAAGGGTTGTTTCACTGCATCAATATAAGAAACTTTCAATCGGATATATTTTTGTATTATACGTATTTATTTTTGTATTATATAACTCGCACATCCAGCAAAGTTGTAAGTTAAGCAACATTACATTCGGACATAAAGAATCACGTGATGTTCATCAACGAACTGATCTAGCAAACTATCGATAAGTACACGCGAAACGAATCGTGAGCACCATTCATTGGCACGTATAAACTAGTTATAACTGTTGAGGGAGAATTGGAGGTTAGTGTTTATAGTACTCCTTAGCAGAAAAAAAGGGGTTGACAGATTAAAACCGCCATCTATTTGAAGTGAGACTATTGAGATTTTGAATATCCTTCAAGACCAATAGACGTACCCTCGGGAAAACATAAAGCGTCATCATAAAGCAGACTCATAGCTATACATAATGGTCATCAGATCACAGATGGTGAAAAAAAACCAGCCGAAGATTGGACAACAGAAACTCATATACTTACAGATACGAGTTTGCCTGGCTATTACGGGGACATTCCGTACTACACCAACTATAACTATGAAAGACCATCTCCTTCATTTATTACCGAAGCGAGACGAAATCGACATATAGATTACAGCAAGCGGAATAATTACAGATGGCTATAGTGATGAGTGGCTTGAGATTGCTCACTGTGTACTATTACACAGCATCCATCCTCAAAAAAGGTATAGGCTTAGGAACCTGGTACTTTCTTGGTGTCCAATCTGAGCCTGTTTACCAATGTGTTCAAAACTTTTGAAGATATGGAGCATGGAGATTTGGTTGTAATCCGGAGGTATGTACAACTCTGACCGTAGATAGTACAATATGTTGTAGAAACCGGGGTGGATCTGTTCATAGAATGACGAGCTTGGTAACATTGAGATATCTCAAACAGTAATAAGAAATTTTGATTCCAATTGCTGCTTCTAACCGAAAACGGTATGAAACTGATATATTACTTCTCACAGACTTGGAATGAATAACAAATCTAAAATCCGATCAACTCGGACTAACACAAATCGAGGCCTCACTCCCTCTTGTGGGGCCAGAACTGTGTTTAGGTATCCTACTTCAAACTGCTAAGCGGGCAATAACATATAGAATGAATATGGAACTCAGATCATTCTGGCTGAATCATTTTGGCTTGAAACATTCGAAAATATACATCAAAAACTTATGAAAGCATAGTACTATCCTTACAAGGGTTGGGCATAAAAAAAGAAAGCCATAGATGTACAGCATTGGTCTAGCTTATGAGGACTACTGCAAACTCTGCTTGGAAGTGAGTGAGTCGGCAAAGCACATCGTCTCAGAAATCCCATCGTCTAAGAAAGCACATCTGTGAGTAAAATCAGACTTAAAATTTTCGGCAAGGTTGAGCAAAATAATCGACTTCTTCCAAAAGTTGTTTGGGAAACTATAATACAGATTTCATGGTGGAACACAATAGTCTTCTACGACGGAATGGAAAGGCAGTAAGAGCCCACTCGTGACTAAAACATTAACGAGCTAACCAAAGGCGAGCAATTATATTCGAGAAACATCGAAATGAAAAATCTGGATTCTACGGAAATGAAATCTACATACCTCAAAAATTTCTGTTAAATTGTCAATCAATATCACCGCACCGCTGTCTGAATCTGTCTCTATAAATTTTGATTCTCTTGAGAGGATCAAAATATACCCCAAACTGCAACATTAACGGCCGTATCTTTGAATCGTGTTGAATTAGAAGCTTTTAACATGTAAGAATGCCGACTGAGGTATTCGATATCAATTTCATTTTTATACCTACACGTGTTTCTGAGAAAATAATCTTGACAAACGGACGGGCAACGAAGTGATTTAAGGGTTCTTTTTCTTTTCGGAATGAAATGCTGTTCAGCTGTAACAGCTCTTACCGCTGAACAGCATTTCATTTCGAAAATAACTGTCGTAGTAACCACCTTACCGGCACCAAACTTTACAGTGCCTTTCAAGATGCAAAAATCTCGGAAGGGATTGCCGATTTCTATACCTTTGGGCCGATTGTGCCCAAAGGTATAGAAATCGGCCGAATTGAAAATTTTCAAACCACCATATCACGTCATTATCAAAAAATATTGTTTTACAAATTTTCCTAATCTAACCTATCCTCAAATTCTCAATTCGCCATATCTTTGGTAATAACTAAGATAAACCTATGCAGTTTTCATATTATCATTCGGCATTTTACTGTAACAAACTTTTGTGAGAAAAGTTTCTTAATCTAACTCTTAATTTTCGAAACGGGAAGGAGGGTTGATGATATTCAAATCGCTATATCTCCAGTAATAGCCAATATATATCTGCGGATTTCATATTACCCTTAGGAATATTAGTATAAAATAATTTTGTTTGAAAAGTTTTCTTTTCTAGACCACAAAAGTTGAATCATTCAAAAAAGTCTATATAGTTTCACTAAGCTAATTCCCCAGACTGGAAAACAAAATGTAACTTTACCTCTAGGCTCTGCAGAAAGGGGTTATTTTTTGTTCTTTTAGCTTCAATAATAGCTTGATTGGGAGAAACCGGAAGATCTGGAGAAAAACATGAAAATTCATTGAAATTTAGAAAAAACCACGTTTTTCTGGTCAACTACTACCACCTAAAAGTGGAACAGCACTGTTCAAAAATTGTGGAGCTCAACTGTTACCTAGTAATAGCTCAAAACTCTGAGCGTACATGCAGTCAATTCGGCATGACGAATTTTCTATAAAAAAAAATAGAGATATTTCCTATAATAGCATTACATCATCATCATTATAAGTTTTATTATCTATTCGCAAAACAGCGATTTAATAATCGCAATCATTATTAATAAACAAATTGAAAATTTGCATGTCAGGCCAAGAGTCAACATATGCACAAAATTATAATGATATGTATTAGAATGATTTATTAATTGGTGTTGGATGGAATATTGAATTCAAATTGTCAGGAGCGTTGATTGCAAGAAGCAAAAATAATAGATAATTGCAGTGGCCTGCCTTTCACTCCTTAGTTTAATTCTTGTTCCCTGTTTTGTTCATTGTTGTTCGACTCCTTTCTTTTTCCTAAAATGGTGTTTACTTATTTGAACTAGTAACATTTGTTCTGGCATTTTTGAATATATTCAATCGGAATTATATTGAATTCTAAATCTGGTGGAGATTTCCAAACTTTTTCAGTTAAGTGCCACTGATTAAGTATGTTGTCTCGACTCCCTAGCTAGCTAAGTAATCTACATGGGATGGGAGGGGAATGACCTACCCATTAGGTACAATGATACTAGGTAAATAGACAAAAATTAAAACATCGACATTTTGTAAAATTGGAATTAGAAATACAATGAAGCTTCGTCTGTGTATCGTTTAACTTTAGTGATCTCCACACCGTTTTTCACAGCGTATGATAATGTTTGACTCCACTATTTTAAAAATTATGTAACTGGAAATATACTTGTTAGGTGAATCTAACATTTATATACTATTGCTCTGCTATTATTTAAGATAAGATAAATGTGAAACTATTTGCTGAGGTAATATTTGAACATGACTTATATACCAGCAACGCGGTTACTATACAGAAAAGAAAGATTTATAACTCCATATAAGTACCTACTGTTCCGGCTAAATTTAATCTTTTGTTCTGTTACCCCAAGTTGCAATATTCACAAAATAAATTCCTGTGCACTAGGAATAGGGAAATAAGGTAAGGTAAAGATAATGTAGATGTTAAGCACTTTGCTACACCAACTAAAGATAAGATAAGGGAAACGTAGCAATTTGTATATCAGGTATATAATAGATTCAACCTACATGAAAAGATATGTTAATATGATAACAGATATTCAAGTTACAAAAAAAAAGTTCGAGGAACGGTAAGAAAACTTAGAAAGATCAAAGATAAAGAAATTTAAGAAAACTTGAGGATAAGAAAATTTAAAAAGATCAAAGACAAAGAAATTTAAGAAAAATTGAAGATAAGAAAATTTATTGATCACTAGACTCTTCCGAGACATCTTCAGTATCACTCTCACTTCCAGATATATTATCAGAAACATCCAACTTTATATCCCTCACATGAAAATTTCCCAAATCGTTCCCATCGAGATCCTTCAACTGATAAACTAGCGGAGAGAGAACCTTTTTTACTACACATAGCACAAATTTTGGGGCCAATTTCGAGACAAAATTATCAATTGCTTTTGACTGAACAAAATTGCGTTTCCAGACTCGGTCACCAACATGAAATTTAACGTCCTTTCTGCGGATTGGTGATATCTCTTTGAATTCATTAAATAGGAATGATATAAACGTTTTTGAACATCAGAATAAATCCTTGGTAGATTTTGCTTTACATTTTCATTCAAAATTCTATCAGTTATTTCAATTTTGTTATTTGCATTGTCTGAAATCTTACCAAAGAAAGATCCATCAGTAGCTACATTCCTGTAAAATGTAAGAAAAGAGGGCGAAAATTGAGTAACTTCATGTTTTGCTAACCTTATAGCCTGTGCAATTTTGTGAATGTTCTGATCCCAATTCTTGTGGTCTTCATGTATATAAGATCGTATAGCAGTGGTGACAGTGCGGTTCACTCTTTCAGTTGGGTTAATCTGCGGAAAATGTCTGGCATTATACCAGATCTTCTGTACATTATAATGTTTCATCAGATCTTTGAACTATTTAGAAATCAAGTGGGGTCCATTATCTACAATAACAATCTGAGGAACTCCAAAAAGGAGGAAAACTTGATTCTCTATAAATTCAACTATTCTACGAGATGTAGCTTGGAACGTTGGATGAACTATGACAAATTTTGTGAACCAATCAACGACTACTAAAAGATATTGATTCCCACTTTTTGATCAAGGATATGGTCCTAACAAGTCTGTAGATATAAGTTGAAAAGGAAAATTGATATTTCGGTATTGTCCCATTAAACCTGCTTGTGAAAGATTACTAGATTTACTAGCAACACAAATTTTACATTTCCTAACAGAAAGGAAGGACAGACTGTCGTATTTTTGGCCAGCAATAAATTTCAGAGATTCTAGATAAACAATTTTCCAATCAGAAAAGTCATAGTGGTGGGAACAACAATTTTCCAATCAGTCAGTCGTGAGTTGGGGTTACATGTTTATAGAAAATTCTATTTTCAACCTTATGAGAGGAATACAAATCTGGATTTCTAATGACAATTATCACATAAATTATTGTACATGGATCTGGTTTGAGAGAAGATAAATCTAGAAGTGACACTTGTTCATTTTTGTTAAGACTATACATTCTAGCCGGCTCGGTGGCGTATGGGATATGATGCTCGTCTCCTACGCGGAGTTACCTGGGTTCAATCCCCACAAAGTCGGTGCGATTTTTCGGATTCTGGGAATCGCTTGAGTGTCCTTCTTTCGGAGGAGATGTAAAGCTGTCAGTCCTGTCTAACAGAGATGTGTTGGACATCAAAGATACCCCTCTCTCGACACGAGAGGGGTTCGGCAAAATTCCCGGGTTAGTGAGGTGACAGAATTCCCCGGCGTGTCATTAACCGAAAGGCAGAAACAGAGCACGTTAAAGGAAAAACAAACAAACAAACTATACATTCTAGAAAGAGAATCAGCGTCATTATTTTCACAACCCCGTCTATGTACGATATTAAAGTTAAAGCAAGAGAGTTTTACAATCCATCTTGATATTCGAGGTGAATGAACGGTCAGTTATAATAGTGAACTTTGTCCCTTCGATGTAACACCTGAATTTATCTATGGCATATAAAACAGCCAAGAGCTCACGCTCTGTTGTAGTATATTTACGTTGACAACAATTCAAATTTACTAAAATATGCTACAGGGTGTTCAAGACCATCTTCTTTTGAAAGAGAACTGCGCCTATTCCAGTATCAAAAGCGTCGCACATAATAGAGAAAGGCTTTGAAAAATCTGGGCTAGCTAACATGAGCGTAGATGTTAGTGCCTTTTTTATATTGTGAAAAGCTACGTCTGCCTCAGGTGTCCAACTGATAGGTTGTCCTTTCTTTCTTCCTTCAAGGAGATCAGAAATTGGACTACACATTGAAGAAAAATCTTTGACGAATCTACGATAATATCCAACTAATCCAATCAAACGTCTTATTTGAGTGGTATTATTTGGTACAGGGCATTCTAAGATAGGAGCTATTTTTTCTGGGTCTGTAGGTAAACCTTCATCATCCACGACGAATCCCAAAAATTTCAAGCTAGTTCGACAAAATTGACATTTCTCAAAGTTCACAGTTAAGTTGGCGTGCTTGAGTCGATGAAATAACTTTTTAAGAATATCAAGATGAGTTGAAAAATCCGGCGTTACTATTATTATATCATCAAGATAATAAAAGACATAAGATTGTAAGTCTTGTCCAATTACATTGTCCATCAGTCTACACATTGCTTGAGCACTTGTGTTCAAATCAAAAGGGAAAACTTTAAAACAGTAAAGGCCTTTTCCAGCTACAGCAAATGTCTTAATTCTTGATTCTTCATCGGGAGGAATTTGGAAAAATGCAGATTTAAGATCAATTGTAGATATGAACTTTGCATCTCTTAGCTTGGAAATTATTAAGGGCATAGGGTAACTATCAGGATAGATACGGAGTTTAATTTTCTCCCGTCAAAACAAACACGATAACTATCCTGATCTTTCTTAGTTACAAGCCAAAGTGGTGACAGCCAAGGTGAAGGTGTATATAAAGGCATTATGACATCTTGTTCAAGCATTTTATCGATTTCAGAATAGAGAATCTTCTGCATTGCAGGTGAAAGTGGATACTGTCTTTGGATAATAGGTTTCGCATCACCAGTATCTAAATGGTGTGTATATAAATAACTACGACCAACGCGGTCTTTAGGGCCTATTTCCTCGAACAGTTTCACTATACCTTCCAACTGAATTTTCTCTTCCTCTGTTAATACATCCGGACCTTGAATAAAATTGACTGCACATAAATAAAAAGTGGATAATTCATAAAAAAATCAGAAAAATTCAGTTGCAAGCTAAAATCCTTGATCAGATCCATTCCCAAGATAAGTTGATGCTTAATTGAAGGCAATACTAAAATTCTGCAATTTTTAGTTTTATTATTAATTGTAATTGGAAGATAAATGTATCCTAATGCACTCTGTAATGGACCATCAGCGGTAGTTAATTGTACTGAGGTATTATAGTTAATAGGCAAATGAATTTTTTTAAAAGATACAAAGCAGGGGCTCCTAAAATTGATATGTTACTTCCACTGTCTAACAAAGCAGAAATATGTTCTGTATTTATTAATACAGAAAGATAAGGTCGATTATCACTCTTTCTAGCGTCAAGTAAGGGATTTACATTTCCAGAATCAGAGATAACTTGTGGAAAACTCAACTCGTTTTGTCTAACACCGTCAACACTAGACTTGATTTTGTTTGTGTTGAAACTGTCATTCTTGGCACAAGGTTTTGAATAGCTGTTATAAAAATTTTTAGTTCTGAGCCAAGATTTCCAGTGATGTATGTTAAAAGTTGGAGTATATAATTAAGAATTGTGGTTTAGGTTAGGTGAGATAACTTTGATTTTTTTGTCTTTTGTACTTTCGACTTTACTTGACCTGAAGGGCCTGCAACGTCGATAAGATTGAGACCTGGTCTTGTGAGGTTTTTTGAACAAACTGGACATTTTGTCTTGATAATTTCTTTCTTACCACAGACAAAACAGAAAACTGAACGTTTAACCTTGCAATTACTATAGATATGACCAGATTTTTGACAATTCCAACAACGAACATTTGAAGATACATTTTGGGATTGAGATATTTCAGAAATATTATGTTGATTATATTCCCTGCGAGGAGTAGATCGATAATCTTTATGAAGTTGTAAAGAATCTTCAATTCTTTTACACAAAGAGGTAAGCTCAGGAATTGTTGAGATATCGTGAAGAACTAAAGCTTTTACACAATCAGGTAATAAATTGTTGCGGATGATATCAACAATTTCTTGTTGAGGTATTGAACGTGTTAACCTATTGAATAGAGCCTCCATCGTAGATATAAATATAGTGACTTGTTCCCTATGATCTTGTTTCCTTGACTTGATTTCGTCTAATAAATTCCTATCATAATTATAAGGCAAAAATGATTGTTTCAATCCAGTAACTAATTCATCCCAATTAGAAAAACTGTTTTTAAGGTAGTTGTTGTGCTACCAGGTCCAAGCATGTGATTCCAACAGATCTTAAACGGGGATTTTCTTGAGATAAGTTAGGTTAGAAGGAACTGAAACTGAAGCAATTGGCGTAGAATGAGGTGGATTATTTCTAGGATTACTAGTTTTTACTATTTTAGCCAATTCTGCTCCTAATGTTATTAACTGGGAACGTAAATTTCTCTGAGTCGCTTCTTCTTCATCATTTCCTTCTGTGACTTGCATTCTACCAGAGATATGCATCAACCGAGAAGCTATTTCAAGATAATTTGGACTGGTTACTGAATCTTGAAATTTAGAAATCGATTCTGTTATTTGAGCAATCGACTCTGCAACAGCAATACAATCTTGCTCAAAAGGGATATTGACTTCAATTTCAGTGAAACTGCGGTTAGTTGATTCTTGAGCTAACAAACCTCTCAATATTTCCACCACGAATAGAGATTTCATAATTCAGTTCTTTGCTTTTAAGATAATTTGGATTCATTTTAGTTGCCATAATTTCAATATATTAAAATAAAGGTAAAAATTTAGAAAAAGTTTGGGGAAAATTGAAATAGTATCTGCTATAAATAGAGATATAGATAAAAAGAGAAATAAGATAAATATTTCAATTCAATATGTAGATATAGCCTCCAAGAAAAATGACCAACAAAAATATCATGAACAAGTAGCATTTGTTTTTGACAATGTGTCTGTTTTTTCCAAGTTCAGAGACAAATATTGAATTGAAGGGTGCAGTTCGGCTTGCCCTACAAAACAAGTACTAAGGTAAGGTAATTCGAGGCCTTACGTTGGCTGCGCCAGTGTAACAAAAAAAGCTTTAATACTCTGGTTAAGCACAGAGAAAAATGAGCAATGAGACTCTGATTCAATATTCGTCACTGAAATCTGGGAAGAAAAGTCAAGAAAGTTTTACTCAGATATTTAATCAATTACATAAATTATGATAATGATACATAGTGTATAGTATTTGTATTTATATGTTAATACAGGCAATAAGACTTATCTTGGTGGTTCTTGGTCTCACTGCTGCCTTTGGGGAAAACCTCTATTTCAGCTGTTGAGCTCCACGTACGAGTCTACGTAGGAATTTCCATCTAGGGCTTCTCACCTAGGAATGTCTGTCTTGGGTTCCTCACCTAGGACTTCCTATCTAGGGCTCCTCACCTAGGAATGTCTATACAGGAATCTCCACCTAGGAATGTCTAGCTACAGGTCTTCACCTAGGAATGTCTAGGTACAGGTCTCCACCTAGGACTTTCTATCTATGGGTCTCCACCTAGGAATCTCTAGGTACAGGTCTCCACCTAGGACTTTATATCTATGGGTCTCCACCTAGGAATGTCTAGGTACAGGTCTCCACCTAGGACTGAATTTCACAAATTAGACATGTATCACCAAGATATTCTATGCTCTAACGTAACAGCCAGCTACACCAGGGAATTTAAAGTAACAGAATAACGTTGATCTAATATTATTCAAAGACAAAAATTGATATGAAAAATTACAGAGATAATGAAAAAGTAAACTCGTGCTAGCTGTTCAGGTAGGTCATAGAATTGAAAGATAATTTCCATAAAAAGCGAGGAAGCATAAAAAACTATTTACAATTGAAAGAGAAGCTACATAAAAAGCGAGGAAGCATCTATAAAAACTATTTACAAAGAATTACAGATGTTTGGCAACCATTTTGAAGATGTGAAAGAGTTTCTTGATTTACATGATAATTTCACGAAAATTACTTAAAAATTAAGGAAATAATGATTGAATATAGGAATTTGAGTTACTCTTGTCGTTTTATACTCAGAAAAATTATTCTGATCTAGTGTATTAATGAGGAATCTATCAAGGTCATTATAAAAAAATGTAGAGATGATTAAAGGAATACGATTATGAAATCCATTGTGGGAAAGAGCCAAATTCTGTAGAGCAGAATTTGAATTTTTGTTTTGTTTGTTATTCCTTTAACGTGCTCTATTTCCGCCTTTCGGCCAATGACATGCCGGGCAATTCTGTCTCTCTAACCCGGGAATTTTGCCGAACCCCTCTCGTGTCGAGGGTATGGATCTTTAATGTCCAACACATCTCTGTGAGACAGGACCGACGGCTTTACATCTCCTCCGAAAGATGGATACTCAAGTGATTCCCAGAATCCGAAAAATCGCACCGGCTTTCTGGGGACTGAACCCAGGTAACTCTGCGCAGGAGACAAGTATCATATCCCTTACGCCACTACGAAAACTATGATTTTCGTAGTTTCTCCAAACTTTCTTTTTTTTTTGTCATTTTCCCAATGTTTTTCTGGAAATTCCTCTATGGCTTTAAGCAAAATTAAGTATTTTCTTGACGTTGAAGTTGCGCCATAGTTTGAAAGCCGTTTTTAAAGCTTATGAATAGAGAATGAATTAACACCAAGATAACCTGGAGATCTCATAAGGTCTGGATACTTCCCAAAAGCTTTCATTGCTTGACTGAAAAATGCTATTATATCCACTATATTTTCCAGATCCGGCATCTTCGAATCATTACTTATTTTTCCCTCTACAAATCTTAACTTCGAAAAATGATTTAAATTAGTTTTGCAGCAAGGATCTTATCAGAATGCTATTGATGAATATAGGGCGAAAAATGTAGGACGAATGTTGCGCATCGAAAGTCTCTCCCAGAAAATTTATGAAGTTCTATTCACTTAAAACTTTAGTATTTGGGTCACGTATCGATATGTCTAGCCATATCTCAGTTAACTATATCGATTTGCTCGGAATTTGGCTAGTTGTATAAAGGTTTCACGTGAAATCCATTATTCTAAACAATTATAATTTGGGCAACAATCGATTAATTCAACATTACGCTCAATATTTAACCATTCGCATCACTAAGTAAACATTCCTGAAATAATCAGTTTCATGGTATAAATTCCATTAAATTTCAATTATATTACAAATTTTTCGAAACCTAATTCGAACGCATATTTTCACAATAAAGCAAAATTTAAATACACGCTCACCTAGTAATCCAATGAATATTTTAATTAAATTAACTGATGTAATCAGGAAACACTAGTTCATAATAATAATTATTATAGTTGCGTATTACAAATAATTCTGTCGATTCTAATAAATCAACATTGAAAACCGGACCCACTCTCATGGAACATCTAGATTGGTAAATGAACCCCATAAAGAATTATCATAAATATGCTGATATGATAAGTTGCACTTATTGATTTTACAATTTTCGAAATCATGCACATAGTTCCAGTTTTTAAACTTTGTTTTTTTGATATTGACTGAGAATTAAATTTCTGTGAGGCTTAATCTTTTGTTTATTGGCATTGTGAGGATATTATCATCATTTTGAATTCATATTTAATTCTACAAGTATTTGTTTACAACTCCGTCATTGTCTTCGCCAACTGTTGAGGCAAGAGAACATCGTGTTCTTTCGAAATGTCTTCTATACAGGGTGATTCACGAAAGACTCTACATAGAAAAACTGTTGTTCAAATCGAGGTCCAAAAAACGAGGAAGGCTATCCGTTCTCGATATATGGCTGTTTTATGTATTTGGTCTTAGACATATTGATGGCATCGATCGATTCATTCGAAATTTATTACGGAGAATGGCATGACGACATAACGAACTGATAGTTGGTGAGGATCCAATTCAAGGTCCAGACTAAAGAAACCTTGAAAGAATCGAAGCCACATATGACTTTCCGAAAATCCTCATTCACGATGTGAATGAGCAAAAATCGCTCTAAAAAATGAGATTGCTGTAAAACTGTCACATTCTGTTCAACATTTCTCTTCAAGAATGATTATGAAAACGACTCATTTTTCTAGTTTCAGAAACACTTCGCGGCTGCAAACCACGACGTACCTATTTCCAATTTAGCATTTGATATTTATCGGCTTTATTCATCTCATGAGTGTTTCTGTTACCCTTATGAAATAGGGGAGTTCTTATTTCTTTCATATCAATGGCTTCTTTTAGACAGCTATTGCCATCAGAAATCTTGAAATAAACATTTCAAAAACCCCTCCTTTTTCTTGCAAAAAATTGGAAAGATACCTATTCCCATCATTCAGTATAATCGTCTCACCAATTTTTAGTGTTTTCTTGATCTCCTTGGCGACTGCTTTTTCATCTCATGTTGATATGATCGAAAATATTTCGCTATTTATTCTTCACACTATGACAGCTTCCTCTTAACCATGTTTTTTCAGATTAGTTAGTACGGTGCTACAGACAGACACAGAAACACACGCAGTTCCACAAGTTAAACATATAACATCGTTCTTTGTTTCCGCCGTTAACTTTAAAAAATAAGAAAATAGTAAACATCGAAATGAAAATATTTCAGAATAAATTTTCCAAAATACCACCTTCTCTTTAACACAAATTCTCTATTAAACTGTCAGTAGGCCAACTGATTTTCTTTCATCATCTGGTTGGCTTCGGACAACAATTCTATGAATCGGAGCAAATCCTAAGAGCTTGAATTAATTTTCTCTGAATTAATTCTCAACAATTATCTCGACTGAACAAGTCCGTAAATTTTCAATTGAATTTCGAATTTTCTTTTTTATTCGATAGGTATGTCCACTTTTACAGACGCCAACTATGCAGCAGTCACAAAATATTGTCTGCGATATCCACAACGACTTGTTCCAAATCACCAAACCATCGCAGGCGTGAATCGTTTCTTAGGAAAAACTGGAAAGTTTTCATAGACTACCAAATTAAGAAGTCCTGTCCAGGTAAACGGTAGACAGCTCAATGTCATCGTGAACATTGTAGAAAACAACCCGAAGATAAGTACACGAACAGTAGTGAGAATAATAAACCCTGATTAGATTAGAGTATGGCGTGTTCTGAAGAGAGGAAAATGTGGGACGCTATTAAGAATAATTTCAGATTCAATTGAAAAATTCACAGGTTGGTTTAGACGAGTTGATTGTCGAAGATTGATTGAGCTCTCTACATGTCTGTGAATATTATTTCGAAGCTTCATGGCTTGGTAACGATTCGCTAAATTGTTGTTTGATACCTACCGGATATTATAAGAAAATCAATTGATAATATGGTAGTTTGACGAAAATTTTCTGCACATTTCAGAAAATATACGGTGAAGTTTTTGAATCTGTTTTTTTCTATCATCTGATACTTTTCTGTTTCAATGTCATCATGGATGAATTATTATTTTCATTTGAAATTTCTGTCAACGTGGAGATTTCGGCTGCGATAGAGTTCTCCAATGATGAATTTATAGCAAAAGGAGCCAATGCTGAAATTCGCATAGCATTATAGAATTCACTGAGCATGATGACTTGCGCGTACTCAGCATTTCAATCAAAGAAATGGAAAAAATATTTTCAGAATACGTCCCTGTACTTCGCCCCTGGTTCATTCTGCAGGAGATATCTGAATTCCTCATGTGAAGAATAGAAACGAATGAATATCAAATTCTGAATTGAAAATAAGTAGGTACGTCGTGGATTGCTGCGGCGATATGTTTCTAAAACTAAAAAAATGAATCATTTTCATAATCAGTTTTCAAAAACAAAGATCAGAATGTGACAGGTTCCGCAATTCCGCTCATTTTTAGAGCGATACTTACTCGTTTACATTGTGTTAAATAAGTCTCGGAAAGTTATGTACAGGGTGTTGCTTAGATCCTTTACGGTAAAACCTCATTTTTTCAGTATGGCACGTATTTGTCCATTGAAATGTTACATTTGTTTTACATTTTTTAGAGGACGCAATTTTATTGTTGAGACATGTGGGGGGTCCATAGAAGCTTAACTCCAAGTTTGTGGTGTTGCAGCCCTTGTCCCCCAACCGCCATCTTGAAAAAGGGGTGCAAATATATTCCGCCATATCTCGGAAACTATACATCTCATCAAAAAAATTATAAGACATAATTTGTAGCAAATCGCTTTATCTACAAATAAGTTCTCATCACTTTTTGCTGTAAATATAAAATTTCAAAAGTTTTAAGCAAAAAATTCTCAAAAAATTTTCTTTTTGAACAATAACTTTTTATTTTTACATTTTATCGAAAAATTATCTCAGACCAATCTTGTAGATGGTCTTTTGAGGAACATTTTACATATTTTTTTTTATTTCATTCATTTTTAACGCTGTTACAGCTCTCCAAAGTTGACCGTGTTCGTTTATTCTCACGAGAATCTGATCAAAACGAAATGAATCACTTCGTTAGATAATTTTTTTTATAACTCCTATATACTAATAACTTTTTTTACATCAATACCTACAACTGAACTTATTTATTCATAAATATTTTCCCCGCCACCTATAAGATAGAGTCTTTTGGCGCGTTTTATTAACGTGGTATCCCCAGCAGGCCTACTCCACAAAAACCTTGATCGTGATGTAATCCTCCATCTAATTATATGTTTGATCGGTTATCGGCTGCCCTACTCTATTCTACTATTCTTTTTATGGTCCAGGCTGTGGCTCATTACGTAATTGGTCGTCAAATGAGAAGGTTTGGGGAATGACTGGTGTTAAAATTGGAGTCATTGCTGGAACTTCATCTATCCATTCATTTCTTGAAGTAATTTTGAAATTTCCATGATATTGGTACATGTTTCGATAGAGCAATGGAGGTACATGCTCCCACAATTTCCTTTGCATCGGCAAAGCCTTAATTTCATGAGATCTGGGGGTGTTGAAGGCTTGGAAGCTTGGATTGGTATCCAAATTTTCCTATGCTTTTTCCAGTCCCAATCTTCCTGATTTTTTATATTTTCCAAGCCACGACTGTGTCTGGTGATAAATTCGGAGGCTGTGGAAACGAGCTGCATCTTGGGTCGGAGGCAGTGAAGATAAACTAAATGAATTTTTAGTTACTGAGAATTTTTTGTATCGCATGTCGTCTGGAGGATCGTCTTTATTACCGCCGTATAAAAATACAAAAAACCGTTCGGCAACAAGAGTGAGCAAAGACGGATGGACTTTCTTATTGAGAAATAGTGCGGTACCAACAGCTAGCTCAGGATGTTTTTCAATTATTTTTATAAATTTGAGTTACCCCATACTACAGGCAGCTGATGTTGAATCACAACCAGAGAAAGCATGACTAAAAAGCAAATTCTGTGCTATGAAATCTGCATGCATAAAACTTGAAGGGCTATACAATTGACCACATGTGCGTCCTTTATAAGGTTTCAAAAAGAAAATGTTTGGCTGTCTTGTTCCTAATGCCGTGAAAAATACAATAATGTCGATGTACTCAGCCACAATAATGCAATAATTATGAGATTGGGAAGCACTAAGCGCAGCAGAGACGATGATTGAATCTGCATCTGATTCAGCTTGACCCACGAGAAAACCTTCTTATGTGAGAGCAATTTTAAGTAAATCTATAAAGTTTGATTTATTCTTTTTATGACCACGAAGTTTCTCTCGAGATATTGTTGCTACTGTTTTCTTATCAAACTGAATTTCTGCAGATTGATGTTTCTACGTGCGACGCAGACGTTCCCAAGACTTCGTTACAGCAATATCTGGATCTTCGGAATTATCATCAAATATTATATTTTTTTTGAAGGAATGTTTGATAACCCAACAATATGATGCAGTAAAAATTTTTGTAGGAATGGGGTCTTCAGTCTAGCCGACGTTTCGGAAAACTTATTTCCATCCTCAAGGTACTATAACAACAGTTGATTTCATTGTAAAAAAATCTTTGAAAAGGTCAAAACAAAGTAAAAGAGAACAGCCGAGTATCTCGAACAATACAAGTTAAAAACATATTAGAGATCAAAACTAAAACCGACAGTGAAGTGGTTAGGAATGAAATGTAAATGTAACGAAAACAAACAAAATACTTCCATATACGTGATATATATATATATATATATATATATATATATATATATATATATATATATATATATATATATATATATATATATTTATTTAACTAACCGCGGGAATTTTCACTAACCCGGGAATTTTGCCGAACCCTCTCGTGTCGAGGAAAGGGATCTTTAATGTCCAATACATCTCTGTTAGACAGGACCGACAGCTTTACATCTCCTCCGAAAGATGGACATTCAAGCGATTCCCAGAATCCGAAAAATCGCACTGACTTTGTGGGAATTGAACCCAGGTAACTCTGCGCAGGAGACAAGCATCATATCCCATACGCCACCGAGCCGGCTATATATACATGTATTTGGTAGTATTTGTGTTTGTTTTCGTTACATTAACTTAATTTCTAAGAAGAGGAATAATGAATGAACTTACAATACTGATTTTGGTAATCCCACAGTTCGAACAAAACATGAACCAACTAACATTTTTACATTACATTCATAACCACTTCGCTGTCAGTTTTTAACTTGTAGATATTTTTGAGTCTCTGATATGTTTTTAACTTGCATTTCTGCTGCTGGCAGTTCTCTTCTACTTTGTTTTGACCCCTTCAAAGATTTTTTATAATTAAATCAACTGTTGTTATAGTGCCCTGAGGATAGAAATAAATTTTTCAAATATTATAGTGGCAGATAGTCCATAATGTTCTTGCACATACCTGACATACTTTTCAATAATATTTTTTATTAACGAATTTCTATCCCAAAACACTTTATGTAATAGGAAAACCACCATCGGCAACAAGATAACTTCTGTGCGTGTTTTTGGAGGATTGGTCTAGAGGTGTAAAAGCATTCAATAAAGACGACTTGGTACCTTTTCTCATGCCAGTCCCAGCGAAAAGTCATAGTGAAAAAGGTGCTAATTCGTACGCCAGATATTGTTTAATATCGCCAACTGATTCTCTTGAAAAACACATGCGTTGAAATAAAACTAAGGGATTGATGACGACAGGAGATTTTTCAACTTCAATAACAGGTAGAACCTTCGATTTCCTATTAAATGATAGTCCTTGCAAATTCGATCCTATGATGTTAGTCATTAAACCTTCTCCTATTTCAAAAGCTCGATGACTAAGCTAATTATTCTCAAAAATGTACACTCCTGTACGAAATTATTTAAAAACAATAATTCTGTTAGTTGTATAGTAAAGGAAAAGATTTATGAATAAATAAGTTGAGTTGTAGGTATTGATGTAAACAAAAGTTATTAGTATATAGGGATTATAAAAAATGATTCATTTCGTTTTGACCGGATTCTGGTGAGAATTGACGAACTCGGTTAACTTTGGATCGCTGTATCAGCGTTAAAAATAAATGAAATTAAAAAACATGTGAAAATGTTATTGATCAAAAAGAAAATTTTATAAGAATTGTTCCACTTTTTTGCTTTTAACTTCTGAAATTTTTCATTAATTGCAAAAGTGAAATAGATTTATTTGTAGATAAAGCGATTTGCTACAAATTATGTCTTGAAATTTTTTTGATGAGATGTATAGTTTCCGAGATATCGCAGAAAATATATTTGCACCCCTTTCTCAAGATGGCGGCCGGGGGACAAGGGCTGTAACCTCACAAACTTGGAGTTAAACTTCTATTCACTCCTCCTCACATGTCCCAACGATAAAATTGCGTCCTTTAAAAAATGCAATACTTGGCCCCTAAATTGTAACATTTCAATGGACTACTTGTCTTTCTCTGTACGAAATTTCGACTTAATCGTTTTATGCTTTCAATCTGCCGTTTAGAATGTTCAGTCGAAAAATAAAACAGCCTATATATCGAGAACTGATAGCTTTACCTTTTTTTGGGCCTTGGTTGGGATTCCTCTGAGCAAACTCTAACTATAGTTTTTCCATGCGCAGTATTTCGTTTATTACCCTGTATATCGGGCAACAGTTGATGAACCGTATATGAAATCGAATATCAAAAGAAATTCCATCTCAATTCATGCCCCACCTCCGCCAGAGTTCCTTTTTTCTGTTAAGCAAGCTTGACATATTTTCATTCTTTTGCCTACGAACTAGTTCTCTCGAAATAAAGTCCCATTTAATGTTTCCGATTATTTATCCTCATATAATACGCAATCTCTTTCAAATGTATCATAAGGAAATGAAAAAATTTTCCTTGGTTAAAAATAAATATTTATATTTATCAAAATGGTATGAATACAGATAATACATACAGAATTTAACTGGAAACAAAAAATCGATTGTCAGTGTATATCACACCCTTGTTTTAGCAACATAACCATTATAACCCTTGTTTTTAACATCCCCTAGAAAGGGAACGACTCCCAATTGTGCAAAGGGAACTCATGCAATGAGTCATACAAAGACATTACAGCGTTTTGCTTGGATAATTTCCCTCGCTCAGCTGGCCATTTTTAATTATATCGAACTAAACATAAGTTGAAGTTGGCTGGTCGCCAATGTAAACCATCTTTCAGCGTATTTATCGAATAGATAAAACTGCATAGGTTTCATTTGAAAACCCGGAAAAAATACAGTAATAAATTAGAAGGCGGTGTTGTCGAACAAATTGAATAGAATGTTATTTTTGGTTTACTGTTTAAAGATTTTCAATGGGAGTTTCTGATAGGGAATTATGAAAGTGATTACGTCAATATTCAAAATTTTGTAATATGGAATATTGATATACGGCTAAATCCTATGTGGATTTAGCTAAATCCACATAGGATTTAGCCGTTACTATAAGATCCCGAACTCTGGATCTTGTTTGGGGCAACGTGTAGAACTTGAATCGAAGTAACTCGAAGACAAAAGAAGAAAGCTCCGATTTGTTTTCACCAATGAATTTCTCGCGAAAATCGAGGACCCAGGGTCATTTTTCTTCATTTGCAGTATTTCACTGAGAGACCGCACTGAAACATCCTAGCCCCACTAAATCCGCTGAATATTTTTCGAACAAACGTATTTACGAATTCTCATCGATACACCGAGAATTTTGATGTAACGAAAACCCATTAAATCGATAAACTTCAATACATTCGATTAAAATTCTAAACCACATATATTACCCAATGAGTTGTCTGCGGTGAATTATACTGCCAATGAAAATGGAACAATAAAACTTATCGAGAGAAGGTGAATCGTGTAAATCCTTCATCATTCTTTTTTTTAGTATCGTTTGTAGCACCGCCAAGTATAGACTTAATCCAAACAAAGACTATTAAGAACGCATTTGAATGTATATGGTTTTATTTTTCACTACATCATTTCTAGAAATAGCCGAAGGAATTAACCACACACATTGTGATTGTTAGATGTGAAAGGTTCCTCTAATAGTTGATTGAGGTATCTCATTTATTCTATTGTCATTTCAACATTCAGAACTGTGCAATGAAGTATTGTTCCGAAGTAATGGCAAAATTAAGTAAAATTTCACGACGAAACGATATGACGCAATTCAAGAAAGTGTTAAGATTTCTTATAGACATTCGCAATAAAAAGGTTAAATAAAATTTGAAATGAATTCCTACAAAGTACCGTCGTTGGCTAGCAATGCACTTATTGCAACGTTAAATCAATGACTGGAAATATTTCTAGAAGGCTTTTTTCGAAATGGCTTTCAGTCCTCAATGGCAGGAATGGTGTCAAAACGTTTTCCTTTCAACATATTCTTCTTTTTGAGAAGGGTATGGTGCTAAATCTGGCTATTAAGGTGGATGTAGACAGACTAGGATACATTGATGAAGAAGAAAGCCGTTAGTCTATTTCCAGATCTCGTTCGTCTCGTACAGGAGTAAGTTTTCAGTAGATAATCTCTCGAATAGGCATTCGCCTGTTTGAATGAACTTTTTTATACTTCCCTCAGTTATTTTCTGAACATTTAATAATGCTGAAAGGTACTCCACTGATCGTGGCATTCTCAGCAAGTTCGGATTTGAATTTCCAAAAGCACTACGAACTCAGTTTTCCAAGTCCTTGTAGGTACCTATACACTGCTGTTGAATCAATAAAAAGTTTTATGATCCTTTAAAAAACTCCAAGGTGTGGGTCGAGAGATTTTATGATCTTAACCTCTGAATCGATGTATCAACAATCATTGTTGTTTGTTTCATCTTTTAACAATGTGCTCGGGACTTGAGCCCATTTTCACAGTGGACCTACAGCTTACAGTGGATTCCGAACCACTCTCCTAAACCGTGCTATGTCAACTGCCACCACAAGAATTACGAGTTATCTGGTCTTCGGAAATTTATGCCTCCCTTAAGCGGCTCTTTCCAAGTATCACTTTTTTGTTCAAGGACAACATCCATAACTTGAACCCAGATTCGAACTAGTCACCTCGGCTAAGCATATTCCTACATACTTGCTCACTAACCGTGCAGCTACCGAGGCGGTTATCAACAATCATATTTGTGAGTTCTAGTGACGTTTGAATTGGGCTGGTAGAAACAATTTTGAAGAGAAATTAAATGCAGAGGATCCAGGAATGCGGCAACAGAGGTTGTCAAGATTTCTAATTCCCATCAAAAACATAACATGCGCAAAATGGTGTGAGACCTCAGATAAAACCATTATATATTTATATAAGAAAGTATGATGTACTTCATAATTTTTGTTTATTAAAGTTCATACTTTTTCAAGCATCTTCTGTTAGGATTTTTTCTATCTAAAATCAACCACCATCGAGCTATAATTTTTTTCTTAAAATCCTCAGAGTTATTGTGTCATCTTCTTTGCCCAGAAAAATTGACTCAGATTTGAGTGAGATAATTGATTTGTTTAATTTAAGGAGAAAATTGTTATTTTCAGGGTAACCTACTTTCCAGTAACATTTAATATATAGGGTGTTCAAAATTCTCTTGTCAACTGATTAAAACTAAATTGTCAAAACCTTTTTTTCAAATACGAGTACCTATTTTGTTCACTTTATAAGAACCGTATTTTAGGTTAGTATTGATTGATCTTAGGTCACCCTATACCAGGGGTGCTCAAACTTGCACTGCTTGCGATATATCTCAATATTTTTAGACTATTTACGGTTGACTCTGAGAGGCAGTAAGTATGTGTGATGCAGGGTTGTCGTACATACACGATACACCCTACCTACCTACCTACCTACCGTAGCGTATATAGATATTAGCTTTCCGCACAATTAACATTATTTTAGTCAAGGTTTGGGTAAGGTTTAGTTAGGTTCTTCTCTATAATATCAATGAAAGAATTCATAGTTATTCAAAATTACGAGTTTATTGGTTGGAACAAAACAGAAGAGTTACATATGGAGTTAAATTTAACTAAGGAGTGACTTTGGGTGTTGAAGCTTGGCACTGCATGTCCCCAGCATACTTTTCATAAGATGCTACGTAACCAGTGAATGCTAATCGCAAGCATGATGACATATGATCGTCTGTTAGTCGATTGTGATATTTTAACTAAATTATCTGCATTTCAGAAAATGCCGACTCGTACAAGTAAGTTGACCCAAAACTGCCGTCAGTTGAAGGGCGATTTGCCTTAGATTCGGATATTTATCTTCAGATATAAAACACCAGAAATTTATATCTGATGCTGTAGCTTTGAGATGTATATCTGTTAAAATCTGCACCAACTCATTTTCAACAGACCATGAGTTCATATTAAACTAACTTGCTATTTCAGTAGCTAATTCCTCAATGTTTTCACATGAAAAAGGATAACTCATAAGTGATGCTATATGTGTATTTGCCAATTTACTGCAATCATAAAAACGCATTTCGTATTGAAATATTTGATAATGCAGCCTCATACGTATCATAATTCAACTAAGGAATCCTTGCTTTCAAAGACGAAAAATGTTTCAGATATATTCTTTTCAGTTGATCTATCATAATTTGCAATTTACTTTTGCATGCGTCTACTGCGCTAATCATCTCAATAATAGTTTTTCCTTTACCTTGAAGCTGCAAGTTAATGGTGTTTAAGTGCATTTTTATGTCAGTCAGAAATGCCAAATCAGTCAGCCATTTTTCGTTTCGTTTTTCATCACATCTTTCGTCTAGAAAAGCTGTTATTTCGGGCAATAATTCTTGAAACCTTTCTAGAAGTTTTCCGCGTCTCGACCACCTGACGTCTGTGTGAAGAACTAAATCAGTGTGTTTAGCTGACTCCATATCTTCCAACTGCCACTTAAAGAGCCGCCTGTGCAAGCTACGTGCACGGATAGAATTTACAATTTTTGTTGCAATGCCCATAATTTCCTAAGTGTTTAAAACTTTTGGACACAAAACTTGTTGATGTATAATGAATAATGAATGAAAAAAATTAAGGGAAATCTTCCTTAGCTCGACACATTGCCACAAAACCGTTTTTTTTCAGTCATTGCTGGTGCTCCATCAGTTGTAATGCACACTAATTTATATATTGGTAGCTTGAAGTTTTTTACAGAATTGAAGAAAACGTCATATATATCTTCAGCACGGGTATTCCCCTTCAGTGGAATGATTGTCAAATATTCTTCCTTATCCAACATGTCAGTAAATACCATCCGAATAAAAATGCACAGCTAGGCAGTGTCTGTCATTTCGGTGGATTTGACGAACTATAAAGAAAAGTATGTACATTTCATGATATCATGTTTTAGTTTATCGGCCATGTCCTGACTCATGACTTCAATACGCTTTGTGACAGTCGGACTAGATAACTGAAGTTCTCTAATAGCAGACATGAATTCTGTTTTATTTTTAAAATCTCCAAATAAAGTTTCACCCGCTGCAATAAATGCTCCCGTCATAACCGATTCATCTTCGAATGGTTTCTTGTGTTTCGCCAATATATGAAATATTTTAAATGACGCGATCGTAGCAGCTTCTGATTGTTTGGCTGGTCTTGTGAACATGGTTTGTTCTTTTTCAAACAAGTTATCAAATCACGTACTTTTCGTTTTCTTAATTCACCCTGTGGCGAAAAATCCTCTTCATAGTTTTTATGAACCGTTTTATGATGCCTCTCTATGTTACCATGCTTAAGTATTGCAACTGACGCACGAAAAATAAGACAAATGCACTTATCCTACACCATATAAATGAAAAATTCTTCCTCCCAATCGTTATTGAAACGATACGTTTCAGATTTCTCCGCTGCACTCATTTTGTACTATATAATAATAAACTTTGTAACGACGTAGTATTGCCTTCAAGTTACAATTCGGAATGACTCGAATTTTTGCAGGTGTCTCGAATGTTCCCGTCAAACGCTTTCTAGAAAAGCGACAAGAATAAAGAACGAGGTTTTTCTTAGACAAGTACCGCTCGTTCAATTCATATAGCCGCCTTTTGCCGCTAGCAGAGTGTTATTTTATTACGTAATAACTTTTTTTAGTTTAGTTACCTACTTATTACAAATTTTTTTCTTTTCGAGATCTACTCAAAAAGCACTCGCGATCGATCGTTTGAGCACCCTTTCCTTATACCTAAAATGGCTCGTTTTCATTTAATTCACGATTTTATCAAAAATCAGTATTTTCTCCGGAAAATTAAATCATCAGGCCGTGGAACATAAAATCAGACTATGTGGATTTAATTGCGATGCCAGTTTCTGTTTCACAATATTGTGAGTAAGGTTCTATGAATTTATGCGTCCGTTTGACATGTGGAAATTATTCAAAAATAACAATGATATTAATTTTGTTTGTGTATAGTTTTTTGTTAAATGAAATATCAACTGAATACTCAAACGAAGTTATTATTAATTTATTCAGCATTCAGGGTCAATCTCAACAACTAATCAGTGAAACTTGTAGAGTAAGTATAGAAAAGTAACTGAATTTACGACCAATTTGAAGAAAATTCATAAGTGACCAAATTTGATTCTAAATTTTTTTCTGCGAATTGGTCGTAAATTTGGATTCTTTTCGGCAAATGTTCTGCAAGTTCGACTTATTGTCTATTGAAATTAACCATGGATGATGAATAAATTCTTGAAATTCTCGTTTCAGTGTTCATCTAACTAAAAAACTATACACGGACAAAATTAGTGTTATCGCTATTTTCAACTGATTTCCGTCGAACTGAGGCCGACATTCATAGAAAATTACATAGATCATCGTGAAACATTTAAACTGGCATCGGAATTAAATCTTCTCTGTCTGTTTCTATATTCCGCGGCCTAGTTAAGGTTTCCAAAGGATCTGCAGATCTTTTTATGAAATCGCAAATAAGATGAATACATTTAAGGTATAACGCAACCTAATACCAATCAATACTAATTTATTATACGGTTCTGATAGTCCTTTTCATCATAAGATGTGCGCAAGCGTAACTTCCATGTTGAAACGGTGGTAATTCAAAATATTCGTACTGTTTTAATCATCAATGGCTGGGCAACGAATATTATTCCCACAAAAAATAAATTATTGGAAAAAACCATTGATGGTGTTTCACTTATTTATGCATCAGTGGAAGCTCATAATTCTGAACAATTGAAACGGTGACTCAAATGTCATGGGGATCCTCAAAAAGTTAAAAAAAGTGAGCTAATTGAGGAGTGAAGCGTCAACGTTTGTTTACTATCTAGAAACTTATAAACAAAATCAATATTTGCTATTGATAATTGCAATTTATTTCTAGTAATTAAAAATATATTTTGAGTAATATTTATGGAAGTAATTAATATTTTAAGGCTATATATGACATTATTGATTGGGCTAACGTAAATACTGAATTGAAGAGTTTGAAATAGTTCATCAGTTTTTATCATAAATTGAATGTTTAAAATGAGACAAGATATAGAAAATATATGATATATACAGAGTCAAAAAATAATTAGGAATAATGTATCAGTGGACCAAACAGCTAACAAAGAGACACAGCCAATCAAAGTCCAAATACAGGGATATCCACCGGGACGAAGTGACAAGTACATTAATGTTAGGCACCTGTCAGGTGAGCTTAGCCAGTTCATCTACTTGATTAAAAAATTTCAAAGCATTCTCTGTTAGTTCTTGCAAAATCATCAAAATTCAATATATTCCCGAACTATTTCGGAACTATAAGAGATGGGTATAGTACATGCTGATACAATTCCATCTGAAATTTGACGCTTCATCTGATGGCGATATAAAAATTGGCACGTGCCATTTGAAAAAATTGAGTTATTGCTGTTTGAAAAAGGCCAAATTGAAAAAATCATACAAAACAACGCAATAAACATTTGACATGTGTAGACTGTTAAAAAAATTCCTTGATCCTTCTTCTTTCCACCCAAGCAAAAATTGTGTTTGTAGTGCAAAAGATCTACGAGCTACAACTTTTTAAATGTTCCTCAAAAATCGAGTTTATAACAAAAATAATTAAATCTGTCAAAAGTTTTGACAGATAAGTGCCAACAACTTGGGTATTGTATGCCTTGCTCAAATGTCGGTTCTAGATAATAAAAAGGTAGATTGCCATTTGAAATAACAAAGTGATGATCCACTTCCGGTATAACCAGAAATGGTATCACTTCGAAAATATTTCACTTCAATTGGAAATCGCTAGTTATGGCCGCGTATAAAATTTCAGCTTGATATTGTAATTGATACTCAAAAAGTTTTAAACGGATGGTCCCAGTGGATATCCCTGTATATTGAGTCAAATAATAAATTATCCAAACATTTGGCTATTTGATTTGATTATTTTTCTCTTTTGATTGAATAATTTTTGAGCACCCTGTATATAAAATAGCATCGGATACATTGCCCTCGAAAGTGACAGTTTTCCTATTAAACTAAAAAACAGTTACAATCTTAATCAAATCTGAGTAAATTTTTTTGGGCAATGAAACTGACACTATAGTTCACAAAAGTTTGATAAATAAAATCATAGCTCGATAGTGGTTAATTTTATATAGAACAAATATTAATTAAAACCTTCAATAGAAAAAATTAAAAAGTACACCGTGCCATTTGAAATCGTAAATTTGTTGTCGATGTTTGGTATAACTGGAAGTGGGACCACTCTGGAAACAATTGTAAATTGTAGATCAGTATCAATTTACCCTAATTTCAAAATTTGAAATGGATCGATAAACTCGTTCCCCAGACACATCTAATGTGCCTTTTAGCGCAGACACCCTGTATATTACATTGACGTTCTTATTCTAAATTAACTCGATGGCTTCAAAGTTCTACACAAGTTATAAGATGTATCCATAGTTGACTTTTATGTCTACATGTCTTCGATTGAAAAATCTGGCTGTAACAAGTGCACATATACCTTCATCTCGAAAATAATGTATACTCTTCCAGCAATTGAAAACGCATTTTTAACCGATTTTTTACATATGAAACTGAAACGATTCAACTGAAAACTCTAAACAACGGAATCATTTAAAACGAATGTGCTCCTGTTGAGGAACAATATGTTTGTAGTTATGTTAATTTATTGATTTTTTGGAACATTTCACGGTGCACTATTTCTCCAATTTCATTTGTTTAAATCCAAGTAAAACATTCCTAAGACATAACAGCTTGATGCAGTGAATTCGAGAAAAAACGCATTCCTATAGTCGAGTTCGAAGACTTTCGTTTTCAAGTAATAGAATAACTTCCAAAAAACTAAAATTTTGTGGTTTTTGCAATTAGGACACCCTAAAATGTAAGCTCAGAAAATTGAGAAAAACTGTATGTAATCTTTCATATGATTCATGAGAACAGTGAGGAAAAAACCTGAGGAAAAACCCTTCTCCCCCGTTGATCACTTTTTATGTTATTTTTTCCTATCTGTTAATGAAGCATTAAATTTTTTAATTTTGAGAAAACCCTGTATATTACGAGTATGTATAAATCAGGATAGAAGTACTGGCTGCAGTATTTTTCGTCCTGTGAGGAAAGTCGTTATATATGATAAGCTTATATTTCCATGGTCGTTCACATATTCCTTCCCAATTTGTCGTATCCGATAGTCTTCAACACTCGATTTACATTAATGAGCAGGTACGAGTAACTGTTATACCTGAATAGTGAAGATGTTCTTACCGGATTTGGTGGCAAATTTATGTTTGCTGTAGGCTCTTTCTATAGTAAATCATGAGAAAAAATATCATACAGCAGTTAGGTGTTGATACCGCTATACACACTGAATACCAGTGATTTATGAATACTTACTTACATAATTTTTATGCAAAGAGCTCATTTATAATAACATTCTCAGAATTCTCGTTGAAGTTGACGGAATTTGTAATCAGTTCATTATCACATTAATATTCTGTTGAGACTGATGTAATAGCAATCCAATATTTTGAATGAAAATTGAAGAAATTATCGCACAATTTCTATATTTCAAATTTTTTTTGGTAGGTAACTAATCATTAACACGTTTTTTTTGGATATGTCCGGATATATGCCAACAAAATTCGATTTTTTTTCTTGACGCACATGTTGCTCTCACGAGAAACAGAATGGAAGAAATACATTGAGATTTTGCAAGGAATCGCCATATATTGATAACAGCAGTTACCGATCAATTTTTGCGAGTAACATTTGGTTTTCTTGAAAATCTTAATATCTGGTAATAATGCAACGCGAATCACGAAATTTAGCCCCGGCAGAATGTGCTGAAGCAGTGGTGTAAGATTAGAGAGAAGAATAGGCCAAAGGTTTTGGGTCTCCTATTCAACTGTTTCCAGAATGATCCGCAGGTACATGAAGACTGGTGGTCGTGAAACGACAACTAGGCCTCGAGCAAAGATGGCGATTCAAGATTGTTATTCAAAACTTCCCTCGTTGAGACAACAGTTCGCTACTATTAGGTACCTTCACATGCAGCCTCAGTAGAATAGTGGAGTGAACATTTGCACTGAAACGATACGACGTCGTAGGGAATTTGATTTGAGGTCTCGTGTCCCAGCTCGAGGCCCAGCTCTAACCACAGCGCATGGAAAAGTCAGTTTAAATTTTGCCAGGGAACATATCAGTTGGTTAGAAGCTGATTGGAAGAGAGTTTCTTCAAACCCACGCACTAATGTGGTCATCGTGAATAACGGACCCCGAATGCTCAGAGGTACGTTAGGGGCATTGTAGAACAGGGGTTCCCAAACTGGGGGGCGTGGAGAAAGTCCAGGGAGGGCGTGACACCCAAATGAAATAAATAAAGAAATTACGAAAATAATTTCCTTAAATCTTCGAAATAAAGTCTTTCTAAGTTTTCATAATTGTTTCTGTGAAGTTTTAATAAAGTTGTAAACTTTATTAAAGAAAGCTACAGCTTTTAAAACTACAAAGCACACACGAGTTCAAGGTTATCAAAACCGTCCCCCTCGGCTGCAACGGCCGTGCGTACCGATACCTCCGTTTGGCCTTGGTGTGAGTGCGAGTGTCTCCGCACCCCTTCCACCCCTCCCACGCCGCATCTTCAGTCCAATGTCAATAACCTTGCAGTTTGTTCAGTGCTTGAGTTGTAACTAGTCCGTTTTGGCACAGTGCTTTCCGTGAAATATCAGTCATCATGTTTGGTGTATTGTGGGTGTTCTATAATTGTTGCGACGTTTGAATTGGGGTAATTGTTTTTTTGTTGGATGAGTTCTGTGTGAAGCTGAATCAGAAAAGATAAACACGGCAGAGAAACGCAAGTATATTGACGATTATATTCAATTTGGGTTTGTTCCCTTGCTTAAAGATAATGTTGATAACCCTCTGTGCGTTATTTTCTAGGAAGTATTGAGCAATGACGCAATGGGGCCTAATCGTCTTCTGAGACATTTGTCAACCAAACATGCCTCTTTAGAGGACAAACCTGAAGAGTTTTTCGCTTCAAAATCTCAGAATTTAGAGCGCATGAAGTTAGATAGCATTAGATCTGCTGCTCAGTCATCTCTAAAAGAGCATGAAGCTTCCTATGAATTATCTCTTTTTATTGCCAAGGAAAAGAAAAGTCACACTATTGGTGAAACGCTTATTGAACCGTGCCTTTTAAAATAAGCCGATGTTGTCCTTAGAACTGATAGTAGGCAAAAGCTATCACAAATACCACTTATAGAGAACACCGTAAAAGGCCGAATTGATGATATGGCCGAGAATATTAGAAACCAGGTGGTTGATAATGGCAATAAAAAAATCCCCGTTTTTTGCTATCTAGCTTGACGAGAGTACAGACGTAGCACTCATTTGATTGTATATGTTCGTTACATTGAAAATGAAAGAATGAAGGATGAACTGATGTTGTCAACTGAGCTGGTGACCACTACTAAAGTTGTAGATGTGATGAAAGCAGTATCAAACTTTTTTGAGAAACACGAATTTTCTTGGCAAAAACTTATTGGTGTATGCACAGATCGTGCTCCTTCAATGCTCGGTTCTCGCTCAGGCTTCATGCAGTTGGTCAACTAGAAGAATGCTGACGTGGTTAGGATTCATTGTTTTATTCACCGCCAAACCTTGGCACCAAAAACGCTTCCAAACGAACTCAATGCTGTTTTAAAGCTATGTATTACAGTAGTCATCTACGTAAAGAACAGTGCATTAAATACTCGACTGTTTAAAAGTCTTTGTGAAGATTTTGGAAGTGACCACAAAACGCTATTCCATACAGAAGTACGACGGCTGTCAAAAGGCAATATGTTGGGAAGACTATTTGAGCTCTGTGATGAAGTGATTACGTTTTTGGCACTGCAGAAGCAGAACGAGCTTAGTGCAGCGTTCAAAAAACCCAGTTACTGAGTGATTTTGGACCATTTATCAGACTTTTTGACACGTTAAACAACCTAAACTTGAGACTACAAGTTGTAGACTCAAATATAGTAACACATCGGTATGCCATCAAGATCTTTGGATGCGTAAAATTTCAATGAACCCCAGCAACTATTCAAGTTTCAACAAAGTAGTGTCAGTCTCAGAAAAAGCATGTTTTGAGGACGTTTTTGATGGACTGCTTTTGTAAGACTTTTGTAAGAAATGGACTAGCCCTCATTTTGGTTAAAGTACTTAAAAGTTTAATCCAGTGTTTCAGAGGAAGCTGTTCAGATGTACTTGCTTTTTTCAACCACATACATGTGCGAAAAAGCATTTTCAACTCTTGTGGATATCAAAACCAAGTACCGCAACAAACTTGATGTCGAAAACGAAATACCCTGTGCTTTGTCTGAAACTCAACTCAGGATCTGTCAACTTATTCAGAACACGCAAGCGCACCCATCTCGCTAAATTACATTTTATGTTTTGTTTTTGTAAGTAGGTAGGCCTATTGATTTACCTTCCTTAAATTGAAAATTTATCTGTGTTACAATGTTAAAGTTTGTATCAGTAATTATAATCGTTTTTCATGTAATACTTGTTTTAATTTTCATCATACGTACAAAGGGGGGCGTGGGGAGTCTCCAAATAACCAGAGGGGGGCGTGGTACAAAAAAGTTTGGGAACCCCTGTTGTAGAAGAACATGTTGTACCATTTGCGGCATACATGGATGAAAACGTTTTGTTTATGCAGAATAACACCAAACCTAACCAAGCCCATATCATTACGAACAACCTTGAATACTAAACCAATTCAATGGACTGGAGATTAAGAAGCAGCAATACCAACCAGCTACCGTGAATGAGGTTCAAAACAGAAGTTTGGAACGGAATAGATCAGACTGCTATAAAGTCATTGATTTTGTGTATGAATCGTATATGTAGCACTTCTCGCGAAGGGTGGAAATATCCGGTATTAACAGGTTTTTGGTGATATTAATTTTTTCCAAACGCTTCTCATTTTTCATTATTCTTTGTATTGCAATATCTATGAGTACCATTTTTATTGCGATCCTAGCTGACCCGGCAGACTTCGTACTGCCTCAATCAATAAATGAAAGACCTGAACTTTTGTATGAAATGAACCTAGAACAAAAAAAGGAATCCAATTTTCGCAATTTTACTGTGCCTCCAGCACGACATAATCCAGTAGATTGACCATTGTATTTAACGCCTTACAATATGTTATTTCCTCCTATTGTTACCGGTTTGTTGGCACATATCATAATGCAATGCAGCTCGTTCCACAATCACAGGAACACTGCGTTTGCGGAATCGAAAAATTTCATTATGGCGCGCTCGCTGTTGTGTTTGATGTGCACGAACTCGTTGCATTCTAAGCCTATCTACTTCATTGTTACTCACTAAATAACGCAATTCTGACATAGCAATACGACTATTTTCTGATCTGTCTCTTTCTGGTCATCAGTGCGGTTTGCACGTGAGGTAGTTCTTCGCACATTTGATCGACTGCGACGACCTAAGTCAGGTATTCTTCTCATCGGCATCGTAAATTGTACTTAATCAAAGTAAGAAAATTTCACGCTTAGCAGTAAAGTGTCACTATCACAGAATATCAACAGACAGAAAAAGAGCACATTACTTGGAATGTCACTATCACAAAGGATCACAAAAGTAAAGAAAGTTTTCGCGCACGTAGCGGTAATCTTCACTCACAAAGATGGAAGGATACAATCATAGATATCGTAATACTTTTTTCCGTGTTCTGATGTGCGACAGGATGGATTGACAATCTTATGTCAAATATTATGGTTGCGTTGAGATATTTAATTTGTTACGAAACTTGAGATTTATCAATCTTCAACAACTGAAGTTAGCTAAAATTAAGCTACGCGAAGCGGACCAAATAGAACTTGCTTGCTTGCATCTTTTAACAATGTGCTCGGGAACTTAGCCCATTTACACAGCTGGACCTACAGTTTATAGTGGATTCCGAACCACTCTCCTAGACCGTGCAATGATAACTGCCACCACAAGGATTACAAGTTATCTGGTCGTCGAAAGTTTATCCCCTCTTTAGGCGACTCTTTCAAATTTAGCACTTTTTGTTCAAGGACAACATCCATAACCTGACCCCGGATTCGAACCAGGAGCCTCGACTTAGCAGTTCCAATATGCTTGCGCACTAACCATGCAGCTACCGAGGCTGTTGACCAAATTGAAACTCAGTAGTACTAATGATCTATTACATTTTGTGACTATGCAATTATGTCGCGTTAGCGATTCACTTTTGTTTAGTTTCGGAACAGGACATTAGATCAGACTAATTTGATAGATATGATTGAATTTGAACTTTGTGCTGCTGTAATAAATTGCAAATTGACTCTTTAACGTTAGTAACACACCTACATTGCTTAGACAACAGTGAGTGATTATAATCTAATATGATCTTTATTTAATAGCAATAAAGTTTAAATTGACTTTACGTTTTATTTAGAAAACGCTTGGGAAATAAAAAAGGGCTAATTTTATGGTTTTCCCGGCAGTTATTCGAATTTTTCTCACCTTTTAAGCCTTCCTTAGACCTCCACGAACATTTCAAGACCAAGATAAGATAAATCCGTTCAGCCGTTCTCGAGTTTTAGCGAGACTGACGAACAGTAATTGATTTTTATATTTATAGATTTGTCAAGCATTCCTTAGTGCTGGTGAATTAGTGGAAAAATAATTCTTCACATCTCTAAAATATTTCTGAAAATATTTGAATTTTCGATTTTGTGCAAATTGGTTTTTTCTTCAAATCTCCTGCAGTTTTCGAGATATTCAGCCCAAATTAGGAATGCAAGCTATTTTTTACAGCCTCCATCATTACACGTCCTGAATGTCAACTAGAATCTACAAAGAGTTTTCTTTTCCGGAGCCATGACTTCTTTTGCCCTCTCAAACTTTTTTGCAGTACGCCACTGATCAGCGTACAATCAATTTTCGTCATCTTCGTTGAATTTAGACACTTTTTGGACATCTATAATTTTTCGTATCTCCAACCGTTCTCGAGCAAGAAATTATTAAACGATTGTATGCATTCGCTGAATTGAAAGCACTTCTAATTAAAATGATGACTAGTAGGCTTTGATTCTTTTCATTTATTCATTTATTTCGACATTTGCTAAAGTTGAACCAGTGTCTTCTCGAATTGTTTATTAGATTAACGATTAGTTTTGAGACTTTTGAAGTTATTGCTGTAAGAAAAATGGCTTATTTTACTAACGCCGAATTGGCTGATATCCATGCGGTCTGGCTGACGGAAACACAACAGAAGGTGCGCTTCCCAAATCCAGTAACACCAGACAGGTGAACATTTTCAAATATCCACAGAAGGTTGAGGGAAACTGGTACTTTTACTGCAAATGATCATTTAAAAGGTGCAACTCAAACTATGATAACTTCAGATATTGGAAATCAGTTGAATATTTCACATGTTCTAGTTTGGAGGATTCTCCACGAGCTTTATTGTCATATTCAACACATCCAAACTCTACTTTCTCGAGAATTTCTACCGATGGTTCTTAGATAAAATTAGAGAAAATGCTCATTTTGATATGAAATAATGTCTATAGATGAAGCTAACTTTCAGAGAACTGCTATCACAAGTTTTCACAATAATCATTATTGGGCTGAGGAAAACCCCATTTGATTGAAGAATCTCATCATCAAGAACAATTCTCACTAAATGTCTGGGTCGGAATAATTGGAAATTATTTGATTGGGCCATTTTTCTGCCTAAAATAATCATCAGACTAAACGGTCCCGCTTATCGGCAATTTCTTGATGAGGAGTTACCTTTATTTCTAGAGGATATGCCACTTTTGGTGAGAAACATAATGTTGTTCATGCTAGACGGGGCACCAGCACATTTTAGTGGAGAAGCTAGGGAATTTTTGAATAATACATTCAACAACCCATGGATACGTCGGGGTGGGCCAGAACCATGGCCTCCTTGGTCCCCAGTATTAAATAGTTTAGACTTTTTCTTATAAGAATATCTCAAAACTTTAGTTTATACTACTCCAGTGAACAATGTAGAAGAATTGAGAAATCGAATAATAATCTCTTGTGACACGATAAGAAATTCCCCAGCAATATTTTAAAGAGTGCGTGATATTATTACGAAGAAGGACAGAGGCCTGTATTCTTGCAGGTGGAGGACATTCCAGCTATTTATTTAGTTTTTAATCGTTCCTTTTTCTAATTTGATATTTAATAAGTATAAGTTGAATCTCAGCAGACGAGCTATCAAAATGAAAGCAAATTTTGGGTATACATACTTAGGGGTCCCGTTTTTCTGAAATACGGAACCTTAAAAAAATCAATGTTAGATCATAAAACAATCGGACCAAAACTGAAACAACAGAATTGTATCCCTAACTCGCAAGTTTAACTCTATACCTATACCTGCTGCTCAGAAAGGAGTCTTCACGGACAGATAGATGGGCGGACAGTAAAGTGATTCTAGGGTTCCCGTTTTTCTGAAATACGGAACCTCAAAAAAATCAATGTTAGATCATAAAACAATCGGACCAAAACTGAAACAACTAAATTGAATCCCTACCTCGTAAGCTCCGAAAATTCATCGAACCGAATTATACGTGGGTTAAATATTTCAATTGAGAAATGGGAGTGTAATAAAGGAATTCCTACGATTGCAATGAATGAAAATACAGATACGAATGCATGACCCAGAGAACTAATTGTAATCGGCAAGTGCTTTGACACCTACATAGGTTGTTATGGGAATAAGTTCCTACGATAAATTTATGTAGTTTGATCATTTGAATATTACATAACGTTACATGTATTCTATAAGGAAAGACAAAGAGAAAACAGCATTCACAATTAGAAAATCTAGTAGGTGTAATATTTACTGCAATAACTCAGAAGTATATATGGTGCGTTGCAATCAAGTTATTGTTTTGATTATAATCAATTAAATCTACCTTACGAGAAAATAATTTTTCAAAGAATAATAGATAATAGTACAGGCAATGTATACATTGTTGAATCGTATATAACTGTCCATATCTACTTGTCAGAATATACTGAGATTTATTATTTACATTATATAGCAGCATAACTGAAAGCGGAAAACCAGATATTTACCGATTTCATTGATTGAGCATTGGTTATAGTGAAACGTCATACGTTACTTTTCGCGTCTACATTCTTCTAGAACAGGGGTGCTAAACTACAAAAATTTATTACTTAATAAAATAACACTCTGCTAGTAGGAGAAGGCGGCTTTTTCAAAGGAACGCGCGGTACTTGTCGAAGAAAAGCCGCGTTTTTTATTCTTGCTGCTTTTCTAGAAATCCGGGCGGCGCGTTTGACGGGAACATTCGAGACTTTCGTTCACGCCGATATAAATGTTGTGCCTGAAAAATTGGCGTCATTCTGAATTGTAACTTGAAGGTAATACTACGTCGATACAAAGTTTATTATTAAATAGTACGAAATGAGTCAGCGAAGAAATCTGAAAGGAATCATTTTGATAACGATTAGGAGGAAGAATTTTTCATTTGTATGGTGAAGGATAAGTGCATTTGTCATATTTCGTGCGTCAGTTGCAATACCTAAGCGTGATAACATCATAAAACGGTTCATAAAAACTATGAAAAAGATTTTACGCTACAGAGTGAATTAAGAAAACGAAAAGTACGTGATTTGATATCTTCTTTGAAAAAAGAACGAACCACGTTCACAAGACCAGCCAGACAATCAAAAACTGCTACGATCGCGTTATTGATATATTGGCGAAACACAAGAAACCATTCGAAGATGGATCGGTTGTGAAGAAAGTATTTATTGAAGCGGGGACACTTTATTTGGAGATTTCAATCAGAATCATCAGAAATCATGTCTGCTATTAGAGAACTTTAATTATCTCGTCCGACTGTCACAAGGCGTATTGAAGTCATGAGTCAGGACTTGGCAGATGAACTAAAACATGATATCATGAAATGTACATACTTTTCTTTATAGTTCGACGAATCCACCGATATGACAGATACTGTCCAGCTGTGTATTTTTATTCGAATGGTATTCTATGACATGTTGGCTAAGGGAGAATTTCTGACAATCATTCATCTGAAGGGAAAGACCTGTGACGGAGATATATATGACGGTTTCTTCAATTTTGTAAAAAACTACAAGCTACCAATATATAAATTATTGTGCATTACAACCAATGGAGCACCAGCAATGACTGGAAACAAAAACGGTTTTGTGGCATTGTGTCGAGCTAATGAAGATTTTTCTCATTTTTTTTCATTCCATTGCCCTATACATCAACAATTTTGGTGTTCAAAAGTTTTAAACTTGAAGTAAATTATGGGCATTGCAACAAAAATTGTGAATTCCATTCGTGCACGTAGCTTGAACGCTGGCTCTTTAAGTTGTAGTTGGAAGATAGGGAGTCAGCTGAACAGACACGTACGTCAGGTGGTTGAGTAGCGGAAAATTCCTAGAAAGGTTTCAAAAATTATTGCCCCAAATAACAGCTTTTCCAGACGAAAAAGGTGATGACACTCAGATCTTGAAAAACAAAAAATGGCTGACTGATTTGGCATGTTTGACTGACATAAAAATGCACTTAAACACCATTAACTTGGAGCTTCAGGGTGAAGGAAAAACTATTATTGAGATGATTAGCGCAGTAATTGCATTCAAAAGTAAATTGCAACTGATGAAAGATCAACTGAAAAGAAAGGTTCGGAAACATTTTCCGTCATTGAAAGCAAGGATTCCTCAGATGAATTATGATACGTATGAATCTGAATTATCAAATATTTTGGGACAATTCGAACTGCGTTTTTATGATTGCAGTAAATTGGCAAATATAGCATCATTTATGAGTTATCCTTTTTCATGTAAAAACATTGAGGAATTAGCTACTGAAATAGCAAGTCAGTTTTATAGGAACTCTCAAAGCTACAGCATCTGATGCAAAATTGTGGTGTTTTAGATAAATATCTAAATCAAATCAAGCAAATCACCCTTGAACTGACGGCAGTTTTGGGTCAACTTACTTGTACGAGTCTGCATTCTCTGAAATGAAGATAATTTAATAAAAATATCACAATCGACTAACTGACGATCATATGTCATTATGCTTGCGATTAGCATTCACTGGTTACGTAGCATCTAATGAAAAGTATGCTGAGGATATGCAGTATCCAAAGTCAGTTAAGTTTAATTCCATATGAAACTCTTTTGTTTTGTAACAACCAATAAACTCGCAATTTCGAATATCATTTCATTGATATTTTAGAGAAGACCCTAACTAAACCTAACCGAAACCTTGGCTAAAATAATGAATATTGCGCGGAAAGCTAATATCTATATATGCTACGGTACACCCTACCTAGGTAGGTAGGTAGATAGGGTGTATCGAGTATGTACGACAACCCTGCATCACACATACTTGCAGCCTCTCAGAGTCAATCGTAAGTAGTCTGAAAATATTGAGGTAGTTCACCAACAGTTCAAGTTTGAGCACCACTATTCTGGAATACTTTACTGTATCGGGCATGAATCATTTTCAGAGGAATCATTTTGCGTTTGTCTGTCAAGATTCTTTGGAATGTGTGGGGGTGATATTTGGGTTCACACATATTTGATGCTGTGAAAAAATCACCGTAGATAGTCGTAGGCGATATTTAATATGTTAACTTTAGTCGAATATTTATGAACATTAGTAGATATAACTGATTACATGAAGATGCCAACTTGGCAGTAAATGGCAATTATCACCAAAGAGCGACTCAATATAAAATATTTTCCAACAAGAACTTAGTATTCTTTCATTCAGGGAGCAATATCCAACCTTGCGTAGAATGTTATATATACCTCCTTGGAGAAACTGGTTTTCCGATCCACTCTAGTCATAGTCAACCAGGGTCTCATTGTATATAGTATAATCTAATGAGATGTCATGAATGAGAGCAATAGACTGCAGTTTTGTTCTCATTTGAACTCGTCAGTTTTGCATAGCCATTAAAAACATCAAGCTAGGACGACTCGTATCAATTTTTTGTGAGGGGCAACGTACTTTCCGATGCTATTTTATTTGTGATCAAAATTCGCATGTCAACTGAATAAAACAAAATTCTCCAAGAAAACGTTTTTTTTAAATACGAGTACCAATTTTATCTTCACTTTATTAGAACCGTATTTTAAATTAGTATTGATTGGTATTAGGTTTCGCAATTCATTTGTGATTTTATCAATACCTTACATTTTCTTCGGAAAATTAAATTATAAAATATATATTATATTCAATGAATAATCAACCCATACAAGATAATATCCCCATTCTCTATATTATGCGATCAAAACCGATGTGAGGTATTTTCCTTATTGCCTTTATGCTTTACAGCTGGGAAAATATCATTTCTACATTAAGATTAAATACAAAGTGCAATAAACTCGATTTTATGATAATGGGCGCGAATAGAAACCCTATCATATTTCTAGCAGTTTCTGAGCCCACATATACCATTGTAATCGAGACTTCTTGATAAAGTAATAAAAGTGGATTTTACAGTTAACGGTTAGCAATCATTGTCGGTATTTCTCCATGGCAATTAAGAAGTGTACATTGAAAATGGACAGATTATGACTTTCAGGAAAATATTAATTTTCCGCATAACGCGTGAAAATTCATGAAGAGTTTACACACGACAAATACAAATCTCATCAACACAATCTTATTAAATCGTAAATGTCAAAATGAATAAGAACAATGCTGTATGATGAGTAAGCTGCGTGTGAAAAATATGAACAACTTCTCTGTTTGGAACAAACAAATACCTTGTTAGTATGAGAATGCATGGAGATTTTCCCAGCTACATTTTTTACAAAATTTTTCTCCTCAATAAATTATATTACCTGATACTAACACCCCTTCCAATATTTCCCGTTCAAGTAATTTTCATGATTTGTTCACTGCACTATAAGTGAAAATCTAAAAAAAATTAGTGAAATTTAAAACTTTTGATTGAAATTATGTTTTTCTTCAATTATATGATTTGCGCAATTGAAATTAGTTATGTGTAACATCGCAGATAGAAAAAATTACCCCTCCTTTCTGAGAATCAATTTTCGAGAAAACCTATTTGGCAAAACCAATGAGTTCCCCATTCGCTCATAACAATAACTACGTTGGCGATGCAGAATTTTTGTTCATACTTATAATATTCTGTGATCATAAAAATATCAGTGTGACATTTCGAAATTTCATTGTTGTTAATTATCGACATTGCGAATCAGTGAATTAGTTTTGAGTATGAATCAATACACCCAAAGTGAAAAAGTCAATATGCTCCACATTTATGGGGAGTGCATGCAAAACAGTGTTCAAGCTGAACAATTATACAGAGAGCGCTATCCGGAAAGACTTCATTGGAATAGAGCCTATTTGCCTTGTTGGTGTGGTTCGATTAATATCAACAAATGTCAATACGACTATTTCGGTATCTTCGTCGATAACGAAATCTTCCTCTTCAGCAGGTTGCACCTCAAAAATGAATTCACCAATTCGCAATGTCGATGATTAACAACAATGGAATTTTGACACACTGATATTTTTATGATCACAGAATATTATAAGTATAAACAAAAATCTTGCATCGCCAACGTAGTTTTTGTTATTAGCGAATGGGAAAACTCTGCAAAAATTGCCTAGGTATTTCCCACAAGAACTCCGAAACCATTAAAAATAAAGCGACGTGAGTGGTATAAAAAAAAGATGAAAAAATATTGCTTCTGCAATACCGGGTGGCCCGATATGGTTATCTCAGAAAAAAAACCTACTTTTTGAGGTAAAACTGAAATTTGAAATTTTGACACCCCGTAAAAAATGAGCATATTCCGGAATAACTCGAAAACAAAGAATATAACTGAAATTGGTTTTTGCCAAATAGGTTTCCTCGAAAATTGGGTCTGAGAAAGGAGGGGTAATTTTTTTCTATCTGCAATGTTTCACATAAATATATAAAGAATGAGCAAATAAATCTACAGATACAATATTTTTGTGATAGGAGATGTCAATTGTCACTGTTCATGGCCTTCTAGAACGAAAGATGAAAATTGCAAAAAAAAAAGATTGTTTTTTGTTTTTTTACAAAATATGTGAAAAGGATGAGATGAACAAGTGAAATAAGCAAAAACAATACAGAGTGTCCCATTTAAAAATCGAAAGTTGGTATCGTTTCCGGCATAACCGGAAACGAAATGTCAAACATATTAATGTTATCAGATTCAAAATGTTATCTTCTATCCGATTCCCAAGTTTCATCAAAATATTCCAAATAGAAAAAAGTTACAGGGGCAGCCCGAGTTTCAGTTACACTCGGTATGTTTATCTCCTGAGGATAACCACGGTGAAGAATTCCATCTTCTACATATTGCAAAGAAATCATAGGTTATTTCCGAAGCTATTTTAAACAATAGAGTATTATTCCTTATCGAATTAAGTACACAAGATACGTTGTACATTTAATGTAGATTAAAATTACCCTTTACATTATATCATCAAAATGGTTATCTTAGCAGGGTATAAGAAATTTGAAATCAGGAGGTAGAGCGACCATATGTCCATCTCGGGTGGTAGGCGCCACTCCACACTGATACCATATCAGTATCTACCACAGAACCGACTCTAATGAGAAATACAAACTCAGTGCCACAATATGGCCAACTCTGCATAGAAACTAGCGCTACGCGTGCCATTATGGGAAACTGAACCAAATGGCGCCTTATTGAATTCTAGATTTCCCACGATCAAATTTAACTTGACTGAAATGGGGTATTTGAACTAGTCTTATCGATCTGATTATTTCTGCCTCAATTATACTGTTCCAAAATTGAGAAAATAATTAGTATTTTTTACAATTACACTTTTATTTCAAAATAAAAAAACTCTTTAATCATATATACAGAATATGTAGCAAAACATTTCCAAGTAGAATAAATTCTTTACACATCTGAATCAAGAATATAAATCACATAACACAGAAAATAGGAACATTCTAACATTCAAAATAAAAAAGGAATCTGGAATATTGTTGTCAACCACTAATATTGGTTCTCCATTGCTACCATAGTTCCCCCGTTGGGGGTACACTGCTTTCACTGCCTTCACTGCCATCTTCATAGCAGTTGGCAGTTACTCTATACTGCTCCTGAAAATGGAAAAAAAAAAGTTTTTATTTAAATGAATTTGAGGCCACTCAAAATTGTTGAATATGGTAAAAATAGGTAATTTCATTACTAATCTTGGAATTATAACAATGTATACATCACAAAATAAACAAGAATTATAGATAACAAAAGGAATGTAGAGTGTAAAGGACCCAAAAAAATTCAATTTTTTTGTCACAGATCAATTTCTTTCCCTATGAGTGTAAAAGGCGCATGGAGGAAAATAAATGACATCACAGACTAGAAAACATGTTCATAAATTATAAAGGGGTGTAAAAGTCCTGACAAAAAAACGTCCGTAGTACCACCGTTTGTATAAGATCGATGGTAAATAAATAGCACGCACATAGTAGAGTGTAGATAACCCGCTCTTTAGAGTCACCATAAACACCTATAAATGAACCTTCAAAGATTGATGCCCTACTTATTTCTGAACCTTTTGGATTTGTTTTCACTCCCAGAAGTCACAGTTTCCTACGTTTTATCTTTAATGAATTCAAAAATTAGAAGACAAGTAGCCCTTTCAAAAATTGTAATGTAACTGAAAAAAATCGAACTGAGAAAAATGACGCTCGTAAATAACTTTGAATCAATTTTCCTGATCCCCTGACTATTCAGGAAAAAGTAAAGTTTATCGTGAATGTTTTCTAACAATCGAAAAACTTTAACTGAAGGATGAGTTAACTTAAACTTAACACAAAATTCTTTGAATGTAATAAAAGTGTGTTGTTGTTGAGAAATTTCGCAAAAAAAGTTCTTAATTACATACTTGACATTCTGGGACTGTAATTTGTCGCAAAAGGTATCCTGCCACATAATAGGTAGCGTCATTATCAGTTATAGGAGTTGGTAGATTTCCGAAGATCTCATTATATTCTTCATGAAAAGAAGGTTCTGAATCATCAGAATCAGTGAGTATGTTCTGAGAGCTAGTCTGCAAAAAAAACAATCATTCAAATTCTCACAATCATCTCTTTTACAATTTCTATTAATTATGGGCGATGTTGAGCCATTTATGACAGAATTTTTTGAAGCAGCAACAAATTGGTGGCAAGTAGGGTTTGTGTTCCCTACACCATGCTCTCTAATAATACAAAATAATTTTTCTAAATGATCCTAGTGGAAGGACCGTAATGAAACATACTTGTACCCTTTCTATTTCGAAAAAAGGCTTCCTCGCCTACTTTTCTTTCCTCGCCATTCACAGGGATCCTCTTCTATGGTATAGTCCTTTCCAGCAGAACGCCAAAGGGGTGAACCTCAAAATTAAAAAGAAAAAGAATTGGATTTAATCCAATATAGGTACCGTAGAATCATTCAAAGCTCAAGCTGCACAAAGTATCAGCTAAAACTCTACAAATACAACTTACTTACCATAAATTTTTAAGAGAATTACTAAACTTGATTCGAAGACACCAGCTACTGAAACAGAAAATGATTTTGGGAGCACAAACCTTAAAAATAAAAGGGTTTAGCAGGAAACTGAAAAATTAACATTGACAGAAATTATAAATTATGACATTTATCGGCGATTGAAGTTTAATTGATAGAGCTTGACACTTGACGTGGCTGAATTAGTGCCATCTATACAGGGTGCTTCAACGAAAACTAAACAGAGGCTATATCTACCAAGATATTCATTTCTGAACAAAACGCAAAAACATATCAATTCTTGTTTCGAGGGGGACATCTTTTGGGGTGCAATACTTGCCTGAAATATCAACCCCCTAAGCGGGGGTTGCAATCCTTGAACATTTTGAATAGGGAAGATGGGTCGAGTGATGACTCAAAAGAAAGGTGGTACCTATGTCTATATGGCTTTGAACGAATTTCCATTTTTAATTGACAACTAAAAAGATACAGAGTGAGCAACTGAAAGATAGGGAAGACTATTTCCCTGAGACTATTCAAGTTTCAGTGAAGTAAAATGAAACGGATGCATGCTGATCAATGGCAGTCATCATCAAGTACCATCCTCATCTCAAATTTCAACCCCATAGGGCAGGGGTGACCACCCTTGAAAATTTGGAAGAGGGTAGATGGGTCGAGTGATAATTCGAAAGAAATGTATTATCTTTGTCTGCATCCCCGTGAACGAATTTTCATTTTTAATTGAAAACTGTAGAAGATATAGAGTGAGCTACTGAAAAATTTCAAGGGTGTCACCCCTGTTCCAGGGGTTGAAATTCGAGATGAGGATGGTACTTGATGATGACGGTCATTGATCAGCATGAATCTGTTCCATTTTACCTCATTGAAACTTAAATAGTCTCAGGGAAATAGTCTTCCCTATCTTTCAGTTGCTCACCCTATATCTTTTTAGTTGTCAATTAAAAATGGAAATTCGTTCAAGGCCATATAGACATAGATACCATCTTTCTTTGACTCATCACTCGACCCATCTTCCCTATTCAAAATGTTCAAGGATTGCAACCCCCGCTTAGGGGGTTGATATTTCAGGCAAGTATTGTACCCCAAAAGATGTCCCCCTTGAAACAAAAATTGATATGTTTTTGCGTTTTGATCAGAAATGAATATCTTGGTAGATATAGCCTCTGTTTAGTTTTCGTTGAAGCACCCTGTATGTATTATGGTGGACTAGATAGATAGGAGAGGGGTCGTGAGGGGGTGTTGAATGTTTTGGTCGCTAACTCGGCCTTCTTAATGGATCTTTTCTCTGGTATCTACATTGTACCCCAGCGAAGCCGGCCTTCTCAATGGATCTTTTCTCTGGTATTTTTTGTCAAAGTAAATAACTTTTTAAAAACTAATAATTTTTTCAGCTTTCAACTTAAATATACCGATGGTTGTAGTTCTGGATGTTTCCGTGCTATGTTTAAATTGAAATGTATGAGAAGTAGAGAATTTAATAGAATTTATCCCCACATTCGCCGACTTTCTAAAGAAGTATTCCGACAGCTTTGAACATTTAAACCTTCTCTTGTTCTCTAATCTTGTTGGGATCACATAATATGACCTTTGATAAAGTTTTGATTCTTAGAAGATAGAGAATTTCTTTATAATTCATCTAACAATCGCGACCTATCTGAAGAAATATTCAAACCGTATTAAACATTCAAACGTTCTTCCATTTTCTAATTTTGTTATTTGTCACTTAACATGACTTTGAATATACACTGCGCTAAGAAATTAACTCTCTAATCGAAAATTTACTCCGAAGAAGTTTAGATACGTTGAAGAATCATTTTTCCAATAATCAACCAGCACTAAGGAATGCTTGGACACAGTCGATTTGAAAATGGCACTCATAGATATTAGAAAAAAAGTAATAATGAAAATATATAACTTCTGGAGAAAATCTTGAGTAACCCAAAAACCTGTTGATGCCGGATATTTTCATCTTCTGTCGAGAATTACTGTATGACATCTATTATTCATTTTAAAAACAGCTCCACAAAAAAATTCGAAAAATTATGAACCCAGACCAGGATTTTTCACAATCTCAAAAATGAACTCCAAAAACCATAATAATCAGGCAAACATTAAATTTTGGGATTTAGAATCTTAAAAACCGCCTAACCGTTTTAACCATATAATCCCATGACTCTGTAAACACAAATACTAAATAACCCAATAACTTCATAACCTCAAAATCTGCCGCAGAAAAAAAGATACACAATTGTGTTACTGGAATATTTCACTGAATGGGCTGTTGCCAACTGTAAAACTCCCATATAACCTCATAACTTGACCCTTCAAACCTTCATAACTTATGCTTTAAACTCTGCTAACTTGAACTTTCAAACCCCCATTACCCCATAACCTAATTTCCTAATTCCTATAACTTCATATACTCCGTCACCCAGCGATTACTACGGGGTCTAAGTTTTTATGTTATGAGGTCATGGATGGGGTTTTCAATGCACCGCATAATGCCATAACCTCGGAATTCAACCAGCAATAGAGTTCTAAAGTACGTTTCCAAAATGCGTGATGTTGAACTCCTTAATGGAATGCACTTATTTAAAAAAAAACAAACCTCCTTAAAAAAATTTCCGTATGTTTGCAATCCAGAGCACCTCTACGTGGCCTCTACAAACATTCGAATATACAGAGTTATGGGGCTACGTGGTTAGAAAGTTATGCGGTTTTCAAGATTATAGAGCCCGAAAGTTAATGTTTGCCTGATTTATATGGTTTTTGGAGTTTATTTTTGAGGTTATGAAAAATCCTGATGTGATGGAGCAATTTGACCCCGGATTTGGTTTCAGCGACTCCAAAACATATAGTAAGACCGGTCTGGGTTCTCCCATAATTGTTCTAATTTTTTTTGGGGAGCTGTGAAATGAACTCATAGTATTCTGACCATTCTCGTTCCAAATTTTGATCAGTCTCTTCCTAACCTCTTTCACCTTAACTGACTGGTTTTGCTGGGTTCCAAATTTTCTATTGAGAAAGTCCCAGATATGTTCGATATAACTGAGATCTGGACTTCGAGCAAGCCACTTCATTGAAGTGATTTCGTGATCTTGAAGGTAGTTCCTTACGATAAGAGCTTGGAGAGGTCTGACGTTATCATGAATACAACAAAGTTTTACCCATGTTTGTCGCAAATGGTTCAACATGTTCTTCTGAAATGTCTGTAAGGTATCTCTGAGTATTCAGGGTTCCATTATTTACGGTGACCAAATCAGTATGAGCGATCAAAGTAATTCCTCCTTATACCATTATTGACCCTCCTCCCAAATCGGAGGTAGGTAAAAAGTTGCACTTGGTATATCTCTCATTTCGATATCTGTATACTAGAGAAGTCGATCCCAAAGAAAAAGACCAAATATCGACTTATCATTTGTGAACAAAACTCTCTGCCAGTCAGCTTCCAACCAATTGACATGTTCCATGACAAAATTTAATCGGGCTCTTCGGTATTCTATAGTTAGAGCTGGGCCTCAAGCTGCAACACGACGCCTCAAACCGAAATTTTAGTGCTAATTTACACTTCACTGTTGAAGCTGCTTTTGAAGATAGTAGCGAACCGCAGAGGAAATTCTCAAATAACGGCCCAGGTCTCCTTTCATGACTACCATTCTCCCAGTCATTCTGGAAACAGTTTAATGTGACAGCCCATGCCTTTGGCCTCTTCTTGTACAAGTCAAACCTAGGTCATCTTACACTACTGTTTCAGCACATTCTGCCGAGGTTAGATTTCGTGATTCGCGTTGCATTATTACCGAAAATTTCAAGAAGCGTTACTGGCAAAAATTGATCAAAAACTGCTGTTATCAATATGTGGTGGCAAAATTTCAATTTATTTCTTTCATTTTGTTTATCATGAGAGGAACATGTACGACAAGAAAAATATCGAATTTTGTTGGCATATGTCCGGACATATCCGGATAACACATGTGGTAATAATCAGTTGCCTACCAAAAATGAAATTTGAAATATTGAGATTGTGCGTTGAATTCTTAGCGCATTATAGTTCTGATTCTTAGGGGACTTCTTAAATACCGCATCTTTGTTAACATCACTGATGACTCCGTTCTGGATTATTTAATTCGTGTTTGAGTAGAATTTGAATATTCTTATTAAAGCCTCAAAATCAACCACCAAAAATTATACTTTGTCATAATAACTGGGAATATGTAAAGAACATTCTTAGTCTGAATAAACATACTTTCAATTTTACTCAATGCTGTAGATTTCTTAATTGAATGAATTATATTTTCGGAAACAATTACCCGTGATGTTAAAGATATAAACAAAAGATATTCGTTGGGTTATGATCTAATTACTAATCTTCAAGGTCGTTTTCCATTCATTAAACAACAACAATATCTCATTCAATTTCATTATAATACAAATAATATTATAGTCTGATACACGTAATGCTTTTGAGTTAAATTTATTATCCACAGTGAATAAGATTGAAAGAAACACTACGTCATCGAATACAATCTGCACAATATTTAATAGTAATGTTATTCCTTATAAGGTGGATATTACAAGTAATCAATTTTTTTGGGTTCCGTATAAGAAAAAAACATTATAATATCACTTTGTTGTCCGTCGCACCCTCTGAAGAGTGGACCATTTAGAGTTTAAAATTTATTTCGCTGTAAAAATAATACAGTACAACTTCACTAGTCCGGGCAGATATCGTTTCGGCGCATGCCCGGACAATCGAAATGCCCGAATTTCTGAAGTGGCTCGAATTTGTTTCATTGTCAAAATAGAAAGAACCCAAAATCTGTTGAACCCGAGTTTATTATAAAATAACGAAAAGTTGAACAAAAAATAGTTTCTATTATAAAACAGAATCAAATTATAGAATTTCCATTCATTATAATCTTTCCTCATAGAAAATATAGAATTTGAATATAAGCTAGTGTACATAAACAACATGCTATTCCTTATGACGTTTAAAATATCCATCGATTTTACTCTGAACCTTTCTCGATGCTGCCATCTGAACTGATTTTTTCTTGAGGCTTTTCAGGGACAATACTTCTTCTATAGGAAGTGGCCCAACTGATAATCAGGGAGAACGCTTTTACAGTATCTGCATATTTCACTTTTATCATACTATTTAAACCATCCTCTGAATCAAAAGATTCCTCTACGTTCATAATATTATTTCCTAAAGCATCCTGTATAAGCTCTTCTTCAGTCAAATCGATAACAAACTCTTTGTCTCCCACAGCCCAGTTGGTAATGTTCTTAATGGTTAAGTCATTTTCTGGATCGATGACCCTTAATGATTCGGCAATATTTTTCGAATCATTTTCACAGATTAGACGAAGTTTCTTCTGAAGCTACGAGAGTGGGATATTTTCATCATCTGATTCTTCACTGTAGTGTCATGCCACAATGCTATCCAACTTTTTCTAATATTTTTTGAAGTAATGGCTTTCCAAGATTGGGCAAGATTGTTCACGGCATCCTTCAAATTATACTGGTTCAAATGGAAGTTATCTCTTCACCTTCATGCGAAATGATATGATTAAGAAGGCATCTATACGACACTTTCATGTTTTGAATTAAATTCAGTTCCATAGGTTAGAGAACGGCAGTGCAGTTGGGTGGCAAAAACATAACTCTGAAGTTTGGATCAGTATTAACCTCTTCCTCAGGTGGGTGCGATAGGTCATTGTCTACTAACAACAGAGCTTTAGAGGGCTTAATAATCTTAGTTAAAAAATTCTTGACCTCGGGGATAAAAGATGTTTTAAACCATTCATTAAATAATGGTCTGGTCATCCACCCTTTGGTAGTTTTTGAATGCTCGTGGATTTGCCGTTTTTCCAAAAACTAGTAAAGGTAATTGCTGAGTTCCAGCCGTCTTGCAGCATGGTATGAATGTTAAGCGGTCTTTTGACACTTTTCGACCTGGTGCTGATTTTTCCCTTGATGAACCCAAGTTGCGTCTGGTAAACATCTCCAAAAAATGGCCGATTCATCAGCATTATACACCTGTTCTTTGCTTAATTCCATCTGTTCAACAACCGATAGAAATTTTTCCTTAAATGGAATCACAGCGGAAACATCACTGGAAAGTTTTTCACCACAAACCTTCAAGAAACGAATTCCATGTCTAAGCTTGAATTTATCTAACCATCCCGAACTTGCCAGAAAACCTTTTTTTCCTGTGATTTGTTCATAAAACTGTTTGGCTTTTGCTCTCAATATGTCAGACGAAATTGGTACGTGTGCGTTGCGTTGTTGAAGAGACCTGTTATACAATGCGATTTCAACATCAGGATTCTCAGCTTTTCTAAACATTTTCCTTTTTCCTACAAAGATACCTTGGATAGAATAAATTCGAGAAAAGTTTAAAATAATATTCCTACTAGGGATGCACCGAGGGCCCGGTTGGGCCAGCCGGGCTCTCGGCCGTGATACTCGGCGTGCAGTATTTTTGTTTGAGAGCTCGGTACTCTTCTTTTTGTGAAAGCCCTTACTCGGTGCATCCCTAATTCCTACCTGTTCCTTCATACGATTTGGATATAAATCTCCTTATTTTGTCCTTGTTCTCTTTTATGTCAAACACTGCTGATTTTGTAATAGTGAACTTTGCTGTTATTCGAGTAGTACTCATTCCATCATCAAAAAATCTATTATTTTTTATTTCTCTGCCAGTGTGAGCGTTTTATGATTTCTCTTGGTTGGAGCCATTATGCACACCACCGGCGAGATTTAAATGCAAAATGCAACTGTAGAACGATACTCGCCACTCTTAGATAGTACAAGTACATACATACATGTACAGACAGAAAAATTATTATTCTTTGTATATCAGCCGGCGTCGACGTGCCCGTATTATAGAGGTAAAATTCTCAGTGCCCGACTGAGTCACGTGCCCGAGTTGTACTGTACTAGTAGACATTTTATCGAAATTATTTTTCTATTGGTAAGAGCCATCATTGAAATTTATGAATGAAACACAACATCGTTAAGATTGCTGCCCCGGCTTGCCTTACAGTACTCCATTCGATCTACCCAATTTTTCAGTACATTTTGGATTGTTGAGGCTTCTATTTCTTCAATGGCAGCTTTGAGTTCGTATTTTAAGGCCGTAATAGACTCGGGATTGTTTGCGTAGCACCTATCTTTCACGGTTCCCTAGAGATCATAATCTAACGGTGTCAAATCGCATCTGTGAGGTGGCCAATTGACTTCCGACTTTCGGCTGATTATGCAGTTTTTGAGAAAAGCCCAAAAGATCAAGTGTATTGTTGGCCGTGTGACACGTAGCGCCATCCTGTTGAAACCATACGTCCTCCATGTCATCCTCTTCAACTTTCGGGAACAAAAAGTCACTTAGCATGGCACGGTAGCGTTTACCATTGACATACAGAGTGAGATACTGAAAAATAGAGGAGATTATCTATCGCCCTGAGCTATTCAAGTATTAGTGCAAAAAAATGGAACAAATTCATTCCAGATCAAAGGCTGTCATCTTCCGAAACACCATTCACATCTCAAATTCCAACTGTTCCATTTTTTCGCACTAATACTTGAATAGCTCAGGGCGATAGATAGTCTCCTCTATTTTTCAGTAGCTGACTCTGCTACAGTTTTCAATCAAAAATGAAAATTCGTTCACGGGGATGCAGACAAAGGTTATACCTTTCTTTCGAGGTATCACTCGACCCATCTACCCTCTTCCAAATTTTCAAGGGTAGTCACCCCTGCTCTAGGGGTTGAAATTCGAGATGAGGATGGTACTTGATGATGACTGCCATTGATCAGCATTGATCTGTTCCATTTTACTTCACTGAAACTTGAATAGTCTCAGGGAAATAGTCTTTCCTATCTTTCAGTTGCTCACCCTGTATCTTTTACATTTTTCAATTAATAATGGAAATTCGTTCAAGGAAATGTAGACAAAGATACCACCTTTCTTTTGAGTCATTACTCGACCCATCTTTCCTATTCAAAATGTTCAAGGATTGCAACCCCCGCTTAGGGTTTGATATTTCATTCAAGTATTGTACCCCAAAAGATGTCCTCCTTGAAACAAAAATTGACCTGTTTTTGCGTTTTGATCAGAAATGAATATCTTGGTAGATATAGCCTCTGTTTAGTTTTCATTGAAGCACCCTGTATATATACATATATGATACAGCTGATACAGCTCATCGAAATAATGTCACAACTTTAAATAATTTTTTTCGTAGAATCCACTCCTTCTGAGATCACAGAGATATTCACCTCCAAAAATTACTAAATTTTTTTCCGTGACGTTTAGATGTCCTAATTTGAATTTGGCTTGAATTTTTCTACATGTGATAGGATTTTCGATTTCTACCAAATGTCGAAAAATAAACCGTTCACGGGAAAAACGACCTCAAAAGTGTGAGATACCTTAATTACTGAAATATATACACATGAAATCTATGCGCGAAAAAAAAGCTCTGTGGTTTCACTTGAATTTTTGGCAACCCATAGGTTTCGTACTTTTGTTAACTAGAAATATTGAAAATAAAAGATTTGGAGAAAGAAAGACTTTATTCAGAGCGATCTGATAAAAAATTCACTCTCACCTTATATGATTTGAACCAAGTTTAAAAAAAAAAGATCACAATTTTTTTTTGCATTAAAGCAAACAAAGTTTGTGATGGGAATAGCATAAACCAGATTCTTAAGTAGGCTCCAGAAATAAAACCCACAGGATTCAATTTGGGAGATGGTTCGTCCACGACCTATCCATCGATGAGGGTACGCCGTATTCAAATGTTCTTCAACCCCTAAGCTGAAATGCAAGTCACCGTGCATAAACCAAACAACCTGCCGAGTTATCAGTGGAATATCTTACAGAAGTTCTGGCAAGTTATTTCGCAGAAATTCCAAATAGTTCTCACGATTCAATCGAGGTGGCATCGTAAATGATCCAACAAAAGTGTTTTTTTTTATGCGCGCTTCCCAAGAATAGGCGTACCTATTACACCACATGAGTGGGCGCCTGGGAAGAATTGAGGTGTCTGTTTACTCTCTTCTTGAAGAGAGCCTAATTGTAGGATGTTGGGAAGATGTTGGACGGAAGCGAGTTCCACAGCTCACCGGCCGTGGAAACGAAGGAATTCTCATAGAGAAAGGTTCGAGGGTTCGTTAAATGTATCGCCATATGATGATAACTCCTTGCCAGCCTAGTGTTGCGGCAAAACGTGAGTTTTTCCGAAACAAGGTCTTTCAGCTCCTTGGAGCATCTTTCGTGGAAGTATCTGTAAGACAAAGAAAGGTCAGCAACTTGTCTGCTGAGAGCTAGCGGCTGGAGATCGCGGGTGATCTCCAAGTTGTCGAGGAGGCGCCCACTCGTTTTTGCACACTATCCAACAACCGCAACGAATGTTTGGGCGCAGATCCCCATACACGGGAACAATATTCCGAAGCAGGTCAAATCTGCGCCTTATATAGAAGCTGAGATGACGTGAAGTATCGCTTGTCTCTGACAATGAAACTAAGTTTAGCTGATGCAGACTTAACTGTTGCTGATACATGTTCATGCCAGTAAAACCCGGAGTTGACCGTTATTTCGAGAAGGTGCATCGAATCTCAGGATGCAATTTGTTGGCCTTGCAGCATTAGAGGAGGTTCTCCAGCAGAGACCTCTCTAGAAAATGTAGTTGCTTGTGTCTTGCTCGCGTTTAAGCTCACCAGGTTTAACTGACCACACTCAGATATCCTATGTAAGTCAGAGTTTAAGTTAATAATTTGTTGACGTCTCTGACGCTGAGACTCCGCAGCTGTAATCGAAGATCTTGTTCTCTGTAGATAATAGAAGATCGTTCATCTGCAACAGAAATAAGGTTGGCGAAAGTATGGATCCGTGAGGTACTCCTGCTTGCAACTGGAAACAATCAGATGTTATACCACAACTATTGATCTATTTGAAATAAAGCTACTTATCCAAAATCTCCGTCCCAGATATTCATTTGAAACTAGTGCTGGTGCCGTATTTTGTTCAGTCCAAAAATGTTAATTGTATAAATTCATAACGCCATCTCTCTGATAGCCTGATTCATCGCAGTAGAAAGTTTATGTTGCAAAGCCTGCATTATTTTGATACTGATCTGAAAACCAATTTGAAAAAGGCAGCCTTGCTGGAAAGTCTTTTGAGGAATATAATTAAACTTTTCGCAAGCGGTAGATTAAAAAAGTTGCTCCTCTTAAATTGTATGCATGGTTTTAGGACGTATTCAATTGTGTTGATCATCGTCGGGGGCTAGTGGAAGGCTCCTCAGCTACCGCTTCTGAAATGTTTTCGTCCAGATCATGAGCACATAGGTCCTCGAACGACCTGAATATCGTTCATTTTTCTTAAATGTACCTGAAATATCATAAAATACTTAATAAACAAAATAGCCAAGTAAGTTACTTCTGTTTGGAAATCTCTCTTAATAAACTCTTTCAGCACCAGATCATTACCGGATGCTAGAACAAACTTTAGATGGACATCTGCATACTCTTTGAACGTATATCCCATTCTATTCATTCAATATTAGCTAACCCATCGATCTTCGTACCGCCTAACAGCCAATGCTTTTCGTGATACCTTTCAGCTGCACTCAATTCAGGATTTAATGAAAGTAATACAACGAATATAAAATAAAAGTTCATTACTTCATTCAGATAATAATACAGAAAGAAATAATAAAGTACCAGAATCAAGTATTTCAATCGCCTGTCAGCCAGAAATGATTGAATTAAGCAATGTACATATTGTGCACCATGGGATTCACTCGGGTTAATACTCTTCATTGAAGCACCTTCTGATATACGACATTTGTTTTAGAAGTCTCAAAAACAAACAAAGTGTATGATTTGACGACACGTGAACATGCCTCGCACAACTGACCATGAGAAAAACATGAATTTTTTAAGTTGAGACCATAAACAGTTAAAAAATGACCTTGGATTTGTTAATTGTCATGGCGAAGGCCAGCGAATGAGTCAAAGGGCATATCCGTAAGGATCATCGGAATCCCCGAAATGAGAATTACCTCATCTTTTGATCTTTATTTGAATATTGTAGCGTGAACCACATTGGTCATCAGTTTTCTTGTCACCAAACGCGTTCCATTGCAAAGTTTCGGTTGGTTTATATTTTGACGTAGGATAACTACAGAGCTGGTCTTTAAATATAAATTATGCGATGGCAAACGAAGCACATCCAATGGTTTAAGAATTCCATAAGTAGCTTCGTCTTCGTTTGGTACAGTCAATCGATTTGAATTATGTTAATGCAGAGAACCAACGATTTGATTCTCAATTATGAAGTTCAAATCATCCACGTCTTTATTGTTATTCACCAAAATTGGTCGCTCACTCAACCATTTCTTATTTTTGTGGTTATCAATGATGTTTTTTGTTGTTGAGTTTGTCAATACGTTAATATCTACATAATATACTGACAGACTGTATTCACAGAGTAATCTGGAATCATTGAGTGAGACCAATCGATTTGACCGTTGGTGTTTTCTTTTTTAACTAAGCATTGGCTACACGGCCATTAGGAACAGTTGTCGTAATTTATTCTATATATTTGTTGTATATATTCTATTTAATGTACATGTGGAATGCACTTTTTAACCTTTATAATTGGTCCTTGAGATTGATTTCTGAAATATAAACTTTTTCAAGTAGCTTGATACCTTTTCCTTAGTTCACACAATATAAATTTCTGAATGCACGCATGAATATATGACTACCAATGAATATGTCTACGCTTTTTCATTACTGACACTATTCTACGTTCTTAAAACTTAAAATAAACCATAATTTGAATATTGTGGGTTTATTTGAATACAATTTGAACATTTTGTATAGGAAATGTTTTTCGTTTCATTTTATTTTTTGTCAATTTTCCAATGTTTTCAATAGTTATTCCGCTGTTCGGGGTGAAGACAATAGAAATCGGTCCAGCCGTTCTCGAGTTCGAAAAAACAGGACTGTTTCATATATTAAAGATTAAATTCAATGAATTGTAGTGAACGATAGAACAAAATTCATATGCTGTTAAAAAATATTTCAATCATCATGTACCTAACAATCCGTTTTTCTAATAAACATCTTATAAGGCTACCTAATTCGGTAACAAACATAGCAAAATCAGAAATGTTATCAAATTTTATATATAAATAAACACACAACCAAATTTATATGGAATCACCCAATATTTTGAATATAACCTCAGGGATTTTGGAAATTTCCAAGGATTGTTAGAATTGATACGTTTCGAGATATTTCGATTGAAAAGAGACATAAGTAGGTTTATTTTGGGAAAGAAACAAATAGAATAAAATAAAAAACTCTTTCCGCATGTAGTAAAAAAATTGAAAATTGTTTTCTCACGGAGTAGGTGTTTTTTTTCTTGACCTAAGTAGCTTGTATTACCACCTCTTGCCCTGATACAAGCCTGACTCCGTCTAAGCATGCTTTGGATTAGGTTTTCGACCTCCTCTGGGGTGATATTCTGCCACTCTTCTCTGCTTGGATGAGCTGCTGTAGGGTTCTTGGATTATCCTGGCGCGATCTAATTTTCTTTTGAGTTTTTCCCTAAATGTTCCAAAATAGCCATTTCCTCTGTTTCAAGGTAATGTCCCGCGAGGTTGCTGCTATGCGGAGGAGCTTTATCTTGCGTAAAAGTGAAATTCTCACCGTGGGTACCTCGCCAGCGTCTTACTATAGGGTCCAGCACTAGGTCCTCTGGAACTCTTACGGGCCTCCTGCTGTATAAAACCCTTGAACAAAGTCTTTGACGTACCGTTTCGACTGATACACTAATGCCTGTTGCTTCCAGAAATTGCCTTTGGAGTATCGGGTGCGACGCACTAGGGTCTCTACTTGCAATTTGGCACAAAGAGTGGTCTTGTTCTTCAGAAGTGATCTTCCTACAACTTCTTCTAGGCCTATTTTGCAGAGATTGTAGCTTCACGTATCGGGCGTAGGTTTTTGAAATCGCCCCCTTTGATACCCCCACTGTGGCCGCTTTATCCCTCTGTGTCACCCCTTCTTCAACGGGAGCAATTATTCGACCCCTCTGCACATCGGAAAATCCAACGTAAGGCATTTTCTATTATAATTATAGGATTTTTTAAATTTTGAAATTCACAGTTTCAAATCTCATTGACGACTGAGTACAATATCCCGAACATGTGGTGATAATTCAACATTTCTTAAGGGTGAATATGCCAGAAAGGGTGGATACTACGAAAAAAAATTATGCCGTTATGGCATTATTTTGATGGAATTTATCAGATTCTTGTAATAGATACCTTATTCTCGGACACCCGTTATATATAAATTTATCCTTGAACAACTTTTCTCTGTTCTTTTCGAATGTCTATCTACTCAATATTGTTTTATGCTGTTATAATATAAATAACGATACCATACAGCTTCGTAGATATTCATTTACTTTATAAAAGACATTTTCCAACAAGGACTGTAAGCATACTTCACTGGATTATTCAAACTACCAGGTACAAAAATAGAGAAAATTTTTTTCAGAAATTAATCACGTTAAAATGAATTGTGATCCTTGAAAACTTTTGGAGTTAACATGAAATAACAGAGATAGAGATGAGAAGTGAATAATGAATAGGGAAAAATAGCGTTAGAAAAATGGGACAGAATCCATCGAAAGATAAGCTTAGACGGACATCGTCTGAAAGAATTGAGAGGATACCTAAAAATGAAAAATACAGAAGTTTGAATAAGAAGGGTAAGAATTGATGAAAGTTTCATGGAGGATATAAAGATTTCTCAAATATGGATGCTATAGATGTTGAAAAACTGTTTTCCTTTTATTGCAGGTTCCTTGAAGAAAAGAGAGTTTCAACAAGTCACCCAAGTGCTGACACCTAACAAATTATCGCCGAAACTTACTCCACAAACGGTAGTTCCAGATGGTGAGTCTTGAAAAATTTTTTTGGTTTGGTTATTGTAGCCCTCCATACACTGGGTGATTTTTTGAAGACTGTCGTTATTAACAAATCATGATGAAAAAAAAAGATAATCAGATGTTCGCAAATAATTCAGAACCTATCAATAATTTAGCAGTTAACAAAAATAGACAAATGGACAAAATTTTCTAAAAGAACACCCAAGTATCGACACTATCTCTGTTTATAATCTTAATTCGAGGTTAGGCCGGCACAACTCGCGGTATTTACAACACGAGTGCATACACCAAGAATGAGCATGAGCAGCTAAAACAATTTTTATATAGCATCATATACTACTACTACTACTCTAACTTGAAAATTTGAATAAATTAAGGGTCATTTAACTACTTGAAATAATGAAGTCCCGTTTGAAAAAAAATTATTAATTTTCATAAAATTATTGATAATTAGAATTTCCTACTACAAGAACCAAATATTTAACTTATAGTAGCGATTATATCGAGGGATTCGCCATGGCTATTCACACCTGGTTTCTATGGTTCTTTGCGTCTCTCCTTCCTTGTAACTATATCCCTTGCTCAATCCTTATAAAGAAGTCTCTAATAGAACGGACGGATATCTTCGGCAGATTACTCACGTTCAACTTTTCCGCTCCCAGTCAGTTACGCCTAAGGCGGATCCATGCCGAACATTTGGTCTCTTCTTCTTCTTCCTTCTTAATAGGCAGTTGCTGACTGTTCAATCTTCAAAACCTTCCCTCGGCATTCTTAAGTTATCACTCCATCTTTTACGTGGTCTTTCTGGACTTCGGCGACCCAACGGAGATTTATCCCTTGCTTCTAAAACCTGACAATTCGATTCCAAAATATTGGAATTTCATGACCTGCTCAATTACCGTACCATCCAGCTCCCGCTTGCATCTTAAAGGTGTTTTAGATGTTGTCATACATCTGATTTTGGTTGCGGAGATTATCATATAGAAAGTTTTTGCAGTTTGATTAAACGCATGTAGTAGTCGTTGTAAGTCATCTTCCGATTCCGCTATCAGGGCTGCATCGTCGGCATAGCATACAATCTTGACCTCTTCGTCTCCCATTTTATATCCTCTATCTTCTTTACTATCGTATTCATGACAATATTGAAGAGAAGAGGGCTCCATGAATCTCCTTGTCGAATGCCACTTTCTACCTGGATCAAACCTACTAGTTATACATTTATTTTCGGGATCGTTTTGTTATTCTCATATATGTCTTCGATAGTCTTTATTAGATTGTGTGGTATTCCTAAGTTGTGAAATAATGTTATGATGTCTCTTAGCAGAATGCGGTCAAATGCTTTCAATAAATCAATAAAGCATTTGGTGATCAGATAAATTGGTGTTTCGTCCCAAATTTCACACCACCTGCACTTGGGATTGTTCTCCAGTCATATCTCGCACCGAAGATATCTGAACTTGTCATGCTCCGTCACTATCTCTCTCAAGAAAGTTCATCATTTCGGCTGCCTTCAAGTGCCAACCTCATCCACGTTTTACTAGGTGATATACCCAGCATTGCGTTCGGCGACAACCTCGAGCATCCAATCAGGTGTCCCAATAATGTTCCACTAACCAGTCCCCAGGCTTATTTTAATAACACAGTCTGGTTCTATTAGAGCATTCTTAGTTCCTAGACAGGTCAATCTCATTGCAATCTCAGTTACTCTGATACTGGTGTGACCCATGACTCGGGACCCAGAGGAGACTGATATGGTGGTTTGCCACCAGTTATTCCAGTGCTTAAACGCACTCCCAGTCCACCTAACTAGTAATCCTATGTGCGCCAAGGGCTCCCGGAGCAGCCCAACTGTCGCAGCTGATCGGGATGCACTCGTTAGTTGTAGCCAATTCTGCCAGTCTTTGAGCACAGCCAAATATCTCCATGGTCTCCGACTGAAAACTGTTGTATGTTTATCTCATGTGAGTTAAAAATCATTTTCAATTTCAGTAAACTCGTGTACCAGATGTACGCTTCACCTTGCATGAAATCCTTACTCTCCCCCCACTCCTGTCTAGAAAGGATTTTTATCTCGAATTTATCACCGAGTGCACCCGGTTAATATCATCAGTAAAAAGGTATGTCTCGCAACGACTACTAGCGTAACCCCCGTTCATAGCCTATACACATTCAATAATGCCCTACTGATGATTGTGAGGTGCAGTAGTTCGACATCCACAGGGCTCACCACACGTATCACCATCAGTGCTCCTTCGATGTCTGTTTTTCCACCCCCATCCACCAAACCTGGTGAGTCTGTGTAGCAGAACGGTTTTGAAGAACCACATCAGCACGGATGGCTTCAAGGCCCACGTGCTGGTAAAGGTCACCTAGATATCATGAAGGCCACAGAAAACCTGCCAGTCTGCAGCTTAAAATACTGAAGACAGCTAAGCTTCCCATCCGATACTGTGAGTCTTGGTTCAAAGAAAATAGGCCTGGAACATGATGGTTACATATGATTCCTCGTGAAAACAACCAGTTTCGTCTTGTAGGGATTAACCTCCAGTTCCGAAGACGTATACTTGCGTTCTACCCTTGAACATAGGCTTATCTTGTTATTTGTATTCTTCTGGAATTAATGAAAAATTTTAAAATCACCTCACTATCTTCCATTTAGGCTATGTATTTTGTTTGCAGCTTTGAGTTTTCCTCTAAAAAAATGTCGAGAAAGGATTGACAGGTTCGTCAATGTAATTATGAATTGAAGTAAAACTAAAAAAGCTTTATTTAATTGTTAAGTTTTACTAAAATTACACTAACCGTTAAGTGCCGAAGATTTAATTGTATTAATTGAAGTATTAAGTGAACATTGATCTCCGCAAAATATTGTGTTGGTTCAGGAATTAAGTTGATACTTTCAAGTATGAAGATACACTAAGAAATCATCGCTCCACCTATACCTTAAAAAAGCCTATAATCATAATTGAAAATGCCTTACGTTGTATTGTCCGATGTGCAGAAGGGTCGAATAATTGCTCTCGTTGAAGAAGGGGTGACTCAGAGGGGTATAGCGGCGACAATGGGGGTATTACAGGGGTGATTTCAAAAACCTACGCCCTATACGTGGAGCTACAATCTCTGCAAAATAGGCCTAGAAGAAGTCGTAGGAAGATCACTTCTGAAGATAAAGATCATAGTGCGTCTCACCCCATACTCCAAAGGCAATTTCTGGAAGCAACAGGCATTAGTGTATCAGTCGAAACGATAGGTCAAAGACTTCGTTCAAGGGGTTTATACAGCAGAAGGCCCCTAAGAGTTCCAGAGTTAACCAGAAAACAAAAAATTAACAGACTCAATTGGTGTATCGAGCACCAGAATTGAAATATTGAGAATTGGCGAAATGTTCTTTTTTCGGATGAGACCAGACTTGGTGTTCGATCAGATGACTGCCAGATTCGGGTATTGAGGGGACGTGGAAGACAAGCTAGACTTCGAGCTGCAAGACAAATTCCGAAATACCAAGGGGGCAGTGTGATGTTTTGGGGTGGCATTATGCTGAGAGGCAAAACAGATTTGATTTCGTTTCCTGCAAGTTTAACGGCTAGAAATTACGTGGACCTAGTGCTGGAGCCTATAATGAGACTCTGGCGAGGTGTCCACGGTGAGAATTTCACTTTTATGCAAAATAATGCTCCTCCACATAACAGCAACCTCGTGCGATATTATCTTGAAACAGAGGGAATCGCTATTTTGGACTGGCCAGCTTACTCTTCAGACCTAAATCCAGTTGAACTTTTATGGGGTAATCTCAAAAGGAATATTGGATCGCGCGAGGATAATCCTAGACCCCACAACAGCTCATCCAAGCCGTGGAAGTGGAAGAATATCACCCCAGAGGAGATCGAAAACCTAATCCAAAGCATGCCTAGACGGATTCAGGTTTGTATCAGGGCAATAGGAGGTAATACAAGCTACTGAGGTCGAGAAAAAATCACCTAGTCCGTGAGAAAACAATTTTCAATTTATTTACTACATGCGGAAAGAGATTCTTATTTTCTTCTATTTGTTTCGTTCTTGAAATAATTAATTTATTTCTTTTTTCAATTGAAATATTTCAAGAAGGAGCAATTCTAACAATCCTTCGAAATTTCCAAAATCTCTGTGGTAATATTCGAAATATTGGGTGAAATATATATATATATATATATATATATATATATATATATATATATATATATATATATATATATATATATATATATATATATATACAACCCGACGAGTTTCCCATATATCTGTTCATGCAATCTAACCGATTTCATGAAGAAATATAAATTCACCACCCGGTAATTAATACCACTGCCAGGCAATGATTATAATCAAAACATATCCTGGAATGATTATATATTAGGATAACGTTAAATGTTATGAAAATATATGAATCTACCAGATTATATACAAACTATAGCATCATCAGTCATTGACATCAATGTAGTGTCAGATGCTGTCTCCCCGGAAAAATCCAGTGTACGGACCTTAGTCAAGTACTACATACTACAAGATTTGATGACTCTTATCTTCTGTAATTGTTCAAATAAATTTTCTTCAGACCTAAAATTTCAATATTTTTGTGAAGATTCCTAGGAATTACACCTGTTGTATAAAAAATAATCGGTAGAATAAATATCTTTTTCATTTTCCACATTATTTAATCTCGTCGGCAAGCACCATATATTTAGAAAGTTTTTCATTGTATTTATTTTGTACGTTATGTGTGTCAGGTATAGCAATATCAATCATTTATGTTATTCTATTCTATTTATCCGTAAGAATGATATCTGACCTATTGTGATTTACATCTCTGTTGCATAGAATTGTTTTATCAAATTGAAGTTTATATCTGTCGTTTTCACAAATAATCTCAGGTTCATATTTGTGACATTTTTTCCTTTAGGAATAAGGTCATGTTTTATTCCTAAATTAAAATGAATAATATTAGCGACGGCATTAATTCTTTCTAAATATTCTGTGTTCTGGAAAACTTTATGTTCATCTACGGCAATAATCATCTATATTTTGTTTGATGATATATATATATATATATATATATATATATATATATATATATATATATATATATATATATATATATATATAATATATGTACTTTCAAGCTCTTGGGACTATACCTTTATAAATAAAATTTAGCATAACTAATGGTATGGCTTGGACACATTCATTGCAGTTGGGAACTGTTGAATTACGTTCCAGAATCGACAAATTAACGAAAAATCATGAGTTCTGCTAAACAATCTACAGGTACTAAATCGGAACAACTGAATACAGTAAAAGGTAGAAAAAGAAGCATACCATACCTGACCGAAAGAAAAATCTTAAAAACTTCTGATGATGATGAAGGTATTGGTGGAGCGATGATTTCTTGGTGGATCTTAATATTTGAAAGTATCAACTTAATTCCCGAACCAACACAATATTTTGCGGAGATCAGTGAACATTTCATAAATTAATTAAATTAAATATAGTTCAAAGCAACCGGACATTGTTGGGTGCATTATGTTCTTAGATTTCATTGCGAAAATAATGATGTTGTTCATTCAACCTGTTTTGCGACTAAAAGCTTTCTTTGCACATTGCTTTAGTATTATTTTTCATAAATCTAGGAAAGATGTTTATTTTCGTATAGGTATTTTTTAAGATATTTGGAATTTTCATCAATCCGTACACTTCGAGATTTGTCAAATTTAATTTTTTGGTGCTGAAATACGACCGGGATCCTGAGATTCGTAGTCTTCGATTTTTCCATTATGTCCTGCTGTATCTCGTTCCACGTAATGCTTTTTCGACTTTATCGAACAGAAAGAAGTCACAGGGTGCCAAATTAGATGAGTTTGATGACTGTTATATGGTTTCACTTTATATTTGCTCAAAAACTCATGTTGTCCCTTTGCTTTATTCTAGTACAAAATTCACGAATTGTTTTTCAACAAATCTTTCTTTTTTCTTCACTCAAACGTTTCATGACAAATAATGGTCTTTGTTCATCGATGAATGTTGGATTTGATTCAACAATGGACATCGTATCTGTAGTTTTCAATACGGTGTTTTTCTGAATTAAATTCAAGTCTTTGGTGACCAACTTTGCTGCAAAACGACGCAAACCGAAATCTTTGACTACCATGTCTTGAACAGATCCATAAACAATACGCAAGTACTTCATCAGACGATTGATAGTAAATATGTGGTTATTGACCAATAGCTTTTTTACTTGTCGGTGTTTTCGTCAGTTTTTGATATAGATTCTCGATAGACTATTGACCGTTTTCAAAACGTTCGTGCCACTGGTAAACAACTGTTTTGCCGAAACAATTTCTTAACATTTCCAAGATTTTCACACCATCGCATCCGTTTTCAACACAAAATTTAATACAAATTCGGTATTGGAATTATAATTCCTCTCTTCAAATTTTTATTAATCGAAAATACCTACTTTGACTTGAACGGGCACAACTTTTACAAAAGCCGGCTCGGTGGCTTATGGGATATGATGCTCGTCTCCTACGCAGAGTTACCTGGGTTCAATCCCCACAAAGACAGTGCGATTTTTCGGATTCTGGAAATCGCTTGAGTGTCTATCTTTCGGAGGAGATGTAAAGCTGTCGGTCCTGTCTAACAAAGATATGTTGGACATTAAAGATCCTTTCCCTCGACACGAGAGGGGTTCGGCAAAATTCCCGGGTTAGTAAGGTGACAGAATTCCCCGGCGTGTCATTGGCCGAAAGGCAGAAATAGAGCACGTTAAAGGAAAAACAAACAAACTTTCGCAAATATCAAGCTGAAATTTGGAAGGAATATCAAAGACAGATGTGGCAACCTATCAAAATTAATAAAACTCGAATCCTATGACTAAGAGCGCCAGCCAGTGACAATCCCGAAAACTTTTTAATCAACGTGGTATATGCACCGAACTAAGTAGAATAGAAATAAAAAAGATGGTCGTTCTCATAGGATACCGCCACCTACTTACAATCGTATTATATCAGGATTCGGAGGATAAAATAGTCGAACACGTTTTATTTCAATTTCAAACTCTGACATTCAAAAGATTCCATATTGAAATCCAGATACAATGAAGGAAAACATCATAGACGATCCCATAGGTACCATTAAAAGACTCATCAAACTGGTGAGGACAGCTATATGGAACACAAGATGTGACAAAGGCCGCTCTCAGGGTCGACGTCGTTCAGGCCTAAGAGGCCCGCGAATCGAAAAAAGAATCTATGTAACATGTATCTATGTAATGATAAATTTGACTCGGAGTTGTCGAACTGCACGACTGTCAATTTTAGACCCAAGGGGCTATATATGAACTGCACGACAAAATGGGAAACGAACTGCACGAAAAAAGGTTCTATTTCGTCGTCTAAGTAGGTACAAGAGATAATAAAGTCATTGAGATTAGATGGCCCATTGGCATACTTTAAGGAAATTTAGACTTGGAAAAATTGGCATAGAGTATTGTGTTCGCCACGTTCAAAAATAAATTCAGCAGTTTAATGAAATATTGACTCAATTGCACTGGGAATATTACAACAACCAGGAAAAATTTAGGGTCCTCTAAAATAGTAAATATTGAAATATGCTCAACCTAATTTTACCTAACACCTATCCTACTAACCTATTCAATTCAACATTATAAATTCAAATTAGGTTTGAGGTTTCGTTAGGTTAGTTAGGTTTGGTTCGAAGAGATTCAGGTATAAAATGGCATTTCGTGCAGTTCGTACTATAAATTTTGAAGAAATATTGCCAGAATTTGTTTTTACCTGTTTCCTTCCGAGGGTTTCGTCGTGCAGCTCGTCTATGGCCATTTGACTCAAGGAATTCAATTATGACATTTTCCTTCAATATGGCAGTATATCAAGACGTATATTGCCACTTTGAAGAATATTCTCTCTCCAGCTTCAGGTTGAATCAACTTAACGGTATTACAAACAAATATCTATAATTCCCACAATACTGTATTTCACTGGCAACTAGAGCCGGTCACCCTTTATATAGAACGAATTATAATCAAGTTGGAAGGTGTATATTAAATTTCTTGTAGTACAAGCCATAATTCCCGTTTTCCGTTTTGGGGTCATTGATTGACACGACGTTCATTCATTATTTATTTCACTATATCTCCCTTCTCTCGACTGAAACTGTTTCGTCAGCTGATGCTGTACGACTTTTTGTATTGCATATAAAATGCGAGCAGCATGTCTTGCGAATAAGTTCCTCGATTTACAAATGCAAGTCAGGTTCTTCTCAGACAGGATATGGATGAGATGAGAATCAAGGCATAGAATGAGAAGTGAGTTACAGAGAGGGCTTCAGGGAAAGGGCCCATCAATTTATAGCGAATATAGGACAGTCATTAATTGTCTTCTACCCATTTTCAAATCCGTGAAACCGAATTAGAGAAACTGTAGATAATTGAATAGTTCGCCAAATATTATGCAATTATCTTATGAATCGAGTAAAAAACATAGCCGTACCAATGTAACTGTAACGGTAACTGTAACTTCGTCCCAGATGAAGCTAGAAGCCAGAATTTCAATAACCAATGGGAATGATACAACATTTCCAAGTCCCCTATAACTTCGTTCTGGATGAACTAGAAGCCAGAATGTTAATGACCAATGGGAATGATCTAACTCACTATATTCCTATCGGCGGTGGTGAATTCGGTGCCGGCAGGTAGCAACCAGACTGGTTCATGTCTACTTGCATTCATCAACATGTAAATTCCTTCTTGAGTTTCTCAGGTATCTGAACCTACCTATTATCTTCTTGAGAAGAAAATAATGTATGTCAAATGAACTTCGATGAGATCATGTGCTATACCCTGGGAATGTAGTTATAGAGATTTAAAAGATTAGGAATTTTTGGAATTGAATAATTCCCTGCAAAGTTCTTCTTGAAACTCATGTTATGCAATGAATATTGTATGATGGTCCAATCAGAATCAAATTTATTTTTACTTCATCCTCCAATAAACTGTTTTAAGTAATTATAAAATCTGATTTTTCCCCTACTTTTCAATTTAAGTTCCTACATCAGCATTCTTGCATCATATGGATGAAAAAGATTAATAAGTGTTAAAATTGGGTTATATGAAAGGTAAAATCAGTTTGGGGTTGTCAATAACTATAAATATTCTCTTCAATCAATCTCGAAGACAAACGTTGAACTGTGGATAAAAAATTTAAGTCATTTATTCTTACATTGAGGACAGTGAATGTCAATATAATAGTGACCAGCCATATCTCAGAATATTGCCGTGACTCCAAATTACCATCTTTGAACCGCCAAATTATGAATTCAGCATGCAAGAAAAGCTGTTGACGATTTTTCCGAAAAGCCATCCAAATTATTTATACAAGTAGTCCAATATGATATTCCTTCTTCAATTACTATATCCGATGTTATCACGATAACTGTCCACTAGGGAGAAAACCTGAGAATGGCACAACTTCATGATTGTATCCTGACCTTGATAAACGTAGAAGAGAAGTTCGGAAACTGTTTAACCGAGCTAAAAATACCGGAAATTGGGACCACTATCTTTCTACTCTAACGTCATACAATAAAGAAATAAGGTGGGCAAAACGAGAGTCCTGGCGCAGTGCAAGGCTGCATAGGGTTTTCGCCATAGGCCCAGCGCTCCTCATCGGATCTGTGGAGGGTCCGGATGGGTGATACACGAGCTCTGGAAAGGGGACGTTAGCGATTCTTGCTAGAACACACTTTCCAAATTATCGCTTTCTCGATATCCGCCCTGAAGGGCCTTGTAAAGAAGCCAAAAAAGCACGATTGGAAGATTGCAAAAATGATCATCAAGCCCGGAGCAATCATGTAGGCGATTCGCCCATTAAAGCCATTCAAAGCTCCTGGAGAGGATGACATCATGCTTGCCTGAGGCCTCTGAGTGAATATCAATACGCCTTTCAAAAAGGCAAATCAACCAACCTGGCACTTAACAACTTATTCGGGAGGATCACATAGTCTCTGAACCGTAAATAGACTGCAGCTATACCTTCATGGACCTTGAAGTTGCATTTAAGGCGGCCCCAACTGTCTCGCTGTGTGGGGCTGCGAGAGCCAGAGGAGTCCAAATATTATTGCGGAATGGATTAGTAAAATGCTAAATGCCAGAGTGATCAACGCTTCACTGAAAGGGGAAGTAGTCACTTTTGTGGCTGGCAGGGGCTGCCCTCAGGGAGGAGAACTATCCCCTCTATTGTGGTCCCTGCTAGTTAATGACCTTCTGGCAATAATTGGCGCACTGGATGTTTATATACAAGCATACGCTGATAATATAGTCATTCTGACTGTCGGAGATGACAGCGATGTTTCCGACAGACTTCAGGAGGCTATGTCAGCAATTCAGGGGGTGGTGTGAGGGAAAGAAACTTAGCATAACCCCCTACAAAACCCTTATGGTACCATTTACCAGGAAAAGGAGGGTATTTGGTTCCCTCACGGCCCTGGGAGGGGTGTTTATTCCGGTTGTGAAAGGAGCAAAATATCTAGGGATTACCCTGGATAGCAAACTGATGTGGAATTCGCAGCTGGAAAACACAATACACAAGGCTAGACATTCCCTATGAGCATGTCAAACGACCTGTAGAAAAAAGTGGGGTCTTGTCCCAAAGCAACTTCAATGGCTATATGTGATGGTAGTTATAACATGTATTACGAACGGCTGCATTGCTTGGTGGAGTGCAGTCTTAAGAAGCAATCCCAACTCAAGCTCTCTAATTTGCAGAGAACGGCCTGCATGATGATTACTGGAGCCTTTCACTTTTCACCCACAGCGGACATGGAACTGACATTGGGCCTTACCCCTATTCATCTGGTGATACGAGGAGTGACTCGAATGGCTGTCTACAGATTTCATCATCTTTACCGTAATGAAACGGGTAACTTCGGCTTTGTGCCCGGCGCCTTACAGTCTGAAATCGAGGACAATGAAGTGCTGAGTATGAGGCCTGACATAGCAACACCTAAAACCAACATGGAGAGGCCATTCCAGATCATAACTCCTGATAGACAGGAATGGACCAGCTCCAAGGACCGTCTACTTGAGGGTCCCTGTTGGTACACGGATGGCTCAGAAACTGCGAAAGGTGTTGGAGCTGGTGTCTGCGGTCGAGGTGCCGCCAAGGAACAGTCGATCGGTCTTGGCGGGCATGCGACTGCCTTTCAAGCAGAAATATTCGCAATTGACCACTGTGCTAACCTCTTGCTTGGATTAACAAATGGGTCAATTAAAATCCTCACTGATAGCCAAGCTGCACTGAAGGCATTGGCATCCGATACTAGGAAAGCGGAGCAGGCTCCGTCTAATATGGGTTCCTGGTCACTCATGCATTAAGGGAAATGAGAAGGCGGACTCATTGGCCGCTCGAGAAACTAGTCTGGTGTTCATAGGACTGGGGCCTGAGCTCGGAATTCCCCTGGAGACTGCAAAGATGGAAAACAGTCGATGGCTGGCTGTACCTGAGGGTACGTGAGCGTTGGATGAGTCTCCCTGGTCTCAGCCACGCACAACGTGCCATCAGTGGAACTTTCACTGCGAAAGCCAAGGCGTGGCTCAAACTCTCTAGGTTGGAACTGAAAGTTTTAAGTTCCATACTAACGGGGCACTGTCGCCTCAGGAAACACCTAAATAAGTTAGGATTGATTAAGGATCCTTCATATAGGCTATGTGAAGAAGATATAGAATCAATGGAACATGTTATGTGCGAGTGTCAAGCTGGAGACAGAGTCAGGATGGAAGAATTTGGATCTTGCAAACTGAAGCTGACTGAGCTTATTAAGCTCTCACCCACGAAACTCGTATCCTTTACGAGGAAGATGGAGCTCGTGGATGAAATTTAGGACAGAGTGTGCCACAATAGACCACTTGGTCGCAGTGGCCGGACTGCTAGGCAGCCCTCATTTAATATTTAATCTAATCAAAATCTGATATAACATACATCGACAAACATTTCTGCCACCGTAACCAACATAAAGTATAAAGGATTCATTTTCTGCGCTAAGCAAAATAAACAATCGAACAGGCACGGGTGAGGTGTTTTTGTGCTTATTTAGTAAAAAGGACAATATAGAAGTTTTCTCCTGTAACTGTAATTTTTCTTTTTTGAAAGATGTGCCTCGTATATACTCGGACGGTACATATCATTATTATTCTAGTTTCGTTCGCCAATTTTTCACAATTTTTGGATTTTGGAATTGGCTTTCTCAAGGTAATTGAATTTTGGCCTGCAGCAGAGGTTGTAGATTCCATCTTGCGCCGGCTTGATACAGAAAAATTCGAAAACTCAGTTAATATAAAACAAAATGAGTGAAATGCAGTCATGGTTACGAATGACTCTGGCGCTTGCATTTGGATTTCGCTCGAAGTAGGAAATTGTTTTATTTATGATTTGTTGACAATATCGCACTGGTAGAATGAAGGGGATGTACCACAAAAATTATCATTTTTGGAAGTGCAAGCCTTATCTGTGAAGCTGCCCTTTCAAAACTTCCCACTATGGAGGAGTGTGAAGTTTGATTCAGACGGCTATCTTGAGATATGCGCTTTCGTTCTACGTGTGCAATATGCAATGACGATCACATAGTTCCAAAATACGCTGATTATTTAACCTAAGATTATATCACTGAAAATTCATTATTTCCTAAAAACTACTTAATCCTATTAACTGATATTTTTATATAATTTCGAGAGTTCAAATCTCGTTTATAGGTTAATAACTTGCACTTGCCAAGGTGTATCAGACCGAGCGAACCTTCAGAGTTAACAGGATGGGCCATTTAGAATTTGAAATTTCATTTCGCTATAAGAATAATACTAGTAGACATTTTGTCGAAATTCTTTTTTTATTGTTAAGACCCATCATTGACATTTATGAATGAAACACAATATCGTTAAAATGGCTACCTCGGCTCGCCTTATTCGATCTACCCAATCTTTCAGTACATTTTCGATTTTTGAGGCCCCTATTTCTTCAATGGCAGCTTTGAGTTCGTATTTTAAGGCCGCAATATACTCAGGATTATTTGCGTAGCACTTATCTTTCACGGCGCCCCAGATATCATAATCTAATAGTGTCAAATCGCATCTGCGAGGTGGCCAATTGACTTCCGTCTTTCGGCTGATTATGCAATTTTTGATAAAGGCCCAAAAGATCAAGTGTATCGTTGGCTGTGTGACACATAGCGCCTGAAACCATACGTCCTCCATGTCATCCTCTTCAACTTTCGGAAACCAAGTCACTTAGCATGGCACGGTAGCGTTCGCCATTGACGGTAATGGCGGCTCTGCGCTCATTTTCGAAGAGAAATGGGCCTATGATGCCTCCGGACGAAAAACCGCACCAAATCGTCACTCGTTGAGGATGCATCGGCTTCTCTACGAAGACGTGTGGATTTTCCGAACCCCAAATGCGGAAGTTTTGCTTGTTTACATACCCTCCGAGGTGAAAATGATCTTCAGCCCATTCAGCGAAGCGAAATCGCATTTTGGATGATCATGAGGCTTCAGTTCTTGAACCAATTGAACTTTATAAGCCTTCATACCGAGGTCTTTAGGCAAAATTCAGCATAAAGACGTGCCTGAAATGTTCAATTGTTGCGAACGGTGACGAGTTGATGTCCACACTTTGAGAAGCAGCTGCAATATTGCCCTCCGAACGCATTGGACAAGAACGTACGCTAGTTGCTTTGTACAATAACGAGCCACTTTGACTAACTCGTCTCCTAAATTGACCCACAAACTAAAATGATGGCACTTTATTTTTACCGAAAATTTTTCGCAGATTTCTTACAGTTTGAGTCAAAGACTCAGAACTTTGGAAATGTGTTTTTAATATTTCCCAACTAATTTCAAGCGAAAAGCGAACCATTTCGTAAATGTCAAACATTTCACTAAATATGTCATTTCATAAGTGTCAAATCGGCCCTCTATTCCAAACTAAGTATGGGTTCAATTTTAAACGCTAGATGGCCCACCCCGTAGATACAAAGAGCACCAAATGTCATTCAATACAAATAAATCGTAATTCACAATAGCCCACTACTGTTTAGAAATTAACCATGAATGAGTTAGAAATTTTACGCCCCCAACAGTAAAAGTTAAATTACCTGTAATCATTGGAAATAAACAAATGCAATTTTAATAAGTATCAGCTGCTTGTTTATACCGATATAATTTCCTCTGTGATTTTGAATATTCAAATATAGCCTGGCCTGTAATTATTATATAAGTAGACGCCACGTACTTTCTTGTTATGTTTTAAACTCAGTGTTGACTGAAAAAAGCTGTGAGGCCGAAATTGCAATAGCAAAATCAGTATTGAATATATATTTTCGATTGTAGAACTTGGTAATTATTTCAAGAACTATTTTTTTATCTGAAAGTAAAGAAGCAAATCCTATTATGTCTTTTGACGACACCTCGAGTACCTGGGGAGGATAGACGGTTAATATTTCGCTTGAACGCGCTTATAGTCATGAATATATATATATATATATATATATATATATATATATATATATATATATATATATATATATATATATATATATATATATATATATTATATGAAAAGGAGTTGCAGAGTTTTGCACGAATGGGTTATTGGCAAGAGTTAGCCTTGTTTGCCTTAAAATAGAAACAATCGGTGGAACAAGCGTAGAAAGTTCCTCAGAGCATCTTCCATGAAAGTACCTGTAAAAAGACAAAACTCACCAACTTTTCTTCGATGTTCCAATAGCGGAATGGAATCTGTGAATGCATTGTCTCCGATTAATCGAATTGCTCTCTTTTGGATGGAGTCCAGGAGTTTCAAGCTGTGTTTAAGAGCAGAACCCCATACATGGGAGCCATACTCTATAACAGGACGAATTTGAGATTTATAGAGAGTAAGAAATTGGTTCGAAGTGAAATATTTCTTTGCACGATAGAGAAATCCCAGTTTTTTTTACGCTGACTTAGCAATATTCATAACATGGTCATGCCATGATCGATTGTCGCCGATAGTTACTCCATGCATTGTTATAGAGGAAGTAAGTGGGATGGTCTCATTCGCCATCGTTATATCCGGGACAGTGCTATTCATTTTCTTAGAAAATAAACAGGCTTGAGTTTTACTAGCATGTAACTCCACCAGGTTAGCAGATCCCTAATCAAGAACTGATTTCAAGTCGCTATTAACTTTGTTGCACTGCTGGATTCGTATTTCGTTCGTGTCTTGTGATGACAGGGGTTTTACCGAGCAAGAAAATGTTTGAAGTGTACTGTCATCCGCAAAGCTGTGGAGTTTACAATCTGTAACAGTAAGGAGGTCATTTATATGAAGCAAAAACAGAGTTGGTGCTAAGATGGAGTCCTGAGGCACATCAGCATTAATGTCAAGTGTGTCAGAACTAACCCCATCCACGACCACACTGAGAGATCTATTGGAGAGTAAACTCGAAATCCATAGGCATAGCCGCTGGGACAAACCATATGCGGACAATTTACTAAGCACACTTTCATGCCAAACGCGATCGAAAGCTTTCGAAATATCGAGAGCCACAGCCAAAGACTCCTCAAATTTCTGAATAGAACTTTTCCACATGTGAGTAACATACGCAAGTAGATCTCATGTTGATCTCTAGTGCCTGAAACCATATCGTCTGTCATTTATAATACTAACAGATTCTAAATATTTGATAAGCTCAAAATTGATGGTTTTTCCATCACCTTAGAGATCATAGGTAAGAGGGATATTGGCCTATAATTGGATGGAATGGTTTTTTCCCCTTTTTTAGGATGGGTTGGATTCTGGAAATTTTCCAGTTGGAAGGACAAATGCCTTTATTATAGGAGATAGTGAAAAGTCTACAGAGAATAGGTTTTAATTCAGAGGCTCATGATTTCAAAACGATAGAAGGTATGCCATCAAGCCCAACTGCTTTATTAGTATCGAGGTTGAGTAGTATTTTTCTGATTGTCTTCTGCCTGAAAACAATATCGACATGAGGAACAACAGGAGGGTCCCTATTTCCCGCATCCAGAGTAAAATTAAAAGCAAATAGCCCTGCGAGAAGGTTTGCTTTTTCATCAGGTGTAACGGCCAGAGATCCGTTTTCCCTAGTCGAAGGCGGGAGGGAGCTAGAAGTAAAGTTTCTCCCAACAGATTTGGCCAATGCCCAAAAGGATCTAGAACAGCTTGGATGATTAGCAAGCTTAGTTCTTACCTTGTTCATATGTTCACTTTTTGCGTCTGTCACTGCAAGATTGCATAAAATACGAGCTGAAATAAACGCCCAACTGTTTTAAGGACAAGAGTTCGACACCACTGGCGATATACCAACTTCTTGGTCTTCACAGCAGCTGCACACTTACCATTAAACCATGACTTACTTTGGCTGTGTTTTTGATAGAATGGGAAATTAACAATTCCATCCCCAGATTGATGATTTCGGTTATCTTTTCGGAGCATTCTGATGGATCCTCATCTACAAAACAAACTTGTTTCAAAGGGAAATCTGAAAAAAGGTTAGCAACCTGTCCCAGTCGGCAGAACCATAGTGCCAGATTAGGCGAGGTGGTAAAGTGATATGTTGTGTTGCTGTGAAACGGCTATAAGCCGTTACAAGCTTATGGTCAGATTTTCCTAAGGGAGCATGAACCTTTATTGTGTAAGGATCAGGGTTGTTAGTAAGAAAGAGATAGAGGATATTAGCGTATTGACCTACAACTTCAGGAATGTGGGTGAGCTCCATAACCAATTGCTCAAGAACAAACGCAATGGCGAATGATTCGGCCTCTCGACCAGCATCATCAGTTCTATTCGAAAATTTAAGCCATGTGGTATCATGAACATTAAAATCTCCCAGTACAACAATTTCTGCTGAGGGGTAATTCTGCTGTAAGTGATCGATTTTATTTATCAAATTATTAACACAGGTCTGCAACAAATATGCTGTCTGGATATTTTCACCTGATTTCTATGTATCTAGGTGTACTCAAAAAATTCCAGAATGTAAGGTTATTTTACAAAACCTAAATTTTATTACAAAAAACGGATTTTTTGGCTAAAAAGGGAATAACTTGTAGTATAAATGTTACGTGTTAACTCATCATTGTTTTATAGATCTTGGTTCAATACAGTGCAATGTCGTCTGTGCGGAAGTGTGTGAACTCTTCGGATAGTTTCTGTTACATTTGTAGAGAATATATGACATTAAAGCAACAAGTTAATATTACGGACTTTGTAAAAAAGTATACTTCGCGTATTTTGGCTTCAAACTTGGAGATCAGGATAAAGTATGGGCACCTCATAAAGTCTGCAAACGATGTGTTGAAGACCTGAAATTGGTTTAAGGGCAAGAAAAAGTTTGATTTGCGATTCCTATGGTATGGCGCGAGCAAAAGAACCATAGTGATGATTGTTACTTTTGTTCGTGTAATGTGAAAGGCTATAATTCAAAACGGAAGCAGTCAATTTCATACCCCAATCTGCAATCAGCTATTCGTCCCATCCCTCATGGGACCGAAATACCAGTGACCAAGGTCCCTGCTACCTTGGAAGAGGTTCCAAGTTCTGACGAAGATGGTGCTGTACCTACACCCGATGACGAGTCAACTTTTGAATTTGAAGATGACAGAAGTCCAAAATTGTTTTCCCAAGGCGAGCTTAATGATTTGGTAAGAGACTTGAATCTTCCCAAAAACGCTGCTGAGTTGCTTGGATCAAGGCTCAAAAGCAGGAATTTATTTTTGCCGGGAGTGTCTTCCTCCTGGTTTAGATATCGTGAAAAGCAGTTTACTTCCTACTTTGCCCAAGAGGACGAGTTGGTTTATTGCACCAATATTGAAGGTTTGATGAATACATTTAAGATCTCATACGACCCAGAAGAGTGGCGTATTTTTATAGATTCTTCAAAAAGAAGCCTTAAAGCAGTTCTGCTTCACAACGGCGGTTTCTATGCTTCCATTCCTGTCGGCCATTCCGTACACCTCAAAGAAACCTACAAGAACTTGGAATTGATTCTTTGTAAATTAAAATATAAAGACCACGGTTGGCAAGTGTGCGGTGATTTCAAAATCTTGGGCATGGCGCTCGGACAGCAATCTGGGTTTACCAAATTCCCTTGCTTTTTGTGTCTATGGGATAGTAGAGACCGAACAAATCACTGGACCAAAAAGTGTTGGCCTGCGAGGGAGCTTAAAGTTGGCGAAAAGAATGTCCTGCATGAAACTTTGGTGCCTCCTCATAAAGTTCTTTTACCACCGCTTCACATAAAGCTGGGATTGATGAAGCAATTTGTAAAGTCACTTCCAAGAGATGGAAATTGCTTCAAATACTTAATATCAAAGTTTCCTGGCCTCTCGGAGGCAAAGTTGAAGGAAGGTGTTTTCGTTGGACCAGATATTAGACGGCTTATGGCTGGTCCACTATTCGTCATAACCATGACGGATCCTCAAAGAGAAGGGTGGATTGCCTTTAAGGAAGTTATAACAAAATTTTTAGACAATAACAAAGACCCTAACTACAAACAAATCGTCAAAAGAATGTTAAAAGCATTTCAAGCTTTAGTTGCTTAATGAGTGTGAAAGTACATTTTCTTCATTCCCACCTCGACTATTTTCTAGAAAATTTAGGAGAAGTGAGTGAAGAGCAAGGTGAACGATTTCACCAAGATATTAAGGAGATGGAAAACCAGGGAAGATGGAGCGTCTTAATGATGGCAGACTCCTGTGGAACGCTTAAAAGAGACCTTCCAGATGCTTCCCACAAGCGAAAATGTACCAAAAGGAGTCTCACGGAGAAAAAGAAATGTGTTTAGAGCTCACTAGTTAATGTATTTTAGATAAGAAAATAAGTTTTGATACGCAATTATAAGTTACTTTATTTAAAAAAAATTATGTTTTATTTTAAGATAATAACTTGTTTAGCATAGACACCTACATTGCCAGGAAAACGTGACGTGCTAGGACAAAATGAAAGTCATTTTCGAATTCAGGACACACAAAAACATAAGAATAACAGAAAAAAACCAAAACAGCTCTAAACTTTTTTTTGCAGACTTGTGTAATGAATAATATTTATGTTAAAATATTGCGCTTTGCTGTAGTTAGCATCTATGGAATTGTTATTAAATTATTAGCTACTTAAGTTTCTAGTGACTTTAACAATATTGATTTTAGTTCTTCAATATAATGATTTGATTCCACACTCAAAACTCCCGATTCGTGCTAACAATAAAATGATTAAAAACATTTTTTAGACGCCCTCATTTAATGCAAGGGTTTTGTTAATAAAAAACAAAACAAGTAAAAAATCTAGAGACTACAGGTTTAGACAATACGGTGGACGCATTACTACATCAAGTAGTTTCACCAAAGTTTCACGAATTTTTTTTCTAATCTCAATTATGACTTGTTTTTTCTCTGAATAAATCTTTTGAAATGACCAATTGATGTCACCACACTTCAAAATTGCTTAAGAGCTCAATAGGAGCTAAAAAAAGTTTTCGTAGAAATGGGTGGCATCATCTTGTTCTTGAATATAAGTCTGAGAAGTGATTTATGCTGTTTGATAATTTTTTTTTTCTGTAATCCTTCAGACTGTAAACTATTATGGTCAACCTTACGATTTCTAGAAGATAACAAAGACATTCAACCGCATCTTTCAATGATTTTCAACCGTTGTTCCAGATTGTCATAAATATTCTACATTAAAATGGCTCCAAGTAATTTTACAAAACATTTTCTTCAACCTTCGTTCTTGCTTCAACACCATTCTCATCTACTCGATAGCTAAACACTGAAATATGCCGAAAATACTAATTTTAACCAAATCTATTGCCATGGTCGAACAAACTCTTCAAAAATAAACATCATGTGTGAACAGGATATCTATAAACCTTTGACTAAATTATTCAATAGGTCTCTTCAACAAGGAATATTTCCTGAAAGTTGGAAACAGGCTGCTGTCATACCGTTATTTAAATCAGGCGAAAGAGGTAATATAAGTAATTATAGACTAAATTAGGAATATTTTCTAAGATATTCCAGAAGCTTATCTATCAGCGTATATTCTCGTTAGTGAAACACCTAATAATTGATGAGCAGCATGGATTTTATCCTGGGCGATCTATAAAGTCGAATTTACTCAGTTTCTCTGGTGTTGTGGTGGGTGCTCTTGATAGAGGTGAACGAGGGGATGCTATTTACACCGACCTGTGCAAGGCTTTCAATAAAGTACGCCACGGAATACTTTTGGAGAGACTTGCGGAGGCCAGGGTGGATAGCTCACTGTTGAGGTGGGTCCGCTCGTATCTTTCTCGGAGAAGAGTGTTTTGTGAGCATGAATGGATTAAGATCTAAGTACTTTTTTCCAACATCCGGCGGTCCCCCAAGGCAGCCACCTTGGGCCTCCCCTTTTCATATTTTATATGAACTCTGTAAAGTCATGCTTTCTGCACTCTTCTATATTACTTTATGCTGACGATTTGAAGGTTTTCCATGTCATTAGGAATCCACTTGACAGTTTGAAATTGCAGAATGATTTAGATCGATTCGTGAGATTCTGTTCAGAAAATAGTTTGTTTTTGAACCATTTCAAATGTTTCTTAATCACGAGAAAGAAAAACACTGTCCATCACGAATATTATATGTCCGGATCGGTCCTAACTACAGTCAACGCAATTAGAGATTTGGGAACCACTTCGGATACAAAATGGAGTTTCTCCACACACATCGACAGGTTAGTTAATGAATCCAATAGAATTGTTGGTTTTATCAAGCGAAATTCCAAATATTTTCATGATCCCTACACAATAGTCAGATTATATAATGCCGTCGTAACTGGGATGCTGTTGTTAGCTTCTTCCGTTTGGAGTCCTAGATAGGCCCCATATTCCAGAAGAATAGAGTCCATCCAGAACCAATTTCTTAAATATCTAGCATACAAAGCCCAAATTATTACAGAGGACTACAACTATCAACCTTCACGTCGAAGGTTCAATATAGTTCCGCTCTGTCAGAGGAGAATAATTGCTGATATTTGTAGTCTATATAAAATTATGAATAATTATATCGACTCACCGTATCTACTGTCGAAAATAAATTTCTATATACCACCTAGGGTTTGTAATAGATATAATACGTATTTTAACATTCCTTTCTGTCCAACAAATTTAGGCTTCAATTCTCCTTTAGTGAGAATGCAAAAATTTGTAAACATCTACTGCAAAAATATTGACATCTTCACATTGGAATTGAAAGAATTCAAAAAAATCATAAAGAGCAAATTCAACACATTCATAACTCTGGTCTTTTAGGCTCAATGACATGTAGATTCTTGGATTCACATTTTCCCTATTATAGACGCATAGTTTTTGAAACTTTTATAATTGAGTATTCATAATATAAATTCTCATTCGTTTGAAATAGTTAATGAGTTCTCAAATATGACTTTGTACTTACCTCATAGAACTCTCATGTAATCAGTGGTAGCCTTTATTGGAACACTAGTTCTGTTGGCAATCCGAAATGCGTAAATGAAAAATTAAAATCATGTAAGGTGTCGAGATATATAATGATAATACGGTTTAAGTGTGAAGGTGGTTTTGAAGAAAAACAATTCTTTATTGGGAAAATTCTAACCACTTTCCGAACAACTTAAGTCACATCTTGGACAGCATACCGAAAATAACCCTTCTAGAGTACACCTACTGAACCTGCTGAAGCGCTGGAACACTCGATGAAATGAAACCCTATTTTATATTGACCCGAAACTGAGTTGTAGATTCTTCTGTTTTCTGAATTTCATTACATTATCACTTCATATTTATTTACTGGCAATTTCCACAAATAGCTTTTCTGGAAGAAATATTTAATCATTTACATATTATTGAAATCCTTGAAGAAGGAGTTTACCTTCATTATATATATATATATATATATATATATATATATATATATATATATATATATATATATATATATATATATATATATATATATATATATATATATATATATATATATATAATTCTTGAATTACAACTATTTCAAAAATGCAAACTTTATACATAATTATTTTGCGCCTATAATTAAATTACTACCACTGTCACAACCTTTGTCTGCGTCGAACATACCACCTCTGTTGTAGCCCTTGTCAGCGACGAACATGGTAAACGAGCCCCAGAACTAGTAGTTCCTTACATTTTACTATGCAATTTAGGAATTTCTGAATTTTTATAAAGATGGCATGCATTTATAGATTTTTATGCTATAGATTCGACATAAATCGTTCAAAATCCGGATCTGCATGCACCGAATGAACAGGTGAATCAACCTGCAAACTGTAGAATCACCGGTGGATACCGACCGCAGCGAACTTCAGGATATGGACCGAACGAAATCTCTCATTTCCTGAGGCAGATCTCGTTCGTTTTCTCATCTGGACCGAAGAATAGGAAATGCATACGAACATATTATTTCGAAATTTCGCATTTCCGTTATTTCGCCCAAATTGTGAAATTTTTGTTATAATGATGAAGAATGTGTGTGAGCAACACATTCTACCGCATAATGTATTTAAAGTTGCCTATGCTCTAGGAGTTGGACGATTGTGTTTTATGTGCATGATCTTCATTAATACCTAGATGTAAATAAATAATAGTTCTATGATTATTATTCATTTTAAATAATTGAGATTTTCGCTTATTGAATGTTTTAACCGCTTCGAGCAACTTACAATGAACTTGCTATATATAGTAATTAATTCTTAATTTTAATCATCTTGAAATGACTGTGTTGACTTGAAGTGATAGGTATTGAGGAAAAATATTACTATGAAATATGGTTGGCTCATCAAAAACTTTCATCCAGCTTAATTTCCATATGAATGAATGAAAATATGCTCAAACACGTCCACTTCATTTATGAACAGTTCAAATTTTTTACTACTTATACACATTTCAACGAGATGGCACTTACAATCTTAATGGAGAACTATGATCGAGTAACACTTTATTTTGAAGGCATTAAATTGTCTTTCTAATGGTATCTTACTCAACACATCAGATGTATAATATATTCAGAAACGGTGTAGACTAATGAAAGTTCATTAAAAATGCAAATCGTCTGACAATGACGTACGGGGGTACATCAAAACATTATAGAAGTTTTTTATTTTACATTGGCCTAGATATAATTGTGATTACGGTCGACCAAAAAGAATTCCTTGGACATAATTCAGCTTTTTACCGGAATACTTGTAGAATCTTCCCTTGTTTTTCTTATCGATATCTGATATAGTTCTCCCTTCTTCTCGTTACGCCTTCAAAACCTCCACTCAGTGGCGTAGAGGAATATGAAATATACAGTTTCTGTCAAAACAAGGTTGTCGAAATGTATCGTTCACAAAAATGAAAATTACAACTAATTTATTATCGATCATTCACAAAAGAATGGCCGTGTTCCTTTCTAATCAACCTTTCAGTTATTTTCATCCTCTGATGACGAATCTTCGGAACCTATTCACTGTAATAGGGTCTGTTGTGGCGTCTATAAGATGCTTCAGTTCCCACATTCTACTTCCTCTTTAATCACATAGGCTATACAATAGGTCCAGTTGTCGGCTGGCACATTTTTTATTGCGTTATTCAAAAGCACTTCAAGATCCTTCAGCCTGAACTCTGTATTATTCTTGACTACCTCGCCCTTCACTTGTGCGCATATCAATTGGGTTCAGTTCACATTGGTAAGGAGGAAGACGGGAATGGTAGCTTCTTCCTTTTTAACCAAATTTTCTCCGTATTGAATATCCTTTTCTGAGAATCACTTGATGATGTCTGCTTTCCACCTGGAACTCGTTGGTAGCATTTCCTCCTTCAGCGAATGGTAATTCGCGTTATCTATCACTATAACTGATCTTGTTGGAATTAAATCTAACAATTGTTCTGAATATTATTCAAAAACATCGGCATTCATAGCTGCTTATAGTCACCAGTGTGTTTGCTTTCAAAGGTAACTCAACCCCCATCTATAAAACCGTTAGCCTATATGGGTTATTATTATTCGTCGTTTTTTTCCTCGTCAATTTCTTCGCTGTCTAGAAGAACTGATTTTCTGTTATTTTTTTCCCACCAGAAACCCAGAGCGTGCAGAACCTGCCACACTTTGGTTTTGGATAATAGGGACAAGTCCTGTTTCTTGAGAGTGTATTTTAACAATAGTGGAAATTTCTTTCCGGAAATAAAAACTACGCACTGATCCTTCGAATGTTCATCATTAAGCCCTCATCAATTACATTTTGTAAATTGATGACATTCCAATTCCTATCCTTTATGCACAAGTTGTCTCATTTTTATCGACTGTTGAATGTTGTTGATGCCCCTAGTTATCACAATCATTCAATATAATTATCTCCCCACTTTGCGATAGAGCCAACTTTGTTAATCATTTATCTGAAGTTTTTGATTGTTTTTCAAATTCACAATTTTCAGACCAACAATATCACTGGATGTTAACTTATGCATAACTGCTGAGGTATCGTTAGCAGTGGTAAAAATCACTTTGAACGGTCTCAATACATAAGTACCTAAGTAATTTGAATATATCTCTCTTCTTGCGCTTTACCATATTATGGAAAATTTACGTAAATAATGAATAGGATTAATTGCCAGACGGGTTATGATCCATTTGCAAAGATGCTTGTGAATATATTATCATTTATGCAATACTTTGAATTTATCTTCTAATAGATAGGAGTTTAGTACCATTTTTCAATTATATGTTTTATTATAATCTCAAGGAATATAAGTAGATATGACAAGAATTATATATTATCAAGTAAGTAGCGAATAGAATGTTACATTATACTACAGACCTTCCAGTAAAAGATTACATTCGATTTGTCTTCATCAAGTCTACAGAGAAGTACAAACAGGATACATTTCAGAGGATCATATCGAGAAATCGGTCATTTATTGTTCGCATGAGAGTTCATCGTAGAATAATTTGAAATTTTGCCTGGAGTAGGTAGTATAAGACAAAGAGTATAGGATAGAGAAGAAGCAGCAATATAATTATAAGCGGCATCTAGTTTTTATTGCTGGTAACTATTTAGTTTGACAGCTTTTGCCGGAGCGACAAGGGAGGAGAATTTTAATAATTTAATAATAAAAATGGTTCATTGTTATGTGAAATGTTGCACAAGAACACAGAAAACGGATGAAAATCATTCATTTTTTTTGTTTTTGTTGTTTTGTTTTACTCAGGAGAGGCGCTGAAACTCGTATACTAAAGCTTTTCATTACCTCTTGTGGGTTGCTCCTCCTCTATCCCATAATCTTTGATATAACACAATTACACCTGCAATGCGATATTCGATTATAAACCAATACCTGAGCAGAAACCCACGCCCATAGTCGTCATGTCACCTGGTGATTTATTACTCTAAACCTTTTCTAAATGGACTATAGTGCCTTTTAAAAACACAAATTTTGAACAGAATAATTAAGTAAACAAGCAGGACAGTAGTGTCCTGGACTCTTATCTGTTTTCTCAACACAACCACAATTATTATATCGTCTTTCTGAAAGTTGAATCCAGAGTGAGAATTAAATTTCGTCAGCCATTTTGTTTTGTTCATTAATTACTGATCGAAATGACGTTCACTATTCAAGAACGGATTAAAATTATTCCATTCATTAATGATTGTGTTAGAGCTGCATGTATGTAAAGCTGTATCTATTGCGTTCCTATACACAATTATTTCCTACTTATGAATGGGAAATAGTAGCAGAGTTTAGTGAACAGGATCAGTGTTAAACAAGAACGAAATTATGGAAAGCTGTAACAAATAAAGCTGCAGAAGCAGCCACGGATTAATAAGGAGAAAAGGGGGCGTTTTTGGAGACTATGACTCAACAAATATCCCAGAGGGAAATATAATTATGTTGTAGCAAAGTTGAATTACTGTACTGAATTATATAATATTATGTAGGGATTTTCGAACGGATTTTAGGTTGTTTTTATGAAAAAAGTATTGGGCACATTTGCTACTGCTCTATAAAATAAAAAAGGAATAAAATCACTCAACAAATATCCCAAAGGGAAACATAGTTATGTTGTGGCAAAGTTTATTGAACTACAATATATGTGGTAGGGGTTTTTCCAAGGGGTAGGTTGTTTTTATGAAAAAAACTATCGGATACGTTTGCTGCTGCTCAATAAAATAAAGAATGAATAAAAATAAAACAAGGCTTCCGATATTATTTAATGATTAATTGCATTAATTTTGATATCTTTTAGTGCGGAATACGCTTTATTCACAAGACTCCTATTTTAGCCGCCAATGCCAAATTCACAGAAATTAGATTAAAATGCTACTCTATAATTTTTAGCGTAATCAAGAAAAAAAGCAATCCCTCACAACTAGGGAGTATGCTTATATGGTGTTTTATTATGGATTTTGCAATGGTAATGCAAGAGCTGCTAGGCAAGAACATTAACAACGCTTCATTCACTCAGAAGATTCCAAATGAAAAATATTTTATAAGGTGTTCAATAAACTATCTCCTGTTTCTAAACATGAACGTCCAAGTAGGCAAAATATACAGGAGGAACAAGATATCCTGAACCTAAAACAGAAATCAGTACGAGGAAGCTATGCCACCGTTTGAATGTCCCACTTGCGAGAGTTTTGAAAACGGTAAAACAGGAAAATTAGAAGACATCTAATTAACAGACAGTTCAATGCTTACAGCCAGAAGAGGCGGTTTCACGACAGAATTTTTGCAGATGGATTTTATCTCATAGACGCACTCTTCAGCGGATATTAATTAGGAACTAGGCTCACTTTAGGAGGAACGGAATCTACAATAGCAGAACTGAGCACATCGACAACCCTCATGGAGTCATATATACTATCATGGTGTGTATGATGTCCTTCTGGTTGGGCCTCACTTTTTTAAAGAAGCATTGACAGGTGAAATTTATTTGGATATTTTGGACAATATTCTGGCAAATCTGTTTGAAAACACAAATGTGAGGGGAATTTGGTTTCAGCACGATAGCGCTACACCTCATGCCTCAAATGATTTAAGAAATTTTATGAGCCAAAACTATGAAAATAGGTGGATTGGTCCCGGTTGGCCTTGCATGGTCCTCAAGGTCACCCCTCTAGATTTTCTTTTCTGTGGAGTTATTTGATGTCCAGATTGTATGAAGTAGATATTGTTTGCAGTGTAAATCGCATAATAGACTCCTGTACGAATATACAAAACATTACGAGAAGTGATTCCTAAATGCATCAATAATGTGTTCTTACGATCCAGGAAATGCTTGTACTCTGCGGTGGCCATTTCGAAAGCAGACTTCGGTGATTCGTCAATTTGCGTCGTATAGTTTTCCTTCCTATTTTTCGCTGATGTTGAAGAAAATATATAGTGTTTTTTCATGTTATTATTTGATTAACGGTACATGTTAACTTATAGATTTCTCAAAAAAGAACTGATGAACCGTATTGAAAAAATAATCATCAACTTCATTCATTTCACATTAGTTCTTCTGTATGACCTAAAAAGTGACGACCATCATATTTTCATTATCGATTTCATTGAAAATGGTGGCATAATATTCTTTACATCTGTTGGACCGCTGTGAATCATAGCTCTGGAGAACAAAAAAATTCAGATTATCCATATATCTATATTATCCATTTTTCGAAAATATGAATTTTGGGCTGCGTACGTACTTGCCTTTTGTTTTTTCGTGAGTCTATTTAGTAGGACGAGCCTAGTAAATATGTAAAATTTCATGAAAGAGTTCTCGAGTTATGAATGATGAAATATTTGACCAAAATAAAGTAATCACCCTATATCTTGAAAACTCAAAAGCTTTAATGACTTACATACACCATTTCTGAAGGGCCTCTATCCCCCACTACAGTATGACTATTTCCTCTGTAAACGCCCTGTTTGTCACCATTTAATTCAAAAACATCTTAACCGATTTGAAAATTCTCTCAAATCGATCCTTACTGAAATTAAAAACGATAACCCACCGTCGTATCGTAGTTGCGAGCGAACGGAGCCACATGTTTCAGCAAGTAATTTATAGTTTTTGCCGGCGACCAATTACCAGATCATCAGTCTGGCATACTTATCTAATGATGATTTATTAGTTTGTTTTTATGAATATGAACAAATAAACAAAAGTTTCAAAACCATGAGGCTCAAAAAATAAGACTCATTAGGCGAGGCAAATAACCATAAATTACATACTTACACTATGTTATGATATAGAATAAATACACAGGCTTATTTCCACAAATTACAAAGTTTCTATAACTACGCTGAAAACTATATCTATTAATAAGCACACTGAATACTCAGATTTTCCAAAATATTGATTCGAAACCAAACAGAAATTTGAAAAATTCACGTAAATGATGAATTTTTCAATGTACATACAACCGAATTTATATGGAATCACCCGATATTTTGATTATTACCTCAGGGATTTTGGAAATTTCGAAGCATTGTTAGAATTGATCCTTTTGAGATATTACAGTTGAAAAAAGAAATAAATTAAGGTTTATTTTAAGAAACAAAAAAAAATAAGAGACTTTCCGCATGTAGTAACAAATTGAAAATTGTTTTCTCACGGAGTAGGTGCGTTTTTCTCGAACTCAGTAGCTTGTATTAGCTCCTCTTGCCCTGATACAAGCCTGAATCTGTCTAGGCATGCTTTGGATTAGGTTTTCGACCTCCTCTCAGGTGATATTCTGCCACTCTTCTGTGGCGGCTTGGATGAGCTGTATTGTGGTTTTTGGATTATCCTGGCGCGATCTAATTCTCCTTTCGAGATTATCCCATGAATGTTCAATGGGATTTTAGATCTGAAGAGCAAGCTGGCCAGTCCAAAATAGCGATTCCCTGTGTTTCAAGATGATGTCGCGCGAGGTTGCTGGTATGCGGAGGAGCATTATCTTGCATAAAAGTGAAATTCTCACCATGGCCACCCCCAGAGTCTAACTATGAGCTCCAGCACTAGGTCCAGGTAATTTCTAGCCGCAGGAAACGAAATCAAATCTGTTTTGCCTCCCAGCATAATGCAACCCCAAAAAATCACACTGCTCCCTTCGTGTTTCGGAATTTATCTTGCTGCTCGGAGGTTAGCTTGTCTTCCACGACCCCTTAAAACCTGAATCCGGCGGTCATCAGATCGAACACCAATTCTGGTCTCATCCGAAAAAAGAACATTTCGCCAATTCGCAATATTCCCATTTTGGTGCTCGATAAACCAATTAAGTCTATCAATTTTTTGTTGTATGGTTAGCTCTAGAACTCTTAAGGGCCTTCTGCTGTATAAACCCTTTGAACGAAGTCTTTGACGTATCGTTTCGACTGATGCACTGATGCCTGTTGCTTCCAGAGTATGGGGTGCGACGCACTAGGGTCTCTTCTTGCAATTTGGCACAAAAAGCGGTCCTGTTCTTCAGAAGTGATCTTCCTACGACTTCTTTTTGGCCTATTTTGTAGATATTGTAGCTCCACGTATCGGGCGTAGGTTTTTGAAATCACCCCCTGTGATACCCCCATTGTGGCCGCTATATCCCTCTGTGTCATCCCTTCTTCAACGAGAGCAATTATTCGACCCCTCTGCACATCGGACAATCCAATGTAAGGCATTTTCAATTATGATTATATGCTTTTTAAATTTTGAAATTCACAGATTCGAATCTTAGGGACGACTGAGTACAATATCCCGAACATGTGATAATTCAATATTTCTTATCATACTATCCAGTTTTTTTACAACGAAAAACTTCATTCTTCACAAGTAGTCAAAAATCCATGGTTGAAAACAATCAATAATGTGAAATACCGAGTGATTCCATATAAGTATGGTGATGATGGTGAGATGTTATCGAGCTTTATCGACTTGATGTTTAAAATATAGGCACCCGAGCAAAGATATTTGAAAAGCCACATGCACACCAATCAAAGCTCAATTTGGTCACTCTGAGAGTAATAGCGTGAACAAGGCATTTGTAACAAATAAGGAACTTTTCTTATCACATCAAAATATTTTTACCATCTCCAATTCTTTAAAGACTATTAGCATTTTCACTTACATATTTCGCGAAGAATAGAGTTTGAAAGATTTCCTGTTCACGATATCTATTATAAAGACTGAACCACAGTCGACAGACCACTTTTCCATTTGTTTCAATGTACATAATGGATAACGTTATGCATAAGACAACGCTATAACATTCTCTACGTTTAATCAAATGATCAGGTTTCTTAAAATAAAGCTGCAAACTGTGTATTCACGACGAACGCCAAATATTTTCGGCCGTGAATATTTTAGTTCAATAGGTTCACTTGAGATATTTATTCAGATTTCGTTGATAGATCATTGAAACTGAAATAAGATGGGCATAGTTGATAGAACCCTTGCCTTGAAATTCTTATATTTAATCATTCTTTTAACATTTTTATCAGAAGGAAAATTTGAATAAACTGCTAAAATTATGATTTTTGTTTACACTATTTTAAGTTTCAGTACCTAATTAAATTCAGTGAATAGAAAATACTTATTATTATTGAGCTGTCATATTTTACTAATTCTATATTTTCTTTTTCAGGCAAAAGAAGAGCTCCTACGCCTGCAACATCGTTCGGTGCAAAAACTCCTAGAAAAAGCCTTTTTTCGCAAAAAGAAAATAAGCAAATATCAAATAAAGGTTAGTTGATCTTATATAAACCTCATTAACATATAATAAAAAACCCGTAAATATAATTACCTCATAAAAATAACAAGAAAGTATGCAAATGAATAACAATTTCTTTTAATTAATTGAAAATTCCAAGACAAAAATCGAGTTTTTCACTTTCGTCTGCTGTTTTTGTGCATCGGAAAAAGTGTTTTCAGATACGAGTCATAATTTATGCTAAATATCAATTAAAATTGAAAGCGGAGCGAAAGTTGCCGGTTATGTGAAAAATTGTAAATTCACATGCGTTGAATAATAAATGAGATTCCAATTAATATAGAAAATAATAACGCATATAAACGATGAAAAACAATATATTCCAGTGTATTATAAAAGTATGATTCAATTAACTGATTTTCATTGGAACAATACATTGAATTACAATTCCAATGCTGCGGTTAGTTGATTATCAAAACAAGCTACAACAATATTTCATACTTTAGGTTATCCTGTATACAGGATCAGCTAGTTCTCTTTGAATCAGTATATTAGTTGAGCCGAAAAAAAAAGGTGTTATTTTTTTGTCACCCTGTATATTGAACCCAATTTTATAGGTGAAATATCACAATAAACACCTTTCATTTGAGGTATTGCTCTTGAATATCCATATGACTATTTTTCTTTTAGTGAAAATAAAGTAGTTATTGAAATGTTCTCTAATTTATCTATGAGGAGGTAGAGAAATATCCCAGTTGAGGAAAATTGAGTCATTTACGTTATTAGCGCGCTTGAACTCCCTATTCTAACAAACATTCTGAACAACTAACTTTTTCTATATTCATTTTTAAAAGAAAAACGGTCACGTGGATACATAATTGCAATACTTCAAATGAAAGGTATGGATTGAGGTATTCCTTTTATTAGATCGTATGTAATAGGCAGGGTAAACAAAAACACAAGAAAAAAGCTTGTTGTGGCTATACTGTAGTCGGCCGTTACCGTCACCTGTTGTTCATCACAAGTAATAAGGATCGTATTCCAGTAAAGTTTGAATCCTTAGTTCTTCAAAATATCCTTTGGTTTTGTTTGAACTCATTTCGAAGTATCCTCGGTTTAATGCGATTTCCTGGTGCCTTCGAGTTATGTCGTTCCAGGTAATCCCTGGGGCCATTATTTGGCACCCAGATGTGACATGCTAAATCAATTCCTCTGCTTCGAACACCTTCGACATCTGTCAGATTAAATGTTGATTCCAGCGATATTTTCTTCGTTAGGTCTGGTATGAACTATCTGGTCCTGGATACCCAGTAATCTTCCTTCCGTTTCCGGGAATAGATTTACGACTCTCAAAAACATGAGTGATTCTTTCTTGTTTATATTATCAATTTTCAGTATGTTGACGTGCAGCACTTTTGATTCCAATTCTTCGAGAAATTCAGCTGGCCAGCGGCATGCCGGCTTGTAGAAACGCAGTATTGACTGATTATCATCTATTGCTTGGATTGCACTGATGCATGGGGATGATGGACGCCATATTCAGTGAGCAATGATCTCTTTTTCTTATCAATGGCCTGCAGCTCTTTTTTGTTTTCGTATCAATGGTCTGCAGTTCTCTTTTGTTTTTGTATCAATCGCCTGCAGTTCCCTTTTGGACAATTTGAGAACCTCAAACGAGTAGGCTATGCTCGGAATTCCCTAGGTATTGATTGACGGAAAGGGTGCATTGAAATTCAGTTTTGCCTACAACAGCTTCTTAACCATCCGGAACAACTTCTCCTTGAAAACGACCCTCATTCTTCCTCATCATTTACATCCAGGGCCTACCTCATACCCAAGTACTTCTACTCTTGTTCTAACCATAACGCTGGGACGATAGTGTTGTTCATCAACTCAACCCCAGTCTAGTGTTCCACCATTTTCGCCCTTATGTACTGTATACTTTATTGCATATAGATCGCTTCACTATCTACAGCTGCCTCTTCATCAGCAGTACATAGCTTCAAGTCGTCCATGAACATGTGGTGACTTATTTTTCTCTGGAATCTTTATCTATCATAAAGCGGTTTGCGTTGCTGTTTAAGAGTGCGATAGAGAGGTTTGAAGCTAGAGAGAAGCGAAATCGGCAAAGAGTAACTCTCTGAAAAGTTCCCCTTCCAATTTCAACCACAACTGTTCTCACCCCCCTACTTTTTGAATGCACTTTTAGTCTTGTGCTCCATGAGCCCATAAGACGCCTCGAGAGCTCAATGATAGCGTGGGACATTCCGTTAATACACTCCCCACATAAACTGTCGCATCACCCTACTTTTACGACAATACGATATAAACTTCTAGGTTGGTCATTCAAGAGTCTCTTGGTAACTTTCAGAAGTGTAAAATAAGACGATATAATTGAAAAGAGATGAGTTTATGGTGGAAAATAACAACAATTTTCGAGTTAATGAAAAATTTAAAAATTCTACCATCTTCAAACATTCGCGAAGAGACCAATCAACTAGCATCGAATGGTTACTAATCATTTTCAAAATCGAGTGTTTCCTCCCTCGGCCCTAATTACTGCCAGTATACGTCTCGGAAGCCCCTCAAACAAATTTTGGATGTACTCTTGAGTCACTGAGTTCCAAATTTCAGGAAACAGATTTTCTAGTTGTTTGAGTGTTCTACTAGGCATCCCACGTCGCTGACTTCTGGCTGGCCATCTTAAAATATCAATTTCGGCATTTTGCAGAAATTCTGTAACTATTCTAGCTGCATGAGGCCGAGCATTATCATGCATATAAATGAAGTTTTCGCCAATCAATGAGCCAAAGGGTACAAGGATATCTGCGATGTATCTAGCCGCTGTCATTCTTCCATTATTCACTAGGACTAACTCATTCTTATTTCAGACGTGTTTGAGATCATATGGAAACAAATGTTACTACATAGATAAGATTTTTACCCACATATGTCCAAAAACAGAAACAAGACAAAGAAACTGCAATTGAGCTGCTTAATCGATTGTGGAATTCAGAATACCAGGTGATGCGATAATTTTTGTGGTGTGTGTATACACAAAAAGCATGAGTGTGAGACTGGGTCGAAGGCTTTGTTATAGTTCACTTACGCGACCGAGATGTTACGCAGCTTTTTCTTTGCTCATGGGACAGTATATGACGCTTCTTTTATTACCGGTTGATATGGAGTGTTAGTCTGCCAGTGACAATTTTATACAAAGAGGGTAAACAGGTGATTGATCTATATTTCTTTGGTCTTTAGCATCTCCCTTTTTGTGCAGCAGGTAGGTTGTTCTGAGCTAGAGGTACGCCGGCACGGTGGAAGGATTCACCAGAGCTGGTTGGAAGAGGAGTGCTAGGTGCCCCGGCGCCGTCAAGTTATTTGCCCTTTTTAAAACCAACACAACGTCTTGCCCCTCAATTCTTATTTCCCGATGTCCTGTTTGGGCGTTTTACGTAATTTCAAGATTATATATATATATATATATATATATATATATATATATATATATATATATATATATATATATATATATATATATAATCTTTTTGTCTCTTTTTCTTGATGCGATATCGTGATGTTGCTCGATTGGTCGTTTCGGTAAAATTTCATGGTGGGTTAGATTTTATATATTTATTGAAATAAAGAAAACGATTAAAGTGAAGAAATCTGTTCAGAAATATTTCCGTAATATATTACGAAACAAAGATTACAGAATATTATAACACAATGCATATAGTTTTTTCGGAACATGTAGGTGGGCCATTGAATATGGAGAAATGAATGGAATTTGAGATTCAATTTAATTTTCGTTATGTGAGAATCTTAAATTTCTCCTAAAACACCTTGTCAAAATGAATTATTTATATTGCTAGTTCTCACGTTTTCACCTCTGAAATAAGTGACAGATCAATGTCGTATTGTTTCCAGCTTGGAAACAATATGAACAATATTGTGTAATGCACAATTACAATTTGGAATATATAACTCGAAAAGGTTTATATTGTCATGTACCGACACACAAATCTGTTATAGATAACTGTTGTCTATTCGAACATCTCAATTTATGATGACATTTGTCGGCCGGTTGCAATTTCGGCCCTAGTCCTTTACCACCTGATAAAGTCATGTTAGAAATTTATATTAAATTTTCAAGGAACACTTCACAATAAGATAGTAAAACACAATTGCTCGCTACACAGAAATCATTGAAATTGTTATTGGTTTTCGAATAACCAGATGTTGATATGTTACCCTGTATTTTTTTGCATTGTAAAAAGAATTAAGTTTATAACTCCATTAACCCTTAACCGACGTTGTGAGGTCCCTGGGACACCCTGTAGGAAACAAAGGTGAATATTTTCGCAATTATTGACTTTATCAACTGTGGCGCTCAGTATGGTGCAAGTCTCTTCGACATACTAGCGAAGCACGGCGTTCAGTGCATCGGAAGTATTCGAAAGTGGAGGTTGAGTGTCCCTGGAACGTACAACGTAGTTTGTGTGATTTTCTAACTTCGATTGTGACAAAAAGTTCAAAGCGATCAGTGGAGCCCACTGATCCAGATTTCGAGAAAACACTCCTTGAATGTGAAAGTGACTTTTCTGACCAAGATGGGGGACAAGCACTACCAGATGAGTAATCATCATGACGAAAACAATAATGAAAGTGAGGGCGTTAATTCGAACATAGATGAAGATTCTGATGAAAACGAAACGAATCAGAGATATTTGTATGGAAAGAATAGATATAAATGGTCATCAACTGAACCATCACGCAACACCAGAACACCTGACATAATATAATAAAAGTTCCGTTTCCAAGAGGAAATGCTCAAGATTTGGAACCATTAGAATCGTGGCAGAAATTTTTTTCTTAGGAGATTATGGAAATAGTTGTGTATTACACAAATATAAAACTACGGTAGTATCGTGACAAAGAAGGTAACGATAATCGTACTGAATTTAGAGATATGGTCTCCTTTTGTTGACCGCTGTGTTGAAATCAATAATGAAGATATCCAAGCTATTTTTGCCACAGATGGTACTGGCAGGGAAGTATTCAGATTAGTTTCTTCCGCGCGCCGTTTTTCCGTACATTTGATATGTGTACGATTTGATACTCGAGAAGGACAGGAATTAGTTCAAGACAATCATCCAGCTGCAGCAGTGTCACATATTCTGAAAAAATTTAATCAGAATTCACAAAACTCATTTTCACTTGGAACAAATTGCACAGTCGATGAAATGTTTGGGGTTTCAGGGGGCGATGTAAGTTCAAGAAGTATATTCCTTCAAAACCAGAAAGATACGACATAAAAGTTCAATGTCTGGCAGATGCAAGAACGCACTACGTTTACAATACGTATATTTACTGTGGAAAGGAAACGGATGCTCTGGAAGATGTAACACCTGAGGAAAAAAGTTTGCAATACCCACCTAAGCAGTTCTTCGCTTATGCAAGCCAATATTTGGAAGGAGAACAGAAATATTACTGGTAATAGCTGGTATTCATCTATTGAACTTGTAAGACATTTTGCTGAAGAATAAACTAACATTTGTAGGAACTATGAAGAAAAATACAAGAGAAATCCCTCGGGAGTTTCTGCCTTCTAAATCTATAGCTGTTGGATCGACATTGTATGGATTTACAAATGATAAAACCCTCATATCTCGGGTGCCAAAAAAAGGCTGTTTTTTTTATTTCATCAATGCATCATAGCAAAGAAGTTTGATGTTGAGAATGGGTTGCCGGAAATCAATTCATATTACAATAGAACAAAGGAAGGTGTGGACTCAGTTGACTAAAAATGCTCGAAATATTCTTGTAGCAGGAGAACAAGACGTTGGCCGTAGGCCTTATTTTTCCGTATTATCGACATGAGTGGCCTGAACGCTTATATAATCCACCAAAGCGTTCAGAAACGTAATACACAATATAGCAATTTCTGAAACTTTTGGCGAAGCAAGTCTATGAACCTCTTCTGAAAGAAAGGGCAAATAACATTCGCCTCCCAAGTGAACTTAGACAGAGCGTTCATGGAGTATTAGTCCCAGAAATTCCAAACGATTCTGATACGCTGCCTACAAATGCAAGGAAAGTGTGTTATCTATGTGATTCGAAACTGAAAAGAAAGACAAGTTACCTCTGCAAAATATGCAAAAGAGCCATTTGCTTACAGTGTAGTGCAAAAGTATGTAACTTGCGTAAACGAGCTAGAATGACCAACTGAATGTACACTCGGAGGCAAAATTAGCAGAACACTCGAAAATTGAACCAAATTCGAAGTTCGATATTTTTCCTAATTCTCGGCCGATTTAGATGATTTGTTCGGCAAGTTATAGATCAACTCTTCTGCTTTGTAGAAATTATAAGAGAAAACAAAAAAATTTAAAAAAAATTTTATACAGGGGCAAAACTAAAAGTGTTTTTTTTGTCAAAAATTCGTAACAGCCTGTGGAATTTCGTGGTCCGAGTTGAAACGTACAATATCATGGTCTGTCAAGACACATCTTCCTACAGTAACGCCCTTCTTGTTTCATGCGTTTATCTCTATTTTTGCAAAATATATTTAATTTCAAGTGGAAAATCACCATTTTGGAGAAATTCCATTGAATCAAGAAATTGTCATTGAAATTCGTCTATCAATTTGCAATTTTCTTATTATCACTCAGGCGTGTCGAAATTGACGTTTGCGATTTTTATGTTCGAATTGCATTAGTTATTGATGACAATTTGGTTAATTTGGTGAAAATTAGGAATTCATAGGAGATAACAGTCGGTAGGTATTAAAATACACAACCGAATTCTGGGACCATTGATAAAACTTTTCATTTACACATGTGCACACCTTTTTTTTCATCAAATATGAAATACAACACACGTTTTTTTGTATATAACCACATTTGCACTTGTTTAAAGAATGAGAGTTTTCCATTCTTTGATTTGATACAAATTCGATCGATTGCGGTGTTTTGTGATTCTTTTACTGTTTACGATTCGAAACGGTATTTTTCATTCAGAATGAGAGATTTACCACCAACCTCAGTAGCAAGGGCAGTTACCTTGATCGAGGATGGGCGCACCTACCGCTCAGTCGGTACCATGTTGGGTGTCTCGATGTCGGTTATCCATCGAATCTACCGACGTTACAGGGAAACTGGATTGTACGTGAGGAGGCGAGGACAAGGAAGAAATCGGGCAACCCGCGCTATACATGACCGTTTCATCGTCAATCAAACCATAAGAAATCCTCGTCTTACTGCTGTTCAGGCACGTAACCTTTTACAAGCAATGGATAACATTAACGTCAGTGTGAGGACAGTCAGAAGACGATCAAATGAAGTTGGTCTGAGATCATACGCGCAAGCAAGAGCACCAAGACTCGATAGAGCCCATCGGGTAGCAAGATTGGCGTTTGCTAGGGAGCATGTAGCATGGACAATCAATCAGTGGAGACGAGTTTTATTTAGTGATGAGAGCCGATATTGTGTGAATTTCGTGGATGGTAGAGATAGAATATGGAAGCATCGAGGGGAACGGTACAATCAAGCGAACTTCGCAGGAACTGAGCAATACGGTGGAGGGTCAGTTATGATATGGGGTGGCATATGCTTGGGAGTACGAACAGAACTGGAGATTATTGGCAATGGATCACTTAATGCCCATCGGTATATAACAGAAATCTTGGAGCCCCATGTTGTGCCTTTTGCTCCTTACATAGGGGAAAATTTCCTTTTTATGCACGATAACGCGCGCCCTCATACTGCGCGCATAGTGATAGAATATCTCAAAGATGTTGGGATCACACGAATGGACTGGCCGTCGCGGTCACCGGATTTAAACCCGATTGAACACGTTTGGGACATTCTTGGAAGAAGGGTTCGACAACGGAATCCAGGCAACGTTGAAGAGCTGACATTGGCTTTGGTGGAAGAGTGGGACAACATACCTCAACAGATGATAGACAACATCATTGGGAGTATGCGAAATCGTATGCGCGCTGTAATAAGAGCTTGGGGGGTCATACTCGCTACTAAAATCAAATGTTTTTTTTTGTGGGTCATCATGAACATTCTTCTCAACATGTTCATTTCATTTCACGAGTGTATCGACAGGATACACACCTGCTCTCAATTTTGGACAGGAATGATAATTATTATAGAGTGTCACACAAAAAAATTCAAAAATAAATGTGCAAAATCAACGATTTTTCCAGTGTACTTCGAGTTCTCCCGGAGCGTGAAATTGGCCAGTGAATTTCAAAATTTCATTTCGTTAGATTTCCGATTCTCTAATTTTGATTTTATTTTTTGGCTAACCTCCGATGTTATGCACCTACGCAAGATTAAAATAAATTCTTGAAATTTGTGACTTTTCGCTTCAAATTGATATCTTTTGTAAAAATAGAGATAAATGCATAAAACAAGAAGGGCGTTACTGTAGGAAGATGTGTCTTGACAGACCATGATATTGTACGTTTCAACTCGGACCACGAAATTTCACAGGGTGTTACGAATTTTTGACAAAAAAAACACTTTTAGTTTTGCCCCCGTATAAAATTTTTTTCATTTTTTTTGTTTTCTCTTATAATTTCTACAAAGCAGAAGAGTTGATCTATAATTTGCCGAAAAAATCATCTAAATCGGTTGAGAATTAGGAAAAATATCGGACTTCGAATTTGGTTAAATATTCGAGTGTTCCGCTAATTTTGCCTCCGGGTGTATTTCATGTTTAGGTATTGCAGAAATTTTTGTGAAAGTACCTGCACATTGAAAATTCATTCCATAAAATATCCGTTATATCCCAGGAATACTAAAATTCTGTAGAACGATGATACTCTTTCATGAAATATGTTATCAGCAACATTCTCAGCTTCTCTATATTTCAAGGCTGGTGTGCAACAATATTTGGACGCTAATTTTCCAGGTGGCTGGATACGTAGAAAAAGACCATTTGAGTGGCTAGCTACTCCACCTATTTTGAATCCTTTAGATTTTTTGTATAAGGTCATCTTAAAATATCAAAAAGTTTATGCTGAAACCTGAACTTGGAAAAGTTGCGAATAGGAATCACTACTTTATGCAGACTTTTGACACTTGAATTATTCGCTAATGTTAGAGAATTCAAGAATCGTTTGTATCATTGCATATTGCTAACTGGAGGTTATTTTGATCTATTCTTAGGATTATTTAGTATTTCAACCCTTTTGGGAGTCGTTCTTGTTTTTCTTTCTGAAGAAAGAGAATAGAGTTCGTAAAATTTCGTTTCCATTCATAATTTCAAGAAACGTACAAAACGTTTCGTTATTTCTATTCACTCCCATCCTTTCGCAAGAATATTGCCAAGTTGTTCTGAATCAATTGAGTTGAACATTACAGCTTGAGCAATCACCTCATGAAATCTTTCGTACTTATTCATTTACAACCTATATAATTAGTTTCCCATCAACATTGAATGACCGTATCATAAGGAGACATCTTAATTTCTTTAATAAATGTAATGAATTTTCAATCGCGCGTCAACATAATCTTCACTCACCAGCAAAAAATTCCAAGAAACAGAAATTATCCCGTAGGTTGAAACTCTCTATTTTGTCGTTTGATATCCTTGAATTGTGGATATGTCGCAGACAATTACACTCACGTGTCAAAATGCACGTTTAAAAACACAGAGTTTGATATCGGATAAATTGCATAGAAATAGGGAGCAAGGTAGGATATTAGGGGATAAATTTGCCCATAGAGAATGCTTGCATTTCCATAGCAATGCAACATTCACAACAAATAGCACGGTTTCAAAACTGTCAAGAACAGCCATTTTAGTACCTGTTGTAAAGTTTCTGCCGACATAAATTAAAATGTCTCGTTTTGGAAGCACCAGTGAAGCAGAAATAAATAGTTCTATACAGAATTCTATCCCCAAAAATACAAGAAAAACGCACAGCTCGATTTGCAATCAATTCAGTATATACTGCAAGGAACGAACGTTCGATTTGGATATACAGCATTCTCTTGAAGATATTGCAGAAATTCTTATGGATTGGGGTTTCAATATGAAACAAATGAATGTACAAGATTACAAAGAATGCGTTGTCAAAACAATGTGGAGCACAACTGCGAAAATGATGCAGAATATGTATTTCGAAAAATTCAACATGAGTTTCAACCTCTTATCGAATCAGCATTTAGAATGGCTTGTGAAGCTCGCAATTCTGAAAGGAAGATATCACAAGGGGATGTGGAAAAGCGCAAAGAAAGTTCCGTTGCATTAACAAGAACTGAAATTGATAGCATGGCTGGAACGAAAATGCCCCGATAGGTTTATTGAAAATTTTTTCCATATTGTTGCTTATGAATTAGCATGGCTTGGCGGTGAAGCAGCAACTTGCAAGGTACACTTTTTCAAAGAGGAAAAATTTAATAACGGAGAAGTAACTGGTCGTATTGAATATAACCCAGTATTCTCGAAAACTTGCCAAGGCGGCTCAAAAAAATGCTATGATATTAAATGGCTAGTACAAATTAAGGAAAACCCAGATTTATGTCCTGTGAGGTTGTTTCATAAGATATTGTCGAAAAGACCCGATCATATTACAAGTGATAGATTATTTCTGGCTCCCAATCAATTTTGTAAAAACAGTACTTCTAAGGGTTGGTACAGAAATATGCCTTTGGGAATAAATGAAATATCCAAATGACCAAAAATTTCAGCAGAGAAAGTTGGACTGGATACGAAAAATAAAAAGATCACAAATCATTGTCATAGGTGTCAGTGAACAAGAATTGATCAAACTAACCGGACACTCTACGGCAAGCCCTACCTGCAACTGAACAATGAGCATCATTTGAATCTTGTTTCAAAAAACACTTGTGCGAATGCTGAATCTTCCATAATTCCTCAGGCATCGTCCCATATAGAATCGACCCGGAGTGAAAAAATTGTATATAGTAATTTCATTTTCAATAACTGCTCATTCCAATAATAACTAAACATGTTTGTAATGAATGCCTTATGATTTTCTCGTTGAGTTTGTGTGCATTTCTCAATAAAGTACGTTTTGTCATTCGCGGAATTATCTCAGCAAATACCACTCGAGCTAAGATTTGGCAGAATATTTTTCTAAACTCGTTTTCTCATGCTTACTTTTCGGTAATTCAACTCGACCTGCTCGACAAAATCACGAGAGCGTAGCTGGAGGAATTGCCTGCGCGTAAGTATTCGAAAACGAGCATAGAAAATATCCGGCCAAATCTGAGCTCTTGTGGTATTACTTACGATTATTCAACGCAGAATAACAAAATTGACATTGGTAATGTGTAAAAATACATTTTGAAAAGTGATATACGAGGTACAAACAAAAATATTTTATTTTCACGAATTTTCAATCGACCTATAGAATTCCTGAGCTAAATTTCGTCATGTCACTTTATTATAACGCTACATTCGTTCTCAATGAAATAGTATTTGATTCATAGCTCTAGTACGTATAGCAAAAGTTTTTATTTACAGAAAAATTGGGTGGTAAACATGTGAAAGAATACTAACAGAAAGTTATTAAAAACGCCCCTCAAAAGCGTCTTTTATCCTCTTAGCACAACTCAAATGCTTCATGGCATATCCTCTTAAGATTGCAGATGTAATTCTTCTATTCTTGGTAAATCAATCATTAAAATTGCCCTAACAAATTTTTTGTAGTATGACATTAGTCCTGAAACTGTGAATAGAAAACGAAAAAAAAATATCCAACTCCCTTAAAATTGCCAAAACTATTCACAAAAGAAAAATAACGATATAGAAAAAAATTTGAACTGTAATTATATCTACATAGTCTGCAACGAAATAAAGGTGTAATCGATCCTAATAATTCCGTACAATCAACATGTCCATTCAAAATCTTATAAAATAAACACAAGTCCAATACAATTCGTCTATTCTTCAAAGTATCGAGACCGAATGAACTCCGCACGACATCAAGACCCTGTTCTGCAACATTTATTTGTGACCTGTAAGATATATATCGCAGAAACTTACGTTGAACCTTTTCTAAACTATTCACATCACAAAAATAATATGGTGACCAAACACATTATCCGTACTCCAAGTTAGACCAACGAACAGTATAATGTCTTCATTGTCTCAACTGAGAGATCCCTACCGTTTCTGACCACGAAACCAACCATTCAGTAGGCCTTGGCCGTAATGTTACGCAGATGATTCTTAAAATCAAGTTTGGAGTCAAGGATAATACCAAGATACCGCACAGTGGACAGAATCTTTAAAGGCTGGTCGTTTAAGCTGTATTCCCTTAATAGAGGAGAACTTGATCTGTGAAAGCTGATAACTTGTCACTTCTCCATAGCCAAGCCCTAAGCGTTCTCAAAGGCCCATTCTGAGAAGCGGTCAATCTGCGTCAGAGTCATCTCGAACTGCCGAAAACATCTTCATGTCATCAGCGAATAGCGAGAACTTCATAAACTTCGCAGAAAAAATGGACTTGACATCATTAATAAATATATTAAAAAGAATAGGGCCAAGGTGAGAACCCTGTGGGACACCAGACATTGCGCAAAACTCCCTTGATAAAAATTGTTTGTATTTCATAATGAGTGATCTTCCGTACAAAAACTTCTTAGCCATGCCAGAAGCGTCCCTGAAATACCAAATTGCTTCTAATTTAGCAATCAATAGATTGAGATTAACCCGATCGAATGCTTTCGAAAAATCTGTATACTCTGAATCCAACTGAAAGACTGGTTCAAACGAATCCACAATATCCTCAATGTATAAAATCAAGTCTGTGATGGTGGACGTCCCCTTCTAAAACCATGCAGCTCGCTTATTAATGCTTCATTGCATTTCCAGGACAGAGATCAACACACCAAGCTATCCAGTAGTTCAGGAATGGTTGATTGTATAGTAATTTCTCACATCTGATTTCTGTCCTGATTTGAAAATGGGGGCGATAAAGCTTTGCTTCCAAACTGTCGGAAACTGTTCCATATTGAGAGATATTGAAGAGTCTACTAATAGGCTCAGCCAAGACTCTAACACACTGTTTCAAAGTGTTCTTGTAGCAAAATTGTCTCAATTGATACTTCACTAATTCGCCGATAACTTCTGAGACGCCCATCTGGAGATTTAAGGCAAAACCTGAATTCGTCAAAGACAAGAACATTTCCGCATTCTTCACTGTCCCAATGCTGAAGGGCAGCCGGTCTCCTTCTTCCCGATCCTTTTCGCCTTGTAAATTCACCAGTCACTAGGAAACGCTCCTATACCCTTTGTACGCTACTTCTGGAAGCACCAATTTATCTAGTGGTATAATTTTGTGATTTTCCATCAATCATTAATGGTACTGCTCGAGCAGCATCAATTGCTGAGAGAACTATAACTGCAGATCTTCAACAATTGATTTTAAGATTCATTAATTGGTTCAAATATACTCGTGTTCGTCAAAATGACATAAAAGTTGTTTTTACATCAAGTCGCATTTCACATAGCATCCTCATTTGAAAAATAATGATATTCTCGCTGCGTTCGAAATATATTGGGCTTCGTATGAGTTTTGGTATGTTTAACAAATAAAGGTATAGCGTCATGAATCAAAGACGTTGTCATTAGGAATGAATGTAGCTTTGTAATGAAGTGTATCAGTTCAGAAATTTTACAGGCGATTTAAAATTTGTGAAAAAAAATGAATTTTTTTGTTGATGAGGGTATTATCTCAAATACATTATTCTTAATTACCCTCTTTTGCCTTACTTGAGATCAAAATTTTTATATGCATATTGTCTTGACATTTCAAGCTCAATATATTTATTGTATAAATAAAGATGCCAAATTTTGATATGGTCACTATCAATGTTTTTTCTTCGAAAACAACGGAAAATCTCCCACTCTATATATTTTCGAGAACCCCTAATGAAACCCCCTAAGTATTATTTTGGCAGCAATAAAATTGTTCCGTATCGTTCAATAAATCTTCAAAGGAAACTGATAGCCTGAGGAATTATCAATTCAATACGAATTGTCGTATAAGTCACACATACAATAAAATACATTCACTCCTTCTTTGCGATTACTGTAAAAACCTGTTGTGCACTTCGTGTGAACTCTCGATTAAAGTTAATTCTTATTGATCTCCCATAACTATGTTCGTTTTTGTATTCATTCAAAACTCCCACATACGGTGATCGGAAAGTATGTAGGTATTTTACGAGGAGAAATCAAGAAATCAATGTTTACTTTGTCTTCGCTTCGTTAAAAAATATGTGCTCAAAAACGAATTAAGAATTCGATTTCATACCAATTCCACTTCGAAGTATATATGAAACGTTTGTTCTAGTTGATTAAATCGTTGAAATCTATCGTGAAAATCGTGAGGTCTTCTGGTAACAGCTCATAAATTATGACATCTCTAATTAGGCACTTTCTGCTTTTCATTGAAATGTTTCGTGCTTGTAAGTAATTATTGGAATCACGTTGTGAATTTTGTTAGTTGTTTGGTTAATTGAAACTTTCACGTGAAGACTAGTTCAATATTCGCAAGAATTGAAGAAGGATTTTTTATGAGAACGAAGATATATAGGCAGTGAATGAATAAGTGCTAAACATTTTAAGACGTGATTTCTCAAGTAATTTTATGACCACAAAACAAATGTCTACAAACGCTTTGCTACCAATCTATAGGGTGTTGAAATCCCTGAATTTTGTGAACTTTCTTCAAACGTATGGATTGGAATCAATATGGATCACTTAATTGGCCACATTTTCACCTATAAAAATGGCAATATTCAACTTTCTACAGAAAGTTGAATATCCCTTCCTAAAAAGGCTGGTTTTCCGATCAACCATTCATGATCATCGTCAACCATGGCCATACAGTAGTGATACAGTCGGATCTCATGGGTAGGAGCAATAGACTGTAATTTCGGTCTCGTCTGACCTCGTCAGTAATGCACACCCATCCACAACACCAGGCCACCTACTCATCTCCATCAAGCACATTTATATGTTTACATATACAATTGACACCCTCCAACGAACTGACATAGAGGCTATTACCATCGACTCCGGGAAATGATGGAAACGAAGCTTTGATCAAACAGAAAACTTCAAAAAGTCATACTAGTTTTACTATCTAGTGTAAAAATGTGTCAACACATTTAAGACTTTTATTCAGAAATCAATATTCAACCGTCTGTAGATGTTATACAGGGTGCTTCAACGAAAACTAAACAGAGGCTATATCTAAAGATATTAATTTCTGATCAAAACTCAAAACAGGTCAATTTTTGTTTCAAGGGGACATCTTTTGGGGTACATAACTTGCCTGAAATATCAACCCCTAAGCGGGGTTGCAATCCTTGAGCATTTTGAATAGGAAAGATGGGTCGAGTGATGACTCAAAAAAGATGGTATCTTTATCTACATCGCCTTGAACGAATTTCCATTTTAATTGAAAACTGTAAAAGATACAGGATGAACAACTGAAGGATAGGAAGACTATTTCCTGAGACTATTCAAGTTTCAGTCAAGTAAATGGAACAGATCCATGCTGATCAATGAAACAGCATCCTCATCTCGAATTTCAACCCCTAGAGCAAGGGTGACCACCCTTGAAAATTTGGAAGAGGGTAGATGGGTCGAGTGATACCTCGAAAGAAAGGTATTATCTTTGTCTGCATCTCCGTGAACGAATTTTCTTTTCTGATTGAAAACTGTAGGAGATAGAGAGTGAGCTACTCTAACTCCTATGGAACTCAGTGAGAATAGAATTATTGGTTGAAATTCGAGATGAGAGTGATTTCGGAAGATGACAGCTTTTGATCTACAATGAATCTATTCCAGTTTTTCGCACTAATACTCCAATAGTCTTGGGGCGATAGTCTTCTCTATTTTTCAGTGGCTCACTCTGTATCTTCTACAGTTTTCAATCAAAATAAAAATTCTTTCACGGGAATGCAGGCAAAGATAATACCTTTCTTTCGAGTTATCACTCGACCCATCTACCCTCTTCCAAATTTTCAAGGGTGGTCAACCCTGCTCTATGCTGGATGGTACTTGATTATTACTGCCATTTATCAGCATGGATCTGCTCCATTTTACTACACTGAAACTTGAATAGTCTCGGGGAAATAGTCTATCTTTCAGTTGCTCACCCTGTATCTTTTATAGTATTCAAAATGTTCAAAGATTGCAACCCCGCTTAGGGGTTGATATTTCAGGCAAGTTTTGAACCCAAAAAGATGTCCTCCTTGAAACAAAAATTGACCTGTTTTTGCGTTTTGATCAGAAATGAATATCTTGGTAGATATAGCCTCTGTTTAGTTTTCGTTGAAGCACTAGTATATCCCTCCCTGAAGAAGCTGGTTTTCCGATCCAGCCTTTTCAATCGTCGTCAACCAGGGCATACAATAGTGGTACAGTCCGGTCGCATGTCATGAATAGGAGCAATAGACTGCAATTGTGATCTAGTTCGTCGTCGTAAGTATTGCACACCCATTGCCCAGCCAAGGATAAGAAAACGAGCATCTTAAGGGAGGGATATTTGAAATTCTACGGAAGGTTGAATACTGCTCCTGAATAAAAGTCTTCAATGTGATTTTGGTTTAACCGGGCGGCGTGATCACCTCGCCTCCCAAAGGCCTTGTAAGCGAGGTCCGAGGCGAATGGTGCGAGAGAAGTGTAACTTCAATCTAAACGAGGCAAGGCGTATTTTAGGGCCAACATTTTCCTTCAAACTTTTCTGCAGTACGCCGTTAACCATGTGAATATATGTAATTTTATATTAATTTCAAACCTTTTTTTCGTATCGATAAAAGTTGAAATCCATATACTGATAATAATTCCAAGTTTTAATCAGTTAATCAATATTATTATTATAATAATTCAATTTCTCTTGTGAGTGTTCGTATTCGTTCCATTAATTTTTTTTGATAATAATATGAATAATATTCTTTCATTCATGGGGATAAATGAATTATTTATGAATTATCTACAAAATGCAAAAAAAAAATTTTGTAACCGATGAGATTCATGAACAAGAAAACTAGGAAAGGCGAGATTTTATCTTGCTTCGCATCTCGTAAATCTCGTATAAGCTCCTGACTTTTTTAAAATAAAAGCACGTCAATATTTGAACGGAACAAACCACTGCCTAGGTCGAAGGTGGACCTCAATTTTGACCATCATTTGGCCAGATTTAAATCCGTTCCATCTTTGTTTTACCTAAAGACATTTAAAAACGTTGGTTTATATAAAAATAACAGTTTGCATTGCAGTACACTGGATATTAATTAATTTTTTACACAAAAATGCTGGCAGATATGCCAAAAATACAAGAAGCAAAAAGGCTCCAAATCGATGAATGATTCATTGTCATTTTTTACAATTTCACAGGGGCATACTGAAGAAAGGTTTGGGTGCAGAAAGAACACCTCATCTCAGAAAATATTTGTAGTTTTTGGTAACTGCTTCAGTGATTTGAGATGATGGACCCTGAAGAGGCACCAATGTTCAAGATTTAAATTGAAAATTTCAGAAACTGTAGGACCAAGAAAGAGAAAATATCAAAGATCTAAACAGCGTTTGCGGACATAATAGAAACTTGTTATAAAATCATTAAATCTTTCGCATTATTCGTTCACACCTTGTAAACACAACCAAAATATGGAATCACCCGATATGTGTCACCCCTTCTTCAACGAGAGTAATTATTCGACCACTCTGCACATCGGACATTCCAACGTAAGGCATTTTCAATTATGATTATAGGCTTTTTTAAATTTTGAAATTCACACTTTCACATCTCAGTGACCACTGAGTACAATATCCCGTATATGTGGAGATAATTCAACATTTCTTATCATACTATCCAGTTTTTTTATGACAAAAAACTGCATTCTTCACAAGTAGTCAAAGATCCATGGTTAAAACAAACAATAATGTGAAATAGCGAGTGATTCCATATAAATTTGGTTGTGCGTACACAGATACAGTAATACATGGTGATGATGGTGAGATGTTATCGATCGTTATCGACTTGATGTTTAGAATATAAGGACCCGAGTTGTTCTTCAGAAGTGATCTTCCTACGAATTCTTCTAAACCTATTTTGCAGAGATCGTAGCTACACGTATCGGGCGTTGGTTTTTGAAATCACCCCCTGTGATACCCCCATTATGGCCGCTATATCCCTCTGTATCACCCCTTCTTCAACGAGAGCAATTATTCGACCCCCTTCACAAGTAGTCAAAGATCCATGGTTAAAAACAATCAATGATGTGAAATACCGAGTGATTCTATATAAATTTGGTTGTGTCTATAATCGTGACGACGCGACGTGAGCGAGCATTTTTATGAAAGATACGAGTATTTACTATGAGAAAATAAAACAGCGTTTGAACAAACAATTACCAAAATAGTCAATCAATTGAAAAACAATGATTCTGGCGTTGGGTATATTACATTTGGAATACTTATTTAAATTTGAATGAACTGAATGTAATAATTAACAGGTACACAGACCATAGCAACTAATTTCGAATAATAAAGCTATCGGAGTATGATATTATATTGCTTATACCGCTATAAAGGTATTCGAAATTGGTATTATTACATTACATTTTAAGTAATAAGCTTTTCCTAATAACACATCTGTTTCTTTTTTATATAATTTGTTCGTGAAAAATCAATGAGCGTGTACCGTATTACTCTATTCGCCCACTTCCCACAATCCGAATTCGTTCGAGCAGTGATGATAACATCTCATTTTATTATCCATACATCAAAGTTCAAATTGCAAAATATAAGCGTATATGAACCATCATAACAATATGCAAATTTTCGCTTTTACTTTCACGTGTGAGGTGGTCAAAGTAAATTTATCTAGTTATATGGGTGTAACAGTCCGAAACTTAATCGGTGTCGATATTGAGGCCTTTGGGTATTATGATAATACTTTTCCTGGAGGCGAAAATATAAGTCAAAGTTCTTACGACAGAACTTGTTGATGTATTTGTTCTTTATTCCAGAAATGCATAGGGTGGACATATTTCGACCTTTTAGTACTACTATGTCGAATATTGTGAATAGAGAAAAATGACCCCCCTTCCTCGTGTTCTTTTTCCATGAGGAACTTATTGCCGCAAATTCAAGCTACCGTTTTTGTTTCGAGTTATTTGGAAATTTTCAAAATATTCTGAATCAGTCAAGTGCCAATTTCTTGTTTGTTCCTGATGTTGTGTAAAAACGGTTTTGATATTCTACAAGAACTTGTCTACTCAGAATCTACGAACGGAATTTTTCGTTCAACGATTTTTAAGTTTTAATGCAAACTTGGGTTTTTAAAAAACCTAAATAAGAATCTAGGTGATTTTGATGTTGTTTTTCCTCCTCAAAAAGATATATGTGCACTTTTTTTTTTATCCAGTATGTGTTTCATGAAAAATCTAAAATTGTATATCTTTTCACTAATCTTATCTAGAAACTCTAAGTGGATTTACAGAATTTACACTGAATGATTCAAATAGCTTATTTATATTCTATGCTCTCATTATGGCTATTCTTCTTGCAATGACAACTAGATAAATTATTTAATGTTTTTTTCAATTAAGTTACAACTTTTCTGTGAACGTAGTATCGTTTGTAACACTTGTAACATTGCAGTCCGCTCAAATTGTATTAAACTTTCGTTGCACTTCACTTGAGGACACCTTCTAGCCAAAAAATTTGCCGCATAAATTCAAGATGCGAATGGACAATCGCAAGCAATTCGAAAATACGCAAAACTATACAAAGGTCCGAGATATAAATTGAAACACTCAAAATTCAAAAAATACTCAAAATGAACGATATAAAAAGTTTGAAATGTTCGAATTAAACGAAGGATAATTTTCAAAAAATAATCCTAACTGTATCACTCCTGAAGCAAAACTGTTCACTTCGAATTAAGGAATTTATGATTTTAAGGCACATATTTTTGGTAATTTTGTGAACGCATCGACAATATTTTAAATTAATAAAATACTAAATATTTTCTTCTGTATCTGTTGAAAATAGTATAAGAAAACAAATAAATTTCAATAAACAAGACAATTGTCTTTTCATCCGGTTATTAAATACAGATGCTCTATTTTAATTATCACCAGGGATGATATGATGCAACGAATTCGAGATGCATTCCATAATATTACTCTGAGCTATCCCAATAACGTGAGGAGGAAATTTGTGCCCTGTATTGAAATATACATTCGAAAAGAACGTAAACATTTTGAACATATAGCCTGTGGATTTTCTTTTCTCGGATATGGTTCTTAGTTACACCACTTTTGGGAAATTAATTTGCAAACTTTGATAAAATAATGTGAAAATCTCAGTATAAAACACCAAATCATTTTTAACTCTGAATCTATTAAAAATAGGGACACCTCATACCTTTCAATATGTATTGAAATTGTCTTCTATTCGCAGTCACTAAATACAGATCGTTCCTTCTGAAATAACAAAAACAATGATATTTAAACCCGAACAAAATTTGACATCAATCACTGAGCACCTCGTATAATTGTATCAACAAATTATATATTGTTTATGAGTATTTAGGTTTATGAGAATGATTGAGCACTAAAATTGAGATTCGAAAGCGATTCAAGTAGATACGAAGATGTTCGACGAAAAAGTCGAAGTTCGAAAACGCTTCATTTTGCCCATTTTTTTCATTAAAAATTCTTGTATTCTCACTTCTGGATCGCGTTCCCATAGAATTTTGGGTAGAAAGCGTTTGTTGTTCTCTGCATACTATTCGACTTTTCAGCCCATAGTTCTCGAGAAAACTTCAAGTTTTTGTCAATATAAATGTCTTCCAGATGATCGACTTCTCATTAATCAGTAGGAGTTTCTTCCATTACATCAAGGCAAAACAAACGTTTTACAATTTTCTAAACCACTAAGATTTATATGGATTGTTCATAGTCTGCCACAATTATATTTATTTTGGATATTAAATTAATAGCCGTTGAATAAAATAGAAAACAAATTTTTCTATATGCTCATTTTTGGAAGAAGACAAAACGTCAAATGAATGCGCGCTTATTTAATTCTCACAATCCTTCTTAGTCGAGAAAACGAATCATTGAACCTACCAATTTTTCCTAGCAAGATCAATCACTATGAAACTTTTTGCATTCGTTTTGAAAAAGCATCAGAAAAGTTTGTGAACTTACTCAGGAGTGGTAATATGAAAATTGCATTTTCTGCATAAGAAAATTGCATTTTCCAAAGTGCATATAATATGAAAAAGTTGCAACTCGGAAAATATCGACAGAAATGAATTACTCGGGGGTTTTCGAGGTCGCTGAATACGAATATGATAACGACGATGGTCCTCAAGCTACCTGGTGCCCAGGGTGCACCTCGTCTCCTGGAGTGTTGTCTTATTTTCATAAGAAATCAGTCGAAAGTCATTACTCGGGGGTTTTTGAGGTTGCTGAACACGAATATGATAACGGCGATGATCCTCGAGCTACCTGCTGCTTACGGTGTACCTCGTCTCCTGGAGTCTTATGTTTATTTGATATTTAAGGTGTGTGGTATCAAATAATAGTTGAAATATGATTTCTTGAGTGTCAATACAAAAAAATTATTTATTAATTAAAAAAATAAGGTTTACAAATAGTCGTATCATTCAGACTTGGTTCTTCTTCATTCTCTTCTGCATCAGACTTTTTCAGCATTTTTAATCCAAAAACTAGACGTCGTACAGAGAAATTTCAGGAGAGCGTTTATATAGAATAATAATTCGAAAATTGAAAAATATTTTTTATTCTCGAAAAAATCAGTAGCGTCCTAGTTTTTTCCTTGAGAATAACCTGGTTTACGAAAAATTCAAATTTAACTGCATCTTTGGATTGATTGTTAACACCCTGAAAATCAGTAACAAATTATTTGCGGGCCTATGTTTATATGAACTTTTCTAATGAAATGACTTCAGCAATCTTCTCCTCAAACATTGCCATGTCTTTTTTAAACATCCTCAGATTCTTCATACTGTTTTTCTTTTTCTTACAAACTGAGCTGAGACATAGTTTCGACCCCTCCGTACAATTAACACCATTTATAATTTGAAAGTTCACTTACTTATAAATATTTTAATCACCATTAAAATATGAATTCATAATATTTCTAATTAGTACTTAATGAGAACAAATCTTACCTGATTATCATTTTGCCAACAACACAACTTTAGATTAATATTATTGAAAGTATTTTAGTTACCATCTAATTTCAACTCATGCTACTAAGAAAGAAGATATTTGAATTTTGTTAGTGAAAGTTGAACTGATTTGGATTATCTTAACAGTATATCGACTTTTACCAGATTGCATTTCACGCTAAAGTATCTTCGTGAATATTTGGTGGATTATAAAAGTCATCGTATTTCATTTCGTCTTAAAATCGATTCAAATTTATATTGGCTAGTTTAGGTAACTGTTTCAAATTTACTTGTAAATAGCTTCTTTGATTTTTCGTAACCATAGTTTCTTATTTATCCAGATTGATTTGCTTTTTCTATAACTAAGCCTTCAACTAATCATGGTTTCTTTCTGTAAATCTCAGTTCTTCCTTAACGATGGGGAAAGTAAATATCAACAAGTGGCAATATAATTCATAATTAATTAATGACATTGAGTCGATTGAAATGGTTTTATTCTATCTATTCTACCATACCTTCTAACACTACTATACTTTATAGAAAGTACCACGCCAATCTCCTAATAACGAAAATATTATTACGAAGGTATCATACACACACAAAAGGAGACTGTTGGTTCGATCAATTAATTTTGATCACTAAAGACTAAAATATGTTCGAGGTGTGGCTATTAATACAAATATTCGTATTCGCATTCGCCGAACATTCGCATAGATTTTAATTTGTATTTGCAGGAAACAATGCGAACTTTTGGCGAATGTGTTTGGTAAATAATAGGATTGAATGAAAAAATCAATTGGGGTAGTCAAGATTTGAAAAAAATACATATTTTTGCTCCAAAGACTTATATCCCATTTTCAGGGTTGCTTAAACTAATTTGAAAAAAGAAACCCTCTAAGGATCACCTCATATGTTTGTATATCTGTCTTTTTCTTAGAAGCACGTGTAGATAGGCAATCTCTCAGCTATGTCAAAGAATCAAACTTCATAAGTCAATTTAGTTGAAACGCAGTCGTTCATGTTAAATTTTGCGACATATTTTGTCACTCAAAAGATTTAAAATTTATTTCCCATTGGCCCAGAATTATGAAATTTCACCAGAAGCAAGGTCTAACAGCAGAGTTACATAGGAAAATCTGAAAATTGTAAATATATAATTACATTAGAAATTTTTTGGCGGTAATAAACTCATTCAGGAACTCACGATAGCATGAAGATATGGAGTTGAGATCGATGCAAGACACTCAGGTCTGCAATCCCTTGAATTTGTCGAAAAGTCCAAATTTTGAGTGAACGCAACCGGAAAATGATGATTTGGCAAGAAGCAAGAAATTGTCACAACTAGAAGAAAAATATAAATTTGTAATTAAATCACAACAAAAAATTGAACTCTAAACCATTTCCGATTTTTCCAAAAAGGCGTAGGTGTAGTTAATATTGATTAATCATTCCTGTTGTCCTAAAATTATATAATAGAATATATAATATATAAAATTATTCTTCAATACGCAATGATCTACAGCACAAGTAAAGAGGAAAATCTGGAAACCGCTAATTTGTTGTTACATAACAGAAAATACCATTTATTTCTGATTGAAGTAACAGTTCCTTTTCGCTGATAATATTGTTTCAAATCATGCCGCAATTGAGGAAACTGTGAATATGGAATGGTGGTTCGTAAAGGGATGCATTCCAAGCTAGGGAAGCTATGTGCTAAATTACGAGTAGAAACGATCAAACATACATCCATCGCAGGGGTGCTCAAACTTGAACTGCTAGCGATCTACCTCAATATTTTTAGGCTACTTACGATCGACTCTGAGAGGCTGCAAGTATGTGTGATGCAGGGTTGTCGTACATACACGATACACCCTACCTACTTACCTACCTAGGTAGGGTGTACCGTAGCATATATAGATATTAGCTTTCCGCACAATATTCATTATTTTAGTCAAGGTTTGGGTTAGGTTCAGTTAGGTTCTTCTATATATTATCAATGAAAAAACTCAGTTATTCAAAATTGCGAGTTTATTGGTTGTTACAAAACAAAAGAGTTACATATGGTGTTAAACTTAACCAAGGAGTGACTCTGGATGTTGAAGCGTGGTACTGCATGTCCTCAGCATACTTTTTATAAGATGATACGTAACCACTGAGTGTTAATCGCAATCATGATGACAAATGATCGTCAGTTAATCGATTGCGATATTTTGACTTAATTATGTTCATTTCAAAAAATGCAGACTCGCACAAGTAAGTTGACCAAAACATTGCCGTCAGTTGAAGGGTGATTTGCCTCAGATTCGAATATTTATCTTCAGATATAAAACACCAGAAATTTGTATCAGATGCTGTAGCTTTGAGATGTATATCTGATATAATCTTCACCAACTCATTTTCAACAGAACATGAGTTCATATTACACTGACTTGCTATTTCAGTAGCTAATTCCTCAATATTTTACATGAAAAAGAATAACTCATGAATGATGCTATATTTGCCAATTTACTGCAATCATAAACATGCATTTAGAATTGTCCCAAAATATTTGATAATTCAGCCTCATACGTATCATAATTCAGCTGAGGAATCCTTGCTTTCAAAGACAGAAAATGTTTCAGATCTTTTCTTTTCAGTTGATCTATCATAAGTTGCAATTTACTTTTGAATGCGTTTACTGCGCTAATCATCTCAATAATAGTTTTTCCTTTACCTTGAAGCTCCAAGTTAATGGTGTTTAAGTGCATTGTGATGTCAGTCAAAAATGCCAAATCAGTCATCCATTTTTCGTTTTTCAACATCTACGTGTCATCACCTCTTTCGTCTAGAAAAGCTGTTATTTCGGGCAATAACTCTTGCAACCTTTCTAGGAATTTTCCGCGACTCAACCACCTGACGTTCGTGTGAAGAACCAAATCAGAGTGTTCAGCGGACTCCCTATCTTCCAACTGCAACTTAAAGAGCCGCCGTTGCAAGCTACGTGCACGGATGGAATTCACAATTTTTGTTGCGATTGCCATAATTTCCTCTGTGTTTAAAACTTTTGAACACAAAACTTGTTGATGTATAATGCAATGGAATGAAAAAAATGGAGGGAAATCTTCATTAGCTCGACACAATGCCACAAAACCGTTTTTGTTTCCAGTCATTGTTGGTGCTCCATCGGTTGTAATGCACTCTAATCATACCCCTTCAGAGGAATGATCGTCAAAAATTCTTCCTTAGCCAACATGTAATTGAATACCATCCGAATAAAAATACACAGCTGGGCAATGTCTGTCATATCGGTGGATTCGTCGAACTGTAAAGAAAAGTATGTACATTTCATGATATCATGTTTAAGTTTATCTGCCATGTCTTGACTCATGACTTCAATACGCTTTGTGACAGTCGGACGAGATAACTGAAGTTCTCTAATAGCAGACATGATTTCTGTTTTATTTTTAAAATCTCCAAATAAAGTCTCGCCCGGTTCAATAAATGCTTCCTTCACAACCGATCCATACTCGAATGGTTTCTTGTGTATAGCCAATATATGAGATATTTGAAATGACGCGATCGTAGCAGCTTTTAATTGTTTGACTGGTCTTGTGAACATGGTTTGTTCTTTTTGCAAACAAGATATCAAATCACGTACTTTTCGTTTTCTTAATTCACTCTGTGGCGGAAAATCTCTTTCATAGTTTTTATGAACATTTTTATTATGCCTCTCTAAGTTACCACGCTTAGGTATTGCAAGTGACGCACGACAAAAGAGACAAATGCTCTTATCCTTCACCATACAAAAGAAAAATTCTTCCTCCCAATCGTTATTAAAATGATGCGTCTTGACAGACCATGATATTGTACGTTTCAACTCGGACCACGAAATTCCACAGGGTGTTACGAATTTTTGACAAAAAAAACACTTTTAGTTTTGCCCCCGTATAAAATTTTTTCAAATTTTTTTTGTTTTCTCTTATAATTTCTACAAAGCAGAAGAGTTGAACAAATCATCTAAATCGGTTGAGAATTAGGAAAAATATCGAACTTCGAATTTGGTTAAATTTTCGAGTGTTCCGCTAATTTTGCCTCCGAGTGTAGGAGAACATATTATCATATAATATTTGAACAACTCTTTGAACCCGATGTATGTACAGATTGATATGAGTATTGATGACGGTGTTTTAGCATGTTGTGGAGATCAACGCCCTACCCTCAGCATCCCCAAACTCCAGAATTTCAATCGTAGAGTATCATGTGATACCTCATTGGGAAGGTATCTTGATGCTCTGAACGGATTTGGTGAATGCTTCGTGAACCGAAAACTGCCAGCAGATGGTATGGAAATACTTGTTCCAAGAAGATCCACAGTGTGTTTCTCCAATCAAAACTGCATCTCTGTTCTTCAATACTTGCGAAAGAAACTCGAAAATGATCGTGTCACTTCAGTGGCCTACTGAAAGCATGAAGTAGCATGTCCTATGAGGAATGAAGCTGTTGAAGTTGCAGTATTTGCTCCTCTACAAATGGACAACACTCAATCCATTTGGAAATTATCCCATCAGAGGGGAGTATCAAGTACAAGTGTCTTACAGAACAGTGAATGAGCACTAATTTCATCCTAACAAAATAAGGTTGCTCCATGGAGCGAATGAAGATGACTCTAATGGTTGCCTACAAATTTTCGAAAATTTGAATGAAACTGAATAATAAACCCAACTTTCTTCGAAATATCTAACTCTGACAAGAGTACCTTCTGACTCAATATTGCCATATAGAGACATTCAGATTCCTCCCTTGTACTTGGAAATACATTCATAAACTTCACAAAAATTGAATGTTTGTGCAGGGTTGTACGGGAACCTCCTTCTTGATTATCAACAACTTCTAGAAGAATTGATTTATCCTAGCATTGTCGATATTTTAGGAACGATCTCACACTTTCAAAAGACCAATTGCATTTCCAACAAGATGGTGCGCCCTTCATTGTAATATTCGTGTACGGGAATACTCTGATAATAATTTTCGAGGGAACTGGATTAGTAGTAGATAGCCAATTATGTGGCCAGCAACGTCACCGAATTTGAATCCTCCTGTTTTTTATACGGTCATTCAATATCGAAAATATACGCTACGTAGCCAGAAACTCCGAACTGCCAAGGAGAATTGTGTCGAATATTTACCCCTACTGTTTATGAGAACGTAAGAAGAGAATTTCAGAACCATTTATACCATTGTATGAAAATGAAAGGGGTCATTTTGAACAGTTTCCTTAGTAATTTTGCTCCTCAATTGCTTCACTCTCACTACGCACAAAAGTTGTAGACTCAATTGTTTCTCAGAATGATTTGTATTGAATATTGTTGCCTTTTTTTGGCACAGTTCTTATTTCGGAAATAAATAGCAACAATTTCTACACCTTGTTCGAGTTCTTTTCGCATTGAATACAATATTTGAATTCGAATTAATCGATCCTATGTACTCAGCTAGCTAACGGAATTAATTCCTCTGTTTGTACATCCTTTATAGACTCATCACAAAAAGTGTTTGCTAAATTTGTGTAGAACATCAAGAGGCCTTTCCAATGAGGTATCTCATGATACTCTTTGCGATTGAAAGTCTCTGGTTTAGAGATGCTCAGGCTAGGGGGTGGATCCCGAATCTTTCAAATTAACATGCTGAAATACCATCTACAATACTGATATCAATCTTTACTACTACTACTACTACTACTACTACTACTACTACTACTACTACTACTACTACTAATTTAAATGATATCGGTTTCAAAAGGTTATTCAATTATTAATGATAATATCTTTTCGGTGTTTGAACATCTTGTATAGAAAATTCAACTTATAAAAATTATTGATTCTTATAGATAATCGAAAGAAGTTTCTAACGATCTGCTACTGGATCCATGTTCCCTATCATTTCAAATGACGTTCTTCACTCTCGGTGTTCAATTTTGTTCCAAGAATACTTTCTTACCATGTAAGTTTAAAAAAAGAAAACTATCGTGTAGTTCATTTGTGACTTAATGTTCTACCACCCGGTTCATGAACTTCAATGATATATGTCAAACGTTCTTAATTAACCATTAAAATAACGTTCCAGATCAAGACTAGTAATATATGATGTGATAGTAAAACCTGAGTAAAATACTAAGATTGCAAGCTAGTTCGCATACAGACTCTTTCAAATAAAAAGGTTTCTTTGATTTAATACAATTTTCAACTGGATTATTCACCACAAGCCTTTTGTTGGATAAGCATCCCTCTCACCTCCACAAATAATCAACGAATGTCCGAATGAAAAATAAGAATAAACCTGAACGAAAAAAAACAAGTAAAATTGGATGTGTCGGCGTACTAGTTCGCCTAGTTTTTTCCGAACTAGGTCTACGATTTTAATCAGTTCGGTACTTTTTCCTTCGACAACAAAATTATTTAATCTGGAATCTAATATATGCAAATATGTTTCAATTTTGTTCATATATGCATATATTACGTGTGAATATTTCAGATCGAGAATTTCAATTATCTCTCGATAGTTGTATCTCTTATCATTTCCATCACGAAACTGAACATTTTGTGAGGGTATGCGTCTTTACGAATCTCAATAATTGCTACTATGACAGACTTTGTTGTCAGATGTATGGTATTCTTTAAAGAAAGTCTTCTCTCTCTCGACCAAATCCGACAGAAGTGAGGCAGTCACCAGCGGTATCGTACTCCCATTCATTCAACAGACGTTCAGTTGTTTCCTCTTATTCCGCAAGTTGCTCATTAGATGTCTGTCTTCCTATACGTCACTCGCGATACCGGCAATTCGCGGCTGTAAGCTAAAGTGTGCGCTCTAGATTACTTATGGGACCTTTGCGAAGGTTTTCATCATTTTTTAGTGCCAGTGTCGTCGATGTAAACAATAATTGCACTATGGGAGTTAAAGGAAAGAAAAACAAGTTCAGTAGTGATCTGGATATTTTCTCAAGAGACGCGGAGAGATTGAAGGGCAAAAGCTACCTGTGGACTTCCTTGAAGATACAGAAAAATAAGAAAGGTAATGAAATGGGATGAAGGTTGATTTGTGTCTGGCGAATGACTTTGATTATAAATTACTGGTAGTCTATAGTAACTTTTTTCATATAAAATAATATAGTCATATTGAATACCTTGTAACTAAATATTGTTAGAATATCAAACGTGTTAATCAAACTCTTTTACGTGAATTATAAAAAATATTGACCATATAAAACAAAAGATATTTCGAAAAAATTCAATGTTAGTAAATATATTTCGCTCAAATGCTTTTTGAAGTTACGCATATGGCGTTTTCGATATACTACTCAGAAATATGGTCCGATTTAATGTTGCCAAAAACATCTGAAGAAGCAACATTTCATCAGAATTTGTTCAGTTCAGTAATATAATAGTTGTTCTGCTCTAAAAATTTTGGTGTAATATCTTACAATATATATATATATATATATATATATATATATATATATATATATATATATATATATATATATATATATATATATATATATATATATATATATATATATATATATATATATATATATATATATATATATATATATATATATATATATATATATATATATATATATATATATATATACAGGATATCCACCGAACCGTCCGTTAAAACTTTTTGAGTTCCAATTACAATATCAAGCTGAAATTTTATACACGGCCATAACTAGCGATTTCCAATTGAAGCGAAATATTTTCGAAGTGACTTTGTTATTTCAAATGGCAATCTACCTTTTTTATTATACATCTAGAACCGACATTTGAGCAAGTCATAAAATACCCAAGTTGTTGGCACTTATCTGTCAAAACTTTTGACAGATTTAATTATTTTTGTTATAAACTCGATTTTTGAGGAACATTTAAAAAAATTGTAGCTCGTAGATCTTTTGCACTACAGACACAATTTTTGCTTGGGTGGATAGAAGAAGGATCAAGGAATTTTTTAAGCAGTCTACACATGTCAAATGTTTATTGCGTTGTTTTGTATAATTTTTCAATTTGGCCTTTTTCAAACAGCAATAACTCAATTTTTCAAATGGCACGTGCCAATTTTTATGTCGCCATCAGATGAAGCGACAAATTTCAGATGGAATTGTATGTACTATACCCATCTCTTAAAGTTCCGAAATAATTTGGGAATATATTGAATTTTGATGATTTTGCAAGAACTAACAGAGAATGTTAAATGATTCAAGTATTTGAATCGAGTAGCTGAACTGGCTACGCTCACCTGACAGGTGCCTAAAATTAATGTACTTGTCACTTTGTTCATTCGAATTTGATATTTCAACAAGAATTGTTGGTAATTTGAAGTGAACATTCTTGAAAAACACCAGATTGATAATAAAATGGCTGATTATTCAAACGAGGATATGTTTAATCTCTTTTCAATTCATGGCGAATGTCAAAAAGTGGTGGATAGAACTTGCAGGCAATTCAATAACCAATTTCCAAATTTGGCGCCTACGAGTGAAACAAAATTTCGAAGGAATAGAAGCAATTTTCTGCAATTTGGAGGAACAAAATACATAGAAACTAGAAGAAAACCAATTCTCGAGGACGACGACAATCAAATTAATACGCTAGCGTATTTTTTAGATGGATTACCCCTTAACATTCTGAGGGGTTGCTATTACCAAATGGATGGTGCACCAACACATAAACACGAGCTGTAGATCGGCAGCTAACAGAAATATTCGAGGATAGATGGTGGGGTAATCAAAGACCAAATTTATGGCCTCCGCGTTCTCCGGACCTGACGCCCCTTGATTTTTATTTATGGGGCAAAATCAAGAGTGAAGTGTATCTTATTCTTGTAAGAAGTAAATTCATAATGCTCTTCGTAATATTGATCCTGAGGAAACTAGGAGGGCAACTCATCATGTTTGTATACGAGCTATCAAGTGTATCGAGCAAAATGGGGCCCATATTGAACATTTATTTAGATCGTAAATTAGTTTTCTCCTATGATGTTTGCTATCATTCATTCGTATTAATGTAATTATCTCCGATGATTGGTTTTCGCTTAGTTCCTACAATTGTTATTCATCCGAATTGTAGAAAATTGCTTCTAATGCTTCGAAATTTTATTTTACTCATAGACGGTAAATTTGGAAATTGGTTATTGAATTACCAGCAATTTCTACCCACTACTTTTTGACATTCTAAAATGAATTAAAATAAGATTGAATATATTTTCGTTTGAATAACCAATGGTTTTATTCCAAATGTGTTATATTTTTTCGATATTTTCAATCTGAAATAACAACAATTATTGTTGAAATATCAAATTCGAATGAACGAAGTGACAAGTACATTAATTTTAGGCACCTGTCAGGTGAGCGTAGCCAGTTCAGCTACTTGATTCAAATATTTCAAAGCATTCTCTGTTAGTTCTTGCAGAATCATCAAAATTCAATATATTCCCAAATTATTTCGGAACTATAAGAGGTGGGTATAGTACATGCTTATACAATTCCATCTGAAATTTGACGCTTCATCTGATGGCAATATAAAAATTGTCACGTGCAATTTGAAAAAATTGAGTTATTGCTGTTTGAAAAAGGCCAAATTGAAAAAATCATACAAAACAACGCAATAAACATTTGACATGTGTAGATTGCTTAAAAAATTCCTTGATCCTTCTTCTATCCACCCAAGCATCGCTAGTTATGGCCGCGTATGAAATTTTAGCTTGATATTGTAATTGGAACTGAAAAAGTTTTTAACGGACGGTCCCGGTGGATATCCTGTATATATATATATATATATATATATATATATATATATATATATATATATATATATATATATATATATATATATATATATATATATATATATATATATCTGATTGAGGAGGTCGTTACTTGATGAAATATATAACTATAGCATTTAGATTTTCACTATATTAACAAAACTATGACCGAAAAATAACTAAAAAAAAGGTTTGTCATACCGATACTAAAAAAAATATTGAGATTTTAGGACTAAAGAAAAATTTGAACAGTTGCAGAAGTTGAAAGTCATCAAATCTTGTAATATTCTTCGTAGGTTTCTTTCCGAAGGAAATATTGATATAGATTCAGAGGTTTTCTTCTTACTCGATACTGTTCAGAATCTTATTTCATATTTTATTGGTTTGTATATTTGAATGCCATAAATTTGCTGACAATTTTATCATTTGTATTCTAAGCAGTGTTTGATTCGAGCATTTATCACTTCACACGAAAAAAAAATATTGTAATAGCATTCATTGTTACTGAAAACTAAGGTCCGTACACTGGATTTTTCCGAAGAGAAACCCTCTTGAACTACACGTTGGTACATTGATATCATTGGCTGATAATGCTATAGTTTTATATATTCTTGTAGATTGGTATATTTTCATAACATTTAGAGTAGTTATCCTAATAATCTAATCATTCCAGGATATGTTTTGATTATAACACATTTTGAATTTAATGACATAAATCCTATGGGCATCCTGTTTCCCGTTGCACCGGAAGTGATACCAACTTTCGATTTTCTTATGGAACACTCTGTATATTTGAAAACTTGATTGTATTCTCAATCAATTTCACATACTTTCAGAAAAAAGAACAAATGGGAATAAGTTTTTTTTCGTGTTCTTTATTCTTCTGGTGGGCCATGACGGTTCAAAATTCATTTTGAACATTACCCTCATTCCTGTAAATCAACATTCGTGGATAAAATTTTGTTGGCTGATTTTCTGTGAGCATTCGAAGTCCTTAAGCTAGCTTTTTTCGTGAATAGTCGATTTCTCCTACGTCAGCCTATTTTTGATGTAGATTATTTAAACCTTTATTTTGATACCTTTCTCGCGTCGTTCAAAAGTTATGGCGTCGTTGTTGCCCAACTTCTGGGTTCAAAGTTATAATAAGCAGTAAGCTTATGGATAAATTAATATGTCACAATATTATTTTGATATTTTATGGTCCGATGTTGAGAAAATTCGAACGTCAATATTATTAGATTGTTGTGCGTTGTTGAGGTAATTCCTCTTCAAAATTTTCTACAAGAATAAGAATGTATCAAAAATACATGCAGAATGAAAAGATTGACATGTTTCTCATCTAAGGAGAGTGCGATAAGAAAAATGTCCAAGCGGAAATAATGTACAGACTGCGTTATCTTGAAAGACGCCATTCGAACAGAAAGTATTTTTCGAAACTAGAAGTAAAATGTCGAGATCGACCCATTGCAGCAGTAACCGAGGAAAAGTACATAGTATGTGAAGATACGGAAATGGATGTATTAATGTCAGTTGATATAAACAAAAATGCATCCACAAGAGATATTGCACCGCAGTTGCGAATCAGCGATCAGACGGTTTGGAATATCAACTGCATCAGCATTTGCATGAGAATAACCACCACCGTCGATTAGATATCTGTCAAGAGTTTATGCGTAAAACCGAGGCTGAATCACAACTTCCAAGACATATCATGTACAGTGACGAATCACACAATAGCTAAAATACGATATATTGGTCCGTAGAAAATGAATACCTTTTTTACTATGACAATTTTCAAGAACGTTTTGGTTGTAATGTGTAAATGGGTATTAAGGAAAGGACATTATAGGACCTATAATAATTGATGGTCCCTTGACAGGAGAAAGATATTTGATTATTTTCAGAAATGACGTACAGTATCGTCTCAATGTTTTACAATTGGGGTGGGATTATAATTTCCATTGTCAAAAAGACAGGGCACCTCCTCACAATTCAAGAGAAGTCGTACAATATCTGAATGAAAGTTTTCCTGAAAAGTGGATTGGTACAAGCGGTACAAACTGTTGGCCGGCTAGACCACCTGATTTAACTCCTATGGATTTTTTCTTTGGGGTCGTTTGAAAAATGAGGTTTATCAAATGCCACCGGAAAGTAGACAAGAATTGGAAAACCGTTTTGTTTCTTCTGTGAATGTTTCATTGATTCCTGATATCTCTCGTATCACATATATAAATAATTTATTCTCGTTTGTTTTTTCCTGAAGCTATGTAAAATTTATTGAAAATACAATGAAGTTTCATATATCCACAAATATACAGTACGTTCCATGAAAATATCGAAAATAGATATCACTTCCGGTGCAATCGGAAGCAGGATGTCAATGTCGTTGAATTCAAAATATTTTCTTCTTTTCGAATACTGATTTGCACCCAAATATCTCTTATATAAAAAAGTTTCGAAGGAGGACCAAGTTTCGTTTACACGCGGTATATATCCTTATTTTTAATTATCTATCGTGTCCCAATTTTCAGTATCAGGACTTTTTAGATCGCTGGAGATTTGAAAATAGAATCAGTTTCAGAACGAACATTGGTTCTCAGGGTTTCGGTTTTCGATGTACAGACTCCCAAAGTTGACATTCCAAAATCGAAAAATCTTCGTAGCTGCAACCCTGATAAGTTCGTTCGTTTACCAAGTAGGCATTGGCCAAAAGTAATTATAGACGACTGAAATGTCAACTGACAACAATAGCTGCGTTCTTTTTGAAGTAAAATTATATGTGTGCCTAAAAATGCCCTTTCAACAGAAAATATACTGATATGCATTTCAATTATGGATTTTCGAATGGAAATTCTGGTATAGCAGCAAGGAAATATTTACGAAAGTATCCAACGGAAGGCAACCACATTGCTCTCGTAAAATTGCATCTAAAATTCGCTACTGAAGCTTTGTCTCGAAATGATAGACTTGATAATGTAATCTACCCAATGGACAGAAGGATTTTACGACAATTCTACCAAAACAAAATATGGAGAACATTGCGTCCCCATCATAGAAATCCGTATCATTTACATCATGTACAACGTTTAATACCTAGCGATCACGAACATCGAATTATTTTTTTTGGGGGCTACTCAGTGCAATAGCAAGACCCATTATTTTTTTAAATCATGTGGGCAGACGAGGCTTGCTTTACTTGACGAAGAGTGATAAATTTTCATAACCAACATATGTGAGCGATCTTAAATGAAGCAAATCAACTGCGAATTTGCAGGCTGTGTTGAAAATTCTCAGAAACGTATGCTTTTTTCATAAAAATGGAATAGACATAATTTTCATTTTTACAGTGAAGAAAATCAGCGCATCAACCGAATGAACAATTTTCAGAATAAAGGGTCCCTTAATATTCGAGCAGAAATTGTGGAAAATTATGTAGTTGGGCCATATTTTTCTGGAAACCAATGAATGGCCACTTTTAACAATTTTTGAGAATACAATTTCCAGAAACAGCTCGAAATGATATATGGTTTTAGTTACATCGAACTCCTCCACATTTTTCCCTCGAAGTTCGTCAAGAAGTCAATGCTTTGTATCAGAACAAATGAATTGGTCGAATACGGTTTATCCATTGGCCTCCTAGATCTCCAAATCTCATGTCAATGAGCTGTTTCCTGCGGGGGGCGGTAAAACCGGAAGTTTACAGAACTGTTTCTACCACAATTGACGATATGAATCAAAGAATTCGTGAAGCATTGCGTAGTATAACTCCTGTAGTTCTGGCTAATGATCGAAGAAACTTAATTCATCGACTTAAAAAGTATGTTTAAAAAGAAGGTAATCTAGTGCATTTAATATATCATTGAATTCAATGCCCATTTTACATTAACCGTTGACAATAATTATAGGAAACCTATACACCATTCGATAGGTATTGGAATTATGCAGATTTAACCATTCAATTCAGTATATACCATTTGAAATAAGAAAAATAATGCGATTCGAATTTTTCCAAATGTTTCCACAGTATAACTCTGTATCACTGTTTTCGCAAAAGCTTTGTTCTTTGAGAAAGATTCGGTGTCTCGGTGAATATTTTCTGACAATTCTTAGGAGTTCAGAGTTTGGAATAAAGGTTAAAATTTTACAAAATTTCGAATAATTAAAAAACCGTTGGGTTTACGTAAGAATGTTTGTTAGAAAATGTATATTCAGAAAAAAATTTTGAAATATGTTACGGTTAAAGATATTCTATCTCCCTTTTCGGGTACTTTTCGTTAAATGTTTTGCATGTTCGAGTTGTTATTTCTTGACATTGACCATGAATGATCAATAAATTCATAATATGAGTATTTATTCGCCATTTTATTGAACGAAAAACTACACCAACAAAATAAGTATTATTGCTATTTTTAAATAATTTCCAAAGGTCAAATTGAAGCGAATATTCATAGAACGTTACATAGAACATTTTTTAACATTGCAATTGAATCCACTTTATCTGTTTCTATGTTCCACGGTCTACTGATTCAATTTTCCGGATGAACATCAGGTTTTTGATAAAACCAATACCCATTTGGGGTATAGGGAAACCTAATACCAATCAATCCTAATTTGAAATACGGTTCTTATAAAGTAAAATGAAGTAGGTGCTGGTGTTTGAAGAAAAATTCCTATTTTTCAAATTTAGTGATTTTTGAGCACCTTGTATATAAAATAGCATCAGAAAACACGGTGCCCTCAGAAATAACATTTTTCGTTTTCTCTCACTCAAATCTGTGTCAATTTTTGTGGCGAAACTTCCGATAATTTTGATAAAAAAATCATAACTCATTGGTAGATAATTTTAGATAGTACAGATCTTAGCAGAAGATGCTTGAAAAAGGATGCCCTTCAAAAAATTAAAAAGTACACCATGTCATTTAAAACATCAAAGTTATATTACCGGAAGTGATACCGCTCTGAGAATTGCAAATTGTAGATCAGTATCCATCTACTCTGATCCCAAAATTCGAAATTGATTGATAAACCCGTTTTCCCGATACTTCAAATGGGCTAATAGTATGTCTAACCTTATATTAGGTTTGTTCCAACAAGTAGTTCTATGACAGTACTGAATTGATTTCGATTTAACTATACGCGTAAGTGTGAGAAATTACTGGTTCATAACTGATTCTTTATCAACGATTCTATTACGTTGGAACACAAAACTGACAACAGAATCTGAAAATAATATCCAGTGCCTCCCTAGAACCAAGAACTGATTCCACCGTTCTATAGTCTGTTCACGTTAAGTTTAAAGTGACGTCATCAATCAGTTTTCTTGATGTTGCCAATGTTTCCCAAAATTCCTATTCAGTGCGGCTGTAAAGTATGGAATAAAATTCATAATTTCTTTATTTTTGATTCTCGTGAAAACGCTCAGACTGGTCGATTTTTATATTCAACTCGAAATTATTTGGAAGAAAAAAAAAATTATTTCTTTTGTAATTCGCGAGAAATTACTCATCGACCATTTTAAAAAAATTACAACCCATATTTTTTATCATTATTCGACAGAGATTATTTGTCTGAGTGTTTTGATACCCATAGTAGGGTCTGAGATGCGTATTTTCTGAAATACAGGCTGTTTCATTCAAGAGGTTGATATGAATTTTTCTTAGAATAAATTCGATTGTCACTTCGACTTTTTTCTTGAAAAAACTTTGTCTGATGTTAATTTGAGGCATATGAAATGAATTCGCGACCTTCCTTTCCCAAAAATAAAATTTTTCAATAATCATTCATATCAATACCTCTTGAATGGAGCATCCTGTATATCGAAAACTACGCGTCTCAGACCCCTAGTATGGGGTATCAAAACATTCAGAAAAATAATATCTATACCTTTCAAGAACGTAAGAAAATAAAAATCTTCTTCGGGTAAAAAATTTCGAATTGAAAATAAAAATCGACCTGATGATCATGATGGATCTTCAGAATACTAGTACTTACCTGTAAATGCAACACATGAGGCATAATTCAATTCAATTGTGTTCACCTATTTAAACAGGAAAAAGAAGGTTTTGAGCACTGGCCATCTATTGAATTTGAAATACAATAGAAATGAATAAGGTTTTAGAGAAAATCAGATTTTTGTATAAGTCATAAGAAATCTTTCAACATAAACTACAATTTAGTCTGCTTGGCACTTGCAGCTTCAAATAAGGAGCACAGGTAAAACTATCTAATAACAGAAATCAGCAAAGTTATTTATTCAATGATAATTTTACAAAGGAAAGGTTGAAAAGTTGAAACTAATTGACAAAATAAATACTCCAATTTATTGTGAAAGTTCGTCTGAAAATTTTTCACTGTCACTGTCATTCTCGTCCATATTTATTAGCAAATGGTGAACATCTTCAAGATCAAAATGAAGTTCGCTTTCCCACCAATGTTGAATGTCTTTTTCTGTATGCTAAATACTTTTACTCCATACCTCTGGAGTAATTTTCTGAAGAGCTTCTTTCCCTACAGAAAGAGATTGTTCAGCGGAACTCCCTTCCTTTCCTACATGGTCCCGATAATAGTTTTGGGTTATATTTCCCAAATATTTTCAATTGGGTTGAAAATGCAGTGTTAGGGAGGAAGACGTAATACTTCGTGTCCATATTCTTCAGCTTGATTATCAATCTCATATCTTGGTTTTGGCTTATTCCTGTGAAACATATTCAAATTGAAAACACTCCTACTTCTTGAAATACAATCCTATTTGAATTCAGTACTTACAATTCAACTAGACTCAATAATTGTGGTTACAAATCACTTTCTTCATAAGCAATATTATTGCTTATTAACCATCCTTGAATCTCAACCTTTTTATTTGCTGTTGTGGGGGCTTTGTTCAAAATAGTTTTATGATAACTTACATTATCGAGTATAATTGTTGAAGGCTTTTCCAAATTCAACAATAGTTGGTGTTCAAACCAATGCTTGAAGTTTTCTTGATTCATTTCCCCGTGGTAATCACTGTCCAAAGTTTTTGAGGAAGAAACAAGTTCTGCACCAGGAATGAAACCATGCCTGTTGCCTGCATGGAGTACAATGAATCTGAAACGAGTATCAAATTTAGAATATCTTGAAATAGTACAAACAATAGTTGATAACCTCACCTGGTTCCACAAACTTTTGTTTTATTCACACTTTTGATATTGTCATCTTGACACGAACGACCGATAATCGATAATAATCCTTGAAAATCCATGTTTCGTCAAGATAGACAAATTCACGTAATTCCTCATTTTTTTATACGCATATATGATTGCAAAAAAAGGATACGCTTCAATGCAATATGAGGTAATTCCATCAAACCTCTTCTTGGATTATCTTTGATATACTTAAATGCAATGTTTTGTACAATTTTCCACAGAGATGTCTTACACCCATTGAAAATATCTCTTTCGTGGAGCTTCTCTTTTAATGCAGACAACGTAATATGTTCCTCTACAAAGAATACAATATTAAACTTGATTTAGACAAAAGTTTCAATGACTTCTTACTGTTCTGGAACTTGTCATAGATAGTATTTCTTATGGCAGTTTGATCAAAATCGTCAATATGTACTACAGGTTTCTCACGATTCCTTTTTTTCTTGGACTTCTCAGTGGATCACCACTTGTCTTTGTCATAATATCGTTAATGGATGAAATGCTTACTTGTAAAGCACTCGCTACCCTCTGTAAGCAAAAAAGTTCATAGTATGTAGATGTGTAGACAATTTGGAAACCACCAGATGAACAAGTTAAGTTGTATCATAATTTTTTTTTGTAAGGGTGGAAGGCCCCTTCTGTTATTAATTTCAGTGATACTTACATCTCTTACAGCTGTGAGGGGGAGAAGAGGCCCTCCATTATCTCGTTCTTGTTGGAAATAATTGCATAATGATGCAATCATGTTTTCGGCTTGACTCGAGAAAGCTCTTGGCATTTTCACTATTTATATAGAATAAATATTCAAAACACTGAGTTCTGAAAAAAACTGACTTTAAAAAAATAATTCAAATATTATCAAAACTTCAAGGAAAACACTTCAATCCAATCTGAATCAGCACAAGAAAGCGAACTAAAATAAACAATAAAAATACGTCAACGCAGCATTTCAATGCCAACTGTCATAACCTGTCATAACCAAATGTCACCATATATCACTAGTAGTTCCTTTGCGCGAGACTAGTTATTTTGATCTTGTCCATTGCAATCTTTTCCAACCAGACATCCCTAGCTATGGCGTCTCTTTAAACTTAACGTGAACAGACTGATAATTCATTTTCAGTTTCTCCCAAGAACCAAGAACTGATTTAACCGTTGTAGCATTAGTCCTGAAGTAATTCTAGGAATGTTGGAACACTGAGTTCACCAGTTCGGATGTTTGTGGGAACGCCATTTTAAACTTATGCACAATCAACCCAGTTCTTAACTAATTCAAGTCCATGTTGGAACAAACCTATTAGTTGAATGAATACAATCTGAAAAACTGCTCTTCTCAATAGTCGTTGGCAATATCTATAGATTTCCCAATTCGCGTGTTGTTTCACTCACAAATTCAGCTTGACAATAAAACCAGTGTTGCCCTAGCCTTAGTGTTAATAAATATGCCAGACGGCAGCCAACAACTTCGAAGTAACTAGTTCCGGATACATAAACCCCCGTGAAAGGTACCGGTTGACAGAAGAAGCAGTTTCAATTTTGACTATCTCCACTAAAGATTAAGATGAATGTTTCTCCTTAATGAAAACATTCTGATTGTTCTTCTGTCCTTTCAAATCGGTACCATCCGTTAACACAATGCTATGAAGTGAAAGTTATTCGATACTTCTCTTGATAAATAGACAAGCAACTGAGTGGATTATTGCATGAGACAAGTGAATTGTTAATTTTTTATGCTTCCTAATTTGAATTTTCTCTATTAGCACCGCGATTGGCACAATCTCTGTCAGTTCACTCTGAAAAAGTCATTTGTTTATAAAATTGTTTATGCAAAGTACTTACACTTTCATGAGAATGCAAATATGTTTTTCTTAATTTACATGGAATTCCGGAAAGCGTGAATAATGGGAAAGTAACATGCCTTTTCTTTGCTTCGAAAAATTCATGTTCGGTGATTTCAGACGAAAGGTCAGGGGAAAAATTTATTCCACACAAAGTGAGTAGTATTTGTTGTTAACTAAAAGTTATTTTTTCTATTTCCTCCTACTCAGTTTGAAGGTCCGCATAATGGAACAACGTAGTTCACCCAGAAATCGGTTTTAAAAAGTTTTCAATTTCGAAAATTACTGACACTTTTACGTCAGACAAATTTTGCTAGAGTTGATATATGTTATAGTAAAGCATTTTTAGATATCGTTCGTTTCATTTTCAAAACTAACCCCTTTCGCAACGCTGCAATTTAAAAGAAATGGAGTCATATGCATTGTACGTGGTTTTTGTTGTCTACGAATATATGTTATACAGGGTGCTTCAACGAAAACTAAACAGAGGCTCTATCTACCAAGATATTCATTTCTGATCAAAACGCAAAAACCGGTCAATTTTTGTTTCAAGGGTGACATCTTCTGGGGTTCTAAACTTGCCCGAAATATCAACCCCCTAAGCGGGGGTTGCAATCCTTGAACATTTTGAATAGGGAAGATGGGTCGAGTGATGACTCAAAAGAAATGTGGTATCTTTGTCTACATCGCCTTGAACGAATTTCCATTTTTAATTGAAAACTGTAAAAGATACAGGGTGAGCAACTGAAAGATAGGGAAGACTATTTCCCTGAGACTATTCAAGTTTCAGTGAAGTAAAATGGAACAGATCCATGCTGCTCAATGGCAGTTATCATGAAGTACCATCCTCATCTCTAATTTCAACCCCTAGAGCAGGGATGACCACCCTTGAAAATTTGGGAGAGGGTAGATGGGTCGAGTGATACCTCGAAAGAAAGGTATTATCTTTGTCTGCATCCCCGTGAATGAATTTTCATTTTTGATTGAAAACTGTAGAAGATTCAGAGTGAGCTACTGAAAAATAGAGCAGACTATCTATCGCCCTGAGCTATTCAAATATTAGTTCAAAAAAATGGAACAGATTCATTCCAAATCAAAGGCTGTCATCTTCCGAAACACCATTCAACCCCTAGAGCAGGGGTGACCACCCTGTGTTATTTTTAAAGCAGAAGATTTTTGTTTGTCTCCACAATGGTGTGCAAGTTTTCGTTCTCCATCAAAATTACTGGGTGAGCAGCTGAAACATTGGATTGATTATGAAGAATTATGAATCTTAAAAGAAAACGATAAAACTATCAGTCATAGTAACCGAAATTCGATGTATACTGGGTGTACCGGGGTACCCAAGTTAGGTGGCCTATAAGAAGTTTATGGAAAATGGGTTGAATTATTTTCCTGAACTTTTAGATTTGTTTTTGACAAACTACATTTTGAAAATATTATCAACCTTTTTCGTTTCCAGTCGACGACGTCAACAAAAAATGTATATTTTTCCCCAATTGAATTGCCCTCTCAATACTGATTTCAAAAATGTACTAATCTATAGGAATGAAATGTACGGTTTTGCAAATATTTCATTTTTAGTGAAAAAATTAATCTCGACTTGTCGCAGATATTATAACTCGAAAATTACACAAAATAAACTAATGTTGGGACACTTTTAGAAATAAAGAATATTGGCGTTATAAATGCGATAAAGTTGTTGAAAGTATATAAGGTGTGCCAATATTAATTGAGAAGTTCAAATCGAAAAATGTGGGAAAACTCGTTTCTTCAAAGTACAACCTATGTTCTTCATTGTTCAAGTGGACTCAACTTGAAAAATAGATAAACCCTGAAAACAATGTCCATACCTTAATTTTAATACAGACGGAGTTATAACGCGCACACTAAAAATCCAGAAATTATTCTTACTTTTGGTAAGGCTGTGGTTTTCTCCTGTGGAAGAATGGAATATAGAAAAAAAGTCTTGCAATCAACTTGGAAAGAAGACATATTAATATTTATTTCTCTCGTGGTGAATGAAATTAGTTCAATGAAATTCTCCTTAAAAGAACGTGTAATATGATTGAAAAATTTCAACCTCCTTTTACTCTGTTTCGGTAGTCAGGGCTCGAATCTAAAAACTTATAAGGCAGTAGTTTTCGATATTTATAGGATTATATAAAAACCGCATAGATGTATCTTGGTTATTAACAGAGATATGACGATTTGAAAATTTTCAACCCCCTACCCCGATTCGGGACAGAGTATTAAAAAATATTTCAACCAAAAGCTTTTGATAATAACATGCCTAAAAATAATTTGAAAAGCATATAGGCTTATCTGGGTTATTAGCGGAAATATGGTGATCTGAAAAAGTTCAAGCCGTTGGGCCGAATTTGTCCAATAGCAATTCCCAACGAGATTTTGAAACCTTGATGAAACTGTAAAGTTTGTAGGCAGTAATATTTTATCATAAAGCAGTTATCTTGGATACAAAATTAATATATAAATATATTTTATATTTTATATATATATATATATATATATATATATATATATATATATATATATATATATATATATATATATATATATATATATATATATATATATATAGTTTTATAGGATGGTGTGGCTTGCCCGTATATATGTTCATACAATCGAAGCTATTTCATAAGAAAATATAAATCGACCACCCTGTAATTATCACCATTACCAGGCAATGATTATTATCAAAACATATCCTGGAATGATTATATATTAAGATAACTTTATAAGTTATCAGAATATACACAAACTATATCATTATCACCCAATTACATCAATGTACCAACGGGTAGTAGAGGCTTACTCCCGGAAAATCGTTAGTCAAGTACCACTGAATGCTAGTACATTATTTTTATGTAAACTTATAAATAATCGAATCACGTACTGCTGAGATTATAAACTATACGAATTTTCAGCAATTTACAAAAAAGTAAAATATGAAATAAAATTTTGAGAGTATTAACTAAGAAGAAAACCTATGACTCTATCTCATTATTTCTTTCGGAAAGAAACGGAGAATATTACAAGATTTAATGACCGTCATCTTCTGCGACTGTTCAAATTGATTTTTCTTCAGACCTTAAGTCTCAATATTTTTGTGAAGATTCCGAGGAATAACTCCCATTGTAGAAATAGTAATCGGTAGAATAAATACTAGCATTCTATATTCAGAAACTTTTTCGTTGTATGTATTTTGTATATTTTGCCCATCGGTTATGGCCATATCAATTATGTGTGTTATTTGATTTTGTTTATCAGTGAGAATGATATCTGGTCTATTATGATTTACAGCTCTATTGCGAAGAATTGTTTTATCGAAATAAGGTTTATATTTGCCATTTTCACAAATAATGTCAGGTTCATAATTCATAATCCCTCAGCTACGCTCTGGGCGGCCTTCGATGGCGAAAAACATCGAAAGTGTGAGATTTGCTATTATAGATCGAAATTCAGTCGACAATTGCTATTCAGAAATGGTGAAGAATAATGAAAATCGGGCATTGAATCGTGGTTATGAGCAAATATCGGTCTTCTCATTTCGGAACCGGAACATTGTCAAGTTAATGTTGACTGTTTTTTATCATGATGGTCTCTTGCAGTTCAGACAATCAAAATTAATATTAGATCTAAATTTCGAATAGATTGCGTGAGGAATAAAAAAAAATGCCACATCTTAGGGCAAGTGGTAACTGACTGCTTTCTCAAGATCACACATCAACTCATTTCATCAAACGTCGTGCAAAACTATTTGATAAAGCTTGCAGCTTTTTTAACATCCATACAGTATTGATATAGCTCCCTGCGACTTAAAGGTCAATTTCAACATCTAAAAGAGCTCCGATTTTTTTTTCAAACGATTGAAACAAATGTGACGAAGGCTTTGAAGACTACTACTAAAACGTAAATCAAGTAGCAATACTGCTCCCAGAAGTGAAAATGGCGTTTAGATCGTGTTTTCGAATTCGAAATGGACTACTTCGAATAATGTCTGAGAAGAAAAATGAAGGTAGATCGGATACTTATGGAATAATCCTCGTACCTATCTCAAGTTGTATGAAAATTGATTTTCAATACGTAAGCACTAAAATTCCATATTTATTTACATCTTGATTTTGAAGGTAACAGAATTAGAATACTAAAGACCTAAATTATCAATCGTTGTTAGTTCTGGCACGTCAATTTTTTAGAGCGATCTTCGCGTTGATTACGGGAACATTATCTGTGCATCTATCTCGGCACGCTCTAGGCATTATTATACAGTAATATACCATCAATACGCTAGAAATGCAACAAATATCTACTGCGGAGCAAAAATAAATAGAACGTGAAATTTTAAACACCCGACAGAAGTAGATCCTCCAATCTTTTCCGACAGCTGGTTTGTTTGCCTTTATCATCTATATTTATCAGGATTGGCTTGACCTGGAATTAGAATTAGCTGCGAAGCTCACAGGGCTATGTTATTGCGTTGTGAAAATTTGCATAAGAATACGCGGTAAGTACTAAAAGATCTATATTTATTTTTCAAAGATACAACAGCTCTCTGAGTTACTAGTATGAAGTTTTAAAACATTATTGTATTTCACTTTTGCATGCAGTCGAACCAACTCTAGAAGCAGTTATTCCACTCATTTTCAACTAAAGTACTCCAAGGATATAGCTGGCAGATAAACTAGAACTGTAATATTTAATATTATTATAAGCAGGAAAAAATTCAAGATACCTGAATAATATTTGTAAGCAAAACTGATTTAAATATACATAATAACTTCACAATTTAACATAGGAATTAACCAACAATTGAAAAAGTAAATATAATAAAATTAATAAATTAATTTGAATAGTATTGTTCCTTTTTCATGATCCAAATAAGTTAAGTAGTCAATAAGTACGTCCATTATTAACTGCAATAAAAGCTCTGCATCTTCTTGATATCTTATCTCATCCTTTGTGGTATAAATCAGTAAGTGATTACGAAGATGCTTAAAGACATACCAGGCATATTAAATTAGCTACAAGCCTGGAAGGTATGACACTTTAATCTATAATTCCTAGTGATTCTATGGTATTGATGTGCCACCATCCAAAATAAAAAAAGAAAATCACCTGAAGCTGTTTGAAAAATGGGCAGAATTTTTCAATATGTCCTCAACTTATTGATGTACATTCATATTTCTGTTACAGCGGTAAAGATCAAATGTCCCACCGAAAATAATGCCACTCCAAACCATTACAGACCGACTTCCATAAGAATATGAGAATAAAACTGCTGCACAGTTTCCGCATTTTTTTTTTACATAAGGGAGCCTCTCCAAAGCTTTCCTTCTCTGTGAGAAGAGGTTTTATAATCGAATAAAACGAGTTCCATTATTATATCCTCTATGTCACATCATCGATATAAGCGGCTATCCAGATGAACTCTAATTCATTTGCGAAGTGGTGACGAAGGTCACCTATGTCTTGTGAGAAAACCCTCACTCCTTCTCACTCTTTTTCTATCCATGGAGATCAGATCATAACGGAGCTTCCGACCCTTTTCTGGCTTGTTCATCCACTTTTTCATAACCTGCGGGGTTCGAGTGACTCGAAACCCACGCAGTAGTTACACTAGTGTTACGAACCAACCTCTGGAGATTGATTAGAATCCCGTAATGGTATCTACTTTGGTTTATGATTATGGCGTTTAGGAGTTAAAATGTAAATCCCAGCACATGGTACCATGCTTTGAAATCTCGCCATCTGTTTATCTATATTTCAATCTGCAAGGCTTCCTCAGTGTGTCTTACCCTGGAAGGTATAACTGTCTGCAAAGGACGATTGAAATTGGACTCTGGTATCATGTAGTCAGATGCCTTAAATCTGCAATCCTCCAGTATAACACATCTGATATTGTGAGTGACCCCTTTGGAGATAATTTCAGTGTCCTGTCTGTTCCAGACTGTCTGCCTTGCCCTGCAATAAATATATTTCAGCTATATATCTATATATGAGTCCCCTTTCGACTCACTTTTGGTATACCAGCTTCAAAATAACTTTTAAACATTGGATCTGAAGCTCAAGATGATGAATATCGTTGGCAGATTCGATCTTGTGTTTGACAATCTGATGAAGGTTTCTTCACGACAATCGTTTCATGCAGAAATAAGAATATACATCTAGTAGATAGTACTATGTATTCAAGTTGATTTCATCTTTCCAGGGTTACAAATTTTATTCTTTTTCTTTAGAGTGAAATATTTTCCTCTGTTAGAACAAAAATTATGGTCCCTACTTGAAAATTCATCACGACCTTCAAAGGATCTTGAAGAGTTGAATGTTGACTATACAAAAGATGACGCATAGCCACTTAAAAACAAATTATTGGAAATTTTTCGAAGGTTAATGAATTCCAGATATATATGTATATATATATATATATATATATATATATATATATATATATATATATATATATATATATATATATATATATATATATATATATATATATTTTTTTGAAAAGAGAGGATTTACAAAAATTTGAATAATTGTATTTACAATAAATGCTTGTTTCTATAATTTTGGTGTGTGTCAGAAAAAACACAACTGTGAGCTTAGGAAATGTAACAGGGGAACCATACTATCTTGTATATGATTCAATAAACGAGTGAAAAATCTGAGGAAAAAACTAGTTTCCCTGTCGCTATTGCACTAGCAATAGCTTGTCTGTTTATGTTGTGTTAGTGTCGTGTGTACATAAAGAGTACCAAAGATTTTTCTGCTTAGCCGCTTTATTCTCTCTTGCATTCCATGATTTCCAAACGAAGACAAGGGTGAAAGGTTTGGGACAGGAATCTGTAACAATGGAGAAATTAAACCAGCAGAAAAATATTTCAACAATCATACTTCTTATATGCCTAAACAAATCTAAGAAAAGATTTTACATAGCAAGCAAGGTCATGAAAAGGACTAAGGAGATAATAAAAAAAATACATAACCTGCGATATTTCCTCAAATTCCATCTCTGTTTGACCGAGAGAGCCCCGATGACCAGGTTCAGTCTTCCAAGTGATGCCGATTATGATTTATAGATGTTTTAGAATCATTATGGACCTAAAAATCTAGGTTGACATCGCCCATATATTATTTCTTCGTGGAACTTGTTTAATTTAAAGAAAAATTGGCATCAAAATTTTGACAGTCGTTCGAAAAATATGACAATGATAAATCGGTCATTCGATGAGATGTGATTCATTCAACCTTGGTGAGGTTTCAGTGCAATTTCATGAATACTATTTTGAACATAAAAGAAAAATTCTCGGTTCTCTTAAAATAAATAATGAGTTCCCATTAAGAAAAATGTCATGACCTATAAAAAGCTCGAAGATTGATTTCTGAATACAATTTTCGTCTAAGCTATTTTGGTAGGTGGTTTATCTACATTATTTATGATGAAATTGGTTGCTGATGGTGTTCATTCTAAAAAAAGTGTTAGTTTAAATAAGCCAAATTCTAGTCAGTGTCCTTTTTTCCATCAAAAATAATTTCTTCACGTTTCCAAATGACCACATATTATTTCTGTGAAAATCATTTCACACAATCTCACTTGTACCAACTCTCCCCAATATTAGTATGCCTATTTGAACCATTTTAAAACGCCATTAAATTCAATTTACAACCTCTAGAAGCAATTGCTGGAGTCTCAGTTCCACGAGTACCTAAGGAAAATTGTTAGTAATCAGGCGAGGTTTTCATGCTCAAAATTTCCGGGTACATCTTGATCATTAGTAGCATTTATCGGCATTTATCTTGTGTGGAAAGTTGGTAGAAGCCGACACTACTTCGAAAGAGGTCCGACTCACTTTTCCTTAGATTTATAAACGATCATGCAATGATATTAATGCTAAGTAATTAAATTTGTGAATTAATGAAAAATGAAACAAAACCGACTTTCGTCGACACGATTGTGCAAGAAGCGTGTAAAAAAATGTATGGACGGTGTTTAACTCCAAATAATGACTTTCGATTTCGTGTCGGTAAAACACAACCACTAATAAATATTCAGTGAAAAAAAAACTGTTTCATCGTTTATTTAGTTTGTAGGAGAATTTTTTTTCGAGTTTCGCGTGAAGCTGCAATAAAACAGTAGTATTATGATTTGTTTTGTATGCTCATATGTTCCACTCGGTTGTTATTACATTCAAAATTGCGTTTTTGGAGACATCGACTGCTTCTTTGGAACCTTTGACCACGCAGTCGCTTCTTTAGTTTGGGAACGTTTTTTGAAGTTCAGGAATGATTTCCAATAAAAGAATGGGATATTAAATGGCGGTGAAAGTTTTCTGTAGGACAATTATGCTGTTTTTGAAGAAAAAAGTTATTAGGTTTACAAGACTAGAGTGCTGTGGAACTTGCTTTCATCGAACGTCTTTCCGATAACTTACAATTTGACTCTATTGAAGAATCGAGTGAACTCACACATTAAATCATCTTAAGCAGTCACAGCGTGCCATGACAGACATTGCCCCTTCTCAAGAGTTGAGAATAAAGAAAATTGTAGCAGCATTCTAGTTTTTGGACACCAAATCACATTCTTCATGGGAAACACATGCCGAAAACAGAAAACTAACCCGGCATCACATTATTTTTGAGATAATTGCCTTTGAAAATTATAAAAAACCCCTCCACGTAGAACAACAATAGTCCAACGTTGATTTCGTTTTCCAGTCTGGGGAATTAGTTTACCAAAACTATATAGGCTTTTGTGACTTATTTAACTTTCGTCCTTTTGAAAAGAAGAAAAGAAAACTTTTCGAACAAAGATCTTTTATAGTATTATTCCTAATGATAATATGAACCCGCATAGGTATATCTTAATTATCACCGAATATATGGCAATCTGAAATTTTCAACCCCTCCGTCCTAATTCGGAAGTTAAGGGCTGTTCAAAAAATTCGTTTTTTACAATAACATGGCAAAGAATAATATGAAAACTTCAAGTATGTATCTTGGTTATTATAGGAAATTTTTTTCAAACGATAATTTTTGATAATAACATGCCCTAGAATAATATAAAACCAATATAGGCCTAAGGAAAATTTTCATCTAAGAACTGACGCACAGGTTGAACGAATTGAGGTGGTGCGCCATCTTGTTGAAAAATGATCGTTCATGGTCTTCTTCATTCACCAATACTTGCACGAGGGCTGGATAAATAGCGTTCTGTAATAATTCTAAATAAATTTGGCCAGATATTACCGAGTGTACAAAAAGAAATAATCTTGGATTTTCATCTGACCAGTACCGAAAGTTACGCCTGTTTCCAGTGCCGTTGAGGTAAAATGAATACCAATCCGGAAAATAGATATTGAACATGTAGTTTGGATTATTGTTAATCATTTCACTGATCACTTCACAGAATATGAGTGGGCGATCAAAATCATCCTCTTTCATTTCCTGAACCAATCGTATCTAAAAAGGATGAAACTTAGGTTTTCTTAAAATTCTCATCATTGTTGTGCGTGAAACACCACACACATTGGACAATTTCCTAGTACTAAGAGTCGGATCCATGGCTACGTGACCTCTCTCCTTCATATACCCTTTTTTGTTGCCGACTGAACCAGTAGCGTCAAATTTAACAACCAGTTGCACAACGTCAGCAGCGGATACATTTTTTTCAGGATGTCGTTCGTTAAATAAAGCCACTGTTAATCGCGCAGAGTCGTTATTTCTAAAAAATAATTTTATCATTTCCACCCTTCTACGGAATATACACCATATTAATCCTACTTCAAATTTACAATCGCTTTGGCACAGTTTCAATGTTCTTGAAAATTCCGATATACTAACGAGAGACTAAGATGAATCAAAAAGATGGTCTGTCTACTTTTTCGAACAAAAAATTAGCAAATAAATAAAAAAATTGCATACCTCAAGGTAAATTCAACATAAGCTAGCCATACACCAGCGCTCTTTACTGCATGAGAGTGAATGGTGCCCATTTTCAGCACTTAATGAACTAATCACAAAAGTAAGTAGTCATCCATTTTTTTAGCTGCCATATCGTTAACGATGAAAATTTTGAAGCGAAAATTTGGGTCAGATAGTACTCGATAAGATCTTCAAAATGAGGTATTGCAACACCTTCCATCCCTATTCAAAATCAGGGGGTTGTGCTCCGTTAAGGAATTGAAGTTACGGGGATGAGAAAATCGGATAAGTTGTTCCCTCTCGAATCAGAAACCGACGGTCCAAGCGATTCACCATATTTATTTTAAAGCCGGGAAATCGAATTGCTAAGTTTTCGTTAGACCACCCTGTATATATCGGTGACTGAAGAGGAAAAAATGTATTGTGTGCAGTTTTTTAGATTCATTGTTTTCAAAAAAAAGAACAGCATCAAAATATGAATGTGTACTTTCTGATCTACACCCGTATTCAATTTTAATGATCAATTAAATAGATCGAAAAAGTCGAACGAGCCCAACAAAGTACGAGCTCAATAAACGTCTGTGATCAGTATGGAATGTTATAAACCGATATTGATTTAAATAGATCGAGTTGAGCTTTGAACATCCAGGACACCGTTATTAACAGTTATTCTTCTGAATACTACATACAAGGTGATTCAAATGTTATTGGTAAATCATCTCAATGTTTATAATGGATGCGTTTTACGCGATCGGTTTGTGAAAATTACAATAAACACTAAGGTTTGAATTGAATATTGATTATTCATTCGGATGGATGAGTCATTGTTTGTTATTTGCATTTTAGACCACATTGGATGAAAATGGTTCCCACGGTTACGTTTCCGGTATCTCACCGATGACACCTTCAATGTATGATGTATGGACGGAAGATTTAATGTAGCCACTCAAGTAATCTGAATCTGTCGAATCACACGATGTTTGCCGGCCAATAAGCTGCTGGTGTGAGAAAGATTTTCCACCAATATTCGCTTCTAAATCGGTTGAATTTACATTATGCCGAATCCAATTCCTCAATTCTGGACAAAAAGTCCGTAATCATCGAACAGTACCTTGCATCATTGACCGTAACGATCATAGTCTTCGAAGAAGTACGGTCCAACAATGCCTCCGGCCCATAAACCGCACCAGGAACAGCATAGTCTGATGTCGAATTACCCCTGGCTGTTCCTCGGACCAAATTCAATAATTCTTCCCAATTTCGTATTCATTAAGTCAGAAACAAAACTCGACGCTGAATGCAATTTTCTATAAAAACGTTTTTCTAAATCCCATTGGTCTAAAAGACGACGTTGTAACACACTCGACAGATACGGATACGGTCTATTAGAGTGACACTGGTACGAAACACACTCGGAAACACATTTTTCACAGATTACTAATTAATTTCAATAATTTGCAAATGTTTTCCGAGTATAATGATTATGATGAAAGGGCAAGTTGAGCAGAATATTATTAACTTTGAAAATGTCACGAATCACGCGTACACTCAAAGACAAAATCTAGCCTAATCTACACTGCGTAGATTTCGTTGAGTGGCAATTAGAATTTTTGTTCGGCATTCGTAGTTTTTTTTATTCTCAACTCCTGGTAGGAGTGTCATGCCTGTGCTTTGAATAAAAGCATCAGCGGTTATGTCCTGAAGTACTACTACGTTATGGTCGAAACATGAATTGGTATAGCGTACAGCATCCCCTAATAAACGGGTTATTCAACGAAAAACATTCTTTTTCAATTCCTATTGAGAGTTACTGAATTTAGAGCTTTATTATCAAACGCGCCCCAGAACCCAGGAAAGGAAGAATCTGCAAACTAATTTTGTAGTTGCCTGACGTTTATTGAGACTGTTTATTTCGCATGTTTCCCGTTTGCTTGGAATTGTCATATTTAGCAAAAAGCAATATCCCATATCCAAAATAAATCAAACGTTAATTCCTAGTAACATGACAGGAAAAAATATATGATATTGTTGATGGATTCATTTTATAGAAATTCATTTTGATACAAATAAAATGAAATACTTTTGTCTGATTTCCACAATGTTTGTTTTCAATACACACGACCAATTTCGTCAGTTACGTCAAGTCTAGATCTAACTCTAGGCACTTGAAAATGACAGCGAAACCGGTCATGCTTATTGAGAAAAAAAAATAAACGTTGTTAATACGAGACAAAAGTGTTTCATCTTATTTGTACAGGAAAAAATCATTCACTTGTTTTCGAGTAAAAATTCCTCATTTACGGAATAACGTTTGTAATTATGCTGCGATTAAGGAATTACAAGAATTGCATTCGAGAGTAAGAAAACCATGCCATAAATTACGAGTTTAAACTTTCGAAGAAGCACAGTCTTTGCAATGCTGTTGTCAACACATATGTATGATTTAGATAAGATGTGTAACATGCAATATCGATTGGCGGTATATATCAGATCTTTGCGTTGTCAGATTCTATCGAAAAATTTCATGATTGACAAAAATAATATTTATTGATTGGGGACCTAAGAGGCCATGGTTCTGGCCCATCCCGACCTATCCATCGGTTGTTGAATGTATTATTCAAGAATTCCCTAGCTTCTACACTAAAACGTGCCGGTGCCCCGTCATGCATGAACCACATAATGTTTCTCACCAAAAGTATCACATCCTCGAGCAATAAAGGTAACTGCTTGTAACTGCTTCTAAAGAAATTGCGATAAGCGGGACCGTTTAATCTATTAGGCAAAAAATGGCCCATCAAATAATTTTCAATAATTCTGACCCAGACATTTAGGGAGAATTGTTCTTGATGATGAGATTCTTCAATCAAATGGGGGGTTTTCATCAGCCTAATAATGATTATCGTGAAAATTTGTGATAGCAGTTCTCGAAAAGTTAACTTCGTCTTTAAAAATTATTTCACTATCAAAATGAGCATTTTCTGTAATTTTATCTAAGAACCATCGGAGAAATTCAGTCTTGAAGGAAAATCTCGAGGAAGTAGTTTGGACGCGTTGAATATGAAACGGGTACAATAAAAAGTCGTGGAGAATCCTCCAAACTAGATCATGTGAAATATTCAACTGATTTCCAATTTTTCTTGTACTCACATGAGGATGTAAATCAATACAGTTCAGAACTACTTCCTCAATATCTGGAGTTCTCATAGTTTGAGTTGCACCTTTTGAATGATTATTTGCAGTAAAAGTACCAATTTCCCTCAACCTTCTGTGGATATTTGAAAATGTTCGCCTGTCTGGTGTTACTCAATTTGGAAAGCACACCTGATATAATCGCCTAGCTTCTGTTGTGTTTCCGTCAGCCAGACCGGATATCAGCCAATTCGGCATTAGTAAAATTAGCCATTTTTTCTTACAGCAATAACTTCAAAAGTCTTAAAACTAATCGTTAATTCAATAAACAATTCGAGCACTGGTTCAACTTTATCAATTGTCAAAATAAATAAATGAAAGAAATCAAAGCCTACTAGTCATTTTTTTAATTAGAAGTACTTTCAATTCAGCGAATGCATACAATCGTTTAATAATTTTTTTTTGCTCGAGAACGGTTGGAGATACGAAAATTACAGGTGTCAAAAAAGTTTCTAAATTGAACGAAGATGACGAAAATTATTGTATGCTGATCAGTGGCGTACTGCAAAAAAGTTTGAATGGGCAAAAGAAGACATGGCTCCGGAAAAAAAACACCTTGTAGATTCTAGTTGAAATTTAGGACGTGTAATGACGGAAGTTGTAAAAAATAGCTTGCATTCCAAATTTGGGCTGAATATCTCAAAAACTACAGGAGTTTTGAAGAAAAAAACAATTTTTTCCGAAAATTTCAACATCCTGTAGTTTGAAAAATGTTTTGATGATTGGATTCTTCTTTGGTGTGAATATATTCTTTTGGAAGGGGTCTACTTCGAAAGCAATACAATAAATTCGGATGAAGATGAATATTTTGAGTTTCATTGGCCAATTTCCGATACGTTTTTGACAGAATGTAATCTCTGAATTTTCATTATTCTTGTGCAAAACGTATTAGAAGATTTGATAGACATTTTAATTTAATCTTTGAATTTTCATATTACTAGAATTATTGAATTAATATCATTCATTTTTATTGCTTCGCAATCAGCACTGCGATAATACGGAGAAAGTCAGTAAAGGTGAATCTGAGAGTTAGTGATTAATTTTCACTGAAAGAGTACCGGTTTAACCTGGAATTAGATATAAACGAATTGGCTTCCTCGTTGGTAAAAGTATTTAAGATTTTTCAAAAGGTCGAACATATGAAGAGATTGGAGCTCATTACCATTACTATTTTTACAACAAGAAACACCAACGGTTACATTATCCTCTAATGATTATCGTATTATAAGAAAGTGTTTTTTCATTTGTAGTATTTAAAGAAATGGCCCAAAATTCAATACTGTTTCTATAATTTCCTAAGGCTCCGTAGCTAAAAAAGGTAAAGTAACTGTGCTATATATTTTTTGTGATATCCGTATTAAATCTACCATTACTATTACACTAAAACCCTAACGCGTACATGTTAAGCATCATTTATAAATTTCGGTGATAAATAAAAGTAGGCATACTGGATCTTGATGATAAATAAAAGGAAACATGATTTACACTTATGTACTATATTTGTAACGCGTTTCGACGACACTGCCTTCATCAGACAAATACAAAATGAAAACTAAACTAAAGCACAACAATTTATATATGATCTACAATATTGGATTAAAAGTGAGTAAGACTACCTTAGGTACATTCACAGAACTATTGGAAACAAACTAAGTGAAGGGAAATTATTGTCAAAATCTACATGTTCGTCCAATTGGATGAATGGAATTGGAAGTGCATATGTATTGATTTCAAGGGATTCCTAAAATTTATTATCAAGTTTTTTATTATATGAATGTAAGATGTTAAAATTAAAATTTTCTTCAATTGAATGGTTAGCGTAATTGGAATATGTAATATACATATCACTACAACTACCGCAGCTAAGTTTGTATGACCTGATTTCTTTCCTTTATCTATTTTACTTTTATTTCTTTGGTGAGTTTTGAAAGATTATTATTGGTTCGGAATGAGATAACGTTATGTTATGTCCAGTATATGTTTCAAATTATGATTAACTTTCCAAACGTATGTGAGGCTTTTGTTGATCTTTAGATTTTAGTATACCAATTCTATTGCCTTCTGTTTTCGATTTTTGTTAAATAATTCAGCTATAATATTTGGATGGTAACCATCATTAAGAACTATTTGTTCAATAATATCAAGTTCTTCATCGAAGTTATCTAAATGTAAAAGAATATTCAATACTGTGGATCATGCTGTGGAAAGCTTTCATTTTATGTTGAACAGAATGAAACGACGTGTTATGAATTACCATATCCGTATGAGAGAGTTTATGAAAGATGGAGAAATCATGTCCATTACTTAATTTGGTTAAAGTTAAATCTGAAAAATTGATTGAATCGTTTTATTCAAATTGGCTAGTGAATTTAATTTTTGGATGAACGCAATTCATACACAATATTGAGGTGTCGTTCAGTACCAGTAAAACACACAATAATATCATCCATATTCCGAAACCAATATAAAAACTGTTTAGCTGAGGATTATGTCCCAAGTACGTTACGAATATAGTAATGAATGTAAATCAAATTTTATTTTAATTTTGATTCGAAATAGATTTGTATCAAGTACGGCCACTAGTGTTCAATATTACATCTTGTTTCAATTTTTTTCAATTGTTTCACATATAATACAATAAAACTATAAATTCAAACTACCGATAATAGTCCAGGAGAGGCCAACATTTTCAACACTAAACTAAACCTTTCGACATCACTTACGTCGTTGAAGATTCGGCAACATAAATGTTCAACGTTTCGATTTTAAATTGACGACGATATGATTTCAAAATTTGAGCATGGGATAACTGAGCACAATACTCCCCATTATGTTGATACATATCATAAAATAACTTCTCGAAAGAACTCATTATAATAAAAAAAAAGGCGGACAATAATGATTATAATTCTAGTATTATTGATAACATTGCATTAGGTAAACAATTCCGACATGGAATTCAAAAATTGTTCATTCCCCATAACCACAGTATAGCTTCAAAACAGATTATTCTCTAAGCAAATATATTAAAACTGTAAATCCGACATTGAAAAAGAAAACGAATTAGGTGTTTATAATCTCTCTGTGGAAGATGTAATAAAATTTATATTATTAGAGTTTTTCGAGACAGTTTTGACATACACAAATCAGATTGTCATTATGCAAATCATTGACTAAAACTAAACCAAGACTCCAACAGAACTTATGCATATTGGAAATTAAGAAACAGAGAAATTTCGGAAACTTGCCAAATAGTCTACTACACCATAATTCTCCACCAATATTTAATCTTAACTTCTTAAGATTTGAATTTTCTTCAGATTAATAAAAAGTACATGCTTTTAAATGGTCCGTTTATCACTTGGCAAAGGTTTCACAAATATTTATTGAAAACACTGGACATATGTTTCGGGTTGTTAGCCCATTATCAAGAGTAATACAATACTGAATTCAAAATGAGTGATTTCACTTATGTATAACGGCATTCACAACAGGAGGTAAATTGAAGTCTAGTTGGTCGTTGGAAATTGGCTGGTTTTTCCTATGAGCGGACGTAATTTCAATAATCTCCAAAATGTCCATCCTTTTTCCTTTATCACTTGGATGCATGACTTCGATATTCTCGAAATCTATGAAATGATTTTTATTGATGCAGTGGTTCAAAAAACCCGTAGAATTTTTATTTTGGAGAATAGATCTTTTATGTTCTTCAACTCTCTTCTCGATGCATCTTCCGGTTTGGCCTATATAGAATGTTTCGCATTCACTGCAGTGTATTTTATATTTTCCGCTTTTATCCAATGATTTTGTTTTATCTTTATTAGTTTTTTATTAGTGTTGATGGTGTTTATATTATTTCTGTGTAGTCTGTTACATATTTTGTTGCTAATATTAGGAATATAGTTAATTGGAAATTTTCTGTTAGATTTCTCAGTATGCAACGGATAAATACTCTGCAATAAAAGTTTATGTTGTTTTTGTCTTATCAAGGTATCAATTAATTTTGATTCATAGCCGTTGTTCATAGCGATTAATTTTAAAACTTGAACTTCATTCTCAAAATCGACAGCTGACAAAGGAATAGAAAGCAATCTGTGCACAAATGAATGAGTGAGTCATGAGCCCTACTAATCGACAAGTCCAAGAAGTTCAAAGATTTTCATTATTTTCATTTTCCATTGTAAATTGAATTGATTGATGAAAATAATTTAAAACTGTAAAAACTATTGAGTTGTCTGTCTGTGCCAATACAAATACAGAAGATATTATCTACATATCTTTTCCATAAAAATACATTATTGATTAGGATGTTGGGGAAACTAAAAATTCTATTTTGTAAATTTGTGGTAAATATTTCACTTAATAACGGAGACAATGAAGAGCCCATAGGTAAACCATCTAATTGTTAATATATTTTATTATTGAACCTAAAATAACTTTGTTGGAGACATAGGTTTACAGCTGACATCGTTTTTTCTATATGCGTGGGGCTTAATGTACTATTGGATTGAAGTTGTCGATTAATTGTGGCTTTGACATCACAGCAGAGTGTAGACCGATATAAACACCTCAAAAAAGTCTAGGGAACACTTCTGAATATCGATATATCGTATCCAGCACGATCAATATGGATGATTTTTTTAGAGAAATGAACACCTGCATCATTTTTTCACCAAATTATATAGAGTGCCGCAACAGATTTTAGTTTTTTTTATAAAAAACTAAAAATGCAGCAGATGCTTTATAATTATTTCATGTATTCAATGTTTGAAATCAGTTAGTTGGCACTTTGTTTCTGTTGTAAGCACAAATAAAAGATTCAAGTTTTATGATTCGACCATGGAAAAACGACATTTGACTAGAGAAGAGATGTTACGAGCCGTTGGCATGCTCCAAGCTGGGAGCTCACAACGGAGAGTATCCAGGGTTCTGGGAAGTAGCCCAAGTGTCATAAACCGTTCATGATCGCGTTTCAGTGAAACAGGTAGCGTGGAAGAAAGCCATACAGGTCGTTTCAGGATACTACAGTCGCCCAAGACCGATTTTTGGTTTACAAGCCAGAAGAGATCGTACTACCACAGCATCTCAATTAGCTCAAGAGCTATCACGAGTTCATAATGTACAAATTTCCGACCAAACTGTGAGAAATCGACTGCACGAAGGTCAACTCCACTCCAGACGTCCTTTAAGAGTTCCACAACGGACCCATGGAAATCGCGCTGCTCGTTCAGCTTGGTGCCAAGAACACGTAAACTGGGATCAAGAGAGGTGGGCCACAGTTCTCTTCAGTGATGAATCTAGATTTAGTTATTATCCCGATTCGGGAAGAATTCGAATATGGAGGGAACCTGGAAAGCAAAACCGTCTCCAGTGAAGTTGTTAAACAGGGAGGCGGATCAGTGATGTTTTGAGATAGTTTTACCTGTAGTGGTACCGTATCTCCAAACAATGGGTCAAAATACACTCTTCCAACAAGATAATACCCCCCTCCTCATCGTGCAAGAGTTGTCTTGAACGTTCTTGAAGAGAATGATATCGATCTTCTACCGTGGCCATCCTGCTCCCCAGATCTGAATCCCATCGAGCATGTGGGACACCCTAAAAAGAAATCTCCTGCGTCAAAACGTCTTCTATCATGAACAGGAGCTTCGATTAGCAGTTCAGGGGGCTTGGAATGACTTAGGCCAAAATGTGATAGACAATTTAATATTGAGCATGCCGCGACGATGCCAAAGTATCAAAGTGTCAAATTAATAACAGAGGTGGACCTTCTGGGTACTGAAAAATATAAGTGCTTCCATATCGTTTCGAAAATATTAGTTTAGGATTTTTTTTGTGTTTTACCAAGTTTCGTCAATTTCAAATTTTAATTTTTTTTTTTATAATAGGTGCTTTGGAGAAGTCAAATTTTATTTTGTTTTCTTGAGAATACATTATATACAATACATCCTAATAAAACCGAAAGATTTCTATAAATTTGAATCATCAAATTCATATTTTAAAGATATTGGTAAGTGTTCCTGGACTTGTTCGAGGTCTTTATTTTAGAATGAATCAATAATTGGGATTATACCTGAACGATGACAGTCCAGATGTGAAAATATCTCATCTAATAATAACGTTTACGTTCAAGAGGACGATTATCACATTTTCAGACTCTTTTGTTTGAAGTATTGAATCAAAAAAAAACTTATGTTTATCAGATTGGAAACTTTCGAGCCACCCTCGTAAAACAACCTGCAATATTGAGTACCTGTTTTTGTTTGTTATTCAGGATAAATAAATTCCAAACGTCATATACAGTTCTTCTAGAGGGCAATTACATTTCCCATGAAATTCGCTCTACAAGTGGCATGTAAAATTCTCATAGTAGCTGTTTCTAATAGAATACATTATAATTGCCAACGGTATTACGTAGATCCGAATGCGTAAAGCGGACGCTCAAAGCTGTATCGAATACGCAAACAACGAATGTATCCTCAGTACAGCTTTACGCGTCGTTCGGTCGACCTATTTTTTCGCGTAAGATTCGCGAAAGAAGAAAGTTGAAAAATCCGGGCGGGTAGTGCCAACGAAAAATTAATTAAAAATGTAATTGTATCCGAATCAATACGAACCTTGGTTTAATTTCGTTTCAGTGGTTTTCTATAAAAAGTGAATCGATGAAATAGGGAACTGAGACTTTGGTATTTACTTCACTTTAGTTACTTCAACATTTATCAAGCTAATTTTCCTTTCAATTCCGCCAACGTTTGTTCCAATTCTCAAGAAATGTTTATACTCTGTTTTTATGTTCGATTTTTCTCGTATTTCCTATCCATTAGATATTAAGAAAGAATCCTGTCTCAATTTAGCGAACTGCTAATCTTAAGCATCTCCTGAAGTCCATATAATTCTCTTTGTTGATCCTTTGGTAACAATTCATGTTGCCCAATCACTTTTTAATCCATAAAATAAAATTCCTATTCAAATCGACGTGTTTTTTCTTGGCTCATCCACCTCCCAAGTTTGGAAATGATGTTCTTGATGAATGATTATAAAATTGAAGAAATGTTACCTAAGCTGTAAGTGACAACTCATTTGAATTTGTCTGAGACAACAAATGCGCACGAGACGCTGCAAAACTGGTGCCCAAAAACTTGAATTTCACGCGGAAAAGAAATCGTATTGACATCAGAAGTCATAAATTTATGAGATGAATCTGAACCAACTTTAGGTAGATGAGTCTATTCATTAATTCCATGTTACAAAATAACAGTTAGAACCCTTTTATGGGTGTGGAACATGTTATCAATATAAATTTAAGAAACGAAACAATATTAATTAGTATACAATGAACATTGTCTCCAGATAAACAGCTACAACACCTCAATTTTGTATTCATAAAATTCACGTAGATTCTTTTGCAATTTAAAAATTATATCCACATACGTGGAATTTCCACAGAATATTACGCCGTTCTTCAATCTTGAATGAACATAAGTGTAATATGCCATTAGCGCTTCCCTAATACCCACATTTTTAGCAATAATTCATAGAGCATAAAAGAATTCAGAGTTGCTTTTTGCAAGGTTTCAATATGTCTTTCGCATGAATTCAATAGCTCAATTTCCGAATAATATAATACTTGTCTTCGCTACATGCAATAACAGACAAGAGTTCCGAGTGTATCGAGGTTTTTTTCGAATTGTTTTATTATCTTCTTCACTTCATACGAAAGTTATACCATCATTCGTCAAATCATTTGTATACATAAATAAAGAAATAGCCCAAGAATCAACCATTGCCGAAGACGTCTTTCTGAAACTCAAACAGTTTTATTCAGCTAAATTACCATCCACATCATGTTTTACCACAAAATGTTCACGGTCTATGATGTAAAACTTTATAGGACTCATAGCAAACCCATTACACCATACATTTCAAGTTTTTTTAAAGTATTTCAGGATTTACTCTATCGAACACTTTTTTTAGATCTAATAAAAGTGCAAGAGTTGTTTGGTCCTCGTTAAGTGAACTAATTATTTTTGTTAGGGCGGTGAATAAAGCTTTAGCAGTAGACTTCCCCTTTCGAAAACCATTCTGTTAGGATTTGAATTTGGGAGGCTTTTACTTGGTAAAATTCCATTATCAATAGTAAAAAACAAGTACTGTGTTTTAAGGAATTTTACTTAATAATTGCGCACTACACCGTAGCTTCTTCAGACGAATGAATATACCGGTATATTCATTCGTCTGAAGAAGCTACGGTGTAGTGAAACGCGTTACGAATCGCAATTATTAAGTAGAATTCCGTAAAACACAGTACTTGTTTTTTATTATTCATTCTGTTAGGTGTTTATTATTGAAAACCTATCAAAGAAACATCACATATGAACCTATCTTGAACAAAGAAATAGGGGTGTAGTTATTCTCATCACTTTTAACCCCTTTTTTTAATAGTGCTATCATAAACACTTCGAAAAAGTCTAGGGAACACTTCTGAATATCGATATATCGTATCCAGAACGTTCAATATGGATGATTTTTTTTAAGAAATGAACACCTGCATCAATTTCTCACCAAATTATGTAGAATGCCGCAACAGATTTCAGTTTTTTTTATAAAAAACTAAAAATGCAGCAGATGAGACGCTGCTTTATAATCATTTCATGTATTCAGTGTTTAGTTAGTTAGTTAGTTGGCACTTTGTTTCCGTTGTAAGCACAAATAAAAGGTTCAAGTTTTGTGATTCGACCATGGAAAGACGACATTTGACTAGAGAAGAGATGTTACGAGCCGTTGGCATGTTCCAAGCTGGGAGCTCACAACGGAAAGTATCCAGGGTTCTGGGAAGTTGCCCAAGTGTCATAAACCGTTTATGGTCGCGTTTCAATGAATCAGGTAGCGTAGAAGAACGCCATACAGGTCGTTTCAGGATTACTACAGTTGCCCAAGACCGATTTTCGGTTTTACAAGCCAGAAGAGATCGTACTACCACAGCATCTCAATTAGCTCAAGATCTATCACGAGTTCATAATGTACAAATTTCCGACCAAACTGTGAGAAATCGACTGCACGAAGGTCAACTCCACTCCAGACGTCCTTTAAGAGTTCCACAACTGACCCATGGAAATCGCGCTGCTCGTTTAGCTTGGTGCCAAGAACACGTAAACTGGGATCAAGAGAGGTGGGCCACAGTTCTCTTCAGTGATGAATCTAGATTTAGTTATTATCCCGATTCGGGAAGAATTCGAATATGGAGGGAACCTGGAAAGCAAAACCGTCTCCAGCATGCTCGAGAAGTTGTTAGACAGGGAGGCGGATCAGTGATGTTTTGGGAGGTATACGCCTTGGTGGAAGAACTGACCTCGTTTTCATACAGAACAACCTCACGGGAAATTCTTACGCAAATGAGATAGTTTTACCTGTAGTGGTACCGTATCTCCAAACAATGGGTCAAAATCCACTCTTCCAACAAGATAATGCCCCTCCTCATCGTGCAAGAGTTGTCTTGAACGTTCTTGAAGAGAATTATATCGATCTTCTACCGTGGCCATCCTGCTCCCCAGATCTGAATCCCATCGAGCATGTATGGGATATCCTAAAAAGAAATCTCCTGCGTCAAAACGTCTTCCATCATGAACAGGAGCTTGGATCAGCAGTTCAGGGGGCTTGGAATGACTTAGGCCAAAATGTAATAGACAATTTAATATTGAGCATGCCGCAACGATGCCAAAGTGTCATTAATAACAGAGGTGGACCTTCTGGGTACTGAAAAATATAAGTTCTTCCATATCGTTTTCAAAATATTAGTTCAGGATTTATTTTTGTGTTTTACCAAATTTCGTCATTTTCAAATTTCAAATTTTTTTAATAGGTGCTTTGGAAAAGTCAAATATTATTTTGTTTTCTTGAGAATACATTATATACAATACATCCTAACAAAAACCGAAAGATTTCTATAATTTCGAATCATAAAATTCATATTTTGAAGATATTGGTAAGTGTTTCATAGACTTTTTTGAGGTGTTTATGTGCTAGCGTTTAGTTGTTCAGGATAATTTCCCGTACAAAGGATAATAGTTAGAATGTGTGCTCGAGGAGAGAATAAAATATGTGCAGAACCTTTAAGAACATACACAGGTACTCCATCTTCTCTCACTGATTTTTTTCCTTCAAATTTAATTATTATAGTTTTAATTTCTTTCGAAGAAGCAGGTGCTAGGCAGACTGCGTCTCATCATTTAACACACCTCAGCCTACCCACACCTAGTGCTGCCTCTGATTATTATGATATAATTATTTGAACTGTTTTATTTAATGAGTAGTTTCATCTAATCGTCCTTACTAAAAATGGGGCGTAGATTCTCTAAAGTTATACGCAGTATAGTACGGCGAGCGAATAACGTGCACCCGATGAGCCAAGACCAAAACAATCTAAGTGATTTCCAATAGAACCTCTAAGTAATCTATCGTTTTCCATCCAATACTTTAAGAGCATGTGTTTAAAGTAAAAAGTACTCCACATGATAGGTTAGGTTTCATGTTGAGAAAGGACAAATTGATCAATCAGAAAAATTAATTGCTAGTTCGCAAACAATTTTTCTATTTTTTGTGTTTTAAAGAAACAAAAAATTCTATTTTCTCAAATATAAAACATGAAAATGAAAACGACATTGCTATAACATTTCCAACGTTGAACTTTTTCACAATAAGCTAAATCTTTGTCTCTTAAACTTCATACGTCTATGCTGTTCGGAGAAATTGCGAATAAGTTCATAATGCATTTTTTGTGATGCGTCTACTAATCTACGGTTCACACTTTTAATTTCACTTTGAATGAACCTTGCAAGAGTCAAAATATGCAGCAAAGTTCGACCTAAGCAGCCTCATTTTTCAGTTTCGTTCAAAAGTTTTCACAAATCGAAGTATTACAGATCTAAGAATATCTGGCATCAGTTTCAATTCACTATCCTTATGCTTTTATTAGTAAAGGTGAATTCCTTCATTATAACAAAATTTTTTTTATATCACTAAATGCAATATAAACGGCCGTATCTTTGTATTACATTGACTTAGAAGTATGATTCTTCCTACGTTTGTAAGACATTGTCAACCTAAGGATTTAGTATCAATTCCAACTCGATACCTTTATGAGTTTTTAGAGAAATGTGAATACGTTCATTATAACAAAAAAAAATTCGTAATATAACTACAAATTCAGAGTTTTTGAATTTTTTTCTATATTTTTACCATACCCTACGTTTCACCAAATTTAATGTTAATTGGTGAACAGGAAGTGCCCTATAGGTTTTAATTCGCTTGACAATGTCAAAACGATCCTACCTTTGAATAAAGTTGACTTCGAAATTTGGTTTTTTCATTGCAAAAGATTGTAGACATGTCTATTCCGTTTCAACGAACAGACGGACCTATCACGATTTTTTTGGAGTAAAGAATCCTAAAAAGAGATTCAATGCGAAATCAAATAAAATGCAAATAAGTAACAGTACACCGTTTTACCGTAGCACCATACTTTGTATTGTCCAAATGTAAAATTGTATATTTATACTACTGAACTGTTGAAAGTTTTTTGAAACAGTTATCTTAATTGTCATATCAATCTCTCATTTCTTGACTTTCTCACTTTGTTCGTCCTGTACTATAACCTTTCTTTTGTCGATTAATAATTGCTCACACTCATTTTCTGATAGATAGGATTTCTCTGTTGGTATGATAGATCAATTTCAAAAAGAAACAGTAACGAACTATATCGACAGGCAAAGAGTATTCACCACCGTATTCGCCTGATTTGCCTCCCTTCAGCTTCTTTCTGTTTGATACATTGGCAAACCTTTTTCAACAATAATCCAGAAAAATCTAAACCGATTACTCTTATATCAGGAACGGAGCATAAAAATCTTTCAGGATTAAAGCAAACGTAAAAAGTTTTCACTGTACAGAGTGAGCAAATTTTGATGTTATATTACGGCAGCTACTTGAAACTTTATAGTTAGAGAAAAATTGCCTCCTCGTCATTGCCTGATATTTCTGTTATTATCAAAATTACATAAAAATGAGTTTGATATTCTACAGGCCCTTTTTTCCGTGAAATTCAGTGGTGTGAAATAATTATCTCAAATGTTTTCGATTTATAATACAAAAATGCTTTCTTTTTAGCGCCAACCGTAAGCGATTTTACTTTTGTTGGATGCAGTATTTTTTCCTTTTCGAAAATATTTAACACGTTTTGTCAACTCTGGCATTCACTACCATTTTCAGGAAAAACTTGAATTTATTTCACTTTCATTCATTCGGTAAATGTCTGTCGACTATTCATATTGTTCTGACTGAAAACCACAGATTTTGATTTTTTAGACCAGTTCAAGACCACGGTTGTTTATATGGTTTGATTAAATACAGATCATAGGAATTATCTATATATATTAGTTTGAAAACCACTCATGATTTCAGTTTCGAAGCATATTATTTTTTTCCAGTTTTCAAACTCGAACTGCTTGTTTGTTATATGTTAGAAGTTCTTTCATCAAAAAATTTATTCAACTGCGTGTGTGGTTCTGTTGACATGCAGAAAGAAAATCATCACAACGAACATTACAAAAAATTTGACATAACAATGTTATTCGAAGTGTTTACTTGAAAGCCATCCTTGTAAGTCTGTTTTCCCAAGGTTGAAAGAAAGTGGATCGTTCAAAATTCATAGAAAAAAGAAGTAAGAGATAAAGAAGCAACAATTGAAGGTATAAGAGCTGCACTGGCCAAACCTTCCATTTCTAGCAGGCAGAAACTCCGAGACGTCATGCGCTCTACATTTTGAAAGAGAATTCAAAATGCAAGCATCTCAATTTTCGCAGCCAGAAGGTCCTATTTGCTCATTCAATTTCCCTTATGAGTATTCAGAAAAAATGCAAGAACGGCTAGATTTTTTCAGAAAAAATCGTAGACCAATGAAGTCCGCATCACCAGTGATGCGGTATGTGATGGGTATATTCATTTTCTTTTATAAGTATTCAGAAAAAATGCAAGAGTGGCTAGATTTTTTCAGAAAAATCGCCATAATGAGGATTTTTGGTCTTGTCCGCAGCACTACATTGATGTGCAGCATCAAGAAAGACGTGGTTTTAAGTGTGGTGTGTCATAAAAGATTACCGCGTTTTATCTTTCGAAATGTCAATGAAAACCTAAATAGTGGTCGTTATGAAGAAGTTATCAATAATAATAATAGTGGATAATTTCTCAAAAATCTTCCCCTTGCACAAAGTTCGGATACTTTCAATATGATGGTGCCCCTCCCCATCAAACAAAGGGCCATCACTGAACTGTTAAATTTTCAATTTTGGGGATTCTTCTTTCTTTGGGGCTATATTGATGATTTATTCTACAAAATAACCAGTCACAATTTAGAAGAGTTGAAACAGTAAATCAGAGAATGCTTTTCTTCTGCTAGCAATATTCATATTTTCAACGCCTGTTGAAGTATTTCACTTCGACGTGATTCATTGAAAGCAATGGCCACATTTTTGAATAATTGCGATAAAAAGTTTTCCTCTCATTTGAGACCAGTAAAATTGAAATGTGTTTTATATTTTTGTAAGGGAAAAACATACTATATCCTACAATGACAACATTGCATCTGGTTCGTACTTAGAAAGTTTGTTCGCATCATAACTCCAAAACCGCTGCGCTGAAATGTTTTTGTGTCACACCATTGAATTTCGCTCAAAAAAATGCAATAGAATGTGAAACTCTATGTTACTATGATTTTCGCAAAATTCGGGAGTTTTTGAATGAAATATTTTACCTAGCTGCCGTACTTACATATCGAAATTTGTAGACTCTGTACATGACACCAGGAAACAGCGGTCCTTTCATAAAAAAATTAAATAATAATTAAACGTGATAGTTACCATAGCAATTTACATAATTTTGATGATCTCTTTTAATTGCAGAATGCTATAATCAGTATAATCCATTGTTGTGCAGTTGCATCATTACTATGTTAAAAATAATATTCCGATTGTTTGCACATATTACTCATAATAATTACATCAAACTGAACATCGGCATTATATTGAACAATATTATGTTTTGATAATTACAAAGAACAATTCGTTTTATAATTCGAAAGGTGTGAAATTTCGTCATCGTAGTCACAATGATATTAGCGTCCTGATGTTAATAATACAGGCAATGAATTTTCCATCAACATAAAATAAGAGTGTTCGAAAATAAATTGTACAGAATTTACTTCCTTCCCAAAATATTATCTAAGACAAAGATTGATGGAAATGAACTTTTGAGATGGAAAAAGTGCATTGTGTCTTCATCTGGGAATTTTCCACGCAATTAAATATCCGCGAGGAAGTGTGTAATCCACTGAACAATATGAGAAAGGAACTGTTTGTGTAACGATATCAGTAACGTTTAATGGTGAATTAGTGATTCTCCGGCATTATGATGCAGAAAATCCGTTACATTGTACTAGAACCGGAAATCTGCCTATTGGAAAGGATAATGTGATGTTGCTAGATAACATACAAGGTGAGAAAATCTTTCCTCCATGAATTATGATAGCTTTATATGGAGATTTTTGTGAAATATCCTTCCTATTTTCTTAACAGTCACATGAAATTTTCATCTTGTGATTTATGACTTGAAAGTTCAGGTGAAGGGGAGAAAATACATTCAAATTCAGATTGTAGTCGCCCTTGAATAAATTGAAATGTCAAATTTGTCTGTTACCACAAAAGATTCTAATGCGAATCATTATTTGAGAAATGCTTCTATCGATTAAACATCTCATATCTGTTTTTATTAATATTTGGGCCGGTATACTGGGTGTAACTCAAAATAGGGCCACCCCTGTAACTTGTTTTCCATTTGAAATATTTTGATGAAAATTGGGAATCGGATAGAAGACAACATTTTGAATTTGATAACATTAATATGTTTGGTTATGCCGGAAACGATACCAAATTTAGATTTTCAAATGGGATGCCTGTATTTTTTTTGCAATTCTAGAAGGCCATGAACAGTGACAAATGGCTTAGCCCAACATCTTCTATCACGAAAATACAAGATTGTATCTAAAAATTTAATAGCAACAGGAATCTGTTGACTGGTGTAATGCTTCAATGCGGAAAACAGAAACCAACTCGCCGTGGCGTTCTTGTTGAGATAATTGTATTTGAAAATTATTGCGCTAAAGTGCTTACGATTCAATTCCAACTTGTCAATTTTGACAGTTTGTTGTCGCTAAAATACAGCACGCATACAACTGAAATGTGGGATTTACATTAAGAAATCATAGATGGTCATTTTCACTACTAACAGTGGATTAATAATGTCCTCTATGCCTCAGCATGCAAAACATAAAATAGATCCCTCGTTTTGTCATTCTTGAAAGAATATTGTTCTCTCCTATTTATTCCATAGAAATATTGGAACCGATCTAATGCTTTAGAAAATATGTTGAAATTTCCTTAAATCTCTGTGTTCACTAAACTTGTACGTCTCGTGAACTACTACGTAGGTGTTTCTGTTTTGTTGTTAGTATTGGTATATTTCGTGGAAGAAAAAACAGAATAGGTTGGTGAAATTGTGACGCGAGAGACGTAGGTGTCTGAGACACGCGGAGTATGCGACTATTTTTTGCGTACACTAGATATGAATTGTAAGACTCAAAAGATTGTTGAACACTTTAACATATCTCAGTTTATTTAAGTAATGCGAAATACTGTATATACAAAAACTGGGTAAATGGTTTCAAACAAAATAGAGTGACTTCTCAAAGAGTGGGAAGATATTTTTAAATACAAATTATAGGCCATTACACAGAAATTAGGGGTAGTGATAACATCTCATTGGTCGGCAAGAATTGTTGATAATTCTCTACTTTTCGAAAGTTCTGTTTTCCTCCGAATTCAGTTCGGGAATATTCCAAGAAATTAACAATAAATACCATCCTGAAGGGCTCTATTTCCCATTTTATGCGATGTAACGTAATAACCCAGATAAATTCAAATGAAAGACCGATTTCTTTTGAATACATAGTACACCCCATGTTCAGAGGGTCAGTTTACGATAGGCTAAGTAAATAATCATAAAGGATTTATCTTGTTCATCACTCAAGATTCGGATTCATAGAAATTATTGAACCGATGGGTTAATAAATTAATAAATGGAGTAACCACAGTTGTAATGAATCAGGTGTGCGACCATTGATATATTCGTTAGATGATGTACAGGGATGTACTTAGATAATAAATAATTCTCAATACAATTTCAATACTCTGTATTGAACACTCTGCTGAATCAAGACGTCAGCTCTAGAAATGATCTAGGAAAATATATTTTTATTCAATAAAATGTTGTAGCCCTGAACGACGACGATTTTGTCGATAGAGCAGAGGTTTTCACATTAAGAAGCTAGTAGTAACTTATGATTGCCTAATTTGCATTCCCACATCATTCCAAAATGCCTGTGTCTTCAGTTAATACGTGTATGATGCAACCGGAAACAAATTTCGTTACACTTAACTCATCATTATAAAATTTCTAAGGTCCCTACAATTTCATGGTATGTTATGTATTAACCTTTTTCATTCAAATGGCGTACATCCTGCAATGTCTTATGGAATGATTTTCAGGTTTCGAGACTAACTTCATGGTTTTATCTCCCTCCGTGGGTAAGTCAGTAGAAGTACTGACTCCCACGCCGAGGGCCCGGGTTCGAATCCCAGGTAAGATATGGATGTAGTATGAATGTTGGTGTGTTTGTCCCACGTATGTATATAAAAATCACATTGAGACTGGATACATAACCGATAGGTTGAGTCCATAACCTCCGAAGGCCAGATAACTTGTAATCCTCAGAGGTGGCAGTTATCACTGCACGGTCTAGGTGAGTGGTTCGGAGTCCACTATAAACTGTAGGTCCTCAGAGAAAAACAAAAACTTCATGGTTAATATATATCAATACAGGGGTGGTTTGGAATGGCCGCATATTAACAAAGAAGAAATTTTCTTTTTTTGGATTTTTGTTTCTTTCAATAATAATTCATTTTTTATTTATAATAAAATCCATTTTTGTCAATTTATATGGTATTCAGCTAGAACAGCGGTTCTGTGAAAATGCAGGTAAAACAAAATGAGCAGACTTACCGGTTCTTGGAAATCGTTACTGGTCACTGTAGGTTACGAATGGCCTAATCAAAGAGGGGAAGATAAATGCTCTTCTAAGCAGGAGTTGTCAAACTGAATAAGAAGCAGTTGACTGGAGAATCTACATTCGACAATGTTTGCCAATACCTATCAACGAAAAGATTGTAGTCATTGGCTAAAAACACGATCTGGTTATAGACTACAAGATCCTATATAGCATCCCCAATGATAACTTAATTAAAAAATGGATCAATTTCTTGGCGTATGAAAATCCCCAATGATAACTTGCAAAAATGGATTATTTTATTGGCGTTTGAAAGTCAAATTATATACGTCAATGCATGCCACTGGTTGGACAATCAACCGAGACATTCAATTTTGATTTTGCTAAAAACTGAATTTTTAGTAACCAAGAGAACAGGGTAAACTGCCAAATTACATGGTATTATCGTATATTTCTTTAACTACCAGTCATCAAAACTCTGCGGTACTTTTAGCGGACCCACAAACATCGAATTATATTTTTTTTGAGTTGCGCTTTAAACGAGAGAAAAAATGGAGCATTCGGTTTTTTTGCGGTTGGTAAAGTCCGTTTAAATCTATCTAATATATTTGTTATGATTGTTATATATTATGCAAGAATATAATATATACCGTTATCTCTACGTAGATGGTAGTATTCAAATGAGATACTAGTTTATAATTTATTAATTTGTGTTATTGCTTACGTCAACGCATTGCGCTCGCATTACACTGCATAAAATAGAAATTCCCTATGATTATCTATGCGAGGAGTGCTGTGCATGTGATGAGACGAGTCGAATTGAATAAGTTGCTAGTAATGTAGATGTTTTTCGAATATTTTTAGGGCATCTGCGTTTTAATTGAACTGCAAATCATTTTAGTTACCACACTTACCTATCGTGTTTTCATCTCATTGAACACAAACTCACCAATAATACTACACAAATAACGTGAACCATTTATTGATAAAATAGATCCTACAAAAAGAAATCGGATTCCATCAACAATATCAACATGAAAAAATGCCAAGTCACACAGCGCGGTACGTGTTATTTAGGAATTCGTATATCCTTGTTATGATTACATTTCCGTGCGATTGTTAAGTCATCATATTTATTATAGAAACAAAAATGTCAAATTTGGATATTATCTATCAATGTTGATAGGTAACTACGATAGAGTTATTGAATAAATGTCATTCTACATTCACTGCTCTAGTTTCATATGAGACCTCACAACTTTCTCGGTAGAAAGACTTTGTTTCGGGACTTGACAGTTGTCTTCATCAGTTACAACTAAACTCTCAGAAAGTGGTTCATCTTCAACATCAAAACAACAGGAACATATGGAAATATTTCTTTTATTCAGCCAGCATTTCACCTTTTCAACAGAAAATTTATAAAATATACCGAGAGGCTGCTTTCGACTATCCTCATTCGATAATCTGCATCAAGAAAAAAATAACGAAAACACTTTGCGAAAAACATTAAACACTGGACCACAAAATTAACTTAACAGACACAATTTCTTTCAAATGCAAAGATCATTAATAATTTTTAAGTTCTTGCAACAATTTCGACCATTATTTGTCGAAGAGCAGGTTTTTCTCTTCTCTTTACTTTCTGTCATCGATTCTACGAAAAGTTTGAATAGATTTGATGATATACGGCATAAAAGCAAAAGTTGCATTTTTCCTGAAGTTTATAAACTTGATGCTCTTCTACACGAAATTTTCGAGCCCCATCTTTTCTCAACAACTTGTTTTTGAATCATGTTGATACTTGTATTCTGTTACATCAACATCCTCGTGCTTGAATAACAGCTCCCATTTTTATATGCATGGATTGAATTGAAGTCGCAACCGTGTCTTGGGATATCTGCTCTCTCTCGTTTATCAACTCTTGCTCCTATGCAAAGGATGTATGTCCTTCCAAACACTCTCTAATGTATCTGTCAACGTTAACACCTCCTTAAGTCTAACAAGATCTGTGTGAGCTTCCAAAGAAATGCATCATACCATCTGTCCTCCGCCACCAAATTGCACTCTCGGAGAAGAAAACTCTGCGCATATCTTTCTCCAGGCCTTCTTCATAGTCTTAAGCGTCCATCAGGTGCATATTTCGTAAATGAGACTCGTCTGTGAACAGAACGTTTCGCCATTCGTCCATATCCCAATCTGCTTGAGCTCGACAATATTCTAGGCGCCGCCTTCGATTATCTGCATCTAATAGCGGACCTGTTGCATGATATGATATTTTTTATTCTTCAAGTGTTCTACGTACGGTATTGGATGAAATGAAGTCAACATGAACATCACCCAATCTTCTATCCAAATCTGGGGCGTAGTCGTTCGCTCTCTAATAACTTGAAGTCGAAGAAATCGACCGATAACTGCGTTTGTGGCTTTTCGTCTTCTCTACCCAGGTCTTCTCGAGTAAGAATCAGTTTCTCTAAACCTTCGTAGCCTTTGAATATAGTACTGCGTGAATTACTAAGTTTGTCTGCGATATACATAACTGAACGACCATCATCATGTAAAGCAACGTCCTTCGCTACTTCTTGTAAATTCATCTTTCAATTTAATAATAAAATGTGATTTTTACGGAACTGTTCCGAAAACCAACTCAGGAACACAACCAATTTAACAGACGTTGTATGAAGAGCAAATATATCTGTAATTTCTTGACAAGAAGCTGTTTGATAAACCAGGAAAACTGATAATCTTGTAATATTAGCAAGACAAAGCCAACCTTAAAAATAAAAATTAAATTTTCTCTAGTTGATCTGCATACTTGCCTTTATGAATGTGTATTTCTTCAAAGAATACGGTATTGGCTGGAACAGATGATGAAGTCTAAGACCATGAAGGCCTGGGAAAAGATACGCCCAAAGTTGTTCCTCCCCCAGAGTGCGATTTGGTGGCGGAGGAGAAATTATATAAGGCGGCATTTCTTTGTAGGCAGGCACAGATCTGGTTACCCTTTAAGGAAGAGTTGATGATGACATTAGGGAGTGCTTGGAAAAACATATCCTAAACCCATTGCATTGGAGCAGGAGTTGATAAACGAGTGGAAGCAGATACCCCAAGACACGATTGCGACTTCAATTCAATCCATGCATGTGAAAATGAGAGCTGTTATTGAAGCACGAGGCCTTTGATGAAACATTTGAATACCGCTATTGCCGATAAAAAGTTTTGTTGTTAAAAAAGACATTGCATAGTTTTCTTCAAAGACTTTTATTTCTTTGAAGAATACAGATATCAACATGATTCAAAAAGCAGTTCTTGAGAAACGATAATGCTTGAAAATTTCATTCAAAAAAACATCATCCAGTTAATAAATTTTCCTTCAAGGTGTTTAGAAATTTGGAGCAGTATGCAACTTTTACTTCTATCCCGTATATCATCAAAGCCATTCAAATTTTTCGTAGAATCGATGACACAAGGTTAATTTTGCCGTCTAGTGTAGTAGTAGTTGAATGAAATGGAACTTGTATCTTCAACTGTATAAAAATAGCGAAATCCAATTTCAAATGAGACGGTTTTCACATATTCAAATACAAAAAACTTTCTATTCGTTGTTGGTCAGAGAGGCACACGGGAAGCTGGTGTTTTCGAAATTGCGCTAATGCTTAACGCGAAAGAAATTTTGCGGTGGATAGCATACCATCCCTTTGTTTCTAGAAGTTTCACTTCAGTCACAAACATGACACCGGGATGCGTATAATAGTACTGTTCGTAATCGAGTATGTGTCATTGTGGAGTTCAGTCGTTTTAATATCCATTCTAATGAATAAGTGCTACTCAAGACACGACACAATATTACGTTGGATGAAAATCCTCCAAATAGGCTTGACCATGAAAAAGGAACCACCGTTTCTGCATTCCAGAGAACGTAACAGAGTAAAAGAGACAGTTGCTTGAACCAAGGCCGCTCTGAAGAACTCGGGATTAACATCCATAAACTGATGCGAGATGAGCTGATAAATGCGCCATACAAGAGATCATTCAGATTAGTAGCTTTTGGAAATATATCGAGAGCATCTCCAAAGTGGTAGTATCCCTAACTCTATGACATACAATGACAGGTCTTGCGCAGAGGTTTTTAGATGTATCTATACCTTGGCTGATGATGCACAGCCTGTCCTGTTTACTTGTAAATGACCTAATGGGTGGATGATTGATAATTTTTGTACTATTGATATACCATATGATGAAATTTTTGAAACTCTTATCCATGTTTTATTTAATGTTTGAATGCAGATACAACCGTATGGAGCTGCTGCATTCTATTCTCAATCTATGTATGTCTAAGAGGTGATTCCCCACTATTTTGAAACTTTCTATCGTAGTTCCATTCATAAGTCTGGTCCAAAATCTGAGGTTCCCAATTATCGACCAACATCTATCACTAGTTTTTCCTCAAAAAGTTTCGATAAAATTGTCTGAATTCCTGTTGGCCCACGTTCGCTCTGCAATTATTAATTTGCATGGCTTTATACGAGCAGATCCACTGAAATAAATCTTTTCTAATTTACTAAGTATGTTAGTTCCGGTATTGAAGATGGCTTGTCGGTGATTGCATACGACTGATTTAAAAAAGAATTAGATAGGGTCCTGCTTACAAGTTTATTATACAAGTTAGAGCATGTTTATGGCATTCATGACCGTCTTTTATCATGTTGGCGTGATTTTCTCTCTGATCTATGTTATCTCGGATCCTTTTGATGTTTCACTCAGTGTTGACCAGGGTCAAGCGAAGATCAGATTATTCCCCAAGAGAATTCAAATTCTTCTAATAGATTGATTAGTTCAAATGGATTGAGTTTAAATATTTCTAAGGCAAACATGTTAAATTTTCTATTTTCTATGCAATTACGGCCAACGATTCTATTGTTACTCGCGCAAACAAGTTGCTTGGTTTTGTACAGTTATTTTCACGTATATGAAACGGTGTTCCATCATTTGATACGGTTGGTTCCATCAAGAATTTTGCTCGGTCTAGAAAACGACCTATACTTGTGAATTTGGAGTTGGTGCAATCAACCCCTATTTCCAGCATCCCCAACTGTTTATCTTGACTCGAGATTTATTGAACTTGTATTCAATTGAAAACAAAAACTAATTATTACAACAATTGTTATCGTTCCGCAGCTCCTCCAGGTTTTCTGGTCTTGTGGCATTCTGCACAACGATTCTATTCAACTTCTGAGGCCTTTGCGTGTGGGCCTCTCTAAACCAATGAGGATTCTGTTTTGGATTAGCGTTTAGGTTTTCACTTAGATTTTCACAAAACTGTAAACGACGATCTGGATCATCTTCGTTTATTTCATGCACTAATTTTACCTTGTAGGGGTGAAATTTGTGATGTTTCACGATTCTCGCGCAAACAAGTTGCTTGGTTTTGTATACACAACTGTTATTTCGAAAATACGTCGATACAATTTTCCTCAGTGGAATAAACCATTTTCAGATTAATTTCAACTGACGAACAACAACAATAATGAGGAACTGATCTGAATAATAATAATATTTCATTGCAAAATGAGAAATAACAGATGACTGCACGCCAGATGGAAATGAAAAAATGTGAACTTTTCAATGCAGAAATCAGCTTTATTTCTTCGTAATTGATGCTCAACACATCGTACCCCAATACTTTTAACAGTTTCGAATTAAATGCGCTCACTTCTATAACCACACAAGAAAGTCCTATTCTCGGATCAAACATGTTCTCGTATACCGAAATGAACCAGTTTCAAAAAGTTATTTGGATTTTCATTATCCTGAAAGTTTCTGTTATTCAGACCTTTTCCATGATAGAATACTGTATATACTTTATGGTCACCTTGGTGTTTTTCGCTAATGTTACTGTATGCCACTCACCTAAGTTGGATTGAGAGGATATGCCACTCACCTAAGTTGGAGAGAGGATTTATTAAACTATTGTGTTCCCGGACTGGAATTGTTTTTGACTCCAATAGCTATAAGCATTATCTAGGCCATTTCTCTCTGCCACATCTTATTTTTCGTAGACCTTATTTTGATTTCATATTTGCCTTCAAGATAAAAAACTCTTACATAAATTTCCCAGACATCTTAGAACTTTTTCTCCCGCGTTCCTTCAAGAGCGATTAGAAATAAAAGCATTTTAAATATTGACTTCCATCACAAACCATGGTCGTCAATCTCCTCATTCAAGAATTTGTGGGAGGAAAAATTCTGTGAGAAATGTCGATCTCTTTAGGCTTTTAAATCCACCTTCAAGAAATCCGTTCTAAATGTATAGTGTGCATAATGATTTTTATGTTTTATCATTTTTGTAATTCATACAGTTTCAGATCTTGTTTTTTGTTGCGGACTGTTTGATTACTCACCCACTGTATGTATGTGTGTGTGTTCAAAGCGTTCTTTTAGTGAATTAATATAATTATTTTTATGAACCAGTTTCCGTCTACAACTGTAACAGTATTCCAGAAATGCAATAATATGGTGAACATTTATTCAAGAAATCATTTTTTTCTCATTAAATCTCGATTTTTGAAACTCACTCGTTTTCCGTATACCACCTTGTATTTATTTCGAAAAATAAGCAATTATGTGAAATTATCTATTCACAAAATTCCTAATAGTGTGAAAATTATGAATGAAAAATGCAAGTTCATATTCAATTGCTTCTAGTGTCTTTTACAAATATCAGTATACTTTAGGTTAGGTTACATCGTCAAGAACCCATCTGGTACACATTATATAATTGAAAGACAAAATCTCTCTTTTCGACGGATGAGTGTCTCATTATACCCGAATGAGAAAGACAAATTTATCCGCATTCGAATGGAGGAAGTAGCTGAAATGGTCTTTAGCAAGTTTCCTTTTAATCTCGACACTAATCTCCTCAACAGATGATTTGATGATGCGAGTAAAACGTACCGTAAAACCCGATTACATGGTTTGTCGAGATGAATAAGAAGTATGCAAATAACGTTGTTCTATAGCTGGAAGAATTCGAAATGTACAGTTGGGAGAAGTTAGTCGTACTTGTTAATCTTCGGATAGAAATTGACAGGTTTGTCTTCGAATAAATACATAAACTTCAATTTAAGTGGAAAGGAGAAATCGTCTTCAATATAGCTGTTAAGATTAAACGATAATATCCGATTGAAGATGGAGAAACCACAACAAAAGACTTATGATTAATCTATTTATACAGGATGTTCCATCTCAAACGAGTCACCCTGTTTACTGAAAAAATTTGAATGATTTTGTTAGGGAAACATCTTTTGACGTATATTTGAGGCTTCAATGAACAACTCCCTAAGAGGAGGTGCTGCAACCCCTTACTAGGGCAAAGGGGTCGAGCTATACCTCATTTGAAAGCACTTCGAATGCTCGCATGGGAAAATTAATGTTGACCAATCTCTTTCGCAAAAAATAATTTTTCATTCCAAACTTGCCAGCTTGAATATTTTAGCTATCTTCAAGATTGTTGAGAAAGGAAAAACAAATAAATTTTTATTTTATAGGGAAACCTTTTGAGGGTAATTAGTGCATGGTGCATTAACCAGTAAATTCACCTATCTTGTGGTTTCAGATAAAAAAGCAGGCTTTGTTATGTCTTTTAAATACTTTTTTGCAAACTTCAACAACCTTAAGAAATTTTAGGGTTTCATCATATTCACGATATTTAAAATGAAATCTAATGATTTTGAATCAAATGTTCAAATTGTCCTCCATATACTTCCATACAATAATACAATATTAACGGAAAACCGTCTCTTACATAGTTCGCATATTTGGAGTTATTTGTCCCCACAAGGAAAGGACTAGAGGATTCCGGTCAGAAGATGGAGTAGGCTACTCCATCGGACCAATTCTTCCAATCCAACGACCAGAATATTGCAAATTCAAGTATTGGTAAATTGAGGCGGTGTACTGAAAAGGAGGGAGGGTCTTATTGGGAATGCAATTGTTCAAGTAGTAGAGGACCTTTTCTAGTTTTTCTATTACCAATGGACCAATCGCATTTTCCATATTCCAATACATAAAGCTCCAATTAGGTGGTCTCTCTTTCTATCTAAACATTTAGCTCTCCCATATTATTAGTGTGTGTACTCGTCAGAAGAAAAAACGTTGTACAAAAAATGCGGGTTATCGTTGATACGCTCAACCATGATTTCGCAAAACTGATACCTTCGATCCAAATTATCATCATTTTATTCTTGAACTTGTTTTTATGTAAAATTCTGAAATTGTTAGATTGACTAACACTGTCAGATGCAGAAATGTCATTACTGAACGCGTCTCAATAAATGTTGATATTAATTCCAGTACATAATTATGGCGAACGTTACGTTCAAGATGATTTTTTGATTGAATATCCTTGCAGCCATTCGGGCACAATTTTGATTTTAGTAATAAATGCTTACCAGCTCAACAAGTTCTTGCAATGTGTACACCTTAATTATTTTCGAAGGTTTAAGCACATCAGCAATCTTTTCAAGATTTTTGTAGTTTGTAAATAGGTTTTCAGAAGACATTACTACAACTACTTTCCTTATCGTCTAAAACTTCAAGATAAGTAAATTTACTGCTTAATACACGCAGGCCATAACTACACTTGAAAGGTTTCCCTCCAAAACAAAAATTGATTCGTTTTCAATAACATTAAAAATAGCCAAAATATTCAAGGTGGCTAGTTTGAGAAAAAGAAATGATTTATGTCGCATATCTTTGGAAAGGTATTTCAATTCTCTATTTAAAAACAGTCTCTTTATGAACATTTAATATCACACAGAACAAAAGTTTGAATTCCCAACGAAACTTTGCCACCCCTTCTATGTCAAGAAAGACCTATTGTAGCGAAAAAGCTGAGACACGTCAATTTTTTATTGGAGAGGAACCAATTTCTGAGTTGGTTCCAAACATGTAAAACGAACCCCCTACCCTGAACAGCACTCAAGCCGAAATTGGTTATAGGAAAGTGGGTCAAGTGGCATAACTTTTTGTAGGTCTTTTAATACTCTATTCAGAAATAGTATCTTTATGAAAATTTAATATCATACAAACATACATCATTTTAAGAAAATCCATTATTTCAGTGTTTCTTTGGTATGTCGCGCCTTCCTATTGAAAGTAAATCCCCCAAAATAGATAGCATAAATCAATAATCAAACCACAAAAAAAAGTGGTCAAATTTGGGCGACTTCGGTCACCATTCAATGTCACAGTTCCCAGTATCGAAGCTTCGAAGAAAAATAGTGATTCAGCTTGAGTGAAACCGAACCACTGAGATGAATTATTTTATCAAAATCTGTTGAATGGAACAGATTTTATCGAATAGAACAATTTTTTCTCCCTAACTCTGAGAGTGAATATCTCATCAGGATGAACCCTACGAGAAAAATTATGTGAAGTTTTGGCATTATTTTGAAGAGATCTATCAGATCCGACGTTATCGATATCTTATTCTGTACACCCTATATAATATGATAATATGACTAATTGGCATTATGTTTTCAATAAATTGTCAAGAGTTTCGTTAATGTGGCAAAATGTTGACGATGATTGTATAAAATTCTGAATTCTTCAAATTGTTATGTGGTGTACTTGAACATGAACCGTACTTAATACCTTTGGCATTATATCATACTCAAAACTCTATACACCACTCAACCAACTAAGTTGGCATCGCGTGTAGATGATAGTACACTAAATATAATTCTACAAGGCTCTATTATATATAATTGATCTATCCGTGCTGCTAGACGCTTTCAACGAATCATCGTCCTGATTGATCGAACGCACTATAAGTCTGCGTATCTAATCTATCAAACTATAGAGTACATTGAACGGAATCGGACGTTTGTCATTGCTTAGTGGATATTTGCAATTTATTATATAGAAACTTTCAAATGCGATCAGTGTATTCGCGTTTATAACATTTTTCATCAATTTCACATTCTTGAAATCTATTCTTTCGTCTTGATCAATAACATGTTAACGCTAGATTTTTCAACCGTATTTTAAATGTGCTTCATGTTTTTTCAGTTTAGTTTTAGTTGATAATTCCGTTTTTCTATAGCATAGGTTTTGTGCTTTGGGTTTCTGAGTAAGCTTTTCATAGTTGAATTTGATTTGTAGGCCAATTTCATGATGTTTTTTCTAACCATTCCGCGAATCACTGCTTGAAAGGTAAATAAACAAATTTTATTTTTTGTTCTTCGGGTTGAAGAGTAGTGGTATTCTTGTATCTGTCTATTGATTAACTTATCGACTAAACTATCTTTATAGCCATTCAAAGAACAAACTATAAAATAAGATCAATCAGAACAAGATTAAATAATAATAAAAAAATAATAATAATAAAATAATAATAATAAAATAATAATGTTTAATAATAATATTCAATATTACATATCATACACTGATAACACATGCAATTGACTTCACATAAAATAAACATAGAATCCCACATGGAATAAAGTCCTTGCGTGGGTGTTTCACTAAGAATGAACAATAAAGGTCCTCCCACAGTGACAGATACGAAATATCTTTATCTATGACAACATTCTGCGAACTGCGATAATCTTAATGTGCTTAATTCTATATTATATCTCTTTATATATTTATAAGTTTTTTTTTGAGAATCATTCCTACAATTTTTTGACTCGAATTTAAACTCGATTGGAACATAACTTGTCTTATGGACAGATTTAGTTTCCATGATTTTCAAGGTCAATAAACGAGTGGATTCTTTCCCTTCCTACATCTGTAATATAGATCTTTATTTCTCATACAGGGGAATACATTTTAGTCTATCAGGCAACAAAAACATGAAGCACAATTAAAACACGGACGTATAGAAGAATCTAGGGTTACCCAACATGCTTTTGATCAGGATCATAGAATAGATTTACGATTTTGAAATTGATAAGAAAAGCTCAAACGCGAAAACACTGAACACTTTTGACAGTATCCATATAATGAAATGCATGCGTCCACTAAATAAGAACAAAGGTCATCCATCAACCAGTAGGACGATGGTTCATCGAAAGCGTATAGTTGCAGGGATGAATTAAGTCGTAATGATAGAGCCATATAGCATTAGATTTAGTGATCCTAATGATGCCAGCATAGTTTGCGAAACGCGCATCGAGTTTTGAAATTAATTTTTGGTGTAGTGTAGTGTAGTGGTATAGTATTTTCAGTGTGAACCGTACGGCCAAATGTTCGTCACTTTCTCGTGGACTTACCTCCACTTGTCAAAATTTAATATGACGCATTTTTATCAAATGGATTGGCTTATTTTCGTAGACGTAACTGTAAATATAAAATTGCGTGGATTCGCGAGATATCGAGTGCTAATTGAATGTTTCAAAAAACTCTGCATTCAAAAAGTCCATTGTTTAAGTGTCTAAATAGCATACCACGTCATCCTATTGAAGCTCCCAATATCTATAGCCTTAATCATAAATGAGGCCACAATAAATTAGTTAAAGCTGCCTAAATGCAGTCACCATTCAATGTCACAGTAACAAAGTTTCAAAGAACAAAAGCTCGGGTACTCCACTCTGTGTAGATGCGCGTCAAAGTAAATCTATTGGATACTCGATAATCGATCTTAAATTTTCATTAGACCGAATGCGAAGTTCGCTTATCGATAAAAAGACGAAGATGGATATGCACCATATTGCTGAACACAATTTTGATCGAAAGAGATTACAGCAGATTCATTTTGTTCATGCAACTTCAAATGACCAGCGTTCGAAAACAGATGAACAGAAGAATATTATCACGAACCAGACCGGAAAGTCTTGAAACTATCCTCGTATATTTTTGCCGGCATAGTAATCGGTCGAAATCAGTCAAATCAAAATAAAACGAAAATTGAACACATGCCAGAAGTGAAATAATCTCTTGAAATGAATCTTTATGGATTGGGAAACGCGAAAGGTTTATCGTATACAATTAAATTCGATTGAGACACGAGCTGTAAATTTCCAGCTTTTATTTTCGTTCTGAAAAACCTTAACAACTTTATTAGAGCACTTCCTGCCAGAAAACTGAGTTAAAATTCTTGAAAACAGCAAAATAAATCAGTTTTGTTACATCATTCAATGAGTAGAAGTTTTTTGGCAATATCGTGAAAAACGTCTCAAGCTATTGCACCGAAAATTGTTGGTCGATTTCAATAAAACAAAAATATTATTGCATCTTGAATGATATTCATCCTGAAATATTTTCATTGGTCTGTTACTTTCCGGAAGTTGTTCTTCACTTGAACTTTAAACAAAAAATAATTTTTCTTATTACTCATTCAATTTTGAGTACCTTCTACCAAAAAAGTATCACTCAAAATGCTGTACTTTATGACATATTAACTACCTACCTGCTGATTCTCATTATTGTTTCGTTTCGAGTCTTTTTCACGGAGAATTAATAAATATGAAAGACGAAGGTCAGTGAATACAGACATAATGCAAGTTTATTTTCAATCTAAATAGTGCTTAAGCATCTCGACTGTATCGGGAACGATTTCCAGATCTTGATGAACCAAAGCGCTGTAATGCTTTCTGAATATCCGGTTAAGCTGAAATGCATGATTATGGGAATCAACATCCTGGTCATGTTGACACTTTTTTCGATTATCGTGGTGTGGTGCATTATGAATTTATGAAAACTGTCAATAAGGAATGTTAGCGTTATGCGTTGTTTGCGTAAAGCTATTCACAAAAAGAGGTACTTAGAAGCACTATCTCATACTACAGTCGTTCTTCGTAACTATTTGACCAGAAGCTGAACAAATATTGTTCCACAACCACCATATCCACCTGATTAAGCTCCGGGTGACTTCTGACAATTCGCCAAACTCCTAAAACTACTCCGAGGACACCATTTTGAGTGAGTCGATTGAAGAGATTCAACGTCAATCGACTCGCGTTTTTAATGACTATTTGACATACATGAAAAATTGGAACAAACTTCGTCATTAGCGCATTGTATCAGAAGGGATGAAATAGATTTGGATGATAAATACTTTTCATTCCATAACAAAATTCACCTCGGTGATGCTTAGTTTTGTCTGTTTTAATTAAAAAAACGCTTCAGAGTAAACATGATTCTTTTTAAATAGTACCTTCTAGTGTTGTCGTTGATGAAAGCACCTTTATGCTCAGTGGTGAAGTGAATAGACATAATTGTCGATATTGGGACACACAGAATCCTCATTGGTTTAGAGAGGCCCACACGCAAAGACCTCAGAAGTTGAACGTTTGGGCAGGAATTTTGGCAATCATCTAGTTGGGCCTTTCTTTATTGAGGGTAATCTGAATGGAAATGGCTACCTACAGTTGTTAGAGGAACACATACATCCTAGATTGACAGAAATTTTACAGAACGATCCAACTCTTTCTGAGGACGAAATGCGTTTTCAACAAGACGGTGCTCCTCCGCATTATGATGCTCGGGTGCGCCAATATTTAGACGAAAATTTCCCAGGAAGGTGGATTGGTAGAAGAGGACCTGTTGAGTGGCCAGCCAGGTCACCAGATTTAAATCCCTAGATTTTTTTTGTGGGGCCATCTAAAATCTAAAGTTTATGCCACAAGACCAGAAAACCTGGAGGAGGTGCGGATGAGGATTATCACAGAATGCCGACTTTTGACTCCTGAAGTTTTCGCTAATGTGAGAAGAGAGTTCGAAAATCGTCTGTATAACTGTATGGAGGTGGGCGGAGGTCATTTTGAACAATTGTTGTAATAATCAAGTTAGTTTTTGTTTTCAATTGAATACAAGTTCAATAAATCTCGTTTTCCTGTTTAGATGAGCATCCAATCAGTTTCTCCATCATCCCCTCATCCTGATCCTCACGCCAGAAAACCTCGATTGCCAAACTGAAACCAATGCCTCAGTGATTCAGAAAATAGAAAAATCTTTCTGGAACTTTGCCACTCAACCTGTAATCACTTGTATGATTTTTTGAGTTGGGGATGCTGAATGGAAGAGATTGATTGCAAAATTCCATATTCACGCAAGAGAGTCTTATTCTCGAATCAAACATAAACATGTTCTCGTATTATACCGAAATGAACCAGTTTCAAAAAGTTATTTGGGTTTTCAGTGTTCCTGCTCCGGGACACCCTGTATGCTGATCTATATGTGATTTACATGAATAAACATCGAGCTGAAAGCTACTATTAAATTCTGTACTAATGTGTGGGTGGGGAGGCTCGGTTTCGATTGTTCTAGATATTTCTCTAGTAACTCTTTTTTAATTTTCAAACATACTGTACCTTTTAACTCTAGAGACAAATACATGAATACAGATCTATGGCCGGAGGGTATAATTATAAACCATTTTCTGAATGTCCAGAGCCGCTTAAATTTGGTGACCATGCAGACTTCCTAAAGGTTCTACATTATAATGTGCGTTCTATACGCAATAAACTAGATGAATTTGAAGCTAGTCTAGTGAATGATTACATCGATATCATAGTACTTACTGAACATTGGTTTAGAAGTAAATAAATGTCCTCATTTAAAATATCTAACTATAACTGTGCCAGTTATTCTCGCAGGCAGATATACAGAGGGGGAGGAAGCCTCATCTTAATAAGAGAAGATATTGACTTTGAGCTGACCTCGAAATTCGAAGATATTAATAGTGAAAATGTATAGAAATCTGTCCATCTCTTATTAAGCCCCGAAATATTCATGTCCTGGGCATTTACAGATCTCCTAGTAGTAGCTTTAACATATTTGTGGGGAAGATGGAGGATGCACTTCAAAGAGTCAACATGAATAGAGGGCTTATCATTGCGGGCGACTTCAATGTCCCGTTCGGCACCAGTGAAAGGGAAACAGTGAGGCTTTGTCATCTGATGGAGAGCTATGGTTTTCAACCCATTGTGCAAAACAAGAAGAAACGCCTGTCTGTACAATATCTTTCTGAACTTTGACATTGACTCTGCTACAAAAGAGCGTAGATCCTTGAATTTTGGTGAGGGTCGAATTTCTTCTTTTTTCCTCTTCATCTCGCTTGTTTTACATCTCCTTGGTTTGTCCTGGGGTTCTACTGGTTGGTTATCCTCCTTCTTTTATGTTCTGGAGCATTTATGCTGGCCTGTTGTCCCCTTTCCTGTTGCCCTCGGTTGTAGTTCCATTATTTGGTTGATCTCCTTGTTTTTGTACTTTTCCATCTGGTCGGTTGTCTTCGTCGTTAGTTGTGTGATGATTTCTTCCAGTGTGTTGATTTCCATTTCCATCTTGTAGTTCCATGTTATGTTCTTCATGAGTGCGATTTCCAGTTTGCCATGGTCCCTGTGGCTGCGTGCAGGTGTGTTGGTTCCCTTGGCCCTATTGCGATGATGTTGTTCCTTTCTGTGATTGTCTTCAGTATCCTTCCGCTTTTGTTCGTTTTTCTGCTGTTCCAGTCCGAATCCTTGGCATTCAAGTCCCCAGCTGCGATGGTTGGCGTGTTGCTGTTGAATATGGCTTTGATGTCGATTTTCTTCTCCTCTAGGTAGGTCGTCAGTTCACGTCGTTTGTTGGCGATTGAGTTTGCGTTCCAGAATGCTATTGTAAGTTGTCTCTCCATAAATCTATTTCCTGTTGAATAGCTGAATGAGCTTGCTCTGTTCTTCTAAAATTTCATCTTTTGTTCTGTCGTTGCATTTGTCGCATTGAATTGGATGGCCATTCGTCCTAGAATCATCGCTAGTTCGTCTTCGCTAGTCATCTGGGGTCCTCTTGTATCAATCGTTTTCTTTTCCTCCTTTGGTTTCTGGTCATCTTTGTGTTCGGTCCTTTTCGCTTGGTCGGCAGCCTTCTTCTCCTCCGCCCTTTTTGTCCAGAAGTTCATAGGTGGTGCTGGCGCTGGTGCGAGTTTTTCCGTCGGTCGATTCTTCGGGTTGTTCTGGTTCTTTGGGCAGTTGACGTTGCTTGATAGATGCTCTCTCCACAGTTGGCGCATTTCGGTGCTGATGTCCTTGGCTTCTTACATTCCGCTGTCATGTGATTGTCTCCGCATTTAAGGCATTTGAATGAAGCGTGGCAGTTCCTCTGGGCGTGTCCAAATAGCTGGCATCGGTGGCATTGTATGACTTTTGATTTCAATCTTAGGCTCTCCACTTGTATCGACATTCCGCAGCAGAACTTCAGGTTGTTGGAAGATACTCTTGTAGCTCTTCTCTATTTCGATTAGTACCAGTGGGGCTGGGTGGCCGTTCCTTCCTTTCATCCTCGTCACTTTTGTTGTCGGGTATCCTTGTTGTTCCAGGTCCTCGGCGATCTCCTCTTCAGTCTGCTCCGTCATGACTCCTCGAAGCACCACCTTCAACTTCTTCTCCGATCTCAATTCGTATGTGTAGAACTCGACGTTGTCCTTCTTCAGAAGATGGAATAGTTTTCTGTAGTCGTCCTCGGTTGTTGGTTCCACTTGTATACCCTGTGAAATTAATTTTGCTCGATTATACCTTATACTTGCCTGCTTCATCCGGTTGCTTATATTCGTCCACTTCATTTTTTCCCTGATTATAAGGGGCGATATCTTCTCTCGTCTCGTCTGTAGTCCTGTTGTTACCTTGGCGGGGCTCTTTGTCGTCGTTTTCGTTGTCCTGGTTCCTTCAACTTGCTTGTCTTCCTCTTCCATCGGGCGGTGGTCCTCGTCGATGTCCTCTTCCATCAAGTTCTCGAACTGGATTCTGGTCTCGATCTTCAACGTTTTTTCGGATTTCCTCATCCTCTTGACGGTGTTCCGGTAATTTGAAGTCCTCCTCTTCGCTGCTTGCGTCGTGGCTCTGTTTCCTGGAATTAGAAAAAGAGGCATTATTAGTGGTTGTAGTATATCGTAGAATATCGGAGATGTTATTCCCCCTAGCGGGCGTAATACTCCCTCAAGCCGCTCGGTAGGCGCGTTAAGAAACGCGACATCTGCTGGAATTTTCTCGGCTGAGTTCATCTCGAAAGTCGAAGTAGCTCGTAATTCAGGCACATCTACTTCTCTCGAAGGTCGACGGCTGAATACTACAAAAGAAGCCAGAGATTTCAATATATAGGACCATGATGGACAGTTAATAAATATTCCAGTTACTCGTACATCTAAGAGTACTCCAAATACCCAATCAACGTTTAGACCTATCACTGGGAAGGGACTTCTGGCATTTCATAACATCGTTGGGTCGTGTTCATGGAGTTTCAATAATGAGAATAATGTTGGTGTTGAAGACAAGTTCCGTACTTTCACTAATATACTGGTGGAGGCATGCTTGCGGGCATTTTCTGAGAGGACTTATTGTAATAAAGGGAGACCCTATATTTCACAATGGTTCAGTGATGAGCTTCGAAAAATGAGAGATCACCTGAGCTTTCTTGGAGATGTGTTCAAGCGGTGTTGCTCTTCTTCTAATCTGGGGGAGTTCAAATTTTCAGAAATAAATATCGAGAAGCAATTACAAAGACAACAAATCAAGCAAATGATAAAAAAATTGTGCCCGATCAGGGCCATGTGGGGAATTATAAATAGCCAAAGAAGTAATCCTCAAAATTCTAGAGGAGGTTGTCATATTCATCCTGAAAACTTCAATGAGCAATGAAATTGCTCATAAAATTGTCAGTAGCCTACAAACACCACAAAAAGACCCTCTTTCTTATATGAACAATCAAACGATCCCAGATGTGACGTTTTCTTTCTAGCCAGTGAACCCTGTGTTTGTGATAGGTGTTATAGATGGTCTGAAAATTAAAAACGGCTCCGATATTTATGGCCTAACTGTGAGCATGATCAAATCTGTAAAGAACATCATTATGGCCCATGACAAGGTTGATCAATAAATGTTTTGCAGAGGGGGTCTTTCCTGCAACTCTGAAGAGGACCAGAATTACACCAGTATTTAAAAAAGGTGAAAAAGAATAAATAATTAACTACAGACCTATCTCACTGCTGCCGGTTCTGTCTAAAGTTGTAGAAAAGTGCATGGCAAAAATGATTGTGAGCCACTTTGAGTGGTCTCTTCAATGATGATTCATTCTTGAGTAGCAATAATTTCAACATAGCTTTCCAAACAGGCAAATATATAAAAAATAATAAAACCAAACCAGGTAAAAACAATAAATCAGGTGTTTATTTGATTAGGTGATAATTTCTACATTGGTAGAAATTTTAATATTAGAATATCGGAACATAAACGCAGTTTTTCAAATAAAAAATCAGATTCAAATTACGCGAATCATCTCTTAGAAAATAATCACTCTTTCGACCCACAGTTTGAAATTTTGCATACAGATAATAAATATTGGAAGATAGATCTTTGGGAAACTTTAGAAATCAATAAATACAAACACTCAGGTAGACTCATCAATGAACAAGTCGATTTAAGCCCTTCACCTCTATTGAATCTCTTCGGGGAGCAATCTATTCCTTAATTTTATTGGATATACCTGTCATAAATAACCACTTAAGAAGAAGCAACCCAATAAGCTTTTAATTACTCAAGAACATTTATATTTATATTTTCTGTACATTCATTCGTCTGAAGAAGCTACGGTGTAGTGAAACGCGTTACGAATCGCAATTATTAAGTAAAATTCCTTAAAACACAGTACTTGTTTTTTATTATTACTCTTCAATGATGCTCAGTTTGGCTTCAGATCTCAGAAAAATACGGTCCAGGCTGTTCTTGACCTTCTCTCTGACATAATGGGTGCATTCGAGACTATGGTGTTTGATATGGCTGTGTAAAGTCTTATTTATCATCAAGAAAGCAGAAGGCATCAGTGATGCTCGGCGCGAAATCTTTAAGCTCAGGCTATGTTGAACTCAGAGCTGGTGTCCCACAGGGCAGCATATTGGGGCCACTTCTGTTCTTAATTTTATAAATGATATTTTGAGTGCTCAGTGCCGGATGCCACTCGTTACCTATGCAGATGACACCACTGCAATTATTCCGATTGGGAGGGCTCCACTGGTTCAAACAAGGTCAATGCTCAGCTAGAACTTGCAATAGATTAATATAAATACGAAAAAACTAATCTTGTGATTTTTCAACTTTCACAGGCTAGCAATGATCAACAAATGCAAATTCGTCTTCGGGGAGAACCCATAAGCACAGAGAATTGTTCTAAGTTGCTCGGCATTCATATTGACGGTAGTCTCAGTTTCGGTGTTCAGGTGGAGGTCACTAGTAAAAAGTTGTCTCAGGCATGTTATTTAGTTAGGGTTATTCAGAGACAATTATCTCTCTATGCCGCAAAAACGGTCTACTTTGGATATGTCTATCCCATATTGAAGTACGGTGTAATCATTTGGGGGAGTAGTGTGCATTGCAAGCGTATTTTTATAATTCAAAAAAAGATCATACGGATTATGTTCAACATGGCATTCACTCAGACCTGTAGAAATGTTTTCAGATCAAATAACTTGCTGACTTTTCCGGGTATCTACATATATGAGACACTTTTATTCATGTTTAAAAACAAAGCAGAATTTTCCAATTATTTGATAAATCACGACTTTGCCACTAGAAACAATAATATCAACTACAATACACCAATTCATAGGCTCAACATGACTGAAAGATCACCTGTCTATACAGGAATATTGTTTTATAACAAGTTGCCGTCTGAAATCAAACGTACAGAGACCTTTAAAATTTTCAAATCTCAAATATTCAAATATATCCGTGATATCGAGCCCTACACCATAAATGAGTTCCTAAATGCTGAATGAGAAAATTTTAATTGTATGCGATGTGTGTTGTTATTTCAATGTTATTCTGTTAGATGTTTCATTTTCGTTTTTGTTTTGTTTTGTTCTCTGCTTTTGACGAATTGTACAACCATGTGTGTTAGACAATTATTGGAAATAAATATTCAAAATATGGCCTTATTCTATGATCTAAGCATGGCTTTTGATTGTGTAATTCATAGTATTCTGCTAGCAAAGTTAGATTATTATAAATTTGATACCAACAGCTTATCACTTTTGGGACCATACCTCAGCAGCCGAAGTCAATCGGTGATGTTTGGGGGGTGTCTTCTGTGGAAAGGGAAATTACTATCGAGGTACCTCAGGTTTCTATCCTGGGACCAATTCTCCTTTTGATTTTCATAAATGACCTACCATTGTGCGATACAAGAACTAAATTCACCCTTTTTGCTGATGACACCACTCTATCTATCACGGATAACAACATCAAATCTGTTGTTTCCATGGCTTCGGAGGTGCAGTCCAGTGTTGGTGAGTAGTGGTTCAGTGTGAATAGACTGAAACTCTACAAAGAAAAGACTCAGATGATCTTCACATAAAGACATTTAGATATTCACGATAACCCAATTAGTGTAAAACTTTTGGGAATCCATCTAACTCCCAAACTCATATGGAATATTCATGCTGACGAAATTTCGAAAAAGCTTGAAGGGTCTATATACCTGTTACGCAACTTGTTCAACTGTGTGTCCTCTCTTATCGGCGTATCATGCTTCGTTCCACTCAACTATGACATATGGACTTCTGGTGTGGGGCGGGACTGCCTCTGCTTAGCGTATCTTTGGACTGCAGAGAAGAGCAGTAAGGATGCTGGCAGGACTGGGCTATAAGGATGATTGCAGATCAGCATTTAGGAGAGTCTTAATTCTGACATTACGATCTGCGTTTATACTTGAGAGTCTGGTATATGTGAGGAATCGCTTTGGTCTCTTCACAAACACGGTGAAGTTCATGAATATGACACAAGGCAGAGGTGTGATCTTGTGTCCTCTTTTACTAGACTTAAGAAGTGCCAGGAAAATCCAAAATACATGGCAGTTAAATTTTAGAAGGAATTGCCATTAAATGTTAGAAATTTACCACTCAATAGATTCAAGCAAATACTGAAGAACTTTCTATATCTTAAAGCCTTCTACAATATTCAAGACTATTTTAATTGTGACTTGAGAGGATTGACTTGTTAAATTTTTGTGTTTAATTTTCATGAAATGATTTGAGATTTATTAATTCGGAAATAGTTTTAGATATTTGTTCTTATTCGTCGGACCTGTGCAAGTAATGTATTTTATGTAATTTTTATTATGTTGGCGCCAATAAATGAATTACGAATTACGAATTAAAGTGGAGTTAGTTTGAAAGTTCTTTATAAAGCCTCCTACGACTTTTTACAGTAATTTTTTTCAACACTTCTCTTATTTTGAACTCTTTTGAACATTTTTCGATATCATTGAGTTAGTTAACTCTGTATAGCGATCTAAAAACTTTTTTGATGAAGATCATTTTTTCTTCTCCGTTTTATCTGCTATATTCAGTTCATACTGAAAATGTACAAAAAAATTCACAGCTCGTAAAAGTAACTGTAAACAAGAGTGTGGAGAGAAACATCTATTTCTAATTTCATCCCGATTTCGGTTATACGAAATCCAACCAATCTTGGAACTAATCGTCTTTCGAATGAAAACATTGCTTCTAATTAATTCTGGAATACAAGCATCTATTGCTTCGATTATTCACTGCAGTTCCCACTTACCCGTCACAAATTCTTAGACTGTTGCGAAGTTTCCAGAGTTTTATTCCTCATAAAACTTGGAATCCAAGATCTAAATATAAGCGTTGTAGACGAAAAAGAAATGGCCTAGTTTGTTTAAGGGGAATTTCCATCTTAGTGACCTATTTTCATTTGAATTATGAGTATATAGATAGATTCGATTACTAGGCATTTCCGATGGAGGTGCAATTGGAAAAATGGAAAATTATAAGTAACTTAGATATTATAATCTTTAATGTTTTCAAAAATCAAAAACATAGTCCACAATAGATGTGTGAATATATATGAAACTTAGTAAGTTATTGTAGTTATATCTATAAAAATACCTATTCAGCAACTTTATTATAAATTACCAGTAGCTCTAACGTAATGCATCTCAAGTATAGACCATTTCAGTAATCAGTGTATCTGCGCTATTTGGACGTAAACGTTGTTAGTTATTAAAAATTTGATGAGTAGTATTTCATTTAAATACTACCCACGGAGCAAGGAAAATTTCTAATAAATTTTGTCATAAAACATTTCTAAAGAGACGTGAATTTACCAAAGCAAAAAAAAAGTATTGATTTTTAGACACCGGACTGAAAATTTGGGATGTTGTGTTTGTGCAATCGCTAGAAGTACCTTCGAATCTTGATGATCGATGAATGTATCAGTGACAAAATCGAAAAACTTCAACTGGCGATATTTCGTAAAGGTAAAAAGTATGTAATTTGGGAATATAGATAGTTGTAGTATGTCCTCTTCGTTCAGACCTTTGGCTTTCTCTTAAATAAATTTACAGAGAGATCGAGAATGCTGTATCATAAAAAGATGGTTTTGCAGTACTATCGGTTCTGCACAACTTAATAGGGGCATTACCGTGCCTACAGATAACTGTAACGCTTCGCAATTATTTAACGAAAACATAAATCAATGCGATTTCGCGATTCTCATGAGAACCTTATTTGCAGGTCACCAAAATCATCACAAATAAGAACTAAAACTGTTATGATAATTAGATATTCAAGAATACTTCAGTTTCGTACGTTTTTGTACCATCTGGTACTCCATGATAGAATGTCCAATTAAATCTCTGCAGTTGTTTAATAATGCTTATGTAAAACACATGGTAAAACATTCGTTTTATTCCTCCACTGGTGGAGGATGATGCATTCTATTCCTCGATTTTCCAATTGTTCAATATAATCACAAAATAGATGTTTTTAAGATTGCAAAATGCTACGATAATTTTTTATTTGACCAGATTTTCTTTTCACTGAGCTAGATTTCAAATATGGAAACACAAAGAACTGGCACAGTTTCAAATCAGGAATATATTATGGATGAGATATCAATTTGTAGCCTTATTTATGTGAGTTCGCTATCACCAAGCCTCACAACCAATTTTCGTAATGGAACAATATCTTTTTCAGCACCAAATTTGACTTTAAAATTATATTTAATCATTTTGTTAAATGCTCAAATAATAATGAATATTATAGTCCTTTCTTCAGCAGGTAATCCTCAATCTTCACTTTTCCGATACACGTTTAGTAGGCTTTGCCTACAGTTTCGATTGATTTTGAAAAGTAGATAATCATGGATCCTAGTTTCAGAAATATTGTATGCATTTTTTCATTCAATTCTTGATGCAGTAAGTTCTTTCAGAGGAGATTCTTAAAACCTCATAAATTCGGCGTGGTGACTGCACCTAGATTCATTTAACCCAAAAAGACCGAACTTTAATGCTTTGTAAAAAGCAGAGTCCCTATGAATTTCTTCCAATTTATCTTCATGTACTTCTCTAAATAACAGTTTTCATAACTGCAACGAATTATTTTTTATGGCATTAAAGGACTATAAGCTGTACAAGTTACTGGAATTCAGCCTGGTAGTATTAAAAATATGAAAAGGATCTCCTACAAACTTACAATTGCTAAGCTACCTCCGTAGCCCTTGTAGTATGGCACCTAAGATGCTAGGCCGAACTAGGAGTTTCTCAACGAAAATTTGCAACCCCTCTATCTCAAGATCAATTTCCGAGTTGGTTTGGAGCCTGTAAAATCAACCCCCTACAGTAAAAAATTGAATGTTTGGGTTGGAATTTATGAAAACTATATTGAAGGACAATATTTGGATCCAAATTTTCAGGTCGCTGGATTGGCAGAAGAGGAATAGTTGAGTGGTCAGCCAGGTTACCTGATTAGAATCCTTTAGATTTCTTCTTATGGGGACATCCTAAATCGCTATTTCATGTTACACAACCTGAAAACCTGGAAGTGCTGAAAATAATTGACACCAGAAGTTCTTCAAAATATTTGAAGGGAATTCGAAAATCGTTTGTATGTTGTATGGAGATAGAATAATGTCATTTTCAGCTTTTAATTTGAATTTTGGTATTGTCAAGTTTTCGTTGAAATACAAACTTTCGTTGTGTTTGAACTGTCTGTATCATATTAAGTGTTCATAAAGATACTTTTTCTGAATAGAGAATTAAAAGACTAAAGATTGCTACTATGAGGTTGCTTTTACATTCACCGGACCAACTCAGAAATTGTTTCCCCTCCAACCTAAAATTGCCATGTCTCAGTTTTTCTCAACATCGAGAGGGTGGCAAATTTTCGTTGGAACAGTCTGTAGATAACTCAGCCCTGTTAAAAAATGTTTGTCCAGGTCAGATGTTTGACTCAATCACGTAGGTTTCCCATAGGTCACAAGGATGGCTCTGCGATCCAGAAAATGTTTATTTTCATATTCTGATGCAAATGGAATCTCTAAATTTTTCCCAATATTCAAAAAAAATAATTCTAAAATTTAATATCAATCTTATGAATCAGCTAATATAGCAAGTATGCATCTGTTGGGGCCGCTTGGTATTGAAAAATTATCATTGATGACGTTTATTCATGTAAAATGATTTATAATTAGAAATAGCTTGATAGTTTTTCTCTTCAAACATTCTTCGGTAGTTCTATATAAAACATTGCTGAACAATCTCGTTGGGAGTATGTTTTTGTCTTTTCAATTCTAAATGAAATAAATGAAAGTTCCACATGAATGATTGTGCGGTGAGGATATCAAATTTAAGAGTGATCGATGTTCCGAGAAGATGAGTTTTTGATATTGGAACATCGAAAACCGATTAGATACCATTAGTTTTTTTTGATGTATCTACCTCGAAACTTTAATAGATGAACACTGTTTTACTGGGTTGGGCTATAATGTAATTGACAACATCAATTGTATATTGATTGAGGATCAACCATAATACATATGTAATCACAAAAGAGCAAGTTTACACTACATCTAGTCAATAAATAGGTTACAATCCAATGTATGACTTTCCTAAAATTCTTAATAGAAATACAAAAGTGACCGTATAGAACGAAATAGTCTAAATTCTCAGAATGATAGTTTTTCCTAACGCATCTCTTATGTCCTATTAAAATAAAAAACCCTAAAAATAGCAAAGAAGGGTTTTCGTGAATCAAGAAAACTGGTTTTGGGAAAATATTGAATTAGATTTAGTTCAAGGTATGAATAAGGTCTATCAATTCAGATTTCTTCTATATCAATAGGTGCATTTTCCAGATATCTTGGATAGTCTTCCGAAAATTGACAATTCTGTTTCTCGCAAATTTACGTTTTATGACATGCTATTTGCTATAAATGTAGTTCACTCAACCCAAAAAGGTTTTCTGTTACAGGAAAAACGGTTGACATTTTATCTCTTAATAAACAATTTTAAGAAAAATTCATCAACATATATATATATATATATATATATATATATATATATATATATATATATATATATATATATATATGATACTTTCAAATAATCGTAGCTCCCATAAAAATGTCTTAAACTCTTATATGATCGAGTAGATCAATAATTACAGCTCTTACTTATCTACTTAATGGCATAGCAGAAGCCTTTGCAAATATCAAGATGCTGAACTGCTTGCATGTGATTTGAGTGAAGCCGTTGACAGTATTATGAGTTCACTGCCTCTGAATTAGATGAAGTACTAAGACATGCGAGGAAAGGCCTTAGCTGTTAGTCTTACTTATCTGACAGGAGATAAGTGGTTGAATGGAATACAGCACAATCAGAAGAGAGGTATGTTACACTAAGAGTGCCGCAGAGGTCTATACTAAACCAATTGCTGTTCAAAATCTATCTAAATGATTCACCTGCAAACATACTGAGTATAACTGCAACCCTTTATGCTGATGATACCATCTTTATCAATATATTAATCAAATAAGGAACTTGATACAGTAACAAATGCATGTTTGGAACTTAAAGAGAAGTGGTACTCGGTAAATAATATACAAAAAACTCAAAGATCACTCCTTTCTTCTCAGGTGGATGATGGCAGCACACTTAACCTTCTGGGAGCCACATTCACCTGACTGAACTTGTAGAGCACATATCGACATTAGTCAGAAAATTATCACTTCACAATAAGAAGAATTAGAAAAATAGAAACTCATGAAATATGCAAATTAAAAACCTACCTCAACTTTCACTTTATGGCCACTTATGGTATACGAGTACCGTTTGAAAAGTCCGGGACAAAATGAAAACTACTTAATTTTCTGTAATAAACCTTTGTGAAAAATAATCATTTGTTTCTGCAACCTCTTCCTCGTTCGAGTAAGTTTTTTTTCCTGCCACTTATTTCTTCATATTTGAACACAAATAATAGTTCGAGGGGTCCAACTCTGCAGACTAAGGGGGATATGATACAATTTGGAACCCTATTCCCATTATTTTTGCGGCTACAAGGGCTAAGGAGTGAGCTAGTTTGTTGTTTTAATTGAAGTTGCACAGTCATAATGTTTATCAAGCTTCCCTTTGGTCCTCTAATCAAAATATTATGCACCCGTTCATTTGAAATGTCCTCACTTCATGATTTTTGTTAGCCATCGCACCCGTAAATGAAAATGTATTCATCGAATATAAAACTTATTGGTGTCCTACTTGTTTTTCTTCATAGTTCGCTTTGAATATACTTTATTTTGATAATAAATTGAAACAATATCTACCCGCTCATCAGTTGAATAAACCATCTTCAATGTTTCTTTAACAAACGACAACTGTGATTTACAGTATTGCGAAACTGAAAGACAAGTGTGTGATTAATTATTACCAGATGGTTGTGATAAAAACAATTGTGCCTTCCTACGAAATATTGATTTTTTTAATATCTCGAATTATTGCATTTTCTTGACAATTAAAAACGTAAAAAGTGCTGAGGACAAGAATCGTCACTTGAGACTGATAGCACAGAAATAGAATTGTATGTGTTTATACTTTCTGTGTGATATTAAATGCTGATAAAAGTACTATTTTTTAATAGAGGATTAAAAGACATTTCCAAAGGTATGTCCCTACAATGGAAAATGGGTGGCAAATTTCCATTCGAACACACTGTATATTTATAGATAACTTATGTATGTAAAGAAGAACGAAGCAAATTTTCTAAATTATGTAATTTTTATAAATATTTTACGCTTAATGTAAAAGTTTATCAATTTCTAACCATGCCACGGATACCATTGCATGAAAATTTTCAGTCACATACCAAATAAATTCACACAGCTTAATCATAGTGCGTTTGGGAATATTATAAGGTCGGTGCTCATTAAAAGGTGTTACTACAGCTTGAGTTAGTAGCTGTCCGATAACTGTATTTTTGTATTTCATGACTGACTTGTCCTTTACGACACAGATGTCAAATTGGATTCATTAAGATTATTATCATTATTATTATCATTCCGAACTTTCACAACTACGTACTTCTGTCAATTTTTACAGAACAATATTTTCGCTCGAACTTTGTTCTACATCGGTTCAAAAGAGCCAGAAGATTCCATCCAGTTGGATAAATTTAGAAACGGAAATCATTTCCTAGCGGATATGAAAAGAAAGTGACGCGTCAAACGAATAACTGTCAACCCAACTGTCATTGTTTGTTTTGGTTTCCGATTCAAAGGAACTATTCGAAGGAATTGATGTTCGAATAGGGTCCGTGCCGGATGTCAAATGCATGAACAACCGCTACAACTTTCAATTTCGCCTTATATCCATTCGGAAGAGATTGTTATGCATAAAGATTAGTTATGTAACAAACGGAATGTAAAAATCTAAGTCGAAATATGATTATTTTTCTTTAATGAGAAAATTTAATTATAGGATGAACCTCTTCTTCCATACCCCTTTTATTTCTTCAATCGGGTCAAAACGATGACCACGATGTTTTCTTTTGAGTTTTAAGAAAAGCTGGAAGTTAGACGGAGCGATTGTGGGACGATACCAGTACCATATTATTTCGAGCAAACGACGATAACGGTCAAACAATACTCATCATTGGCACTAATACCGATCGGAAGTAAAACTAATAAAAATGTTTCAGTCTATTATAATGTAATTCAAGACGCATTTCAGTTTTTGTTTCATTCAAATTCATCCATAATTGTAGAAGCTATTAACCTTTTATTTTTTCACAATATCCAGAAAAAAGTTCTTTCTTTATCGACCTATAAACTGTCGAATAACCCCGAAATCAGGCGTTCTACCTACTAAGGGTTTAACCGGTTTGTTGTTTAATTTTAGTCACAATTTTAATCCTAGTCAGGTCAGAAATTTTCTAAGTTTACTTTACCCTCAACTTGAATCAATATTTAATATTATAACTTATAACTTTTACAATATGATCTTGACCTTCTCATGAAAGGAACATCTACGTTCTCACGGAATTCTGCATTTCAGGATATTCTACACCACGATATCTAGATAATTACATGCTATTAAGAAAATTTGCCTCTATAAATCATGGAATTCATGAAACACGATTTCATAAAATTGAAAATCCTTGATAAAGAAAAACAAGCAATTGCAAAGTATATATAGAATGGAAGGCCATAGGAATTGTACAGGAACCTCAAGCTAAAGCTTGAAATCATGAAATAACAGCTTATTTTTTATATAAATAAGTAAATATAACTTTTATTAGATATTAGACGTTTTTGTTACACATAATTTATTTGATAGTATCGTTTATTTTGATCGTATCCCTCAGAAATTTCAGATGATTGTATATACTGTGTAGTAAAAGTGTTTTCTTTTCTAAGTAATGTATCTAACCGAATAGCATAGAACTGAAATTTGAATGATTAGTAGTTATGGCGGCAGAACCTGATCTCGGACCTCCGTTGTTCGTTATTTAGAGAAACGCATCCAGATTTACCTCCTATTAGCCAGACTTACAGCAAATATGAGGCACAATACCAGTAATGGGAATGGGAAGCTTGTTTCTAGAAGAAGGTAATCCGTTGATGACCACGAAAATAAACAATATTCTGCTATCCATTGAAGAAAAATCCAATAACTTCTGCCCGGAAAATTTCTCTCTGGCCATAATGTTTACGATAGAAGAACAGTATTGAAATTTATTCATAACCAGGGGCGTGTTAAGTCAAAGGGCCCCTCAGACTCACATCAATTTGTGGCCCCCCTGGAGATTAAAAATGAGTAAATAATAAAGAGAAACAATATTGATATACTTTCATTCAATAATTGTATTAGCTACTTAATAGAAATCAATCACATATGATTCATGTTTTCAGAAATAGAATTTGCATTAATGAATATGATACTGGTAAGGAATGAAGAAACAACAGCTACTACAAAAATAATTAGTTATGGTAAAAAATATTCATCAAAATAAAACAGGCTTTACAAATAAAACGTAAAAATAGGCCTACTCTGATTTTTCTCGACCTAAATAATGTAGAATGGTTCGAAGCAAGCTCAATATTTAGACTTACGTTACGACTTCATATACAGGGTGCTTCAACGAAAACTAAACAGAGGCTATATCTACCAAGATATTCATTTCTGATCAAAACGCAAAAACAGGTCAATTTTTGTTTCAAGAGGGACAAAACTTGCCTGAAATATCAACCTCCTAAGCGGGAGTTGCAATCCTTGAACATTTTGAATAGGGAAGGTGGGTCGAGTGATGACTCAAAACGAATTTCCATTTTTAATCGAAAACTGTAAAAGATACAGGGTGAGCAACTGAAAGATAGGGAAGACTATTTCCCTGAGACTATTCAAGTTTCAGTGAGGTCTAAATCTAAAAGACAAAACGCTGGATAAGATTGGCATATATAAAATAAGTTGTGAAGAGTCCACGTTTGTATGTTGGCCCGGTGCTCTTCTAACGTCGTCAGCTTGTTGGCGTAAACCTATGATTTAACATAATTCCGTAGAAAAAAGTCTACAGATATTGAATCACAACTTATTGGAAACCAATCGACAAGACCATGTCACTCTTTAATGTGGTCACCGAATTAAGATTTCAATAAATCAGTTGTTGAACACACTGTTTGGCTTTTGGCACCATCTTATTGAAACCACATATCAATGAAGTCTAGTACATGTAATTGTTTGTTTGTTTGTTTGTTTGTTTGTTTTTCCTTTAAAGTGCTCTATTTCTGCCTTTCGGCTAATGATACGCCGAGGAATTCTGTCACCTCACTATCCCGGGAATTTTTCCGAACCCCTCGTGTCGAGGGAAGGTATCTTTAATGTCCAACACATCTCTGTTAGACAGGACCGACAGCTTTACATCTCCTTCGAAAGATGGTTCCCAGAACCCGAAAAATCGCACCGACTTTGTGGGGATTGAACCCAGGTAACTCTGCGCAGGAGACGAGCATCATATCCTCCCGCCACCGAGCCGGCTACATGATCAAAGAAATATTGTTGTAGCGATTTTTTATGATTCATCAAAAAAAAAACGGTCCAATGTTGTGTAAACTATACGGTTATTTTTGTTTTTAAAGTGGTGTATTAAGATGTTTCATGATGGTTTGCACGTGATCAATAATGCATAATTCATTTATTGACAAAGCTAATAATGGAGTTAATTACTAACGATCGAAAAGTGGCGTTATTGCTCTTGAAGTCACTGGCTAAGTATTTTGTCAGTAAACTCCATTTGTAAAATTTAATCCATGTATTTCACCAAGATCAAAATGTTATGTTTATTCAATATTTTGATATTGACAGTTCAGTGCATTCACAATGAAAGGTGGCAATTTCAGGTTTTCAAAACTCATTAGAGAAAATTCTCCCAGAAATATCAATTACATATTGAATCAAAATATTACATTTTACCAATACTGCACAGCTTTACCTGCTGTACACCTATTATACTGATGTCTCCCGCTAGATTTTTGGTGATAAAAACAATAATTTCAAACAAAACTGTGACTACCATCAATTCTTCAATCATACTGTGCGTCATAATTTATTTTCGACCTACTCCTTCTTACATAATGACGGCGCTAAATACGGCTCTTTATTTTTAGAGCATATCCAAGCCAAGTTCACAGGTACTTTGTACGTTTGTTTTTGTTTGCCGTTGTAATTATAACCCTAAGTTCGAGTTTGTCATTACGAAGTAGTCCATTTTTCATCTAACAACTTGAAAAAAATGAACCTAAATTTGTAACCAATTATGAGTCGCATTTATTTCCATTCCGTCATTGGGAATTTACGTTTTTCACGTGGTGCATACCATTCCATTTCGCCATAAAGATAAACATCCGTAGAATATTGACAAGCGTTATTTTTCATCCAGATCTTAAAAGCAGAAAAATCATTGGTGCGTACTAAACACAATTCGACCATAAATAAACTCGATTGACTAAGGCGGAAATGAAAGATTGCTACAATAATTTGAGAATCTGTTTATCTGGCCAAACCAAGCGGAAAGCAATCATCGGTTTCCTTAATTTCTTCTGGAATTTGTTTAATTGTGGATTTCCAACAGCTGTTTCACTAATGAGGAAACCGAAACAAAATTCTTTTGGTACTAAATTATTAAGAAAAATAAATTCTAACGTTCATGAATCTCATGAACCCAGTACAATGCAGATGATTCTATTTCTTTGTTTCACATCAAGTAGATGACAATTTTTGACGCTCAAACTGCTTCGATATTAAGAAATAGTTTTTTGGAATGAATCTATGTACCAAATCATTTAATGAATATTATCTTCCCGTTTTGTGAATTCCTTGTTGGTAGATATTCATCTACCTGAAAAGTTCTTGTATCGTACTCGAATATCAATACCTCTTTTGGTATCCCGTTTCGTATACTCAATCCTTCTCAAAACAAGATAATTAATCTGAGAATCACAATAACTCTTCAGTTAAAATTGAATTACCGATGAGAAACGCTGTCTGCGTACAAATTTTTTGAGGTTTTGGAATCACCCAATTTAGCTTTTACAATATCGCTAATCTGAACAGGTGCATTGAGCTCGTGATAGAAGAGTTTTTTCTATTGCAGAACAGGTCTTTTGTAACGATTTTTTTATCCTGTTATTTAGATTTTATTGTTTTGCCAATTCGAAGATAATCAATTGAAGGAATTCCTTTCACATCCCAAAAAACTGATGCCATAACCTTCTTGGACGACCCTTTCACTTAGAACAGGGGTGCCCAAACTTGAACTGCTGGCGATCTACCTCAATATTTTTAGACTACTTACGATCGACTCTGAGGAGCTGCAAGTATGTGTGGTGCAGGGTTGTCGTACATACATGATACCTATCCACTTACATAGGTGTTAAACTTAACTAGAGTGACTTTGGATGTTGAAGCGTGGCACTGCATGTCCTCAGCATACTTTTCATAAGATGGTATGTAACCACTGAGTGCTAATCGCAAGCATGATGACATACGATCGTCAGTTAGTCGATTGCGATATTTTGAATTGATTGTCTTCTTTTCAGAAAATGCAGACTCGCACAATTAAGTTGACCCAAACATTGCCGTCAGTTGAAGGGCGATTTGCCTAAGATTCGGATATTTATTTTCAGATATAAAACACCAGAAATTTGTATCAGATGCTGTAGCTTTGAGATATATATCTGATATAATCTGCACCAACTCATTTTCAACAGAACATGAGTTCATATTAAACTGACTTGCTATTTCAGTAGCTAATTCCTCAATGTTTTCACATGAAAAAGTATATAAACTCATAAATGATGCTATATTTGCCAATTTACTGCAATCATAAAAACGCATTTCTAATTTCCCAAAATATTTGATAATTCAACCTTATACGTATCATAATTCAACTGAGGAATCCTTGCTTTCAAAGACGGAAAATGTTTGAGATCCTTTCTTTTCAGTTGATCTATCATAAGTTGCAAACTTTTGAATGCGTTTACTGCTCTTATCATCTCAATAATAGTTTTTCCTTTACCTTGAAGCTCCAAGTTAATGGTGTTTAAATGAATTGTGATGTCAGTCAAAATTGCCAAACCAGTCAGCCATTTTTCGTTTTTCAACATCAGATTGTCATCACCTCTTTCGTCTAAAAAAGTAGTTATTTCGGGCAATGATTCTTGAAACCTTTCAAGGAATTTTCCGCGACTTAACCACCTGACGTTCGTGTGAAGAACTAAATCAGTGTGTTCAGCTGACTCCCTATCTTCCAACTGCAACATAAAGAGTCGCCGTTGTAAGCTACGTGCACGGATGTAATCCACATTTTTCGTTGCAATGCTCATAATTTCCTCCGTATTTAAAATTTTTCAACACAAAGCTTGTTGATATATAATGCAATGGAATGAAAAAATGAAGTGAAATCTTCATTAGCTCGACACAATGCCGTTTTCGTTGCCAGTCATTGCTGGTGCACACTAATTTATATATTGGTAGCCTGTAGTTTCTCACAAAATTGAACAAAACGTCACATATATCTTCGCCACAGGTCTTCTCCTTCAGAGGAATGATTGTCAAAAACTCTTCCTTAGCCAACTTGTCATTGAATACCATCCAAATAAAAATACTGTCATATCGGTGGATTCGTCGAACTGTAAAGAAAAGTATGTACATTTCATGATATCATGTTTTTAGTTTATCTGCCATGTCCTGACTCATGAATTCAATACGCCTTGTGACAGTCGGACGAGATAACTGATGTTCTCTAATACCAGACATGATTTCTGTTTTATTTTTAAAATCTCCAAATAAAGTCTCACCCGCTTCAATAAATGCTTCCTTCACAACGGATTCATTTTCTAATGGTTTCTTGTGCTTCGCCAATATATGAGATATTTTTAATGACGCGATCGTAGCAGCTTTTGATTGTTTCACTGGTCTTGTGAACATGGTTTCGTCTTTTTTTAAACAAGATATCAAATCACGTACCTTTCGTTTTCTTAATTCACTCTGTGGCGGAAAAACCTTTTCATAGTTGCTATTAACCGTTTTATGATAAAGCCGCTTTTTGCCGCTAGCAGAGTGTTATTTTATTACGTAATAAATTTTTGTAGTTTAGTTTACCTACTCATTAAAAATTTTTTTCTTCTCGAGATCTACTCAAAAAGCACTCGCGACCGACCGTTTGAGCACCCCTAGCTTCGAGCTTTGTTATCGCAGTTCAGGATCGTAGTGGTAAGCCCAAGTCTCTCCATAGTTACTAATCGACGCACGTCAGTTAAATTCTTTGGAAAACGAGTCAAATATTCTTGAGAGAATTTCACTCGAGTTCGTTTTTGATCCGAAGTTAACAAAATGCCGCACCCATATTGCCAATAAATGCATTCACGCAAGATATGTAACACCTGTTCAGCTGGCATGCCCATTGCCTTATCGATTTTTCACTTGATCAATCGCCTATCATCCATAACCATGTCATTTATAGAATTAATCATCTATATTCCATATATTAGCCTCTTTGAAATTCCATTTGCGCACCATTATTTTGAAGGAGCATCATCACCCAGCACATTTCCCATGAATTTCCATTAACTTAAAACGTCTTTTCACGAAGAACATTTATACGGCACGATTTTTAATTTTATTCATTTAAAAAATATTATGATACATCTACTTTCAATAGCTTATAAACAGAGAATAAAATGACGTATGGAGTTGAAATTTCGCGTTCATAAATATATATGAATCGGTTTAATACTGTCATAGATTTGTTTCTAATGCCAAAGTAAGGTGTCGCTGTGCGAATTTTTCAACGAACTTGATATCCAGTGAATATGTCCTGAAACAATAGCAACCTCTGATGAATACGTTCCGATAAACTTTTCTTTACACTCAATACATACGGACAATAATTAAAGTCTGTTGAGCTCGACTTGATTATCTGAATACCCGAATTTGTATCCGTTAAAAATCAATTCTACATAGAGAAACACGGATCTCTAAAAATCACCATTTATTCTAGTTGACCATGGGCACTAGAACAGAATAATTATCGTTGTGATTAGAAAAATCTGCCTTAACACGTCGAATGATTTTGTTTGGGGACATCTCTGATGAATACGTTCCGATAAACTTTTCTTTACACTCAATACATACTTACAATAATTAAAGTCTGTTGAGCTCGACTTGATTATCTGAATACCCGAATTTGTATCCGTTAAAAATCAATTCTACATAGAGAAACACGGATCTCTAAAAATCACCATTTATTCTAGTTGACCATGGGCACTAGAACAGAATAATTATCGTTGTGATTAGAAAAATCTGCCTTAACACGTCGAATGATTTTGTTTGGGGACATCTCTGATGAATACGTTCCGATAAACTTTTCTTTACACTTAATACATACTTACAATAATTAAAGTCTGTTGAGCTCGACTTGATTATCTGAATACCCGAATTTGTATCCGTTAAAAATCAATTCTACATAGAGAAACACGGATCTCTAAAAACCACCATTTATTCTAGTTGACCATGGGCACTAGAACAGAATAATTATCGTTGTGATTAGAAAAATCTGCCTTAACACGTCGAATGATTTTGTTTGGGGACATCTCTGATGAATACGTTCCGATAAACTTTTCTTTACACTCAATACATACTTACAATAATTAAAGTCTGTTGAGCTCGACTTGATTATCTGAATACCCGAATTTGTATCCGTTAAAAATCAATTCTACATAGAGAAACACGGATCTCTAAAAACCACCATTTATTCTAGTTGACCATGGGCACTAGAACAGAATAATTATCGTTGTGATTAGAAAAATCTGCCTTAACACGTCGAATGATTTTGTTTGGGGACATCTCTGATGAATACGTTCCGATAAACTTTTCTTTACACTTAATACATACTTACAATAATTAAAGTCTGTTGAGCTCGACTTGATTATCTGAATACCCGAATTTGTATCCGTTAAAAATCAATTCTACATAGAGAAACACGGATCTCTAAAAACCACCATTTATTCTAGTTGACCATGGGCACTAGAACAGAATAATTATCGTTGTGATTAGAAAAATCTGCCTTAACACGTCGAATGATTTTGTTTGGGGACATCTCTGATGAATACGTTCCGATAAACTTTTCTTTACACTCAATACATACTTACAATAATTAAAGTCTGTTGAGCTCGACTTGATTATCTGAATACCCGAATTTGTATCCGTTAAAAATCAATTCTACATAGAGAAACACGGATCTCTAAAAATCACCATTTATTCTAGTTGACCATGGGCACTAGAACAGAATAATTATCGTTGTGATTAGAAAAATCTGCCTTAACACGTCGAATGATTTTGTTTGGGGACATCTCTGATGAATACGTTCCGATAAACTTTTCTTTACACTCAATACATACTTACAATAATTAAAGTCTGTTGAGCTCGACTTGATTATCTGAATACCCGAATTTGTATCCGTTAAAATCAATTCTACATAGAGAAACACGGATCTCTAAAACCACCATTTATTCTAGTTGACCATGGGCACTAGAACAGAATAATTATCGTTGTGATTAGAAAAATCTGCCTTAACACGTCGAATGATTTTGTTTGGGGACATCTCTGATGAATACGTTCCGATAAACTTTTCTTTACACTCAATACATACTTACAATAATTAAAGTCTGTTGAGCTCGACTTGATTATCTGAATACCCGAATTTGTATCCGTTAAAATCAATTCTACATAGAGAAACACGGATCTCTAAAATCACCATTTATTCTAGTTGACCATGGGCACTAGAACAGAATAATTCTCGTTGTGATTAGAAAAATCTGCCTTAACACGTCGAATGATTTTGTTTGGGGACATCTCTGATGAATACGTTCCGATAAACTTTTCTTTACACTTAATACATACTTACAATAATTAAAGTCTGTTGAGCTCGACTTGATTATCTGAATACCCGAATTTGTATCCGTTAAAAATCAATTCTACATAGAGAAACACGGATCTCTAAAAACCACCATTTATTCTAGTTGACCATGGGCACTAGAACAGAATAATTATCGTTGTGATTAGAAAAATCTGCCTTAACACGTCGAATGATTTTGTTTGGGGACATCTCTGATGAATACGTTCCGATAAACTTTTCTTTACACTCAATACATACTTACAATAATTAAAGTCTGTTGAGCTCGACTTGATTATCTGAATACCCGAATTTGTATCCGTTAAAAATCAATTCTACATAGAGAAACACGGATCTCTAAAAATCACCATTTATTCTAGTTGACCATGGGCACTAGAACAGAATAATTCTCGTTGTGATTAGAAAAATCTGCCTTAACACGTCGAATGATTTTGTTTGGGGACATCTCTGATGAATACGTTCCGATAAACTTTTCTTTACACTTAATACATACTTACAATAATTAAAGTCTGTTGAGCTCGACTTGATTATCTGAATACCCGAATTTGTATCCGTTAAAAATCAATTCTACATAGAGAAACACGGATCTCTAAAAATCACCATTTATTCTAGTTGACCATGGGCACTAGAACAGAATAATTATCGTTGTGATTAGAAAAATCTGCCTTAACACGTCGAATGATTTTGTTTGGGGACATCTCTGATGAATACGTTCCGATAAACTTTTCTTTACACTCAATACATACTTACAATAATTAAAGTCTGTTGAGCTCGACTTGATTATCTGAATACCCGAATTTGTATCCGTTAAAAATCAATTCTACATAGAGAAACATCGGATCTCTAAAATCACCATTTATTCTAGTTGACCATGGGCACTAGAACAGAATAATTATCGTTGTGATTAGAAAAATCTGCCTTAACACGTCGAATGATTTTGTTTGGGGACATCTCTGATGAATACGTTCCGATAAACTTTTCTTTACACTCAATACATACTTACAATAATTAAAGTCTGTTGAGCTCGACTTGATTATCTGAATACCCGAATTTGTATCCGTTAAAATCAATTCTACATAGAGAAACACGGATCTCTAAAATCACCATTTATTCTAGTTGACCATGGGCACTAGAACAGAATAATTCTCGTTGTGATTAGAAAATCTGCCTTAACACGTCGAATGATTTTGTTTGGGGACATCTCTGATGAATACGTTCCGATAAACTTTTCTTTACACTTAATACATACTTACAATAATTAAAGTCTGTTGAGCTCGACTTGATTATCTGAATACCCGAATTTGTATCCGTTAAAATCAATTCTACATAGAGAAACACGGATCTCTAAAATCACCATTTATTCTAGTTGACCATGGGCACTAGAACAGAATAATTATCGTTGTGATTAGAAAAATCTGCCTTAACACGTCGAATGATTTTGTTTGGGGACATCTCTGATGAATACGTTCCGATAAACTTTTCTTTACACTTAATACATACTTACAATAATTAAAGTCTGTTGAGCTCGACTTGATTATCTGAATACCCGAATTTGTATCCGTTAAAAATCAATTCTACATAGAGAAACACGGATCTCTAAAAACCACCATTTATTCTAGTTGACCATGGGCACTAGAACAGAATAATTATCGTTGTGATTAGAAAAATCTGCCTTAACACGTCGAATGATTTTGTTTGGGGACATCTCTGATGAATACGTTCCGATAAACTTTTCTTTACACTCAATACATACTTACAATAATTAAAGTCTGTTGAGCTCGACTTGATTATCTGAATACCCGAATTTGTATCCGTTAAAATCAATTCTACATAGAGAAACACGGATCTCTAAAATCACCATTTATTCTAGTTGACCATGGGCACTAGAACAGAATAATTCTCGTTGTGATTAGAAAAATCTGCCTTAACACGTCGAATGATTTTGTTTGGGGACATCTCTGATGAATACGTTCCGATAAACTTTTCTTTACACTTAATACATACTTACAATAATTAAAGTCTGTTGAGCTCGACTTGATTATCTGAATACCCGAATTTGTATCCGTTAAAAATCAATTCTACATAGAGAAACACGGATCTCTAAAAATCACCATTTATTCTAGTTGACCATGGGCACTAGAACAGAATAATTATCGTTGTGATTAGAAAAATCTGCCTTAACACGTCGAATGATTTTGTTTGGGGACATCTCTGATGAATACGTTCCGATAAACTTTTCTTTACACTCAATACATACTTACAATAATTAAAGTCTGTTGAGCTCGACTTGATTATCTGAATACCCGAATTTGTATCCGTTAAAATCAATTCTACATAGAGAAACACGGATCTCTAAAATCACCATTTATTCTAGTTGACCATGGGCACTAGAACAGAATAATTCTCGTTGTGATTAGAAAAATCTGCCTTAACACGTCGAATGATTTTGTTTGGGGACATCTCTGATGAATACGTTCCGATAAACTTTTCTTTACACTTAATACATACTTACAATAATTAAAGTCTGTTGAGCTCGACTTGATTATCTGAATACCCGAATTTGTATCCGTTAAAAATCAATTCTACATAGAGAAACACGGATCTCTAAAAATCACCATTTATTCTAGTTGACCATGGGCACTAGAACAGAATAATTATCGTTGTGATTAGAAAAATCTGCCTTAACACGTCGAATGATTTTGTTTGGGGACATCTCTGATGAATACGTTCCGATAAACTTTTCTTTACACTTAATACATACTTACAATAATTAAAGTCTGTTGAGCTCGACTTGATTATCTGAATACCCGAATTTGTATCCGTTAAAAATCAATTCTACATAGAGAAACACGGATCTCTAAAAATCACCATTTATTCTAGTTGACCATGGGCACTAGAACAGAATAATTCTCGTTGTGATTAGAAAAATCTGCCTTAACACGTCGAATGATTTTGTTTGGGGACATCTCTGATGAATACGTTCCGATAAACTTTTCTTTACACTTAATACATACTTACAATAATTAAAGTCTGTTGAGCTCGACTTGATTATCTGAATACCCGAATTTGTATCCGTTAAAAATCAATTCTACATAGAGAAACACGGATCTCTAAAAATCACCATTTATTCTAGTTGACCATGGGCACTAGAACAGAATAATTATCGTTGTGATTAGAAAAATCTGCCTTAACACGTCGAATGATTTTGTTTGGGGACATCTCTGATGAATACGTTCCGATAAACTTTTCTTTACACTCAATACATACTTACAATAATTAAAGTCTGTTGAGCTCGACTTGATTATCTGAATACCCGAATTTGTATCCGTTAAAAATCAATTCTACATAGAGAAACACGGATCTCTAAAAATCACCATTTATTCTAGTTGACCATGGGCACTAGAACAGAATAATTCTCGTTGTGATTAGAAAAATCTGCCTTAACACGTCGAATGATTTTGTTTGGGGACATCTCTGATGAATACGTTCCGATAAACTTTTCTTTACACTTAATACATACTTACAATAATTAAAGTCTGTTGAGCTCGACTTGATTATCTGAATACCCGAATTTGTATCCGTTAAAAATCAATTCTACATAGAGAAACACGGATCTCTAAAAATCACCATTTATTCTAGTTGACCATGGGCACTAGAACAGAATAATTATCGTTGTGATTAGAAAAATCTGCCTTAACACGTCGAATGATTTTGTTTGGGGACATCTCTGATGAATACGTTCCGATAAACTTTTCTTTACACTCAATACATACTTACAATAATTAAAGTCTGTTGAGCTCGACTTGATTATCTGAATACCCGAATTTGTATCCGTTAAAATCAATTCAATTCTACATAGAGAAACACGGATCTCTAAAATCACCATTTATTCTAGTTGACCATGGGCACTAGAACAGAATAATTCTCGTTGTGATTAGAAAAATCTGCCTTAACACGTCGAATGATTTTGTTTGGGGACATCTCTGATGAATACGTTCCGATAAACTTTTCTTTACACTTAATAATACATACTTACAATAATTAAAGTCTGTTGAGCTCGACTTGATTATCTGAATACCCGAATTTGTATCCGTTAAAATCAATTCTACATAGAGAAACACGGATCTCTAAAATCACCATTTATTCTAGTTGACCATGGGCACTAGAACAGAATAATTATCGTTGTGATTAGAAAAATCTGCCTTAACACGTCGAATGATTTTGTTTGGGGACATCTCTGATGAATACGTTCCGATAAACTTTTCTTTACACTTAATACATACTTACAATAATTAAAGTCTGTTGAGCTCGACTTGATTATCTGAATACCCGAATTTGTATCCGTTAAAAATCAATTCTACATAGAGAAACACGGATCTCTAAAAATCACCATTTATTCTAGTTGACCATGGGCACTAGAACAGAATAATTCTCGTTGTGATTAGAAAAATCTGCCGAAACACGTCGAATGATTTTGTTTGGGGACATCTTCTGATGTATATTGGAGGATTTAACAAGTAACCCTCTGATAAGAGACGCTTCAACCCATCAAAATTGATAGGGCAGAGGGGTCAAGCGATACCTCATTCAAAAACTGTTCGAAGCCTCTTCACAACGGTGTATGAGAAAAGTAATTCGGACGAATCTTTTTCGCAAAAAATTATTTTTATCTCAATCGAGCCACCTTGAATATTTAGGCTATTTTCAAGATTCTTGAAAGAATGGAAACCATATGAATTTTTATTTGAAAGCGAAACCTTTCGAGAGTAGTTGCGCCTAAGAAACGGATATTCTACAGAGACAAGTCAGTCGCCAGTAACAAAAAACATGAAGTTGCACGTCCAATGGACGAAGCAAATCAAGTGGCCACTTGCAGATGAAAACACCACTTCCATCTGAAGACTCTTGTATGACTGACGTACAGATGAAACTGTTTACAGGATCGTGAAATTCGTTTCCTATAAAGTGAAATTAGTTCATGAAATGAACAACATTCTGATCGTCGATTGCAATTTTGTGAAAATTTGAATTAACACATCACACAAGTTACGTAACATATCCTTTGCAAAACATACACGTAATAAAAAACGTGTGCAATTAAATGGCCTTCCTCCAACCGCAGCTTCTGCTCATCAACGTTTTTATCGTGTATATTACCAGATTCAGGTGTGATTCGGAAATCAAAAGAATGGGATTTGATGCTAGTTAATAATGTATTAGAACCAATGCTTACTCTACTTCTACATGTACCAGAAAATCTCCTTGATACGGTTTTTAGCTACTGCAAAAAAGAGTGTAATTTGAAATTCGGCTGCCAAAATATAGGCTTATGCTGTACACCACCATACACCACTTTTGAAGGCCATTCGTGTTGAAACGTTGAATCTCCAAAAGAAGATCCTCACATCCACGACGAAACCAACCGGTGAAACCACATTTAACAAAACGCCTCATAGAAGGCGTGGAAACGTGTGCATATTATGAAGAATACAACTAATTTAAATTTTAGAATCGCTGTTTCTCAGGAATGGCTCAATGCTATGAAAAAAATTATGAGGACAGTTTTTGTAGGTAATTGCATGATCTATAATTTTTGTCTGAAATACTCTTATCATAAAACTAACCCATTCGTTGAAGAATCCAAAAAACCAGTTTTTGCTCTCATGAAAATTTTCAGGTAGTTAAGAATTTATGCAAGGGTGAATGTTTAAATCGACCGGACTGATTCCCTGGCATATAAATTCATGACCTACTAAATACTTCAAATTATAATTTTTCATGTGGAAAATTTTTCGTAACATTGAAAATTATGTCAGAATCTGACGTTTCGAGAATGAGTGTTTATGGATATTTTGAAATACTGGGAAACAAATTAAACCCTCTGAAAAGTCTAGAAAACTTTTCAACTTACGAAAACGAAGAGAAAGAATTGATACATCTAGCGTCCGATTTATTGAATGTAGATGAATTGATACAAATCTTCGGTAATGAAACATTTTTCTCTTAATGACCTCTTTAATTTTACATAATACAAAATTTGATTTTTCCTTTCGTTTTCAGAGAATGGTCGAAGTACTGTGAAAGGGGGTAGAACATCTCCTGTATTGAGATCCCCAACTTTAGCTAGATCAGCTAATAAGCCAGTTCCCAAAACAGCGGAAGCGCTTGCTGTTTTAGTTCAGCATTTAGTATTCAATGTAAGTTTATATTTTTATATTCACCAATATATTTTTTAATGATTGTAATAATCAATTCATTGGTATTTCTTATGCGTCAACATGCCATTCTTGGATATTTTTTATCACTGGATGGTTGAGTCCTTCGAATATCATATAGTTGAAAATAATAATGTTCATTGCAAGTTCAGTGTGGGCAAATTCCAATATTTGATTATATATATATATATATATATATATATATATATATATATATATATATATATATATATATATATATATATATATATATATATACAGGGTGCTATATCTACCAAGATATTCATTTCTGATCAAAACGCAAAAACAGGTCAATTTTTGTTTCAAGGGGGACATCTTTTGGGGAACAAAACTTGCCTGATATATGAACTCCCTAAGGGGGGGTTGCAATCCTTGAACATTTTGTTCTGTAGAACAACAACTGTAGAAGATACAGAGTGAGCTACTGAACAATAGAGGAGACTATCTATCGCCCTGAGCTATTCAAGTATTAGTGCAAAAAAATGGAACAGATTCATTCCAGATCAAAGGCTGTTATCTTCCGAAACACCATTCACATCTCAAATTGCAACCCCTAGAGCAGGGGTGACCACCCTGTGTTATTTTTAAAGCAGAAGATAGGTCCAGTTATAACCTTCTGAGAAAGGATTTTTGTTTGTCTCCACAATGGTGTGCAAGTTTTCGTTCTCCATCAAAATTACTGGGTGACCAGCTGAAACATTGGAATGACTATGAAGGATTATGAATCTTGAAAGAAAACGATAAAACTCTCAGTCATAGTAACTCCATTGATCTTTGAACATTCGTTGTACAATATGCGAGCAATGCATCTAGAGTTGGTTTCACATGTACATGCGTTTTTATCAGTTGTCTGAAAGGAAACTTTTTTGTTTTCACAGGTGATACTCTATGATCATCGTCCTCATGTGAAATGACTCTTATGTGACGATACGAATCAACAATACTTATTAGCGACGCAGATGTTACAATGATCAGATTTCTTCAACAAAAAAATTGATTCTCAATGTTTTCGTAATTTTTGTATTAAATTTTATCGTCCCAATTTTATTCCACATTAGTTGTGAAAATTCTGTTGCATTCATCACAATAGTTTCTCTTCTATTCGAAATTTTTTTGCACTAATACTTGAATAGCTTAGGGCGATAGATAGTCTCCTCTATTGTTCAGTAGCTCACTCTGTATCTTCTACAGTTGTCAACGTGCCATTCTTGGATATTTTTTATCACTGGATGGTTGAGTCCTTCGAATATCATATAGTTGAAAATAATAATGTTCATTACAAGTTCAGTGTGGGCAAATTCCAATATTTGATTATATATATATATATATATATATATATATATATATATATATATATATATATACAGGGTGCTATATCTACCAAGATATTCATTTCTGATCAAAACGCAAAAACAGGTCAATTTTTGTTTCAAGGGGGACATCTTTTGGGGAACAAAACTTGCCTGATATATGAACCCCCTAAGGGGGGGTTGCAATCCTTGAACATTCTGTTCTGTAGAACAACAACAACAACTGTAGAAGATACAGAGTGAGCTACTGAACAATAGAGGAGATTATCTTTCGCCCTAAGCTATTCAAGTATTAGTGCAAAAAAATTTCGAATAGAAGAGAAACTATTGTGATGAATGCAACAGAATTTTCACAACTAATGTGGAATAAAATTGGGACGATGAAATTGAATACAAAAATTACGAAAACATTGAGAATCAATTTTTTTGTTGAAGAAATCTGATCATTGTAACATCTGCGTCGCTAATAAGTATTGTTGATTCGTATCGTCACATAAGAGTCATTTCACATGAGGACGATGATCATACAGTATCACCTGTGAAAACAAAAAAGTTTCCTTTCAGTCAACTGTTAAAAACGCATGTACATGTGAACCCAACTCTAGATGCATTGCTCGCATATTGTACAACGAATGTTCAAAGATCAATGGAGTTACTATGACTGAGAGTTTTATCGTTTTCTTTCAAGATTCATAATCCTTCATAATCATTCCAATGTTTCAGCTGGTCACCCAGTAATTTTGATGGAGAACGAAAACTTGCACACTATTGTGGAGACAAACAAAAATCCTTTCTCAGAAGGTTATAACTGGACCTATCTTCTGCTTTAAAAATAACACAGGGTGGTCACCCCTGCTCTAGGGGTTGAAATTTGAGATGTGAATGGTGTTTCGGAAGATGACAGCCTTTGATCTGGAATGAATCTGTTCTTTTTTTTGCACTAATACTTGTATAGCTCAGGGCGATAGATAGTCTCCTCTATTTTTCAGTAGCTCATTCCGTATCTTCTACAGTTTTCAATCAAAAATGAAAGTTCGTTCACGGGGATGCAGACAAAGATAATACCTTTCCTTCGAGGTATCACTCGACCCATCTTTCCTCTTCCAAATTTTCAAGGGTGGTCACCCCTGCTCTAGGGGTTGAAATTCGAGATGAGGATGGTACTTGATGATGACTGCCATTGATCAGCATGGATGTGTTCCATTTTACTTCGCTGAAACTTGAATAGTCTCAGGGAGATAGTCTTCCTTATCTTTCAGTTTCTCACCCTGTATCTTTTACAGTTTTCAATTAAAAATGGAAATTCGTTCAAGGCGATGTAGACAAAGATACCACCTTTTTTTTGAATCATCACTCGACCTATCTTCCCTATTCAAAATGTTCATGGATTGCAACCCCCGCTTAGGGGGTTGATATTTAAGACAAGTTTTGTACCCCAAAAGATGTTTCCCTTGAAACAAAATTGACATGTTTTTGCGTTTTGATCAAAAATTCGAATAATTGTATTTACAATAAATGCTTATATCTATCATTTTTGTGTGTCAGAAAAAACACAAGTAGGAGCTCAGGAAATGTAACAGGGGAACCATTTTATCTTGCGTAAGATTCAAGAAACGAGAGAGAAAACCTGAGGAAAAAACTCGTTTCCTTGTCGCTATTGCACTAGCATTAGCTTGTATGTCTATGTTGTGTTAGTATCGTGTGTACATAAAAAGTACCAAATATTTGTCAGCTTAGCATCTTCAATTCTCATCTTGCACTCCGTGATTTCCAGACGAAGACAAGGGTGAAATGAAGGGGGTTTGGGACAGGAATCTGTAACAGTGGAAAAAGAAAACCAGCAGAAAAATATTTCAACAATCCTACCTGACTCTTATATGTCTGAACTCATTTGAATTTAAGAAAAGATTTTACATAGCAAGCAAGTCCATAAAAAGGACTAAGGAGATAATCAAAAAGTACATAACCAGCGATATTTCCTCTTTCGCGGAGATGTTTTTCCGTCGCAGTGTGAGTCTCCTGAAACATAATCACTCCCTTGTTCTTGCTTGCCAATTTTGAAGTATAATCCCAAAAACCCTTCAATATTCAAACTCAACAAAACAATTCCATCTCTGTTTGACCGAGGGAGCCCCGATGGCCAGGTTCGGTTTTCTAAGTGATGCCGATTATGATCTATAGATGTTCTAGAATCATTATGAACCCAATAATTTGGGTTGACATCTCCCATATATTATTTCTTCGTGGATCTTGTTTAATTTAAAGAAAAATTTGCGAAAAAATTTTGAGTACGTCAGCTAGATGAAATATTACAGTTAACTATCGAATTATTTAAAATTTTTCGAATTTTGGTAAAATTGTCATTCACAGATATCTCGTTTATTTTTAAAATTATATAAAAATGAATTCGCTGTTCGATAGGCACTTTTTTGATTTAAATTGGTGGTGTAAAAAATATTCAGCTCAGTGGTTTTCGAGCTAAAATGCAAACCACCATTTTCGATATAAGCAATAGGTATTTATTTTCTTTAGCAATATGTTGAAGATAAACTTCATAAAATGAGAAATAACAGCATTGAAGAACTTGAACAAAATGTTAGGGAATATCTGAACTCAGTTTCAAACTCGAAAATCCTTAACTCAAACTTTGCATCGCTGCAACCTGCATCATGCAGGTCAACATGTTATGTATCTACTTGTGAACATGGAAAACGGGCAATGGATTTTAGGGTTTTCGAATGAACCAAATACGATGTTTTAGTACGGCAGCTATGTAAAATATTGTAGATAGAGAAAAAAACGTATTTCAGTTATCTTTTTTAGTTGTCGAGTTATTCCGGAATTCCGGATTTTTCTCGAATCCTATTGAAGCTAGGGAAAAAATATTTTCACATTCAGGTCCTCTTTTGATTAGAATGTTTTCAAAAAATTTCTTTGCGATCGATTTTGTGAGTTTGAAGCAAAGTTGTGCTTTTTCAAACACGAATTATAGGTGATCTTGGTATCAATAGAGCGAATTATTTTTTCTTTCCAAATAAATTTCACATGCTATATCAATTCCTTCAACTTATGCCTTTTTCAAAAAGAAATCGAAAATTCGTATCTATCCGCTCGGAACATAGCAGATATTCACAATTCTATGGTAGAAGAGGTTTGTCTGTGTGCGCCCAAGATCCAATTTATTCAATTATGTGTTCATTTCTTAGAACAGAGTTTTTTTGTTGAAAAATTTAATTTTGGACTTTAACGAAAATATGTTTTGACAAAAAATTATAACTATATACACAATAAATTGAATCAGTGAACAAATTATCTTATGAATTCAAAAGCATTTCCATCATTCAAAAATGTTGGAATTGTAACGCCTGGAAACTCTTCTGCATGCGTTTTCTATATGAATGTTACTTACATTCTCCAAACAAATCCTAAAATTTTGTTTTAGCTCATCTGTTATTCGTTTTTTCTTTATACCATAAATTCTCAACATGCCCCCAGAGAAATAAATGTGGGGGGGTGTCAGATCTGGAGAACGGGCTGGCCATTTCATCAGTTCCCTAGTTCTTAAACAGCGAAATTGCAATCCAGCAGTTGGGATACGGTTCGTTTCTGGTGCGGTGGGGCAACTTCATGGTGAAATATATATTTACTCTTACAATTCATCTAAATATCCTTCCACTAGATTTTCATCTATAATACGACGGTAAATGTCGCCATACAGGTTGTCGTGTATGCCAATAAACTATTGCTTTACATTGAAACCATATCGCCCTTGGTGTTGAATATGTTGAATATTCGACTGTTGATCCGACGAACAGTGCTCATTGTGCCTTCACTTGTAATGCGAACTTTATAGCTCAACATAACGCGCCGATAAAATTCATGGTTCTCTTCTGTTTTCTGAAGGCAACAGTGACTGAAATTAAGCCGTCGTTGGTTATCACTACGCAGGAAGAATTGCGATATTCTCAACCTGTAGTGTCTAAACTCATTCTCCCTGAGAATTCTGAGGGCCCATGAAACGAAATGCCAGTTTCAATTGCCATTTGACGGCTTCAAATTTCACGTTGGGCTGCAACGCGAACGTTGCTATAGTATAGCAACTTCTCTATCTTCAATTTCATATGTTTTGCTCCGTTGTAATTTGAAAGAACCTACAATAATTAAATAGTCCTTCAGTCTTTTGAAAATGTAGTTATGCGGCTGTCTCTTCTCAGGGAATCTATTGAAATAAGATTCTTCCGCTGCATCCGAATCATACCCATTCTGTTTATAACATTTCAACATCTCATATTTTTCGAAATTTAGAATTGAAGATCTATAACGATTGAGTTATATGTAGAAATTTTGCGAACTAGAGAAGAACGACATGAATTTATGGCATAAATAATTGTTTTCACAGAATCAATGCTATTGATTGAATATTGCAATTGTTTCAAACACAGAATTGAACGAATCCACATCAATACGATTGAATAGTTGAAATAGTGTCAAAAAAGAAGGGACATTTATGTTTCAAGGAGTAAACTCTATTGTTCTTAACACAGAAATGAATGAATGGTATCTTTGACGCACATAGATAAACTTCTTCCACCATAGAATTGTGAATATCTCCTATATTCCGAGTGGATAGATATGAATTTTCGATTATTTAATGAAAGAGGCTGATATTGGAGAAATTGATGAGGCATATGATACATATTTGGAAAAAAATAATCCTGTATTGATACCAAAATCACCTCTAGTTCGTATTTGGGAAAAAAATGAATGTCATAACTCAGAAACCGAACGGCAAAAAATTTTCGAATTCGTCCCTGCATTCTACTCAAAATAGTGCCTCTAGAATGTAAAAATATTTTTCACCTAACTTCAATAGGATTCGAGATATCGTCGCATGTCGAAATCCCGAATTTCGAAATAACTAGAAAACTAAAAAAGAAAGCTGAAATCCATTTTCACCAATGAGCTTTTCTCGAAAATCGAGCTCGAGAAAGGTCAGATCATTTTTCTCTATATACAGTATCACCCTATAAGTGTTCTAATTGTCTCCATAAATTGGAGTCGCATCTATAGCTTGATAAAATAGCTTTCACGAAAACCAACATGCCTTTGGCATTGAAGTATACGTCACCCTTCAATAAAATCATTATAATTTCATTTTGTTATCTTCTTCAAAAAGCAATTCATTTCACTACACCCGATAACTTCAAACCGACCGCAGGTACACCCACAAAACAATCCATAGTACGCCCTTTTCGGTTTGCATGCATAAAAATCTCCCAATGTTGTCACCCAGGGTAGAATATAGATATCGAAGATAATATTTCCGTAGTCCTGAGTAACCAGTATTTGGGGATTTCCCCTTTTAATCTTATAATTTTTATCTGTACTAACTAAAGCTCAGGTAAAAGGTCTTCGAATGGACTAGTACCCCAAATCAGTCGAAGGGTACTTCAGTTGTTCTGTTAGTGCTCACAGTGCAATATCGAAATTTGAATAAGCGGGTAATATCCTACGTTTTCGCGATGTATAAAGTGGTTTATTTGTTCAAACGCTTGAGAAATAATTATATCCGTAGAAACGTTAATGAATCTAATGAAGTCAGCAGCAATAGTACATATACTGTGAGTACATAAATGAAAACATATAATTCTCTCTTTCAAAATTTTCACTTGTCATTCCTTCTTATATGGACTTTTTCATATTCTAAAATGATGACATAAGCCATGTTCTAAAATGTTTCGAAAAAATAAGATAATTCAGAAAGAATCACTGTCAGTTTGATATTTATTGCTTCGACATTTTGATTATGGAAGTGTGTTCTTAATGAAATGGAATAGGCAAATTTCTTTCAGTTAGAACAAATTTATATTTTATTTAATATTCATTCACACATCTACATCTGTATATGAAATTAATAAATTAAGTAGCATTCATTTTGTCGATTATTGACTTATTTCCTGGTCTTTCAGTATTGGCTGCTTGTTAATATTACTTCTATTATGTGTACCAATTAATTTCTTTAACGGAAAGCCAATTTTGTTCGATAATGGCATACTATGTAAATTTGAACTTTTCTAATACTTACATTTCAAATGGAGCTAAAATACAATTAGATTGACAGTCGTTAATTTCGCAACTTTGATTCTTAATTGAATTTTATGACGGTTAAGTTAGGTTACGTGACGATTAAGAAAGAAGTTCTGTATCGATATAAAAGTCTCTTCAAATAGTAAAAGAAAAAACACCAGGATCTAGTTAACAAAATATAATGAATATAAATATGTTTGTTATATTCGGGTTTCGTCCCATTTTCAAAAACTAAAATATTACAATGTGGAAAGAGATGAGAGAAATGGGAACAATCAGGAATCAAGTTGGTCGTTAGTTAATGGTAGATTATGTTTGTGAGCTGATGAAATTTCCCCGAATTCTAATAAATCTAATCTCCCACTTTTGTAACCTGAATGTTAAATTTGGGTTGAATCTAAAAATCAGTTCAATGTCCTGAAAAACTAGTTACTAACTTACTAGGAATTATTGATTTTTTTAAGGTGGTAGTCTTTAGTATTAATAGAACGATCAGTTTGACCTATATAAAAAGCTGGAGAATCATAACAATATAAACACCACAAAATTCTAGGGAACACTTCTGAATATCGATATATCGTATCCAGAGCACGATCAATATGTATGATTTTTTTTAATAAATGAATACCTGCATCAATTTCTCACCAAATTATGAAGAGTGCCGCAACAGATTTCAGTTTTTTTTTTATAAAAAACTAAAAATGCAGCAGATGCGACGCTGCTTTATAATCATCTTATGTATTCAGTGTTTGAAATCAGTTAGTTGGCACTTTGTTTCTGTTGTAAGCACAAATGAAAGATTCAAGTTTTGTGATACGACCATGGAAAGACGACATTTGACTAGAGAAGAGATGTTACGAGCCGTTGGCATGCTCCAAACTGGGAGCTCACAACAGGAAGTATCCAGGGTTCTGGAAAGTAGCCCAAGTGTCATAAACCGTTTATGGCCGCGTTTCAATGAAATAGGTAGCGAAGAAGAATCATGTTTATCATAGAGTTAATGCATGCAGTTTATGTTCAGAGATTTCTCAACGGGAGGTGCATATGGTGGTGAAGAAGAGAAACATTATTGACGACAATTGGCACAATTCTGAATCAATATTCCAGTTCGACACCTCAAAATGATAGGAAAGGTTCAATCTAGTGATTGAATTGCGCAGTTGATTCATTACGATCGCGAAAACTTTTTTTTTGACTTTGAGGAAGTCAGCCATTTTGAATTCGAACGGAAATCAAATTTTAGGTTGGTTTTAATAAAATATGGTTCTTTGTCTTCTTAGAAAGTCCATGAAAAACACAACAACTTCAGGAGTGCCAACGCCATGAGGTGAAGAAAATATTTCGATTTCAGCTGAAAATCAGAATGAAGAAAATTCTTCACGCTACTTTTTTACCAATTCATGGAATATTTTTAAGATCAATATATCAAATTGTTCAGAAAAGACTGAATTATCAACTAAGTGTCCCATTCGCCATACAGGTCGTTTCAGGATTACTACAGTCGCCCAAGACCGATTTTTGGTTTTACAAGCCAGAAGAGATCGTACTACGACAGCATCTCAATTAGCACAAGAGCTATCACGAGTTCATAATGTACAAATTTCCGACCAAACTATAAGAAATCGACTGCACGAAGGTCAACTCCACTCCAGGCGTCCTTTTAGAGTTCCACAACTGACCCATGGAAATCGCACTGCTCGTTTAGCTTGGTGCCAAGAACACGTAAACTGGGATCAAGAGAGGTGGGCCACAGTTCTCTTCAGTGATGAATCTAAATTTAGTTATTATCCCGATTCGGGAAAAATTCGAATATGCAGGGAACCTGGAAAGCAAAACCGTCTCCAGCATGCTCGAGAAGTTGTTAAACAGGGAGGCGGATCAGTGATGTTTTGAGATAGTTTTACCTGATATCGATCTTCTACCGTGGCCATCCTGCTCCCCAGATCTGAATCCCATCGAGCATGTGTGGGACACCCTAATAAGAAATCTCCTGCGTCAAAACGTCTTCAATCATGAACAGGAGCTTCGATTAGAAGTTAAGGGGGCTTGGCATGACTTAGGCCAAAATGTAATAGACAATTTGATATTGAGCATGCCGCGACGATGCCAAAGTGTCATTAATAACAGAAGTGGACGTACTGGGTACTGAAAAATATAAGTGCTTCCATATCGTTTCCATAATATTAGTTCAGGATTTATTTTTGTGTTTTACCAAATTTCCTAATTTTCAAATTTCAATTTTTATTTTATGATAGGTGCTTTGGAGAAGTCAAATATTATTTTGTTTTCTTGAGAATACATTATATACAATACATCCTAACAAAACCGAAAGATTTCTATAAATTCGAATCATCAAATGCATATTTTAAAGATATTGGTAAGTGTTCCTTAGACTTTTTGAGGTGTTTAATTTATATACACCGCTTTTTACACTTTTATCAAATAGAGCTTTGTCATTGACCAAGAATGAACCCAGAGTTTTGTTCTTCCTACTCATTGTATTGATTTACTGTTTTCATATATATGTCATAATAAATTACACAAATAAGTACTAAAGTACTTATTTGTGGAACATAATTAATGATGTGATATTTTATTGTTTCGTGAATTTAATGGATGGGGTAAATCGAGCATAATAATAATTTGTGCTGTTTTTAGCTACTAATTTGTCCATTTGTGATATTTTATTATTATTTATATATTATTTATTATTAAATTCTGTCGAAAAGTACCGAAAATTGATCATTCAAAAAATTTGCTTAAAACGATTGTCAATATTTTTTCTGTTGCTGAGCTGGCACAGCAAATGGAATTTCATGTGCCAAATCGCTGAGAATGTTACAGGAGACTCACGTTGAATCGACTCAATCGAGAACACGTGTGTATGAGTGATGCAGTGCATTCAACAGTGGCCCAGATGTGGTGGAAGATTTGTCTTGCTCAGGTCGGCCATCAACATTTTCAACTGAAGTTAACATCGATAAAGTGAAGGGAATGGTAATTGAAAATCGTCACTTAAGTTTGAAAGAGATAGACTATGAACTGTCTGTGTCTCACTAATCAATTCCTTAAACGATTGTTTGGGCATGAAATGCGCTGCCGCCAAACTAGTTTCAAAAGACCCCACATTCATAAAACGTATTTTAACTGGTGATGAGACATGTGTTTATGAGTTTGACCTGCAAACCAGTCAACAAGCTTGGGAATGGCGCTTTCCAACTGAACCGAAAACGGAAAAACCACGTCAAGGTATATCAAAAGTCAAGGTAATGTTAACTGTTTTCTTTGATTATCGGGGTGATGTGCGCTCGGAATTCTTGCCAGAAGGTCAGACGGTAAATTGAGAATATTACTTGAGCGTTATGCGACGTTTGAGAGAGCAAATTCGTCGAAGGCCAGATTTGTGGAAAGAAAACTCATGGATTTTGTATTATTTCACAAGGCTATCATTGTGAATGAATTTCTGACCCAAAACTCAACAAATACCATGGAATAATCACCTTATAGAATTCGCGGCGAGAACTGAAGTCGATTCCGGAAAAAGCGTTTGAATAATATTTCGATGTTTGGATTATTCGTTGGCGTAAATGTATTATTTCGAAAGGGGCCTACTTTGAAGGCGAAATAATAAATTTGGATGAAGAATTAATATTTTGTGTTTCCTTGACCAATTCCAGGTAATTTTTTGACAGAATGTATTTAACATCTTGCATGAGTATTTGCAATATGGAACAGCCTTAAATCAGCCAACTAAATTAGAAATACTGTCTCTTCAATTCTTGATAATCTATAGAAAGTATTAACGAAATCACAACTAAATTCAGAAAAACAATAAAGAAGTCCTTTTTACATTAAAAATAAATTACAAATTCTGAAAAAGAACTTAAAGGTCTAATTAAAATACTAATATCCAATTCTGATAAGTCTTATTACAAGTATGAAGGTTTGAACTTTCAGCTCAACTTAACTACTATTTTTCAAATGAAGTTTGTAGCATCAGAATATTACCACAATTTTTTAAAGAATACAAAACAATTAGGTATGTAACAAAATTGAACTTATTAAAACATAATGTTGTATATAATTAATTAAACCTTTAACTTCTTCATTTGTATATAAAGTCACATTTTTAACACGAACAAAACTTTATTGATTTCTGTCTTAAACAAAAGGAAAGTTTTAGTATCAGATTATTCAACCTTTGTTTTTAATTATATTCTTCTCACTATTTCTATATATTTTTATTATGTATATTTATTTATATCTATTTGCTACTAATCAAATATAATGAAATTTGAACTATACAATTATTTATATAGTGAATATAATGAAATTAAAACTATATAATTATTTATAAGTTAATAACACAGTTGACCACTAGAACTTAAACTTGCCGTTACTTCACATTCTTAGTAATTGAATTGAAGTAAGGGAATGTTAAATTTAAAAAAAATAATTTTGAGCCTCTTTCTCCATGCAACCTGTTTCGGTGAGTTGTGTAAAGAAGTCCATCTCCACTAGGAACACTTGTGGGTGGAGTTGCCAAATATTCTCTGGCTACAGGTGAAAGAATGCCATAATTATTGCCCTTATCTTTCCATCAAAGAAGTAGGTCTTCTGCAGTTTCGATACGTTTATCCAATATATAGGGTGCGCCAGAGAAAACCGGACAATTTTTTTCCGTTATAAATTTCGCAATTTTAGAGCTAGATCATTCGTTCTTGCTTCATTGAAAAGCCGAAGGACTAAATTAGATTATCAAGATCGCTGGAAAGTTTATTTTCCATTAAAAAATTCGAATTGGGCATTCAGTCGATAATTCAGTCTTTTCTGAACAATTTGACATATTGACCTTAAAAATATTCCAAGAATTGGTAAAAAAGTAGCGTGAAGAACTTTTATCATTCTGATTTTCAGCTGAAATCGAAATATTTTTTTTCACCTCATGCCGTTGGCACTCCTGAAGTTGTTGTTTTACATGGACGTTCTACGAAGACAAAGAACCATATTTTATTAAAACCAACCTAAAATTTAATTTTCGTTCGAATTCGAAATGGCCGACTTCCTCAAATATTAACAATTTTCCCCGAGCATTAAAAAAGTTTTCGCGGTCGTAAAGAATCAACTGCGTAATTCAATCACAAGATTGAACCTTTCCCATCATTTTGAGGGGTCGAACTAGAATATTGATTCAGAATTGTGCCATTGTCGTCAATAAAGTTTCTCTTTTCCACCATCATATGCACCTCCCGTTGTGAAACCTCTGAACATAGACTGCGTGCATTAACTCTATGATAAACAAAAAAATGATGAAATGTCATCGAGTTTTAGACATCAGGTTTGAACTCGAATTTTATCTTGGTGTTGCTTGTTTTTGACGTTTGAAATTGTTAAAAATGGTTTTAACAAATGAGGATAAGCGTTTCATTTGATGTTTATTTGTGCGTGGCTATACTGCTAGGCAAATATTAGGCCAATTTCCAGCCCCTTATTACAAAAGAAGTACAATCTATGATCTTGAAGAAAAATTTCGGACAACAGTGTCATTAGGAAGAAGATCAGGATGACTGTTTCTCAAATATCTCAGAGATGCCAACTGGTAAAAACATCTGCGAGAATAATAATACGACCCTGTTGTCCGAAATTTTTCCTCAAGATCATCTAGCTCTAAAATTGCGAAAGTTAAAACAGAAAAAGAATTGTCCAGTTTTCTCTGGCGCACCCTATATTTTCATTAGTACTTTTATTAATAAAAACTTCTAGAGAATTTGGAATTTGATTTTCTAATTCTCCTCCGCTTTCACTAGAATCCTTCATCATTTTCATAGTATATCTTAATGATACAGATTTGTCTGTACGACTGGCACTGGAACCAAAGTTTTGTTTATCTTGATAAGTTATTTTAGGACGTTTTGGATTTGAACAAGAAATCAAGCGTAAGTCGTCATTCCCAATTATATCTAAAACATTTCTCATGACCTGATCTTTGGTTGAAGAATTTTTGAGAAACTCAATTTGTACCTCCTATCAATGAAATTGACTTTGCAAATAATCTGTCGTTTTCCAAGTGAGCAAATCTACGACTCATTTCTTATTTCAGAACGAAAATAGTGTTTCAAGTGCATTCATCAGAATCAAGTTCCTCAATCGCCTTTTCTAGAGAGGCCAATAATGGAAGCATAGTGAATATGGAAATATTTGCTGCACTTAGTTCTCTTGTTACTTCTTCAAAAGATTTAAGCAACTCAATTAATTGTTCCACAGTTATCCATTATTCCGGAAGTCAGTTGTGAAAAGCATAGAGAATCTTCGTTTTTTATAATGCATTCTAACATGTAGAACAATTTCATTAATTTTCATTCTTCACAGGTCGAGGCATTCGAAGTTCCTAATCTACGAAAACAGGTGAAAAAATTCCAGTTCGAAACCGACGAAATCAAACAGACCTGTCAGCAATTAGAAAAGCAACTTTTAGACGAGAAGCAAAGAAATTCCAGTTTAATAGATGAAGAAAGACTGAGATGGCAAGAAGATGTAGAACGTTTATTGAAGAACCATCGTACTCAAATAGCTCAGAGTAAGTAAAATTCAATGGTAAACTATATCATGACATATCATCTGTCATTTAGTAAATGAAATGTCTTGTCATTTACTAACTCACATGTCGTCTGTCACTTGATATTATGTGCTGCCGGCAATTTCTATCAACAACTAACATACATCTCATCAAATATTACTATTTCTTGTTGATTGTTTCCGCGTTACTATAATTCATAACTTCCAATCTCTATAATATAACACATCATTTCTACGTTACTTTCTATTGAATGAAAATCATCTTTCCCATTTCCAGTTACTGCCCAGAAAAAAGAATCCGAAGAAAAGCTCCTTTCTCAACACGAGCATTTCAAAGCAGAGCTCCACCAACAGTACGAAGAAAAACTGAGTACTCTCAGGAGGGAAGTTGAGAAACTGCAAAAAACGCATGAGGAATCCCTCGATATCCTCAGGGAAGAGAACGAGGCAATCAGGGAAGATATTGACGCGAAGAACGACGAAATAAGAGAAGCCAAAAATGAGAGCCTCAAACTCAAGACAGATTACGAAGCCAAAGAATCATTCCTGAAGGAACAAATACAAGTTCTCAGCAGGGAGAATCAAAAGTTCAAGCAGGAGTTGGCACTTTGCAAGGAGGAGATTTCAAAGTTGGAGGAAGAAAGAACACGGCTGGTAGAAGAGAATAAAAGATTGCTTAGTTATAGCGAAGGGAAAGGTGTGGGAGTACAGGTAAGGGTGAATCGTTGGTATTACAATTGTTCGTAATGCTCAAGAAATCTGACCTATCCTGTTATCGAAATTTTGATTGAGATGTTTGTGGTAATGAAACCAAGAGAAATCTTGCATTTAGTATATTCACTGTTTCAGTAGATACATGTGTTAATGTTGCAGCATACTGTTGAAACCACATGTTTTCAACATTGATTGCATGCATTCATGCTTGAAAATCAACAAGTTCTATATGTTCGGAAAAACCAGAATGATTTAAGTTTTGGTAGATGTAGGATTCCAGGTTATTTGATAATGAAAAAAATATATTTTTTGTAACAAAAAATGTTTGAAGCTTCACTAGAGAAACAGTAACACCCTGGCAATATCCTAATCGATCAATCAAGGACCGTTATGACTTTCGAATATTATTCTGTAACATTTCTTGCTTGGCCATCCTAATTCCTAATCATTCCACATATTGTATGGATTGAGAGATGGTGGTCTACACAAATTATTCAAAATATCCCAAAAGGAGGAAGTCTAAAGGAGTCAAATTAGTGGATATATATAGATATATATATATATATATATATATATATATATATATATATATATATATATATATATATATATATATATATATATATATATATCCTTTGAATGAGTGTTTTCAGTTTGCATTAGAAAACTGACTTTATTGAAAAATATTTTTTCTCAGGAAGTGGAATCATTGAGAGTCGTTTTGGAGTTAAAACAAAATGAAGTTTCCGACTTGAGAAAGTCCCTAGCCGAAACTACACAAAAAGCCGACGTTTTGTCGAATTGTGAGGAGAAAGCCGCCGTATTCCAGGCAAGATGTGAAGATCTGCAGCTACAGCTACAAAGAAAAAATGATTATGAAATGTACGTACCTCCTGATATCATCAAAGTATCTTTTTGATCATAGAAAAATTCGGTTATAGTTCGCCGATCCTTACCTCTAAATCGGTTATTTAAAATCAAGGAATAGTCCACGTATTTATATTACTACTTCTGTGCCTCTTAGCAAATGGAAATACATATTTTTAGGTTGTACTTTTACCAATTTATCCATTTATTCGTCATATATTATCTGACGAAAAAACCGGACCCACATAAGGCTGTTCTTCATAATTCGGGCATTCAGCAGTTGAGGGGTACTTCTTGTAAGAAAAATACCACCCATTTTGTAATTGTTTTAATTTAATTAATCTCAAACGATAGGGGGAAGGGCTCTGCTTTTAAGTTTTTGTGCAGGTCGGAAAAAAATCGTAGATCCGGGGCTGGAATTTGATGGATGTAAGCTACGAAATCGGTTTGAACTACAGTTGTCCAGCGACTTGAAAATGAACTTCGATGTCGTATACGATACAACACGATCGTTATATTAACTTCACAGTTAGACGAATTTTCCTTTGACGGGATAATAGAAAATTCGACTAGGAATTCGCCATTTGGATCTAAATCGACTGAGGGAACAGGCCCGAGCATACTTAGCCCACAGTATAGGGCATCAATATTCTTGGGCCCGTCCTCTACAATCATTCAAGTAGAAACACTTCTCATAAATTTGTGAAGCCGAACGTATCTCCGAATGTGTCTATATCTAAAAGGACTTGTCCCCTAATAGATGTTTGGCCTCAAATGTATAGAAAATAATGAAATTGCTGATAAAGTAGCTAAATCAGCTGCTAAAAGCAACCTTTGGTTTGTCGTGCAGAAAGGAACGAAAACAGTGGGAAAAACTGCAAAAGCAATACTGAAGGAATACTACAGACTCAAGCAAGGCAATAATTTCACCAATTTTTCACCAGGAAGACTGATATAGGGACAAATTGTGGACCATGGCTAGCTTCCTAATAGGGAACTGAGATACCATCTCCGCAATATGGACAAACCAGAAACGAGAAGATCTTGCTCATAAGAGGCACGCACACATCGGTAGCAGAAAGCTCCAGCCGAACGAAGTAAAAGCAAAAGCTCCTAGGAAGGTTCTCAATTTCATGAACAAACTTAATCTATTGGGAAACAAATAAAGCAAGCTTATGAACAATAGACAAGAAAGCCAAACTTCCACATATGAAAGAAATATAAACCAAACCCGATTCATCCTCATTCTCTTCATCTAAATCCCATCGAGCTTATCTGTGTTTACCAGGTCTAACTTCTTATAACCATCATCCACAGCCAGAAATGATTGAGTAAGCAGAGATACTTCTATTACTATGGGCAAAAATTCGTAGCACAAACGTTTTATTCGTACTTTACAATGTATATGCTGTTGGTAAGGAGTAGAATTACTCGAGATTTAATTTCTTAACATAAAATTTCTTATATAGGCTTTATGATAGCTTATTTGATATCTTAGATCCTAGATTTTATCTTAATATTCTCGAAGATACTAAGTTTTCATCAATAAATACCAGATAAACAGCTACTTCCGCTTTATTTGAAAAATATTTCGATATTCATAACTTTTTGGGCAAAGTGAACATAATATATATCCTCATATCAGTATCTAATTAATACTGAAATTTCAATTTGAAGGGGCTATATAAGACAGTAATAACTGAATTATGCTTTCAGGATGTTGGTGGCTGAAAACAAAAAAATGGAGCAACTACTTCAAGAAGAAGCCAACCAAAGACGAAATCTCTCTTTGCGCAACGAGGAACTTCAGTGGAAACTAAAACAAAACAAAGAAGTCATAACGAAAATCTTGGAACAGACTAGCGATGACGTGTTCAACCGAAGCGGTCACCTTTCCACCAGCTTCAACAACGATCGGTATAGTTCCAATACAAGCTTAAATCTTTCTTTCAAGAACTTCCTTCCTTCTGTCAGAAGTAGTCTCTGCGCAGATAGTGCAAAAATGTTGAAGAAAACTAAGAATTCCGTGGACGACGAGGATTCGCCTCCGACATCCCCTAAAATAAAAGGAGTAGTTGAGAAGTCCGACTCGGTTTCTTACGTTTTAGATCTTGACGAGAGTCCGGACGTGGTAGCCTCAAGATTGGTTCGCAGGAGTTTTAGAAATTCAGTGAATCAGAAAAATACCCCCACTAAATCTCCCTGCAACAAGAGACCGCGAATGAAGGGATCGAATCCGTTGAGTCAGAGCTCTTCGGCGAGTTCTTTGATCTCTCCCAACAAAGTAGAATATAATCGTTCGAGATCAGTGTCTGTGCGAAACGGAGACGAGGATTTTCAAGATGAATTCAACTTTTCCGATAACAGTAGCACGCCGAGCTATCATTACTCCAACTTAAAACTAGATGAATCAGTAGAATGTCAGAAAAGGGATGATAGGGACTTGGATTATCTGGACGACGTTCTCGACTTGACTTTGCCAGCTTTGCCTTCGGAATTGGGCTGTAAGATGGAGGCGCAAGCTTTGCCCAGGCCAAAACTTCTGGCTGGAGAAGCTATTGCCTCGGAGAGTAATTCGGAAGATGAAAGTACGAGTTCTTCTAGTGGGCAATTATGAGATGAACTTCTTTTCTGAATTCAATTCAACGTTTTCGGTAAAATAGACGCTATAGTCGACATTGGAGGGTGTTTGATGTAATTGTATATGTTGTTTTTTATTTCTACTTCCTATTTTAACACACCTTGATTTTAAATTTCAAAGTTCTATCTCTTTGAACGATAAGACTTTCATCGGGAACGAGTGTAGCCTTAGTCATGTTTATACGATGCAATAAAAAATACACGTTGAAAATGAGCCATTTTCAATTTCCCTTTAGAATGGGTTTTCATAAATACTAACAACTGAAATTTGTGAGTCAAATTGAAATCCTCTCGTTATTTTGAAATACGTAATTTTAGGGTAACTAAATTCCATACATATTTCTACTAGTCGAGGGTTACTTTAAAAATAAAGTTGAATTCCAGAAAGTATTCCAATTTTTTACGGTTAATCCTTGATCTATCTTAACATAGGCACTAATTTCTGTAAGATTCCTACCAATTCAAATTGATCAAGAACATATAGGTTTCAAGAATAAATTATTTCTCTCTCATTTTGATCTTTTCATATTAATACTTTGTTCATTCTGAAAAATGGTATGAGGTTTAACATTTTCCATAAATGCACATTTTTCTTTTATTTCTATTAACTTGATTTTAAATCCGTAAAACACTGGGATTCCAGTTATAAATTTTAGCACTTTCTTGTGGGTGCTCTATCACTTATCCTTCCTTAATTTTGTAATAATATCTAACAACATTTTCTAATCCTTCATCAATTATGAAATATTTTTAATATTTATTTCCAATTTTTAATGTCGATAAAAATCAATGTTACAACTATTTTCTGCAATATTCAGAAATATTACATTTTCATAATTAGATGAGGATTGTCATTTGATTCACAAATTTCAATGAGCAGTGTTCATGTGCTCTTATAAAAATAATTCTTTCAAAATTTCCATAATTTGGAATATTGAATCCTATATCCAATTTATAACCCTCTAATGTCGGCACAATTTTCGAAAACTTTTGAGAATAGATATGCTATCGTTAAGAAATTTTTAATTTTATTATAATTTGTATAGATTTTGTATTGTACTATTGACTTAAATAAACTTTTTATTTTTAATATTAGAAATTTGATTATTGTATAAATTATATCTTGTTCTCGAAAATGAAGATATTTAAATGTAAACTGCGAAAGTTACTGTTTCCATATTTCCTTCAATGCTATGAAGGAGAGGAAGAACCTTCAGGAGAATATTTCTCTGCAAAATTTTAATCTAGTTTTTTCTTTTCCATTTGCTTGTTTTATGAAATCCAATCATATTTCTGTATATTATTATTTTATTCAATGCCATTTATCGCATTTAGTCATGTTACTTCTAAACTTGAACATTTATTTTATACTGTTCAATGATATATTCAGTGGATCCTTATTTATTGTATTAGCTGAGAGGTGATGTAGGTATATAATTCAAAGTTGTTAGGACCAATAGATTTCCATATTTCTTATTTATTGTATATTATTATTAATGATTCTTCAGAAGAATCACTTGTACAATAAAGTTATTATGTATCTAAAAGCTTATTATGAAATCCTTTCTCTATCTATAAAGATAAATAAATGATATAATGATCATAAATATCGCATCCCTCCTCCAAACTTTTGTATACTGCTCTAAAAGATTTGCGCAAATTGTAATTATATTGTTCTTTGAGCAATCTCTGGTTACTATATCATAAATTTCACCCCATAATAAAATGTGTAACTCGGGTTTTCGAGTCGAAAATTATTAGTTTCAGTTGAACTTCTACATGAATTTTCAAGCATGTGCCTCAATTAGCACTTCATATTATATGAAAAATTCATTTTGGGATCCTGGCAAGTTATTTTAAACGATTGCATATTTATCGACGATTCCCAAGAGGTACAATACTTCAATACTTTTCCTCTAGAACATAGAAATATGGTTGTCTTTTTGCGAAAAGACCTGAATATCAAATTGAATACAAAACTTAGTAACAATATCTATGTTCAGTGGTTCGGTCATTGAATTTAAACAAGCACAGAATTTTTAATGACAGAATAAATTAGATACCTAGCTAATTGATTTGACACCTGATTACGGTAAAATACCAAAATACACTGTAGATTTTCTAAAATCAATTAATTTATTTCGTGTTTTGCATAATTGCACTAAGCCATATTTATATTCAGCACAAGAATATGCAAATATTCATCTCATTTATAGAGATTGTTGATGTAATTCTAGCACAGCTGCCATACTTTACAGGGAAAGATACGTGAATGCCGAACGATTTCCTGCAAACACTTTTTTTCTTTATGAAAATAATTCTAAAACTTAATGATGATAACTCCCCTTCTTCAACTATCAGTGTATTTTCAATTACAAAAAAGTTATTTATATTGGGACTCGAATCAGTTAAAGCAAATGTTCAAATTGCCTTCCTTTGGCACGAATGTAGGTTCTACAGAGTCTCAAGAACGACCGCTTCACTAATCGTGCATGTTTCCTCACATTAATTTGTTCTGCGGCATCAGAAATTTTGTGGCGCAGATCTTCCAGATTTTGCACAGGTTGTGAATAGACATACAACCCCAATAAAAAAATCGAGGGGGTTTAGGTCCGGCGAACGGGCGTCTATAAAATTGGTCTAAGACGCCCAATCTATCGTCCTCCATATTCATTATCCAAGTGATCTCGAACAGAACGAGTGTAATGCGCAGGGCAACCATCCTGCTGATACCACATATCTCTACGAATATTCAGCGATACTTTTCTAACAGTATAGGTAACTCATTTCAAAGGAAATTTAGATAGATCTCGCCATTTAAATTTTCAGTCAGTTCAAATGATCCAACAGCCTGGCCGTTTAAAATGCAAGTTCACAAGTTAATTTTAAATTGGTTTTGGGATCGGTCCTCTCGCTTTAAATGTGGGTTTTCAGTATACCATCCACATATCAAGTTATAGAGGTTAAAGTAGCCGTCTTTCTTGCATGTTGTTTCGTCCGTCCAGAGTATTTTATCCAAAGACTGAGGATCTTCGATATTTTTGACTAACATTTTTCTACAAAATTCCATTCTGGGTAAGTAGTCCTGAGGTAGTAGAGAAGGGTTTGCACACGTTGCACGTGGTATGGATGGTATTGGTGTCGTTTTAAAATACGCTGAGCAATAGATTTTGGTACACCTGTATTCATTTCAATCGCACGTACTGAAGGGCCAGCGTCATTTTCGACTTCATCCAAAACCATGTCTTCGTAGTCTGCTTTCTGCTTGAGGTCTACCACCACTTTGAGGCAATCTTCCCTCTGAGTATGACTGATGCCATAGACATAGAATTGCTGATGCACATGTACAAAGATGATTTATATACTCACTTAGTCTATGACATGTATCATGTATTCATGTACGAACTCCCGGTAATCAGGATGTCGTTTTCCCTGTAGAGTCTGGCTGCTGCGCTAGCATTGCATCCACATTATCCATAAATGAGATGCATGTTTGCATATTCTTGTGCTGAAAAAAACGGCATAGCGCAATTATGCAAAACACAAAAAAAATCACCGATTTTCAGAAAATCAGCAGTGATGTCAAATCAATTCTTCAATTTATTCTGACAGTGAAAAATTCAGTGCCTGTTCGAATTCAATGACCGAACCACAGCATAGATACTCTTAATAATTTTTTTTAAGTTTATATTCAACTTTTTTTGCAAAAACACAACCATATTTCTAGTTTTTAGAGAAAAAGTAGTAAAGTGTTGTACCTCCTAGCAATGAATATGCCATCTTTTGAAAAAACTTGCCAGGATCACGTAGTGGATTTTTCATAGAATATGAAGGGCTAAATTAAGCACATGTTTGAGAAATTATGTGAAAGTTCAACTGAAAGTATAATTTTCGACTCGAAAATACGAATTTCATATTTCATTTTGGAGTGAAATTGACGATATAGCAACTAGAGATTGGACAAAGAACACTACAATTACAATTGGCACAAATCTGTAATCGCAATATGCAAAAGTTTGGAGGAGGGATGCAATATTTTTAATTTTCACTAAAATTACTATAACTCGAATGAACTTTCAGCAGAACTTTTTTCTGTTTTCTTGAAGAAATAAACACACCTTCTTCGTGGTGCCGGGTTATCGTTGAGTTTCCGGACACCCTGTATATATATATATATATATATATATATATATATATATATATATATATATATATATATATATATATATCAAGAAAACAGAAAAAATCGATGCTGCTGAAAGTACAACGGTTTTCGAGTTATAGTAATTTTAGTGAAAAGTAAAAATATGCATCCCTCCTCCATACTTTTGCATATTGCGATATCCATGATGATCAATAGCAGTCATTATCAAGTACCATCCTCATCTCGAATTACAACCCCTAGAACAGGGGTGACCACCCTTGAAATTTTGGAAGAGGGTAGATGGATCGAGTGATAACTCGAAAGAAAGGTATTATCTTTGTCCGCATTCCCGTGAAAGAATTTTCATTTTTGATTGAAAACTGTAGAAGATACAGAGTGAGCCACTGAAAAATAGAGAAGACTATCGCCCCAAGACTATTGGAGTAATAGTGCGAAAAACTGGAATAGAATCATTCAAGATCAAAAGCTGCCATCTTCCGAAATCACCCTAATTTCGAATTTCAACCCCTAGAGCAGGCGTAATATTTCGATCCACTGATACCTTTCAAGTAAAGGATTTCGATTGCCTTCATGACTGCTCGCAATAATTCTATTCTCATTGAGTTCCATAGGATTTAGAGTACCTCACTCTGTATTTTCTACAGTTTTCAATCAAAAATGAAAATTCGTTCACGGGGATGCAGACAAAGATAATACCTTTCTTTGGGGGTACTCGACCCATCTACCCTCTTCCAAATTTTCAAGGGTGGTCACCCCTGCTCTAGGGGTTGAAGTTCGAGATGAGGATGGTACTTGATGATGACTGCCATTGATCACCATGGATCTGTTCCATTTTACTTCACTGAAACTTGAATAGTCTCAGGGAAATAGTCTTCCCTATCTTTCAGTTGCTCACCCTGTATCTTTTACAGTTTTCAATTAAAAATGAAAATTCGTTCAAGGCGATGTAGACAAAGATACCACCTTTCTTTTATGTCATCACTCGACCCTTCTTCCCTGTTGTTGTTGATATTTCAGGCAAGTTTTGTACCCCAAAAGATATCCCCCCGTTTTGATCAGAAATGAATATCTTGGTAGATATAGCCTCTGTTTAGTTTTCGTTGAAGCACCCTGTATACACACCTTTCATTATTTTGGTAACTCGCGCCGTTCTCGAGATATATCAGTTTTTTTCAAAAAGCAAGCAATCGTTAATTTTCAAGTAATACTAGGATATTTCATGAACGAAACAAGCTAGATTTATGTATGAGGTCTTTTTTTATTGGAATAACAAGTGTTATTGAACCAGTCATCAATATACAGGTGTTCAATATTAAATAACAAAGTTGGTAGGCACTTTGTATAACCGGCCATTGAGTTGAAAATACTTTAGAAATGGAGTTTCGGACCAGCTGAATCCACTATCAAAATTTCAGAACGATAGCATTATTAGTTCTCCATAAACATCTTCACACTATTTTCACTTTTCGTTCAAGGACAACATCCATGACTCGAACTCGTATTCGAACCAAGCACCTGGGCTTAGCATAATCCAACATGCTTGCCCACTAACCGTGCCGCTACCCAGTCTATCTAAAAACTATGTGTACGAATTTCAAGTCGTTCAGTGGGCAAGGCGTACAATAGAGTGAGAGTAAGACAAAATAAGATGCCGACACCGTATGGATTTAGCCGTTGCTCTTTGGTAGTTAAGCATGATTAAATAACGAATAGCTTTATTACCATCATGTAAAAAAATCTTAGATGAGAGTTTTAATACCCGATCTCATATCGAAGTTCTTAAATTACTGGTCCTAAGTCCATATTTAATAGTCACTTTCGCGAAAGTAGGGAACTTCTCTGGCTAAAGGAACATTAAATTGCAATCTCAAATTACCATATTACATTGATTGAATTATTACAATTTGAAAAAAAAATCATTCCGAAAGACTCACTTCAATAGGTCTTTGAAAAACCAGTCCCTGTCATCTTGAAAACAAAGTTGTAACAGTATTATAAGAAAGCAAAAGAATTATGTAATTCGGTGACAGAAGACTTAGGTTGACAGAATGACAGCTTGACAGCTACTCAGTTGCTTTAGCACTTCATTTTCGGAAAATATTTTTGTTGAAAACAGTATTTATTATTGGTCTAAATCTATCTATATTACAATAACTACAAGGGTATCCTGCCGCAGCAGAACCCTTTACTCAAGCTGTTATTCTGAAGGTATATTATAAAGGCTTCCATTTTTTTCTTTCAGTTATTTTGTCTATAACTTACAGATTAAGAGATGCTGTTCTCTAGATGGTAGTAATCTTGAATGGCAGTTGTCAGTATTTCTTTCATCGTCCTTTAAACAAGTAATAAAATGTCATTAGAACAAACAAATTGTGATGATCTAAAAGCTTTCGAAAGACGTCTAACAGAAGTGATAGCGTGCTTACACCCTTCTACAACTCGATGGAGAATAGTTCTAGTAGTTGTCTCAGCATGCGTAGCTATTGGTGCAGGACAATGGCTTATGGATCCAGAAACACGTGTGATACCATTTTCTCAATCATTGGCCAATCATCCATTCTTCATAGTAGCTACCATGATGTTTTTAATTATTGTACTGTTAGGAGTGCAGAAAAGAGTAGTTGCAGCATCTATAATCACATCAAGAACTAGAGAAGTGCTAAGTGATTTCAACATGTCGTGTGATGAAACTGGAAAGTTAATTTTGAGGCCAAGACCTGCAAACTTCTCATAAATTGATATAATAAATAAACATTAGGATGAAAACTTTTAATTCAATATAACTTAATTTATTTAAGTATTTAATTTTTGACTGATTACTGATACCATTATATTGTCCGAAGTATAAATATGATAACAAATTATTAGGAATAAATAATATAAAGGTATTCTATAAAAGCTATGTAAACTTGAGTTTCTTGTATATATTCTGCAAAATTGCTTTGTTGAAAGGTATGCTTATTAAATGAATTTTTCCTCTGATAAATTCATAGCAATTTCATTACTTTTTGTTGACTTCAGTGATCTATTCACAATTTTTCTTCAAATCAATTATTGTTATATGAAAACATACAAAATGATCTTTTTGCTATATGTTTGGCTATAAATAGAGTTACATCAATTTGATGTTAAAATTATAATGAGATGGAGATTCTAGAACATGTTTACTGTTATCATTCCTTTTTTCAATAATCTGTGAGGGTTGTAAAGTAGTCTGAACTATATTTCAGATAAATTGCCTACAAATACATCTATCTAATGAACCTCTTTTCCATTATATAGAATAAACTTCTGTTAGTCAATATTAATGAAATTTCTCAGTTTTATTCAAAAGTGATAGGGTACTAATTAGCCCTAATGAGTTGAAACATGAACAGTACAATGGAGTGTCAGGAAGCGCCATAACAAATATTTTTGCTGAAAGAGTGACTTTCCAATTTTTACATTTTTTCAGATTAGCAAATAAAAATATTACTTTTATGTCACTTCGTTTTTGACAAAAATAAAAACCATTTCATTGCCTGTTCTTGACACAACATTATGAAGAAATTAAAACTGTCGACCTATTAAGTCAACATTTAGAATAAACAGGTTTCTTTTCTTATTGGTTTTGTCAATAGTGACATAAAGATCAAAGAAAGTCGACGTTCGTTATCACAAAAAAACTATTTCATTATCGACAAAACTTGTCACACGTACCTACTTATACAAACTTTTCGTCTTATTGAATGACGAAGTAACCGCAAACACATTTTAAATTTTTTTTTATTATTTGATTCAGTTTCTGAAATAATTACCATCAAAATCACAACACTCAAAAGACCAGAAACAGTTGGATTAAGAGCATTTCGAAAATCTGAAAAAAGCAGGGCCGACGCTGTCGACTCTTCCGTCTGTTGTGGGCAAATCAAGGTGTTCAATATAATAAAACGCAGTTTGTTATTTGACATCGACGTTCTAGCTTTAATTGAAGCTTACAATTTGAAGAGGAATCTTTGAGAGTTGGGACACAAATAATAAAAATAGGATCATGAGTCATGATGTCTTTATGGAAATATGCCCGCATATACATATAAAAAAATGGTTTGCTTATGAAGCTTAGAAATATTTACATGATAACAATAAGTCCAAGAAATATTTGATTCAAAGGTGTGTAATAAACCTACCCAGCACTCCATGTTACGCCTATGACTTGCTGGCACAACATGTGAAGTCGAGCCCTTCAGAATGTTTTTATCGTTCATTTCTTGGAACAAGGCAAACATAAAATTCAGAGGAAAACCAGAACTTTCAAAAACTAGAGAATTTTCTAGAATTCTTGTCAACCATATGTATTTCATAAGACACTTTGTCACCGGTTGCCATAATTTATATGGCGCCTATCAGTTATCAAAATTTGAGAGAACCATATGTATTTCATAAGATACTTTGTCCATGTCATTCAGTCAGGGGTATATATAGGTCACAGTTACAATCATTGCATTCATTCAGTTCCCAACAATTCTAAATAATCTGTTCATTGACAAAGGAAATGCATCATATCCATCAAAAGCGTATGACTTTCTTATACCATTTTTTCGAAGCAAATTTCGTTCAGGCAAATGCATCATAGCAATATGTTCATTTGAAGAATCTCATCAAATGTAGTATTATTGAATATACCACCATCAGAAATGCGCCCTTGACATCCCACATTAACGAAATTTAGTGTTGTGTATGCAATTTTTCTGCCTGATTTGTTCCAGTGATGATTCAAATTTATTTACTGACGATCTGCGTTGCTACCCCTGTGCTCGAGGTTGAATTCAGCATCGTCCTTTTTCTATTATATTGGTAACAGTGAACTGAGTTCTACTTAGATGACTTGGTCGAACACAAAATCTGCTATTTCACGGTGATTTCTGTTTTAGATATTATAACGACCATTGCAACAGAAGCAATAATAACGTTATCTTCGTAACATATTTTCCTTTTGGCTAGTCGACAACTTTCTTTGTGTGAATAGATCAATTTGATTCAATTTGTTGATTAACAAAGTCGCAAAGAGCCGAGCCGATGAGGACTCTGTTTAAGACCGCCTTAATAAGTATAATTGTTATTTCAACAAAGATTATGGTAGGAAATTCGTCATTTTGAGTTCCTCGGGTTATTCTTGTATACAATTGATGAACTGAATATCAATAGGTCTGTTATTTAAAATTTGAGTGCGTTATCAAAACTGATAAGGTACAATAATCTATGTAGATCAAAGTTCTGGTAACTGCATTTATATATAATATCAGATTAGATTCTTTATAGAAAGTGATTTTCTTAAGTAAACTTCTCTGTTATCTCATGTGGGGATTAGTTGAAACATTTCTATTAATTTTCTTTTTTCTGTATAATGATTAATAAAGTAATAAATCACAATCCTGAACCAATATTCAATGTTTATCAAAGACCTAATGGATACTATTGGTTAAAAGTGATTTTTATGTTCTGTATTTTATATTTACGACAGGTGAGTAGACAATTCTCTCCTCTCTATCTCTCCATGCACCAATACTCAATTAAATCTTACAAACAGCGAACGACTCATTAATATTATTAACATTTTAATTATTCACTTTAATACATGTATGTATATATATATATATATATATATATATATATATATATATATATATATATATATATATATATATATATATATATATATATATATATATATATATATATATATATATATATATATATATATATATATATATATATACATAGTAATGATAATATATATATATATATATATATATATATATATATATATATATATATATATATATATATATATATATATATATATATATATATATATCATTGGATAAATATTCATCAACATCAATGAATTTATTTTCAGGCTATACATAAGATAAAACTATCCTTGAAAAATAAAGAAACTCTAGAAAAGTACTACTCTGAATTAGAGAAGACTCATAAACTCTCGAATCACAATCAACCAATAGATGCCGTATATTTCAATGCAGCAAATGAAACCGGAGAGCATTTGGTTGTAGGAACTGCAAGAAGGAAGAATGGTTTAATAGATGGATTTATGTATGTAAAAATCAGGGACAACGAAATTGGGCTTTTAGAGAGTTCAAAACTGCCTGATACATCACTATATCAAAAAACCGTAGAGGAAAAATATGGAGCAGAAGGTTTAGAGGTAATGGCTGATCTGCAAGTTACTTTCAAAAAATATTGCTCAGAGTAAAGTAGATAAAACTTGAATTCTCTCGTAAGAACACAACAAAATCATTTATTTTTGGATCATGTATTTGAAAGAAACTATTTTTATGATTTTTGACCTAACTTCATCATTGAGATATCATGAGATATAAATCGAAATCTAAGTAGAAGTAAAATCTTCATCAAGTTAAATGCTAAATATATTATTACTCATTCCTTGCTACTTCTGATAAACTTATAATTGGAAACAAAAAGATGTTATTTGCTTTAACAGTAATAGAAAAACTTAATGAGGTAGCAATTCCTTTCTGTTCGGAATTGTTTAGAACAAATGATGACCAAACATTTTATTCTGAGGTTAAACCAAAACTGGATTCTTAAACTCAATTTTTTTTTTGTCTAGTTACTATACTGGACCTGTAAAAACAGACACAATAATTCGCATAGAGCGATAGGTCTTATAAATACAAAATTTTAAATTAAATATCAAAAACTCGGCCATATGCTCCTCTCCAAGAAAATATTCAGTATCGAATGTCAAAAATATTGGTTTCTTGCAATTTTCTTGTCAAAGTCAAGGTGTAAATTCTCTATGAAACTTACTCCAATAATTTTTGATACGAATTATTAATTCTGCAATATCGAGTCCAACAACGAAATTGCAAATATACAACCATACACAATATGGAATCATATGTTTGTGAAGATGTGCATTTATTTATATTAGTGACTTTGCGAGCTACAATTGATAAATTTACTGTTTAAAACCTGCGAACCCTCAAGTACAGACAAAAATATATTCACTGGAAACCATATCTGCATATCCAAAGTGTGAAACTTGTTTACGATACTGCGTCAAGAAATTAACGCACAAAATCGAAAATTCAACTTTATTCGAATGAAGTTTAGATATGTTAAAATATTATTTTTCAAGTAATCCACCACCACTAAGGAATGATTAAGAATTAGAAAGTGTTTGCCGCAAATTGTACATCATGTTGTAACGTACCTCTGAGCATTTAGGGTTCCATTATTTAAGTTGTCCAGATCAATGCGGACTTTCAAAGAAATTCCTCACCACACCATTATTCAACATCCACCAAAACAATAGGAGGTTAAAGAGTTGCAAAAGACATACCTCTTATTTCGATGTCTGTACACTAGAGAATATCTATCGTAATGAAAAATACAAAATCTCGACTCATATGTAAACAAAACTGTCTTCCAGTAGTAGCAAACCGTTGTCGCAACGAAGAAATTCTTAAGTAACGATCATGGATCGCCGTTGTTACTCGAAATCGCCCTTGTATAGGTCTCCTACCAGTCTCTCTGAACCTGAGGATCATTCTGGCAACAGTTGAATGGGACACCCCATGCATTTGCCCTATTCTCGTATAAATATAACCTAGGTCATCTAACACCACTGCTTCAGCCCATTAACCGGGTCAAATTTCGTGATTCGCGTTGCGTTATTTCCGAAAATTAAAATTTCCAAGAAGAACAAACGTTACGCGTAAAAACTGATTAACAACTGCTGTTATCAACATGTGGTGGTTTTTTGAAAAATCCCATGTGCAACAAGAAAAATCATCTAATTTTGTTGGCATATGTCCGAACTCATCCAAAAAAACATGTGTTAAGGGCGAATCCTCGTTTGTCCCAATCTCCCCATCTCTAACGCACAAAAGGTACATCAAGGATTCTTATATCAATTTGTATATCATTGTTCTTAGAACAATCTATAAAAACACAGGGAAAATGTGAAGTGGACATTAATCTAGACATAGCACTTGAAGACTAACATTTTTCTGAAATCAACGATAATCTGTTGAATCAATCATTATCAATATTTTTTCAATTAGTACGATATTGTCTGATAAAACGTTATCACAAGGGATCGTAGACTGCACCTACGGGTGAAAGAATGAATGTTGAAAAATATTCGTCTCTAACTGTTGGAATTGTGATATCTCAGTAATGATGATTGGCAGGGCCCCCGTGAGGGCTACTGGCGCTTGTGTGCAAAAAAGGATTTTAGCGCCCCTTAAGGCATTTTGGATCATGTTTTTTTATTTTTTGTAAAGTAGGAGGTAGGTAGGTAGGTGTTTGAAGTAAAGCAAAAAACTGAACTTTAGAAGTCATATTTATTTGTAGACTAAAATATCAAAATGAAGCAAACAGAACAAAATCATAACAAAATAAGTACTTCTTTCTACTTATACTTTTATACTTAGATATTTTAAAAAAATATGCAGATACCGTCAAAATTTTCTTGTTCAATTGCTAATACTGTTAGACCAGAAAATCTTTCTTGAATCATTGTCGATCTTAAATAATTTTTAATGATTTTTAACTTTGAAAAAATCGCTCGCTACTCAAGGGGTCAGTATCATCAGGTAACTTTAACGCTTTAATTTCGTTAAACAGATCGTTGGAGTCTATATCCTTATTATCCTGATCTGTCAGTCGCTCTTCAAGGGTAGAACAATGTTTTAAAACATCGCTGTCACTTAATTTGAATATGTCGCTAAAAAATCCGAAAATATTATCATACTCATTTGATAAGTCAAATCGGTTTTTTAGAGACCTTATAGTTTGATCTATAATTTTCAAGAAAAAACTAGTTTTAAAGGCGGTTTTTGGATCATGATTGGTCCCATTTCGGTGTTCATAGTCAAACAGTTTTGGTTTAAATTTCCTCCTAACCGTTAGTAATGGTAGTACTTCAATTTCGAGAGAGGATGCTACTTCTTTCGCACAAGAATTTCTTGAAATGATTGGTCAGATCTATATTTCTGGAAGTGATCAACTAAAATTTTAGGTAGGTTTGGCATACTTTAATATTAATTGTAGCACTTTGCATTTGTTTGCTGACAACATTTATATGAAATAAAACGTCATGCCAAATAATAATTCCACAGGTAAATTGAAAATTTTGTACAGACGTTAAGAGGGAACTCGCTTCATGTCTTGCATCAATGTGAAAGGAATTATCTTCAGCCACTTCTAAAAGACTTTCGCAAACCTTAATTAAATAAACTTTAAGGGGCTTTATTGCGTCAATTCTGCTGGACCATCTTGTCTAACTTAGAGGCTTTAAACTTAACCCGAGGACATTTTTTCTCAAAACATACCACCTTTTCGTGGATGACGAAAAAAAAATTATATAACTCTTGCACAAGATTAAAAAAGTTTATTGTAGCACCTGACACCTTAGAAGCATCATTTACTGATAAGTTCAAAGTATGAGCCGCACAAAAGGGCTTTCGGATTCGCATAAAGAATGCGTTTTTGAAGCCCAACATGTTTTCCCTTCATATTTGTCCCATTACCATAAACTTGTCTCCTAATGTGTTTTAATTCTAAATTTAATTTTTTCAAATTTTCTATCACAAATGTATATATCCCTTCTCCTGTAGAGTCCAGTATTGGATTAAACGCAATAAAACTTTCCTTAACTTCAACCATTTTTGAAGTGGTGTTAAGGACAACATAACTCAGAACAAGACTAATTTGCTCAGTATGACTAGTGTCTGGTGTACAATCTAATATTATTGAAAAATATTTTGAACTGCGAACCATTTCTAAAATATTATTATCTTACTTTGGACGACAATAATTCAATTATTTCATTCTGTATTTGCACGCCTAAATAATGAGTCATTTTAACAGATTTTTTTGGGAGTTATACACTGGACTAACGTGTAGTCTCATCACTGAATCAAAAGAGGCAATCATCTCAACAGCTTTTAGAAAATTTCCATTATCATGTTCGAAAAACAATTGAGAAGAACCTTGAAATGCCAAGCATTGTGTAGATAAATACTTAACAATCGTAATAATTCTTTCCAACAATTTATATAACTGTACTGTAAAATTGACGTTTCGTTTCTCTTAATTAGCAAAGACAAGTGTTGCCAATCAGATATTCCATTTGTATCACAAAAAGCGTTAGAATTTTTACATTTACAAAACAACTTACAACAAAAAAATCTTTAGAAATAGAGTAAATCCAGGCCCTTTCGACTTTTCCTCCATTTGCTAGATTTCTTTCAAAGTATTTGCACGAAAACTTTCTCTTATCTTTATTACTAGGAAAGCTAAAACTGATGTCTATCAAGGGCGGACCACGTTTAACCAATATTCTAGCCATCTGGTGATTCTTTCGGGTCACAAACCGGGGTCGAACGGAATTATATCGATACTAGCCTCATTACAGCCTTTATCGAAAGTGTCATTTGCAGCAGGTATTTCGGTAGCTGACATTAGTAGAAGCTGCTACTACCGCTGCCACTTCTTGTAGGACCTGATGTTACTGTTGAAATTTCAGATGGTCCACTCACGGTTATTGATATTACGGATTTAGAATCTTGAGATTCGGACGATTCGGTCGCACCAACATCGATAGTCTCCGTGGAATCTCGATTGTTTTGCAAGAAATGCTTCAAAGATCCAACCATTATTCCCCTTTCTTGTAGTCTCAGTTTATTTTGCTCGCAAAACTTCGCACCTGAAGGTCCCTCTCTTTTATCCTGAAAAAACAAATAAATAATTAGTACTCATGGGAATTAGGAATTAACTTCTAAAGTAACCACAATAATAAGCACCATGTGGGTAGGTTAGAAAATATTCTTGAGAAGTTAACTAAGTAGCCAATAGTTTTTAACTCTCTATAGGGCAGATCATTATTAAGTAAGATATGGCCGATTAAAGTTTGCATATTTGAGTAAAAAGCAATTTGTTCGAGCCCTTCCTGCTCAAATCCTTTCAAAAATAAAGGCAAAAAAGATATTAAACTTTGATATCTTATAGCCCTTAAAAACCCTACAAAATGGTTCTTTAAAAAGATCAATTGCATAAAAACTAAGCGAGTTAGGGATAAAACCAGTTACATTTGAATTGGGGAGGCCGTTACTTGATGTAGATCCATGATATAAATGAGATAAAAAACACAAGGTTTAACTTTAATCTACACTTTATTTGAAAAAATTCGACGACGTTTCGCTGACACAGCAGCTTTATCAAGAATGACAAACAGAATGAAGAGTATGGTGTTATAAAGAAATCGTAGAACAAGTTGGATGAATAACAGGAAAAACCCACACCGAGCCATTGTACAGTTAGTATGAAAGGTAATTAAAAACTGATAAAACAAGTTAAGTAGGGTGAATAATTTTGATTTGAATGAACAATAATTCTTAATGATATCTATAAGGTATAGATATCATTAAAAATTATTGTTCATTCAAATCAAAATTTTCTATAAAAAATTCTTTCGAATTGATAAATAACATAAAAAACGTTAACCTACCACCTAACGCAAAACTTATTTCGTTTGATGTTGAGAATTTATACCCAAGTGTTCCTCCAGGTGATGTCAAAATATTAATCGAAAACATGTTGAATTCGAATCATGTTAACCACATAATTAAATCAGAAATATTGAATCTGTTGGACGTTTGCATTGAACAAAATTATTTTTCTTTCAACAACATCTATTACAGTACTGAAAATGGTTTGATCATGGGAAATCCTTTGAGTCCACTTTTAGCAGAGATTTTTATGAATAATATTGAACAGAAAATTCATACACATCCACTCATTTCCAAATTTTTTTATTGGTATAGTTGACGACATCTTAGTATGTGTCATTGGAACTACTCGTCAATTAGACTTATTTCTTAATTTCATTAATTCCATCCATTTGAACATTAAATTCACAATAGAAATTGAACTGAACGATTCCATTAATTTTTGGACTTGAAAATCACTAAACGAAATAATTATCATGTTTTTCGGTCTTTCGTAAACCAACACATACTGATACAATTATACATAACTACTCATTACATCCAATTCAACACAAAGTTGCAGCTTTAAACAGCATGGTACATCGGTTACTCTATTTACCTTTATCAGTAGAAGATTATAATAAAGAGTTAAACATCATCAAACAGATATCCATTAATAATTCATATAATCCGGATAAGATAGATCTAATCATTCGTAAAAACTGTATCAGAAAGCAATAAATGAAGTATATCCTATTCATAAAGACTATAAAATATTCAACAGTTTAACATTCTGCGGTTCTGCAAGTAAAAATATTGAATCCTTTCTCGTCAAACAAAATCTTAATATAACTTTCAAAACTGCTAATAACTTAGGTAAACATATTAAAAATAATAAATCTCGTGTTGAAAAATCAAGTAAATCAGGAATCTATAAACTCAATTGCGGTTCTTGTGATAAAATTTATATCGGTATGACCTATAGGAGTTTTGGCATAAGAACATCTGAACATAAACGTAGCTTCGTTAAAATAAATCTGATTCAAATTATTCAAACCACTTAATAAAAGAAAACCATTCATTCAATAAAAACTTTGACATATTACATATAAAATCAAGAAGTTTAAAATTAGATCTCCTAGAAGCATTAGAAATAAATATATACAAACATTCGGACAAGCTTTTGAATGAGCAGGTAGATGTGAATTATTCACCCCTACTTAACTTGTTTAATTAGTTTTCAATTACCTTTCATACTAACTGTACAATGGCTCGGTGTGGGTTTTTCCTGTTATTCATTCAACTTGTTCTACGATTTGTTTATAACACCATACTCTTCATTCTGTTTGTCATTCTTGATAAAGCTGCTGTGTCAGCGAAACGTCGTCGAATTTTTTCAAATAAAGTGTAGGTTAAAGTTAAACCTTGTGTTTTTCATCTCATTTAAAACCAGTTACTTTTTTAAACTCGCACATGACATTTCAAATAATGAAAAGATATTTGGCTAAAAAAAATAATTATAACCAGTATCCTATAAAGGGTTAATGTTGATAGTATAAAGTAGGGAACACTTACCATTTTATAAAAAATCAATCCGTTGAAATTGCAGTCAGCAGGTATTCGGCACAATTAAAAAAAAGAGTAGTAAACAAAATATTACACAGCACAACACCACACTTGACAAAATAAAAATACCTTTAAATGTAACAATTAATAGGATTACTTGTTTTTATTCACTTGTTGCACAGTCCAATGAACTAACTGATTTAAAAACGCCTGTGTCGATACATCGCTTTTATAGCGCTCCAGGCATTATTCATGTCTGAACAGGAAAAATCAAGAAACTGCCGCCTGACATGTTCTCGCAACATAGGTATCGACAGTAACTGGATGATATACTAATAAAATTTTGTGTGTATTTATACCTAGTCCTATTTAATTTCTCAACTTTTATTTAAAATTTTTTTTGGACCCTGGGTTTTGGCGCCCGTGTGCATTGCACACTTTGCACATATGGTTGCGGGGGCCTGGGAGATCAGAAGGTTAAAAATGTGTTATTTGCCGTACTTTCATAGTGAACATCAAATAATTATAATTAACATGATCCGACCTGTGGTAATTAATTAAAAGTCTCAACCAGATAATCATTCAGGAAATTTCATAATATCAATAAATTATATAAATTTGAGGGAAGTATTTTTGGATGTGAAACCATCTTTTTCGTTGATTGTTTGATTGTAATGCATTTTGGGCTTAAAATGTTTTGCATGTCATTTTCATCTATTTAATTTAAGATATTTTATTGAACATGAATTTGTGCCTGTACTTGAACTGTAAGTAGAGATGAAAGAGCAGAGATGCTCAAACTTGAAGTGCTAGCGATCTACCTCAATACTTTAAGACTACTTATGATCGACTCCGAGAGGCTGCAAGTATGTGTGATGCAGTCGTACATACAAGATGAAGCCTACCTACTTGAGGTGTACCGTAACATATATAGATATTAGCTTTCCGCACAATATACATTATTTTAGTGAGGGTTTGGGTTTGGTTTACTAAGGTTCTTCTCTATAATATCAATGAAAAAACTCATAGTTATTCAAAATTGGGAGCTTATTGGTTGTTACAAAACAAAAGAGTTCCATATGGTGTTAAACTTAACTAAAGAGTGACTTTGGATGTTGAAGCGTGGCACTGCATGTCCTCAGCATACTTTTCATAAGATGGTGCATAACCAATGAGTGCTAACCGCAAGCATGATGACATATGATCGTCAGTTAGTCGATTGCGATATTTTGACTTAATTATCTTCATTTCAGAAAATGCAGACTTGCACAAGTAAGTTGACCTAAACATTGCCGTCAGTTAAAGGGCGATTTGCCTTAGATTCGGATATTTATCTTTAGATATAAAACACCAGAAATCTGTATTAGATGCTGTAGCTTAGAGAGGTATATCTGATATAATCTGCACCAACTCATTTTCAACAGAACATGAGTTCATATTAAACTGACTTGCTATTTCAGTAGCTAATTCCTCAATGTTTTTACATGAAAAAGGATAACTCATGAATGATGTTATATTTGCCAATTTACTGCAATTATAAAAACGCATTTCGAATTGTCCCAAAATATTTGATAATTCAGCCTCATACGTATCATAATTCAACTGAGGAATCCTTGCTCTCAAAGACGGAAAATGTTTCAAATCCTTTCTATTCAGTTGATTTATCATGAGTTGCAATCCACCTTTGAATGCGTTTACTGCGCTAATCATCTCAATAATAGTTTTTCCTTCCTTTACCTTAAAGCTCCAAGTTAATGGAGTTTAAGTGCATTGTGATGTCAGTCAATTATGCCAAATCAGTCAGCCATTTTTCGTTTTTCAACATCTGAGTGTCATTGTCTCTTTCGTCTAGAAAAGCTTTTATTTCGGGCAATAATTTTTGAAACCTTTCTAGGAATTTTCAGCGACTCAACCACCTAACGACCGTGTGAAGAAATAAATCAGTGTGTTCAGCTGACTCTCTATCTTCCAACTGCAACTTAAAGAGCCGCCGTTACAAGCTACGTGCACGTATGGAATTCACAATTTTTGTTGCAATGCCCATAATCGCCTCCGTGTTTAAAACTTTTGAACACAAAACTTGTTTATGTATAATGCAATGGAATGAAAAAATGAAGGGAAATCTTCTTTAGCTCGACAAAATGCCACAAAACCGTTTTTGTTTCCAGTCATTGCTGGTGCTCCATTAGTTGTAATGCACACTAATTTATATATTGGTAGCTTGTAGTTTTTTACAAAATTGAAGAAAACGTCATATATATCTTCGCCTCGGGTCTTCCCCGTCAGAGGGATGATTGTCAAAAATTCTCAACATGTCATTGAATACCATCTGAATAAAAATACACAGCTGGGCAGTGTCTGCCATATCGGTGGATTCTTCGAACTGTAAAGATAAGTATGTACAGTTCATGATATTATGTTTCAGTTTATCTGCCATGTCCTGACTCATGACTTCAATACGCCATATATTGGCGAAACACAAGAAACCATTCGAAGATGAATGGTTTCTTGTATTTCAGATATATATATATATATATATATATATATATATATATATATATATATATATATATATATATATATATATATATATATATATATATTTTTTTATTTTTTCGCGAGGATGCAGACAAAGATAATACCTTTCTTTCGAGGTATCACTCGACCCATCTACCCTCTTCCAAATTTTCAAAGGTGATCACCCCTGCTCTAGGGGTTGAAATTCGAGATGAGGATGGTACTTGATGATGACTGCCAACTTATTCATCTTCTATTTTTTTCCTTTAGCGTATCCAATGGAGAAAGTTTTTGTGAATTTGAGTTGATCTTGTTCATTCTACAAGAAAAAGAGTTACAATGAGGACCTCCTAAGATCGACCAAGTCAGCTGTCGAAGCATACAGATCAATTCACCGCACTTCTTTCACATGGAAAGCCCAATTTCTATCATAGATAGATCGACCTTCTATTATTTCTATTGCATTGGAAATGTGGTAACACTGAATCCTGCTCTATCTCTAGTAGAAGAGTAGGAAAAATTATTTCATCGGGGAAATAGGCTTCCCTATCTTTCGTTTGCTCACCCTGTATCTTTTACAGTTTTCAATTAAAAATGGAAATTCGTTCAAGGCGATGTAGACAAAGATACCACCTTTCCTTTGGGTCATCACTCGACCCATCTTCCCTATTCAAAATGTTCAAGGATTGCAACCCCCGCTTAGGTGGTTGATATTTCAGGCAAGTTTTGTACCCCAAAAGATGTCTCCCTTGAAACAAAAATTGACCTGTTTTTGCGTTTTGATCAGAAATGAATATCTTGGTAGATATAGCCCCTGTTTAGTTTTCGTTGAAGCACTTGTATATATATATATATATATATATATATATATATATATATATATATATATATATATATATATATATATATATATATATATATATATATATATACCTGCCTCGTTCAATTCACATGCACCTTCCAGAAGACTTCTTGTCGATGTTCCATTTCATAGATACAATTACACAAAGTATTGACCATTGTACAGGATTATTGCCGGTACATATCTTGTTTGATCTGATGGCGTTGACTTCCTCGATCACTGGGTTTCTAGACTTAGATAGAAATAGGTTTGGTAGTGATTGGATAGATACTATTATGTACTACTTTTCTTATTTCAGTTTGTTAAATAATACTTATTTATGGTAAACTATTCTTTCTTGTTTCTTTTCAAATTATAAAAGTGTTTATGCCGTTAACGAATAAATAAATATATTGGTTTGTAATTTTTTCTAGATTCAGTGCGTCGAACCAATGAAAAAGTGGAAAATTACCTATAGAGGTAAAATGAAGAAATATTCAGATCCGAAACAATGCTTCGACGTAGACCTCCTTGTAATGTATACTTCTGAGCTTCCATTCTTCAATTTCGATACTGACATGGATCCTTGGTGTATGGCAAAATGTATTGCATTAGAAAAATGGAGCAGTGAATACTTCAAGTTACTCAAACAGTAAATTTTGCAATATTAAAAATTCAATAGCAAAAATATCAATTTTGCAGGCATCATCAAACTCATTATGAGCAGCATGGAAATATTAAAGGCAATATATTAATAGACGGGAAAGTTTTTCCTATTAATATGGAAAGTATGAGAGATCACACTTTTGGGAATCATAGAGAATGGAGAAATTTGCACAAGTACAATTTACAGATGTTTACAACAGAGAATGGTGATAGATTCACGGTAGGAGATGTCTGTTTTCCATTAACAGTTTCAAGGTAATAAAAATATATATACAGAGTGCATACTTTGAACGGAATGAAATAAATTCAGTAAAACGTCAACAAATAGACGCGGTTGAAACATTTTAGCGTTTATCGTTCATAGTATCGAAATAAGTCAAGTGAGCGATGCAAAAATATATTAAATGAAAAACCATATATCTGTCTACTAATGAGCAATATTATATGAGAGCCCTATATTGTATTCTATACGTAAAATCAAAATAAAAAAAATGTAATTTGTTTCAACCGTCTCCATGCCAGGGTCAGTTGAAATACACTCCCCACAAAAATTGTCGCATCACCTTACTTTCACGACAATACTATATAAACTTTTAGGTTGGTCATTCAAGAGTCGCTTGGTAACTTTCAGAAGTGTAAAATAAGAAGATATCATTCGAAAGAGATTAGTTTATGATGGAAAATATCAACTATTTTCGAGTTAATGAAAAATTAAAAACTCTACCATCTCTAAACATTCGCGAAGAGATCAACCAACTTGCATCGAATGGTTACTAATCATTATCAAAATCGAGTGTTTCCTCCCCATGCCCTAATTACTGCCAATATACGTTTTGGAAGCCCCTCAAATTTTGGATGTACTTTTGAGTCACTGAGTTCCAAATTTCAGGAAGCAGATTTTCTAGTTGTTGGAGTGTTCTACAAGGCTTCCTACGTTGCTGAATTTGCCACTCCATGTTGTCCCAAACATGTTCTATGGGATTCAAGTCGGGACTTCTGGCTGGCCATCTTAAAATATCCATTTCAGCATTCTGCAGAAATTCTGAAACTACTCTAGCTGCATGAGGCCGAGCAGTATCATGCATATAAATGAAGTTTTCGCCAATCAATGGGCCAAAGGGTACAACATGGGGTTCAAGAATATCTGCGATGTATCTGGCCGCTGTCATTCTTCCATTATTCACTAGGACTAACTCAGTTCGACCATGGAAAGAAATGCCTACCCACACCATTACTGAGCCCCCTCCGAAGTTTTCGGTTTGCCGGATATTGCATTGCTGATACCGTTATCCAGGTCGTCTGTATACAGGCATGCGTCTATCATTTGATACTAGACAGAACCTGGACTCGTAGGAAAAGAGAGCATTCGACCATTCTGGAATACCCCAATCTGCATGTTCCCTCGCAAACTGAAGTCTTGCAACTCGATGCTCTCTGGTGAGACGCGGCCGGTAGAAACCACCCTTGGTCTGATATCGTCTTTTCTGAACCTGTTCCTAACAATTTGCAATGAAATATGCACATTTCTGAAAAGTGAAAGTTCATTTTGTAGCATTCTAGCCGTACAGTGCCGAACTCTTAGTGCAGTTAAACGAAGCCAACGATCATCAACTGGTTTTATTATCCGATTTCTTCCCTGTCCGGCCCTTCTTCCTTATTCCCCTGTTTCGTGGTACCGATTAATTGCTCTAGAAACGGTGCTTTGGTTAACATTCAGCAAGTTAGCCACGTAACGTTGGCTTCGTCCCTCTAGAAGTGTTACAATTTTTACCACTTCATGATCGCTCAAATAGCGTCCAGGACGTTCAGCAGACATTATAATAAATTCAAAGATTCGAAAAACAACGAGAAACACAGAAAACTTGCATTGATTTAACGTGAAAACTGAAGAGAAATTGAATGAATACTGATAGTCGAATAAACTCATTCTTGTTTCAGACGTGTTTGAGATCATTTGGAAACAAATGTTACTACATAGATAAGATTTTTCCCCTCATATGTCCAATAACATATGTTGACAAAGAAACTGCGATCGAGCTGCTAAATCGATTGTGGAATTCAGAATACCAGGTGATGCGACAATTTTTGTGGAGTGTGTACATATACACTGGAAATAATAAATAATGGAAAATACAATAAATGAACATGTTTCATTACTGAACAAATAACATTTTATTACTCGTAATGGCACAACTGAATAGCACAATTTATTTTCCAATAATATTAAACTCCTACAATTCAAAAGTATTTTCATTCAGCCTGCAAAGGTTTATATTAGATAACTTACACTATCATCTATGAGAAGTTGAATGCGAAAAAGGAAATAAAACAAACAATATATTTTTTTTTTCAAGTGAATAAAATTTAACAGAAATAGCACTTCAGCTATGAAATATGGAATCTCCTTCGACTTTTTCGATGGTGCAAAAGTTAAAATTGAAGGTGATGGTAGCGACATTTTACCCTAAGATGCATTCACAATGGGGCCATAAGCTGCATCAATTCTATTTACAGGATTTTGCCTCTTACAAATGCAGATGCAAAATCGAGTAGGAGTAAACAAATTCCGATTAAGTGGGAAAATCTCATTGAATATTGAATATTAAATAGGGTTAGATGTAGCTAAAACCCCTGGGATGTCATTTAAAGATATTGTCTTGCCTGGGTGGCTTCACACTTGAAAATCTTGTTGCCTTTTCTGCACGCACTGACAATTCAGGTTTTCTACGCATAAACATGCGAAACCATTCTTCGTCATCCATTCGTTAGTCATCCCTAGTCTAAGGACGATAAGTTATACTTAACAGTTAGTTCGTATACCAATTTTATGACATACTTTTTAGTTGGGCCAAAATAAATATCTGCACATCCTATTAATATTTAGATAACTCACTCTCTTTTTCTGGATTAAGCACTCGATTATGAGCCTTGTACCCCATTTCATGATTTTCATTGTCAACTGTAGCATACCTCAACAGGGAACAGTGGTTCAATCCTTTTTCTCAGCTGTTCTTAACGAAGGTCCCGCTTTTACATCTTCATAGGCTTGTTTGTATATTGTACAAGTTGATCTTACCTCCAGTAGATTCCTTTGGCGTACTCTTGGCATCTAAAAAACACAACATTTAAACAAATAAACTTGATACAACCGTACCCACAAAAAATATTACAACTGTCCCCAATTACGCTTCCAGGTATAAAACGGTTAATTCTAGGAACGTTATTGAATTCGGATTTAAACAAATCATATTTCAATAATTTATATGATATACAACTTTCAGTTCACTTTGATATCATCCATAAAAAATACTTACTTTTCCGTCAAAACAGACAAGCCGACCTGCTATAAACAAGCGCTGCGCGCAAAGTGAAAATCAACACTGAAATTAGTGTTTGATTCGTCGTACGCTTCTTCTCTCCTTATACCCCTCGCCTTATCCCCCACTGTTCGCGAGATACTTGCAGTTCTTCGGTTATTTCGAGAAGCGCATCCAAATTTATCTCCAATTAGCAAAGTACTTAAATCGAAATCGGGGCATAATATCTCGAATTAGGGGAGTCATGTACCTAAGAGAAGAAAACTCCAATATTTCAAACTCCAAATTCTTCATGACTATAATATTTGCGATAAAAAGGTATTCAAAATTATTCACGAATCAAAGATGTATCCATACAGAATGTAATTTGTACAGAAGATGATTTAGACCGACGAGTGGAAATTCACGAATGCATGATGAATCAAAACAATATAGGCTTGGAATGGATACTTTTTTCGGATGAATCTACCTTCACATTAAAACAGTGAGATCAATCGTCAAAACTATTGATCAATATCAATGTTTGTTTGTTTGTTTTTCCTTTAACGTGCTCTCTTTCTGCCTTTCGGCTAATGACACGCCGGGGAATTCTGTCACCTCACTAACCCGGGAATTTTGCCGAACCCCTCTCGTGTCGAGGGAAGGGATCTTTAATGTCCAACGCATCTCTGTTAGACAGGACCGACAGCTTTACATCTCCTCCGAAAGATGGACACTCAAGCGATTCCCAGAATCCGAAAAATCGCACCGACTTTGTGGGGATTGAACCCAGGTAACTCTGCGTAGGAAACGAGCATCATGTCCCATACGCCACCGAGCCGGCCGATCAATATCAATAGTTTTGACGATTGATCTCACTGTTTTAATGTGAAGGTAGATTCATCCGAAAAAAGTATCCATTCCAAGCCTATATTGTTTGAAGAAAATCATCATTATCCAAAAAATGTGGGCGAGTAAAATTGGTGCCTGCGTTATAGATCCAAAATTCTTCGATGATAATCTCATTGGAAAAGGTATTCAATTTTTCAATATGATTTAGATAGTTTGTTCCCAAATGAGATAGACCCAGACGCACAACATAAAAGAATTTGGTTTCAATAAGATAAAGCGCCTCACACTATGGCTTAACGTACGCCGATGCCAACTTTCCTCATAAGCGGATTGGATTGATTTCTCGTCAGAATACTGTCACTTTAAATATACATTCTGTCGAAAAGTACCGAGAGTTGATTATTTAACAAAATCTGCTTAAGGCGATTGTCAACATTTTTGTTGTTACCGAGCTAGCAAAACTGTTTTCTATACTGACGCGGAGTTTGAACGCTATCTGTCATTTAGTTTGTTTACAGTGCTCGATTTTGTCATATCTCACAAGTGTGTATTGTGATTTTTACATTGGATAAAAATATCGAACAAAGAATTTGTCTCAAATTTTGTATTGCAAATGGAATTTCGTGTGGCGAATCGCTGAAAATGTTGCAAAAGGCCTATGGTGAATCGACTTTATCAAAAACATGTGCATATGAGTGGTACAGTGCATTAACAGCGGCCGAGATGTGGTGGAAGATTTGCCTCGCTCTGGTCGGCCATCAACATCTTCAACTGAAGTTAACATCGATAAAATGAAGGAAATGGTAATTGAAAATCGTCATTTAAGCTTGAGAGATAGGCAATAAACTTAATTATTATTATTATTAATAATTGTACGAATCAATTCGTACAATTTTAAATGATTAGTTCCAGAAGACCTGAATTTTCTTCAAAAATTGAATCGCGTAAAGGTCGCTGAAGACATTCTACAACGAACGAGTCAATTACGACCCCACATTCACAAAATGCATAGTAACTAGTAATGAGACATGGGTTAGATTTGAGTTTGACATGCAAATCAGTGAACAAGCTTTAGAAATGCGCCTTCCAACTAAACCAAAATCGAAAAAAGCACGTCAAAGTCAATCAAAAGTCAAGGCAATGTTTTCTTTGATTACAAAAGTCTGCAAAAAAAAAAAGTTGAGAGCTGTTTTGGTTTTTTGTGTAATTCTTATGTTTTTGGGTGTGCTGAATTCGAAAATGACTTTCTTTTTGTCCTAGCACGTCTGTTTTCTGACAATGTGGTGTCTATGCTAAACAAGTTATTATCTTAAAATAAAATTAAATAAAAATAAAGTAATTTATAATTGCGTATCAAAACTTATTTTCTTATCTAAAATACATTAATTAGTGAGCACTAAACACATTTCTTTTTCCCAGGGAGACTCCTTTTGGTACATTTTCGCTTGTGGGAAGCATCTGGAAGGTCTCTTTTAAGCGTCCAACAGTAGTCTGCCATCATTGACAATCTCCATCTTCCCTGGTATCTTTTCTCCATCTCCTTAATATCTTGCTGAAATCGTTCACCTTGCTCTTCACTCATGTCTCCTAAATTTTCTGGAAAATAGTCGAGGTGGGAATGAAGAAAATGTACTTTTAAACATTAAGCAACCTAAAGCTTCTTTTGACGATTTGTTTGTAGTTAGTTTAGGTTTTATTGCCTAAAAATTTTGTTATAACTTCCTTAAAGGCAATCCACCCTTCTCTTTGAGGATCCGTTATGGTTGTGACGAATAGTGGATCAGCCATAAGCCGTCTAATATCTGGTCCAACGAAAACACCTTCCTTCAACTTTGCCTCCGAGAGGCCAGGAAACTTTAATATTAAGTATTTGAAGCAATTTCCATCTCTTGGAAGTGACTTTACAAATGGCTTCATCAATCCCAGCTTTATGTGAAGCGGTGGTAAAACTACTTTATGAGGAGGCACCAAAGTTTCATGCAGGACATTCTTTTCGCCAACTTTAAGCTCCCTCGCAGGCCAACACTTTTTGGTCCAGTGATTTGTTCGGTCTCTACTATCCGATAGACACAAAAAGCAAGGGAATTTGGTAAACCCAGATTGCTGTCCGAGCGCCATGCCCAAGATTTTGAATCACCGCACACTTGCCAACCGTGGTCTTTATATTTTAATTTACAAAGAATCAATTCCAAGTTCTTGTAGGTTTCTTTGAGGTGTACGGAACGGCCGACAGGAATGGAAGCATAGAAACCGCCGTTGTGAAGCAGAACTGCTTTAAGGCTTCTTTTTGAAGAATCTATAAAAATACGCCACTCTTCTGGGTCATATGAGATCTTAAATGTATTCATCAAACCTTCAATATTGGTGCAATAAACCAACTCGTCCTCTTGGGCAAAGTAGGAAGTAAACTGCTTTTCACGATATCTAAACCAGGAGGAAGACACTCCCGGCAAAAGTAAGTTCCTGCTTTTGAGCCTTGATCCAAGCAATCCAGCAGTGTTTTTGGAAAGATTCAAGTCTCTTACCAAATCATTAAGCTTGCCTTGGGAAAACAATTTTGGACTTCTGTCATCTTCAAATTCAAAAGTTGACTGGTCATAGGGTGTAGGTACAGCACCATCTTCGTCAGAACTTGGAACCTCTTCCAAGGTAGCAGGGACCTTGGGCACTGGTATTTCGGTCCCATGAGGGATTGGACGAATAGCTGATTGCAGATTGGGGTATGAAATTGACTGCCTCCGTTTTGATTTATACCCTTTCATATTACACGAACAAAAGTAACAATCATCATATGGTTCTTTTGCTCGCGCCATATCATAGGAATCGCAAATCGGAAAGCTTTTTTCTTGCCCTTAAACTAATTTTGAAGGTCTTCAACACATCGTTTGCAGACTTTAGGAGGTGCCCATACTTTATCCTGATCTCCGAGTTTGAAGCCAAAATACGCGAAATATACTTTTTTGACAAAGTCCGTAATATTAACTTGTTGCTTTAATGTAATAAATTCTCCACAGATGTAACAGAAACTATCCGAAGAGTTCACACACTTCCGCACAGACGACATTGCACTGTATTGAACCAAGATCTATAAAACAATGATGAGTTAACACGTAATTGTCCCGCGCCACTTCTACACTATCGGAGCGCGCACGTTCAGGTTACAACATGTTTATACTTGTTAATGTAGGTCAAACAGGGTGTTCCTTATTCAGAAATTAATGATAGTTATGTCCTGTAAACATTTTGAAACAGTAATCAAAATAAAATTATACCTATCATTTATACTACAAGTTAATCCCTTTCTAGCCCAAAAAATCCGTTTTTTGTAATAAAATTTTGCGTTTTGTAAAATAACCTTACGTTCTGGAATTTTTTGAGTATGTTTTTTGTTTTCAGAACACCTAAATACATAGAAATCAGTTGAAAATATCCAGACAGCATTTTTGTTGCAGACCTGTGTTATCACGGTGTTTCGCACTCGGAATTCTTTCCAGGTAAATAGAGAATATTACCTGAGCGTTATGCGGCGTTTGAAAGAGCATTCAACAAATGCCATGGAACAACCACCGTATTCAACTGATATGGTTCCGGCCGCCTTTTTTCTCCTTCCAAAACTCTAATTACCATCCAGCTACCCGTTTTGAATCGATAAAAGACATAAAAGAGAATTCCCGGAGAAAACTGAATTCGATTCCGGAAAAGAGTTTGAAACATTTTTGATGAGTGAATTATACGTTGGTGTAAATATATTAGTTCTGAAGGGGCGGACTTTGAAAGCGATATAATAATTTTAGATGAAAAATAAATATTTTGTGTTTCATTGACCCATTCCGGTACTTTTAACAGAATGTAAATAACAAGAAATTTGGGTTCCGGCTTTTTAACATTGAAATGTTAGAAGTCTAAAAATTTAACTAGATACGAGAAAAACCAGAAGGTGATATCTATGTGCGCCTCTATAAAGAATTTAGATTACGCTTGTTAGGTCTTCGACAGCTCATAGATTCACCGCATCAGAGCTTGGAAATAAAAAGAAAATCTGAACATGACTTACCCTAATCGACCTATTGCATATCCACCTAACCTGAATCGTTTGTTTGTTTCGTCTTTTAAAAATGTGCTCGGGAGCTAAGCCCATTTACACAGTGAACCTACAGCTTATAGTGAATTCCGAACCACTATCCTAGACCGTGCAATAACTGCCACCACAAGCATTACAAGTTATCTGGTTTTCGGAAGTTTATGCCCTCTTTAGGCGACTAAGTATCACTTTTTTTGTTCAAAGACAACATCCATAACTGGAACCCGGATTCGAACCAGGCACCTCGGCTAAGTAGGTTCCAATATGCTTGCGCACTATCCGTGCAGCTACCGAGGTGGTTAACCTGAATCGTCTTGATTTTAAAACAAATTCGTAATGACTCTTATTAAGGCTGTTGGAATCTTAACGGTCAGAGACTGGATTCTTATTCTTAGTCGCTTAAACAATATCAAATTTGACTATTTTTAATAAACAATCCTCTTGCAAGCGTTTATTGGACAATTGAATCTTTGCAATCAACGTTTGGGTTGACTCTGACGAGTTTCATTATTTCTGCATCATTACCATCTTATTCTGGGATACCCAGTATGCAGACACATACTTGCTGATAATTTATTTATTTTAGCTTCAAAATGGGATATGTATATTCTGCCGCAGATAAGAAAATATACCCTATAACATATAATGACTTTCAACTATACCAGCATGGAGAATCTGGTAAACCTCCACAAGATTACGCGTTTACTATAGAAGCTGGTAATTATTCTGAATGTAAAGAGTCAAGGATTGATAATCGAAATAATTTTTTTAGGTGGTAAAACTTACATCGTAAAGGTAGATGTCATAGATTCGCCACATTTCTTCATTAGCAAAGACTGGGAGTGTAAAGTGTATGAGAGATTATGTACTTTCAAAGTGAATGGTTTAAAAGGATGGGGCGCTTCAGAATGGCAACAAAGAAATATATTGGGGAAAAATATTTTAGGTACCCAAAATGCATCTTCCACTTCACTAAACATTCAGAAATCAACAGAAGTATCAAATGTGAGAAAAATTCCTGCAGTGAGAAGACTTGTTGGAGTTAAATCAACTGAATTATTTGAGACAATGTTGAAAAAATAATCAGAATGAAATTATATTGTATTTTCAATCATAATAATAAAATATTTGTATAACAAAGCAACTAATTTCACCATATATAAAACAACTACTTTTAAAAATATAAAATTCAAACCATACAAAAATTATTAAAAATTAGTTTTCCTTTTCATAATCTTATAACATTCCAATAATTTTTATTCCTCAGTTCATGTTTCCTTATTGTTGACATTGGCTTTGGATAAAGATCAAATACTCCTATACTAATAACAAATTTTCCATATTTTGATTCAACAATATTTTCCATTGTACTTTCTTCCCTAGAAAATAATTATCGATAACTATGCTTGGAATTAGTGAAATAGAGCATAAAGAAAAATTTTTCAAACTGAACATACAATCATACAATAGAAAATGTCTCCATCCGACAACTTCATTCGAATATTTATTTATCGATTTTCATGTTATATATATATATATATATATATATATATATATATATATATATATATATATATATATATATATATATATATATATATATATATATATATATAACATATAAACATAGGTCCGCAAAAGCTTCGTTACGGACTACAGGTTGTTGAAATTTCCGGAAAAATTGTTTTTTTCTTCAAAAGTACTGCAGTTTTTGAGATATTCAGCCCAAATTTATAATGCGAGCTATTTTTTACAGCCTCCATCATTAAACATCTTAAATTTTAACTAGAATCTACAGGGTGTTTTCTTTTCCGGAGCCATGTTTCCTTTTGCCCTTTCAAACTTTTTTGCAGTACGCCAATGATCAGCGTACAATCAATTTTCGTCATCTTCGTTCAATTTAGAAACAGTTTTAACACTTGTAATTTTTTTGTATCTCCAACCGTTTTCGAGTGAAAAATTATTGAATGTGAATTTATTGAATTGTATATTGTTCGCTAAAAAAAAAATAGAAATACTCGATGGGTATGCCCAAAATTTCCTTTATTTTGACATTTCATGAGAATTGTTCGTGATGATGAGATTCTTCAATCAAATGGGGGTTTTCCTCAGCCCAATAATGATTATTGTGAAAATTTGTGATAGCTGTTCTCGAAAAGTTAGCTTCGTCTGTGAAAATTATTTCACTAGCAAAATGAGCATTTCCTCTAATTTTTCTTGTACTCACATGAGGATTCAAATCAATACAATTCAAAACTGCTTCCTCAATGTCTGGAGTTCTCATAGATTGAGAGTCACCTTTTAAATGATTATTTGCAGTAAAAGTAACAGTTTCCCTCAACCTTCTGTGGATATTTGAGACATGGCTTCGGAAAAGAAAACATCTTGTAAATTTTAGTCAAAATCTAGGACGTGTAATGACGGAGGCTGTAAAAATAGCTTGCATCCCAAATTTGGGCTGAATATCTCAAAAATTGCAGGAGTTTTGAAGAAAAAAAAACATTTTTTCCGGAAAATTCAACACACTGTAGCTCCGTAGCGAAGCTTTTGCGGACCTGTTTATATGAACTTTTTTTTTCAAAATTGCACGTAGAATTACCCGCTCATGTTGTGACATACTATTATGACTATTATGTAACACCCTGTAGAACACCTTCAATTTAACTCATTCACAGTAATTAAGTGTGATAATCAAAGGAATACATGGTGTTTCCCAAAAACGCCAATCGCAATAACTCCTCTATTTTTCATCAGTTTGGAAAAATTCAACGACATGGTTAAGTGGTTTTTAAAGAGGTATTAAATGGTTGCGCCACTTTTTTTACGGAGTAAGGGAAAGCCCGGTAGAAAAACTATTTTTCTTATTTTAAATTGGAACATACATATTTTTATTGTTTTTTTTTGTGTACAAAATATTTTTACAATATAACGATGGATGAAAAGTTGACAAACAAAAAAATTTATTATTAATATCATTAAATAGTTTCATTTTGAATTCTAATCATACCGCACGTCTTTATATTTGCCGTTTTCCTGATATAATATTGCAACAAATCGGAAATTTAAAAGAATGGAGAAGAATTCAAGAAGATATGCGGCCTTTGAAAACGCAAACTTGTGGAACGTAAATTCAATAAAAATGTACAAAAATAATAAATAAATAATAAATTAATAACAATAACGTCGAATGGAGACGACTGAAGACAGTATTATATGAATGTACAGTGCCCAAATAAAAAAAGTAAAAACAAAGCATACATTCTGAAAACGAGTGTAACATAAATAAGTACTCAAATTTTCAAAGCAAAAATTGAAACATAGACATCTAATGACTAAATAATCGGTCATAAAGATTGTTCAAAATGACGTTTTGTTGAATACACCGCTGACACATCTCTTCTACTCCATGCATTGAAAAATCGATTATTCAGACTTTCAACAATCCTTTGCGTGAAAGTTCTTCATTGATTGGTGGTGTGATGTAAACTGGATCCCGTAAATATCGTTGAAACCAGAAATCAAGCGGTGTCGATCTGAAGGAGTAGGCCACTACATAGATACCTTCATTCTTATTCATCTTTCTCCAAATGTAGCATTTAGCCAATTGGAATTCGGATTCGCATTATCCAGGAGAGCACCATCTTGTTGGAAGTATTTTCCCGCCAATTGCACCAGCGGAATATTGTCGACAATGTCACCAAGATATAGAATTATTGAATTTAATTTGATCCGAGATTTCGTTTATTAAATATAGGCCCAAAATTTTATTATTGTAGATACCACACCAAACATTTTTGCAATACTTTCTTTGAAAATTGTTTTCTACTGGTATTCTTGAATTCAGCATCGATGGTTGTTGTTAAAATGCCATGATGCAAAATGAACATTCATAGGTCCTTGTAAAAACTGTGATATGAATGAATAAAGCATGAACTTCCTGTGCAATGAATGATTTGAACTCACGTTTGCTTAAAATTACGTACAAAAATCATACTGATGATCACATACATTTAGTGCGATTTTGAATTTTCTTGTACATGTAAGAGCACATCCAGTTGTTTATCTGCATTGTATTTACTTTCCGCAACTTTTTGTTTTTTTAAGACTCCGCATCTTTTTAAACTCGCCTACAGTCTTTCAAACTTCCTGAATTGTCGCAATATTCTATCAGAAAAATGCCAAGCACAAAGACGTGTGGATTAGTTCAAGTTTTTATTACATTCAAAATAACAATATCATGCCTGTCTTTTAGTTATTATCCTAAAAGAGCAAGTACTGAGAAATCATTATTTTTTGGGGGATTGGTTTTGTAAAATGAATTATCAAATTTTGTCAGAAGCTGTGATAAGTTGCTGCTATTTAGGAGATTGGTATGTGATGTAGTTAAGAATATAATTTACCTTTCCCAGATTCAGCAATCAAAAGGGAATAGGCTTGATTACAATATACTTGACATAAATTTCCTAAATATCCTACATGTATTAAGAATTACAGCTTTTTGGCATTTCTATATAGGTATTCTTATGCAATTCTAATTTCTTAAGGCTATCATGCGAAGTTTTGGGTATTAACCCAGTGGAGGATACGATGACAGGAACAATATCTATTTTCTCGAGGTGCCACGTCTGCTTGATCTCAATAGCAAGGTCTGTGTATTTGGACTTTTTCTCCTGGAACTTATTCAGCACGTTATTATTATTCGGTATGGCGACATCCACCAGCATTGCTGTTCTGGCTCTCTTATCATACACCACTATGTCCGACCTATTATTCGTCACCATTCTGTCAGTGATAACAGGCCTATCGTAGTATATTTCCGTGGCTTAGATGTTATCTATAACACTTTCATTGACTCCAGCAGGTATACCGTTATGAGTATCAGTTCCATTATGACCTCTTCTCGTATGCTTTGCAGCGTTTCTGAAGAAAGTAGCCTGTTTTTAACGATTGTTCTTCGTTGATCCGAAATTCTGTGCTCGGATATGTGCTGTAATTCAGGATATTTTTCTACGAACGCAAGATGTAACGCGTGTCTGGTGTAATTTCCGATTCCAAGTTTGTAATCTTGTAATAGGAACGCATAATGAAGGAATTCATTTCTGGGGTCCACTTCATGCGTTTCCTAGGGAGTCCGGCTCTCGTGGTCGTAGGCATAATGGCTTGCGCCACCGTTGAAACATCAAGAGTCGGTTGGGAGGTATTGATGTTATTTCCCACTTGGTTTTGTGTTGCAGTATCCCTACTCGATATCACGCTGCTTCCGTCGCTAACCGAGGGAGAGTGACTCACTTTCCGAACAAGACCCTCTTCCTAAATCTTGAACGCGACAAGAGGTTATGGTGGTACAATGTCGATTCACCCGTTTATTCCTTAGATTGTACATCATACATACTCAGAAACAATGTCCCTGAGGTCCTGAGGGATTATTATTATTTATTATCGTGGACTTATGCACTATCTCAGCTGTTAGCTGGATATAATTTACCTTTCCCAGATTCAGCAATCAAAGGGAATAGGCTCGATTACAATATACTTGACATAAATTTCCTAACTATCCTACATGTATTAAGAATTACAGCTTTTTGCATTTCTATATAGGTATTCTTATGCAATTCTAATTTCTTAAGGCTATCATGCAAAGTTTTGGGTATTAACCCAGTGGAGGATACGATGACAGGAACAATATCTATTTTCTCGAGGTGCCACATCTGTTTGATCTCAATAGCAAGGTCTATGTATTTGGACTTTTTCTCCTGGAACTTATTCAGCACGTTGTTATTATTCGGTATGGCGACATCCACCAGCATTGCTGTTCTGGCTCTCTTATCATACACCACTATGCCCGGCCTATTATTCGTCACCATTCTGTCAGTGATAACAGGCCTATCGTAGTATAATCTGATAGTCATTTTCCAATACGGGCGCCGGTTGATACTTGTAATATGGCTGGAAGGTATTCAGAAGTCCGTACTTGTGTGCAAGTTTCTGATGGATAATGTTGTACACTTGATTATGCCTGTGAAGATAGTCAGTATTGGCAACTTGTTCGCATCCGGACGTAATATGCTGTTTAGTCTCCGATCTTATATGGCATTTTCTACACTTATCTGTTTGTAATGTTCCGTCCTTCATAATAAATTTTTTGTAGTTGTTTGTAGCGATCACGTGGTCTTGGATTCCCATAAGGAATCCTTCTGTTTCCGCGAATAATTCTCCTTTCATCAACCATTTGTTGGAGGCTTCTTTGTCGATGTGTGGTTGATTAATCTCATGGTGATGTCGTCCATGCAATTCCTTTCTTGACCATTGCTCTTGTTTTTCAGTATCTGATAGGAATGGTAGATTCAGAAGGTCATCTCTGGTAGCAAGATTTAGAGGTGTATATCCCTTATCAGCCAAAGATACCACTCTATGGAGGTCAGAAGTGTGAACTTTTGCAGAGAAGAATTCTCTGAGATTTTTTATCTGTTCGGTGTGTAAATTGACAACATCTATTAATCCGCGTCCTCCTTCTTTCCGCTTCAAAGTGGTTCGTATCACAGACGATTTTGGAAGATGATTGTTGTACTTTGTCAGCATCGTTTGGGTCGCCTTTGAATATCATCCAATTCTGTCTAAGTCCATCTGATTATTCCAAATGAGCAAAGCAACACTGGAATGGCGTAGGTGTTAATTGCCTTGACTAGATTCCTCGAGTTCAACATCGATTTCAGCTCAGACTTCAGACGCTGACTGTATTCTGAACGAATTTGTATTTATTATCGTGGACTTATGCACTATCTCAGCTAGTAGCTGGATATAATTTACCTTTCCCAGATTTAGCAATCAAAGGGAATAGGCTCGATTACAATATACTTGACATAAATTTCCTAACTATTCTACATGTATCAAGAATTACAGCTTTCTGCATTTCTATATAGGTATTCTTATGCAATTCTAATTTCTTAAGGCTATCATGCAAAGTTTTGGGTATTGAACCAGTCGAGGATACGATGACAGGAACAATATCTATTTTATCGAGGTGCCACATCAGCTTGATCTCAATAGCGAGGTCTGTGTATTTGGACTCTTTCTCCTGGAACTTGTTCAGCACGTTGTTATTATTCGGTATGGCGAATTTGTATTATTATTATTATTATTATTTATTGTTGTTTGATAACTTAAACAATACCAGAAATATATCAATGATTAGGTATCAATATCGTGTACCCAATAAAAATGACAAATAACATTTATAATAATTTATCGAATATTCTATCCTGTGAATAAGATACTTGTCTTCCACAACACCTTCCGAAATAATATATCTATAAAAAAAATAGGAAAACAGTAACCTTTTATACATCGCTATATAAAAAATATTCTTTAGACATGAAAAATAACTTATTGGAAAACATCCTGTATATAAAGGTACATACATAAATCAAAAGGAAAGAAATTTGTTGGAAAAGACATTTTTCAAATAATGTTAAATAAGATTTCAAGTTTTCAACAAAGATTTCAAATCACTTACATGTCTCCTAATATTTTCCTTAAAGTTATCATTAGTGAACAATCATTTGCTACAGCAGCTACTAAATAGGGAGCAAACATAAAATCATTCCTTCTTGACTTTCCAGCATTAGACATTGTAAGTAAAGAACATTTTACACACATTTTCGGATGTAATCCTTTCAATAAATCCTTTACATATCCCCATTCTGAGTTTTTTTCATTCAAGAATTTGCTGTAGTATTTTGTCCCTTCAACATCCAACATTTGCACAGATAAAATTTTTTGTAAAATACATCCTTTAGGTAAAGAATCACCCTGTATAATATTATCCCATTTGCAGAATAATTGTGCTTCACAGTTTTCTTGGGATTCAAGATTTCTTGTAAGACATTTGAAGAGTAGGTAAGAGAAGTCTTCAAGTAACCTGATTGATTAAATAATCTCAATCTTATTAACATAAATTAACAATTATACTCACTTGTTTACTGTTTCATGGCTTTCGAAAATCTGTTTCATAACTTCCTCTATCTTGAATTTATTTTCGTTTTCATCATAAAACAGATAACCATTTTGAAAATTCGAATATTGTTTTGTGGGTTATCAATTAAAGACAAAATACATCTTTTCATTTCAGTTTCTACTCTAAAATCAAAAATTAGATTTTTATTCTCAATATTCTGCTACAAATACCCTGAGAATAAATTTCTTGGACAGTAGCAGCTTGGCTCAGATATCTTCCCAGTTTCTAACTAAAAAGGAAATAATGTATATTTTACTGTTGACCATGTTTAAAAATTTTAGGATTACCTTTATATACTGATTCATACAAAAGATACATTCGGGAAAATTTTTTTCTCTGAATGGCACCCATCCTTTTTTGGGTTTAATTTCAACAGAGAAGACATCATTAGATAACTTAATTGGAAGGTCATCTGTTTCTAAAGTTGTAAAATCATGAAATAGTGTAGCCCTGCCATAATGGAGTATATTGTGTTTTCTGAAATCTTTCAAATTACAATTAGTATCCTATCTATAATTTATACTTCATACAAAGTGTTTGGTAATTAGTGAATGATCTTCCACGGGGTAATAGTATGGACCATTTCCAACAAATTCAGTCTAATTTACTGCTATCAAAAAGTGAACCTTTATGAATTATTGATCCTTCAAAGTTTTCCTTAAAAAAAACTCTTGTCAACTTAAAACATTAAAATGAAGAAAATGACTGCCTTTGAAGCATTTTTTCGCTTTGAACATATCAATCTTGTTGCCAGAAATATGTCTAGGTACATATACGCGTTAAGGACACTGTCGAAACTTGTTGATGTGCTGCTATCTTGGCATACCATGCATATGTGAGCAGAAGCTTGCGGTATGGCATCGTTGTCTGGGGAAACTCTGTGCACGTGGGGAGGCTGCTCATTCTGCAGAAGAGGTGTCTTAGAGCAATGCTGGGCCTGGACCGGACCGAATCGTGTAGACCATATTTCGGGGGAACATCAGTGCTCACAGTTGTTGGACTCTTCATATATGAATGCATTGTTTTCATCAAGAATAATGAAGAACTTTTTGTTAAAAGAAAAGAATTTAATCCACACATTACTAGAGGAGCCAAGGATATGGAACTGCCCCACATGAAGTCTGCTTACCTGAAGAAGAATGTTTCCTACATGGTTGCGAAAATTATTAATCACATGCCCCTACATGCGAAGAATTGGCCAATAAATAAACTGAAAACAAATTTAAATAAACATCTTGTGCAGAACCCCTACTACTCCCTTGATGAATATTTCTCTGCCGACTTACTGAGACTGTAAATGTCTGATTGTGAGGATTTTGATGTAATTTGTAATTTGTTTGTTTGTGAATTCTCTCGAGTTGTGTATTATTCTTTTCCTCTGAATATAATTGATATGTATTTTTCACTTTATAATTTGTATGTGAATATGTAGATTGTGAAATATGACGTGTTCTACAACATAAGTGTTATTATGGAACAAATAAACAGATTATTATTATTATTATCTCGGACTTATGCTCTATCTCAGCTGTTAGCTGGATATAATTTACCTTTCCCAGATTCAGCAATCAAAGGGAATAGGCTCGATTACAATATACTTGACATAAATTTCCTAACTATCCTACATGTATTAAGAATTACAGCTTTTTGCATTTCTATATAGGTATTCTTATGCAATTCTAATTTCTTAAGGGTATCATGCAAAGTCTTGGGTATTAACCCAGTCGAGGATACAATGACAGGAACAATATCTATTTTCTCAAGGTGCCACATCTGCTTGATCTCAATAGCAAGGTCTGTGTATTTGGACTTTTTCTCCTGGAACTTGTTCAGCACGTTGTTATTATTCGGTATGACGACATCCACCAGCATTGCTGTTCTGGCTCTCTTATCATACACCACTATGTCCGGCCTATTATTGGTCACCATTCTGTCAGTGATAACAGGCCTATCGTAGTATAATCTGATAGAGTCATTTTCCAATACGGGCGCCGGTTCATACTTGTAATATGGCTGGAAGGTATTCAGAAGTCCGTACTTGTGTGCAAGTTTCTGATGGATAATGTTGTACACTTGATTATGCCTGTGAAGATAGTCGGTATTGGCAACTTGTTCGCATCCGGACGTAATATGCTGTTTAGTCTCTGATCTTATATGGCATTTCCTGCACTTATCTGTTTGTAATGTTCCGTCCTTCATTATAAATTTTTTGTAGTTGTTTGTAGCGATCACTTGGTCTTGGATGGCCATAAGCAATCCCTCTATTTCTGCGAATAATTCTCCTTTCATCAACCATTTGTTGGAGGCTTCTTTGTCGATGTGTGGTTGATTAATCTCATGGTGATGTCGTCCATGCAATTCCTTTCTTGACCATTGCTCTTGTTTTTCAGTATCTAATAGGAATGGTAGATTCAGCAGGTCATCTCCGGTAGCAAGATTTAGAGGTGTATATCCCTTATCAGCCAACGATACCGCTCTATGTAGGTCAGAAGTGAGAGCTTTTTCTGAGAAGAATTCTCTGAGATTTTTTATCTGTTCGGTGTGTAAATTGACTACATCTATCAATCCGCGTCCTCCTTCTTTCCGCTTCAAAGTTGTTCGTATCACAGACGATTTTGGATGATGGTTGTTGTACTTTGTTAGCATCGTTCGGGTCTGCCTTTGAATATCATCCAGTTCTGTCTTAGTCCATCTGATTATTCCAAATGAGTAAAGTAACACTGGAATGGCGTAGGTGTTAATTGCCTTGACTAAATTCCCCGAGTTCAACATCGATTTCAGCACAGACTTCAGACGCTGACTGTATTCTGAACGAATCTTCTCCTTTGATTGTTTTTGGTCTAGCAATCTGGCTTGTTGGTATCCCAGATATTTGTATGTTTCGCCATCTCTCATGCACTGTATAATATCACCGTTTGGAAGTTGTGTTTCACCATCTATGACTTTCCCTCTTTGAATGTTCAGGGTCTTACATTTTTCAATCCCGAATTTCATATGAATATCTGCCGAGAACTCACTGACAGTTTTCAGCAAATCATCCAATTGCTTCTTGTTCGAAGCATATAATTTGATGTCATCCATATACAGCAGGTGGGAGATTGTATGATAATTCCTTTCTGCTTTTATCCTAAATCCGTATCCTGTTCTATTGAGCATTGAGGACAATGGGTTCATTGCCAAACAGAACCATAGTGGACTCAAAGAGTCTCCTTGAAAAATTCCACGACGTATGGGTATCTCGTCGGTTTTAATTGATTTATTGTTCATGTTGACCTGCAGAGACGTGCGCCAGTGTGTCATTGTTGTCTTCAAGAACTCTACCAGGGATGGGTGAATTTTGTATATCTGCAATACTTCAACAAGCCAAGAATGGGCGGTACTATCGAATGCCTTCAGATAATCGAGAAAAGCTGAATGAACATTGCGATGCCCTACGTGTGCCTGTTTCATTATCACAGAATCGATGATGAGTTGTTCCTTGCACCCGTGGTGTTTCTTTCTGCATCCTTTCTGCTCCTCTGCTAATATATTGTTGTCGTCAAGGTGTTGGTATATTCGATTGGATATGCATGAGGTGAGTATTTTGTACAGTGTTGGCAGGCACGTGATTGGCCTATATTGAGACGGATCCTGTGTTCTATCGCTCTTAGGTAGCATATATGTTAAGCCTTGCGTTAGGAAAGTGGGTGTTTTCTCGGGATGTTGAAGAACATATGTGAGCTGTTTCGCTAGGGCTCCATGGAGCTTATCAAACTTCTTGTACCAGTAGTTGTGGATATTATCTATACCTGTGGCCTTCCAATTGTTGGTCGCTCGAACTACTGTTGTGATTTCTTCCTCCGTTATTCCATCGAAATCCATATGTCCGATATCGAGGCGTTCTTTTTCATTCGTGATCCATTCCGCATCTCTATTGTGTTCTTTGGGGTTCGACCATAGTGATGACCAATAGTCGGTCAAGCACTGTGCGTCAGGTACTTCTCTGTTATTGTTGGTCGCAGTTTTGTTATTTCCCTTATGAAAATTGGCTGCGTTTTGGAGGAACCTTTGGTTTTGGTGTTTCCTTTCAGTACACTTGACGTATCTTGAAAGCCTCTTTGCTTTTGCTTGGAGTTTCTGTTTCAAAGTGTCCATATACACGTCGATGTGTTGTTTGTGATCAGGGTGTTTTGTGTTCGTACCAATTTTCCTATAAATTTTGCGTATATGTGATTTCAAGCGCCTTGAGGGTTTTCTGTTTCTCAGGAATTCTGTGAGGCGACCGATTTCTGCTCTAATATTATCAATATCCTTCTCCAGTCGTTTTTGCCATGGTGGTTTTCTGACGCTTTTTGGCTCAGCTTGAATCAGAGTTGTGGAGATTTGTTGTTTGTGAAGTCGAAGAACCGCTACTGCTCCACAGTAAATCAAAGTGTGAATCTTCTCCAAGGTGTTCTGGTCGATATATTCTTCGAAAACTGAATTCACGCTTGCTAGGATAATATTGGTGTTCTTGTTCGTCTTGAGTTTGGGCAGTTTAGGTCTTTTAGTTGGGTTACTACCACTGAATTCAGTTATTGCTCTGTTGAGTTCCGATCTTGCTAAATACATATATTCGTCCTGCTGATTCTGCTCAGGAGGGCGTTCCATGTTAATATTCGTTTCCGTGGCTTCGATGTTATCTGTAACACTTTCATTGACTCCAGCAGGTATACCGTTATAAGTATCATTTTCGCTTCTAAGTTCCATTATGACCTCTTCTCGTATGCTTTGCAGCGTTTCTAAAGAAAGTAGCCTGTTTTTAACGATTGTTCTTCTTTGATCCGAAATTCTCTGCTCGGATATGTGCTGTAATTCAGGATATTTTTCTACGAACGCAAGATGTAATGCGTATCTGTATGCTGTCATTTCCGATTCCAAGTTTGTAATCTTGTAATAGGAACGCATAATGAAGGAATTCATCTCTGGGGTCCACTTCATGCGTTTCCTAGGGAGTCCGGCTCTCGTGGTCGTAGGCATAATGGCTTGTGCCACCGTTGAAACATCAAGAGTCGGTTGGGAGGTATTGATGTTATTTCCCACTTGGTTTTGTGTTGCAGTATCCCTACTCGATATCACGCTGCTTCCGTCGCTAACCGAGGGAGACTGTGACTCACTTTCCGAACAAGACCCTCTTCCTAAATCTTGAACGCGACAAGAGGTTATGGTGGTACAATGTCGATTCACCCGTTTATTCCTTAGATTGTACATCATTGGATAAGTTGCATTTTATACCTACTGCCAGGTTCAGCTTGGGTACCTCGGGTTCGCTAAGCCCGTACTCAGAAACAATGTTCCTGAGCCCCTGAGGGCATATTAATATATTATCGTGGACTTACGCACTATCTCAGCTAGTAGCTGGATATAATTTACCTTTCCCAGATTTAGCAATCAAAGGGAATAGGCTCGATTACAATATACTTGACAGAAATTTCCTAACTATCCTACATGTATTAAGAATTACAGCTTTTTGCATTTCTATATAGGTATTCTTATGCAATTCTAATTTCTTAAGGCTATCATGCAAAGTTTTGGGTATTAAACCAGTCGAGGATACGATGACAGGAACAATATCTATTTTGTCGAGGTGCCACATCTGCTTGATCTCAATAGCAAGGTCTGTGTATTTGGACTTTTTCTCCTGGAACTTATTCAGCACGTTGTTATTATTTGGTATGGCGACATCCACCAGCATTGCTGTTTTGGCTCTCTTATCATACACCACTATGTCCGCCTATTATTCGTCACCATTCTGTCAGTGATAATAGGCCTATCGTAGTATAATCTGATAGAGTCATTTTCCAATACGGGCGCCGGTCGATACTTGTAATATGGCTGGAATGTATTCAGAAGTCCGTACTTGTGTGCAAGTTTCTGATGGATAATGTTGCACACTTGATTATGCCTGTGAAGATAGTCTGTATTGGCCAGTTGTTCGCATCCGGACGTAATATGCTGTATAGTCTCCGATCTTATATGGCATTTTCTGCACCTATCTGTTTGTAATGTTCCGTCCTTCATAATAAATTTTTTGTAGTTGTTTGTAGCGATCACTTGGTCTTGGATGGCCATAAGGAATCCCTCTGTTTCCGCGAATAATTCTCCTTTCATCAACCATTTGTTGGAGGCTTCTTTGTCGATGTGTGGTTGATTAATCTCATGGTGATGCCGTCCATGCAATTCCTTTCTTGACCATTGCTCTTGTTTTTCAGTATCTGATAGGAATGGTAGTTATTTATTATTATTATTATTATTATTATGAATTAATGATATCTCAATTACATAAATTAAATTTTTTTAGCAAACCATTCAGAGTGGTAAAAATTCATAAACTTCGTATTTGGGTCATAATGCTGAGAATGATTACAATGAATTGAGACTTCCTAACACAACAATAAGAGCAGTGTCAAACAAGCGAATTTCAAAAAAAGAGACCTTTGATTTTTCAATTCTTCCTATTGTTCGAGTGATATCTGTTTTGTTAGACTAAATATGTTGGATTGTTATACCTCATTTGAAAGCTTACAAAATGTCGATGCAGAAAAAATGTTGTTTTGATTTTTTGTTTTAAAGCGCATCAACAATATGATTTACGATTAATCAATTTAACATTATTTCTAAAACTTTGAGACTGAGTCTAAAATTACATGAATATTGAATGTTTAATAATTTAATGTTTTTGAGATATAATTAATTCAAAAATTATTTTTATTTTAATGTTTCAAATTGATAGTTTTTCTGAGGAAAACTTGTATCAAAAAATCAGAAATGTTTAATTTTAATACCACTAAATAAGGTTCAATTGGTTGAAAATTATCCGTTGTAACACCACTTGAAGAATGTTCACTACTTACCAGTCCTTGTATATAAGATTGAATGTTAGTTGGTAGTTAGTTATACTATTTTCTGAATCATTGACCCATATTTCTTTAAAATAAAATCACAAAAATGTTATGTTCTGATCATTTTAATCCACTATGATGTACCGTAAATGAGTCTGAAAAAATGTTGTAAATTTTCTCAACAGTTAGGCATTCATATCTCTTTTACCTGGACGGATATGACACAACTGTTTCTCAATCTTCCCAACTTGTATTTTTGATAGTTTCACTTGTTTGGCATCTGAAACATACTTTGCTCCCAATAGTGGTCTCATTATCTTCAAATGAAAGCTCAAATCTCTGTTTTCAGCATTTGCTCCGAAGTCATACCACCATGTGATATAATCTTCAATAAAGTAAAGAAACCACTCAAGAAATGTTTTTGGCCTATCTCTCTTTCTTATTCGAAGAACTTTATTAAGTTTAGGAAGACCCAATACTATGTGACAGTTTCCTTCCCCCCTGTAAACCCAATCATTTGGTATTTTGAAAATCTTCTTCATTATTAGGCTTCAATTTACAAAAATTTATTCACTTGTCTAAAATTTGTTTTTGCTTGTATTTTCAACAGATCAAACCCATTTTCCTACTAAAATGTTTTATAATCACTTTTTACACTTTCACTTCTTGATAATTACATTTGGAATAAGTGTATTAAAATATTTCTTTTCCTTAAACATATTCCTCATACTTTTGGTTTATGTGGTTAATTAGATACATTTTCAGGAATTTTGATGAAGTATCAGATAGGCACAAGTTCCTTTATCTCCTTTCCTCTTTTGTGTTAGCACTCAGAAGAGTATATTTTATTTTTCATATTTGGTTTCGTTTCTTGACCAATTCTGTAATTCATAGGTAAACCAACTTCAATCAATAATATGAAATTATAATTAACAAACTATGAACATTTGACAAAAACAAATATTATTACTCAATTTAATCTCACCTATTCAGAGTGTAATTGCACTATTTCTCCATGATGATGATTAAGATTTTATTAGATTGTCCAAAGTTCAAAGTTAACAGCAAAACCTGAAAATGTATCGTAATCCTGGTTATATTGAATATTAGGGTAATCCTGCATTTTATGCTGACCGCCATCGCGCATCGTGTACCGAGTTGACGAGAAATGTTTCCGAACGATTTAAATTTCAGACAGTGTTGCCAGATCCCTTTGTTGGTGTTCATTTCAATTTCACGTTTAAATAAAAATAAATGTTTGATCTCGGGGTAATTATTTAGTACAGTGTTTGATAGTCAACATTCACTGAAAAAGTGTTTTCATACTAATTTTGGGTCCCAGAATCCAAAATACTAAATAAATACTTTCAGTTACTTTTTTGAATAGATTGCAGTGGATGAGCCGAAATTTTTCTTTCTATTAGGCTTGACATAAACGAAAAAACCAATGTTCCTTCTACTACCGACAAATTACGCGAGTGTTTTGCTATCGGTTTCACTTCAATAGTATATCTTATCCTTTGCTATTTCTTTTTCGACGATAGGTAGTCAAATCTCCGACGTGAGATAAATCGTGGCAACACTGGATTGAAATTCAAATCGTTCGGAAACATTTCTCGTCGCTTCGGTACACGATGCGCGATGCCGGTCAGCGTAAAATGCAGGATTGTCAATATTTGTCATGTTTTTTGAACGCGTTTAATATTTAGATATTTATATATCATCATTCGCATATTCCTTAGGTTCGATTGAAAATGTACCGGTATGGAGAAAAAAATAGAGATTCGCTTAAAATTGGATTACTAAATTCCAAATTTAATTTTGAAAAGTTGGATAACCATCACCATTGACTAAACTAAGCAATATAAATTATTTTTGCCATCCCATTGCCTAAGTATAATTATCTATTGCCATACTGAACAGTTAAATAAAAGTTGGGACAATGAATATTTTGAAGTCTATGGTAAGAAGAACCATAACCATAAACTCATATGCCATATTTTTGTTATTGTAGGTATATGCTTATATATTATACCAGTCGTTTCCAATCTGTAGGGCGCGAGACATGCAAGGGGGGCATGCAGCTGTTTCCAAAATATCATTGTCGAATACAAACTAAAAAAGTCGAATAGGTGTCAAAAAAATGAATCAGCAAAATAGGATTATGTAATCACAATCCTCGCCGCGAATTTTTCAGGTACAAATGCTAAAATCCATTTAAAAATATATATAATATCAGTTGAGTATTTATAAAATTAAATTATTAGAAAAATTAAGGGGGCACAATCTTTTTTTTAAGGGAGTACAGGTACAAAAAGTTTGGAAACCACTGCTATATTCCGGTAAGTTAGTAATGGACATAGACCAAGTATAGAAGTATATAAATCATCTGGTGAGGTTAACCGTCAAGCGATAAAGATAGCTCTTCGGAAAATCCAAAATTCTCTTGATTATTAATCCTAAATTATCCTATTTTATGTTATAATCGTGCTAATAACCATCTGTGCAAATTGTGAATCCTGTTGGGGTAAGTTTTTATCCTATCCTTAACATTAATTATCAACTATCTATAACGATTACACGAGGTATTTTTTATATATGCACCAAGTAATAGCATCCTAACGAGATGAATGCAAACTCCGGGGGGACTCCTGGGTCCCCCCGTAGACCCACTGAACTCATACTTACTCAACTTTCGCCTGCTTCACAGGCATTGTTTGAAAACTTAATGACTCAAGCCGAATACGTTCCAACCTTTTCGCAATCAGATATCCTGATGTTAACAAATGAAGTAGATAACATCAAAAACCAATACTCAGATGATAGAGAACTTCAAGAAGAAGCAGATAGGCTGTCTCAATCGATAGCATTTAAGTATAATAACAAAGGTAAAATTGATGATAAACCACAACCAAAACCTCGTATCGAACATAGATACCCTCTATTCAGCAGTGGCCCTTTCCTGGTCATGATTGAATCAAGAGGAGATAACAACATAGGCAACATTCATCCTATGAACCTAGGTAAAAAATTATCTACAGAAGGGGTAGAAGGAATCAAAAATATTTCAAAAAAAGGGAAAAAAAGAATAGCAATTGAATTCTTAAATGCTGCTTTTGCCAATTCTTTTCTGAATAATAAGAATTCATCATTGAAAACGAACCATGACATTTATATCCCAACTAGAATGGTCTCTTGTAGAGGTGTAATTAAAGATGTCGGTACAGACATAACAGAGGACGATATCCTCAACGCTGACTCCAGAATTAAAATTTTAGGTGCTAGAAACCTGAACAGAAGAATAGTAGAAGATGGGGTAGTCAAATATATACCATCTAAATCCTGGGTACTCACTTTCCAAGGCAAAGCTTTTCCAGAATCTATAGGTATCTGGGGATGTGTAAGGAATGTATCATTATACATCGGTCCAGTGATACAGTGTTATAAATGCCTGAGGTACGGTCATGCTCAAAAAAATTGTAATAGTGCCAAACGTTGTAGGAACTGTGGTGACAACCACGAAGAATCAGAATGCGAAAGAAAAGAAAACCCTGAATGCGTCCATTGCAAAGGAAAACATGCATCCACGGATCGAATATGCAAGGAATTTGAGAAACAAAAAATTATTAACAACATCATAGCTGTAGAAAACGTTTTTTACTTTGAAGCAGTCAAAATGGTACAACAAAATGACTATGTTGGCCCTCTCAGTCAACCCCAAAATTTTCCCCCTCTTTCAACAGCTCACTTACCAAACTCGCCCTCCCCTAAGAACTCTTCACTAATCGACGTTTCCAACAGAAAATCTTTGGTGGAAAAACCACCTCAAAGACAAAGCAGCTATATAAGCGTCCTGAAAAAAAGAAAAACTCCTCCCCAAGAACAGGAAGGATATGACAGAAGAGCCCACAACAGTCAGCTCGTTCCTAGCTCTTCTAAAGCATTCAAACCATCTGATCGCCTTCTAAACCTCAGAAAGGAACTCAGAGAGGACATAGTACCATTGGAAAGGGAAATCTCCAACGATCAACTGATCCAATGTTTATCTGCTAAAAGTTTTACGAAAAACGAATTCGAGTTTGTCAAGAGCCTGATGAATATACTTAATGAAAAGTTAAGTCAATTTGCGGACAGGAGTGAGGGACAGAAGATGGAAACATCTTCTGGCCAATCCATCGAATAAGTATGATAAGAATCCTACAATGGAATATTAGATCCATTAATTCTAACCTTGATAACCTGAAATTATTGATTAGAGACTATAGCCCTGACATAATATTACTGACTGAAACTTGGTTAAAAAATACTTGGAAGTTAAATATCCAAAACTTCATAGCTATTAGAGAAGACAGAGACGGGGATGGTGGAGGCGTAGCGATACTCGTGAATAGTAAACTGAAGTTTGACATCATAAACTTCCCATTCTTTAATGCTCCAGATAGAGTTCAAATACAGACGATCAAAGTTGGTTCCCTATCAATATTAAACTTCTACTGTCCACCTGATATTACAATAGAAGACGACTTTCTGAATGAATTAAGTATCCACCTAACTCCTCCTTTTCTTCTATGTGGCGACTTTAACGCTCAGAACCCTACCTGGGGCTCGGGTGCTAGGAACACAAATGGGAAAAGAATTGAAGATTTCTTGTTAATGAATGACAATGAATATGTGCTAATGAATGATGGATCTCCGACACGCATAACCCCCCCACATCAAAACAAAAGCGCTCCAGACCTAACAATCACTTCACCCGACATCTGCCTGTCGCTAAGCTGGGAAACCATCAAAGATTCTGGAACTAGTGATCACCTGCCAATTTTAATTGATCACAATTCTGCCAACCCGCCGACATTCCCGAATAGGAAAAATCCATTGAGGAAATACAATACAAAAAGAGCAGATTGGGACAAATTCAGAAAAGAAGTGTCACTGGCTACAGACAACCAAGATATAACTGACTTAGAGACATTCCAAAACATTATAATAAATGCAGCTAACGTCTCAATTCCACTCAAAACCCAATCAAGTACTAATAAATACACAATCCATTGGTGGGAGGAATCCTTAACTCAAGATGTGAAAAACAGAAGTTCAACCATTCAAACGTACCTAAACAACCCGACTATTGAAAATTTTCTTGCAGCTAAGAGGATACAAGCTCAAGTGAAAGGTAAAATTAGAGCAAAAAAGAAAGAGTCTTTTTCGAAATTCTGCTCGGAATTAATTTTCCGAAATTCAAGAGATCTATGGAAAGACATTAAGAAATTCAAATCTGGAGTCAACCCTAGTCCCACATCCAGAGCAACCAGATCATGTGGTCAGGAAATATTAGACCGACTTTGTCCTCCCATCATCCCTCCACAAACCACCAACTATAACCCTCCAGATCCTAAATCTCTTCCCCTAATCACGTCCCATGAACTCATCCAAATAATTCATTCCAAAAAAGATTCAGCTCCTGGAATAGATGGCATAACCTACTCAATGCTGAAGAACATTCCCGTTAGCGCTAAACAAAAACTTCGAAACTTATTCAATGAGGCCTTACTCACAGCCTCCATACCTCAATCCTTAAAATCTTCTGTAATTCTTCCAATCTGCAAACCAGGTAAATCGCCAGACGTGGGCCATAACTTCAGACCTATAGCCCTGACCCCTTGCCTGCTTAAACTATTTGAGACTGCAATTACAACAAGAATGGAAAGACTCTTTGAAGAATCCACAACCATGGCAGAAGAACTACAATTTGGCTTCAGAAAGGGAATGGGTGTCAATGATGCCTTGACCTATGTTGTTTCAACCATTCAGCTTTCATTTGCAAGAAATGAAATTGCTGTAGTCGTGTTCTTAGACATCAAAGCAGCCTACGACAATGTCACTGACACTGAGGTCACTTAATTTAGCACCAGATAATATAGAGCTCATAAAAAACCTCATCCTGCAAAGAAACGTGTACATCATAGACCCCTTCACCCACGAATTGATAGGCCCCGAGCAAGCTAACTTAGGTCTACCACAGGGCTCTCCGCTCAGTCCAACCCTATTTAACATCTTCATTGCAGATTTGAGCAAAAAACTCAAAAATAAAGGTATCAAGGTAGTCAAATATGCGGACGATATTCTCCTAATCGCAATAGGGAATACATTTAAAACAGCGTCAAACAAAATGAAGCACGCTCTCGAACAAGTCGAATCCTGGTCAACAGAAAAAGAATTAGAAATCTCTGCTTCTAAATCCAAAGCACTTTGCTGTCACAAATCAAAAACCTGGAGAAACGTTACCCCACTAAAAATTTTTAATAACGATATTCCATGGACAGAATCGGTTAAGTATCTGGGAGTACAAATCCATCATAAACTAAACTGGACTCAGCATATAGATGGCATAGTTAGTAAAGCCAATAAAGGAATCAACATTATGAAATCTTTAACAAGAACTTGGTGGGGAGCCCACCCTTCCGTATTATTATCTATTTATAGAGCTATAGTTAGACCCCATTTAGACTACGGTAGTTTAGTAATAGGAAAATGTTCTAAAAGCATTCTTCGAAAACTAGATAGGACAAAATATGCAGCTATCAGAGTAGACTTAGGCTACATGAAATCAACCCCTGTTAACATAATTCTGGCAGAAAGTAATGAACTGCCACTGCATCTTCGTCGTCTTTGGTTGGCTCTCAAGTTTGTATCCCGTCTGCACTGCACCTCAAATAACCCGGTACTCAACAGGATAAAATCGCTATCCTTCTGGCGACACCTATGGACGAACCAAAATATGCCAGCAACAGTTCAGGCTATTCAAACTATGGAATCTCCGGAAAATATATACACCTCCCCAAAACTACCCTGTTTTTCAAGCTCTATAGAAAATCATTTCTTTTCAATAAACTACTATGATTTAGGCCTAGAAAAAACAAATAAAGATAACTCTCTCCCATTTACGATCAAACTAAATGAAAGATTTATAGGATACACAAAGATATTCACAGATGCTTCCAAATCTGGAGACCTAGTCGGAATAGGAGTCTACAGTCACGAAAAAATAAACTACTCACAATCTCTTCCAAAATATCTTTCTATTTGCTCAGCTGAACTCATAGCCATTCAAAAAGCAATTGAGTTCATCAGTTCACTTAACATCAAAAAAACAGTAATTATTTCTGACTCTAAAAGTGCCCTAGAAAAAATAACCAAATGGAGAATCCATTCCTCTAATGACCATATAACTATAAGTATTAGAGATGAATTAATCAGACTGTTTAACGAAGGTTTTTCAAATCAAACTGTCATGGGTTCCTGGCCACACAAATATATCAGGAAATGAGCATGCAGATAGATTGGCAAAAGCAGGCAGCAAAACTCCTATTCAAAACTTCATTAAAGGAAATGTTAAAGAATTCTGGCCGATATTCAAAAAAACAATTTGGGAAAAATGGAAGGATGAATGGTGCCTAACGGGTAGAGAAAAAGGTAAAATATATACTGGAATGCGCGGTTCGGACACCCTACAGCTGAAACCTTGGTTTCATCATCTCCAGGACTTACCTAGAAAATTCATCACCACTATGTGTAGAATAAGATCAAATCACTGTTCATCCCCGTCCCATTTATTCAAAATCAAAGTATTAAACTCAGAGAATTGTGAATGTGGAAAGGTTGGTGACCTAAACCATATTTTTATGGCATGTGAAAATAATAGGGAAAACTGTGAGAAACTATATACAGACCTGAAATTACACTCAAAATTTCCCTTGCCACTTAACGTCTATGAAATTATTTTCAGTAATGACGTTTCCGTCATTAAACTTTTGGTAAATTTTCTTACAGTGAGTAATATTACGTTATAACATACGATACCTGAAAAAAAAAATACTCTAATAACAAAACAATCATTTATTAAACAGTTATAAATAGTTGATACTTGATCGTTGGGTTAATGTTAACCACCTGATACACTAATCTAACCGAAAAGCATCCACTAACATCCCATAATTTTTGCAGTCCCCCCTGTGTTGTCTTGTGTTTCGTCCAGGAGTCCCCAAATCCACCTGATACCTGAAAAAAACGAAAAAAAAAGCTATCGTTGAAAAACTCTCCAAGTTGATGAAACAAAACCAGACTTACAAAATACACTCTCGAACTGGTAGGGTATTGGGTTTTCCAAGATCTGCAGAAGCAGGCCCGGCTGAATTAGAATGGAAGCATGTCTAGATGGCTCTCACTGCCTTGGACAATAAAAGAAGAAGAAGAAGAAGAAGATATAAATCATCTTTGTAATGGACCACAGGAGTAAAGACGTAACGACGGCCATTTTATTGGGAAAGGTCAGTGTCTACTTTCCAAACAAAGTTAGAAACAGTGTTAATTTCCATAAGGACAATTTCAAATCGTGATTATTTTTTATCCAGGAAGTTCCTGAACATGTGAGTACATTTTATGATTGAATTATGTGATAAATTAAAGAATTTGACAAAGAGTAAACTCATTATGTCCTAAAAATATGTAATTTGCTCTATTTATTGAATTTGTGAGGTTAGGATTTTGGAGTTGCAATAATTGTTTTAATTTATTTTTCATTCTAGATTCGAATATGGTTATGTGTTTTGCACCTGATTGTAAGCACTATAGCGAAAGAGATAGATGCCGGTTTTTTGTATTTCCAAGTGACGAAGTTGAGAGGAAGAGATGGATAGCCCTACTGAGGTGAATGGATATGGTGGAAGGAAAATGAATCATATTTTAATATCATTTCAATTTTAGGCGTGAAGATAAACAACCGTCTCGTTATTCCTTAGTTTGTTCATGTCATTTTATTGATAAGGACAGGAACAATGGACCAACCCTTTTTGAGCACAATAAAACGAAACGTTTGAGTGATTTGTCTTCAGCAAGTGAACCAAAAGCTAAGAAGTCCAAGTAAGTAGGAGTAAATTGTATCCTGGTTCAGTGTCTGATAAAAAAATTGTGGAGCATTGTGGCATCATTGGGCAGTTTGTACCAGGTGATCTGATAATTGCAGACAAGGGATTTCTAATTACAGATTTACTTCCCGAAGGAGTAAATTTAAATTATCAACACCACAATTTACACCTCAGCAAGTGGTACAAACTAGAAGCATTGCAAGAGCAAGAATTCATGTGGAACGTGCCATAAGGCGTATTAAATGCTACAAAATTTTGAGTTTGATTCCTCCAAACCTTGTACCACATGCCTCATTTATTTATCAGGTATGTGGTGCTCTGACAAACTTTCAATACCCGTTGATTCGAGAGGTTGAAGAATCATTTAGTATTGAGGAAAACAACTAATAAATTATAAATGAATGAATAATAAAAATTGTAATTTTGAGAGTAGTTATGGTTATATATATTTTTTCTTAAGTTGTAAGTAATATAATTTAGTCTATATTCATAGTGTTTCATTCAGCTAGATTATCACAAATATGACAACATTCTTTTCAATTCATGGTATGAAAATGTACAACATGCTTTTTATCACCTCAAAATCTCAACAATGACTTCTTCAAGGACTAATTGAAAAAGAACCTCAAACAAGGTTTTCTACATTATTGAAGAATTTCTAAGTCACAAATTTTAAAGAAATTCAAACAAAAATGATATCATTTGATCAGTTTTTATTTCCTGATAGAAATTTTAGATATTCATTAAAATAAAATTTATGTTTGTCTGCCAGTTATCTTCAACATGAATATCATATATAATAGATTCCTTTGGAGTCCAAATGACTAAAACGCATAAACTGCGTTTGGTAAGAAACAGGTTGCCCTGAATCTGATGGAAATAATGATGGCCTTTGTTTATCGCAATTTCATTGCTGTCATTGAAAAATAATATATAATTTTTGTCCTGAAGATCTTCCAAGAGCGAAGATGAAGATCTCAATTTGTAGGGACACTTTACTTCCACAATGCCGTCATCATTAACTAATCCATCTGGACTTCCTCCAATGAAGCCGCACTGGTCGAGCCACAATCCTGTAGGTGTTACGTGTACTTTTCTATTCTCCTCAAGAACCCTTATACCATCTTTCTCATGATCTCTTCCCCATTGAATTGCCTTAACTCTGTCCAAAGTGTAGCTCTCTGAAACCCACAATTGTAAATACTGAAATGAGATATACAATACTAAATGATTACCTGTCAATCTCTTAAACAATGAGAGTGAATATATTCCAGATTTTATAGCTGCTAGAACTGGTCCAAAATTACTAGAGGTCAAACGGTTTTTTCTAATAATTTACCAATTCTCATTAGATGTCTGTCCCACAGTTTTGTTGGAAATCTCTTTGATAACTTCTTCCGTAACCAGCAGTGCATTCTCAAGAAACAGCCTCTTATCATCAACCTCCAAAAATTCTTGAGAAAATACTATTGATTCAACATCAGCGACAATTTCTGAATAGGCTTGATCACTTCTCAAAAGCCATGTGAATCCTACAGCATTTTGTAATTTTCCGAGGTTTGATTTGAACTTTAAAATATTTTCCTCGCTCAGCATACCATTCGTAGAAGTATGTGGCTTTGTTGAATAGAGTTCATCGATAGTTTGTACTTCATTGGTATGAGGTTTTCTGCTCTTCCATGTACAAGTTATATCTGTTACAGATATATTGTGATAACCAAAAATCGACAATGCTGCCATGTGATGACACACCAACTGACCTCTTGGGCATGTACAACTGGCTTCTTCGATACACTTGTCTGTGTCAAGTTTTATCTAGAAAATGAATTTTTTTAGTATGCTACAGAACACATCTGCTACTTTGGTCTCATACCTCTACTTTATATAAACGATCCCGCATGCTAGCATGAACATTGCCGCGAATGATGAGAAGTTCTCCATCAAATGCCATGTCTTTCACATGACCGGACTCTACAGCATTTTCTCCTCGAGTTACAAGCTTGGCATCGTCTTTAAAGAACTCCAAAATTGAGGATGAATTGAGAACATGTTTAGATGCCATTAAAAATTCTTCTGAAATAGTTTCAAAAACACCAAATAGGTAAAACGTATATAATCATCTACAGATCCTAACCTCACTAGTTCAATAACTAGGTCTAAATACATATTCTTGTTCTACGAGAATATCGAAGAGCATAAGAATTGGCTATTAGTGAAATTCTTTAATTTATCACATAATTCAATCATAAAATGTACTCACATGTTCAGGAACTTCCTGGATAAAAAATAATCACGATTTGAAATTGTCCTTCTGGAAATTAACATTGCTTCTAACTTTGTTTAGAAAGTGGACACTGACCTGCTTCAACAAAATGGCCGTCGTTACGTCACACTCCTGTGGTCCACTCTGGGCTCTCGCCGAGCGGAGCACATCATGATTTATTAGCTTATCGGTCGAAAACAGAGAAAAGATCTGCTCTGTTCTATGGTCGAGAATATCGAAGAAGAAAAAAAAGAAGAACATAATGGGATTGAATGTCCGTTGAGGTTAAATTTGAAATTATTATTTTATTTAAAAAATATCTGAATATTGCCTTTAACCATCTTTTATAAATGAACTTTTTTGTTTTTGTTAGAACCAGAACATAAAACTTTTCAATAAATTTCATATATTTCAAGGTTATAAACTATATTTCTCGATTTGCTTATTCTTTTCCTCGGAGCTTCTTGAGAACATCTGAATGATCGTCGATGTAATGAACAAATGGTCTAGTCTACAGATATCTAGGAGTTCTCGATTTGAATTAACTAAATGTGTTTGGACACTGCTATCGCCTTTTGAACATGTCCATAGGTCTTTTTCTCTGGGATCGCTCAAGAGCTTCAACGAATACGTGTTACAATTCAAATATATTATACCTAAATATATTTGGTACAATCTGAGAGCTCGATTATTTTTACGACAAAACATATCATTGGCCACTGAGTCTAGGGATGTAGAGATAACATATTTATGAAGTCATTCTATGTTATGCAACTAAGCCATAAGGATGAGTTCTGTGTAAGTCGCAAAACAATTAACATGAGTGATGTAGGAGTGGTTTACTGGATTGAGCTAACTCTCATAAAAAATTCATAGGACATATTATATAAATAGTATCTAATTTCATATTAATTTCAACAATATTCTTGTGTCTGTAAATACAAAAAATAAATATACTTCTCAAATATATAATACCTATTCAGTGAGTAACAATCACTCACGCTTATAATTTGAATGTCGTGGAATTCATTAGCCATATTATCGCTTCGTGAGCTAATTTGACAAAATTTGAAATTAATTTCTTAGCTCACTATCTTTTAAAGAAATAATATACATATAGGCTTTATGCAGATAACGACATTTAACTAATACTAGTTGTTAAATGAATCTTCGAGTATGTACAGGTATTTGTTTCCGGCCAAGAAAATATTTCATTAAAGAACATACAAAACGATATAATTAACAAGAATACATTTCTGTGTACTTATAACAATCATAGAAAAAATTTAATATCAGAAATATGGGAACTACCCAAATCTCGACGTTGCCACTTGTATGAATTTTCATTCTGTTTCAAGAATATAAAATGGGCAATAGCAAATAAGAATTTAATTCTTCGAACACATATTCTAGCTATTTTCCCAATAATAGTCAATCTTATGCTTATCAAACTGAGACCTTCCTGCATATGCACGATTTAATCTGTATAATCAAATTGATTGGAAAAACTCTTTCTTTCTTACTTGTTATTAAAACGTTAATATTAATAATGTTAATATTTCTTCGCCATTAATCTACTTAGTATAATGAGAAAAATTGCATAATAACTTTTCATAAAAATATCTGATATTTTTGACATAATGTCCTACTTTAGAAAACCGGATTATAATGAAAGAAATTTCCGTAACATAATGGGAAATAAACAGTTCAATGTCATTTTTAATATTCTTTGAAGACTTGAAATTGACAAACCAACATGACAACGCTGCACACAATATATATATTAATATTGCGCCAAATTTATCTTCATTGCATGACGACTTTTGTTTCGTTATTGTTCAAATTCTCCTGATTGAACCGGAAATTTTTAATTTGGAGTGAAAAATATTAAGAAAATTTTCTAATTCAATATGAATCTCTGTGCAGTGTTGCGTCGCAATATCTTGAGCGTTTTAAATAGATATGTATATTTGTTCATCACTACAGTCTATAATTTTCTGAAGAAATGCGAAATAGTGGATATTACGAAGAAAAATGATTTCGAAAAAATTATTCCACAGAGTGTAAACTATCATTTCACTAGATTATGCAATTATAAGTGCGGTTTTTGTTTCCATACAGCTAAAACATCTTTCTTGTTGAACTTGGAGAACGCTAAAACTGGTCTGCAAATGCTAAAAGACAAAGGTAAAAAATTTCGTACTATTATGAAAAGAATTAGTTAAAGTATGCATAATTTTGATTCTCCAACATTTTGTGAATGTTTCATTATATTTTACATTATTTCAATTATAGGTATGGAAAAAATTAATTTCAGTGGAGGAGAACCCTTCTTACCAAAAAAAGGCCTTCACCTCGGAGAAATGGTAAGGTTCTGTAAGGAAACGTTAAAGTTGCCATCTGTAACTATTGTGTCAAATGGATCTCTAATAACAGAAAAATGGTTTAAAACATATGGTAAATATGTTGATATTTTGGCAATATCTTGTGATTCTTTCAATGAAGAAACGAACCAGGTAATTAAATTGATTTCAACTGTAATTTGTCATCAAACAAATTTCTTTTGAACTAATTTCAGACAATTGGAAGGGGGCAAGGAACGAAAAATCATATTGCTCAATTGTTTAAAGTAAAAAAATGGTGTTCTGATTACAATGTTCTCTTCAAAATCAATACTGTTGTGAATACTTACAATTGCAATGAAAATATGACTGCACACATTGAAGAACTGAATCCCATTAGGTAATACGATAATCAAAACAAGTTTGAGCTTCATTCTGTAAAATCTAGATCAATTTCAAATGTTTCATGTTCATGAAAAATTTTAAAATTTCAGATGGAAAGTTTTCCAATGTTTACTGATTGAAGGTGAAAATGTAGGACCTAAAGCTTTAAGAGATGCTGAACAGTTTTATATTTCTGATGAAATATTTGAAGAATTTTTAGAAAGGCATAGGAAAGTTCAATGTTTGGTTCCAGAATCCAATGCAAAAATGCAAAACAGTTATTTAATTTTGGATGAATATGTGAGTGATTTCAATTGAAAAAATTGCTTTGTTGAACTTAATATATCAAACACCTGTATCAGCGAATTTGATAGTACATAGTTATAGAAAATCTAAAAATATTTGTGAATTATAATGAAATATTCTTCTGTTCAAAGTAATTTTCAATGGTGGGTTTTATTACATTACCCATATTTCAGTTTTAATTGGTTCTCTAAATTGAGAAATATTTGAACAAATGAAATTTATGATTAGTTTATTCAAGAGTCTTAAAGTGACAGAATTTTTTAATTCCAGTTTAATTGATATCTTTATTTTAGCTGATTGAAGCTTTCTTCTTGTTCATCTTGATTTATGTCCTAGTCATATTTAAAAGTAGAAACTAAGAGAACTATTTAATATGTTCATGTTTATCAAAGTTTTCTATTTAGTGAAATCTCCCTTCTAGATGAGATTTTTGGATTGCCGTGGTGGTGCCAAAGTTCCTTCAAAATCCATCTTAGACATTGGAGTGGAAAATGCTTTGAAATTTTCTGGATTTGATGAGGCAATGTTCAAAAAACGGGGAGGTGTCTACAAGTGGTCCAAAGAAGCTCATATTTTGGAATGGTAAACATGCCTTGAAATATCTATAAGTAATTAAGTTATAGTTTTCTTTATGTAATGAATGAATATTCTGTTTTCTACAATAATTATATTATTTGATTTATTTGTTTGTTTTTCTTTCCTGCTCAAAAAACTATTTTAAAGACTAAATTGCATTTCCAATATAGAATTGAAGTAAAAGAAAAGTTGATTGAGGTCATAACCTGATAAAAATTCATATACATTTTTAATTAAACAAAATAGTGATGTTCAAATTTTCACTTTATTTATGTGCCCTTCACTATACTGTTGCTTTTTCAGATAAGTAGTACATTTAAAAGGATAATGTGCCTTATATAATACACCAATCTAAAATATAAGACATGTCGTTCTGAGCGGCAGCAGCCTAGTTGAATTTTTCTGATTTCAATTTTTCAAAATTTTGGGCCATGCTTAAATAATTTATTCTCTTCATCATAAAATATGCAGTTTTTGAAAAATACAAATGAAAATTATTAATTAGATCGGAACCAAAAAAGTTCTAATAGAAAAATGAGAAGGGGTTGAGGATTTCAATAATTTTTAGAAAAAGTGGGAGAATAAAGAAATTCTGACTTAAAAGTCCTTGTTGAGGTGGGGATTTCAAAGTGATTGATTTCTTCATTTGAGAAGGAATTAAAAACTACATAGCCATATTTTGAAAGAAGGCTCATTCAATTTTGATGTGAAAAGTTCCTATAAATATATGTAATGATGAGTTTTATCTTTTTGTGATACAGTGTGATACTAATGACTTTGGTGCCAAACTAGAGCTATCTATAAATCAAATTTATTTCTACCTCTAAATAACACTGTCAGTTCTTCAAACTAATGAAAAACATCAATTCTAAATGGATTTTGCAATATAGCCACAATATTTTGCTAATTTTAAGTTTCATTGTTATCTTAGGCACAGGTAATAAAGTGGTTTATGTTTAATCTTGCAAACAAAAGATTTTACGAAAAATACTCAGGGATAAAAAATTGTATTTGTATTTGCTTCATCTGAGAGAAATAAAAAATTGAAAGAAGATAATGACACAATTTTTTGTTAGATATAATCGTTAGAAAAGTTTCAGAATGCTACTCAGCACAATGAATTTAAACTAAAACTAAACAAAAATAGTCACCATTGCTTTATTTCAACAAAATCAACAAATTTCCGCGACTTTGTGCGAGGAAACTCCGCTTTCTACAGCTGAATCAGGGATTCACCCTGTTTTGACTAATATCGCTTTCTGAAAGTTTTCAATATTCAAAATGCTCTAGATTTCGATCAGAAAGAGACGTGAAGAGAGTCAGACCATGAGAAAGGAATGGGTGAAAGCTCACTGAAAACAATATGGTGGGAGGTCCCACCTCTAGGTAGATTTGTCTCCAGAATCTTTCAGCAATAAGTTCCTAATGAAAGAACACGCACTCCAATGATTTTTTTATTAAATTTGAGGAGAAAGCGATTCTCGATTAATGATATATCTATCAACGATTTTTTTTTCATTAATACTTGGTATGTCAATCAAAGTTAAATATACCCATCAGACAAAATTTCGTGTTTTTCAGCAAATGTGTATGAATATCATCCACATAATTGTATAAGTTTTAGAAATTATGATTTAATTAAAAAATCCATTCTGATGAACTGATGAACTTCAAAATAAAAATAAATCGAAAATATTCACTCATGGAAGGTTTTCAATCTTTCACATTGTATTAACTCATTCAATCTCATGTTTTTATTCATGCCTGGACTTGAGATAATAATTCTGGAAAATAATGCATAAATTTCATTCAAATAATGATTTTTTATAAAACCGAAAATTCAAATACACAAAATATATTATACCCTGACAAAGACACTACTGCCTTATATTTTATTATTTGATTAGCTTCGTTGTTCTCTAGATAAGATAGGATAGAGAATAAAGATATTAAAATAACATATTTATTGATCAGTATTATTTACAGTAACAAGTTGATTATAGACAAATGAATAATGAAAATTATTTGCATATCACTCATTTTAACAACTAAAATTTTTATAGATCAAATTATCATATTTCCTACTACTTTAAAAATTATTCACATTTTTTCACTTACATTCCCAGTTTTCAAATTCGAAAGTTATAACTTGGAAAAATTGCACCAAATAATTTTTTTTCATATCGATTTGAACACTCAACTACTTCCATATTCATCAATAAATATAAATACAAGAGTCAAAATAAAAAAATTATATTTTTCATACTCCTTCACCAGCTTCAGTTATGTCCGAAATGAATTCAACACATGAACTAACTGAACTGAATGAAACAAAGATTGATTTCAAGTTATAAGTTATTAAATTCAAAAGATTAGAAACAATGATGAAAAACTAAATATAATCAACAAATTAATGTCGAATTTAGAGACAAGTAAATGAGGATAAACAACCCGAAATAATTTCAAATAGTTACATTCTCAATTGTAAACGTTTAATATTTCGGACATTTGGCTCTTATTAAATATGTATAACAATAATATAAAAGTACTACTTCACTCCCACGAATCAGTGCTGACTCTTCAGATACGCGTCTTCGAAGAGTTCCAATTCATGGGCCAAGTAATTAGCTTTATTTCTGAGCACTTTTGCTCTACTAGCCGCATTTTCCAGTGTAGCTGCTTCGCGTTCTGATTGTTTAAGTTGTTTATCCATGTCACCTGTGGCTTCATCCACTAAGTGACACAATCTTGCAAAAGTTCCACTCAACTCTTGTTGGACCTTTAAAAAAAAGATCGATGAAATTTCGAAACTTTCTCTATAAAAAAAAGAATATTTCTGAAAATATTTCCTTATAGGTAAGTGAAACGATTTTATTAATGGGCGTTTCTTAACGTAATCTTAATATTCATGTACAGGGTGCTTCAACGAAAACTAAACAGAGGCTATATCTACCAAGATATTCATTTCTGACCAAAACGCAAAAACAGGTCAATTTTTGTTTCAAGGGGGACATCTTTTGGAGTACAATACTTACCTGAAATATCAATCCCCTAAGCGGGGGTTGCAATCCTTGAATATTTTGAATAAGGAAGATGGGTCGAGTGATGACTCAAAAGAAAGGTGGTACCTTTGTCTACATTGCCTTGAACGAATTTCCATTTTTAATTGAAAACTGTAAAAGATACAGGGTGAGCAACTGAAAGATAGGGAAGACTATTTCCCTGAGACTATTCAAGTTTCAGTGAGGTAAAATGGAACAGATCCATGCTGATCAATGGCAGTCATCATCAAGTACCACCCTCATCTCGAATTTTAACCCCTGGAGCAAGGGTGACAACCCTTGAAAATTTGGAAGAGGGTAGATGGGTTGAGTGATAACTTGAAAGAAAGGTATTATCTTTGTCTGCATTCCCGTGAAAGAATTTTCATTTTTGATTGAAAACTGTAGTAGATACAGAGTGAGCCACAGAAAAATAGAGAAGACTATCGCCCCAAGACTATTGGAGTATTAGTGCGAAAAACTGGAATAGATTCATTTAGATCAAAGATGACAGCCTTTGATCTGGAATGAATCTGTTCCATTTTTTTTGCACTAATACTTGAATAGCTCAGGGCGATATAAAGTCTCCTCTATTTTTCAGTAGATCACTTTGTATCTTTTACAGTTTTCAATCAAAAATAAAAATTCGTTCACGGGGATGCAGACAAAGATAATACCTTTCTTTCGAGGTATCACTCGACCCATCTTCCCTATTCAAAATGTTTAAGGATTGCAACCTCCGCTTAGGGGGTTGATATTTCAGGCAAGTTTTGTACCCCAAAAGATGCCCCCCCCCTGAAACAAAAATTGACCTGTTTTTGCGTTTTGATCAGAAATGAATATCTTGGTAGATATAGCCTCTGTTTGGTTTTCGTTGAAGCACGCTGTAGAATGTTCAGTGAATAAAGAATTAAATAGCAACTCGAACAAAGCACTCCCTTCCTCCTTTTCAAGAGTTTCGAAAAGGAAACTTCAGTGTACTGCTGTAGAATTCTGTTTTTATGATACATCAGAGGCTGCAACTTCCTCAATGAACATCTGAGACAGATCAAGCTGAATTCAATTTTCAGATTTGAAATTGAAAACACAATTGTATGAATGATATTAAGCATTCAAAAGTGGTTATCAAGAGGTTGATGATTTGTCTCGTGTAAGCACTTTGAAAACGGATGTGAAAGGAAAACATCGATAAATAGAAGAACCTGGAGCTTGAAAATCGTCATTATACCTCGAGAGAGCTAACACAACAGCTGAACGTATCACACAAATGAATTCGTTCGATTTTGGTAGATATTTTGGGGATGAAATGCATTTTTTGCCAAAAGAACATTGAAAAGCTGTTGCTGAGGACATGGTTTCTTGAGTCGGCAGAGACTCTACATTCATGCAACGAACTTGTGACGAGATATGGGTCTACATGCAAACAAGTCAACAACCATCCGAATGATGCTACAAAAGTCAGCAAAAGCAAAAAAGAAAATTTTAGGAAGGAGTTGATCCCAGCCGCGGCCCATAAAAATATATGAATATATGATAGATATGCCTTTATTGGATCAAAATGTACCCATTAGGTGTTGATCATGTCATATATAAAAATTTATAAACATTAATACCTATACCTAGCACAAATAGAATAAAATTATAATTATAACACAATTTCAAAATATAAAGAACAAACATATAGAACACGTACAGCTCAAATTTTATTACAAAGCTAGAATGTTTCAAGTTACTATAAGAGACCACTGAAATCCTTTTCGGAGAGATATTCTCTGACACTATAATAACATTTTTTTTATTAGAAAACGCCTCAGATTCATCTTCTTTTTTCCCAGTGTCTGTCTCTTAAATTCAATTGGGAGTTTATTCCATATAGTGACAATCATGTATGATACGTTCTGTTGGGTATATGTGAATGATTGGATACATAACTGTATTGTCTCGGAAAAGACTACTCTGAAGGCGATAAAATAAATTTTGATGATTACTTTAAATTTGTGGTTTTATTGAGACCTTTCTGGAACGCATTTGACAAAATAGTATATTGATACTTACATGTAACATCATAAAAGGAAAATTAGCTGTTGTTAAAAAAAGATCACGCTCAGGGCAAAAAAGGCTTAACTGATCAAGTATTGTGCATGTTTAATCTTTATTAACTATATTTTGCTAGGATTTTTTACGGTATCTTTTTAGAAGATCTTTTCAGCCTAAGAAACTTCTGTACCAAATGATATATTCATAGTTGACCGTGGATTTTTGGATGTGGTTGAATATTTAAAACAAAAGGAAATTAAGGATTTCATGCTACCATTTGAAGAATGATTAAATTTAATAAAGAAGGCTGTGTATAGTAACATTGATCAGAAATATAAACTTTCATATTGTTGTTGATAAGGAAGACGGCTATGCAAAATTGGCTTGGAAACTAGAAGTGGTCCAAACCACTCGTATTGATACCAGGACGAGGTTACCTGGTAGGCATCCGTATTTTTCAAACAGTTTCGAGAATATCAAGTCAGATCTTGGGCTGGAAATAATTGAAGTCAGAAGCTATTTTTTTCTTTATTCGATAAGCTCGCTAATTGTTCGTAACGTAAGTCCACAAATATGAAAGACGCAGATTGTATTTTTCCATGAAACCTGACAGGCGAAGAAGAATTCCAGTTTCCGTTATGTCAAAAGTAATTATTGTTATTAGAATCTTTGTCAAAACTTGCGCGATATTTAATTTCAAGAATTTTCTCGGGATATTTTTATATACTACGAAATTTCTGAATGATTCGAGTCCGAATTGTAACAATTACTTGATAACTCCAAACTATTTTACACATTTATTACTTGGCAAATATACCATTTAAACTGCAATAACATTAGTTTATATTGATTTTAACATGATTTTAACAATTGATTTTATAACTTGCCAAACTTTTTGAAATGTACTGAAATTATTTAAGATTGACTTCTACCTTTGTATCATAATTTGGCAAATTATTAGAACACAATGAAACTATTTTATATTGATTCCAATGACTTGGCAACCATGTATTTGAAATGGAAGAAAATTTGATATTCATTCTGAACTTTTCTTTTATAATTCAATAAATTATCTAATTGAAAGTTTTATAACTTGACAAACGATACATTTGAATGTACAATACATTCAACATTGATTCTTCCTTTGCTTTTATAAAATGGCAAACTATCTATTTGAAATGTAATAATTAAATTATTCAGTATTAATATTACCTTTACTTCAATTACTTGGCATAAGATTTTATAATACTAATGATTACTCAATGTAATTGAGTGGTAAACTAACCAACTCTAGGAAAAGAATCTGACTTTCAAATATTGATTTGAAGTCTAAGATTTAAATTCAATAACGGAAACTAAATTAGAGCGTAATGACAGCCTCTGAATTATAACCTGTTTCATTAGTATGAAGAAATTGAGTTAGAGGCGATACTCATGTATGAACATACAGACAATAAGGCTTGTATTTTTAGTCAGTATAAAGGTTTTGAAGAATATCTCACTTGGTGGCATGTATGTGTGTTTGTGGTACATATAGGAGTATGATCAGAGGGCACGATAACCTAGAGTATGCTTTCAGTTGAGCAAAAACAACACGTACGGCTTTCGCGAACGTACTTCTAGATCCATCAAATATATATTGATACTTCCATTCATAAAATCTTATATAACATTACCAAATCCCTTGCAGGGCCAGCTTCGGCTCAAAATATGGGTGAGGGTCAATTAAGTCTGTGTCTAAATGATCTGATATCCCAGTAAAATTGCAAAAGATTGCAAAGAAATTCAATATGAATGTTGCGAACTTCAAATAGACTTTATTACCGAATCTTATCTAGATTTTCCCATTTCGTTACTGATTATTTAAGCGACGAAATAGTGGTCATATAATATCAAATCCCACATAGAAGAATTTGACAATGTTACTACTAATACACAATAGAGACTATTTTATAGAAAGAACTTCCAAAACAAATTTAGGTACTAGACATGGATTTTCATTTGACTGATTCCATTCAGTCTCAGGTGTAATGTGGGCGGGGAAGGAAATGAAATCATTCAGGTATTGCAATTTGCATTTAAGTAATATTTTTGATCTGCCTTTTATAGACCTGGGCATGGGTTGTTACCGCATATTCGCCAAAAATATTACAAAAACTTTTAAACACCTTCTTCTACTTGTAGTCATTTAATTTACTATTTGAATTTTTAATGTAATAGTTGAAACTTAATATCCATTTTAAATGCAGGAAGTTTGAAGTCTGAAAAACTGGAGCTGCTACACAAATACTAATTTCAATTTTGAAATAAGCACACCAAAATACATCAAATGTGATAATTGGAAAATTTTATGAAATAGATAATTGTTGGACAGTGTTATAAAAACTTTTAATGATTAAGATTACAATGATTGATGAAGCGTCTACTTTCGCGGAATATGCATTTTCCAAGGTTTATATTTGTTGATATATTTAGCTTTTTTTAAATATTGCACTAACTTTTTCAAATGAATTTTTATAACTATCAGTGCTTATTAAGTGCTATAATGTATATTTTTAGTAATTGTGTCATTGGGAACACCGAAATAATAATTATACTTTATTCATTAAATAATTGTCTCCAACAATACAAAAAAATGTGAAAAAAATCTAAAATATGCGCTCACAGGTTACCTAAAACAATATGTTGGTTCAAAGTTTTTGGCTTCAAAATGTTTCGAGATGTCGCTTTGAAGGTTAGTAATAGTTACTGATTTTTCAAGTCTCAGCCTGTCGCGGTTAGACTTTAGCGAATAACGTGCATTTCCACGTAGAAATTGAAGTATAAATTTTGATATGGGATATCACTTGGGGGCAGATTCGCTATCTTTATTCGTCTAGACCCTCAGGAAGTATCTTAAACAATATATGAACTGAAATGAATATATCGCTCACCTGATGACTACAATTGGCAGACGTCAAATCAACAATCATTTTCAATTTTCTAGTAGCATGAGCTACATACTGCTTTTTGAAGGATCTCTCTTTTGCTTTATTTGTCCATGTTAATCTCTCGTAAAGATAGAGACAACTGTATATACCTCCAGTTACCACAACTATCTTCCATCCGACGGTTTTGAATAGGAAACCAGCCAGAAGTAGCCCACCCATAGTTCCTTGGGAACTGACCCCAAATATTGCTATTCGGGAGATTAGAGACCAATCATCAGCTACAGAATTTTGATAGAACAGCCTGCTGGTATCTACCATATCCGTTGGCGTATTGGCCATAATTGTGTTATTTGGACTTTCTTTTTTGTTTGTTAGAGTTAAAAGTCCTGAACCTCCACTAGCAAACCTGAAATAGAACACCAATAGTATTTGCCATTTTAGAAAATACGAGAAAATAGTAGCAATGATTTCTTAGGCGCTGTTTGATGCGTCATTCATTAAACGGTAATAGTCGAAATTCGATGCCTCTTAAGGATTAAGGATTAAATTAAGTCATGCAAAATATTATTTAATTTGGTTTCTAGTAACTGCCTCCATAACGACATTGAAATTGTGAAAATAGTTTGTTTTATATTCTATCAGGACGCCATATTAATGCTAATAAACAGACCATTTTTTAAACAAAGAAACGACGAGTGAATTAAGATATTTTTGACACAAAGAAGTTTGACTTTGTGTTCGAATTAAAATAAGTAGGGGGGATAGCGGGAAGGGACATTTAGCTACATTTGTCGTATTGCGGGTGCGTCGCCTCACTGCTCTATTGTTCTTAGCTTGTATCGGTCGCACGTTCAGATATATCAATTTTCTTTCTCCGCAACTATTTAAAAAACTCGCAGCGCATTTAAATGTCCTCTTTTCGGTAATATTTGCGAGTTAAAAGGGAACGTTTTACCTACTAACGAAAATGTAGTTAAGTACTACGAATGGATGAGACATCAACTGAACTTACAATTAGAAATTGCAAAAGAATCAACTTTCGCGGAGATAGCAGATACAATGACAACCAGAATAGAAAATATATGGCAAACTACATCTATTCCGACAGTGACTCGAACAACAATCATTCAATTGTTGAAAACATATCATTTAAAATGTGAAAACTTTAAATAAAAAGATAAGGAGGTACCTAAACAAAAGTAAGCTTTTTTTAAACGACCAAAGAACGTCGCGGATTATGATAATCAGCGGCATCGACTGCTACAAGGAAGCAGCAATAGCATAACCTATATTGTTCGACATTGGATCTCATATTGAGATCATCGATAGGCACAAGTTACATAGAGAAAGATTAAGATTGTTTTTTGATTTGATTAAAGATTGTTAAAAAAAAGGTAGTAAATGCTATAGGACTAAGACTGTTGAGGTACATATCTCACTGATTCAAGAGCTGGGATCCACTTACATGGAGGACATAGTCGTTTCTGACCAACACAGTATATCGTCGAATCTAATAGTGAGGCGAAACACAATGTTTCGCCTCAAAAACTCAAAACTCTGCAAAATATTACATAAACCTATCGTCAAAAAAATAAAACAATTCTTACCTTTGTATCAATGAAGTCAAGCCCCATGAAAATCTAAACTCCAGATCTTCATGAAAATCGGCGCATAAATTGTCGCAGTTTAATCGGTATAAAATTTCGAAGGGCTGTCTCCTTGGTAAAATAAGCGAAGCGTTAGCTTTATTTTTATCTGGTATCAATGTTTCCATTCTCTCCGTCATCTCTCTCTGACTTGACTCCATGTTCATCGCTAGGGCGGTGGATAACCTAGCTCTCAGGTTCGAACCTAGGCCAGCTTCAACGTGCGAATGCAGTTCCTTTTTGTAAACGTTTAGAACGAGAGAATCCGAATGAAATGGTAGATTAAATTCATCCACCAGTGTGCTTAAACGTCTGATTTCTTCGTTGAGGGCCTTTGATACCCGTTGCTCCACATCTTCTACCATGTGATGGATCTTCTGCTTCATTTCTTGTGTGATGAGCATAAGTTGCTCCTCTGTGTGATTGATTTTATCGTGAAGTTCTTTTCGGTGTCGTAATTTCTCGTCTTTCAGTTGTTGAGCATCGTTGTAGATACTGTCGAGGATTTCTCGCAATTGACTGGAAGTTAGAGAAATCAAATATAATAAGTCAGTCGATAATATGAATTATTACCAAGAATGTATCCGAACCTACAGAGAGCCATACAGGAAACAAGTGCTTTTGAAATAATCGTAATAAATTCAATCATAACTTCAAAAAAAGAATTTGGCAGATAACATTTAGAGAAACGATAAATGAAAGAAAATCTGATTTATACATATTATTATATTTTTTTGTAACGCGTTTCGACGACACTGAGCCTTCATCAGGCAAATACAATTTTTTTATTTTCTCTTTCTTTATTTTCTATTTATCTGATGAAGGCGGTGTGCTAGAAAAGCGTTTCAAACATAGTTAATAGGTGAATCAAATGTCTTTTATTTAGCATTTGAAATGGATTTGCCTCAAGTAACTAAAACTAGGGTTCAATTTAGAGTAATGCCCTTAACTGGCATTATATATATTGTAAAAGGTAGCTACAATATTGGTAAATAAAGCCCAGCTATTGTGGCAATATCAAAATGCAGCATATGTTTCAGCAATAGACTGCAACAGTAGGGTCCATTAAATAAAAATAATTTGTTTGGTATACGAGATATACATCCAGATAAGCATGGCTGATGAAATTATTCGCGTTTAAGCGGCTTGTATTGTTTAGAGAAAAAAAAGAGATAAGATTGTCGATCTGGGCTTACTTCAACTTGAGATAAAATCAAGTATAGAATGAATTTTAAGCTTCTAAATTTTTTGTGTATTGTATATATTTTTCAAAATAGCAAAAATATGCGGCGATATTGGATTTATAGGGATTGGGTGTTAAATAAAACAAGCTTAATACAAGCGGGAGCGTTTTTTATATTTCAAAATGAATTGAACAGAGTCAGTCAAAAGATTAACTGAAAACCTAAACTATATGATAATGGCGCTTTCTCAGAAACAGTTTTGTTTATTTATTTAATCATCAGTTTCTTATCCAGTGTAAAATGTTGACTCTGAATGAAACCTTATATTGTTGTTTATTCGTTTTTGGATCTAGACCGACGGGATACATAAATCTAATAGGCGATATTCAAGTTTGTTTGAACCATATTATTGTAATCATTAATTAAGATCCATATTTTTTAAGGAACATTTTCTTGGATATTTTTGCTGTCAATTTTTATGTTTAAATATCAAACAGATGTGGCTTAATGGCAGGGACATACAGATGATATTAACATACTTTACATTGCATACCCTGCCTAATTTATTTCTGGCAATTTTGTCAGTAGAAGTAAAAGTAGTGCTCGGTTAGAAGCAGCTTAAAAACGAAAAAACTTCCATCAAGTTAAGTTCAAGAATGCACTGTTGAAACTGATAGAAGCTAGCTTTCATTCATGTTTTTTTTGAGGTATCTCCAAAGCAAGACACCGAAACTGGACAAGTCTGTTGACTGAGGAAACAGTAGAGCTTCACTGTACCTTTAAATTAAGCGACTAAGAAAAATATTGCTAAGTGAAGCCATTGTCACTCTAGGCTCGTCCTTATGGAATCGCACATTTTCGGGTTCAATTAGTCTGTTTTGCAACTCTGGGATTATAATATACCGCTCGGAAGTTATTCTAATGGCAACTCAATTTGCATCAAAAAGGTAGGCAATCAATAATGCCAGAATTTTCTACTGTACACCAAATTATCACACTCAGGCTATGTAGTAGCGTTTTATGCAATCGGATTTATCTCCATTGAGTAGTTACAACTCTGTTTTTTTAACGTAGCCATTGAAAAAAGGCTTCATTCATCAAGAGCTGTCACAATTTTATTCTCTTAATAAATGTCAAGCATTCGCAGTGGGGTATATCATTTTCATTTCGTTGTTGTACTACCCTAATTTTTACAGATGAAACTGTATATATTCTAAGACTATAATATACTTAATAAGTAATACTAAAAAACCACATTAGGATAAGTGCAGAACTCGAATCGCTCATCTAGAACTAAGCAATATAAAAATAGATGAATGGCATCCTGAAAAGGGAGTTTCATTCTAGAAAAGGCAAAACCTATCCCATCTGCTCGCGAAAAGTGCGATCAAATTTTCAGTATTCATATAGTATGGAATTCAAAAGGGTGATAAATAATAATGAAAGTTAGAAGAACTTGTTCCAAGAATTAATAAAATAAAGAAATAATGAGATAATGCCCAGTGTACACCAAATGCAATAAATACTTAGATCAGTGGTGAATATTTGCTAGTAGTTATTTCCAAACTTACTTGGCTATAAGCTTTCCTCTCTGCGAATGTTGATCGAACTTCGTTTTAACGGCACTTTTCGAGATGCACTCTTCAAATTTCCTTTCAAAATCCTGAAACTCGAAATATCTAGTTTGAAATCCTTCGGTAAGTGGTGTGGAAACGGTCTGTCCCTGTTCTGCCAGTCTGGCCTGCAACGCTTCTTTAGCAGAAATGAAAAAGATTCGTTCGTCGGCCTCTTTTTGGGAGCATACTTTCAACTCTTTCACAAGGAAATCAACCGCTCTCTCTTGATGTTGCCTCCTGACCTGAAGATATAACAAGAAATTAAACAAACAATTTATGATGATATTTTTTCTTGTTTTCATAATGAAACGGTAATGATGAAATATATTCTTTTCGTAAAATTTTCATTTGTTGATAAAGTATAGAGACTCACCTCTTCCTGTTCATTGCAAAGCTTATATGAAAAATAACATTAATTTGAATGTAGATTTTCAATACATTAATTGAATAGTAGAGTTAAGCAAATCTTTGGTAAGGCGGTAGTGAATATCATAAATCATTATTACCAAGAATTATGATGAATTGTAATGACCTATAAGCATTCGAGAAGAAAATTATTAAGTAATCATTCGAAAAAATTTCTGATAATTCAACTATTATCGAAAGAATGTCACTTGTTTCTTGGAATAAGCGATTATATTGATCATTTATTATTTATGTTAGTTTACTTTTAATGAACTGCTATTTGATTATAAACAAAATAAGATTTGCCCAACTCTATTTCGAAGCCTTAAGCCTAGAATATTTGCTTTTCATCAACAGATGATTACATCTTAACCATATCGAAGAACAAAGTCTTCCAACTCATATATCAAGAGGAAAATAAAAAGCAAATATTGTACATCTGAAAATAATGAAAATAAGCATTGCAATGCAAACAAAAATGTGAGATTTTTGTAAAATTGGACAATAAGAGTAATATTTAGTGAGACTACATGAACATTATCATGAAGTTTGAAGGAACGAAAAATTATTTCGTAACTTATTTTACATGCTACACTTCCTTTTCTTTATTAATTTTGTTATGATGTATTGAAATCAACTAACAATTTTAACCCACTTCAAGACATCATACTTGTTTGTTTGTTATTCCTTTAACGTGCTGTATTTTCTCCTTTCGGCCAATGACACGCCGGGGAATTCTGTCACCTCACTAACCCGGGAATTTTGCCGAACCACTCTCGCGTCGAGGGAAGGGATCTTTAATGTCAAACACATCTCTGTTAGACAGGACCGACGGCTTTACATATCCTCCGAAAGATGGATTCCCAGAATACGAAAAATCACACCGACTTTGTGGGAATTGAGCCCAGGTAACTCTGCGCTGGAGACAAGCATCATATCCTCTACGCCACCGAGCAGGCTACATCATACTTACACAAATACAAGTAAACGATGATTTCTACTAAAATATATATTTAAATGCTCGACGCGTTTCGATACACAGTATCTTTATCAAGAGCAAATGAATACTACAAATATATCTTACTAATAAATTTTTATATATACTAAAGAGGCAATTCACTCAGAGCTATCCGTACTTGAACTAATGTTTGGGAAATAAATTTAATAAGGGTGAGTTATTTATGTCTACCTGATCATTAAGAATTTCTGGTGAATACTTAAATCTGTTAATTTCAAGTACTTCCAGAAGGTTGAGTTTTATACCTCCATTTTCAGAATGTAGGATTTTAAATTCTGAATTGAAAGAGTGACCATTTTCCCTAAGATGATTTGAATAATTTGAATCGGTTTTTCCATTGATGAAACTGCGTTTATGTTCAGAGATTGCCTATATATGTTAAAAGTATTGAATTTCTTGTCTTGGTGTTCATCGATTGGATATATATGTTGTAAAGCTAATTTTGTTATTTCTTATGTAATATGCTGCTAATTAAATGTGCATCATAACCATTATTTATTGCGATCTGTTTTATCAAATTCAATTCTTTGAAATAATTATCATTAGACATCGGTGTGTTCAAGACTCTATGTATATAGCTATTAAATGCTGCAACTTTATGTTGGTAAGGATGTGCCGATGTATAATGAATTGTGATATCTGTATGAGAAGGCTTATGATAAATTGAAAACTGGTGTTTATTATTTGATCTTGTTATTGTTAGGTCTAGGAAATTGATCGAATTATTCTGTTCTATTTCAGAAGTGAATTTTATTTTTGGGTGCAGGTTGTTGATGAAATAATTTTAGAAATTTTTTTTTTATTTAACGACTGTTTTTATAAAAGTGATGAGGGACTTATAATGGGAAACCCTTTAAGCCCTCTTTTAGCAGAAATCTTCATGGATAACAGAAAAAACTATTCATAAACACCCACATAGTAAACATTTCCTATATTGGTATCGATATGTCGATGACATTATTGTGTTTCACAGGAACTGACGGTTCACTGTTGATGAAAATTTTATCAACAACCTACACCCAAAAATAAAATTCACTTCTGAGATAGAACAGAACAATTCCATCAATTTCCTAGACCTAACAATAACAAGATCAAATAATAAACACCAGTTTTCAATTTATCATAAGCCTTCTCATACAGATGTGAGAATTCATTATACATCGGTACATCCTTACCAACATAAAGTTGCAGCATTTAATAGCTATATACATAGACTCTTGAACACACAGATGTCTAATGATAATTATTTCAAAGAATTGAATTTGATAAAACAGATCGCAATAAATAATGGTTATGATGCACATTTAATTAGCAGCATACTACATAAGAAATAACAAAAATTAGCTTTACAACATATATATCCAATCGGTGAACACCAAGACAAGAAACATGAACATAAACGCAGTTTCATCAATGGAAAAACCGATTCAAATTATTCAAATCATCTTAGGGAAAATGGTCACTCTTTCAATTCAGAATTTAAAATCCTACATTCTGAGAATAGAGGTATAAAACTCAACCTTCTGGAAGTACTTGAAATTAACAGATTTAGGTATTCACCGGAAATTCTTAATGATCAGGTAGACATAAATAACTCACCCTTATTAAATTTATTTCCTAAACATTAGTTCTAGTACGGATAGCTCTGAGTGGATTGCCTATTTAGTATATATAAAAATTTGTGAGTAAGATATATTTGTAGTATTCATTCGCTCTTGATAAAGATACTGTGTATCGAAACGCGTCGAGCATTCAAATATATATTTTAGTAGAAATCACCGTTTACTGGTATTTGTGAAAATGGATTTCTATCAACGTAAAAGCCTCGTCAATTGAATTTTTACATCATACTTAATTGAAACGTTGCATACTTATCAAGAATCAAGGATAATATAATTCTATTTTTATTAATCTGTCTAATTCATGGAATGTTTGCAAAATGCATGACATAGTGATGAATGAGGTGCTGCAGGTCTCATACAATTTCATTACCACTCTTAGCCAGTTCGGTGGAGTAGGGGATATGATGCTCGTCCCCTTTTCGGATTCTGGGAATCGCTTGAGTATCCATCTTTCGGAGGAGATTTAAAGCCGTCGGTCCTGTCTAACAGAGATGTGTTGGAGATTAAATATCCCTTCCCTCGACACGTGAGAGATTCGGCAAAATTCCCGGGTTAGTGAGGTGACAGAATTCCCCGGCTTGTCATTGGCCGAAAGGCGGAAATAGAGCATGTTAAAGGAATAACAAACAATTACCACTCTTTTTTATTAGCTTCACCTGTATCTATCTACCCATTTATGTAATGGAATCTTCGAACGTAGTTTCAAACCAATTTAAGACGTCAGATTTAATTGAAACATTGCACGCGTATTAAGGGCCGATGACTATACAAGAATTCGATAAGGTTGTTCAAATATTTCAAACGAAAAATTTAGAAGATTATTAACAATTTAAAAAGTAGAAACTACGCTTTTGCACCAGGTCGAGCTGAAATAATTTTCAATTATTGAGAAGTTAAAAGACATTGATAGAAAGGCAACTAACTCGATAAAGGAAAGAACTCTCAGGGGGTTTAAAAAACAGTAAGTGATTAGTAGCTACTTCTAAAACTTGTAGAAAATATATAACAGGGTTACTCACGCTTTTTGCAATAAAGTTCAATCTACTATTTGTCTAATCCTTCTGAAAATGTTATTTTAATGAGTTAGTTGCATTGCTAACATTGTAGGATAACTTCACAATAAGTGAAAATTATTTTAAACTTATCAGTTCGACTAGCAGTAACAGCGTGTTTTTTAGTCTTTTTTTAAGTGTTATTTATAAGACTACAAAGGAAGCACTGTTATTGAAGGTGTTACAGGGTTAATTAGTTCGAAACTTAGGAGTCCACTGGCGACCTAGAAGGCACCCGAACGAATACTTTTCTTTTAAAAGTTGTGCACTATTAACTATTTCCAATTTATAATTGAATAAAATGCAACTTTCGAGTTTTTTGAATATTTACCGAATCCCGTCTAGTTTTCAAGATAAAAAATAAAAATCACATTGTTGCTTGTTTCTAGTGCAACAAAATAGAAGATTTAAACTAGCAGACTATTATGCCAACATTCCAACAGCCACTTAAACTGAACATGTACTTTTGTATTATTTGCAAAAACCTCTAGCGTCACTTACATGGTAGAAGCAAATTTCACAGGTCAGTGCTCGTTTATAGGAACTTACCGCCTTATCATTGAATGATAAATCGTCCATAATAATATTTTAGATTACTTTGGAAACAACTTGCATATGATCTATTTATTATTATTTATAATTAATCATTTTATTAATTCATTATTTCGACATATTGTGTGTTCTAATAAGTACACAATTGGAATAGAATGTTCTTGAAGCCAATAACACTGAGACAAAAATGACCTTAATGAAAGTTAAATGGAATTGAATGGGTATTTCGTATCTACAACTAGTCTGTAACTAATCTGCATTGTTAGAAAATTTCGATTACCCTCAGTTTTTTGCAACAGCAATTAATCTTCTTTTAAGTAAAAACAGTAAAAGAATGCTTCAAATGAGGAAAAAATAACTTGATTTACTTTTATTCAGGATTTTCGAGAATATTTAGCGTCAGGTACATCCCTTTTGAGTATCCAGCAGTAGTCAACTAACATGTTCAGATTCCACTTGCCTTGGTACCCTTTTTCCATGTTGGATATGTGCTGATGGAACCGCTCACCATGTTCCTCGCTAACGGATCCCAAATTTTGAGGAAAAAATCCAAATGCGAGTGTAAAAAGTGAATCTTGAGCGACATATTGCATCCCATGTCCTTGTAAGCCGCTAAGAAGTTGTTGACTAGCTCTTCATAGTTTTCGGCCCTGTGGTTTCCAAGAAAATTACGGACAATATTTCGAAAACATGTCCATGCGGAGTTTTCGATCGGATTGAGTTTTTGTTCAAACTCTTCATCAGCCAGTAGGTCTTGTGGTCCAACAAATATTCCTTCTTTTATTTTGGCATCACTGATTTTTGGGAATGTCTGTTTCAAGTAACAAAAACCATCTCCATTTTTATCCATAGCTTTGACAAAATTTTTCATTAGTCCGAGTTCGATATGCAATGGAGGTAGCAATACATCTTCAGGATTTATTAAAGGAGTGTGAAGAACATTTCGTTGACCTGGCATAAGAGCGTCTGGCTTAGGCCACTCCTTTTTGACATAATGATTTTTTTTGTATCGACTATCCCACTCACAGAGGAAACAACAAAACTTCGTATAACCAAGCTAAAGACCTAGCAAAATAGCAAATACTTTCAAATCTCCACATATTTTCCAGGAATATTGGTTATATCTAATATGTTCTAGCAGTGATTTCATATTTTCATATGATTCTTTCATTTCAGTAGCATGAGCGACCGGTACGGAAGGGTATTTATTACCATTATGTAAACTAACCTTTGAGGAATCTATAAACAACCGCCAGTGAGATGTTTTATATTCAAACGTCAACTCCGTCATCACTGAGGGAATGTCACTGCAAAACACTATATTGCCATCTTGAGAAAAAAAACTTGAGAAGTGCATATGTCGAGTTCTGTATACGGATATTCTGGTATTTTTTTCAGTAAATTCCAGTCATGAAGTGGGGACGCCAACAATTCTGCCTGTCTTTTACTGATATCCAAGTCACGTACCAAGTCATTGAAATCATTTTGAGTTATAAAATGAGGTCTCTGTTTGAAGTACTGGGCTCAAAAGTCGGATCGGAATCTGAACTCTCGGATACATTTTCTTCGGTCGTGTCATCCATGTTTACTGGAGGCTGAGGAACAGGTAAATCATCACTGTGTGGGATAGGTCTTTGAGCAGATTGTAGATTTGGATAGTTCACAGAGTGCCTAGACTTGTGATTGATACATTTAATAGAAGTTTGGCAGAAATAACAATCTGATATATTTCGGTTCGGCCCATACTATTGGAACTGCGAACGGCATATGACGAGATCCTTTAGACCATGATGTTAATAAAGTGACACACTGTGCACAGCAAACATTAGGAGTCCCGGTTTTGTCCAAATTTCATGCCGGAAAACCAAAATAACTAAAATAAGTTTAAAAAAAAAAACTACGACGTTGACTTTTAACAGTAAGTTGACCGCAAATATAACAGACGTTATCAGGATGGTTTACACGCACTCTCGGCGTCTTAGTATGATGTATAACACTATTTTAATATTTTTTCGTTAATTTATTCGGAAACACACGTCGGTAAGCGAAATTCGCGTAATCGAGTAAGTCATGTTTTATGAAAACTGAGGGTGATTGAACAAAACTAAGTATGAGGTTTATATGCAGGTAGGTAGTAGTGTTTGAAAATATGACTTGATTTCGTTTATTGATGTAATCGATCATTTTTCAGACCAAATAAATTTGAGCCTTTCAATGTAATTTGTTTTCCAAACATTGACAATGAAGGAAAAATTCAAATCGATTAATGAATTTCACATTAGAATTTTTAATTGTTACCAGTAAATTTTTCTTATACACGAAAATCAGAACCTTCATTCACTATTCATGAACTCGTTACTTATATATGGGTTAAAGAAATTATTTATTTCTTCATGAAAAATTCTCATTTTGGATAATTACTGATCAATATTTCAAAATACGATGCTCAGTTTTGACTTCTGTTATTAGCATATTGGTAAGTTCCTCACATTAAAAAACTAACCAACCAAAGGTTAAAGAATCTAGTCCTGGGCAAAAATTAGTCGAAATTCATATTCGCTATTGTCGCGCGTCGTTCGGTAGTTAGCGGAAGTGTTCGTGGTTCATATTCCCAGCTTTGTACGAATTGTTTTGAAAAAAATAATTCGGCCATATCTCCTGAGGTCATTATTGCAACGCAATGCCGATGTATATTCTTATTGGAACAGTAGTCCGCCGCCTAGAGTTTTTAAAAGAGAGTTGCTGTTTAGTGTCGCTTAACAAATATACCCAGTATGTCGGAGGAACCCGCTAGGAGAAAATTGCTCATCTTAGCGTACAATATAATGCGTACAATATGGAATCTGTCCGATTGAGATTCTTGTAAATCGCATCTGCTCCAGTAGCCTCTGTCTTTTTCCACTTACACCAGAGATTTGCTTCGTCGTCAATTTACGAGGATTCATCGAGAGACGACTTGCTAAATCGTTGCTTAAGCGGTCATACGCAAAATGCGAACGAAAATTTTAAAATTCTGATTCTGGCGTAAAAATCATTGAGAACATGGCTCATATTGCTACTGCAGTATTAAATGGAGGTCTCACAACAGTTTTCAAAGTAAGGCTCACCGGGAGCTACAGAATATGAACAGCATGTAAGAAGGGGTTTAAGGCCTATTATATGCTGCTGGAATCGCTGATTGAAGCGTAACTACAATTTTCGGTTTTCAAAACATTAAACGCGTTTTTCTGAAAACGACATTTTCGAAATTGGCAAACACGATTACTCGAAAACTGCTCGTCCGATTTAGTTGAAATTTTTGCAGTTCCTTCTTCATACCTTAGGCTCGTCTGTAAACAGAATTGTTTTGGAATTTTATGTTGAAAAATTGAAGTATTAATGCTAATATGGTTGCAAAAATAGTGAAAATTATTGGCTTTCTACAAAAAATCAGAATTTTTTGATTCTTTAGATTAACCCACATATTACATGTATATTTAAGCCATTTTTTTATGGGATGTTACAGATCGATAACACCACGTCTATAGTGGTTGCCTTTTTTTGTAGATCTACTTCTCGCCAGCGTACAGCCACCATTTTATTTTTAAAAATTGAAGAAACTTAGAAACTTGGGAAGTGTTTACATTTCCCATTTATACCTTAACAAGTGCAAAAAACCTTCTTTGTGAAAAAAGGGTTTTTTTAATGAGTCATTTTTGCCTGTGTAATTGTATTAGCTCCTTCAATAGTGGTTTTGTTTTCACCTTTCCATCCTTTGTACATTATTATAGGTATAAGACTGAGTAGTTACCGCTCATTATGATAATTCCAATTCAATCATAATCTAATGTTCTCTTTTCTTTGTTCATTAACTACTCTGGTAAATTTTCCTGCTCTATAATCTGGGGCAATCCTGTTTGACTTTGTATGTAGAAAAACAAATAAATATATTTGCTTCATAAAGTGAAAAATGTGAACCAAGTCCCTCAGATCTTTCAAGATATAATTAAAAAAAGAAAACGTGGTTCACTAATCAACAGCCTGGCCTACCTGATTGTGGTACTAATTTATTATTATGTTTGATAAGACAGATAATTTGATAATCAGTATGTCAGGTGCCACACACAAAATTTCAATAAATTTTCATTTAATCATTAGACTTTTGCACACAATAAAGTTCATAAAGAAAGTGTCCTTTATATCAGTGTTGATCTTTGTCAAAGTTTATGACATGTCTTTCTTTAATATGTTCCTTATTATTTTTGTTAAAATGTTAATTTAACATGAATGAAGAACTACTTTTATTATATACTTCAATTGTAGTTTACTATTTCATTTCACATAAGTAGACTGTCTGAATCTGTTTGTTCTTTTAATTTCAGTACACAATCAACCTACAGGGTGCTTCAACGAAAACTAAACAGAGGCAATACCTACCAAGATATTCATTTCGATCAAAACAGGTCAACATAAAAACAGGTCAATTTTTGTTTCAAGGTGGACATCTTTTGAAAGGGTACAATACTTGAAAATTCTGAATGAGCCACTGAAAATAGAAAACTATCGCCCCAAGATTATTGAGTATTAGTTCTGAAAATGGAATAGATTCATTTAGATCAAAGATGATCTGGAATGAATCTGTTGCATTTTTTTGCACTAATACTTGAATAGCTCAGGGCGATAAATAGTCTCCTCTATTTTCAGTAGCTCACTCTATATCTTCTACAGTTTTCAATCAAAAATGAAAATTCGTTCTTGGGGATGCAGACAAAGATAATAACTTTCTTTCGAGGTATCACTCGACCCATCTACTCTCTTCCAAATTTTCAAGGGTGGTCACACCTGCTCTAGGGGATGAAATTCGAGATGAGGATGGTACTTGATGATGACTGCCATTGATCAGCATGGATCTGTTCCATTTTACTTCACTGAAACTTGAATAGTCTCAGGGAAATAGTCTTCCCTATATTTCAGTTGCTCACCCTGTATCTTTTACAGTTTTCAATTAAAAATGGAAATTCGTTCAAAGCGATGTAGACAAAGATACCATGTTTCTTTTGAGTCATCACTCGACCCATCTTCCCTATTCAAAATGTTCAAGGATTGCAACCCCGCTCCGGGGGTTGATATTTCAGGCAAGTTTTGTACCCCAAAAGATGTCCCCCTTGAAACAAAAATTGACTTGTTTTTGCGTTTTAATCAGAAATGAATATCTTGGTAGATATACCCTCTGTTTAGTTTTCGTTGAAGCACCTTGTATATCTAAATGCATTTCAGTTTTGAGCCAAACTAAAACCAAAACCAAATATCATGTTTCCATGAAGTTCTCTTTCAGTCAAACATTATAAAATAAATAATGGAACTACATCATTAAAAATCCAGCTTATTATTACCCTCAATAGATGAGTAAAGTCAGATTATCTTCCTCTACTCAATCTGTTGAAGATATATTCTTCAAATATGAAGAAAGCCTTTGACATTTGAAGCATGTGCTCTATGAAAAATTTACCGAACTAATTCATTTTTACTCTTCACCTACTGAAATATTTATGATATAACATTTACTCACCTGGTCCAAATATTCAGGTTCATTGGCAGAAGCATCCCATCTGTTGTTGAGAATAAATATATTTGGTTTTGAAAGGCGCATTGACACTTTGTGGAAGAAATTTTTTTCCTGTTGAAATTCAATGTTGAACAAATATAAAAACATGGCATGAATTAAATGTACTCACTGTCACCATAAGTGTAGATTCTGCATTTGCAACTAAAACAAACACATCAGCATCCAGGCAGTACTTGTCGATCCATTCGTCTAAATTGGGTGTTACATCAACCCCCGGAGAGTCAACAAACACTACGTCATCTCTTAGAAGTAAGCATCGGTTTCTTGGCCAGAAAACTCGGACTAGCTGATTTTCATTTAGTTTCTCTTTACATAAAGCATGAGCCAACTGACCCACTGAATCTACAGCACAATGCTCATTCGATCCCTCTAAAATGAGGTAAGGTTCATCTGTTGGGGAACCTTCTACCTAAAAAAGTAAAGTTAAATTTTTCCAACTAAAGATATTATATCATTTATAAAAATCCAGGATGATATTTACCTGTAAAAAACAATTTGTTGTATGCCCAATACCACTTGGAAGAACCTTATCACGCAACATAGCATTAATAACAGAACTTTTCCCATTAGAAGTCCTTCCGAAAAAAGCTACTTTCATATGATCTCTACTGAGAACATCTCTTATTCCATGTACTTTATTAACAAAATCTTCAGTTTCCTTTACTTTTTGAGAATTCACAATTTCTTGCTGCTTCTCTATCTCTAAAAAGTATTTTATCTATATCAGATATGCCAAAAGAGAGTATTAAAATGCACTAGAACCATAAACTATAATAGGAATTTAAAATTTCGTGATTTACTCTGCTAATGCTTGAAGAAATTATTTGCAAAATTTTTAATGAAGAGTATTTTATTTTTACTATATTAAATAAAAAACCTACCATGCATATACTCAACAGTATCCTTAACATAATCCTCGATTTCCACAAAGATGTCATTGATTTTTTTCTTGGCCTTCACGAAAATCTGTAAAGGTGAATTATCGGTCATCTGTCTGGTAGCTCGATGGTCTCCAATAGGAGGCATAGGCCTATTATGAGGCCCATCCCCTGACATCATCGAAATTGTGCGATTTAAATAAGCGGCCATTTCAGTCGTGCATGTACTGCTATGTTACAACATTTACCATGCGAAAATTGTGAACTGAAACAAAAGACATTAACCAATCAAAGCGAGACAAACTGAAAATGGATTCAATTGAACTCGCTGAATATTGAAAACAACTCCACTCTGTGTTTGAACACACACATATTTTGAATATGTTAACCTGTAACTACTAATATTATAATTTCATAAATATTCTCATAATGAGCAGTAGAAGTGAAATGTGAAGATTATTTCACTCACAGATAATTATAGTGCAACCTAGAGGATCTCCACCAAATAACTTTAGTTAAACTTTTGGATTTTTCAATCTAGCAATCTTTTATCATAATACTGATTATTGAAAATAGGTCATTTAGGGAGATAATATTTTTCAATCCAATTTATTCTGTGGGGGGTTATTTGGAAGCTAAAAATTCTGATAATTTTTCTACAGTCTCAGCAAATTAAATATCTAGCAAAGTGGAAAGATTAACGTGCAAAGAGTGAAATACTAATTAACCTGTTCTTCCTTCGTCATGACAGACCTATGGAATGTTATGAATATTAGTAATTTTCGATGTACATTTCCTTGAATGCCATATCGGAGTACTCACTTAATTTATTTAATTCCCTTTTATATTTTTCTCTAGTAAAGTACGTTTCCTGCTCAAGTTGTTTGATGGTGATGCAAAGACAGGAGATTGAATGACACGTAAAACTATGAGATTATTCCATAAAATAACAAATTGTTCGCATTTGACGACAAGGGTGCTAGCTAAATATTATTTGTTATGATTACGCAACAATAAAACTAAATTCGGTTCAGGAAATTGTAACTAAAACTTCAATCAATGTCTTGTCTTCTATTTCTATTCCACTGTTCATATGATGTAGATTACAATTCTATGATTCGGGTTGAATTTTTTTCTTTAATCCTTTTAAAAGAGAGTAATAGCCTTAGCTTAACAACATTCAGACAGTGTAATTTTGGATTATAATCACAGAAAGCAGATTTACAATTGTATCACATACTATATTATCCATTGCATCTAGGAGACTACATAAGAAGCACGCACTCAAGTGTGGCATTTGCCAGAGTATGCATTTTCATTTTGTGTCGGTGTGAATATAGAAAAATAAATGAACGTGAAGTTAGCGTAATAATAACTAAACCAATTGTTAAATGTAAAGTACATATGTGAATTATATTCAATTAATAAATATAATTAGGTACTATATTATATTATATTATTTATATCTGAAAAATCGAAATAAGTTTTTGTTTAGTTTGAATGAATTAATTTTGGAATAATTGGAATTCTTTATTTTATTTCAAATTGCAAACTACCGCTTCATACCCCAATGCTATTTTGGTACATTCCGAACACTAGCGCCCTCTTAAAAACTCAGTACGCTTGCAACAAATGGACTGAGTGCGCCTTATGTAGTCTCCATGTATTATATGTTAAAATTACGCTATCAAAAACTATAGATTACACAGCTTTCTCTTTGGATTGACATCAAATACGCTGTATCATAGAATAGGAATATATGATTTCACTAAAATGATATACTATATTCGGTGGCAGTATATTAGTGGCAAAGAATCAATGTCTTGAAAACATTATGGGAAGTGCTTGGATTATTGGAAAAATTTCTCTTCCTACATCTCTAACGGTTCATTTTCATTGGAGCGTTTTGACGCTGAATCGGAAGGTAACGTGATTTTCATCAATGATGTTAGAAACTTGGGAATTTTCGAAATTTATGAAAACAGACAGACACTGGAGGGGATAATTGACAAGGTTATATTTTCGATCTTGAAGGGCTGTCAATAAAAACCCAAGGCAACCAGTTTTCTTCAATACGAAATTGCTGTCTTTATTAATCGTTTCCCAGTTATAACGCCATATCAGCTGGTCAAAAATAAAACTTTAAAAACATGTGTGTTCAACAGTTAAGAAGTTATAACTTGAATAATAAAACAAATGACAAGCTTTCGTCTGATTTCCACAATGTTTATTTCAAATTAACGACCAGTTTCGACAGATACATCATTTTCAAGTGTCTAACAGTTATGAGCAAGAATGTGCTAACTATACCTATTTTAAATGTTCAGCAGTGGGGGTGATATAATTCTAGTTGGCTATTAAGAGTGGTTTTTAGTTTGTTTTTCTACAGAATTTGTTAATTTTCAAACTTTCCAATATCCCTTGATTACATTTGTGAAAATTATTTAAATATCTTATGTAATTATACGATTCGTAGAGGATTCAATATGCGGATTTGTTATCTGAAGAGACTTAGTTCTTCTTTGAATTTGATTCAAAATTCCGGCCTGTTTGTCCTACGTAAGTTGTTGGGCATTCATTTCATTCAATTCTGTATATTTTGAGACTGTTTGGTTTATTAGTTTTCATTTTGGAATTGAATATTAATTTGCTTATGGAAAAGAAGGTTGTTAAATTTGGAAAGATAATTGCTGATGTTATTAGAGACGGTGCCAATGAACGTTAGACATGCGTATTTATTTACTGTTTTTCTATAATGGCATAAAATAATTGAGCAGTAATATTCCATTATAGGAAGATTATTATTATAATAAAATTTTAGGAAAACAAGAAAATAAATACTTACTCATGTCTAATTTGCATTGGTCCCTTCTCTAATAACATCATCAATTATCTTTCCAAATTTAATGAGCCAACTTTCTCTTCAGCGGTCTCAACATGAGCAAACTACTATTCTCTTGTGGAAGTTGTGATGAAATTTAAATCGGTAGAACTTTCAGAAATTTCAATATTTGGATATCGAAGCATAAACGCAGTTCCACAAACAAAAATCTCACAATATCAATCATCTACTAGAAATAAGAAATATATACTTGTGATAGTAATTTGTATTTTAGAATATATATATATATATATATATATATATATATATATATATATATATATATATATATATATATATATATATATATATATATATATATATATATATATATATATATATATATATATATATATATATATATATATATATATATATATATATCGGGTTAAAACGTTCTACGCCGTCTTCCGATGCCTTGCCTCCAAGCCTATCTATCTACCCAAAGGTCTACGTCTATTTCCCGTTGTATCAGTTCTTTATCTATCCATTCCTCTCTTCCTTTCCCATGTGGTTTCCAGTGCATAATTTGTTTGGGTAGTCTTTGTTCTTTCATTCTTTGTACATGTCCGTACCATCTCAACTGCTTTGTTCGTATCTCATCAACCAGTGTGTCTTCTCCTATTCTGGTGTTTGGGACTCGTTCTCTTCTCGACTTCCCCGCAGCCCGTTTCCAATAATCCATTTCAGTGACCATTAGTGAATTCTCGGTAGTCTTTTTGAGTGGCCATATTTCACTGCTATACGTAACAATACTTTTTATTATCGTATTGTATATTATATGCTTGTTGATCTTGGAAATTTGCTGATCCAATAACACACCATTAAGTTTTGCGATGGCTCTTCTCCCTTGGGTATTCCTGTTCTTGATAGCTTTGTCCAATTTACCAACATCTGTGAGTTCAACTCCTAAATAGGTGTATTTGTCGCAGTATTTAATCTGCTGTCCGTTTTCTAACGAGATGTTCTGTTTTCTTCCGCCAATGTTCATGTATTGCGTTTTATCAATGTTTACCTCCAGACCCCATTTTGAATATTCCTCAATCAGCTTCCTTGTCATGTACTCTAGGTCGTCATGGTCATGCGCTATGACCACTTGATCATCTGCAAAGCATAGTGTGTATAAGCTGTCATTTTTAAGTGGAATTCCCATATTTTTTATCCTTCTTTTCCATGTCTGCAACGCCTGCTCGAGATATATTTTGAATAGGTTTGGTGACAGACACCACCCTTGTTTTAGCCCTTTGCCTACGTTGAAACCCTTGCTGGTTGATCTGCCTATTTTAATCTTGGCATAAGATTCCCTGTAAAGCTCTTTCACAGCTGCTAAAAGGTTTGCGTTGACGTTAGTTTCCTGCAAGGCTTTCCTTAATTTTTTATGTGGAATACTATCATATGCTTTTTTGAGGTCTACATATAGGAGGTGTAATTCCTGGTCAACTGCTATGTTCTTTTCTATCGTCTGTGTAATGTAAAAGAGGTAGTCTACTGTCGATCTGCCTGATCGAAACCCAGCCTGTTCTTCGGTTTCCATGTCTTCGTATTCCTTTTCTATTCTAATTTTTAATAGCCTTCCGTATATTCTACTTATAGTACTGGTGACAGCTATACCTCTGTAATTATCGCAAGTGCTTCTGCTACCTTTTTTTTTGTAGATCGGGGATATGAAGGATGTTTTGAATTCTTTGGGGATCTCTGCTCCGTTTATGTAGCTTTGAAACAACTTCCTTGAATGTTCATACAGTTCATCTGTTCCGTATTTTATAAGTTCCGCTGGTACGTTACCTGGGCCAGCCCCTTTTTTTAGTGATGTGCATATATCTTTAACCGCTTTGTGAGTAATTCTTATTGGAGATCCGATTATATTTATGTTGTCAGTGTTTTCGTTCTCGTTGAATTACTGTCTGTTTTCTGTTGATTATTTGTTAAAATGCTCGTCCCACGCTTCTAACGTAATTGGTGGTATTAGTCCGTTCTTTCTTTCTGTTCGTAACGCTCTTATAGTTTTCCAACTTTCTGTGCTTTTTCTTCCTCCGATGTGGGCATTGAGCACTTGACATCTGTGCTGCCATGACTCGTTCTTCTTCATAACTATTATTCTTCTCACTTTTTCGTTGTTGTTCTTTGTAGCCATTCCATTCGTTTTATCTTTCGGTGTTCAAGTACTTATGGTAAAGTTCTTTCTTAGTCTCTATTTCCTTTTCTATTTCCTCATGCCACCAATATGGTTTGTAGCTCTTCCATTTTTCCTGAAATCCTAAAGCTTCTTTTGCTGCGGCATGAAGGCATTCTTTGATATACGTCTTCGTTGTTATCGAACTGTTTGTCCTCCAATTTCTCATTCAGCCTTCTTCTGTATAGATCTTTCACGTTCTCTTGATCCAATCTCGTTAAGTTATATCTTGCTTTCTCTGGTGTGTCTCTTTGCTCCTTTACCTCAGTTTCTACTGCTTCCCGAGTTCTCGGAATAACAATTTTAGCTTTGACTAGATGTTGGTCACTACCACAAGTGGCACCTCCGTATGCTCTCACATACTTTTACGTACTATCAGGTAGTCTATTATGGATTGAAGGTCTCTTGTCTTTTATCTTCAAGTATATTTATGTATATCCTTGTGTTGAAAACATCCATTTAAATAGAATTAGTAGAATTTGCTCGCAGAACGATATGAGTGTATCTCCATTGTCATCCGCAGCATTATCTCCATATGGTCCTACCATTTTGTCCTGCTGTTTGGTACCAGTTCTCGCATTCATATCTCCCAACATGATAATTTCTTCAGAACCCCCAATCCTCAGAATCTCATCATTCAGCTGTTCATAGAATTCCACCTTATTGTTGATTAATGCATCATCGTTTACTGCGTAAACATAAAATAACACTAATAGGGGTATTAGTGTTATTTTATGTCCGTGCATATTTACATTCATTGTGATTATTCTTTCGCTGACTGCTTCCTATGAGGTTATATATTTCCTAAGTTCTTTACGTATGAGAATAGCCACTCCTTGCTGTGTCCTGTTTTTTCTCCACTAAAGAACAGGTCGTAGTGGCCAAGATTTTTCAGAACCCTTTCCTTTCTTTTTGGTATCCGTTAGAACTATTATGTCCATTAAGAGCCGCTTTACCTCATATAAAAAATAATAGAAAAATAAACAGAAATATTCCAGACATTTACTTAATAGCGTATAGTGCATATTTGCCATTAAAAAAAATACATGACACGTCATAAAAAATAGTTAAAACACTAAACAACCCCTACGTATCACCGGAAAGGAACAAACAAATTGGTACGTACGCAGAGTTGAGAGGTAAGTATACATACAAATTCACAGAAAATTTTCATATGACTAGATATCAAATTACAATACTCGAATTCATAAATTCTTCATGACTATAAAAAAAGCTATTTATGAGAATTTCTTTTAATTTTTTATTGAAATGATTCGTTTTTTGTTTTTCAGACCAAGAGGAAGTTTATTGTACCACTTTATAACCCAGTAGGCATAAGTATTTTGGGTGACTTTTTTTTTGTGAAATGGAATATCAAAGTCATTGCTTTCTTTTGTAACGAAATTATGGACGGCACTTCTCTTGAGATGCATACCCTTGTTTGTATGTATCTGCTTCAAAACCTCGAATATAAGGCACATGGAAAAATAAGTATACGTTCACTTTTAAAAATTGGTCTACAAGAATCTCAGACTCTTCTTCTGAAGATTATTCTTAGGGTTTTCTTCTGTAATGTAAAAATCCTTTGCTTTTCAGAGGATAATCCCCACACCTGAACACCATAAGACATAGTTGCATGAAAATATGTAGAGTAAGCGATTTATGCAGATTCCTGCGTACTGATTGTAATAATCCTCCTCAAGGCAAAGAGACATCTAGACAATTTTTCACATGTCTTGTGTGTTATCCAAGTTATTCTGGAGTCGATCCAAATGCCCAAAAACTTAATTGACGACATTGCCTCTCTCGGTCCTAAAATGAGTTCCCCTGCTTTACTTTAATTTAATTTAAGTTTATTATGTGAAAACCACGTTTTAGTTTCTTCTAATGTTTCCATCTTCTTAGTTTTCAGCTCTTCTTCGCTAGAAGCTTGGATTACTGCCGAAGTATCATCGCAATATAGATTTGTATTCGCACCCGGTAAGTATATGTCATTTATAAAGATTTGAAATAGGGCCCCAAATTGAGCCGTGTGGCACCTCACACTTCAGCGGAAGAAATTCTGATCTCTGATCCCCAATCTGTACAGCTTGTACCTATTGGTCCAATATGATTTTATTAAGTTGTGGACCTTTTCACGGAAACCACAAAATTTTAACTTCTGTAACAATATCTCATGTGATAAGCTATCGAAAGCTTTTGCCAAATCAAAATCAAGCATTGATACCTTCTCGCTCTAGAGTCGCCATGATTGTCTCCAATGCACCCTGTATTGCCGTTGTTGTATATCTATTTTTCCTAAAACCATGTTGTGAGTCATTGGTATGATAGTCAAGTTAACCTAAATTCGTCACCGTTACTTAATCTTTTCAACCCGGTTTGGATTTTCCTCCAATTTAGTTAAGTATCTGCTTTTATTACCGATGTAATATATAGGGTATATCCATCCTTTCTGAACGTACTACTTACTGAAGAAGCTACAGTGTGGTGAAACGCGTGCTAATGAAACATTACATTTACGCAGGAAAACCTCTTGATGTACTATGTTGGTTCTTCTTCATCACTCAAGAAGATTCATAAGTGGTTCACTGAGTTTTGCTGCGCCCATTGAGGTAACAATTCCGGAAATGATCACGAAATTCAACGATATTGTGTAAGACGGTCGCCGAGTGGAGTAGAACGAGATAGCAAAGACTGTAACCATCTCATATGATAAAATGCATTTTGTCAAAAAAAGTACCAGGAATTGATTATTTGGAAAATCTACTCAAAACGATTGTTGAAATTTGTTTTTATACTGATGTGGATTTTGAACTGGACCTGTCTTTTAGTTAGTTTACAGTGCTTGATTTTGTCAGTTATCACTAGTGTGTTTTGCGATTTTTACAATGGATAAAATATCGAACAGAGAAGTTGATTCAAATTTTTTAGTGCAAATAGAATTTCGTTAGCCGAGCTGCTGAAAATGTTACAGAAGGCTTACGGTGAATCGACTTTATCAAAAACACGTGCATATGAGTGATTACTGTCCATTCAACAGCAGCCGAGATGTGGTGAAAGATTTGCCTCGTTCTGGTCGGCCATCTACATCTTCAACTGCAGTAAACATCGATAGAATGAAGGAAATGGTAATTGAAAATCGTCCTTTGAGTTTGAGAGAGATAGGCAATGAACTTTCTGTGTCTCACGATTCAATTCGCTCTTCCGATCGACCTGAATTTTCTTCAAAAATTAAATTGGGTAAAGGTCGCTCGAACGAGTTAATTCCGACCCCACATTCATGAAACGCATTGTAACTAGTGGTGAGACATAGAACTACGAGTTTGAAAAAATCACATCAATGCCGCGTTTGAGAGAGCAAATTCACCAAAGAAGGCCAAACTTATGGAAAGAAAAGTCACAGATTTTGCACCATGATAATGCATCATCTCACAAGGCTCAATCATTGCGAATGTATTTCTGACCAAAATCTCAACGAATACCATCGAACAACCACCGTATTCACCTGATATGGCTCCGGTCGATTTTTTTCTCTGTCCAAAACTCAAATTACCACTTCGAGGTGCCCGTTTTGAATCGATAGAAGACATAAAAAAGAATTCGCGGCGAGAACTGAAGTCGATTCCGGGAAAGTGTTTTGATGATTGGATTATTCGTTGGCATGAATGTATGTATTATTTCGGAAGGGGCCCACTTTAAAGGTGATACAATAAATTTGGATGAAAAATAAATATTTTGTGTTTCATTGAACAATTAATTCCCATTACTTATTCGACAGAATGTATTCAACATCTTGCATGAGCATTTGCACATGAGAAAGTTACACTACACATTATTACCAATATGGCGACTTTTCTCACATTTCTATGTTGATCTAGTAATGTCACATTCAATATGAGCATTTTGCAATAAGACTATGCAACTTTACAAGAAAGGTTCCTTGTTTCATATTGATACAGCCATTATTCAACAGTATTTCACATCAATATAATCGTGTTACCGTTAATACAACACTACATTTATTTAGTTGGAGTGTATAATTAAAAGTAAATTCTTGGAAATAACATATTTAAATGTTAGATACAAAATATTTAGCGAATTGTTATATACTCGTGCTCTTAGTATCAAATACTCGTGCTGTATTAGAGGGTATTAATTAAGAACACACCGATTTCCCGCGTAAGTGAACGTGGCACTCTAGCTTATTGTGTCTTGCCAGTCTTTTATTCTATATCTGTATATTTTTGTCTGGACTCTGATCACGTGCCTCAAAGTATACAATTTATGTTCCGTGAACTGCCGATGCTTGATAGGTTAGCTTAGTAATGGTTGAATTCGAATTAATATACTTTATTAGTTCCTGTCATTGACTGTCTAGTGCGGTGAGTGAATATTGTCTCTTCAAAGCCATGGAGGCCTTGGTATCAGTGAAATCCCCGAAATTCATGGGCTTTCCAAATTAGTTGACCATTTTAAAGGTGAGTACTTATCTCAGTTCCTCCTATACTAAAGCTCTTTACCTTTACATTGATTGAGCACACCTTATTTATGATATAGAGTAGGGGTGCTCAAACTCTTGAACTGCTGGCGATCTACCTCAATATTTTTAGCTACTTACGATCGACTCTGAGAGGCTGCATGTGTAATGCAGGGTTGTCGTACATACGCGATACACCCTACCTACCTACCTACCTAGGTAGGGTGTACCGTAGCATATATAGATATTAGCTTTCCGCACAATATACATTATCTTAGTCAAGGTTTGGGTTAGGTTTAGTTAGGTTCTTTTCTATAATATCAATGAAAAAACTCATAGTTATTCGAAATTGCGAGTTTATTGGTTGTTACAAAACAAAAGAGTTACATATGGTGTTAAACTTAACTAGGGAGTAACTTTGGATGTTAAAGCGTGGCACTGCATGTCCTCAGCATACTTTTCATAAGATGGTATGTAACCACTGAGTGCTAATCGCAAGTATGATGACATATGATCGTCAGTTAGTTGATTGGGATATTTTGACTTAATTATCTTTATCTCAGAAAATGCAGGCTCGCACAAGTAAGTTGACGCAAACATTGCCGTCAGTTAAAGGAAAATTCAGATATAAAACACCAGAAGTTTGTATCAGATTCAGTAGCTTCGAGATGGATATCTGATATAATCTGCACCAACTCATTCTCAACAGAACATTAATTCATATTAAACTGACTTGCTATTTCAGTAGCTAATTCCTCAATGTTTTCACATGAAAAAAAATAACTCATTAATGATGCTATATTGCTGCAATCATAAGAACGCATTTCGAATTGTCCCAAAATATTTGATAATTCAGCCTCATACGTATCATAATTCAACTGAAGAGTCCTTGCTTTCAAAGACGGAAAATGTTTCAGATCCTTTCTTTTCTGTTGATCTATCATAAGTTGCAATTTACTTTTGAATGCGTTTACTGCGCTAATCATCTCAATGATAGTTTTTCCTTTACCTTGAAGCTCCAAGTTAATGGTGCATTGTGATGTCAGTCAAAAATGCCAAATCAGTCAGCCATTTTTCGTTTTTCAACATCTGAGTGTCATCACCTTTTTCTTCTAGAAAAGCTGTTATTTCGGGCAATAATTCTTGAAACCTTGCTAGGAATTTTCCGCGACTCAACCACGTAACGTTCGTGTGAAGAACTAAATTAGTGTGTTCAGCTGACTCCCTGTCTTCCAACTGTAACTTGAAGAGCCGGCGTTGCAAGCTACGTGCACGGATGGAATTTACAATTTTTGTTGCAATGCCCATAATGTCCTCCGTGTTCGAAACTTTTGAACACAAAACTTGTTGATGTATAATGCAATGGAATGAAAAAAATGAAGAGAAATCTTCATTAGCTCGACACAATGCCACAAAACCGTGTTCCATCAGTTGTAATGCACACTAATCTATATATTGGTAGCTTGTAGTTTTTTACAAAATTGAAGAAAACTTCATAAATATCTTCGCCACGGTTCTTCCCCTTCAGAGAAATGATTGTCAAAAATTCTTTCTTAGCCAACATGTCAATGAATAAAAATACACAGCTGGGCAGTGCCTGTCATATCGGTGGATTCGTCGAACTGTAAAGAAAAGTATGTACATGTCATGATATCATGTTTTAGTTTATTTACCATGTCCTGACTCATGACTTTAATACGCCTTGTGACAGTCGGACGAGATAACTGAAGTTCTCTAATAGCAGACATGATTCCTGTTTTATTTTTAAAATCACCAAATAAAGCCTCAAGCGCTTCAATAAATGCTTCCTTCACAACCGATTCATCTTCGAATGGTTTCTTGTGTTTCGCCAATATATGAGATATTTTAAATGAAGTGATCGTAGCAGCTTTTGAATGTTTGGGTGGTCTTGTGAACATGGTTTGTTCTTTTTTCAAACAAGATATCAAATCACGCACTTTTCGTTTTCTTAATTCACTTTGTGGCGGAAAATCCTTTTCATAGTTTTGATAAACCGGTTTATGATTCCTCTCTAAGTTACCACGCTTAGGTATTGGAACTGACGTACGACAAATAAGGCAAATGCACTTATCCGTCACCGTACAGAAGTAAAATTCTTCCTCCCAATCGTTATTAAAATGATACGTTTCAGATTTCCTCGCTGCATTCATTTTGAACTATTTAATAATAAACTTTGTATCGACGTAGTATTACCTTCAAGTTACCATTCACAATGACTCCAATTTCTGCAGGCGCAACATTTATATCGGCTTGAACGAAAGTCTCGAATGTTCCCGTCAAACGCGCCGCCCGAAATTTCTAGAAAAGCAGCAAGAATAAAAAACGCGGCTTTTCTTTGACAAGCACCGCGCGTTCATTTGATAAAGCCGCCTTTTGCCGCCAGCAGAATGTTATTTTATTATGTAATAAATTTCTTCTCGAGATCTTCTCAAGAAACACTCGCGATCGACCGTTTGAGCACCCCTGATATAGAGGAAGGTATATTGCATTCCAAAGATATTTTCCTTCTCCTAGTGTTGAATTCAGAGAGTTCTGTTTTTCATCTATTTATTTAAAATGTTGAATGTGGTGGTAAATGATTTCAAATACTGTTGTAATGTGTTACCTACCTCTATTTAACCTATCTGTTACACTTTTTTCACATTTCTACATTAACATCGATAAAAAATTTTATGCACGTTTTTCAATTCAAATGGTATCCTTGCAATTAACTAAAGAGTGCTTTTGGAACTAATTTTCAACTTGTAAGGAACAGACTGTTCAAATGTGAATTCAATTAAATAAAACCTTTTTCAACGACGTGTATCTCCATTCTCCACATTATTGCATCCGGTTTTCAAAACAGATTCTTGTAAAGTTTAAGGAATGTGTGAATACAATAATCGAGATAAAAATACACAATTTTTGTTTAATTTACTAAGTCAAGGTATAGTGACATACAAAGATACAGCTTTTACTCACCGTAGCCTATAACTCTAGCATCATGAGAATCATTGGAAAATATTCAAATTCTTGGAGAAGTCTTGGTACCTTGATTATTTTTACTTCACTTTTGAACTTGAGTTGATGATATTCGGATTTTACTAGATGAAGTTGCTGGCCTGAAGGAATTCCTAATGTTGGAAGAGAAATAATCCCCCTTCTATTGGCTCCAAAATTATTAGGTCCTTCCACATTGAGAAAAATTGTAATTTATGGTATGTATGTCTATTTATGGGAATAATGTTAATTATAATGGTCATTTACATATGAAATTTCGAATTCTTATTACTTGATGAGGAGACTGCATTTGTGTGCTGATTGTTATGAAAATAAGGTTGAGTCACATTCCAATCTAAGTCATTTCCATCTATCTGCAATCACTAGTGGTTGAAGGATGTGAAATAGAGATTTTATCATTATCAAGCGTTTTGATACTTTCTCAATCGAGTCAGTGAACTTGCTGTCTATTATCTTGAGGGGTCTTGCTTAGGTTTCCCTGAGGCATTTGGAAAAGTCAGTTCAGAACGGAAAAAATACAGTACTCCAATTAATTATCATGGATTTGAGTTGAGAAGACAGGAAACCAAATTATTCAAAAAAAAAAACATTTTTTACGTTTTGACGGCTATGGCGCCAGTCTCAGGGCATTGACTAAATGAGGTTTCCAAAGTCAGTGCTTTGAAATGAATGCAGGAACACTTCTAGATTTTAATTCCAGGACCACAGGGAATCTGAATTAGTTGATGGCCTGAAGGTGCCTTTTCGAGCGTTTCGACGCTCGTTTTTAGCGTCAAAATGGTCATGTGATCATTTTTCTATGAAATCTTGACACTCCCATGAAAAGGGGTTTCAGCGTTAAAATACGTAATTTGACACTTATTTCAGTTTAAAACATATCCATTTTTTATTTGGTATCATTTCTGGAATCTTTAGTGTTGTATATTAATTTCGAAATTCTTTTTCAAAACTCTATGTTGTTCGAGTATCGAAAGCTAATATTGGACCATAACTGGACGACTATAAAAAGAGATATAGTTATTTTGTATCGAAGAAAACTGGTTGCTTTAGGTTTTTTATAGATCTTTTCATCATATTATTTTTTGTGCGCATGTGTTAGCATCAGCCAGCTTTTCCGTACTGTTTTTTGTAAACAACCATGCTACAATGCTCGCTTCTCTTGAGTCAGAAATTAAAATATTACTTTAAGTTGAATAATTTAAAAAAAGTGAAAAAATAAAGTAGTAAGTCGACATAACATCATAGTTATGTTGTCTGTACGAAAATGAACAGCAAAACGGTGTTTATTTATTTATTTATTTATTTATTTAACCTCTACACAAACACCAATAGTTTGGTTATTACATGCAAGGGGAAAAGGAAAAAGTTTACAAACTACACAATACTAATACTAACCTAAACTCCCCTCCCCATATTAAAACAATTAAAAAAAAAATTTAATAAAATAAAATGGCTGAGGAACCAAAGGTACTATAGAGCCTCCCGAGGCACTTGTAGTGCCTCAGGGTGCACCCAGCAGCGCCCTCAGCTCGTATCAGCCAATACAAAAGAGATCAAAGTTGAATCTTTCGCTCATTTCATTGCCCAGCCTCATCATACAGTTAATTGGTGAAACACTGCTTGGGTTTACATCAAATACATCATTCTTATTTAGTATCCTTAAATTGATTTTGGGAACTTTGAAATGTAAAATACTTATAAAATTACATTTTTTGTACTTGAGATTGTTTACTATGTTATATAAAAATATCACAGCCTGCCTATTGCGCGTATCTATTAGTTTTTCAAAATTGAAAGTGACCAACATGGACATATTTGAAATCCTAAAGGGGTATAGTCCATTCTTTCTTATATATAAATACCTAAGAAATCTTTTCTGGACACTTTCCACTAGGTCTATATTGCACTGGGTAGAAGACATCCATATTTGGGTCGCATATTCTAAATGAGGTCTAACCAAAGAGTTGTACAGTCTCACAACAGTAGAAATTTCGAAGTTCTTTGAATTTCGAATGATAAAACATAGTGCTTTGAATTATTTTTTGATAAAATAGCTGTAGTGATTATTGAAGTTGAAATTTGCCTGCAAGCATACACCGAGGTCCCGAGTTTTAGTCTTACGCTCGAGTATATTCCGTTCTATATAATAATCATTTTCGATAGTGTTTTTATTGCGAGTGTACGTCGTAACTGAGCATTTAGGAATATTGAGAAACATTTTATTTTTCCAAAACCAGTTCACGACCCCATCCAAATCAGCTTGTAGCTCGAAAGTATCTTCTAGACTCGATATAATTCTAAACAGCTTGGAGTCATAGGCAAATAAAAGACAGACTGAAGTGTTTATGCAGTCGGGTAGTGATTTTATGAATATAGTAAAAGAAGCGGGCCCAAGGTGCTACCTTGTGGAACGCCAGATGTTATAGTTATTTCCTCAGAGAGACATTCACCCACCTGTTTCCTATTTGTTAGGTGAGATCTAATAAATCCGAAAGCCCCAATTGAAAAACCAGCTTCACTGAGCTTACTTAGTAGTTTATTGTGATCCACCTTATCGAAGGCTTTCTCACCATCAGTATAGAGCATTTAGCTGCTTTTTTTGTTTCAAATGCCCTAGCGACATATTCAGAAAAAATGCATAAGTTTGTAGTGGTTGACTTATCACTGACAAACCCATGTTGCAAAACAGGTCAATTTTTGTTTCAAGGGTGACATCTTTTGGGGTACAAAACTTGCCTGAAATATCAACTTCCTAAGCGGGGGTTGCAATCCTTGAACATTTTGAATAGGGAAGATGGGTCGAGTGATGAATCAAAAGAAAGGTGGTATCTTTGTCATGAACGAATTTCCATTTTTGATTGAAAACTGTAAAAGATACAGGTTGAACAACTGTAAGATAGGGAAGACTATTTCCTTAAGACTATTCAAGTTTCAGTGAGGTAACATGGAACAGATCCATGCTGATCAATGGCAGTCATCATCAGCCATCGTATTAGTTTTTTTATCTAGTACTTTCGAAACCGGATGTCTCAATCGAGTAACTGTCTTTCAAAATGTGTTTATTCAGTGAAAAATCAGCCCCTGTTTGATACTGGTTTTGTACCGTGTTCAGTCCTTCCTGTTGAGTATCTTGATCTATAGAAACTAAAGGGTTTCCTATAGTTACCAGTTGTTCGCCTATAAAAAATCAGCTGATTCCGCCGACTTTGTTTTTTCATAAACTTTGAAGTTGAACCTTTTTATACTAACGTTTTCAGGCCAGAACTGTGTATTATACAGGTCGTCCTTCTTTTCGAATGGCACTTTCACAAGGAAGCTTTTCACTTTCCTTTTAAAGAATAATTCTTTCACTTCTATTGTTGAGTGCTCAAAGTTGGGCTTTGCCTTGATATAATTGGTTATTGTATCTCCCGTTACATGGGGCTTTATTCTGCTCACAAAGAACCAGTGTTGTTATCGAGTGTGTAAAAGTGATACACGGTACAAAACCAAACATACAATTTCATAAATTTTCAAAAACCTTGTCTGGAATATCGGAGAAAAATAATCAAATCACATCAAATTGCTAATTGTTTAGATAATTTATTATTTCACTCAATGCATTTGGACTTTGATTGGGTGTTTATAAGATATTTAGCGATTTCTCTTTGTCAACTGTTTGGCCCACTGATACATTATTCCTAACTGCATTTTTGACTCTGTATATATCATAATTTTTTATATATTATCTCATTTTAAGCATTTAATTTATGGTGAAAACTATTAAACATATTCAATTCAGTATTTACGTTTGCCTAATCAAGAGTGTCATATATCATATAGCCTTGAAATATTAATTATTTCCATAAATATTACTCAAAATATATTTTCAATTATTGCAAATGAATTGACATTATCAATAAGAGTAAAATTGCAAATATCCATTTATTTTATAAGTTTTTAGATAGTAAACAAACGTTGATGCTTTACCTCTCAATCAGCTCACTTTTTTCCTTTTTGCGGATGCCCATGACATTTGAGTCACCTTTTCAATTGTATAGAATTATGAGCTTCTACTAGATCATAAATAAGTGAAGCACCCTAGATAATCTTTTTCAATAATTTATTTTTTGTGGAGATAATATTTCTTGCCTAGCCATTGTTGATTAAAACAGTACCAATATTTTGAATTACCTCCGTTTCCACATGGCGGCTACGCTTGCGCACATGATGAGAAGACCTATTGGCAACCCTTGAAGACCGAAAATATAAACTTTTCACTTGTCTCTTCTAGCGTCTGTCGCTATAAAGTCCAGAAATCCCAACTTTCTAGCGTCAACACTGAAAATCACGTGACCATCCGAATAAGCGTCAAAACGCTCTATTGAAAAGGAACCTTGAGGATGACAACATAGTCGCCGAAACATGGACAAACTGAAAGTTGGATTTTCTTCAAAATTATTCGGTTCTCTGCCCACTTGACTCAATTTGAAAGCTGACTTCTGTATTTAGGTCAGGGTTTATCATTAAAGTGTATAAAATATGAGAAAGAAAATGGTTATTTAGTATTTTCAACACTAATATATTTTGAATAGTTCAGTCAGATAAGTGTTAAAGATGGCTGTCAACTTGTTTTCATATTATACATATTTATCTATCAATTTAACTTTAGTTCGGTATTAGTAAATGAATCAGGAATTTTTCTCACATTATTCAAGTAAAATTAAAACCAGTTTGATATAATATTGAAATTGCGTACTCTAACGAGAATATTTATAACTAGCTTTTGTCCGAGACTTCGTACGCGTTGAGATTGAGGTGAGTAATTTTCTATTATTTTCAGAAACAGACTTATTCTACTTTGAAGGCTAAATTAGTGAAACTTAAATTGCGTCTGGCCGGGTAACCCCGCTATAGTAAAGAGTAGACTGTACAGACGTCGACTCAACGCCGAGTGCAGGCGGCGGCAAATAACCGTGCAACCACCAGGACACTGAGCTCCTAGTGGCGGGTGATGATCCCGTGGTCGGTGGAAATGCCACCTAAACTCATCTGGATGGAGGGTAGCTGCTTCATCTACGGCGCGTCGGGCGGATCTGGAGTCCAAAGGTACGGCCGGTTCGACGATATCAACGGGCGGAGCTGAGGTAGCAGAAAGGCCGTGGAACTACGAAACTCGCCAACCCGCTCGGCAAGCGTGGCGTTTTAATGCCAAAACCCCACAAAACCAACCATGTCGAGTAGAAAAACATAGTAGTAGGACGAATCCTCCAGAATCTCGCACTATCTTAACAGAGACAGTCGTCTGCCCCACGGATTCTGGGGGGGGGGGGCTTATATTCGACTACCCCAGAGAGGAAGGAGAGATGGGGAGATAGAAGAAGGAGAAGGATAAAAATAAAAAGCTATATATGGCGGCGTACAACGTCCGCACACTAAGAACAGAAGAGCACCTCACGGCACTGGAAGAGGAGCTTGAAAACATCAAATGGCACGTGCTCGGTGTCTGCGAAACTCGAAGAGCAAATGAAGAAGTCGCCAAATTGAACTCAGGCCACGTTATCTTCAACAAAAATGGAACCACAACCAGAAACGGTGGAGTGGCGCTTATGGTGCATAGGTCCGTCGCGCATCTAATGCAAGTCCATATCAAATAGAGTCATATATGTAGTAATGCATCTGAAAGCTAGATACAAGATACAGATAATTAATGCTTATCTCCAGACCAGTGCTGCTACTGATGAAGACGTCGAACAAGTGTATGAGGACATTGCGGAGGCAAGTCAAGTAAATGCCCAGTTGACTATAGTCATAGGCGATTTCAAAGCAAAAATTGGACAGAAGCTCGGCAAAGAGACCACACGGATTGGAAATTTTGGGTTGGGACAGCGAAATGAGAGAGGACAGATGTTGTAGGAGTTCCTTGAGAGAGAAATACTGTCTGCAAACTTTCTTCAAAAAGCAGACACAAAAAAATGGACATGAAAGAGTCCAGATGGCAGAAGCAAAAATGAAATTAATTATATTTTGTGCTCTCGAAGGGACGTTTGTAAGGATGTGTCTGTACTTAGCCGCGTGGAAGCACGGAGCGACCACAGAATAGTCCGTGCAAAATTTTCTTTAAACGTTCAATTAGAAAGATGGTTTCAGAAACCCCTCTTTCAACGACAGCGGAGTTAGAAGGCCGAAAAGATGAATTTCAAAAGAACCTCAGTGTTAAGCTGTTGCAAATAAATCAGTCTACTGACCTGAATGAAATGTGTAATATTATAACTGATGGACTCATTACTTCTACAAAGAAAGTATGTGGTAGAAGGAGGATTCAAATTCAAAACTATCCCCTCCAACGCTAGCTCTTATGCAAAGGAGACGGAACACAAACAGGGAGTTATGAGAGTACGAGGAGCTTAACAAGATTATAAAGAAGGCAATACCTAGAGATGATAAAAACAGACAAACACAAATGGTGGAGAAGGCAATAGAAGATAGCATTTCTTTAAGAACACTCAGAAAGAATCTTTCAAAAGGAAAAGTTAGAATACACAAGTTGATGGACGCCAACAATAATGCTAAATATGAAAAAACAGAAATAATTAACATAATACAAGACTTCTACAAAGAGCTATATTCTAAAAAAGTTCCTGCCCCATCACGTAGGGGACCGCGCATTGATAAAGTTCTAAATATGGGTTCGGAAGACCTGCCGGAAGTTACAAGATGTGAAGTCAGAGCCGCAATCAACCAGATGAAGAGTAGAAGGAGCCCAGGAGAGGACCGAGTAACCGCTGAAATGCTCAAAAGGGAATGAACCAGCTGAAGACAGCTCTCTGCGTGCTGTTCAACAATTGCCTTGAAGAGAGGAGAATTCCTGAGAAGTGTAAGAATGCCGAAGAGGTCATATTATACAAGAAGGTTGATGCAGCTTGCATAGGTAATTACCGACCGATCAGCTTATTAAGTGCCGTTTTATACAAGTTGCTGACGAAAATACTAACCAAGAGGTTAACGAAGAAATTAGATTTTCACCAGCCGAACGAGCAAGCGGGTTTCAGGAGCGGTTTCAGCACAGTAGATCATATTCATTCACTGCGAATTTTGGTGGTGAAGTGCAACGAATATAATATGCCACTCAGCTTGGCCTTTGCAGCCTTTGCGGACTATGAAAAAGATTTTGACAGTATCGAGGTCTGGGCAGTGCTGGAAGGTATGAACCAAGCGTGAATAAACTCAAGGTATACAAATTGAATTAGAGAGATGTACAACAATTCCAGCTTGTAAGTCACTCTTAATGAAGACTGGAAGACGGAAAAAATCCCTATAATGAGAGGGGTGAGGCTAGGTTAGGTTAGCTGTTTACCCTTGCACTCGAGTACGCCATGAAGGAGCTGAACTGGGAAGAAAGAGGAATTAACCTAGAGGAAAGAGGATTTAACATAGATGGATCTTGCTTAGACCATCTGCGTTTTGCTGACGATATTGTATTGATTCACACAGACCCCGAAGAACTCGAAACCATGCTCCAACAACTAAATGATGCATTCACAAAAGTCGACCTTAAGATGAACCTAAGTAAAATAAAAGTTCGCTAAATATAATTGTGGTGGAAAATTCAGCCATTCAGAACGTAAAAGACTATGTCTACCTTGGTCACAAAATCCAGCTTGGCAGCGAAAATCAAACGGCAGATCTAAACAGAAAAGTAGGACTTGCCTGGCAAGCATTCAGCAACCTAAATCACATTCTCAGAGATAGGAAGTTACCAATAAATCTCAAAAGAAAGGCCTATAATGCGCGTGTTCTACCGATTATGACATATGGAATAGAGACCATTACACTGACAAGAAGATGTGCGGAAAAGCTGAGAGTGACACAGAGGGCAATGGAGCGCTGCATGCTGGGCATAAGCATCCGTGATCGAGTCAGGAATGACGTCATATGACAAAAGACTAAGGTTGAGGACGTAGTGGCGAATGCTACCGGGCTGAATTGGCGATGGGCGGGACACATGGCGCGTAGCAGCAACGGACCAAGCGGCTGGTGGTTTGGCGACCCCGTACGACGCAGCGTAGCGTGGGAAGGCCTCAGACAAGACGGCGAGATGACATCGAGAGGATCGCGCTCAGAGAGTGGATGCAGCTCATCCAGGACCGCTCCGCGTGGGAGGGGAAAGAGGAGGCCTACGTCCAGTACTGGATGGCTACAGGCCCATAAAGAAGAGAATAAGAAATTGAAAAATGGTTAAATTGTTGTTGAAATACATATTTATTTAGAATGTATTATGCTACTGAAGGCCTCTTTATAGACAACATTAACTGTATTACCATGCGGTGCAAGGATCTCCAGACTGCCAAAAGAACTTACTCAGGAACACGCAACATAAAACTGTCCATGAGAAAAACAGTTCTCTCCTGAGCTTTATTCTTGGTCATGGCGAACCACACTTTTAGGGGAAACTGCAGTCTTTTAAATTCAAATAGATACTCTGATGGCATCAATAAATTTTTGAATTATCTCATGTAATTATGCGATTCGTAGAAGATTCAATATGTTCAGAAACTGCGGATTTGTTATCTGAAGAGAGTTAGTTCTACTTTGAATTTGATTCAAAACTTCGACCTGTTTCTCCTTCGTAAGCTATTGTGCATTCATTGCATTCAATTCACTTTTAGGGGAAACTGCAGTCTTTTAAATTCAAAGGGATACTCCGATGGCATCAATGATATTCTTGGTATGAATATAGTTTTCCCTTGAGCACAGCCTGTGAGTACAGTGGCCTCTACAATGTTGCGGTGGAGAACTTTTATCTGCAGTCTGATGCCATTCAATTTTGGAGGTTTAATGTTTCTTAGCAACATAACTAGTGCTCCAATTTTCAGAAGAAGATTAAGACTTATATTGTCCTTCAACTGCTTCACATTACTTGAGTAAAGGGTCATTTATATTGGCTGTGCTTTCATTTTTGGGAGTCAAAATAGCGCGCTCAAATAACAATTCTCTGGATTTTGACATGTGATTGAAAACATCAGGGTTAACAATATTAGTGAGTTCTGTAATTGATGTCACCCCTGTTACCAAACTTTGCGGAATAGTAATTTCATCATCCATTGTAGCGTAATCGCTGTTTCCTATTTTAAGCAACATTTCAGACAATTGTCCAGCAGATTGTTCATCCTCTCAAATCGACTCCCATGTTTTTTAAAGCGAGCTTCTGTATGTGACTTCACAAGTATGACGACTCTAAATGCGACTTTACCTCATCCGCTTGTGTGCCCTGGGTACTACGGGTTAAGCCAGCCGAAATTCTTTAGCTAACAGAACTGTAATGTCACCCATCAGTCTACTATTGGCTCTTATATATTTCGAAGTTCTATTTAAAGCTTCAACAGCACGTTTATGGGCCATCGTCCATTCATCCCACACTATTAACTCAGTGTCTTTGAAAACTTGTGCCTTGTTACTCTGTTTAGAGATATTGCATATAGGTGTTTCAGTATGGTTAAGATTAAGAGACAGCTTAAATGCTGAATGGACTATCCTACCCAATCTAACAAAGTGGCAACAATGCCAGAAGAAGCGACAGCAAAAGCTATTCCACCTACTATTTACGTGTAATAGCAGATTTAGGAAAAACAAATTGCCAGTACTCCCAGGAGCACTAGAAAAACCTGAAGTATTATCATTACTTTCAAGTATATGATTGTAAACGTAGGACTGTTCTTCAGTTAGCAATACTCCATTATTTGACAGTACTTGGGCCAATAAATCAGTGTCGTAAGTAATTTCTTTAAGGTAGTCTCGATTTTGCAGAGAGCTGGACCAAAACAATAATTAGGAAATTAAAATTTTTATTAAAATATTAATAAAATTATAAATTATGGTGTGATTTAGATTTGAATACTTGCGGGAGGAACCGCCCCTTTTTGATCGCACCCAGCGTGCTTTATTATATTGTTTGGAAGAAATTTTATATTGAACAATGAACATCCGCATGATTTTTTAGTGATTATTAAAACGGGAAATGATTGAACTATTTTAGAGTTACTGCTCAGAACTTCCTAGAATAATCTAGAATAATCCTGAAATATGACAAAAATAGGAAACCATTCACCAAAGCTCGCGTAAATAATGCCTAGCCGCAGGTAAACATTACCCCTTTACTTGGAACAGCGCATACGAGCTGTCATCAGCTCGAATCATCGAGATGTGTTTCTTTCTAGAATATTCTATCCGGCTATTTATACCCGTGCAGTTTCCGCACTGTAATTCAGTTTTATTTTGATAAACAACTGTGTCGTAAAGTTAGCGAGTGCGTTTGTACCGCGTGATACAATTGAGCTTATATTAAAGTGTTTAGTTACTCACATTCGTATATGTGTTGACGTGTGATTGAAAGCAATACTGATACTCCATCTACTGTTCCTTTACAAGAAACCTACGAAAAGTTAAAGATTGAAAGAAAATATATGAAATGGGTATCAGGAAATATTTTGATAAGTTTCAATACTTTCACACACCAAGTTTCTTATTTTTACCCCGTTGAATTGAATTATATCCTCAATCCGCATTATTATTTTTCAGGAAAATTGATGCAGGGCCTTCTCACCGTAGAACTGGCAATCCCGTTGAAGGCTTAAAAGGCTTTGTGAACTGGGAACTGGGAACGTCAAAGTCAGCAAAAGCGAAAAAGGTTAGATCTAGCGAGGAGGAATCTGGAAAGTAGTCGGATACACTAGATAAACCTGGTTTGGTGGCAAGAAACGATATAGGAAACTGGAAATGCTTAGACACTGCTGGGAACCGGCCGAAAGTTACGACTTCAAGGAAGATGCGAGGAACCTCAAGTGAAAATTCAATCTCAAGTGGCTTAAACACTATTCGGCATGAATGAAATATTCTGCTAAAGTTAAAGGACCTCTGTTCATATACTACGTGCTACGTGCGAGGAATAAACGGCTCTTTCACGATCTGGCTTCTTCTAAATTTAAGAAAAAATATGTACACATTATATATATGCATACATTATACATATGTATATATAATGTATACATATGTATACACTATACATATGTATACCCAACCATACCTGCAGCCAATGGCATAAACAAGCTGCTGATGCTCATATCTTCTTGAAAAATCTTATGGTTATTGATCAACTCGAATCAGCCTATCAGCAGATTGTTGCAAAAAATATACAGATGAATCGATGGTTCTATACAGAATGCAATACTATCTTGTGCAACTCATGATCACCGCTGGTAAAATCCCTGGACGAGGGTGTTTTCCGAGGTTCGATCCAGTTGAAAATGGATTCTGGAGACGCCCCTTTGAGAATGGATGTGGAAACATGTGCACAAAATGCATCGTATTTATCTCCAAATATTCAAAATGAAGTAACAGAACCATGTGAACTTGCACGAGACACGATAGTGGACGATCACAAAAGGGCATGTGCTTATAGTATTCCAGATGTCAGCTGTGATATATCCCGGAAAGAACAGTTACTGGTGTTAGATTCCTTGACGAAGCCAGTAACCGAATTAGAGAGGAGTTCATGTTTGCGGTTCGTCGAAGTAAAAAATATGGAGATGTTGACAATTGTTTCAGCAATTGGGCTGTTTCTTAAAAGTCTTGAATTTGATTCTCAGAAATGCGTAGGCTAGGGCTACGATGGCTGCTCGACAATGGCAGGGAAAGAAAATGGGACACATAACCTCTACGAGAACTTTTTCCAAATGCGTTGTTTTTCTACTGTGCTAGTTACAAAATCAACCTGGTTGTTAATCACGTTCCTGAAGTGAGAAACACAATTGGAAACATCAAGGAGAGTGCAAGTTCCTCCTTTGCCTCTTCTATGTGAAATACGATGGTCACAAAATATAAAATAATTCGGGTTTTTAAGGGAAACTTCGCGCCGATCATCAATTGACTGCTAGCGATTTCAGCCGAAGCAATGCAGCTAGTCGCAAACAAGCCTATCAGCTGCACTCAGCAGCGACTAGGAGTACTTTCAGGTAATACCTTATTTCAAAGTATTCATCTTATTTGGAGCCGGTTGTTAGTATAATGCAGGGGGTGGCCATTGACTGTTCCAGGTCAAAGATCAAATACAGATTATTATGGACATGATTTGTGACCACCGTTACAAGTCGAATGAAACAGCGGAGACCATCTACAATGAAGTCAACAACTTGCTGAAGAGAATAGGGTCGAAATAATTCAACCGCGAATAGTCGGGAAATCAACGCTTTGGACCAATCCACCAACAACATCAACAGCGGACTAACTCAGAGTGGCGGCTTGATTCAGTACATAGACTCGTTGCTACAGTCACTTGCGGCATGGTTTTCTGACCAGCAATAGTTACCATTCGCTCTCGAGAGGCTCCATCCCAAAACAATACAAAAAAGAACAACATCCGGCGATGAGGTAATAGAAGTGGGGAAATTTTATGAATTAAGACACACCACAGTGCACTGTAGTTGTGGATGGGATATTGGGCTGGAACGGAAGTTGTCGAAGTCGACTTTGTGACTGCATTACAGCCTACAGCATTTTTTCTCGGCGTCGTCAGGCTATACTGACGTACCTTGCGCTGCCATGTGCAATGGCCACAATTGAACGGACAATCAGCACTATGCGCCAGATAAAAACATGGCTAAGGTCCACAATGACCTCCGAGCGATTCAAAAGATTAGCTTTAATATCCATTCACAGGAAAACTATAATGAACAGAGTTAACTTTGAAAAGATAGCCCTTCAAAAATTCACAACCAAAAAGGGCCGGCGACATGTTTTGATTTAAATAAAAATCTGCTGGTATTCCTCTTAATTTTTTAAGCCATCCTTACCTCAGTTAACTTCCCCTATTTTTTCAGGTGCTATGTGCATTATTGAAAGAAATTTCAACTTGGTTTATTATTGACCGATTTGACTTTGTGTATCTATGACAATGGCGTCAAAAACTGTAAAGTCAGGTTGACACTGTATAAATGCTCCTAATGAGAAACCTATAATTATTAGCTGTGATGCCTGGTTCGAATCCGGGTTCAAGTTATAAATGTTGTCCTTGGAACAAAGAAGTGAATTTGACAAAGACATACATTGAGTTGGGCACATGGCTGCTGGCTAAACTCATATGCTATCCAAGGCCATGATAACTTGTGATCCAATAAGTGGTGGCAGTTATCATTGCACGTTCTAGATGAGTGGCTCGGAGTCCACTATAAATTGTAGGTCCATGGAAACAAAGAAACAAACAAACGAACCTTAATTAGTATTATTAAATTTATAAATGATTCTGAAATCAAAATTTGAGAAAATAATGTTTATATCAACTCAACTTCAATGTGTTTTTGTTTTTGTTTCCTAACGCCTCTGTAATGAATTAACCTATTTCATAGTAGCAAGACGTTCTAATATCAAGGGCTGGAAAATTCAAGTCATGCAATCTAGCTCCGTATAACCTACTCATCCTACCTAATGAATAGAAAACGAGCCTAGATTCTGACCAACACGGCCTATAGATGCTAAGGCCATTGTACCAAGAGAACGAAGAAGAACTGTAGAGTTATTTTTGTGGATGCATTTCAAAACATCGAAAGGTACAAGTCGGCTCGGTGGCGTAAGGGAAATGATGCTCGTCTCCTGCGCAGAGTTACCTAGGTTCAATCCCCACAAAGTCGGTGCGATTTTTCGGGTTCTGGGAATCCATCTTTCGGAGGAGATGTAAAGCCGTCGGTTCTGTCTAACAGAGATGTGTTGGACATTAAAGATCCCTTCCCGTTCGGCAAAATTCCCGGGTAAGTGAGGTGACAGAATTCCCCGGCGTGTCATTGGCCGAAAGGTGGAAATAGAGCGCGTTAAAGGAATAACAAACAAAAAAACATAAAAAGGTACACTTTGAAGCATTGTATCTCCGCCATTTTTTGAATAAAATGTTTATTTGTTTTTTCTTAGAATGAGGAAAAAACGTGATTGGTTCATTGCGTGGGCCAGCTGGACGTTGGCTGAAAAAAGCATTGGCGATCCTCGTCACTACGGCTATGAGTTTTATGTCAAATTGATGGATGAATGAGGTACAATCTTCGAATATTTTTTTCTTGAAAACAAAGAAACTGTATTGCTGAAGAACTTATAGTTCTAGTTTTCTACATACATGTAAGTATAAATAAAATTGCACAATAGATAAAAAAATACTCGAATTTCGATTATGAATTTGCAATCTACAAAAAATAAACATCCTTATCAAAAAGGTCGACGGATTAAGTCTAGACCAGATATCTATCGATACATAAGGATTAAAAAGGATTCCTTTGGTCAAAGTACAGAACGTGGGAGGATGATATATCCCATTATAATGCAGGTTAAGCTAGAAGGTCAAATATTTATTTGTATGGCGAAAATTGTTATCTGGTTGAATTAATTATACTGTCTACTTCTGATAACCCTCTATGTTGATGTTTATCTATGAGAATGTTTATTTATTCAAAAATTTTCCTGCCGTGGAAATGTTTATTTATTTTTCATTAATTCCCTTTTATGTGTTTGGGAGAAATAATCGATGACAAGTCTTACATAATAAACAAATTTATGTTCCTGACATTTTAGTGTACAGGGTGGACAGATTTCGGCTATATGAAATATAAGGAATACAGGAAAATGACCCTTTCTTTCTCGTATTATTTTTGCGTGAGGAATTCATTGCCCTGAACAGATTCAAAGTTGGCTTTTCTCGTTTTTGAGTTATTCGGAAATTTTGAAAATTTTCTTTATCATTCAAGTGCCAATATCTGGGTTGTCTTTGGGGTTACGTAAAAATGATTTAAAAAAAAACAGCTTCGTGCTCATTCGAAGGAACTTATTGAACTTGATTTGAATAAATTCATCTCTAACATTGAGCGGGAACTGCCAACGAACAGCAAATCATTTTGGAAATATGTGTCTTTGGGACGGCCCAGCTCTAAACTACCTAATGAAATGAGGTATGGGAATATTTCTTCATCAGATGGAAAAGAGATATGCAATCTTTTTGCCCGTTATTTCGAGAGTGTGTATGTTCCTGGAAGTCAGCAGCGTAGTCGTAGTGTAACTGTTAAAAACTGCAATAACGATGTACTATCAAATATTCACATAGAAGAGGAAGAGGTCCGAGAGGTTATCCCTTGACGTGTCGAAGGGTTCAGGTCCAGACAGCATTCCACCAATTTTTCTCAAAAATTGCGCTCACGAATTAAGTGAACTACTGCATACTTTTTCAATCAGTTTCTGATTAATGGTATATTTCCAAAAAAGTGGAAGGAGTCCGCCGTTGTCCCAATTTTCAAAAGTGGGGATAAAAATGATATTTATGATTATAGACCTATTAACAAACTTTCGAACATTGCTAAAGTATTTGAACGCATAATTTATAAGTATCTTTTTTCTCATGTGAAAAATTTCATTATCCCACAACAGCACGGATTTTTTAACGGTAGGATTCTGGAAACTAATTTGATCGTTTATACTGAGTACCTGCAGAGTACAATGAATTCTCAAATTTAGACTGATGCTACTTACACCGATTTTTCTAAAGCCTTCGATTCAATAAGTTTCGATATTCTCATTTTTAGACTAGCCGAAGCAGGTGTAAGTGGTGGGTTGCTTGAGTGGATCCAATCGTATCTTCTGAATAGGTCACAGTTCGTTAGTTTAAATGGTTTTAAATCTGAATCTTCATTAGTACTTCTCGGGTACCGCAGGGAACTCATCTCGGTCCTCTCATTTTCTTAATTTATATAAATGACATAGATAAATGTTTCCGGCATTCCAGATTCTTGCTCGATGCAGACGATCTGAAAGCTTTTAGATCTATCAGGTGCTTAAGGGACTGCCTTGATCTTCAACCAGATTTGAATAACTTGGTTGAGTACTGTAGAGAAAACCAATTATTTTTGAATTTAAATAAATGTTTCACGATAACTTTTACTAGAAACCATTCCCCTATCACTTTTCAGTACTCAATTTGGAATTCATTGTTGCGACGTGGGTCCACGGCTTTCGATCTGGGTGTCACTTTCGATTCGAAGTTACTCTTCGATGCACACATAGATCGCATAGCAAATATTAAGGAATTTAAATATGTAAAATCATTTATCACTTTGTATTATGCTTACATTTACAGTAAATTAAATTTTGTCTCATGTATTTGGAACCCTCGTTATGATTGTTATTCCAACCGACTTGAACGCATTCAGAATAGATTCATACAGTTCATACGCTTCAAAACTAACTTTGTTATCCTGAATCACGACTACGCTCCTGCCCCTAAATATTTCAATTTATTGTCATTCGAAATCATAGAACTATATCTGATATTTTCGTTTTGTTTAAAATATTGAACCTGAGATCTTGCACATGATTACTTTCAATGTTCCTATGAAATCTTTGAGGCACCACAGCCTCTTTTCTGTAGCTCTTACAAAAACTAATAGTGCACAGAACTCCCTTATCGACAGGATGCTACCTGTCTTCAACACGCATAGGGGTATCAATTTGTTTGGGATCACATTGGCCTCTTTGAAGAGAACATTACGCTTGTTCTTTGGTTGACTAACATCAAATTCATTAAATCGTTCGTTTTATAATATTCATTTTGTATTTCTTTCTGTGAATACAACTCTCTATTGATGCCTTATAGAATACTTTTTTTTAGAGGACTAGATTTTATGTAACTAATATTCATCTAGTGAATGTCATTTTGGCTTCGGCTGTGGACATTCCTTATATACCAGGTCGCACCTGTGATTCGTATAAAAGCATCAGCTGTTATGCCGTGTAGTACTGCTTAACCCTGAAATGAAAACTGAGTTTTGTAGAAGCAAGTTTGGCAATCGGTGACACAAGCTAGCAAACTCTGTCGTTTCTGAGGCAGACGTCCTTGCATAATCAGGGGGGTTTCTCCAGCAGTGATCATCAATCTGAAACAGAAAAAAATTTTGTGAGAGTATGGTGCTCAGGCGTACAGCATTAACCTGGAAAGATTCACCCGATGCCATCAACTATCACCTGAATTGATCTACTGAAGAGAAATCTACTAATACAGCAACGTAGTTTTTCGGGAAGTCCATATGCGATTAGTTTATTCATCAAGGCTGTGTGTCTAACTCTGTCGAAGACCTTTGATATATCAAGAGCAAAGGCTTTTGATTCGTCATTCTTTTCGATTGTTGATGTCCACAAATTCGTAACGTATGCAAGGAGGTCACCAGTTGATCGTTGTCTACGGAAACCGTATTGTCGATCACTGATAATACCCTGTAACTCGAGATATTTTATTAGCTCATCCTTTACCACTCTTTCCATGTATTTGGACATAATGCGATTGGACGGTTATTTTGGAGTAGACATTACTTCTCTTTTTTTCGAGCTCGGTTGTACTATCTCAACTGAAGCAGACGATTAAGAACAGGTGCTATCTCCGGAGCTCATTTCTTCAAAACAGGTGGTATTCCATCATAACCTACTGCTTTCTCAGAGTTCAGTTGTTGAAGAGCGCGCCTTACCGTATGCATTCTGAACATCAATTCAGACATTGAATATGTGGGATGCTTGGTGATACTGCGTTTGATGTATGTAAAATGAAATTTTGCGAAGAAGAATTTTCAAGCCTTTCTTTATGTTAGGTTGGATTCAACCGTCATCTCTAATAAGAGGTGGCAAAGATTACTCGCAAAAGTTATTGTTGACTGCCTTTGTCATAGAGCAGAACTGACGAGTTTCACTGGTCTGCTCCAAAAGTCTATTGGCAACTCTTTCATAGAAGTTGGATTGCCACTTATCAATTGTTGATTACAAATTTTTCTGAAACGCACATATTCAGCTTCAGCTTCATCTGTTGGATTTTTCTTCTAGTTCTTATAAGCTCAGTTTTGAACAGCGGAAGATTTTTGACAATTTTTAGTGAACCAGGGATTTTGCGTTGATATTTGATGATGTGGACGTTGAAGTCCCCAATTATGATCACCTCAGCTGGCGAATGCTATATTTGGATCGTGTCTACCTTGTTGCCTAGATACTGAAAAAATCTAGGGTAGTTGTTACCGTTAGGAGATCGGTACAAACAACACAGAAACATGGTTTTGTTATATAAACAGATTTTGAACCATGCCAGGTCGGAAGTGTTTTCCTTCAACGTATCCTCTTTCTGAAATGCGACGTCCGTTCTGTCAAAAACACTAAGCCCTCTCCCAAACCGAATCCTAGAGTGCAATTCATGACCGTTGAAACAGAGGTAGGTGGTGGTCTGTTGTTGGCATTATTTGAGTTAGGACTCATGTCCTGTCTTGTAACTTCTCTCACATTCATGTTGGTGCTTTATGGTTTCTCTATGTTGAAAAACACAATAATGAATTGGCTGCTCTTATCGGATTCTGGAAAACTGCGTCGGCCAGAGGACCGTGGTTAGTCATATTGACATCATGAGCCCATGGAGCCAGTTTCCTCAGAAGATTAGACTAGGGAACGAGTTTACCTCCGGATAATTTTGCTCCATGAGAGCCTATCTTGTTTTATCTAAAAAGCCTTTCCCATTCTGGAGATCAGACCATCTGCCAATCATACGAAACTTAGTCACGAGTAACCAATTCACGGAGTCCACCTCGACATTTATTTATTTATGCACTTATTGACAGCGAAATTTTTCATTCTCAAGATCTAGATTACCTCACACGTAGAGAGTTTAGATGTTAAGGACATTCTCTTTGTAATATGTATTCGATGATGAGTTAATCAATTAAATCATTTCTATAACCATCCTAAGGAATAAATTAGTCAGTTCAAGTATTTCTAAGTATTATTATAGTAACGATATCCAATCGTCCCTGCAGCCGACCCTGTCACCGCCCGGCGGGATGCCGAGTTGCCACGCAATTTCGAGAGAATTCGAGAAAGATCTAAAAACTACCAGCCCGCCGAAATACTGAGAAACCAGGTTACTGTTAAGAAAAGAAGGCTCCTGAACGAAGATCTGGAGCAAAGCTGAAGATTCTCGAACCCCCGTGCTTGTACATAAAAAGAGAGCGCGAAGCGCAGGGAATTCAGTTTTGAATAAACGGCGCGAATAAGTGGACAAAGTGTTGAAAATAAATTAAGCAGTATCAATTGTTATATAAATTAGTTATTATTGTTCGGTTTACGTGTAAATAAATTAGTTAGAGTTTTTGTAACGTTGAAGTGTTTGATTTGAACCCAAAAATAATTTCAAGAACTAAGAAACGTTGTTATGATTAGGTGTAATGCTGAAATACAATAGTTATATTCACGTTTATTAATAAAATGAATAAGTGTCTTTTGAAATAATGCGACTAGAGACTCTGAGAAAACTTTTGTTATCTTTACAAATACAGATATATTTTCGGTTATCAATTTACTGACTGGCATTTTTCTGAAAAGTAGTTTACTAGGTACTAAATGATATTGATGCATATTTATTTTGTGGAAATCCATTCCAAAATATCAGAGAAAAAACACTTTTGTCAGTCTGATAACTCCATAATTTTTTTCTATTTAACTACAACAATGATATAAAATATCCTAACTTATAATTAATACCTATGTAAAAGATTTTTTCACAGAAGCAACAGTCCCTATGGACTCATCCAATCATTCAAATCGTAAACTCGCCGCCTATAATTCTATGGTCCACAGTGCTTTTACTATCCCCCCTCAATTCAAGATTTCAAAACGGTGATAAATACCATGAAAACAATAGCCTCCAACAACTATATACCAGCCTCTTCCATAAATGAAATCATTAGACGCAAAAAACAAAATCGAACATCACATTTATTATATTGCATTCAAGAGAAACCCGAAAAATGAAATGCTAGTTTTAATTATGTCGGCCCACTTTCTCATAAAATAAAATATTATTCGTCAAAATTCAAAATAAACACCTCATTCTCAAGCGATCCTAATCTTAGCAAATTACTTTTTAATGCAAAACAGAAACCAGATAAACTCAAACAATCTGGTATTTATACAATAGAATGTAACAAATGCCCTTCAGCTTATATAGGTCAAATAGGTAGAAATTTTGAAGGAAGATTCAAAGAACATATATTATCAGACAAGAAATTCTCATTTTTTGAGCACATTTAATCAACAAACCTCACAATAGTTTCAGACAATCTCAAACTCCTCCGCAAATGCAGTAAAGGAAGAAAAATGAATCTGTTGAAAAGTTTGGAAATTAATGAGCTCAGGAAAACTCCACATTATAATACTCTCAATAGCCAACTTGAAATCAATAACTCCCCCCTACTTAGCGTTTAGGGAAAAATATACCTTGTAATCATCTTTGTACCCCAGTTAGTATTCAGCACTTAAAAATGACATAATGGGAGAAACCCGTCGTGTATTAACAAATGAACGTGGAAAACTGTCAAAAGTGTATTTTTCTTTCATATTTCATTATGTAGCAGTCGCAGTGTCCTATGAGAAGACCAATAATTGTTGTCTACTCAGTGAGAGCAGTTCCGAAGTGAGTTTCTTCGTCATATTCCCAGTTTTTTCAAGTTTCTATTTTCTGGCATTAATTGCCAAGCTTGAAGTTTATTTTTTGTCAGTGCACCTATGTGCATGCGCATCCATAAGAAAAGTGGCAGGCAGATTCTTATCCTACCACCTGCATGGATTGAAGAAACGGAATTTACGCAGAAGTTACACTATTGTCAGCTATTACAGGCTATGCTCACACTCCCAAAATATTTTAGAAGTTATGAGGTATGTTTCGAGTGTGTAAACTGCAGCTTGTCAGTGAGGATATAAATCATCCTCAATTTCTTGGGCGTTTAGTCGTCTATTCGACAAGTTAGAAAATGGTAGAAAATAGTGATACTGCTCCTAGAAATTTGTGTGATACCTCACTGGATCTAGAATGATGCCTAGAAAATGTGCCGGAATCGTATATTAGCATTTATAATATGCAAAAGTTACCAATTAAAGATGAAAAAAATCATTCAGTTTGTTGTTGATGTTCCGGAAACTATCTACATTTGGGAAAAAAGGATTCTTAAAGAGGAGGAAATTTTCAATAAAACACCAATTTCCCGGAAATCTATCTCCATTTTTTATAATTTTATTTCAACGCTGAAGATATGCCCTCGCGCATCAGTTTTACGTTACACCCGCATCGTCAAAAGCGACTAATGTGACGTGCTCACTTCCTTCTCTTTAAGATTTGTTTTATAATTCTTAAATGTTAATAGTTTCTAAGATATCGACAGAAAACTAACTCCCTACGCCTTTTTTTAGTTGTTTATTTCCTTTGAAATTTTTATGTGCTAATAAATGCTTTAGGCATATTTTTCTAGGCATCAATCCGGATCCAATAAGCCAATATACATATCTTCAGAAACAATATCACTATTTGTCACCATTTTCAAATTATCGACTAGACTATTGAGCCATGGCAATACCTCAGCCTAGTAGACAGTGCTTATACTTATGTTATAGACTTTTCAGGAGTCAAAATGCAAATCCTAGGTCCTATTCCTTACTTTATTTCGAAGATACATTTGTACTGGTTGTATCAGCAAGGCTTCTTCAGTCCATGCTTCCTCGGAAGAACGATTACCTAGAAAGAACGCTTGAAGTTGAATCCTTCTTATTTAGCCAGATCGCATAAGCATGCAATGATTCACTATAATAGAGCTGATATTGGCCGCTCTGAAGTTGGTTCTGGTATCCAGTCTGCTTCTGCCTGTACGTCAGACAACCAAAATAGTTGAAGCTGGTAGGCCGAGTAATGTGTTATGGTCATCTGTCTGGTTTTTATATATTCGTCTTGGGTTCACCACGCCTGCATGCAGAGGAAGATTTTCCTTTGTAGTAAGCGTTCTAGATAAGATTCTAGTTAGGAACGACACCCAAATATTTGGTTTCGCTAGACCACGTGTGCTTTCATTCCCAATAGACTCGAATTTGATTCTTGGATCACCCCGGGCTTACTAGTGCTATGATTGTTTTGGTCATGTTAACAATTTTTTCGATCACACACCATTTCTTTATCATTCAGAGCTATTGTGTCAGCTCAAGGGATAAATTGCCCTTGTACAACCAAAACTATGTCGTGATGTACCGTTGAGGGTAGAGACCGACTGTTTTTATGCCGATCAGCAATTTGCTGTTCTTAAGGTTCAACAGCAGTGTGGAAATTACCCCACCTTGAACTCTCCTTCGCGTAACAACGGGCCTTTGTGCGCAAATTAATTAACATTCAAATAAAATTTTGAAGTTTGGAGGACATTAAATAATTGTGCGTGCTTGCACTAGTAATGTCTGGTTGTCGAGTATCCCTATTTTGGATGGACATAATTGCAAGACCTGATAATTTGCCTCTCAAGTAAGATTTCATTAACTTCAATTTAGAGAAACATTGTGCGGCTGATGCGACTGAAACTGGAATGGTTAGAAAAATATTTCAAGCTGATATAATTTCGCTGGAAGACGTAAAACAATTTTTATTTAAAATAAAATGTAATACGTCAGAACTGAGTTCAATTGGTGTAGGCCATCCTTGAACCTTTACGAAAGAAGTTGAGACGAGATTGTGTCCGCAAAATCTTCAGGATATTTAAGGTGCAAAGCTTATCCCAATACGTAAAAATCTATATCAGAAAGAGAAGGTTTTCGCAAAACATTGTGAAATAAAATTCGAAAAGTAAAGCAAATTTCGATTGAAACGGAGTTTCGATTTTTCAGTTGAACAGAAATTATATTTAAGGTTTTGATAAATTCGTTCGTTCGGTGTTTCGATTTGATGATGATTGTGGAATGCATATAAATGTATTTTCAGTCGGAATATTCGTTTGGTTTTGAATTGCGTGTTTGTATCCCTTCCACCAGCTGAAGCCATAGCTTCTTATTGATTTGAATTAAAATAATCTCGCATATGGTTAGGTTCAATGGCTGTGTTAAACATTTTAGAAGCTGCTTCGATTTTTTTTCTGTAAGAAATTGGACAGAGTATCAACAGTTTTTAAAATGAGGAAAACTGTTTTAAAATTTTCCAAATGATTGCTTAAAGACATTAATTCAGTAATATCTAGTTTATTGGTTGAGGATAATATTATTTTTGATAATGTTGTTGCCAACGTACCTAAAACGAAGAGCTTCTAATACATCGTGACCATCGAGTAGGTGTCAATTTTTTTAATGTTGTTTTATTTTCGGTTCTAAATTGATATTCTTATTCAATCTCCAACGATCAAAATCAGCACACGACTCATTATTCTTAAGCTTTTGCTCATGTCTATTTATTGCTTGTTGGGAATGTCTCCAATCATTGTAACCACTTCCCATGGTATCATTAGTTCCTCCAAACGACAAACATGGCAGGCAATATCATTTATACAGGACTTTAAAATAGCAAACCACAACTCTCAGTTTTAATTACAGCGGGGGCCCATAGGGTTCATTAGCAATTAAAAGGCTTTTCTGATAACCCGTCAATACGCTACGTGTTAATAATACCTTTTATTAGTTTTGAAAATAATTGGATCCTCTGTCGCAACATCAAACCCAAAAGTAAGATTAGATTCACGGCTTTCGATTTCCTGAGTATGGCCATCTCAGAGCCCAATCCAAATTCCAATTCCAAAAGAATTATTTGGATAGCAATATTCAATAGTCAATATATGGATACATTTTGGCAGGGGTGTTCAAACGGTCGATCGCGAGTGTTTTTTTGAGTAGCTCTCGAGAAGAAAAAACTAAAATACAAAAATCTATTATGTGATAAAATAACACTTTGCTAGCGGCAAAATAAGGCTTTATCAGAGGAACGCGCGGTTGTTGTCGAAGAAAAGCCGCGTTTTTCATTCTTGCCGCTTTTCTAGAAATTCAGGCGGCGGTTTTGACGGGAACATTCAAGACTCTCGTTCACGCCGATATAAATGTTGCGCCTGCAGAAATTGGTGTCATTCTGAATTGAAACTTGAAGGTAATACTACGTCGATACAAAGTTTATTATTAAATAGCACAAAATGAGTGCAGCGAAAAAATCTAAAACGTATCATTTTAATAACGATTGGGAGGAAGAATTTTGCTTTTGTATGGCGGACGATAAGTGCATTTGTCGTATTTGTCGTGAGTCAGTTGCAATACCTAAGCGTGGTAACTTAGAGAGGCATCATAAAACGGTTTATAAAATCTATGAAAAGGTTTTTCCGCCACAGAGTGAATTAAGAAAACGAAAAGTACGTGATTTGATATCTTGTTTAAAAAAGGACAAACCATGTTCACAACACCTGCAAAAAACAATCAAAAGCTGCTACGATCGCGTAATTAAGAATATCTCATATATTGGCGAAACACAAGAAACCATTCCAAGATGGATCGGTTGTGAAGGAACCATTTATTGAAGCGGCTGAGACTTTATCTGGAGATTTTGAAAATAAAACAGAATTCATGTCTGCTATAAGAGAACTTCAGTTATCTCGTCCGACTGTCACAAGACGTATTGAAGTCATGAGTCAGGACATGGCAAATAAAGTAAAACATGATATCATGAAATGTACATACTTATCTTTACAGTTTGACGAACCCACTGATATGACAGATACTGCCCAGCTGTGTATTTTTATTCAATGACATATTGGCTAAGGAAGAATTCTCGAAGATCATTCCTCTGAAGGGGAAAACCCGTGGCGAAGATATATATGACATTTTCTTCTATTTTGTAAAAACTACAAGCTACCAATATATAAATCTGTGCATTACAACCGATGGAGCACCAGCAATTACTTGAAACAAAAACAGTGGAATTTTTCAATGAGACTCTTTGAGTCCACTATAGTTCTGTTTAGCTATGTACCCATTGTCCTCAATGCTCAATAGAACAGGATAGGGATTTAGGATAAAAACAGATAGGAACTATCATACAATCTCCCACCTGCTGTATATGGATGACATCAAATTATATGCTTCGAACAAGAAGCAATTGGATGATCTGCTGAAAACTGTTAGTAAGTTCTCGGCAGATGTTCATATGAAATTCGGGATTGAAAAATGTAAGGCCCTGAACATTCAGAGAGGGAAAGTCATAGATGGAGAAACACAACTTCCAAACGGTGATATTATACAGTGCATGAGGGATGGTGAAACATACAAATATCTGGGATACCAACAAGCCAGATTGCTAGACCAAAAACAATCAAAGGAGAAGATTCTATCAGAATACAGTCAGCGTCTGAAGTCTGTGCTGAAATCGATGTTGAACTCGGGGAATCTAGTCAAGGCAATTAACACCTACGCCATTCCAGTGTTGCTTTACTCATTTGGAATAATCAGATGGACTAAGACAGAACTGAATGATATTCAAAGGCAGACCCGAACGATGCTGACAAAGTACAACAATCATCATCCAAAATCGTCTGTGATACGAACAATTTTGAAGCGGAAAGAAGGAGGACGCGGATTAATAGATGTTGTCAATTTACACACCAAACAGATAAAAAATCTCAGAGAATTCTTCTCTGCAAAAGCTCTTACTTCTGACTTACATAGAGTGATATCGTTGGCTGATAAGGGATATACACCTTTAAATCTTGCTACCAGGGACGACCTGCTGAATCTAAGGTTCCTATCAGACACTGAAAAACAAGAGCAATGGTCAAGAAAATAATTGCATGGACGACATCATCATGAGATTAATCAACCACACATCGACAAAGAAGCCTCCAACAAATGGTTGATGAAGGGAGAATTATTCGCGGAAACAGAAGGATTCCTTATGGCCATTCAAGACCAAGTGATAGCTACAAACAACTACAAAAAATTTATTAATGAAGGACGGAACATTACAAACAGATAAGTGCAGAAAATGCCACATAAGATCGGAGACTATACAGCATATTACGTCCGGCTGCGAACAACTGGCCAATACGGACTATCTTCACAGGCATAATCAAGTGTGCAACATTATCCATCAGAAACTTGCACACAAGTATGGACTTCTGAATACCTTCCAGCCATATTACAAGTATCAGCCGGTGCCCGTACTGGAAAATGACTCTATCAGATTATACTACGATAGGCCTGTTATCACTGACAGAATGGTGACGAATAATAAGCCGGACATAGTGGTGTATGATAAGAGAGCCAGAACAGCAATGATGGTGGATGTCGCCATACCGAATAATAACAACGTGCTGAACAAGTTCCAGGAGAAAAAGTCCAAATACACAGACCTTGCTATTGAGATCAAGCAGATGTGGCACCTCGAGAAAACAGATATTGTTCCTGTCATCGTATCCTCGACTGGGTTAATACCCAAAACTTTGCATGATAGTCTCAAGAAATTAGAATTGCATAAGAATACCTATATAGAAATGCAAAAAGCTGTAATTCTTAATACATGTGGGATAGTTAGGAAATTTATGTCAAGTATATTGTAATCGAGCCTATTCCCTTTGATTGCTGAATCTGGGAAAGGTAAATTATATCCAGCTAACAGCTGAGATAGTGCATAAGTCCACGATAATATAATAATATTTATTGTAGACAATAATGTAACAATAATCTACAATAAAGTAGTATAACCACTAAAACATAGCGAATGTTTGCGCGTGGCACTCAGAATAAACACAAAATTACAAATTTATACCAATCATAAAAACAATCCAGAGCTAAAACTACAGCGAATATAAAAACAATTCAAATTCAATTGAAAATTATGTAACATATTTACTTTGTACAAATAAAAGAAGAATTTATCACATGATCAAAAAGTCAAAATTTCAACCTATCAATATACGCACACCTATTAACAGCCAGTAACTAAGTAGGTAACAATTTTTCAAATATGACACTCATTTCAGATAATTGATATTAATTATATTACCCGCGAACGAGCGAGGTTGTTCTAGTAAAAATTGTTTGCAACTGAATTTGAAGGATTTTTCTTGTCTCTAGGAGCAAGATATGCATAGGATCTTTGTCCTATAGTCTTATTCGCATGTGGAATTGGAAGAAGTTTGTTGATCTTGCTTCTCGTATTGATTTCGTGCATTTTCTGTTCTCTCTTTTCCACTTTGATCCGTACACACATTTTAAGGAAAAATAACTGACGGATATCCAATATCTGGCAATCTGCGGAAAGAGCGTCAGTAGAATAACCAATTGTTGTATTTGACATGATTTTAAGAATCTTTTTCTGTGTGATTTGAAATCTTTCGGTATGTACATCCAAAATAGCCCCCATTCCAAAATTCCATATCGTAAATGTGACTCGACTAAGGCGAAATGAACGAGTCTCATTTGTTTACGTTCCAGAATATCTCTCAAAATTTTAATCCTATAGAATAGAGTCCTAAGTTTTGTTACAACAAAGTCCACGAGTACGTTCCACCTGAAGTGATCATCAATGAACACATGAATCTAGCGCTTTCGATTCGAAACGTGTTGTTTTGGATGACAAATTCAAGGTTTTCAAAATCGGTTAGGTCTTCTTGCTATGAAGTGAAAATTAAAAATTTAGTTTTCTCGAAATTTTCAGTCAAAAGCTCCTCATCAAACCACTCTGCGACACCTGGTAGATCTCTCTCTGCCTAAGCTCTGTGTTGTTCAATCAATCAATAAGAGCCCGTTGATATAAATCAGAAAGAACATCGGTCCCAGAAGAGTGTCCTGGGGTACTCCATCCTTAACCGTCCTACTTGTACTCCTGATCTTATTCACCTCTACACACTGCGTCCTCTCGGTGAGGTAACTTTCAAGTAGTTCAAGTGGCAGGCCACCAACACACGGTGACACACCGTATCGAATGCCTTCGCCAGATCCAAGAATACACATAGCGAAGGCAAACCTTTATCTAGAAAACCATAAATTCAGTCCGTGAGCCGCAGGACAGCATCCTCAGTTGGCTTCTCTCGCTGAAAACCATATTGATTTGTTGATATTACTTTTTTATTGTCGAGGAACTTAATCAGACGCGCCTGAAGAATCCTTTCGAAGATCTTCGTAGTATTTGTGATAAGTGATATAGGACTATAATTATTCACATTCTCCGGGTCTCCTTACTTTAGAATCGACTTTATAATGGTTTGCCTAAATATTTTTGGACAATAACCTGAAAGGAACAATTAATTATATGGCATAGTGGTTGGGATATTGATTTTACAATCTTCTTTGAGATCTCTGCGCCAATACCATCTATTCCACAAGCTTTACAATTCTTGAGTGCCAATGTCACCTGTTCAATCTCTTCAACACCAGCAGAAGTTAAGAAAAATGAATGAGGTATCAGATTTCTGTTTCTCTTTCGTCTTTCGCCGTCTTTATTCCCAACATCATCCACATCCGCTAAAAAATTCCGAAATGTCAAAATCGTTGGTTGATACCGCATCAGACTGTTTCAACTTCGTATGTTCATTCTTTCTTTTTTTCAATAATTTTTCTGTGAAATTCTGTTTTAGTCTTTCTAATGATTTTGTTCAATTTATTTCTGTATTCCACATAAATATTTCTCATTTCTAAATTCTGCGGATCCTGTTGCAATTTCAAGTGATCGATCGATCTGACTATACCTTCTGTTATCCAACATTTACGCTTTTTTCTTTTTCCACATTTAACAACGTGAGTACATTTCGCAATTTTTTGTTGAAGCATGTTAACGAAAATCTTCGATTTCGATTCCAGATCTGGTTCCAAATACACCTCACTCCAATCACAACCCCGAAAAATTTTCTCCAATTCACACAATTTATACAGGGTGCTTCAACGAAAACTAAACAGAGGCTATATCTACCAAGATATTCATTCTAATCAAAACACAAAAACAGGTCAATTTTTGTTTCAAGGGGGACATCTTTTGGGGTACAATAATTGCTTGAGATACCAACCCCCTAAGCGGGGGTTGCAATCTTTGAACATTTTGAATAGGGAAGATGGGTCGAATGATGACTCAAAAGAAAGGTTGTATCTTTGTCTACATTGCCTTGAAGGAATTTCTATTTTTAATTGAAAACTGTAAAAGATACAGGATGAGCAACTGAAAGATAGGGAAGACTATTTTCCTGAGACTATTCAAGTTTCAGTGAAGTAAAATGGAACAGATCCATGCTGATCAATGGCAGTCATCATCAAGTACCATCCTCATCCCGAATTTCAACCCCTAGAGCAGGGGTGATCTCCCTTGAAAATTTGGAAGAGGGTAGATGGGTCGAGTGATAACTAGAAAGAAAGGTATTATCTTTGTCTGCATTCCCGTGAAAGAATTTTCATTTTTGATTGAAAACTGTAGAAGATACAGAGTGAGCCTCTGAAAAATAGAGAAGACTATCGCCCAAAGACTATTGGAGTATTAGTGCGAAAAACTGGAATAGATTCATTCAGATCAATGATGACAGCCTTTGATCTGGAATGGATCTGTTCCATTTTACTTCACTGAAACTTGAATAGTCTCAGGGAAATAGTCTTCCCCATCTTTCAGTTGCTCATACTGTATCTTTTACAGTTTTCAATTAAAAATGGAAATTCGCTCAAGGCGATGTATACAAAGATACCACATTTCTTTTGAGTCATCACTCGACCCATCTTCCCTATTCAAAATGTTCAAGGATTGCAACCGCCGCTTAGGGAATTGATATTTCAGGCAAGTTTTGTACCCCAAAAGGTGTCCCCCTTGAAACAAAAATTAATCTGTTTTTGCGTTTTGATCAGAAATGAATATCTTGGTACATATAGCCTTTGTTTAGTTTTCGTTGAAACACCCTGTATATGTTTTATATTCATCCTCTTCAGGAAGTTTTTTGTTACAGGGTTTGTCGAAAACTATTTGGGCGATAATAGGATAATGATCGGTGATTTTGGATTTAAGGATTATTGGCAATATCAGATCCTTCAAAGCATCATCAGTTTTCACGAAAATGTGATCAATAAACGATTCACTATTGCCTTCTTTGCGTGTATATCCGTTTATATAAGATTTGTAACCCGAAGCATACCTAGCATTCAAATACTCACAAACCGTTGTCTGACTTTTCAGTATATCCAAATTTATATCGCCCATGAAAATATCATAATCAGATTTTTCATGATCTAAATGTAGATAATCCTGAAGCCCATGTACGAAATCATCAATACTCACTGCGTGACTTCTATATACAGCTCTTACAGATATTGATGTTCTATTATAATTAAAGGCCATCATTCTGATTTATCCTATTGTTGTAGACAACAGAATAGTCATCAATCGCAAAGACATCCGGATCTGAAACCCCCCAGGTCTCCGTCAAAACGATGCAGTGAAATTCAACATTCATTTGATGAAGCAATACTTCCAACTTAGAAAAATTTTCAGATGCACTACGTATATTCAGGTGAAGTAGATTGAAACCAGGGTGAGATGCATTTCATGATTGATTGAATTATCCTTACTTCTCTGTCATTGTGTGTAAATATTAATTTCGTAGTTCAAGATTGACTTAGCATTTATAGAAAACAGGCTTACATAAGTAAATCGAAAGATTTTCCAAGAACAATTTAAAATAGAATATTCACACTGATATATATTGAATGCATGATTCATTCTTCAAGTTAAGAGGATGTTAGCTTACCACTTTTTTATTGACAAACGAATAATAAATGCTTCTTCATATTTATTTTTGGTTATTACAAAACATCATTTTACCTAAAGTGAGAAATTTCTTAACCACAAGTGAGTAAATGTTACGAAACCAACTCGATTTTAACTGTACGGAATCAAATTTATTGTTGAAATGCAATAAAATTTTTAGCTTTATGGTTTTTTCTTCTTCTGAAGAACTTTTCTACCATAAATATAAAGTTCACTTTATAAATGCGGTTTGAAATGAATCAATAAAATTTATATTCGCATTGTTTGAAATTCTCAGAATGATATACACATACCACAAAAATTGTCGCATCACCTGGTATTCTGAATAATCGATTAAGAAGCTCGATCCCAGTTTCTTTTTCAATATATGTTTTTGGACATATGAGGGGAAAAAATCTTATCTATGTAGTAACATTTGTTCCCATATGATCTCAAAGACGTCTGTAACAAGAATGAGTTTATTTGACTTTCAGTATACATTCAATTTCTCCTCAGTTTTCACGCTAGATTAATGCAAGTTTTCTGTGTTTGTTGTTGATTTTCGAATCTTTGAATTTATTGTAATGGCTGCTGAACGTCCTGGACGCTATTTGAGTGATCATGAAGTGGGAAGAATTGTAACACTTCTAGAGGAGGGGCAAAGCCAACGTTACGTGGCTAACTTGTTGAATGTTAACCAAAGCACTATCTCAAGAGCAATTAATCGGTACCACGAAACAGGGGAATATGGAAAAAGGGCCGGACAAGGAAGAAATCGGATAACAACATCAGTTGATAATCGTTGGCTTCGTTTAACTGCACTAAGAGTTCGGCATTGTACGGCTAGAATACTACAAAATGAACTTGCACTTTTCAGAAATGTGCATATTTCATTGCAAACTGTTAGGTACAGGCTCAGAGAAGACGATATTAGACCAAGGGTGGCTTCTACCGGTCCGCGTCTTACCAGAGAGCATCGAGTTGCAAGACTTCAGTTTGTGAGGGAACATGCAATTTGGGGTATTCCAGAAAGGTCGAATGTTCTTTTTTCCGACGAGTTCAGGTTCTGTCTAGTATCAAATGATAGACGCATGCCTGTATACAGACGACCTGGGGAACGGTATCAGCAATGCAATATCCGGCAAACCGAAAACTTCGGAGGGGGCTCAGTAATGGTGTGGGGAGACATTTCTTTCCATGGTCGAACTGAGTTAGACCTAGTGAATTATGGAAGAATGACAGCGGTCAGATACATCGCAGACATCCCTGAACCCCATGTTGTACCCTTTGGCCCATTGATTGGCGAAAACTTCATTTATATGCATGATAAAGCTCGGCCTCATGCAGCTAGAGTAGTTACAGAATTTCTGCAAAATGCCGAAATTGATATTTTAAGATGGCCAGCCAGAAGTCCCGACTTGAATCCCATAGAAAATGTTTGGGACAACAAGTAGGTGGCAAATTCAGCAACCTTGTAGAACACTCAAACAACTAGAAAATCTGCTTCCTGAAATTTTGAACTCAGTGACTCAAGAGTACATCTAAAATTTGTTTGAGGGGCTTCCGAGACGTATACTGGCAGTAATTAGGGCCCAGGGAGGAAACACTCGATTTTGAAAATGATTAGAAATCATTCGATGCTAGTTGATTGGTCTCTTCGCAAATGTTTGAAGATGGTAGAATTTTTTAATTTTTCATTTACTCGAAAATTGTTGATATTTTCCATCATAAACTCATCTCTTTTGAATGATATCTTCTCATTTCATATTTCTGAAAGTTACCAAGCGACTCTTGAATGACCAACCTAAAAGTTTATATAGTATTGTCGTAAAGTAGGGTGATGCGATAATTTTTGTGGGGAGTGTATTATTTGACATCTGATTTTTATTAAAAAGTTTCCGACAAGGTAGTAAAATAATTTGAAGTTCTTTACTTTAATATAATACGAATATAAAAAGATATGAACCTGGTAACAACATTACAAGAGAATGGAGCTGGTTCTATTCGGCTATTTTTCATCTCAAAATGTTGGTTATTGTCCGGACCAGGTTTCTGTGAAAGAAGAATTGAAAAAACTGATCGGAAAATTGTGAAATTCGGAAAAAGCTGAATATGAAACTATAGTATGAACTCGAAATCATAGCTTACGATTTTAAAGAAACGATATTTTGTTTTATTTATTTTGGCCCTAGAAAAGTTTTTTTAATCGGTAAAATTAGAAGAAAAGTGAGAAACATAATAATTTCCCTATGTACTCCTGATCATAGCTGGCAATAGGAAGCATAGAAATGGTTGATTGATTTTTGTCTTGTTTATTATTGCATCGGAAATTTTTTCAGGAAAAATCAGGATAATCACAACGGAAAGTCGGCAAATTATGGCAAGCTGCAAAAATATAATTATTGAATTAACATAATAACTAACGATAAGAATGAAATATTTATTGTTCGTGATTATGTTCGTTAAGGTTCGGAAAACATTTTCAGATTAGAGCTTACCAGAGAACGGCATTCCATTTATATATCGCGAGACCACAATTTTATGTGACAGTTGATAACTCTGTTATTTGAAGATATAGAAAGAAGAGCGATAAGGAAGAAATTCAAAAGCAATCAAATGAGTATTGTAAAGTTTTTCGAACAGCACACCCACAATATTATTTGATTATTTTGTTTCTTCAGCTATTTGAAAGAGTGTTTGTACTCAAATTTTTACAGATTTTAGATAACTCATCATTTTCCAAATTTTTATTTATAATTTTATTTTATAATTGATAGTATTGATGATTTATTTATTTTATGAAATTAATTTTCAAAGTAAAACGAAATGAGACACTTTTGTCACTTTTCCGCAATTTATTCAATAATCACGACCGGTTTCGACCCTACGGTCATTTTCAAGTGAATAACAATATAATACATGAGTAGGCAAGTACAAGTACAGAATGAAATTTATCCTAAATATTGAGTAGTGGGGATCCATTATGCTCTAGTTGGCTGTTGAGGGTTGAGATTAACAAACTATGTAAAAACCCACAATTTATTACCCTCAACAGCCAACTAGAGCATAATGAATCCCCACTACTCAATATTTAGGATAAATTTCATTCTGTACTTGTATTTGCCTACTCATGTATTATATTGTTATTCACTTGAAAATGACCAGTAACTTAACCAGTAGAACCCCAGGACAAACCAAGGAGATGTAAAACAAGCGAGATGAAAAGGAAAAAGGATATAAGTTCGACCCTCACCAAAATTCAAGGATCTACGACTACGTATTTGCCTACTCATGTATTATATTGTTAATCACTTGAAAATGACCGTAGGGTCGAAACCGGTCGTGATTATTGAATAAATTGTGGAAAGCGATAAAAATGTCTCATCTTGTTTGGAAAAAGAACCATGTCCACAAAACCAGCCAAACAATCGAAAGCTGCTACGATCGCGTCATCTAAAATATCTCATATATTGGCGAAACACAAGAAACCATTCGAAGATGGATCGGTTGTGAAGGAAGCATTTATTGAAGCGGGTGAGACTTTATTTGGAGATTTCAAAAATAAAACAGAAATCATGTCTGCTATTAGAGAACTTCAGTTATCTCGTCCGACTATCACAAAGCGTATTGAAGTCATAAATCAGGACATGGCAGATAAACCAAAATATGATATCATGAAATGTACATACTTTTCTTTACAGTTTTTATTCGGATGATATTCAGTGACATGTTGGCTAAGGAACAATTTTTGACAATCATTCCTCTGATGGGAAAGACCCGTGGCGAAGATATATATGACGTTTTCTTCAATTTTGTAAAAAACTACAAGCTAACAATAGATAAATTAGTGTGCATTACAACCGATGGAGCACCAGCAGTAACTAGAACAAAAACGGTTTTGTAGCATTGTGTCGAGCTAATGAAAGTTTCCCTTAATTTTTTTCATTCCATTGCATAATACATCAACAAGTTTTGTGTTCAAAACTAGGAAAGAAATTATGGGCATTGCAACAAAATTTCGAATTGTGCAAATTCTTCACACGGACGTCAGGTGGTTGAGTCGTGCACCCGAAATAACAGCTTTTCTAGACGAAAGAGGTGATGACACTCAGATGTTGAAAAACGAAAATGGCTGACTGATTTGACATTTTTCACAGACATCACAATGTCCTTGAACATCATTAACTTGGAGCTTTCAGGTAAAGGAAAAGCTATTATTGAGATGATTAGTGCAGTAATCGCGTTCAAAAGTAAATTGCAACTTATGATAGATCAGCTGAAAAGAAAGGATCTGAAACATTTTTAGTCTTTGAAAGCAAGGATTCCTCAGTTGAATTATGATACGTATGAGGCAGAATTATTACATATTTTGGGACAATTCGAAATGCGTTTTCATGATTGCAGTAAATTGGCAAATATAGCATCATTTATGAGTTATCCTTTTTCATGAGGAATGAGCTAATGAAATAGCAAGACAGTTTAATATGAACTCATGTTCAGTTGAAAATGAGAAAATGCAGATTATATCTGAATCGTCCTTCAACTGACGGCATTGTTTGTGTCAACTTACTTGTGCGAGTCTGAATTTTCTGAAATGAAGATAATTAACAACATCCAAAGTCACTCCATAGATAAGTTTAACACCATATGTAACTCTTTTGATTTGTAACAACCGATAAACTCACAATTTTGAATAACTATGAGTTTTTTCATTGATATTATAGAGAAGAACCTTACCCAAACCTTGACTAAAATAATGTATATTGCGCGGAAAGCTAATATCTATATATGCTACGGTACACCTTACCTAGGTAGGTAGGTAGGTAGGGTGTATCGTGTATGTACGACAACCCTGCATCACACATACTTGCAGCCTCTCAGAGCCGATCATAACTAGTCTAAAAATATTGAGGTAGATCGCCAGCTGTTCAAGTTTGAGCACTCCTGCTGTAGACTGTTGAGGCAGACATACCAAATAAACGTGATAACGTTCTGATGGAAGTAGTGTTCTTCATTTGTAGGTAGTTAAAAATTTAATCATCAAATATGAAACATACTAGTATCCTACTTGTTTTTCTGGATGGTTCACATTGAAAATTCCTGCCGTTTTTCTGGTACTACTATTATTTGGATAATGAATTGAAACAATTTCGACGAGCTCATCAGTTGAGTAAGCCATTTTCAACGTTTGTCCTTCAAAAGACAACTGTGATTAGAAGTATTGCGAAAATGATAGACAAATGTGAAACAGATTGATTATTACTAGATGGTTGTAATGAAAACAACTATGCGTTCCCTACAAAACAAAATTATTATATTTCTCTAAGTGCTCAGAACAAGAATCGGTACTTGAGAATGATGCCAGCGAATTAGAATTGAATCATTAAATGGATGTCGGATGAGGTATATGATTTTAAGCATTGTCAAATTTCCTCAGTTTTTTCCGCTATAATAAGTCTTTCTTGATATGGAGGGGGTTGCTAATTTTCGTTCAAAAACAAACTTCCGTTGTGTTTGAGCTTTCTGTGTGATATTAAATGTTCATAAAGATACTATTTTTGAATAGAGAATTAAAAGATCTTGCAAAATGTATTTCATCACTAGACCCACTCTCCCTATAATGCATTTTGTCTTAGGAGCTGCTGAGGGTAGGTGGTTGATTTTACATGCTCAGAACCAACTCAGAAATTGGTCCCTCTCCAACCAAAAATTTACGTGTCTCAGCTTTTTGACATAGGGGGGTGACAAATTCTCGTTGCAACACACCGTGGTAAGAACCGTGCTTAGCTTGAATAAAAGTAACCTAACCTGTCCATAAAAGCAATGAATTTTTACCTTCTCAAACAGTCTGTAGGTCGTAATTTTCGTAGGTGAATTTTAAACAAATGATATTTGTGGAAGTTCATTATTTTACGAACATTCGATTCACTGATCGCTGTTTTTCTGAATCTCAGTACCATAACTTCGTCTCTTTTACATACCGGGTGGGGCAACTAAAATGAAAAAGACTCAATAACTGCTAAACAATTCATTCCTGGACAAAAATCAGAAACAGGTCAATTTTTTTCTGAAAAGAGACATCTTTTAACATACGGTGATTTCATTTTACATCAACCCCCTAAGCAAGGGTGCACTAAATTCAATTTTTTGAATAGGGATAATAGGTTGAGTGATACCTCACTGGAAAGCTCTTTTGATTCTCAATACAAATGTGTAATGATTTTGCAGTTTCGACATATTCGGAAGAAGATACAGGCTGGTTCGTCAAAAGAGGAGTTATTTTCAGTGATTGCAAAATCTGAATGAACGAACATTCACCGAAATACTGTTGTATTTTGGGGAGAAATATCTTCAAGCAGCGGTGCTTTCACTACACCCCTCGGATTAGGGTGCCAAGCCCTCAAATCTTCGAATTGATCAGTTAGTCCGAGTTAAAGCTCATTGGGTAGGTATTTAGAATTATTTGATTACAGTGAACGAATTTTCAAATCCGATTATATTTCAATGAGAATACAGGGTGGATCATGGAGAAATTTATACACAGTATAAGAGCCTTTGTACAAAGCAGCGATGATTACTCCGTGTCATCGGCTGAATCGCAAAAAGTGTTCCCCATCGGTGGATTGATGGAACTTAAACATGTGAAGATAACCACTAGGGTATTGGCTCGCACGCCTCACGACCGCATAAGCAACCGATCGTCGTATTTGAAAAGCCTCTAACAGCACGGTATCCAAGGTTGAAATGAAACGGACTCAAGTAAAGTTATCGTTACAGAAAAACATTCATCCGAAATCACACTGGTGTGATGCAGATTTCTCAACTACAAATGTGGCAGTTTTTGTTTTTTTTTTCAAATTGATTGTATCTGATGAATAAAATTCGAATTTGTTTGTTTGTTTATCTCGCTGCTTTTCACACTCACGGGTTGCATCCATACCAGTATAATGGTTTATTCAATAGCTGAAAGAGTATAAAGTATTGAAATTTTTTTCAGCAATGATACTTGTCCAAAAAGGGCAGCTGCTATTTTCAATGAACGCCATGACGACAAACATTTGAGTGCCAAGTACATTTTAGAGTTGATGGAAAAATTTAGAGAAACTGGCTCTGTTCAGAATAGGAAAGGAGAGCATGTCCAAAGACGCATACGAAATGAGGAAATGCCCAAGCGTTGCTTGGGCAAGTAGTGATTGATCAGACTCTGAGTACAAGAAAACTGGAAAGTGAAATTGGTGTGAGTCGAAAAATAACACAAATTCCATCCGTATAAAATGAAGATGGTCCAGGAATTGAATGAGGATGACGTCGAGCGCAGAGTGCAATTCTGTGAATTCTGCGAATCGCAATCAATCCCCACTTTCTCTACAATATTTGCTCCTCGGATGAATGTACTTTTTTTAAATGGCACTGTAAATCGTCATAACTGCTGGTTCTTCTCGGACTCTAATCCCAGAATCTTTCGTGGAGGACATGCCCAATAACCTGAAAAATTGAATGTTTGGGTTGGCATCTATGGGAATTGTCTGATTGGGCCATTTTTCTTACCAGGAAATCTGACGGGAGAAATGTATCTCCAACTACTTGAAGAACTAATCAATCCGGCCATAATTTTGTAAAATGATCCTAGCTATACAGAGGAGAATGTCGTGTTTCAGCAGGATGGTGCCCGCATTTTGCACTTCCTGTTCGACAATATCTAGATCGAGAATTTCCTGATCGATGGATCGGAAGAAGAGGCACTACAGAATGGCCCACACGTTCTCCAGACTTGTCGCCATTGGATTTTTTTATGGGACCACTTAAAGAGTTAAATTTATAAAACTGACCCAGCAGATTTGGTTTTACGACAACGGATTGTAGTCGAGTGTAATCTTATAACCCCTGAAATACTTTGAACATTTTTTCGACTCATACCGAGTTGATCTAAAAAATGTATCAGGTATAATAAATTCAATTGCTTTTCAATTTTCAATGTTTCCCTACTCATCAACATGTAGGTAATTCTATGAATAAGCTCTATTATTTGAAAACCAAACAAACTTGTTCTGAATCTCCATCCAAAATCAGCAGACCTCTCAAGCACTGTATGAGTTATTACTCAAACTAACTGATCAATTCGAAGATTTGAGGGATTGACACCCTCATCTGAGTATCTGAGGGGATATAGTGGAACCACCACTGCCTAAAGATATTTACCTTCAAAATAGAACAGTATTTCGTTGAATGTTCATTCGAAATCGGCAGATTTTGCAATCACTGAAAATAACTCGTCTTTTGACGAACCAGTCTGCATCGTCTTCCGAATATGTCAAAACTCAAAAATTATTACACATTTGTGTTGAGAATCAAAAGAACTTTCCAATGAGGTATCACTCGATCTATCTTCCCTATTCAAAAAATTGAGTTTCGTGTATCCCTGCTTAGGGGATTGATGTAAAATAAAATTACTGTGTGTTGAAAGATGTTCCCCTTCAGACAAAAATAGACTTATTTCTGCTTTTTGTCCAGAAACGAATAGTTCAGCAGTTATTAAGTCTTTTTCGTTTTAGTTGCCCCACCCGGTATGTACTATCTGTTCAATTTTATTCTTGCTCAGGGAGAGATTGTTGGCCTCGAACCAGCTCTTCTATTGATCTCTTCAATTTTAAATGAATGATTTCCCCACAAAGGCCGCTATTTAATATTGTTGTATCGTCAGCAAATATTTTGAATATTAGAAATGTTTGGACTGGGATATCGAGGTATTTTACGATTTTTCAGAAACCTACAAACAGCTTGAAGTAGCCCTTCTGATATTCTTCATGAACAATTTAATTCGTTGAATGCTTAGACGAATAATGAGTTCTGTACGCTCTCGTGAGAGCCCCACTAGAAATTAGGAGTTGAAAGAAGAAAGCCAGTTGAAGAATAATTTTTTTTCATAGAATTTTGCATTTTCTTTCATTTTGCATTATACGTTTTTTTCCCGTGAGTTTTGTTCTCCTTCCTCGTTCATATAAATGGCATAATCATTGAATTCATTCATCCATAGCATACCATTTCATGCACTATTTGACAATTCCCTATCAATTACTGGAGACTGTATTCCGAAAAAATGTCTTCTTCAGACTATAGTCGATTTGGTAAAGCCATAGAGTAATAAATCTTTAGGTGACAGAATGGCCATAGGCGTGCCACTCGGATAAGGGTTAAAGAGTAATATTAATTATATTCTCCGAAAATAACCTCAAGAAAGGTTATTATTATATAGAATTATATTAAGAAGAGTTCTTGAAGTAGTACTTTCATCATTTAGTAGTTGGTGAAAGTGTTTTGTTCATTTCACAAATAATGGAAATTTGGAAGAGGGTAGATGGGTCGAGTGATACCTCGAAAGAAAGGTATTATCTTTGTCTGCATCCCCGTGAACGAATTTTCATTTTTGATTGAAAACTGTAGAAGATACAGAGTGAGCCACTGAAAAATAGGGAAGACTATTGGAGTATTAGTGCGAAAAACTGGAATAGATTCATTTAGATCAAAGATGACAGCCTTCGATCTGGAATGAATCTGTTTCATTTTTTTGCACTAATACTTGAATAGATCAGGGCGATAGATAGTCTCCTCTATTTTTCAGTAGCTCACTCTGTATCTTCTACATCTACAACTGTCATCTTTGATCTAAATGAATCTATTCCAGTTTTTCGCACTAATACTCCAATAGTCTTGCGGCGATAGTCTTCTCTATTTTTCAGTGGCTCACTTTGTATCTTCTACAGTTTTCAATCAAAAATGAAAATTCGTTCACGGGGATGCATATAAAGATAATACCTTTCTTTCGAGGTATCACTCGACCCATCTGCCCTCTTCCAAATTTTCAAGGGTGATCACCCCTGCTCTAGGGGTTGAAATTCGGGATGAGGATGGTACTTGATGATGACTGCCATTGATCAGCATGGATCTGTTCCATTTTACTTCACTGAAACTTGAAATGCCTCTGGGAAAAAGTCTTCCCTATCTTTCAGCTCACCCTGTATCTTTTACAGGGGTTTTTATGAGTTTTCAATTAAAAATGGAAATTCGTTCAAGGCGATGTAGACAAATATACCACCTTTCTTTTGAGTTATCACTCGACCCATCTTCCTTATTAAAAAGTTTTGTTCTCCAAAAGATATCCCCTTGAAACAAAAATTGACCTGTTTTGCGTTTTGATCAGAAATGAATATCTTGGTAGATATAGCCTCTGTTTAGTTTTCGTTGAAGCACCCTGTATAAGCTTCTAAAGTAAACCTCCAAACACTTCACCAGGAAGGCCTCGAATGGTTATTGATGAAGACTTAACTACTATTCGAAAACTGTGTATTCTTCTTATTTTCAGAAATTAATTTCCACTGTAGAAAAATACACGCAATGCTCGTAGAGAATCAGGACTTGGGTAATATCGAAAAACAAATTGTGGCAAGTTTTCAATGAATTGAATTTCTCATGGGGAAAACACAACAGGAAGTCAGCTCCCAGAAAAGGTTTACTGGGGGAGAAATTATTTAAGAGCAATTAAAAAATGTCCTGCTCAAATTAAGAAAATCTACCATGATGAATCTTGGGTTAATCAAGGGTACACGGTTCAGAAAACTTGGAATGACAAAAACATAAAAGATTGTCGACAAGGATTGTCTACCGGATTTCAGGCTTCGTCAGGAAAAGGACGACGCCTAACGCATATAGGTAGTGTTAACGGTTTTGTGAATGAGGGGTTATTATCATTTCAAAGTAAATGTTCTGGAGACTATCATGAGGACATGAATGCGGATGTTTTCGAAGAATATTTTGAGCAGTTGTTGAATTTGATTTCACTAGGATCTGTTTTAGTAATGGATAACGCAAGCTACCATTCGCGATAGATTGAACTAACGCTAATATCTTCATGGAGTAAAACAGACAAGATGAGATGGCTGACGGATAAAAATACTTCTTTTGAAAAAAATATGGTAAAAAAAGAATTATTATCAATTGTAAATTTACATAAAAAATCATAAGAAGATATAAGATTGACGAAATTGCAAAAGACCGGGAAGTTAGTATACTCCGCCTTACCACTGCGAATTGAATCCGATTGAACTGATATGGGCACAGGTAAAGGGGGAAGTGGCTAGAAAGAAGTTTTAAGATAAAAGACGTCGAACTTCATTTCAACAGTGCAATAAAAAGTGTTGCATCCCAAAACTGGAAAAAGTGTATAGACCATGTCATTAAAGAAGAAAATGGAATGTGGGAACTGGATCATACTATGGATGCCATGATAGATCCTGTTATAGTGAATTTGGCTATGAAGATACATCATCAGAATATGTACTGTTAATATTCTATGAAAATATTGTACTTTAAAATATAAATGAGCATTTTGACAAGCATTGTTTTGATTTTTATAATTTTAAAGTGTAGAAAGAAATTGAATTTAGAACTAGACATTTTATAAACTCATGAAATTATTTATAAACATTGTTCAACATTCTGTTAAGTAATGTTGAAACTTATATGTAAAATTCAGCTTGAGTCTACTATATTATAAAATAAGGGCTCATTTCCATGATTTACTAAAATTATTGAGTTATCTGAAATATTGTGAACATTATTTAATTATTATATATTTTAACGTATAGAATTAAGAGTAAGTTGAGTATGTATGAAATAATTATTTTTGGTAAACGTAACTATCTAGATATTATATTAAATTATTATCGTCTTCGAATATATTAGTGTTCAATTGATTTAATTTTATATTCGAAAAGAACCCTAAAACAGATATTCGTCTATGTTATTGACTACAAATTTCAATCGTCTAAAGTAAACATTTTATACAAAACGAGGACAGCAATATTCGCAAGCAACGTAAGAGACAGAGAAGATTGCATTCGGGTAGTTGGATTCTTCCTGGAGATGTGTACGAGGGTTTCTATCAAAGATCCGGCAATAAATTAGTGCCTGTTCAAAGACAAAATCATAGACTCTACATTTGTTTTGAATTTTCTCACCTACCACATTTCTAAGGGATTTGCATACTTAATGAGCTTCTATTACTCTACATCTCCACCAAATAGACTATAGAAGGGTGGATTATCTTGCATGATTCATTGAAGAAATGTGAAAAGAATTTTGAAATAGTTACGAAGTAACTGTACTGTTGTTCTATATTTAAGTTGTCGTGAATAATTTTATGGTTTTTCCAAGCTTATCAGATGAACTCATAATATTTTCATTAAATCATTTTACAGAACAATACACTTGATCAAGAAATATCCTAGAAAACGATGACAAAATACAGGATAAAAGTATAGATAGTCAGTGATTAGTATCTTATCTTAATCGCTTTTCCTGCAGAAAAATATGAAACTAACCCAAATTATGCAAGCAGTATTATTTGAGCGAAATTCGTAGAACAGGTGGAAAATTCCAATGACAATATTTATGTAGTTGTATATATATGATCTCAGCATATATTGTTCTTATAAACATTCACACAAACAATCAGAATTCCGCAAGTGATAAACGAATCCATTGTATATTTTTGATTATAAACAAATAAAATTGGTTAGAACTATTTGGTGATAATGGTTGAAGTCATTGAGATCAAGATATGATATGGCAAGGAAAAATATTTGAAGCTCAAATTCAGGATCTCTCACTCTATAATCGTGCAAAAAAATATCTCAGGTACTTGAGCTTAACTAGCATATAATATTTTGTATATTGAATTCATAAAATGTAATGAGTTATGAGTCAATTTTTGTAATTGACGTTGGATTTGACGACCACATTTTTTCTTAAAATGCCTCTAGGCGATAGGAAAAACTGTTGAGGATATTTTTATGTCTCCAGGATATTTATTGCTCTCCTCAAAATGAATTTTGTGCTTCAGAGTATTAATAATTTGAGTTCTAAACGATGCATGAAAGCTTTCGATTGGGATAATTATAGTTTAACATGGGAATTGTTAAACTGTGTTGATCTTTCTGTTCAGTAAGTTTTGCCAACAAATAATGAATTTTTTAACATCACAGAACATCGCTTCCAAATTGTGAAATTGTGGGCTCATTTGAACGTAGATGAAGATGAGCGTTTTTATCTGATAATTGTGTTTATTTTACATTATTCGACGACATTTGGTTTCAACAATACGGGGTTGTATACCAAACAGGGCGTGCAAGAATCTAGTTATTGCAAACTCAATTTGGCGACAATTATCTTTCTAGACCTGGTATGTTATTTGGCCTTCCCGTTCATGCGATTTAATGCTTCTTGTTCACTTCATTAAAGCTGCGTAAACTCATTGGCTTATGTCGTCAAAGCAGCATTTTCAAATCGTTGAAAACCAATATTCAAGTAAATATACACCCCACAAAAATTGTCGCATCACCGTACTTTTACGACAATACTATATAAACTTTTAGGTTGGTCATTCAAGAGTCGCTTGGTAGCTTTCAGAAGTGTGAAATGAGAAGATATCATTCAAAAAAGATGAGTTTATGATGGAAAATATAAACCATTTTCGAGTTAATGAAAAATTAAAAAATTCTACCATCTTCAAACATTCGCGAAGAGACCAATCAAATAGCATCGAATGGTTAAAAATCATTTTCAAAATAGAGTGTTTCCTCCCCGGGTTCTAATTACTGTCAGTATACGTCTCGGAAGCCCCTCAAATAAATTTTGAATGTACTCTTGAGTCACTGAGTTACAAATTTCAGGAAGCAGAATTTCTAGTTATTGGACTGTTCTACAAGGCATCCTACGTTGCTGAATTTGCCACCCCATGTTGTCCCAAACATGTTCTATGAGATTCAAGTCGGGACTTCTGGCTGGTCATCTTAAAATATCAATTACGGCATTTTGCAGAAATTCTGTAACTACTCTAGCTGCATGAGGCCGAGCATTATCATGCATATAAATGAAGTTTTCGCCAATCAATGGACCAAAGCGGTTCAAGGATATCTGCGATGTATCTGGTCGCTGTCATTCCTCCATTATTCACTAGGACTAACTCAGTTCGACTATGGAAAGAAATGCCTCCCCACACCATTACTGAGCCCCCTCCGAAGTTTTCGGTTTGCCGGATATTGCATTGCTGATACCGTTCCCCAGGTCGTCTGTATACAGTCATGCGTCTATCATTTGATACTAGACAGAACCTGGACTCGTCGGAAAAGAGAACATTCGACCATTCTAGAATACCCCAATTTGCATGTTCCCTTGCAAACTGAAGTCTTGCAACTCGATGCTCTTTGGTGAGATCCGGGCCGGTAGAAGCCACCCATGGTCTGATATAGTCTTCTCTGAGACTGTTCCTAACAGTTTGCAACGAAATATGCACATTTTTGGAAAGTGCAAGTTCATTTTGTAGCATTCTAGCCATACAGTGAGGTACTCTTAGTGCAGTTAAACGAAGCCAACTATCATCAATTGGTGTTGTTATCCGATTTCTTCCCTGTCCTGCCCTTCTTCCATATTCCCCTGTTTCGTGGTATCGATTAATTGCTCTCGAAATAGTGCTTTGGTTAACATTCAACAAGTTACCCACGTAACGTTAGCTTCGCCCCTCCTCTAGAAGTGTTACAATTCTTACCACTTCATGATCACTCAAATAGGCTCCAGGACGTTCAGCAGCCATTACAATAAATTCAAAGATTCGAAAATCAACAAGAAACACAGAAAACTTGCATTAATTTAGCGTGAAAACTAAAGAGAAATTGAATGAATACTGATATTCAAATAAACTCATTCTTGTTTCAGACTTGTTTGAGATCATATGGAAACAAATCTTACTACATCGATAAGATTTTTTTCCCCTTATATGCCCAAAAACATATGTTGACACAAAAATTACCAGGTGATGCGACAATTTTTGTGGTGTGTGTCAAAAGTTAGAATGATAGAATGCAGCATATAACTCGTAGTTGAAATGAGCATAAACAGGGTAAACTAAAACGAAACAGACTCTAGAACTGCGAAATTATTAATTTCTTGTCAAAATACAAAAGAACACGTCGATTTTTGTTGAGGAAGGGACATTTTTCGTTACATGTTTCGTTCGCCCTCTATCAACCCCCTGCAACTGGCAGCTTCCACCTCAAATGTTGGAATGGGAAAAAGGGAGTGTGTAACACCTTTTTGAAAATGTGATTATATTCTCTATATGATCTCATTTGAACGTTTGCCTATCATCCCCCTACCCATGTCAAATTTACTATACAAAAAAGGGGTTGTGTGATACCTTTTTGAAACGTTGTTCAATTTACTGAATTTTTTTAACATTGACTATGGAGCAACTCCTTACATTTTATGTCAAGATCTATCAAGTCAATTTTGTTTTGAACTCTGCTGATCTGGTATAGAAAACAAGGCGTGCGATATAGTTTTGTTAAGAAAAATGTTTTCCGTTCGAATCAATAAATAGAAATTATGTTTCATTTTGATGGAATGTGACATATAATCAATCTTCCCATATCTGCTAGATTTAGTTACTTTTGGTTATTCTTCAACACATAGCTGACTTGCGTTGGTAGTATTTTCCTTTGTTTTGATAATCTGAAATAAGGGTGATTTTGTTGGAGACACACTACATCAACGCATTTAAATTGTGGTTGCCTCTAAATATGACGATAATTTCTGTCCTCCAAGCGCAACTTTTAGATATGGGAACAAAAGAAGTCGCTTGGGGCCAGATTTGGTGAGTAAGGCGGATGGTGAAGCAGTACAAATTGTAATTCGTGAATTTTCGCCATGGCAACCGCTGAGGTGTGTGACGGTGCGTTGCATTGGTGAAACAGGATTTTTTTTCCTGTTATTGGGGTTGTTTTTCCGAAGGTTCTGCTTTTAGCTTGTCCAGTAATGATACGTAGTATATTCCTGTGATGGTTTCTCCTTTTAGAACAAAATCGATTAAAATAAGTTCATAACTATACCAAAAAACAGTCGTCATCCCTTTTCCACCCGAAAAAACACTTTTTGCTCTTTTTCAAATCGGTTCTCCTTTTGCAGTCCACTATCTGGACTGTATTTTCATTTTTGGCGTATAGTGGGGTATCCAAATTAATCGGCGCCAAAACTCAGATTTATTGCGCCCAAACTGGAAATAGTTCATTCGAACAGGTTTTTGGTCTAACGTTAGTGCTCGAGCATTTCGACTGTATCGGGAACGATTTTCAGATCGTGAAGAACCGGAGCACCGTAAGTTTTCCAGAGTCGAAAGAAACTTATGCAAATCTTAATCAATATAAAAACCTAAACCTCTCGAAAGGAACATTGATGGAGAAACGAAATTGAATGTCTTGTTGAGAGAAGAAGCGAACCCAGAAACATTTGTTCGACAAATTTCTGCAGAAATCGCAACGTTAGCGACGACTGTTCATCTCTGCTACAAAAACCTCAACACAAGCCTTAATTTTTCAAAAAATTTAGGCTCTTGAAGAACATAACAGTGTTAGAAGCCTCGAGTTTCCGAATTTTTCTACTGATAGAATGAATTTAGGTTATTCATTTTCTAACCGCACCTCATCAGAAAAGAATATTCATGTAAGGAGAATTTTTTTATTTTCGGTTTATCGGAACACATGTCTCCACTTTTCCAAAATTTTTTTCGTGTACGATAAAATTTGCGCTCTGGTTAATCACGATTTGAAAATCGTTTCCGATAGAATCGAAATGCTCGAGCACTGTTTTTGTTCGATCGAAAATATTCTCACACCATGTCTTTTCACTTGATTTTCGTCGTCCACACTTATTAATTCTTCGCGAAAAATACTCGAAACAAAACAACAACAAGAAATAGGGGATAGGTACCTTATCAGTCATAAATAGCAGTTAATAATTTCGAACGCCATCCATTGAAATTCTATGAAGATTGCTCTGTTATCTTCAATGGTACACAGAGTTTACTTCACGATTCATAAGAATCTTCTGTTGCTGTTTTATTTTGCCCAAAATACAAAAACACTTTCTAGGAGAGAAAAATGTTACCACAAACTCGATCAGTCGCCCATTCTACGAATTACATTAATAAATTGGAAATGTGTGTTATCGAAGAATTTCGGAAGAAAAATTGACCTGGTGTATGAGCATGCATACTATATGTTTTTGGGGTCACTGAATCTGAATCTGATTTAACTAATTATTAGCAATATTAAATGTATATAACTCTATAACTTGAACAACTAACTTCTAACACCTATAACCCCATAATTTCAGAACCTAATAACTCCATAACCTTATAACACCACAATCATGTCAAAAAATCTAGTTAATGTGGATTTTCAACATTATACTGGGTGATTCACCAGTGGCGCGGTGCTCTGTAGCTCTTACACTCTTGAAGATTTCATTTTTGTTCGAACGATATTGTATTTAGAAAGTAAAAATCTACTTCAGCAATTTATTTTGCGGTAAACAGGGTGTCCCAATTTGGGTGGTTTTACTAGATTGGAAGAACACTTTTTTGTTCAAGATTTAGAAGTGGCCTAAACTAAGTTTTCTTGGTGACTAGTTTCGTCACAATATTTTTTTTCGTAAAAATTCATAAAAATAGGCTCTCACATCATCGCATGCCCCTTCGGCCAGAGAGGATGAATACTTTTTTCCTTTCGTTTTCTTATTGCCCAAGGATAGCTTTGTTGATGAATTGAAATAGATTATCCTCACTTTATACAGGAGTGACTCAAAAAAATTATTGAATATTGTAATTTTAAAAATATCATATCTTGATTTTTTCAAATGGAACATCCTGTATTTTATTATTCATGTCAACGCACAAAATATTGTGCTATGTTTTTGCAGAAGTAACCTTATCTTTATCTTCGATCATTTTCGAAATATTCGATTATTTGTAAAATTTTTGATGAAAATTCTACAAACCGTATCAACATGCATCATTATTCGCACGGAAGTTTTTTTTTCTGTAATGATTCAAGTAGTAAAAATGAAACCTAAACAAGATAATTCTTTAAAGAATGATTAAATCAAGATGATTAAAACGTAAATCGAGGTATGTGTTGACATTTTTTTTTATTTGTGCCTTCTGTTAGGTGTGCGGACATATTATATTCTGCATTCTACATGGTGAACTTATCAGTGTTTCGTTATTAAACATTGTTAATGTAAGGTTTGAACACAATTTTCTCAATTGACTGCCATGAAGTTCTCCAAAGAAGAAATGGTTGATATGATTTTTATTCTGGGTAAAAGTGATAGAAATTCTTTGTGGGCAAGTACAGTTTATGCACAAAGGTTTCCTGATAAGAGGCATCCTGATGCAAGAAGCCTTGAAAAACTTCTAATTAGATTTATCGAAACGGGTAATATCGCTTACAAAAAACTTGAAAAACCACAAACTTCTACAGCTAAAGACAACCAGTTATCTGTTTTGTTGACAGTGACTGAGGACCCATATAAAAGCTAAACAGAGATTTCTCAGTTAATAGATATGTCAAACTTCCGTCCAGAGAATCTTGAAAGTGAATAAATTTCATGCATATCAGCTGCACGAGGAACTGAACAATCAAGACTATGAAAATCGAATCAATTTTTGCAATTGGGCAAGTGACAAAGTAGCGGATAATCCAAATATGTTTAGCAGAGTTCTTTTCTCCACAAGAATTGGCTTGTTAACAGGCACAACTTTCATTATTACGCCAAGCAAAATCCACACATCATGAGACAAATAGATCACCAGAATCGTTGGCCCTGGAATGTATGGGCCGCTATAGTAGATGGATATCTAATTGGGCCGCACTTTTTCGACTGGCACCTCAATAGTGAAATGTATTTAGATTTTCTGCAAAATCATCTACCAATGTTACTTGCCGATGTACCAGAGCATATAAGACAAGATTTGTGGTTTCAACAGGATGGAGCACTAGCACATTACTCACATCAGGTAAGATAGCATTTGAATCATGTAAATCCAAACAAATGGATAGGACGTGGTGGTCCTGTTAGATGGTCAGCCAGGTCTCCGGAACTTACAAGTCTAGATTTTTTCTTGTGGGGTTATATTAATGGCATCGTTTACCAGATTCCCTCTACAACACAGTTGGGTATGAGACAGAGAATAGTCGACGCCTTTCAGTCAGTTAATCCGCAAATGTTGTCGAGAGTTCAACGTTCTTTCCTCAGGATTGAGTTGTGTCTACAAAGAAACGGGCAACACTTATTGAAATAGTTCAACACCTTGTAGATCATCTCACCAAAAACCAATCTATTACTATTTCATACACCACTACCTTAAAATATCTCCATTTCTCTGATCAAGTATAATGATATATATATATATATATATATACTACTAAACTTTTCTTTCGCAACTTCTGATTTTATTATTTTAGTTTTTTTTAATTCATAAATGATCGAAGATAAAGATAGGGTTACTTCTGCAAAAAAATGGAACAATATAGTATGCGTTGACATGAATAATAAAATACAGGACGTTCCATTCGAAAAAATCAAGATATGATATTTTTAAAATTACAATATTCAATAATTTTTTTGAGTAACTCCTGTATAAAATGAGGATAATCTATTTCAATACATCAATAAAGCTATCCTTGGGCAATAAGAAAACGAAAGGAAAAAAGTATTCGTCCTCTCTGACCGAAGGAGCATGCGATGATGTGAGAGCCTATTTTCATGAATTTTTACGGAAAAAAATATTGTGACGAAACTACTCACCAAAAAAACTTATTATTTGAACACATTATAGCTGAGTTTAGGACGCTCTTGAATCTTCAACAATAAAGTGGTCTTCCAATCTGAAAAAACCTCCCAAGATTTTTTTATTGAAAATTAGGACACCCTGTTTACTTCAAAATAAATTGCTGAAGTAGATTTTTACTTTCTAAATACATTACCGTTCGAACAAAAATGAAATCTTCAAGAGTGCACGATCTACAGAGCCCCGCGCCACTGGTGAATCACCCAGTATATATAACTCTATAATTCGAAAGGTCAAGTTCTAAAACCTATAAATTCATGACCCCATAATCTCATGACCCAATAATCACAAAACCTCATGACCACATAACATCATAACCAAATAACCACATAACGCCATAACAATATAACTGCCACACAAAAACTTTGGCCTTGGAGTCTGACGATGCTTGTTTTTGGGGTCGCTGAATCTGAATCCAATTTAACTCTAGCACGTCAGGATTTGGCCATAGCCTCAAAAATCCTAGAAAATAAGTTTTATTAGCAATATTATATCTTGGTTGGTTTAACCATGGTACATCAGGGTTTAGCTATAACTTCAGAGAATTTAGCAGATTAGGATTTTCAGCACTATTGAGATATATGTCATTATAAAAAAATAAAAATTGAAAAGTTTTCATCTAAGACTGCACTCGCAATAAATACTTTTTTTTGAGTAACCTTTGTCTTTACACTTTGGTGAAGGCTACAGCTAAAAAATTATTTTACACAAAATTTGCTTCACATTCTTTTGACCGTAGCTTGGCTCAGAGTAAAGATAGTACGTTCACATAAAATAGACCGGGAGCTGAATTGAGTTGAGTTTGCAAAATATGAGGACCGCATTTTATGAACAGTTTTGAATTCAGAAAACTTTACAGATTATGATTCTGAATGTTGCTGGAAGATTTTTTGGTCCATTTCTTTTATTCCCTACTCCTTAGGTATCTAGTAAATGGAATGAACAAATAATAATAATAATAATAGTAAGTTCTTTATTTCCAACATTTCCATTTACAGGAAATACTATACATATTGGCAAAATTATGAAAATTTACATAAAATCAAAATACCGATTTCAAGCGCCGCAAGAAGAATACTTTATGATAAAAAAAACTAAAAAGTAAATTGCAGAATTTTAGAGTGAACTGTTCAAATACACCCCACTCAAAGAGGAAAACGAATCGAAGTTTATATCACATAAAGTAAAAATGGACTTATAGGTTCTATCCATAAACGAAATTGGAGATTGTATGAATAAATCCGTCCTAGGGACACTAGGAGCAAACATTTGTTCATTCCTCGAGGATAACCTCGGTGTTGCAAATTTCAACTGGGCCACTTTGGTCGGGCAATCTAGCCTGTTTCTTAGGAGACTAAATGAAAATCTTAGAGCCAGAAGACCCCTTCTGATTTCAAGGGACGCCATTTTCAATCTTGTGAAGAGAGAGCATGATCACATCCCCTTATTGGATAAACACCATCCTCCCTCCAGGTAAGATACTTCACAAATTTCCTCTAAATGCCCTCTAAGTGATACATATGACATAAATAAATTGGATTCCAAATAATTTAGCCGTATTCAAGTTTGCTTCTGACGAGGCTTTTGAAAGACGAATCAAAGTTGAAGAGTGAAATTTTTACCATTACGAATTATAAATCCATATAGTCTGGCAGCAGATAGAAAAGATAGTTGATGTGCGGTAAAAAGTTAATTTTTGATCGAAAATGATACCTAGATCTTTAGCTTCATTGGAACGCCTTAAAACAGTTTCAGATATTTCATAATCGAACAGTTGAATAATTTTCTTTCGAGTGAAGCTCACTACACTACACTTAAACACATTCAAGTCAAGACAATAGCTCTCACATCTCTGACAGTCACGTTGTGTTTTGATTTCTAGAAAGATCTTCAAATCGTCAGCATACATTAGCTTCGGAATATCCATTACATTCAGAATATCATCTATGAACATAATAAACAACAAAGGGCACAGATTCGAACCCTGCGGAACACCAGAAGTAGCCTCAAATTCGCAAGAGTGGAAACTGCCAAGTTGAACGAATTGTCGACGACCGACAAGATAAGACTGCAAGAGAGCGATTAAGGCATCCAAGAGTCCGAATCTGGTTATCAGCTTATGTAGCAGTATTCGATGATTTAGTTTATCAAATGCCTTCTGAAAATCTGTATAAATGACGTCAACCTGGCCGATCCAAAACCTCAATGATATGCTGGGAGAAAACGACTAAATTACTTATGCTAGACTTATTCGACATAAAGCCATGCTGCTCAATTCCAATCCTACCTCTTATTGCAGAAATATACAGTTGAATAAAATTATCTGTAAAAGTTTAGAGAAATTACATAATATGACAATTGGTCTATAATTGCCAATAACCGCAGGGTCGCCCTTCTTCAAGACAGGTATAATTTTCGCAACTTTCCATTTTGAAGGATATACTCCTGTATTCAAGACAAGATTGAAAATATGACACAGAGATGAAACAAAAACTCGTATGCAGTCTTTAACCACAAAACTAGGAATGCCGTCCGGACCAGCAGTTTGCTTATTCGATAACAATGTCCTGATGATTAACATTAATGTTATCATTCACTATCACATGATCATCTCGCGTATCGTAGACACCACAAATGCACCGGCAATATCGGCAGTTCCTTTATAGGAACGATCTTCATCACGCATCTCACCAGGTATTCTTGACTGTCCTTCCTTTTGCTGGATAAAGGAACAGAAGTCAGAGGGGTCAGTGGAAATTCTCTCTTTTGCGAGGCGAATGAAGTCTTTGTAGGCTGAGTCCAATTTTGTTTTAACAAGACCCGTTAACATTTTATACCGCTTGAAGTGAAATTCAGAGCCTTGTTTCTTGTAAGTGTGGTAGGCTTTTTCTTTTTTCATAATGCATTGTATTAAATCCAGTCCATACCAAGATGGAAAACGGCGCTTGCGTTTACATTTATGTGGTACTGTTTTCTTCAAAATACCTTGCAATATTGAATTCCTCGCAAGCGACCCGAGCAATATCCACCAATTTCATAACAGTAGACCAATCAGCTTCAAAAAACACTTGATACATCGAGGGATAATTTGCCTTTCTAAAATTGAACTCTTCCATTATCGCATGGTTTACACGAAGATCATGTACACATTGAGCTCCGACATCAAGAGAAAAATTCAAGGGAGGATGATGATAATCTATAGGAACTAGCGGTAACGCATCATCAAGCATTTTACAGGTCTTATTCGAAAATATCAAATCCAAAATTCTGTTATTATCATTCACAATATTATTGTATTGCTTAAGAGCAAGACTCTCCGAGGACATCTTCAATGAAATTCCTTTAGCGTCGGTCTGTACATTCTTTACATATAATGGGACGTTGAAGTCTCCAATAATGATCAACTGTTCATCCAGGAAAATATCTAATGAAGATAGGGTGTCAAAAAACAATTCGAAAGTGGCTGCATCGGTCGATGGAGGTGCATACAGTACAAGAATGAAAAAAGCAGCTGAGTAAGCTTTAAACTTACAGCAGACAATATCAATCGAACACACAAGATCATGTAAAACAGATAAATCAACTGCCTCTGTGCAATATCTTTGATGATGCTTCACAACTACATTAATGGTTATTTTAACAAAAACATTGCTACTCAATAGCAATAAAGAATAAAAAATATTTGACAAGAATTTTTATTACGATAAAGCACATTCATACTTTTCAATACTTTAAAAAACGAATTCATCAATGTCTTTTATTTTGACAGTCATTATTTATACATTTGCATAACAAAATACAATTTAATTCTATTTTTTCACAAGGATAAACCATTGTTATACATTTTAATGTACATTTACAAGGTTGAATTAATGATTCGGGCAATGGTGGTTTGGTCAGTTGCTGTGGGTACAGCTTACCATCTTTCTTTTCATAGCCTAATAAGGTGTAATCAATAGGCTTTAATTGTGTTTGATCAGCATTCATCCATGCATACGTTTGGGCTGAAGCTCTTAATAAATGTAGATGTAGAGCATCTGATGTGCAAATTACTTTTAATAAATTTAACCCAAAGCCGATGTTTTTTGAAATTAATTTGTATCGAAGTTGATCAGAAGTCGATTTTTTCTGTGTAAACGAATAGATACACACGATTTCTAATTCTTTCAACTGTTCGACACTTAGGTATGGATTCCCTAAATGTATTAGAGCTTTTTGTGCAAAATCTAATGATGCAGCTTTCGAAACATTTTTTTAGCCCAATCTGCTAGTCGTATCGCAACGTTACAGAGTGTAATGCTGGCAAAATATGACAAATGTTTTCGTCAGGAGATTGAGCAGCCAAATAACCTCCTGACACATATTTCTTTTTATAAGAACCATCGAACCATAAACCTAAACAACCTAGACGTGCTAGCTTGCTCCAAAACTGAATTCCCAAGATGAAAGAATCAATGACTTCATCTAATGGAATGCTGGCCATAATAACCAGCGATGATTTCGATCGACGCTTGGATAGTAAAATGAAACGTTTTCAGTTTCTACAACTGCATCTTCTATTTCAGTAAGTTCAGCTACACGTTTAGCCAATAACGTTATTTCAAAAGAGTGAGATGTTAATTGGTGTTCTATTTCATGTATCAGCTTCTGAAATGCCTCTAAAAGTATTTCATGTGGTATTTTTTTTGAAGGTCTACCAGCTGGGGTTTCTGAATTTCGAGGTAACCGTAGATAATCACGATAGCAGTGTTTATGGTACCTCACTTCCATTGCCAATAAATCAACAGGATGTACATAAGTGCTAATTTTTGTGAAGACATCATCTTGCTTTTTTCGAGCATTATTTAAAATTTGTTCCGCCACGGAAATTTCGGAGCACAAATATAAAGTTTTATTTTTATTTTTTGTGTGTTTACCGCAGTTCGAATCTTTCTCAAATTTTTAAGAAGCTCTTGATGACTTGCGAACAGATTGAGTACCGGAAACACTTGCTTCTACTCTCCTGCTTAAGTAATGCATACTCCCGGCGCCTTATTTTCTCTTCACTAATATAACTTGCCATACAAGTTCGATGCCATGAACAATTTTGTTCAGTATAATTTATATTATTTTTTATTTTCTCACTTATATGATCTTTTCTCCGATCCATGCGTTTTGAATATTAATGAATGATTGTGGTTTCGGTTTATGAACTAAATTATCCGTTGTATCACAAAACAAACATGATATTTCGTTGAGTTTTCGTTTTTTAATATTCACTACTTGTAACGACAGTTTTCACAGTTTTTTCGAAGTAAAACCCACATATTACACTTGAAAATAGGAAAACTGCAATAATTTTACTCAAACACAAAAATATAAGCCGCTTGTCACTAAGAATTCTTTCTTACTGACTGTTACAAGCCCTATGACACGTCGACGCGCTGAGCGGGGAGTGGGGCAGGGGTTAAAGCGAAAGGGACCAGCACAGCTGCCAGCAACATGTTTTTTTTTGTTGTTTGGGATCTCAGGTAAAAGAATTTGAGCATAGTTTCCGGTGCTCACATTTTGCATACTCAACTCCCTATGGATCCTGCACTAAAACGCAATAGTTAGACCATGAAATAAGATTCAGTTTGTTGTTTTATAGTATTAAAAAGATTGCTTGAATAAAAATTTACGGCCTGTCATAATTCGATTGAAAAAAAAACCACTCAAATCACAATTTTATCAAAGCCGATGTTTTTTCATCTAAATGTAAATTATTCTGAATAAAATCATGATTCTATTTTTCATGCATTGGAAGTTTGTGTGACCGGATTTTATATATCATGTAGCCCTTATAAGGGCTGATTTTAAATATGTGATTGAATATATGAATATAAATATGTAAGAATGTATATAAATAAATTGATAAATATTTGTATGAATCAATGATCGAATAAAATAATATAAAAACAATAAAATGAAACTAAAGTATTTAGATTTTCACTATATTAACAAAACTATGACCGGTTTCACCACACTGTGGCTTCATCAGATAGATGATGAAGCCACAGTGTGGTGAAACCAGTCATAGTTTTGTTCTAAATACTTTAGTTTTATTTCATTGAAAGTATGTATATCGATTTTCATCAAGTAACGACCTCCTCAATCAAATTATAAAAACAATACTTAAGTCAATCTCCTTTTTGAGCTATATCGCGTTTTTTTTAACATTTTAATTTTTATTTCCAAAAACGGAATTTTTGTTTTTGATAACGACACATACATTAATAGTGCTGAAAAATTTGTGATTATTGGGTGGTCATAAGATTATGGGGTCATGAATTTATAGGTTTTAGTACTTGACCTTTCGAATTATAGAGTAATATGCATTTAAAGCTGAAATCCTCATTTACTAGATCTTTTGAGGCTATGGGGTTGTGGTGTTATGAGGTTATGAGGTTATTAAGTTATGAAGTTATGGGTTTATAGGTTTTAGGAGTAAATTATACTGTTATATACATTTAATATTGCTAATAATACTAATTTCCTATGTTGCTGAGAATTTTCAGATTCAAATTCAGCGACCCCAAAAACATCATCATCATCACATGGTCAGACCACCAGGCCAAATTTTTTTTGTGTGGCTGTGTAATTTATTTTATCTTGAGAAATACATCGTTTTGTTTGATATTATTTTTAGAAGAAGGTACTCAAAATTTAATGAGTAATAAAAAAATGAAAATATAGAGTTACCTTTCAAAACGTCGAAGTATAGGTCCATTTTCGATATTTCCGGAAGTAACAGAGCATGGAAATGTTCAAATCTGTTAGAATATCATTCGATTTTTGTTTTATTGAAATCGATCAAGGAGCTACGGCTTGGGGCTTTTTTCATGATATGATTTGAAATACATAATTCTTTTGAATCTTATTAGATTATCATTCGCTTTCGTGTAGCATCAATAAAAGTTATGAACTTTGGTTCATACTACACGTGCAACACTTAATAATTTTAGGTCAGACTGCTGAAGCTCTCATTCTTTGGAACGAAACTGATTATATTTTCGTAGATTCGTTAAGCGTTAATTAGCAAGATCTCTTATCTTATATATATTATTTGATTTGGAATTTTCCTTTATTTCTATAACCACCACCATATGTCATTATTGATGAAAGTTGATTCATCAGTAGTTGCTATCAGAATCGATACACATGTTATTAGTGTAAGCCGGACTTTCATTCCTATCTATTTCCTATTTGTTGTTATTCTGTAATTTATTTTTTAACTTACGTGAATCCTTAAACAAGGGCTTCTTCAAAAGTATATTTATAAAAAGCTCGAAAACTAGAAAAACTACCTTGAATTTGTAAGCGATAATGAGTTCATCACTAAGAAGTTGAAAAAACCTTAATTCCTTTAAAATTTTTTGAGGGAATTTGTTGGCATATTATACATAGGGTGTCCCAAAAATTTGGAAACAGGCAATATCTCCGGTGTTATGAGAGATTGAATTGTGAAATAAAATGCACTGCTTTGTACTTCTGAAATGCCTTTGACTCACAACTTCTATACAGGATGTTCTCTTTTAACTCTTCAGAAATAACCCCTAATTTAATTTTTTCAAATTGCAACCCATAAACATTTATAGTGTTATAGATTCTAAAATAAATTCAAAGTATTGTGGCTTGTTAATTTTTACGTTTCAATTCTGGATATTCGCGATAAAAAAAGAAATATTCACTAGAAAATCTGAGAGCATTCCTAACAAACGTACTCAAAATTCGTGCTGACCATTAATCACAGATAGCACATCTATGGATATAGCACCTTTGTATAGTTGCCAGAGTAGCCAAGTCAAAATTAAATTATTATAGACTAGTTTTCACATACTTCTTAATAAGTATATGCTAGTCTTGCACTTTCTATATGGACTCAGAGCATAATTCACTTCTTTCAACTCAAATTACACTTACCATTTATTAAAATTACAATTAATATTTTTGTGTTCATTGAGAGCATTGTTCATTAAATCTCGAGTTGACAACTACACATGCCATTCAGAGATCCATCGATTGAGGCTCCATGTATTTATTTGTTAGGTATACGTAGGTGCTGAAACTTAAGAAACCATAGAATCTGTGGTAGAAGAAAAATATTTTATTCTTTACTTATTTGTCAGTTCTTATGTTTGTGAAGAGGCTATTTTGAGTTGAATATTAAAGTGAGTTTACTCTAACCTTCCAGATCGGATTCATTCTTTGAACCATCAAAAAACAATCTTCATTTTTCAGAATTGAATTCCTTTTATTCATTCAATTCAAATGTTCTATTGGGTATTTATGCGTATACTTATGTTGGATACCTACAGCAAAAAGCAAAAAATGTTATTTATTATCAAATTTGAACAACAACGAATCAATAATAAATTGAAGTGGTAAAATTTTGTCCTTTTTCATAAGAGATGTTCGAAATGTTCTCCTTCAGCCTGCACGCAAGCTTCAAACCTACGTTTTACTCCTCTCGTGCAGGAATCTAATCATAGCGTGTGTGATCGTGCGACATGCCGCACGGATCCGATTTTTCAGGTGTTCCACATTAGCTAAACGTACTTGATAATCAAGATCTTTTATGTCTTCCCACAAAAAAAGGGAGTCAAATCTGGAGAACGTGCAGGCCACTGAATTGGACCTCTATTACCAATCCATCCACGGGCAAAGGAGTTTAAATAATTTATCACAATATGTGCATTATGGGGAGGAACCCCATCTTGTTGCCACAACAATACACGTACTTCTGCCAGGAGAACATCTAATAAATCTGGTAAGGTATTCACCAAAAAATCAAAACATCGTTGCCCTGTTAATTTTTCTTCATAAAAATGGGACCCATCAAATGTCCATGGAATAACGCGCACCATACATTTATACCCCACACTGTTTGAAAACGACTCTCTTTTATACAGTATTGATTTTCTGTAGACCAGTAATGGGCGTTCTGCTTATTAACTACCCCATTATTATGGAATCTACTCTCATCACTCCAGCATATATGATTGAGCAAGTCTGCATGTCCTTGCATTGAATGCGATGAAATCCATTCTACGTCCCAAATCGATTGGTCGCAATCCTTGTACTAAATGAATTTTAAATGGGTGGTACTTATGCTTTTTGAGTATTCTCTGAATGGTACTCTTACTAGTTCCCAGTTCTCCTACTAGAGTACGCAATGAAAAAAAAACATTTTCGTCAGTTTTTACTGAAGTTCGATGGTGCCTATGTTTGAAATTCGGAAATGATCCAGAACGCATTTTCCGTTCCAACTTTAGAAATGTTGAATGCGATGGTTGAAGACGAGCTAGAATCGTTCATTATACAGATGAGCAGCGTCGCGACTATTTTTTCGACACTCCTCATAAATGAGCAACATATCCACATACTCATTAGCTCTAAATGTAAGTGGCATATTTGCAGCTTATTGCACTAGTAAGTATCATATGATTCTTCGAAATTGTATTAAAAAATATATTTTTACTTGCTTTTACTTCGCAGCTCATACTCTTTCAAAAACTTCAAAATTGACTGAGGGTACGGCTGCATAGGAACACTTCATGATATGGTTCTGCGCATAAACTTTTATTAAGTTCTCTATGGCTTTGCGTTCCATGTTTTCTCATATCTACCTATGTTTCTCTGATGCAAATGAAGCACCTTGCATTCTGCAGTCTATTGTTTTGAGTACGTTTATTTTTAGAGTTTTCAGAATATCAATGAAATGATTCTTTCTTTATCACCAACAGACAACATTAAAACGTCGAAAACGATATACTACAAAATTCTGAATTCATTTGGAAATTATTGAAACTATAAAATTTTAAGGGGTGCAATTTGAAAAACTAAAGTTGGGGGTTGTTTCCTGAAAGTTGAAGGAAAATTTCGGGCGTAGAATGTGTGAGTTGGAGACATTTTAAAAGTACATCGAAGTGCATTTTATTTCACTACTCAATCTCTCATAACACCAGAGATATTGCCTATTTCCAAAATGTTGGGACATCCTGTATATTTAGAAAGAGAAAAAATACTATTCCTACTTTATACAAATTCACTAATGGTTTACGTCTGGAAATTACAAGTTTATAATTCGAAAATCTTTGAGCAAAAAATAAATTGATTGCGTCCCTGCATTCTCTCAATAAATTACCCGTAGAATGTAGAAATAGTTTTCATTTAACTTTGACAGTAAATGAGATGTTGGCATATGCAGAAATCCCGGAAAATTGAGAAATCCGGAATAACCCAAAAACAAAAAATGATAGGTCCGATCTGTTCTCACCAATGAATTTTCCACGAAAATCGTGGACGTCATTTTTGTCTATCTACTGTATTTCACATAGCTGCCGTACTAAAACATAACAATAAGACATACAGAAGATCATATCCAAAAAATTCAGAATTTTTAGCTGTGAACTAGTCTTATTGAAATTTTGCTGGAGACAAAAGAATTTCGAAGCAAAATATGGAATCAGTTTATCGGTCTAATACCGAAAAAAATATCATCCTGAGCATTAACAGATAAAAATTTAGAATATTTATTCGTATAGACTATAAAAACTAACCTATGTTCAGAATTTGAGCGAAATATCTCAAAAGTTCGAAAAGTTCTTGATTAAAAGATTATTTTCTCAATTTTGAATAAATGATATTAGATATTAATTTCAATCGCAAAAAGTATCATATGACTCCTCATTGAAAAGGTCTCTTTTTTGACTCTAAATGTAAACACTTTGTGTTAGGGGTCTATACAGGGTGTTGGAATCGAGAGATTCAGTACGTTGGCTAGCTGGGTACATCGGGTCGATTATTTCAAATTCAAATATAGTATTCGATGCGACAAGAACTTGAAAATGTGTAGTCAGCAGAAGATAAAGTAGAAATTGTTACTCTTCATTTTCAAAATAATAGCTGTGCTAAAATAACGGCAATAATATTTAACACAAATCATTCAGAGAAACAAATGCGTTTACAATATGTTGAACCTCTGCGTGTAGTGGGAGTGAAGCAATTGAGGTAAACTTTACTGTTCAAAGTGATCCCCTCTCTCCTCCATACTATGGTTTAAAACGCTCTCAAATTACCTTTTTACATCCTCAAAGATATGAGATGTTAATGGTCGGCATTCTGTCACAATTCTATTCTGTAGCTCGTCCAAAGTCTAGCTGCGTAGCGTATATTTTCGATTTGAAATACCCTATAAGAAATCGAGAGGATTCAAATCCGGTGACTTTGTTGGCCACTCAATTGGTCCCCTCCTTTCGATTCAGTTTCCTGGAAAATTATCATCTAAATATTCTTGCACTCGCACAATTGATCTTCTGAGAGAGTAAGATCGTTTTCCAAAATCTCGATAATTCTGGAACAAACCAATTCTTCTAGCAGTTGTAGATAACTATCTATATTGAGAATACCCTTCGTAAAGAACAGTCCAACAAACATTAATTTTTTTGGATCTTGTATATAGTTTTCCCTATACAATTGAGGATGGTGGGTGTCCCAGTATCGGACATAGTGATTGTTCACCTGCTCTTTGAACATAGAGGTAATCTCGACAGAGGAACAGATATTTCGAAGAAAGTGTGGATTATTATTCATATTTTCACTCAAATTTTCGCAAAACTACAGACTACAATTAGAGTCATCTTCATTCAGTTCATGGAGCAATCTTATTTTCTAGGGATAAAATTTATGATGTTCCACTATTTTGTAGACCGTTGTATTTGATACGGCAGTTTGATGTGATAATTTCCTGATGAAGTGAGTATTGCCCATTTGTAGATGACCCAATACCGCAATTTCAATAGCTTCCTTTCTCATAGCACGTGCTATTTCATGATTTCAATTCGTCACTGAACCAGTTGCCTGAAATTTTTGTATCAAAGATTTGGCATATTGTGACTCACTTCTTTCTGTGGATGAATTGTGTTAAATATTGTTACATGTATACCTTTTTCGCATTCCTCTCGATGAACAGTGATGCTGTTCTGATTGGAACAACAAATTGATCATTGTATGATGAGATTGAAGAGAAATTCCTGAGCATGTGTAAGAAATTGATGTGCTGATTTCAATGATTTTTACCATTTATTTAAATGACAAGTGGATCTTCTTCGAATAAAAATCTTTCTTACCATTTGTCTCGACAGTTTCTGATTCCACTAACTTATTTCATTCATTCTCAACTCATTGGAGGTGGCGATGCTTGTCATTTCATTGCTGGGGCCGCCCAAGATGATTCAATGCGTGTGTTCGTTCGCTTCTTGAAGAGGGCCAAATTGTAAGTTATCGGGAACATGTTCGATGGAAGAAAGTTCCACAACACACAAACCCTGTGAACAAAAGAATTTTGAAGGAGAGATGTACGTGGCTGTCTTAGTTGGACCATCTGCTAATAAGAGTTTTCTGGCAGAATAGGTTTTCTTTGGAACTGGATCCTTTCCGGGACCAAGCCTTTCAGTTCAGAGCATTTACCGTGAAAGTATCTGTAGAAAAGTGGAAGTTCAGCAACTTTCCGCCTTAAGGCGAGAGGCTGGATATCACGTGTGATCTCGGGGTGGCTGATGAGAAGCACTGCTCTTCTGTGGACACTATTAAATAGATTTAATGGATGTTTAGATGCGGAGTCCCATAGATGCGAATAATATTCTAGACCAGGTCGCAATTATGCTGTTTGAAAGCATCAGCTGTAATAATGTGAAATACTGCTTATCCTTTTGAGGAAAACTGAGTTTAGCAGAAGCGGAGTTGGCAATGGCTGACGCATAGTCATGCCGGTAAACTCCGATGTTGACAAAGCAAATTGAAAAATACCGTCGAAGAATCAGAATCAATGTACCCGACGTACTCCGCTGCCTAACAGAATGAGTACCTCGATCGAAACTGTATAGACCCCTAACACGAAGTGTTTACCAAATTCGTACAGAGAATCAAGAGGCCTTTCCGATGTCACATGATACTCTCTTCCATTGAAAATCTCGAGTTTGGGGATGCTGAGGGTGAGAGGCTGATCCCTACACTTTCAAATGAGTGTGCTAAAACACCTCATTCAATATTTATATCAATCTGTACTACAATTTATTCAAAATACAAACATACAAATGGCTGTACAAATAGTATATGATAACATCTCTTTAGTTGAATACAGCTTAGTTTACTTCTAGGAATTTCTCGATTAACCATCCATATAATGTAAATGTAGGGAATTTCTCAAACCAATTTATTATTCTTTATTACCAGGTTTGAACCCTTACCTGAGGGGTATCGCCCCAACTCTCTGCTCATCTTAAGCCTGTAATAATACATACTTTCTAAATGTATTATTGCCTTCAGGAATTTCTAGGTTTAGTAATCGATTTTATTGTACATAAGTTCATATAAGTAGAATATCTCTCCCTGTACAAATGAGCGGTTAGAAATCTTTCGTCGAATAAACATTAAAACCCAGACTTCGTGTCGTCATCTTTATTGTGCAAAATCATTTGCAAAGGGTCCGTGAGAATTCAAAAATCTCGCTAGTCCTTCGAGTTCAATTAATTCAAAAAGTGGCACAACAGTGCTTAATAGAAAAATCATCGATTCATATAGATAATTGAAATACCTTTCCAACGATGTGCCACTGGACCCATATTCCTTATGAAATATTTGTAGGTAAGGGATGATGAGTGAAAGCGTTTATCTGACATACTCAAACACGGTATAAACAATGACGACGTTCGAATAAAAAATAGAATTGTTTCAGCATTTCTTCTGACGCTACCGTCGTCTGAGAGAGGGGTCGAATTTTCTTTGGAACATATAAGAAAGTTTAGTTCTTTTTCTAAAAGTATCTAATTGATAAAAATAGATTGAAGAAGACATATTAAAGTGATCAAACGTGCTTGTTTTCGAATTTCTCTGACTACTTCTAAAAAAAATCATATGTTTCAGTTGACGGTGAGGCACCGTGTACACCTAACCTCACTCTAACCACCTCCCATAATTTAGGGGGAATGTTTAATTTTTCATTCTTTGGGGGAACATCCCACTGGAAAATGGGCAGAAAATGTGGTGCATGCACTACGGTGTCCCACCGTATTTTAGTTTGTAGGTTAGAGAACATCTTGTTGTTGTTGTTTGTTTCATCTTTTAACGATGTGCTCGGGAAGTTAGCTCATTTACACAGGGGACCTACAGCTTATAGTTGATTCCGAACCACTTTCCTGGACCGTGCAATGATATCTTCCGCCAGAGGGATTACAAGTTATCTGGTCTTCGGAAATGTATGCCTCCCTTAGGCGAATGTTTCCAAGTATCACTTTTTTTGTTGAAGGACAATATCCATAACTTGAAGCGGGTTCGAAACAGGCATCTCGGATAAGCATACTCGTACATACTTGTTCACTAACCGTGCAGTTACCGTGACGGTTAGAAGACATCTTAATATAACCTAACCCATTTTATCGATAGGTCATGGAGAGCCTATCGAATAGCCACTTAGATCATCTCATATTTCGATATTTATCTATGAGGACCACTAAGGAGCCTAGTTTATGCTGCCTCCATCACAAAAAAGAGAATGCTACTCGAAAGGAAAACAACCATCATAGTCGTTTCAGAAACCGAGGATCTGTTTTTGCAAAAAAGCATCAGAATTGGAAGTTTTCATTTTGAAGAGCTAATGAAATGAACTAATTTTTTTTTCATAATAACCTTCAGGAAATTACAATAGAGAATGTTTTCAATAAAATATTGTTTTTCTAAGTGGATTGAAATTCCAATGGAGTGAAGACAATTTCATATTCGACAGAACAATTTCTAATTGGCGAATTTTTCAGTAAACAATAGTTTGCATGCATTTTCTGAATAATTACTTAAATTCAATCGCTGTTTTGGTTCGATCCATTTCACTTATCACTGAACCCTTTTACTTATTACCGGTTCTGTTTTCGACACCAATAGCAATACTATTTTTATAAAAAAATTAATCAGATTTGGGAAAATTTAACTCACCCTTCACGCACATGGGACAGAACTGTAAAACGAAAAATACTGTCCTGGAATTCACGAAATTTTATCAAAATCCGTTAACAAAACAAACTTTCTTTTTCAACTTGGTGGTGAATATCTCAGGAGGCGTAGGTCATAGGAAAAAATGTTAAATGAAAGGAGTGGCTTCATTTCTACAACTTTTCTAAGATGCCGGGAGATTGCTATTCCATTCTGGGACACACTGTATACAGGGATATCCAACGGGACCGTCCGTTAAAAACCGGAAGTGGGTCATCACTTTGTTATTTCAAATGGCAATCTACCTTTTTCATTATACATCAGAACCGACATTTGAGCAAGGCATGAAATACCCAAGTTATTGGCACTTATCTGTCAAAACTTCTGACTGATTTAATTACATTTAGAAAAATTGTAGCTCATAGATCTTTTGCACAACAGACACAATTTTTGCTTGGGTGGATAGAAGAAGGATCAAGGAATTTTTTAAGCAGTCTACACATGTCAAATGTTTATTGCGTTGTTTTGTATGATTTTTTCAATTTGGCCTTTTTCAAACAGCAATAACTCAATTTTTTCAAATGGCACGTGCCAATTCTTATATCGCCATCAGATGAAGCGTCAAATTTCAGATGGAATTGTATCAGCATGTACGTTACCCATCTCTTATAGTTCCGAAATAATTTGGGAATATATTGAATTTTGTTGATTTTGCAAGCACTAATAGAGAATGCTTTGAAATATTTGAATGAAGTAGCTGAACTAGCTACGCTCACCTTACAGGTGCCTAAAATTAATGTACTTGTCACTTCGTTCATTCGTATTTGATATTTTAACAAGAATTGTTGATAATTTGAAGTGAAAATTTTTGAAAAACACCAGATTGATAATAAAATGGCTGATTATTCAAACGGTAAAATGTTTAATCTTTTAATTCATGGCGAATGTCAAAAAATTATGGATAGAACTTGCAGGCAATTCAATAACCAATTTCCAAATTTCGCGCTAATGAGTAAAACAAAATTTCGAAGGATTAGAAGCAATTTTCTGCAATTTGGAGGAACAAAATACATAGAAACTTGAAGAAAACCAATTCTCGAGGACGACGACAATCAAATTAATACGCTAGCGTATTTTCGTGCCAATCCACATGCGTCCATTAAGTCAGCATCAATGGATATTGGATTGAGTTATACTTCCATTCAAAGGATACTTAAGAAACATAACATGCACCCGTATTCTTTTATCAGACTACAAATATTGAAATCAACTGACCTTCCCAAGCGGCTAAATTTCTGTGAAAATTTATTAATTCGGCTTCAAGAAGATGAGACAATTCTGCAAAAAATAATATGGTCTGATGAAGCCAAGTTCAATGAAAGTGGAATAACCAACAGGAGAAATCGACATTTTTGGGCCACAGATAATCCACATTGCATTGAGGTTATTGATTTCCAAAATAAATTCAGCGTGAACGTTTTTGCAATTTTGATGAATGATTTGTTGGCTTATCACATTTATGAGGAAAATCTTAATGGACAAAGATACCTGGAAATTTTGAAAGGAACATTAGCAAATTTTTTAGATGGATTACCTCTTAACATTCTGAGGGATTGCTATTACCAAATGGATGGTGCACCAGCACATAAAACACGAGCTGTAGATCGGCAGCTAACAGAAATGTTCGAGGATAGATGGTGGGGTAATCAAGGACCAAATTTATGGCCTCCGCGTCCTCCGGACCTGATGCCCCTTGATTTTCATTCATGGTTCAAAATCAAGAGTGAAGTGTATCTTATTCCTGTAAGAAGTAAAGAAGAGCTACTAGAGCGCATTCATAATGCTTTTCGTAATATTGATCCTGAGGAAACTAGGAGGGCAACTCATCATGTTCGTATACGAGCTATCAAGTGTATCGAGCAAAATGGGGCCCATATTGAACATTTATTCAGATCGTAAATTAGTTTTCTCCTATGATGTTTGCTATCATTTATTCGTATTAATGTAATTATCTTCGATGATTCGTTTTCGCTTAGTTCTTACAATTTTTATTCATCCGAATTGTAGAAAATTGCTTCTTATGCTTCGAAATTTTATTTTATCCATAGACGGTAAATTTGGAAATTGGTTATTGAATCGCCGGTAATTTCTACCCACTACTTTTTGACATTCTAAAATGAATTAAAAAAAGATTAAATATATTTTCGTTTGAATAACCAGTGGTTTTATTCCATATGTGTTGTATTTTTTGGATATTTTCAAAATGAAATAACGACAATTCTTGTTGAAGTATGAAATTCGAATGAACGAAGTGACAAGTACATTAATTTCAGGCACCTGTCAGGTGAGCGTATTCAGTGCAGCTACTTGATTCAAATATTTCAAAGCATTCTCTGTTAGTTCTTGCAAAATCATCAAAATTCAATATATTCCCAAATTATTTCGGAACCATAAGAGATGAGTATAGTACATGCTGATGCAATTCCATCTGAAATTTGACGCTTTATCTGATGGCGATATAAAAATTGGCACTTGCCATTTGAAAAAATTGAATTATTGCTGTTTGAAAAACGCCAAATTGAAAAAATCATACAAAACAACGCAATAAACATTTGACATGTGTAGATTGCTTAAAAAATCCACCCAAGCAAAAATTGTATCTGTTGTGAAAAAGATCTACGAGCTACAATTGTTTTAAATGTTCGTCAAAAATCGAGTTTATAACAAAAATAATTAAATCTGTCAAAAGTTTTGACAGATAAATGCCAACAACTTGGGTATTCTATGCCTTGCTCAAATGTCGGTTCTAGATGTATAATAAAAAAGGTAGATTGCCATTTGAAATAACAAAGCGATGGCCCACTTCCGGTATAACCGGAAATGGTATCACTTCGAAAATATTTCACTCCAATTGGAAATCGCTAGTTATGGCCGCGTATAAAATTTCAGCTCGATATTGTAATTCAAACTCAAAAAGTTTTTAACGGACGGTCCCGGTGGATATCCCTGTATATACATCAGATTTTCAGCACAGAATCGAAGCGGAACTAGAAAAGAGAATGATCGTTTTATCTCAGTCATTCTGCATCAAAGATAAATATTGACAAACAAAGTTCCAGGCAGAAATGTATTTGAGAAAGCTATGAAAAATTTTCCACGAATAAGCACTCAGAAACCACAAAATCGTTAAATATAATCTTATGACACAATTATATCGATTCATTAATTTCAAGGAGAATTTTTTGCGCGAAACTTTTCGATAAGGAAGAAAATCATCTTTCGAAGTCATGAAGTCTGAGATGGGTCTACCCGTGCAATAAATCACTGATCGAATAAAAGAATAGATAGCGAAAATTCCATTCGAGCGATAAAAAATTTTTACTCCCACTATTCTGACAATATTGACATTTCTCAAACTATATATAAACAATGAATAATATTGGCAAAAATTAGTTTCATTTGTAGCGTATTTAGAAGTTTATAAACAAAAAGGTTTCAATAAGTTTTTTTTTTTATTTTTGGAAAAGGTGAACTTTCAAAACAAATCCAAAATGGAGTTTGTTATTGGAGGTTTGGCCGCAGCTAGCGCTGGTGTTCTAACTAATCCCTTAGAAGCTATGAAGCATCACATGGAATTAAACAAAAAAAATCCGGTTAATGAAAAATATAGAAATTTCGTCCACGCTGGCTACGTAGTCTCAAAAAATAGTGGTGTCAAGTCCCTTCAAGCTGGTCTTTCTCCTGCTGTTTGTGCCCATTTGACTAGTTATGGTATGAAACTCGGTGAGTATTTAAAGAACATATTCTTGCTACTAAAATACTATTCAATGGTATTCAGTAATAGACGAATTGGTTTTAGTTGCTTTAGTATTCAGAAGGTTCTTTTCGTACATAATTTCTTTGTTCCTAATTTTATAAAAACAAAATTTGATTTCTCAGTACAGGGTTGGCAAATTTCGATATTTTAGTATAGCACCTAGATAAAATATAATACACTGTGCCAAGAAATTAACGCACAGTTTCAATATTTCAATTTTATTTTAGGTAGGCAACTAATCATTAACACATGCTTCTTTTTGGTTTTGTCCGGACTTGTTTGTTTTTTTGTTTTTTAACGTGCTCTATTTCCGCCTTTTCGGCTAATGACACGCCGGTGAATTCTGTCACCTCACTAATCCGGGAATTTTGCCAAACCCCTCTCGTGTCGAGGGAAGGAATCTTTATTGTCCAACACATATCTGTTAGACAGGACCGACAGCTTTACATCTCCTCCGAAAGATGGACACTCAAGCAGGAGACGAGCATCATATTTCCTACGCCACCGAGCCGGCTTTGTCCGGACTTATTCCAACAAAATTCGATGTTTTTTTTGCGCACATGTTTCTCTCAAGAGAAATAAAATGAATGAAATCAATTGAGATTGTGCAAGAAACCACTACATATTGATAACAGCAGTTGCGAGTAACGTTTGTTCTTCTTGACAATTTTGATTTTCCATAATAATTCAACGTGAATCACTAAATTTGACCCCGGCAGAGTATACTGAAGCAGTGGTTGAGATAATCTAGATCGGACTTATACAAGAAAAAGCCTGAGGCTTGTGGTGTCCCATTCAACTGTTTCCAGAATGATACGCAGGTACAGGGAAATTGGTAGTCATGAAAGAAGTCCTGAGTGAGGACGACCTCGAGCAACAGCGGCGAGCCATGACCGTTATTTAAAAATTTCCTCGTTGAGACAACGGTTTGCTTTAGCTAGGCACCTTCAAATGCAACTTCGACAGAAAAGTAGAGTGCAAATGAGCACTGAAACAAAACGACAACGTCTCGGGACAGTGCAGCTTTTTACAAGCAAAACCATCTAGCTAACATGCATGAGGTTCGGAATATACTGACCGAAATTTGGAACGAAATGGATCACACTAAAAATCAATGATCTTATAGCATAAGATCATTGATTTTTAGTATGAATAGTAGATGTCATGCAATAATTCTCGCCAGGTGTGGAAGTGCTGATGAAGTACTGGAAAAATAGTTCTTCAACATATCTAAACCTCTTCTGAATAAATTTGAATTTTTAATTTTGTGCGCTAATCTCTTGGCACAGTGTAGTTAGAGAAAAATGATTACCAATCTCTTGGTCGTTTTTTAGGTTTATTGTTGCAAATCGAATACCCCCAATAATTTCGAGTTATTTAAAATCTCGAATTTTGGGAAAATCATCATTCGTAGATATCTCGGTTTTTATCTGAGTGAGATGAAAATGAAATTCTTCTTATAATTGTTTGAGTAAAATTCAGTGGACTAGAAACTAATTGTAGCTCAACGGTTTTCGAGTTATAACCATTGGCGATTTTACTTTTTACTTTTACATTTTGGATTTTCTATCCAAAATATATAACATATGCTGTAATTTTGTGACAAATTCATTAATTCTGTGCATGTCCATCAACGATTCATGTTGCTGTATGACTAAACTAGCCATTTATTTTTAACTCATAACAGGAAATAAGTTTTATTCCTCGATTAGCAGGTTAACATTGAAAATAAACTCATCATTTTAATTTTCTTTATTTAGAAAAAGTTTTACTTAGCCCAATTAGTATTCACTATTATTATATTTAAATTAATCATAAATATTTTTCTATAACAAATTGTCAAAAAAATCATCCACTAGTTCACCAGTTTTATTAAAGCAAAGTTTCTCTGAATTATATTTATATTTGTCAGGGAACCAATTTGCTCAATAAAGTTGGTGATGTGTTTTAATAAGAATGAAATTCTTGGCACATCTTTTCATATTGATCTCTGTTATCAACATTGCTTTCAGAACTAGAACCTATAAGGATTTTGTTCAGACGTCCATAATTTATTTATATGTGAAAAGAATCTTTCTATTCTAAATATATTCAGTTTAGACACAAAAATGTTTAAGTTTAAATTTTTAATTGTAAGTTTGTGTACTTCTGTGGACACTTGTGATAAATTGTCCCATTCGATCATTTTTGAGAAGACAAGTAGCTTGAAATTAATGTTAATTCGTTAAATACTTCTGTATTTTTATTACAGTGAATATATCTTTTTATAATCAATACTTCCTGCGATTTTTGAATATCTTTCTATACAGGTACATTTCTTAAATCTGCCCAATAAAATATCTCCATTTCTTCAGTAATAAAGCAAGTCAACTGTTCCAGATATTCACGGCTTGTTTTGAAAAAAATGGCCGAATTTTTCACAAACTCTTCTTCAATATTAGTTTCATTATATATTAATTTTACAATTACATTACGAGCAGTAGAAGAAAGAAACTGGTTGATATGTTTTTGAGCCAATGCGTCTTTGAGATAATTGTTTCATTTTGCAGCCTCAATTGCTGACAATCTAACCTTCAACCTTCAATACAGCTTGGTGAAAATTTGCTGACTGAGGGTATGGAAAATGAAGCCCTAATTCTGTTGTGCATCTTCAAAATATTTTTCATCAATTTGAGACATTTTCCAATGCTCAAAAAAGGGTCTTTTAACGGTTGGTACATTTTCAAAATTCTTTCCAAGGATGGTATAAGCGCAAGCCACCTGATTTTACTGTAGCCGAGCATTTGGTGATATTCTATTTTGCCTGCTCCCTAAGATCTTCAATTCGAACCGTATCAATATAAAAAAATAATATATTTTCACAATATTGCTTTCTGATGAAATCTGATAAGTGTAGACAATCTGCTGAAGATTTTATTGCATTGTCAATTACATGAGCTCCATAAACAATACCTATCAACGGTTTTTTCAGAAATCACTGTAATTTTGCTAATAGTTCTTCTTAGTTCCTCACCTTGCTACACCCCAAAAACTGATAATAGTTTCATCGCCACAAAATGCCACGAGAGAAGTTCCACCCGATTCATCTAAAATTTGTACTTGCACACCTTCGTTAGACTGAAAAAATGCACTACAAAAGGATATATTTTCTTGTTCATGATTTCAAGAGTCGTTTAAAATTGTAATAGGAACAATTGGACTTATTGAGATCTTTTTTTAAATTGCCGAAACTTTTACTACAGTAGCTTCTTTTTTATACGCATTTGAGTTTGATTCGATTATATTAGTTCATTGAAGCGATCACTGTGATTTTCTTGTTTAGTGTTATAACTCAAACTTCTTCTGCAGCTACAATATCCAAACCTTTCGAAGTTGGTGGGTTTGAATTCTTGAAAATGTTCAATATTGAAGATCTGGAAGCAGTGGTACGATCTGTATTTTTATGTTTTTCAGACTTCAAATGCTGTTCAATATCAAAGCATCTGACATCTGAGGAAATATTAAATCGCTTAATAAAGTTACTTTGCTTGTTGACATCAAAAGAATACTTGCGTTTTGGTATAACTAGAGGTAAACACAACACAAGAGAAAATTTCAAATTAGTTACCAGCTCACCACTAATCTACTTCAAGGACATTGCGCAGTAACAAAATAATAGCGACAAGTCTGTGCATGCGCATGGCTAGCCCAATAACCAAATAAATGCTTCTTCTTCCCGCATTATCAGGGAATCCCCGATCGTCGACAAAGCGACGGTTTGTGATTATCCGCACGTGCGTGTCTCACGACATTTTTAAAATTTCCCGCTGTTACAAAAAGGGACTTTTTTGCGCCCAGTGCTTTATTTGGAGACAACGGGACAAGTGACCGAGAAGAGGGATAGTGCCGTTCAAAACGGAACATATATTCACTGTATATATGAGTGCAAACCACAGATTTTTTTGGTCCTGTTCAAGACCAAGGTTGTTTCCATGGCATGAATGAATTCAGAACATAGTAACAATCTGCAGTCTTAGGGTTGACAACTACTTCTATTTTTCAAGAATGTGTGATTAGCACTACAAAATAGTGTTTTAAAAATATTCAAATGAAAAAATATTTATCCCAAAAAATTAAGTATTTTTCATTTTGCACGGATAAGCATATATTACATCGTTTTAATTAAGCCCTATAGGCCACAATTTCGGTTACTATATTTAGAGGATATACAGAAATGGTGCCCCTTGGCCTTGACAACATTGAGGAAGTGAGAGCTTAAATTTTGAGATCAAAACAACGTTCTACGCGTAAACAGTAGTCAACAATTGGGCTTCCGATCGTTCTATAAGGAAAATTCTTGATGATAATCTTCATTCCATCCACACAAGATGATGATTGTACAGGAAAATTCTGAATGTGACTTGGATTCCTAGAAAAACGCGTGTGAAGTGCCCCTGGAAGTCGTTCGTGAGGAGGCTAATGTTTTTTTCAATAACGAAAACTATTTCTGTTTGTGTGATCCGTAAATAAAACAAATAAGAGTAACTAAACTGACACCAATACTCGACAATTGCCTAATAGCCTTTTGCATCCAACTTAAGTAACAGTGTATGTAATGTTGTTCTAATGCCAGGCAGTGGTCCGAAAAGAGATCCATTGACGTTTCTAACTCGTAGTTCCATGTTACGTTCTTGATGAGTGTGATGTCCAGTATGTCCATGGTTCATGTGGCTACGTGCAGGTGTGTTGGTTACCTTGACCCTATTGCGATGATGTTGTTCCTCTGTGTGATTGTCTTCAGTATCCGTCCGCTTCTGTTGGTTTTTCTGCAGTTTCAATCCGAATACTTGGCATTCAAGTCCCCTGCTGCGATGGTTGGAGTGTTGCTGTTGAATATGGTTCTGATGTCTTCTTCCTTCATTGCATTCTTTGGTGGTTTGTAGACTGCGTAGATGTTCAGCTCTCCTCTCGTTGTCTGAAGTGTAATTTCTGTCTCTTCGATGTTCTCTGAATTGGTGCGTGGTAGCTCGTCGTGCCTTGTCTCTGTCTTCTCTAAGATCTCTGTTCCTTTTTGTCTTTCCTCTAGTCGGTCGGTCTTTTATATCGTGTAATTCCAGATGTTGAAGTCCTTCGTAGGTTAGAGATGGGTTTCGCTGACGAGCATTACATCGATCTTCTTGGCATGATTCACGTTTTCTTTTATATAACTCTGAAGCCTATTCAACTAGGAATATTTACCGTTCTGCTTTTGTGCAGATAAGATATGGAGTACTAGCCTCCACTAGTGGGTTGCGAAAATTGTATATACTTTAAATATCCTTACATCATTACTATTATAAATACTTATGTTGAAACAGGACACTAATGATGAGATATTCTAACCGCCAACGACATCAAAAAATGTTTAACGTTTATTTACATAAGGTGTCTCAACATATGGGCGATTTATGTTCAACAATTTACGGCAATTACACCGTCAAGGGCCAACACAATTATCCTATTGACTCCCTATTGGCTACGAAGCGTCCGGATTGAGCTGTACGTAGGAAACATTGGGTACCAAAAACACAGAATATTTAATAAAATTGAATGGAGTGTTCAGGCGTGAAGATAATATTAGTATTATTTCGTGAAATTGATTAGAGTTTTATGCGATGATGCTGGTTTTATGTTGACTCGAAGTTAGTATTTTTTGTAAGAACGAGTGCTGCAGCTCTACTGGTCTCATAAACTTACCGCTACTGACTGATGAGCATCAACCACTTATCAAATGCAATACCACCGTCGAAATTCAATAGAATAGACTAATATAAGTTGATTACGGTATTTACGACAAACTGATTTTTTTTCAAAAAATGACTATTAATGAATGTGGAGGAAGTATTTCTGGACGTATGTTCACATGCAATTTCCACCTTTCTATTCGAAGTTTATTTCTATTAAAGGAAGCCAACAAATCAAGAATCAAATATTTTCACTCCACTGAATTTCATGCCGAAATTATAGGACATGCATTGTAATAAAATTTAGATTTTAGGTCACCGGTATAAGAACAATTTATTTGTGAATAAAGAGTAAATTCATTTCCAAACTCTAGAAAGAATATTTAATTCATCCTTTATCAGGGACAAGATACTCATATCCGCAACCAGACAACACATGCTAACATCAATCGAAATAGTTTATAATCTTAGGTCAAAACATTCTTATCTGACTTACCGGATCCTCCGTACGTCTAGCCATTGAATAGGAATTATCACATAAGTTTCTGATAACGTAAATAAATAATAAATATTGTTAATAATCTTAAAGGTACCTATCAATTCGCCCAAAAGTGGGGATTTACGACGAATTCCAATGGAGAAGTAATTGTTCCTTTCAGCGTAGCATCAAGTGCAACAGGAGGACTAATTGGACAGTATATGTCATCCCCATTTTATCTTATCAAAACTCATATGGAACTGGATAAACAGGATAGAAAATCTGAAACAACTTTCTCGCAAGTTACTGCAAGAATTTACAGAGAACAAGGTGTAAGTATGAATCAAGTTAATTGAATTGAAGAAGTTTTATTCATTTTTCATCACATTCAAAAAGGTTTTATTTAGATAAATTAAAAATACGGGTTTATTTAACTCAAATAATTTAGGTGAATTTCGATATCTTAGTAAGGCAGCTGATTGAAATATTTAAGTTGGAGAAAAATGGCCCCGTATCTCTTTTCCAGTTACTAGTTTAGCTAACATTTTTCCGATATCTCTTTCGGTTTTAGAGTTATTCAAAGTATGTAAAATTTTGGGTAGATCTTCATTCGCGAATACCTCCGTTGTTATCAAAGTACCATAAAACTAAGTTTGACGTTCTGCAAAGCTCATTTTTGATTTAATTGCAGCGATGTTGAAAAAAAATTTCGGCCTAGCGGTTTTCGAGTTTTTTCAAATATAAATCATAGGCGCTTTCACCCTTGTTGAAAGCAGAACCTTTTTTTCCTTTTTAAAAACATGCAACACATGTAGTCAATTTTTGAAATACTACCCTTTTCAGAAAAAAAACCTGATAATTCAAATGATGAAAATTAGTTTTTCAGAAAGTGAAAATTTCTCTCTCTTTGGTATCTGAGTAACATCATTATGAGTATATGGATGTTCACTGGCAATATTCCATTGTGAAAAATGAGATCAATATCATTAAACTTTTCTGAAATGAAAACAAAGACACCTCCATACAGTCATACGGAACTGTTCAACAAAAAAAAGGAAGGTTCTAGCAGTCTCAAAAGAATTATATTGCCAAGAAATACTATAACAAGAATTAACAACTGTGACTCATTCTCTTATGGAGCAAATCTTCAAAAAAAAGAAAAAAGTCTAGTGGTGTCAAGTCAGGAGAACAAGGTGGCCATCTCAAAGGACCTCTAGTCTCTATCCAATTGTCCACAAAATTAAAATTAAACAGGTCGGTAATGGGCCGAGAGGCACAATTGTCTCGAGCTTTGTGCTTGGTTGATTCAGGTTTTCATGGAAAATTGCGAAGGCTTAAACGCAATTATCTTTTACGCTATACCACACATTGAAACCATAAGACATAAGCTTGCATTCTTTCAGAATACCGACTGGACGACAAAATCCAGATTCTGTCTTCATTTGCCTGATAGAGATGGAAGGTTTATCAGTTATAGCGCCTTCTATTTCAATTGTTGCTTCTTCTTTATCTCTTATTTCTTTGTTTCTTTTTGCTTTGAACGATTCTTTTAATCTTTTCAAAATAAACTTATCAACCTGGTGCTTTTTCAGAAATCCGATTCAAATATGTTTCTGCCGTTTCAGCTAAATCATGTTCTATTAGATCAAATTTATCAATAATTTTCGAAGTGATTTTCGATTTTCATTCTGTATCTCGAAAGAACCGCAAATGAATAAATTTTTAAATGAAATAACTTTGAACATACAATAAACAGCTGTTCGATTTAAGAGCATAGATAATTACTATAATCTGAATTTAATCTAACCATAGGAGCAACCTTGGTGTTGGACAGAAACAAAAAATTTGAGATTTTCAGTTATAGAACATGAATCCTTCACGGACCAGATGAATGCAACTGAAACCATTTCAGGTTTTTCCAGACGAGGGTAGTGAATGCAAAAATTGACTTCATGTATTTTATATTTTTGGGAAGAAAAAAATTAGTTCTATGATTCGTATTGAAGAAAAAATGTGTACTGGTGAACACGGTATTCCTACTTTCCTAGAATTACACTGCACTAGGAAATGAACGCACAATTTCAAAATTTCAAATTTCTTTTTTTGGTAGGCAACTAATTATTAACACTTTTTTTTTTTGGATAAGTCCGGACATGTCCGGTCAGGTGCCAACGAAATTCGATGTTTTTCCGTGGCCCATGAGAAATAAATTGAAAACAACCACATATTGGTAACAGCAGTTGTTGATCAATGAGGAAATCACTGAGGAATTTATCAACCTGCTACAGGGCCACATCGCAGTATGTACGAGAACTATGCGAATTCCTAAAAAAGCAGAGAAAAAAACAGATCTGGATAACACAAAATTTGGTCAATCGAATTCATGAAAGGGATAAAATGTTCAAGAGAGTGAAGGAAAGTCAAGACAGAGATAGTTAATAGATACAATGAATATTTAAAACAAATAAAGTGAGATGTTAAAATGAGAAAACAAGAATACTACCGAAATAAGATTACTCAAAATATGAATAACCCTAAGAAAATGTGGAAAACTGTGAATGAATTCAGTGGTAGAGGAAACGAAGGTTCGAGAAATGGCATAGAAAGGATAATGGTGCATGGAAGGCAGATTACTGATGAGAGGGAGATAGCAAGTCAATTTCATGAACTTTTCACTGGCGTTGGGAAAAAATTAGCACAAAAAATTTAACAACCGCTTAGAGTGCATGACTAGCAAAGTGAAAGATCTCTGAAGTCGTTTGTTCTTAACCTACCACACCCAGGGAAGTGATGAAGATTATCAAAGGCCTGAAAACAAAAACTTGTCCGGCGTTGATGGAATCACAACAGATATACTGAAAAAACTGTAGGTAAATTATGCTTGCCACTAGCTCACGTAATGAATACAATTTTTCAAACTGCAGTATGTCCTTCATACTTCAAGCAATCTGTGATAGTACCAATACACAAAAAGGGCAATACAAAAGACGTCAACAATTATAGGCCAATATCTCTTTTAAACAATCTTGCCAAAGTTTTCGAGAAAATTCTCTACGATAGGATGGTAAATTTCTTGGGAAAAAATAGGGATACTAGCGAATAACCAGTTCAGGAAAGGTAGACGGACTGAGGATGCCGTTTCTATTCTGGTGGAGAGTATTTACGAGAACTTAGATAAGGGAAGAAAATGCATAGCTTTGTTCATCGACCTCAAAAAAGCTTTTGACACAGTCGATCATCAAAAATTAATTATGAAACTGCGAGATATAGGTTTTCGAGGAAGTTTCTTGTGTCTGCTCAGTTCTTATCTGCAGGACCGAAAACAGTGCGTTCGTATCAGAGACTGGTGTACTGGTTTCTTACCTATTGCTTGCGGAGTTCCACAAGGCTCGGTACTGGGTTCCTCATTTTTGTTTGGTATATATGAATGACATATTTCGGTTGAATTTGAAGGGCCTACCAATAACCTTCGCAGACGATACTTCGGTGGTCTTTGAAAACGTTTCGTGCGAAACGCTGAAAATTCAGATACAACTTGAACTGGGTACGTTACTGGATCAGTTTGCTACAATAAACTTACCGTTAACATCGACAAAACACTTTTTGTACCTTTTGGACTTCAGAGTTCTTCTTTGCCTGAATACGAAACACTGGAGGTTGAAAATGAAAGTGGAGAAGGAAGACTAGTTATTAAAAGAGAAAATAATACGGCTTACCTTGGGATAACGATTAACTCTCATTTGCGCTGGAATCAACACATAGTGATTCTACTGAAGAAAATTAGATCTGTCCTGTACAAGTTTCGTTAAGTGAAGAACGTAATAGATGAGAGACTCGACAAAGCGTTCTATTTTTCTCTGGCACAGTCTCATCTACGCTATGGTCTGCTTTGTTGGGATTCGGCTGCGAACTCATAGTTGAATCCACTTAAGATAATCCAGAAAAGTTTTTTGAAAGTACTGCTGAACAGATATAGGTATTCTACGGATTTGCTGTATGAGGAAGCGAGGATACTTGACATCAAACAGATGTATTATTTGAAACAGGCAGTCGATGTGATTCGAAAGGAGGTAAAAGAACTAAAAAAAACAGAACATGGATATTAAAGGCACAGAGGATGTCCCTTTATTATATCAAGGACTACCTTTCAAGGGGATATAAATCGAGGGAGTATATGGTGACCAAGGTATTCAATTCATGGCAGATGATCTGAAAAAGATTGAAAATCCCATAAAAATGAAGATATTACCAAGAAAAAGAATTATTTCTTCCAAAAGATCCTCTTTGGAAATGTTTCTGGAATCGGATGGGGCATCGCCTCATAGCCTTTGGAGCTGATGGCTACTGTACTCTGAAAGAGTTGAATAAATAAATCCTAAACAAAAATCAATCTACGTAGTTCAAGGTATTCAAGGTATTATTGTCTAAAAATCTTCATTTCCCATGTACAAACCGCAAGGTTTCTTTGGATTATTTGATATATTTTGTAAGTCATTCGATGTATTCGAGTAACACAAATGTATCTATCATTATTATTTTTGCGAGAAACGTTTGTTCTTGAAAATTTCAATTTTCGGTAATAATACAACTCGAATCATGAAATTTCACCTCTGACGAATGTGCTAAAGCAGTCGTGTTAGATGACCTAGGTTGGACAAGAATAGGTGATAGGCACCTTCAAATGCAGCTTCTACAAAGCAGTGGAGTGCAAATTAGCACTGATACAATATGACAACGTGTAAGGGAATGTGGTTTGAGATATCGTGCCCCAGTTCGAGGCCCAGCTCTAACCGCAGCACATAGAAGAACCTGATTAAATTTAGCCTGTGAGTATGTCAATTGGTTAAAAGCTGACTAGGAGGGAGTTCATATCGTTAGGAACTACCTGCAAGGGCACGAAACCACTTCATTGGACCTCAATCCCATCGAATATGCCTGGGACATTCTCAATAGAAGATCAAGAAGTCATGAAAACCAACCAGCAAAGTAAATGAGGTTCGGAACAGACTGATCGAAATTTGGAACGAAATGGATCAGAATTGTATAAGGTCATACATTCTGAGTATGAATCGTTTCTACAAGTACCATTTTCATTTCGATTTTTCTCAAGCATTCTACATTGTTGGTAGATTACTGGAAAAATGATTGTTCAACACATCTAAACTTATTCAGAATAAATTTGAACTTCGGATGTTGTGCGTGAATTTCTTGGCGCAGCGTATTATAGAAGTGATTCTAGAATAGTGAAATGAGTTCTCGGTTCTGGGGAGGAACTGAAAATGAATTATCGCGAGTTTGCGCACTGCACATATCAGTTTCAGATTCCTTTGTTAACTTGTCAGTTTAGTGTTTCAATGCAATGGAATCATTGTAACGAATCAATTCTGATCCAGTAACTCCTCATTCATGCGCATATACTTGTGATTCGGAACCAGTTCAGAATTGTTAGAACGTAATGTATGAATAAGTTGATTTTGCAAACGAAATTTTAATGGCCAATTTCATAATGTCTGATCTATCATTAACTATCACAGACTTACATAGAAATTTTCTTTCATCAGATACGTGGATTCTTCAGAGGGGCAACTGCTTCTTTACCAAGAGCCTTCATAGGAACGTCCCAGTTAACTTCTTTTGCTTTAGCAAAAGAAAGTTTCAACAAATTGGACTCTTTTAGAGAGATTCCGTTGCTTAGTAGTTTGCTAGCCAGTGCAATAGCTGGTATAGTTTTAAGTATAGCAATGACACCGTTTGATATGGTTTTAACGAAGTTGTATAAACAAGGTACGTATATAAAACTACTAACAGCAGATCTAACAACTGAATATATCATATATCATATATCATTTTCATGTTTCTCATATCCAAAATAATGTGAATTTTCTAATAGAAAATTTTCACGCCTAGACCCAACGATTTTTGAATTATTTGAAATTTTGAATTTCTTTTCAAGCTCTTCCTGTACCCCTCAGGACTGTCGTAAAATTTCCACTGAGACACCAAAACTTTCCTAAAGAAGAGAGTTTTAATAAAAAGCAAATTAGATGATGACAAAATTATGCAGGGTGTTGATTTTTTCATTGTCATAATTTGAAAATATTCAAATCATATTGTTGCTTATTTCATATGGACAAATGGCAGATAGTGTATGCAATGGTTGAATCTAAAGAACAATTTCAATACCTATCGAATGATGTATAAGTTTTCTATAAATACACTGCCCACAAAAATTTTCGCATCATCCTACTTTCACGACAATACTATATAAACTTTTAGGTTGGTCATTCAAGAGTCGCTTGATAACTTTCAGGAGTGTAAAATAAGAAGATATCATTCAAAAGAGATGAGTTTATGATGGAAAATATTAACAATTTTCGAGTTGATGAAAAATTAAAAAATTCTACCATCTTCAAACATTCCCGAAGAAACCAATCAACTAGCATCGAATGGTTACTAATCATTTTCAAAATCGAGTGTTTCCTCCCCGGGCCCTAATTACTGTCAGTATACGTCTCGGAAGCCCCTCAAACGAATTTTGGATGTACTCTTGAGTCTCTGAGTTCCAAATTTCAGGGAGCAGATTTTCTAGTTGTTGGAGTGTTCTACAAGGCATCCTACGTTGCTGAATTTGCCATCCCATGTTGTCCCAAATATGTTCTATAGGATTCAAGGCGGGACTTCAGGCTGGCCATCTTAAAACATCAATTTCGGCATTTCGCAAAAATTCTGTAACTAATCTAGCCGCATGAGGCCGAGCATTATCATGCATATCAATGAAGTTTTCGCCAATCAATGGGCCAAAGGGTACAACATAGGGTTCGAGGATATCTACGATGTATCTGACTGCCATCATTCTTCCATTATTCACTAGGTCTAACTCAGTTCGACCATGGAAAGAAATGTCTCCCCACATCATTATTGAGCCCCCTCCGAAGTTTTTGGTTTGCCGGATATTACATTGCTGATACCATTCCCCTGGTCGTCTGTATACAGGAATGTACAGAAATGCGTCTAGCATTTGATACTAGACAGAACCTGGACTCATCGGAAAAGAGCACATTCGACCATTCTGGAATGCCCTAATTTGCATGTTCCCTCGCAAACTGAAGTCTTGCAACTCGATGCTTTCTGGTGAGACGCGGGCCGGTAGAAGCCACCCTTGGTCTGATTTCGTCTTCTCTGAGCCTGTACCTAACAGTTTGCAATGAAATATGCACATTTCTGGAAATTGCAAGTTCATTTTGTAGCATTCTAGCTATACAGTGAGGTACTCTTAGTGCAGTTAAACGAAGCCAACGATCATCAACAGGTGTTGTTATCCAACTTCTTCCCTGTCCGGCCCTTCCATATTCCCCTGTTTCGTGGTACCAATCAATTGCTCTTGAAATAGTGCTTTGGTTAACATTCAACAAGTTAGCCACGTAACGTTGGCTTCGCCCCTCCTCTAAAAGTGTTACAATTGTTACCACTTCATGATCACTCAAATAGCGTCCAGGACGTTCAGCAGCCATTACAATCAATTCAAAGATTCGAAAATCAACAAGTAACACAGAAAGTAAGAGAAATTGAATGAATACTGATAGTCAAATAAACTCATTCTAGTTTCAGACGTGTTTCAGACGTGTTTCAGACGTGTTTCAGATCATATGGAAACAAATGTTACCACATAGATAAGAATTTTTCCCCTCATATGACCAAAAACATATGTTGACAAAGAAACTTCGATCGAGCTGCTTAATCGATTGTGGAATTCAGAATACCAGGTGATGCGACAATTTTTGTGGTGTGTGTATTTTCAACAGTTCTTGAATTAAAAAGGTTTTTGTTTCATTTGATTTACTTGATTCCAAGTGAGACACCTCAACTTTTTTAGAGAACAGAGGTTTTATAAAAAGCAGAGCAGATTTTAAAAAAACTATACAGGGTGTTTATTTTTCATTGTCAACATTTGGAAACATCAAAATCACATTATTATCTTTTTTTATTCTTACAGCTATCAAACCGAAAAAAAACAACCTTTATGACGGCTTCGTAGACTGCATGAGAAAAATTTATACCAAGGACGGAATCAAACCATTCTACAAAGGATTCGGTCCAGTTTCTTTGAAATTGGGGCCTCATACAGTCCTTTGTCTGGTATTATGGGAACAATTGAAAGAATTTTACGACAACTGCGAGCAAACTTATGACAAATACAATCCCAAATTAAATCTTTACAATGAACACTTTGGGCAGGTCATTGTACACGAAAATTCTTGTGATCTTTATTGGTGATACTCTAAATTGTATTAATATTTTTGTATTGATAATCAGTATGATAACAAAACGGCTAGTTAAATATTTGTAAAAATGTTACAAGATACCATAAAACATTTTGTTACATCTTATACGACTGAGAATAGGATGAATTAGTATAAATTTATTTATAATCTCGATTTTGAAATATGAGGAGCTCGAGGAAATTCTCGCTGATTTAGAAAAATGTATTTGTATTGATAATTATTGAAATACTATTGTGCTACTATGGAGAGATTATTTTCAAGGCTAGAAATGAAACTGATTTTCTCAAATTGATGTGATCTAAAATAAAATATACATTTTACCAAATAACATCAATCTTTTGTTCGAGTTCGTGAAATTATTTAAAAATAGAACATGTGACACGATAAAGGCGAAATGTGCAGATCCGGTTGAAAATGAATATTTCGGAATGTTCAAACAGGGAATATGTTTATTTAATAAGAAATAAAATATTCTTCCAAATGATAAAGAGCCTGTAGTTCCCTTCTTCTCCAGTTTCTACTTAAGTCAATCAGATCTTATTATAATTTTTTCAAGCTTTTTATCCCATTAAAATTGCATGCAATTTGATGCCATCAGTTTAGATGCAAATTTATGCTAACAATTTGTCCGTGTTCCCAACGAACGAAAATTTAATTCATTAAATAGACGAGTAAAACAGAAAGTTCAGGCGTATCATCGTCTACTCAAGGCACTTTCTACGCCCTGTAACTTGGTTTTGAATAAACATAAAAGCTTGGACTTTCAGTGACGAAAAGGAGATGAATTAGTTCCAATTAAATTTCCTTCATTTTGTCAATGATGTACTCACCCAGATCTCAGGTAGGTATTACTAACAGACAACAAAAATTTAATTTATTTAGTGTTGGAATACTGATGGAAAAGCGAATTACCATACAAGTTTTAAATCCTTATGTTCGTTCTTAAAAATCAAGGTACCCCCGTACCAAATTTAATCAAAATCCATCCAGCAGTTTAGCCGTCAAACCTAACAAGTAGAACCACATTCACACTTATAATATAAGTATGGAAATTAATGAAATAGTGCAAGATTACGAACATGAACATCACCTCAAAAGTGATGAACGGATTTGTTTGAAAATTTGGCCCACAGATAGTTGTCATCAACATCAAAATAAAGGAAACCTTTCATCTAATAGTTATTTCCTATAAAAACCATTATACCAAATTTTAAGTAAATTCGTACTGTCATTCGGTTTTTGATTATCACACAGGAACCAGAAATTTTTCTGAAACTCCAAACATTTGTTTTTATAATCAAGATCATCAACAAAATTTTTCAACTGAAAGAAATTTCATAAGAAACTTTCTACTTGCTATTTCACACCCTACAGATTGTTTTTTCCAAAGATGTTTATACTCAACGATGGAAGATAAGCATCTTTCCTTCAGTCAAATCAACAAAAAAAAGGTACATACTAGCCCTCCTCCCTCAATTAGAGCCACACCTACTAGAACTGTTGTTGGCGTGCCTCGCATACTTCATTCCACTGAAATACAGGAAAGATGTATTTCTCCACCTCTAAATCACACCAGCTAGTCAGCTTCACATATTTTCTAGTGAAAACCCTGGAAATGCTATGCGACCGCAACCTGAAGAATCAAGTGATAACCTGATAACTCATTCTCTTCATCTCAACCTACACGCTTATTGTCCACGAAAATCTACTAAGACTAAGGTTCGACAAAACCATTTTCTCACGTTTGAGTCAATGCTGGCAAAGAAAAACCTCCCCCATTCGTTAATGGTTGGATAATGAATATACAATATGCCGCCCGAAAAAGTAGTAGAAATAAGTGTTAGAGAGACCTGAGTAAATGGAGTTGTATCAAGAACTTCAAGAACTGTCACAGAAAGTTATGCATAAATAGCTCAAGCAGACGACGTTACTCCATTAATAAGTGGCAAATTCGAAGTAATCCTATGCAATATAATGCAGATGGCCCTCTCAAATATAAAAAAACGCTAAGCAGAACACGATCTTTCTGTTAACCTCCAGAAGACAAGGAGGATGCTCTATAAGGAAAAATAGAAATGGAAACATATTGAAGAATTACTCTTTTTTAACGCGAGGCTATTTTCTCACTGCAAGTAAAATACTGGGGTTCAGTTCTAGACACTAAACTTTACCGAAATATGCACTTACTGGAATGAATCAAGAATGCTTATACTTCTAATTAACAGTGCCGCAGGACCCATCATAAAACCTAACCTAATCTATGGAGCAGTCGTCTGATTACTAAATATCAAACAGAGGGTAGTTAATCTTATGCTCAACCCATGCATATATATATATATATATATATATATATATATATATATATATATATATATATATATATATATATATATATATATATATATATATATATAACACCTCAAAAAGTCTAGGAACACTTACCAATATCTTTAAAATATGAATTTGATGATTCGAATTTATAGAAATCTTTCGGTTTTGTTAGGATGTATTGTATATAAATAATATTTGACTTCTCCAAAGCACCTATTACAGAAGAAAATTTGAAATTTGAAAATGACGAAATTTGGTAAAACACAAAAAAAAATCCTGAACTAATATTTTCGAAACGATATGGAAGCACTTATATTTTTCAGTACCCTGAAGGTTCACCTCTGTTATTAATGACACTTTGGCATCGTCGCGGCATGCTCAATATTAAATTGTCTATTAAATTTTCGCCTAAGTCATTCCAAGCCCCCTGAACTGCTAATCGAAGCTCCTGTTCATGATGGAAGACGTTTTGACGCAGGAGATTTCTTTTTAGGGGGTCCCACACAAGCTCGATCTGGGCAGCAGGATGGCCACGGTAGAGGATCGATATCATTCTCCTCAAGAACGTTCAAAAAAACTCTTGCACGATGAGGAGGGGCATTATCTTTTTGGAAGAGTGGATTTTGACCCATCCCTGTCTAACAACTTCTCGAGCATGCTGGAGACGGTTTTGCTTTCTAGGTTCCCTCCATATTCGAATTCTTCCCGAATCGGGATAATAACTGAATCGAGATTCATCACTGAAGAGAACTGTGGCCCACCTTTCTTGATCCCAGTTTACGTGTTCTTGGCACCAAGCTAAACTTCCATGGGTCAGTTGTGGAACTCTTAAAGGACGTCTGGAGTGGAGTTGACCTTCTTGCAGTCGATTTCTCACAGTTTGGTCGGAAATTTGTACATTATGAACTCGTGATAGCTCTTGAGCTAATTGAGATGCTGTGGTAGTACGATCTCTTCTGGCTTGTAAAACCAAAAATCGGTCTTGGGCGACTGTAGTAATCCTGAAACGACCTGTGTGGCGTTCTTCTACGCTACCTGTTTCATTGAAACGCGACCATAAACGGTTTATGACACTTGGGCTACTTCCCAGAACCCTGGATACTTCCCGTTGTGAGCTCCCAGCTTGGAGCATGCCAACGGCGCGTAACATCTCTTCTCTAGTCAAATGTCGTCTTTCCATGGTCGAATCACAAAACTTGAATCTTTTATTTGTGCTTACAACAGAAACAAAGTGCCAACTAACTGATTTCAAACACTGAATACAAGAAATGATTATAAAGCAGCGTCGCATCTGCTGCATTTGGTGAGAAATTGATGCAGGTGTTCATTTCTTAAAAAAAAATCCATATTGATCGTTCTGGATACGATATATCGATATTCTTAAGTGTTCCCTAGACTTTTTGGGGTATATATATATATATATATATATGATGTCAAAAATTCGAAACATTTCATAGAACTCACAAAAAATATCATTCTGGACCCCACAGATATCATAGCAAGTCTAGACATAGTGTCTTTATTTCCAAACGTTACCAGGGAAGAGGCGTTTGAGGGACTCAAGGACTCCTTACCGAACACTGCCTGAATTCTACATATTTTTCTTATAAACACAAACGTTACAAGCAAACATCGGAAGCACCCATGGGACCTCCTTTGTCACCAGCCATTGCTGATTTATTTATGGCAAATTTCGAGAAACGAGCACAACAAAAATTCCATCTGAAACACAAAATATGGCTGAGATACTTCACACAAAGAAAGCAATGAATGAATAACATTCAGTGTTAATTGACTAAGGTCTGTACACTGAATTTTTCCGGGGAGAACGCCTCAGACACTACTCGTTGGTAAATTGATGTCATTGACTGATGATGCTATAGTTTGTATATATTCTGGTAGATTGATATATTTTCATAACATTTAATGTTATTCTAATATATAATCATTCCAGCATATGTTTTGATTATAACCATTGCCTGGCAGTGGTATTAATCACCATGTGGTGGATTTATATTTTTTCATGAAATCGGTTTGATTGCATGAACAGATATATGGGCAACTCGTCGGGGTTAAACCCCTTATGTATACAGAGGCCCAGAGCACCATTTCAACGACATTATTTCGCTCGTGTTGTATCGTTGATGTGTTCACCGTCTCGGTCCATAGAGGGCGACGTCCTTTCTGGAATCGTTAGGGTACCCCGATGTAGCTTGTTGGGATGCTGAGAAGCGATATGCGACACTGATGAGATCCTAATAAGGACGAAACTGGAGTCTGCCGCTTCGTTTCTCGGTATCCTGCTTAGTTGCACTATTGTGGCTCTTGGGGTCTGCGTGCATGGTGGGCAGATTTGGGTACTAGCTCTTGTCAGGAAGGATTATTCATTAATCTACGGATTTTAAATAATTCTTTTTGTCTCGAGTTTATATATATATATATATATATATATATATATATATATATATATATATATATATATATATATATATATATATATATATATATATATATATACACTAAGGCATCGGGTGATGGGGTAACATCATTTGTATGGGTGCACGAAATCTCAACTATTATTTCAAAATGAACATTGAGGAAAATTATTGTATTAGAAACAATCTATTAATACCAATATTCCTTACTTCCGGGAAATAATATAATCCCACTCCTAATAACGAAGTTTGAATTCAATTCTGTTCTAGTTCTAAAGTTTCCTACTACGTCTCTGTCCACGGTGCGTACAAACATGTGAGTATAGACATCCATTTACCGATTGCTGAATCACAATTTAACATAACCTAACGAAATTCATTCGAATGCGTGCGTATTGAAAACCTTACAATAAAACGAATATATTATAATCTGCATATATGCTTACAAGTGAGTAACATTCGAAAAATATTTGAAAAGTGTGTAACTACCTTTATGTGATGTTTGGAAGTATGTAGTTGATTATTTTATATTTCGTTAAAATGCTTGTGATATCTAATCATTAATTAATTCCTAATTCAGAATCTTTTTAATTATAATCCTTGTATCTTTTTGGAGTGTTGCTAATAAAATTAATAAATAGTGTATTATTTACATTGCGTTATAATTCCAATCTTTTGAGGTTAATGATCTATTTGAGCGTAAATAATACAACACTACATTCAAGGAAATCCAAACTCTTGAAGGACTTGGTGGACCTATTACGTTGGCAACAAATTTTCCTCATATCATATTGGAATTATTCAATTTTTTCCTAGTTGGCTCAAATGTCAACAAATAAATCAAAGTTGAGTGAGCCGATATTTAAGTGCTTGAAATAATGGATGTTCTCTCATTACTTCATATTTATTAATAAGTGGTTCAACTTCTATTCATTGTTAGAACTATTTACAAGTGTTTCTATAATTTTTTGTCAACAACCAAAATTGACAGGTGGGTTAAATAATTAGTGGATGTTTGTTTGCTCTTAATGCTTGAAATATGTTCACAGATTCTAGAGAATTCTGGAAATAAGTTGAAAACATTAAACACCCTACTATTTTGGAATTGAGCTTTTTCTCAAAGAAATACTTGTCAAAATTGAATCTCTGTTTTCCAAAGTAAATAATATTAAATCAGACAAAAAGTGAGTTGGATTAATATAAAATTTCTAACACAAGATCGAGAACAAAAATTTCTTGATATCTATTTTTTTTTTGTTCTACTGAGAAACAAGGTTGGTGGTCTGAGTGATTTCTAAACCTAGTAGACTTGTGGATGGAAACGACGGCATTGGCTGTTGCCTATTGATTTGATTCCACCCTCAATTTGCTGCTATTTTTAAATTGTGAATAACGAAGATGACTTAGTACTATTTAATTTGCAGGTTTAATGGTACAGTGGTGCTATTTTGTTCAATTGTTGAACTTGAATAGCAGAAGATTATTGAAAATTTTGAAAATTAAATAGTTAATTTCATATTTATTTTAAAATATGGTCCCATTATATTAAAATCGGAGCGATAAATTTCGCCTGTTATCATTATTGAGCTATGATGTAAACCTGATTCACAGCTAGCCAAGTATAGGGATCGTTAACTTTTCGACTGATTGCTTCTTGCAGACATAGTGTATAGCGTTGCAATAAATAGTCGCACTAGTATGGCTTCTTGAAGTTTTCTGTTTGATCTAATCTTTGTTTTCATGGTTTCCTGGGGGTGCTGGTAGGTAGCCTTTGTGTCAGTTTGTTGAAGGACGCTAATACATATACATGTCTTGATGCTCCCCAACGGATTGAGGTGAGTAGGCAGCCTGGCCTGGTGTTGTTAAGGGTGTGCAATACTGACGATCTAAAATGGGACCGAAACTGCAGTCTATTCGTACTATTCATGACATCCGACCAGACTGTACTATCCTGGTTGACGATAATTATGAAGGAGGGTCGGAAAACAAGCTCCTTCAGGGATGGGTATTTAACATTCTACGAAAGGTTAAATTTTGTTCCCGCAATAAAAGTCTTCAATGTGTTCACACATGCGATAAACTTCGCATGTGTGAACACATCATTGTTGAAAAATGTCATTTTCAAGCCCAAAAATATTTCATTTATTGAAAGCGATAAAAAATGATGTCAGCACTTTCTATTTCCAATTGGTTACAGAGTAATTCTATAGATTATTATATCAACACAGCAGAACAGTGTTTTTGTTGCCCTTGACATAAGATTGATTTTGGATATACGAGGCTGGATTGATAAGTCTCCGAACTGACTAAGAGATGGCGCCACTAGGCCTACTTCAGAGGTGGCTTTCTACTGTACCATCCTCAGATAGCTTGTAGGTATAGTTTAATCCCGATCGCCACGTTAGTTTACGTTTGAGAGCACGCAGAACAAGACGCCTCTGTGTTGTTTGTGAAAATGGAAAAATTGGAAAAGCGTGCTGTAATTGTAATTAAATATTTTTATTTGAAGGGGTTAAAGCCGACGGAAATTAAAGAAGAGATTGATTCAACTCTAGGGACATCCTCCCCATCATATTCAACCGTTAAGCAGTGGGTTTCCGAGTTTAAAATGGGTCGTGTGAGCACTTCTGATGAGCCACTCTCAGGACGCTCCGTTGAGATCACAACTCCAGATATGATCGAAAAAATTCATAAAATAGTGCTGGAATACCGCAGATCAAAAGTGCGTGAGATAGCTGAGACCTGTCGTATGAACGTGTGCAAAATATTTTGCACTAAAATTTGCATATGGAAAAGCTCTGTGCAAGATGGGTGCCGGGTTTACTAAAAATTGACTCGAAAAACCATTTCTGCTGCCAATTTGGCGCTGTATAAGCATAATTCAAGCAAATTTTTGCGTTGATACGAAACTTGGGTCCACCACTACAATCCTGAAACCAAACAACTGTCTAAATAGTGGATTGGAACAGGGGAACCAACTCAAAAAAAGGCAAAAACAATTTTATCGGCAAACAAGGTTATGGCTACTGTTTTTTGGGATGCAAGAGGTATTATATACATGGATTGCCTTGACAGGGGTGAAACTGTCACTGGTCAATAATATGCAGACTTATTGCAACGTTTTATCCACGAGATGCAAATTCAACGACCTGTGAAGAAAAAAATTTTGTTTCATCACGATAACGCACCAGCGCATTCTTCGCACGTTGCAATGGCTAAAATCTATGATCTGAAGTTCGAATTGATGCCGCACTCTCCAGACCTAGCCCCGAGTGACCATTATCTGTTTCCTAACCTCAAAACATGGCTTGGCGGTAAGAGATTTGTGGGTAATGAAGAAGTAATCAAAGCTGTAAATGGGTATTTTGAGGAACTTGACTATAGAGATGACATTACTAAACTAGAACACCGCTATGGAAAATGTATCAGCCTTAAAGGAGATTATGTTGAGAAATAAATAAAATGTTTCTTGGTCAGGCCGGAAACTTGTCAATCCATCCTCGTATATAATGCTCACAGTTCATGAAAATACCAATGATTTCGTATAATTTGCTCAAGTTTTTTGAATCTTTATTTTCATTTCACGTTATAAAATAATAAGAAAACAGATATATTTATGTCAGTTTGTTTTGAAAAATTTGGGTACATCGATGCAATTAGTGTAGAAAATATGTTATATTTCAACAAAACGTCTTTCATAAAATTCTCTTCTATAATCTCTTTTCAATTACTTGCAATAATCTGCTATAATGTGACGATCTTACTAAGAAAAAATTAATGTCTTATTATGCAATGTACAGGTGCAGTGTACATAAACTATGTTTACTCCATAGGAATCACTCTGTAACCTATTACAAATAGAAAATAATGATGTAATACCTATTTTACTGGATTCAATAATTGAAATATTTTTGGGTATGTAAATAACACGCCTAGTTTAAATTGTTCCATATTATATAATAAGAAATTATATGAGTAATATAATATTTTTGTGATATTATACATTTTCGCTATTTTCATTAACATGATTTAATTACAATGCTATGAGTACGACACTATAATCCTCCGAAGCGATTTTGAGCAAATATGTTTCATTGAAATGTAACTTCTTGCACCTTGTCTATCAAGTAATGCAATCCGATTTAAATATAATGGGATTCCGTTAGGGGTGGTAATCACTTCGATTTCAACGACCCCCGTGTTCAGATCAAATAATAAAAAAAAACTGTTTTATTGCAACCCTTCATTATTCACAATTTAAAAATAGTGCCAAGTTGAGGATGGAGTTAAATGAGTAAGATGTAGCCAATGGCGTCGTTTCAATACACAAGTACAGAGTGTCCCATTTTCGATGTTTCAGTAAGGGAGCTATTTGAAATACATCAAATTCATTGGTGAAAACAGATCGCAGCTGTTCGTTTTGTTTTCGAGCTATTCCGGATTTCTCGATTTTTCAGTATTTCGGCATTTGGTTGCTAACAATGTAAAGTGAAAACTATTTTGACATTCTAAGGATTTTCTTGAGTAGAAAACAGGGAAACATTAGAATTTTTTGTTGAATGATTTTCGAATTATAATATTAATTTGTGTTTTTTTAAGTAAACTATGAGAAAATTTTTATAGAATAGGATGAGTATTTTTTCTAGTGATTTCAGTTAGTGTGCAGGTGCGAATTAACACCAAACATCACAAAATGTCAGAATTAATTTATTATTCGATTTACATTGCTGATTAACAAACGATTATTTGAGAAACTTTTTGATTGGTAATGATTCGGGAGCTGTAACTGCGAATCCACAATTTCATGTAGTCTACTTGAAGCAGAGAATGCGACACTAAAATCTAAGGTTTCGCGAATCCTCAGAAAAACTAAGATTCAACCTTATAAGATGAGAAAATCTCAGAATCCACAGCCAGAAGATTATAAGCAACGTCTTGAATTTTGCGAATGGTATCCAGTGAAGTCAAGAGAAAGCCACGAATTCCACCAGTATACCACACGGACTGAGGATGACCAGTGAAGGATTATTCAACCTTACTGGTCCGATGTCAATCCCCATCGGGAAGTGGATGTTCAACTTGAAGGGCGATTTGTTTCAATGTTAGGTGCGTTAATGAACCACTATGTAGGCGTTTATCATTTATGACGATGATATTCATGGGGAACTTCATTATGATATAATAGATGGGAATATAGTGGAGGGTTTTTTGGATCAAATTCCTTTGGCTCAAATATGGTTTGTATAAATCTAGCATGACTAGGGATTTAAGGCATGACTCGAAAATCAAGATGTTTAATTTTTTTTCACAAAAGCTTGGAAATTCCAGTTCCCGAATCGCAAAACTTGAAAGCCTAAATCAGAACACAATTGCAATAGAACATTGAACTTCCTTTTATATGTAATAGGAACGAGAATAAAGGTTTATATAATATTGAATCAGGAAATATTTAAATGAACTTCAACGTAAAAATCTGAAAAGAATCAGAAAGTTGTTGAAGGAAACAGAAAAACGGAAGAAGAGTGAAAGTGAAATGTATATTTTCAAATGAAACACAGCTATAGCATCACAAAAACAGCATAAATAAATTTGCCATAAAACAAATGGAATGAACTGAAAATGAAAGAAATACCTACTTTGAAACTTAAGTCAAACCCCACTTCATCAGATAGTCGATAATTCGCTGTTTTTGAACCAAGACTTGAGACACATCAACAGAACTTCCTTTCTATAGGAGCCGAACTTGCAGGAGTGACCAAAAAATCTCTTGCCATATTCGCCAGATTTGGAAATATAGCTCGTGCCTTTTCCACCACTATAAAATGTCTGCCAATCCTTCTGCACGAGAATCATTCAGGTATATATCTATCATCATTCGGCGCGGGCACTTGCATAGATGCACTTTATCAGGTTAAATTTTACTTTCCTCGTCTTGTCTAACAATATACAATCCATCGCTTTCATAGTTTTTTGATTACAATTATTTTTCCTTGGTATTGATTCTCTATCTGTTGAAACTATATCAATATCAGAATGCGAAGAGTTTTCGTCATCCACCTTATTTCCACACGATTTTCAACACTAAACGTGTATTTTACCTTCCTAGTTTTCTGTTTTAGTGCGGTCTGCCGTACTTGTATTATGTTGATGGTAAAACAGTAACAGTATATTCACAAGAAATTAATATTTTTTTTATATATGAATTTTCTGGAAGTTCTTGGATTTTCCCGACTCTCGATTCTTGGAAAGACACCGTTCAATCTCGATTCTCAGGGATTCACTAATTCTGCTGAATATCGCCAAATGTAGTAAACTTTAAACGATAAATTATTATACTTACATTTCTGGCCGTTAGGGGACGATACTACATGACTTTCTTTCAGTTTTCTATAAATTTTACAAGAAATATTGAGTTTTTAACGAATGATACGAAAAACCTCTGATAGAATCATTTAATTTGAATCTATTCTACAGGGGTGTTATATTTATTATTATATAGTATGTTACAACTTAAGGGGGGGTAAATCTACGAGCAATTTTAAGAGAAAAAGTTCATATAAACATAGGTCCGCAAAAGCTTCGTTACGGAGCTACAGTGTATTGAAATTTTCTGAAAAAATTGGTTTTTTCTTCAAAACTGCAGTTTTTGAGATAATCCTCCCAAATTTGGAATGCTAGCTATTTTTTACAGCCTCCATCATTACACGTCCTAAATTTTAACTAGAATGTACAAGGTGTTTTCTTTTCTGGAGCCATGTCTTCTTTTGCCCTTTCAAGTTTTCAAAATTCGCTGAATTGAAAGCACTTCCAATTAAAAAAAATTACTAGTAGGCTTTAATTTTTTTCATTTATTTATTTATTTTGACAGTTGTTAAAGTTGAACCAGTGTCTGCTTGAATTGTATATTAAATTAACGATTAGTTTTAAGACTTTTGAAGTTATTGCTGTAAGAAAAAAATGGCAAATTTTACTAACGCCGAATTGGCTGATATCTATTACATGTACTGACGGCTGACGGAAATACAACAGAAGCTGGGCGATTATATCAGGTGCGCTTTCCAAAACGAATAGCACCAGACAGGCGAACATTTTAAAATATCCACAGAAGGTTGAGGGAAAGTGGTACTTTTAGTGGAAATAATCATTCAAAAGGTGCAACTCAAACTATGAGAACTCCAGATATTTAGGAAGCAGTTTTGAATTGTATTGATTTGAATCCTCATGTGAGTACAAGAAAAATTGTAAATCAGTTGAATATTTCACATGTTATAGTTTCGAGGATTCTCCACGACTTTTTATTGTACCCGTTTCATATTCAACGCTTCCAAACTCTACTTCCTCGAGATTTTCCTTCAAGACTGAATTTCTGCCTATGATTCTTAGATAAAATTAGAGAAAATGCTCATTTTGATGGTGAAATAATGTTCACAGACGAAGCTTACTTTGTGAGAACTGCTATCACAAATTTTTGCAATAATCATTATTGGGTTGAGAAAAACCCCCATTTGATTGAAGAATCTCATCATCAAGAACTATTCTCACTGAACGTCTGTGTCGGAATAATTGGAAATTATTTGATTGGGCAATTTTTTTTGCCTAACAGACTGAACGGTCCCGCTTATCGTCAATTTCTTGAGGAGGTGTTACCTTTATTGTTCGAGGATGTGCTACTTTTGGTGAAAAATATAATGTGGTTCATGCATGACGGGGCACCAGCACATTTAAGTGGAGAAGCTAGGGAATTCTTGAATAATACATTCACCAACAAATGGGCCAGAACCATGGCCTCCTAGGTTCCTAGACTCAAATAGTTTAGACTTTCTTTTATAGGGATATCTAAAAAGTTTAGTTTAAACCACTTCAGTGAACACTGTAGAAGAATTGAGAAATCGAATAATAGCCTCTTGTGACACGATAAGAAATACCCCAGGAATATTTCAAAGAGTGCGTTATAATATGCGAAGAAGGACAGAGGCCTGTATTCTTGCAAGTGGGGCACACTTTCAGCTATTTATTTAGTTTTTAATTGTTCTTTTTTTTAATTTGATATTGAATAAGTATAAGTTGAGTCTCAGAAGACGAGCTATCGAAATAAAAGCAAATTTTGGGCATGCCTATGGAGTATTTCTATTATTTGTTTTATTTAGCGAATAAAATACAATTCGAATTCAATAATTTTTCACTCGAAAGCGGTTGAAGATTCGAAAAAATCACAAGCGTCAAATAAATTTTTAAATTGAACGAAGATGACAAAAATTGATTGTACGCTGATCAGTGGCGTACTGCAAAAAAGTTTGAAAGGGCAAAAGGAGACATGGCCTCGGAAAAGAAAACAGTTGAAGTCTAGGATGTTTAATGATGGAGGCTGTAAAAAATAGCTTGCATTCTAAATTTAGACTGAATATCTCAAAAACTGCAGGTGTTTTGAAGAAAAAAACAATTTTTTTAGGAAGTTCAACACCCTGTATATTAAATAGAAACCTATTGTAGGCTGTAGACGCAACAATATTTAGTTGATTGTTGTTAAATACGGTCATTTCTAAAATGACTACCCGTCGATTTCTTTCTTTTTTCCTCTGAATTAATCAATTTCCCTCGTGGAATTTGTTGTATCTACTTGTTGCGCTGCGAAACAAATGAACTGGATCGAACGTACCAAGTTTTAAAATCCCAGTGTGACGCAGCCATTAAAAAAATTATGTATGACTAGAGATACTTCCTACTTTTATTGCACCTGTATAGGTACGGCAACAAGCGATAGCAAGTGAACTTAACTTTTTGCTTTTACAAGTATTAAGCTTTCAAGCAGCTTGAAAAAGCTTTGTGTCAAGTCAAGCTTTTGGGTTGCAAAATCAAGTCAAGCTAAGCTTTTCGAAAAATTTCAAGCTGCTTATCTTGAGGAACCCTAAGCCTAAGCCTAAGCGGTTCGCCCCCACATCAGACATGAAATGTTTCAGAACTTTCAAATCAGTGTGTCGGCGGTAACTCGATGGGAAGAGGACCAGTGAGATGAACTTCTCGTCCACTAGATTTAATCTGGATAAATTTTTTTCTCTGGGTATATGTCAAGGATTTATTATATAGACAAACTCATAATGATAAAGAAGAGTTAAACCACAAATTGTTTAGCTTGAGTTACCAATATTCAAATTCAAACAGTGATTTTGGACGACGCAATTCTTACATTTTGAATAATGGAAATAATTTTGCATATTTGGGACATTCATTTATATTCATTCGTTTCTTAGTTACTAATTATTTCCTACTCATCAGTAATAAATAACTTTCGTTTGTTCTTATTATGAGTTGGCTTCATTGTTGTGATCATAGTTTTGAAAACATTTGAGATGTTTTGTGTAAATTTGCAATAGTATACTGGATAAAACACAGAATGTTCGAAGGATTTCCATTTCTGGAAAAATTTTAATTTTGAGGAAATTTGTCAGGCATGTTATTTATATTTGGATGGAGAAGAATACTCTTCCTATTTCAACTAAATTCACCCATTTAAAAACCACAACTTTATGTTATAATTCGAAAATCATTCAAGAAAAAACATGTTGAATACGTCACTGAATTCTGGTCAAAAAGTAACCGAAGAATTTCAAGATAGTTTTCACCTAACTTTAATAGCATCCTTGATACTGGCATATGCGGAAATCCCGGAAAATCAAGATATCAGGAATAACACGAAAACAAAAAAGATGGCAGCGATCTGTTCTCACCTATGCAATTTGCTCGAAAATAGAAGACGGAGATGGGGGGTCATTTTCTCTATTTGTAGTATTTCACATAGCTGCGGTACGAAAACATTGAAATTGAGACATTCTGTGCACTAGGTTTTAAAATTACACTGGCTGTCTGTAGTGTACAAGTATTGTAAGATATTTTGAATGCATTTTCCGACAAAATATTTTTTTTTGATAACACTAAAAGCTACTGATGTGTTTAGGTTGCCAGATGTTGAAAAAATAGTGATACAGTTCTTGACAATTACAAATTTAATAACAAAATAAACACTCAATATAGGTACTACAAATATTGTTACAGGCAAGTAGACCAACATGAAAACCTTCTTTTTATCAGCCCTCGTAACTAAATCACAATTATGAGTTGTTGAAATTTGTCATTAATCATTCTAACATGTCATAGATAACGCTTTATCAGATAAATATCTTAAGTCCATACGTTTGTACTCAGAGTCCCATTCTATTTCAGCAATATGGAACAAAATTATTCAGATAAAATAAGTTAAGTAACCAAGTATTTTTCTACGACAATTACAAAATACCTCAACATCATGGATTTTGCTATTGGAGGTATTGCAGCAGCCGGTGCAGGCATATTTAGCAACCCTTTTGATGTTCTGAAGACAAGAATGCAACTTCAAGGAGAGTTACAAGCAAAGGGACAACATGCTGTCTTCTACAAAAACGCAGTTCACGCAGCTTATGTTGTTGCAAAAAATGAAGGAATTCGTGGTCTCCAGAAAGGTTTAGGGGCTGCTGTAGTCTTGCATGCAGTGAGAAATAGTGTTAGGTTAGGAGGTTACTCTATGTTAGAAAATAAGGGATATTTAACGAATAACCATGGAGAAACTATATTGTATAAAAGCTTCATAGCAGGGGCTTTGACGGGAGCTGCTGGTGCTTTTTGTGGAAGTCCATTATTTCTGATTAAGACACAGTTACAGTCACAAGCGGCCGAGCATATCGCTGTTGGACATCAACACCATCATAAAGGGGTTCTTGCAGCCGTGAAGGAAATTTACGGATCTCATGGGGTTAGTATAACAGCAATATTTATAATAATACCGTTCATTTGCTCCATATAACAAATAATCATGTAGATCACGTCATTCTAATTATTGTAAAATCCTTGATCCTAACATTATATAAAAATAGACATACAAAATGATCAGGTAAAACAATTTTACAAATATAGTCACGGAGGTATTTTACATCATTATCCTTGCTCTACAATTTTCCCTGATGTCATAATACATATTTTCCACAAGGTATGTCTTCAACCCTTTCTTTTAAGTTTTTGTCCTAGCCAATTTCTCACATTTTGGGTTGGGTGATTATAAATTTCAGCTGTCATATGGGTGACTTTTTTTTGGGATAAATATACTTCATAGGACGCAGCTCGACATCCCTAGACCTCCTTGTGATATAGGCGATAATATTTCCCCTTTCTTTGACTAAGATTCTAATGTTGATGATAAATATAATACACTCATAGATATAGAGTCCAACTATTAGGATAGATGTTTGCGTAAAGTGTGTTTTGCATGATTCTGTTTGTCTAAGGTTTAATATTGTCCTCAGAAACCTTTTGGGCAGAATAATCAGTCTCTCCAAATGTGCAGAACTATCCCAATCAATGATTCCATACCTCAGTGCTCACATGGTATGCTAAGATAGCCGTTTCTTCATTTACAATTCTTGAGAGCGTTCTCAGCACCTGAATATATTTTGTACAACAAGGTCAACAAGTGCATGCAACTCAGTTGGTGATCCACAATGACCACAAAAAACTTGACGCTTTGTGCAGCGTTATTATCCTACGGTCACTATAGTGATAGGTTTTGTTCTCGTGATTTGCGTTACAATCAAACTGTATCAGCTGCGTTTTGTTCTCGTTCATCATCAGGTTATTATTTGTGAACCATGTTGTTAGGGTATTAATGACTTCACTTATTCTTCAATCAATAGAAGTTTCAATGTTGTGTCATCTGCATACTGTACCATCATATTAGGTACAGCATCAGGTAGGTCATGCGTATAGATGATATAGAGTAATGCTCCCGATACTGAACCCTGCGGTATCCTCTTCCTTATAGGGATTGATTTACACTTTATGTGTTATTGGGTTCCGCTCACTGACATATTGAGTTCAGCCAATTGAATTTGACTTCAACAGCTGTGGTGGCATTCCCTTGATTCCCACTCTGTATATAATTTCTATATGTTTCTTGTAATTAACCGAAGGCTTTGCTCAAGTCCAAGCATGCAAGCGGTGTCACTCGTCCATCATTCAGGCTGTTCAGTATGTTTGCAAGTACACGGCTCTTGTAGTTGTCTCCTCTTCTAAATCCATTTTAGTACTCAGATAGTACTCTGTATGTTTGAAAAAATTCAACAATTTTACTATAGATAACACAGTCGAATACTTGTTAACATTACTGAGCAGTGAAATCGGTCTATAGTTTCGCATGTCTTCTTTGTTACCCTTTTTATGTACTGTATTGTGGCTACCTTCAACTTTTCAGGGTATTTGCCTGAGTCGAACATTAAGTTGATTATGTGAGTCAGCACCGAAAATATGTACTCCGCCACCTGCTTGATGAGTGATACTGGTATACCGTCACACCCGGTAGATTTGATATTCTTTAGTGATTTTACCACATTTTGAATCTCAACTGGTTCTAAAGAATACTACCAAGCTGTTGCAGAGACTATCATGATCTTGCTTTATGCCTGTTTCGTTTCATTTCACCACAGCCAATGAAGTACTAGTTGACGCAATTGAGAATATTCTCATAGGATTTTTTCTCTCCTTCGTTAAGTATTAATATGTTTTCAGGCATACTATTAGTCCAATCATCTCATATGTGTTTCCAAATGGCTTTCTACCTGTTGTTGAAGTCAGATATGTTTTGCATTGGTAATTTTCTCAGCTCTTTGTACTATCTGCTTAAGTAATCTGCAGTAATTCTTTCAGTTCTCGTATCTCATTCCAGATTCTTAAATTTCCATCTCTCTCTTTGAGGATTCCTTTTGTTATCTAGGGCATTATTTTTAAAGTGAATGAGTTCATTACAAAATTCATTGTCATTTAATGGAGATATCACAACATACAGGGTGATTCAGCAAGATAAGGAAATAGTTAAGGTTAAATGATGATAGGCGATCCGTGGTTAGCCGGCTTAACTAATGCCGCATCTTTCCAAATATACAGGCCGTTCTGTGAAAAAAGCTTTTTTTTAGAAATTTGAACTTTTGCTCATTTCATTCTAATGTTTCTTTCAAAGTCCAGGGGGGAAAATATATTTGAGAGCTGAAAGAATATTTTTTCGACACTCTCAAATCATCCCGATTTTGATAATTCGAAAAATTAAGAATAAAGTACTAAAGATTGAAATTACAATACGAAAGATCAGACATGAAACATTATTAGGAACTTAGCTTTCTATGATTAGCAGAGTTGCATTCGAATTAAATGATCGAAATGACCTCCTCTTTTCACTATGCATTTTCTAGCTCTCTTCAAAATATTCCATTTGGTCACCGTATCAATCTTTCCTTGAATTCTTCCAATACTCTATTATCCTTCGAATCGAATATTCCTCAGATTGTATTTCAACTTCATATACACTGTTTTTCCATAATCTTACAAGAAAAAATCCAACGGATTCAAATCCGGTAATCGAGATGGTCCACCTATCAGACTACTTCGATCGATCTACCTATCAGGATAATCATATTGTTGCTGAAATGAGGTGGAGTTCCATTATATAGAAAGTATATATCCCCTTATTCCGTGTCCGTTCAGGAGATTTGGCAGCGTATTTTGAAGGAAATTGAGGTAAACGTTCCCATCAAATCTATCATTAAAGAAATGCGGCTCACCCAGAAAAAACATTGACGCTTCCCAACCAGACATTCACATTCATGGTGCTCTTTTAGTCGGATGTTTTCCTCTGTCCATTCATGGAAATTGTGCTAACTGAATATACCATTTTTTCGAGAAAGTGGCTTCATTACTGAATAAAATTCGATACACCTGAACTGGTGTGAAACGATCTAGAAGCAAAAGTTCTTGTACTTATAATGTTATCGATGGTAGTATCCTTTCTTTCAATACTCTTTATGTCATTCAAGACAGCACCGAAACATGGGCGATTATTCTGTTGCTCGTTGTTGGTTCATTCTCAATGCTTCAAGCACATTAGTTGGCCGAACGTTAGCTCGTTCCTTCTTGTTAGTGGGAAAAGTTTCATGTTCTTTAATTAATTGAAAAAGTTCTAAAGAATGTTTTACGTGAGATGTCTTTTAAGTTTTGTATATAGAGCTAGAATGAAACAATTAAGAGCTTTTAAAAACTTTATTGTTTTTTGAGGTATTTTCCGCGAAAATTAATACACTTCTGCAGTTGTTCGAACCAATCTTGGAAGCAGTTGTTCCAATCGTTTGGTGGTACATTCGAAATGACCTTTTAGAAGGCATCAATAGCTTTTTCTGAAAACTGAAACCTTTGACCACGCAGTTCGTTCTTGATTATGGGAAAATTAAGAAAATCGTTGGGACTTATACTGTACGCTGGATGACGTAACAATTCGATATTTTCTTGCATTGAGTATTCATTCGTTTTCTGGGCCGTATGCGGACATGCATTGTCTTGGTGAAGGATGTCTCGTCATTTGAGGTTGGTTTCTTGAAGCTTACTAACGACTTGTGGTGAACAAATGGTTGTATACCAATTAGCAGTACCTGTTCTTTGATCTTGTGAAAGAATTTTTGCTACATGACCAGCTTAGAAACAAACGTTGCGAGCTTTTTTTTGAGACACTTCGACCATAGATGACTTTGTCGGTTTTTCTTCCCTTCGAACACCCAAGCAGAAGATTGGCGCTTATTTTCTGGCTCGTATGAATAAATCCAAGATTCATTACCATTCACAATGTTGTAAGGCTTTCAGTTTTCTGTTTTTCGGTCAAGAGAAGATATCTAACGGAATCTTTCACACGCAATTCTTCGTGAAAATCTTTTTGTATCGAGGTCTTTGAGATCCGCGCTGATGTTTCAGTTTCATGTTGCATCCATATTTCCTTGGCAATGACCACTGTTTTTGGTGCACCTGCCTAGGATTGTCGCTAAGCCTAAACCTCCTGCGTTTAAATTCTGTACACCAACGGAAAAGTGTTGACTGGTGTGGTGATAATTATGATATGATGATACAGCCCGACGTATTTTGAAAAATATAAATTCAAATCCTTCAAGTACCAGATACATCAACATTTATACCCTAACGATTAATTTACTGTAATTGAGCATAGTGCTCTGGTACTTGAAGGATTTGAATTTATATTTTTCAAAATACGTCGGGCTGTTTCTTTGGTATTCAGTGTCATTCTCAATCTGTCTCAGCGAAATAAAAGAATCTCAACCATTGCTAACACGTTGGTTTCTGTAGCTTCATCAATAATAAATTGCTCATCAGGTTGAACTGGGAGTCTCCTTAACTGCCTTTCAAATCGAAAAAGTAATTATCCGCAATCTCATCACGGTTGGGAAAACGTTCCGCATAAAGCTCTGCCTTTCTTCTGGAATTTTTACGACATTCCTCTTATATTAGGAGCATATCTACCTTTTCGTCAATAGTATACATTCTAATGTGAAATGGAAACTACAAAACTTTATTGACAAAGAAACAACCAGTAATTACAACTGCGACGAAATAATTGAATCGTAGAACTGTCAGATAATGGTGGCGCACAAATTTTCATAGTGAACACAGAATATTTTCTGGAGAATGTTTCTGTGATCACTGAGATGATGCGATTTTGACTGGGTGGATCAGTTTAGATGATTATTTTGGATGAAAATCCAGTCCAGGAATGAAGATTTCTACCGAAATGAATAAGTAAAGGATTGCTACATGTGCTCATGAAATAAAAATGTAGTGTTTAATACTAAAAACAGAGAAATCGTAAATTAAAATCAGCGAAATTCGAATTCCGTGAAAAAACTTGTTGTTATATGAAGTGATCGGATAAAATAGAAAACGCATAAGAATATGGTCGAAATAACTGAGCCCTTACTGTCTAAGAGAACATTGAGCAGCCATCGCTACCAGAATTCATATCGCGGCCATATTAGTAAAAATCGATTTATCGGTTTCTGTGTTTAATTATCGAAACGAATGCATCAAAGTGATACACCGTTGAATAGTTAATCCTGATGCGGTTGCTATGACATAAAAATATATACAGAGTGCCATTAAAAAAACAAACTTTATGCTACTTCCGGCGAAACCGGAACTTGATATGATAATCTTTTTACGCTTATATATGGGGAATTGTAATTTCAATAACTCTGCGAAGTTTTGTTCAATTCTTTCTTCAAACAAAAAGTTACGGTATGTTACCTGTCCTCTAGGTCACTCGGTATTTATCTAGTAGATGGCTGTCATATTGATTTTTTATGACAAATCTATCATAGTTATTGTTAATTTGCACTTCTTTATTTTTGTTGATACATAGCAATAATTATAAGAGAAATTTTGCGCATTTTCAAGATGGACATTCTTTCTAATGCAGAAGTGATCGAAATGCATTGCGTCTACAGTCTTCCTAACGGTAATTCCGCTTGGAGCGTCGAGAAGATATGCTGAAATGAATCCTGATGGTGAGGCCCCTCATCGTACTTTATTTGCGCGGCTTCAGTGATGAATACTAGAATCAGATAATTTAAAAAGTAGGAAACATGATTATCGATACCGCGAGCACCAGCATTAACAGAAGCAGTACTTAATTTGAGCTGTTTAGTATCAAATCCAGCTCAGTCCACGATTTTTCGAAAATGTCCTTTTTTATTTTTTTTTCGCAACTGCCAGGTCCAAGCTACAACCGAATCCTGCCAAATCCAGTTCCTTCCACTAGAAAAACAACCTTGATAACTGTGCTCGCAGTAGAGGTTCCTCTAGTAAAGATGCCTCCCACTCACTGAACCTAACTTGCGCTTAAACAATGATGTACACAAGACCAGGTTGAAAACTGAGACGAAAATTTATGAAATGAAAGTCAGGGCCTTTTACAACCTACTGAACAAAAGGACAATAAGATTTTCACTATTTCTTATGAGCAAACTCTATTCCACAAGATCAGAATGCTTACTATTCACGACAACTTAATGATTGTGCTAGGTGGCTCTTAGGCTTCCCGAACATCTTCATCTATCACTGATATAAGAACGAACAAGGGACAAATAAGATATACTCAGCTGTACACGACTACATGGTCCATTTGCGAAGATCCCTACTGAGAGTGAAAACGTTCGGGTGTTTTGTGATGGCTGCAGAGCTCAGAATAAGAACTGTTATTGGCATGTTTGGTTGGTGGCTCCTCAAGCTTGCTCCAGTTTATATTAAGTAAATTAAACTTGTTTTGCCCAATGGTTGGCCATTCATTTCTTCCGTTAGATCGAGTATTTCCAGACGAATACAAGAATTTTCAACAAACAAGGTACAGTCGACTCTCGTTAATTCGAAACTTGAGAGACTCTTAAAATACTACGAATTATCGAGTGTTTGAAATATCAAATGGTTCGAAATTTGTGAGAGAAAATAAATAAAACTTCGAATTATTAAGTATAGATCAACTATTAAGTGCTATTCTATAACAATGACAAAAGTTTAGAGGTACATTCGTGTACATACATGTATTAATAACGTGAATTAATTAATCTTTTGAAAGAGCTCTCTTATACTGGTTTGCTTCAAAGCACATTTCTGCTGCTCCGACTGCTGAATAACTTTTTTTAACAGAAAAAGTGCCGGAAATGCTTTTTTCATCACTTTCGTTTTGTAGACAAAAGCTTTGTAAGATATCGAATGAGAATCTAACCAAAGGTCCTGATGAATCGTCCTCATCTTCATCGTTACTTCTTTGATTCGTATCTGTCGCAGATAAAATTTCGCCATCGGTTAGTGAACCTGAGACAGGAACATCTTCATCCACTTGAACAAAGTTAGAAAAACTCAATCCTCTAATGTCATCTAATTGTACTATTACTGGTTCATCATCATCCATAAGTATTGGAAGATTTACCTGATCTTCTTTTAAGAAACAATTGTTACAGCTCTTTATGCCTTGTCAACTGGTAAAATAGCTGTCTGAACCGTGATATTCGTAGTTAGCTGCTTGTCGAGAGATTCTGAAACGAGCTTAACAAATTTCTTTGCGATAGAACATCCATATTTACTGCAAGTAAAACTGTCAACCTCTCTTTACTATGTTTTCCTCCAGGACATTTTTCATCTTTAAAAGTAAGCGTCTTGTCCAGTAAACATTTGAAAAATAGGCCAGTTTCATCAGTATTAAAAATGTCTCGGGCATCATAGTTTTCAATCAAGGTCTTCAATTTACCGTGCCAATCTAAGCAAACTGCATCATCAACACAAACTTTTTTAAACACAACTCCATTTCTCTTTTTGAAATTTGTAAGCCACCTTTCACTTGCCGCAAAGTTTTTGATGCTTAGAGTAGAAGCGAACTCTTTTTCTTTTTCCTTCAACAAGTTTCCGCTAATAGATACTTTTTGTCCTCTACACTATCTTAGCCAAATGACAAGACTTCCTTCCAGACGAGGAAATTCACCTTTAGTAGCTCCAACAGTTTGAGCAGCATTAATTTTCTCCTAGCGCTTTATTATGGTTCAAAGAGTACTCAGAGGAATCTTAAATTCTTTCGCAGCATCTTTTTTCTTCTCACCTTTTTCTACTTTTTCGATTAAATTCTTCTTTTCAGCAATCGTCAAATATTTATACTTTCTAGGACTAATACAAACTTTCAATCTGAATACCAACGAAAGAGTAACAGTAATTTAAACATAGCCAAACAAACCAATTCGTGCGGAAGTGTGTGTCCAATAGACAAACTAATCATAACAAAAACAAAGGCTCGTGTATGTTGATACATGTCGCAAAATGTACTTACAATCTTTCCGCCTTTTTCTCTCTGCAACTTTGAATTGTCGAGATGAGTTCGAATTTACGCGTCGTTTTGTTATATAGCAATGATTTTTCCGTTTGAATTAACAAATACATAAAAATGTATTGATTCAGTTCGAAATACAAAGAGATTTTGTAGGGAACTCGTGATCACTTTGAATTATAGAAAGGATCGAATTATCGCAGGTTTGAATTAACGAGAGTCGACTGTACAACCATTCCTCCAGCTGGGGAAGTTTGAAACTGTAAGCTTGTTGTCATTGAAGAGATGTGGAAAGATGAGTAGCTTTACACTGCATCCAATAGTGCCTTCATAAGAATCTGCAAAAAGGTTTAAGCATTTTCGGATATTTTTGCCGTGAATTCTTTCTCTCTAGGAATCCCTGTGGCACCTACCAAAACTCACAGATGTTGAGAACCTGTTGGTGAAACACTATAAATCAGATTGGACAAAGCTGGAGATACTTCGGTTCTATAGAGACGTCCTTGACAACGAGCGGGCTGACGATCCAGACTCGCTTTTGCCTTGCGAAAAAAGTGTACATTTCATGCCCGATGCTGAAAAGTTTATACATCGAAGAAAATTATTTTTCAAGTGCAATATTCAACCTTCCGTAGAATGTTAAATATCCTCCCTTGAAGGAGCTAGTTTTCCGATCTACTCTTCATAATCACCGTTAACCGGGGCTACAGGGAAGTGGTACAGCACGGTCAGATGTCACGAATAGGAACAATGGACTGCAGTTTCGGTCTCGTTTGACCTCGTCAGCTTTGTCTACCCATTCGTAACACAAGGTCTGTCTCTGTGGTCTTTTAATTTTGACGAGGTCCGGAAAAATCTTTCCTTTCGCCTCTTCGTCTTTATTTTGACTTTTTTCTACTGTTTTCTTTTTATTGTCTCATTTTCAGAAGTTTTACTCTCACCTACTTATGGTCTTGGGTCACCAGCCTCTCTTTGAGGTTTCGGATCGAGTGAAGATAACTCTTCTCCTTCTTTTATTTTGTTTTCTTCGTCCTCCTGTCCTCTCTTCCACTGTAGCAGTGAAATGTGCTTGTCAGTTTTTCTTATTTTTGTTTGAACAATCTTTCTCATTTGTTCGTTTTCGTGATTATCTATTTTTTCTAAGAAGTTTTCTGTCTTCTTGATTATCGTTTCTTCTATCGTCTGAATATTGACTTCTCGTCTTATTTGTTCATTTGATATGTACCTGGGGCTTCCAATTGCTGTCCTGACTTATTTATTGTCTCTTGTAATTTTCTTTTCCTGTAGGATTTTGTTGTCGTGAACCATATTTCTCCAGCGTATGTTATACTTGGTATTATAATTGTTTTTATTATTTTCATTTTGTTCTCTAGTGACAGTTTGCTGCTCCTGTTTAGGAGTGGAAATAAATATCCTTGCAGCTGTTTAGCTTTCTTTGCATTTTCTTCCATTTGGCTGTGGAATTTCAAGTTTTTGTCTATTCATACTCCTAGGTATTTTGCTTCGTTTTTCCATTCCACTTTCTGGTTGGCTATCTTTATTTCTTCCGGTTTTTCTGTGTCTTTTCTCCTGTTTTCATAATCAAAGTAAACTTTAACTGACTTGTTGGCGTTGATTTTGATTCTCCATTTTTCAAAGTATTCTACTAGTTTGTTTGTATCTTCTTGTAGTCTTTTTGTTATACATTTCTTGTTTCTATGTGATGTGTAGATTGCTGTGTCGTCAGCAAACTGTGCCATCTTTGAGTGTTTTAGTTCAGGTATGTCCGTGATATATATGTTATACAATAGTGGTCCCAGGATCGATCCGTGTGGGACTCCTGCCTCTATTGGTCTTTCTTCAGATTTAGTATTTTCTATTCGTACTGTGAACTTCCTGTCTTTTAAGTACGATGCCGTTATGTTCACGAGTTTGTTTGGAAACTTTGTTCTTTTCATTTTATATATCATTGCTTCGTGCCAGACTTTGTCGAAGGCCTTTTCTATATCCATGAACGTTGCCGCCGTTGGTTTTGAGATGTTCATATTTTCTTTTATGTTTTCCATCAGCCTTGTCAGTTGATGGGTCGTTGCGTGTTCACTTCTGAATCCAAACTGGTGGCTCGGTATGATATTGTTCTGTTCTGCAAAGTTTCTCAGTCTTCTATAGATGAGTTTTTCTATCACTTTGCTCATTTATGACAGCAGGCTAATTGGTCTATAGCTGCTAGGGTCGTTCTTGGTTTCCCTGTTTTTGGTATCATTATTGCTTCTGCTGTTTTCCAATTGCTTGGATAATGTTCTCTACTCATCACTCCTTTCGCAATTTCTGTTATTGTAACATAAGGCTATGCCGTTACTCACTCATCGCAATTCGTTGGAGCGAACGCAATAATGTAAATGTCACTGCGCCCCCCAACGAACCGAAACAAAGGCTACCTCACTAATACCCCGCGAAACGGTGAAACCAAAGAGCAGATAAAACAGGAAAACGTTAAGTTGTCACACTAGTTCGATAACATACCGCCATCCGATACTCACGTATCAGACAGAAGCGGCCATCGAAGGACCGACGCTCCTCATTTCTATGTGGTGTATCACTTCCCTGTGGCCCCGGTTAACGGTGATTATGAAGAGTAGATCGGAAAACTAGCTCCTGCGAGGGAAGATATTTAACATTCTACGGAAGGTTGAATATTGTCCCTTGAAAAATAATTTTCTTCGATGTGTCTACACATTGCGAAATCTCGCATATAGTAACTTTTCTTTTGAGAGTTTATTTTCATTACGATTTAGATGACATGAAAAAACGTAAATTAGAATAGATTATATTAATTGTTCACAAAATATTTGGAAACACCGCAAGATACACATCAACCGCAGCTCAATCCAAAATTCTTTTTGAATTTCAAAACTGATTAAAGATGAGAATATTCTGAAAACTTCAATGAAATAATCTTAGATTTCTGAAGTATCCATAAATGCCAAAATATGTTACCTAATTTCAAAGGCATGTCATTCGTCTCTCCTGTAAAATTTTTGAAAATGGATCGAGCAGGTTTTGATACTTACCGTCTCATTCGAGGAGCAACCTGACATTAGTACTAGAAAAACTGCTTTGCAGTTACATGTTTATCATATTACGATAATTGTATATGAGAGTATGTAAACCCAACATATTCAGGTGGGAAAGGTTGAGATGAACCTCAAATGTGCCTAGCTCGTTCACCAAATTTAAATCCGTTAGATTTTTTTACGTGGGATCATTCGAAAACTTCGATTTATGAAACTTCCGTTCAAGAGAGATGACTGAAAAAACCGTAAAATTGTTTCTTTTTAGGTACTTCAATATTCTCTTGGGATTTTCAAACAGATACGTTGATTAATGCGCCGTTGTCTAAAGTGCTGTGTAATGGCTGAAGTTGGTGATTTTGTGCACTTTCTTTAATTTCTTGGTTTTTGAAATTGAGTAGGATAAATAGAATAAATCCAATCTTACACAACCTATATAGATTAATATTAATTGGTTTTTCACAAGAAAACGATGACAAATGGGAAAAAAAGAACAAAAAACGTTCATAATTGGTGAAAGATTTATTGTCATTTTTTTCAATTACCAGGGGCGTACTCAAAATAAATTCCAGAGACTCTGTAGATTTTCATGACTTAACTAACACATAAAATAACTATTTTTCAGATAAAAGGTCTTTGGAGAGGAGTTTCGGGAACTATGGTGAGGGCACTTGCAGGTTCTTCCGCCCAACTCACAAGTTTTGCTGTATCCAAGGATTTTCTTAGAGAACAAGATATTTTAAAAGGCAGACCGCTGGTAATCTCAATAACCGCAAGTTTCATTAGCGGTATCATTCAAACAGTGGTGATCACTCCTTTTGACCTAGTTTCAACAAGACTATACAATCAAGGTGAGGTTTCTGAGTTTCTGAAGGTGTGCCCACCAAACATGCTACATAAATTCTGCTATTATGAAGATTTTCATTTCATTTTTCATCAACGAAACCACTGAGATGGAAATCTGCATCACGAATGAATGAAATTTTGTTCCAAAATTTAACATCAAATTCATTTGGCTCATTAAAATTTCTTCAGTTCATGTGATAGCTGAGTGTAGAGACAAATTCTTTGTTAAAATTCGGTGCAATGTGCAATCCCGGTAGGTAATGAACAGAAAGATTCATGTCTAATTGAGTAATTGAAATGTAAATTCCCTCCCAAGCTTTTTAGGTATCTGAACCTATTTAATTGTCTTCTAGAGAAGGAAATAATGCATAACAAATGAGATTATGTGCTATGCCTTAGAAATGAAATTACAGAGGTTTGAAGGATTAGCATTTTTTGAACTGAATAATCCCTGTAAAGTTTCTCCTTTAATGATATGCAATGGAAGTTGAATAACGGTCCAATAAGAATCAATATTGTATTTACGCCCTCATACTATAGACTTCTAAATAATTATAAAATCGTTTGTAAATATCGGTTCAATATCATTAACAATGAAGCTTTATTTTCCTTCTCTCTGGTAATAGAGACATTTAGTATATCTTGGTTAGGTACCCTTATGATATTATATTGACTGTATCTCAAATAAGAATTTGGATGAATTATTTTAGTATGTATGCGGAGTTTTATAAAGCATGTCGGTCATTTTAAATTCTCGATCTATAATTTTGCAAATCAGCTACTTCAAAAACCTGGGTGAAGGTGTTTCAGATATTTTCTACGATTCAATCAGATTCGACCTTCAAATGACCTTGAACGGTTCTGAGAGAAGGTCATCTGATCTCGGAATCAGCGACCCAAAAAACATAATAATATTGTGGTTTGTTTAAATATGCCGAAATATTTTTTATTTTGTAAGACTTGAGGTAAACTTGGGTTATATGGTCATAAGTTTTCATTTTTATGTCTGGCATCTCCCATATCTCAGAAACCAAAGATGATCTCATCATAAAATTTACCAGGTGAATGTTCAAATGATGTGATAAAACTATTGGGAAAGATTTTGAGGTCCCAAAACGAGGTAATTTTGGAGTCCCTCTTCTCTGCCCAAACGTATGATTTATTCCTGAATTAAGTTCCAGTTGGCGACTGTCACTATACAGATTTTCTTCAATAGCAAGTAAGACGTGAGCTGAAATTGTCATCCATTTTCGATCTTTGACGATCTTTGTAACCAACCATCATCAGAATTTCAAGACGCTGTCTTTGACTGAGTGATTTCGATGGTCAAAACTGTTTTAAATTTTTATTTGTTATTGATTCTCTTAACCCAATATACAACTGCATCGCAATAGCGATATCAGATCATTCTGATTCCATAACTGTTTTGTTATGTTTTTACTGGAATCACATTTAGACATTTAGAAAATTTCATAATGGAACGTTCGACAGAGTAACACGAAAATCTTAAGATAATTCATCGCGCCTTAAAAAGCAATAAACTCAATCACCTAGAATCTGTGGAAATTTTCAAAGCTAAACACAAAAGAAACAATCTTACCCTGCTCAAGGACAACACACACCTATGTTATTCCCCAATATTTAGGATTTTCAAGTAATTATGAATGTACCTTTGAATACCTATCTATATTTCTATAGTAGAAAACTTGTACATTCGACAGAGTTACACAAAATCTAGGAACGTACAAAGTAAAAGAAAAGCTTACTAATGATTTTTACTGGCCATATATTGCAATTCTAATAAAATTTCCATAATGTCATATCTTTAATAGGTGTTATGGAGCATTTTCCATAAAATTATACCTATCTAATTATTGGGTTTGATAAGCCCAGGTGCCTGGTTCGAATGCAGGTTCAAGTTATGGATGTTGTCCTTGAACAAAAAGTGAAATTGGAGTCGCCTAAAGAGGGCATAAACTTCCGAATACCAGATAACTTGTAATCCTTGTGGTGGCAGTTATCATTGCACGGTCTAGGAGAGTAGTTCAGAATACACTATAAGCTGTAGGTCCTTCTGTGTAAATGGTCTAAGTTTCCAAGCACATTGTCAAAACACAAACAAACAATTATTAGGTTAAGTATATATTTTTCCACAGTGTAGATCTTGATTTTCTAGTGACCAAATATGTGGCATAAACGACATTATCTTTTGATTGTCTTGATATTTATGAATCAGAGTGGGAAAATTCAGACAAACTTTGAAAATTATAATTTTTATATATTCAAAATAAAACCGGCAATAGGAACGATTTTTAAATTCATTTTGTGTCGTTTGTTGAGTTCCTGAAATAACAATAACTAAACTGAAAAATAAATCTGGGAAATATGGAAGAAATCTGAAATTTGACATTCATGCATTATTTATATTCAACATGCACTGCGTTCTAACGAAAATTTGTACTATTCTAAGTATAGCTGAAAAAGACTTTCGTACAAAGATACAAACTATTCTCATAGATGAAATATTCGGGTAGAAAATTGAAAGATCTTTTCAAAGAAGTGTCATACGTGATTTTGGTTTACTTTATAAAGAATATCACAAAATTAGGTGGAAAATATTTAATTAGCAAACGTAATAGCTATTTCGATATTTCTATCATCATCAGACGTTTACAAATTGTGAGATAAAGCTAAGGTACAGTTGTATAATTTATCTTAAATATAGAAAAACCGGTATAAGTTTTAGAGAGAGAAAACAACAAGTTTTCTACTATTGGAATATAGATAGGTATTCAAAGGTACATTCATAATTACTTGAAAATCCGAAATATTGGGGAATAACATAGGTCTGTGTTGTCATTAAGAAGGGTAAGATTGTGTTTTTTGTTCGGGACACGATGAATAATGTTAAGATTATCTATACTAGGGAAGCGGTGGTTGTTATCTAGGCAACGCTGTGCGATGGTAGAGTCACTTTTGTTTTTACAAAATGAAGAGTAATGTTCTTCGTATCTAAAGCGAAAAGATATTCCTGTCTGCCTATTTATACACTGTTACAATCAGGGTAGCACAGTCCATATACTCCAGAATTGTATAGTTTGTGAGTTTTGTCTTTGGCATTAAAAAATAATTGTGATAATTTACATGTAGTTTTGAAGGCAATTTTTGAGTTGTGACTTGACATTAGATTGGCAAGTTGCTGTGAAATTGGACCAAAATAAGTTAAGGGAGAGAATGTTTTAATATCGGAATTTGGTTTAACATGGGGGTATATACAGGTTACGGCACAGAAACTTGCTGATTTGTAACGGTCGCCTTTTCGCCGAGGGGTGGGGGAACAGACGAGTTCAATGAAATTGGAGAGGGAAAGTCCTGAAGTTTTGTTTCTTTCCTCTTCAGTCGCCATCATGCATTGGACGAAGCAGCAGCGTGCGTTTGCCTGCGAAGCTTACTTTTACAACGGTCGTTCCATTATCGCCATTCAACGTGCCTTCCGTACTCAGTTTAATATTCATCCTACAGCTTAGGTGACTGGATGGCAATCAATTGTTTCGTGAGTGAACACATTTAGAGAGAGCGGAAATGTAACGAGAACCGGTTCAGGAGTTCATCAGACGGCCAGAACTCCAGAAAATGTTGAAAGACTAAGAGAGTCATTCGTCCGATCTCCTCGGCGTTCGGCGCGGAAACACGAAGCTGCTCTGGGGTTATCTGACCGCACTGTGAGACGAATTCTTCACTAAGACCTCAATTTCCATCCCTACAAAATGGCTGTAACGCAGGCACTGAATGAAAGCGATTTTAATGCCCGCCGCAATGCATGTGAAACACTCGGTGAAAACCTGCCTCACAACACGCTCGTGTTCTTCAGTGATGAAGCTCACTTTCACATTTTTGGCTCTGTGAACAAACAAAACATGCGTTTTTGGAGCGCTAACAACCCTAGTTCATCTAAAGGACAACATTCGGAAAGCCATCGCCGGCATATCCGTTGATATGCTCGAAAGAGTTTATCAGAACTTCAAGAATCGCATAGCTCAGTGCGTTGACAATGGAGGCCGTCACTTGTTCGATGTCATTTTTAAAAGAGTTTAATAAATAAATTCAGAGAATGTAAGATAATATGTAAAACGAATTATTACATTATCTCTAGTATTTTTGTTTTTATTAACCTTTTAAATCAGCAAGTTTCTGTGCCGCACCCTGTACTATTGTAAGCTAACTGTATTTGTTACATTTGTTATTTAAGAACTATTCAGTCTATTATGGTAGGGGATAAACGTTATTACTGGCGATAGTTTTTATTACGTAAATTTCTTTGTTGAGGTTTTCAATAGAAGGTGGCAATGAAAATGCTTCATGAACCATTGAGTTGAAAACGCTAGTTTATGTTGCAAGGGGTGAGAAGAGTCATGGGTAATGCAAATATCTGTGAAAGTAGGTTCTCGAAATATATCGAATGTAAAAGAGTTATTTTTTCGGGAAATGGTTAAGTCTGAAGAATTTATTCGATTGCTTCTATTTCTAATGAAATTTTTTCTTCTATATGACTCATGAATATTTCAGCAAGAAGAGGACTTAAGGGAGAATCCATATCAAAGCATCCAGACTGTTCAAAAAATTTATTAATAATTGAAAATAGTATTATTGAAGACAAAGCTTAAGTAGAGGACTAAAATCATTGTGAATAAAAGGATTGATATGTGAACAGTCAAAAATGCTGGGAATTAATGGTAAACATTCATCTCCGGGGATATTAGAGTACATATCGTCGACGTCTAGGGAAAGAAGAGAAGCATTTTGTAGTTTTTCGGAAAGTTCTAGGGAGTTTTTTAGGGTATATTTGTGCTTAATATTTCACCCACTTTCTTCAATAAACCAAAATGGTCCCTCATCAATATGAAACCTTGTGCACCCAAACTTTAGGGACTTCTTAAAACTCACAAAGAAAATGCCCCCATCCGTCCAGCTGTCTCTTACACTAGTTCTCCAACGTACAAACTTTCAAAAGAGCTAAATTACATTTTCAAAAACTTACAAAGTTCATCCCCAAATATTCCATAAAAAACTTTCCGAGAAATAGTTCTTAAAAAATAAACACAGTTAGCTTACAATGGTATATAACCCCATGTTAAATTAAATACCGATATTCAAAAATTCTCTCTCTCCTAAGTTATTTTGGTCCAATTTCACAGCAAATTGCCAATCAAATGTCAAGTTACAACATAAAAATTGCCTTCAAACCTATATGTAAATTATCACAATTATTTTTCAATGCCAAAGACAAAACTCACAAATTAGACTTGTCAGGAGTATACGGACTGTGTTGCCTTGATTGTAACGGTGTATACATAGGCCAGATAAGAAGATCTTTTCGCATTAGATTCAAAGAACATTACTCTTCCTTTTTTAAAAGAAAAAGTGACTCCACCATGGCATAGTATTGCCTAGATAACAACCAGTATAGATAAACTTAACATTATTCATCGTACCCCGAAAAGCAATAAACTCAATCACCTAGAATCTCTTGAAATTTTCTAAGCTAAACACAATAGAAACAATCTTACCCTCCTTAACGACAACACAGACCTATGTTATTCCCCAATATTTCGGATTTTCAAATAATTATGAATACTTGTCTATATTCCAATAGTAGAAAACCTTTTGTTTTTCTCTTTTTATAACTAATACCTGTTTTTCTATATTTAAGACAAATTATACAACTGTACCTTAGTTTTAACTCACAATTTGTAAACGTTTGATGATGATAGAAATATCGAAATAGCTATTACGTTTGTTAATTGAATATTTTCCACCTAATTTTGTGATATTCTTCTTAAAGTAAACCAAAATCACCACATGATGATCAAACTTCACTTAGTAAGTGCCGACTCAATATTATTCTTGATAAAGTATTGATTTACTTGTTCCAAATTAACCTCAAGAACAGTCTCTTTCTAATCAAAAATGTACCTGTTTCAGTGCTAGTATCACTCTTTCTGGAGAGAAGAGGTCAAGTTATCGTTAGAACACAGTGTATGTCAGTTGGATAAAGATATGAAATTTTCTTCTCTAGATCCCTATTATTACCATTTTCCTGAGTTTGAAGCAACTACTGATCTGGATCTGTATCTTAAAGTATAATTGTATTTTCAGGTGTCAATGCTTCAGGAGATGGCCTTCTATATAAAGGAATTGGGGATTGTTTTATAAAAACATGGAGAGCTGAAGGATTTTTCGGTTTCTATAAAGGAATAGGACCAAATTACTTGAGACTAGCTCCTCATGGAGCACTTTGTTTGGTGTTCTGGGATCTACTCAAAGAATTGCAAATGAAATATATACCTACCAAAAAAGTAGATTCACTCTGAAAATGAATGGGAAAATGCATTTTCGCGCATTTCAGGAAGAATAATTAATTAATCTCATGGATAAAATGCTGTTTCGAAACTGACAATAAAATCTGTTCTAGCCTAGAATTCACCGTATCATAACAATTGAATAATATTGTTTCAAAGTGTAGATAATTTTCTCTGTTTATATGCAGAACAGCTTCAACTACCGACTTTGTTTTCGAGGATAACGTAATTTTTTACTGTTGACATATTATAGAATATAGTTATTTTTAAAAACATTGTTTTCTTTAGTGTAATTTTTACTGAATTTATTTATTAATATAAATATAAAAAGTTCTTCCAGACTAGGCCCCATTTGGTTATCACGAAAGTGATCCTAGCATGATCTTTGCTTGGACGAACAACACGCCTTTACAAGCCCCACACTACTCGCGCTAGCATTGGAATAAGGCGTGCCTGACAAGGAAAACCTGCGTTACTTTCTAACACGGGTCCGGGGACCTTCCTCAGGACATATTGAGTGATAAACACTCTGAATGTAGCCCCGAAGCTAGGATTGGAAGAACACAAGAAATAGTTCTTCTGGTGGTTTATGTAGTTTTTCATAGCAGAAACCAATGAGTAGTTTATAAAATAAAAAAATGGCATCATATTGATATAGAAAATATCATAAAGTACCGAAAATAAAACGAGGAATAGCAAACATACGATTATATGTTTTCATTGCTTCTATATGATATTATCATTTTTTTTCGAGCACAAAACTATAAAAAATGACAGAAACAACACTGTTAGGCAACACTCGATACACTAGTCAACCATATTAACATCCTAATCTGATAGGACTATACAGCGCCTCACCGTGACACTAATATGCATTAAGAGCATATTAATGGTTATCAATTTATTAATGAAATATTTGAATGGAAATTATTTCGGTATTGATATGGATGAAATAACAATTTTCATTATTTTTATATAGAGTATAACTATGTGAAAATAACAATGACGTCATTATCTAAACTCTTAATATAAACTTCAAACGACTTCGTCACAAGAAAATGCTTAAAATTCTGTCGGAGTAAACAACTGTCATTAGTGTCATTAGGTGACGTTATACTTGCAATTTTTTTCTGCTATTAATTTTTACCTTCAGTGGGGCGCATGCGATATCCTCGACTTACTACTCAAACCACCTGTAACCTATAGTGTATGTAAAAAAAGTTGAAACTTCCTCCTCCTATGCTGCCGTAGAAGTTGATGTCAATGAACTATCGGAGAAATGTTGACTATTTACAGTTTTTCCTAGGAATTTACACTCCCAAGTAAACAGATGTTGTGAAATTGTTTGAAGTTGCCCGGAATTTGGCAAATGAGTTCACAGGTGATTAGTAACATACAAAATATACATTTTTTAAGTAACAAGGTGGATTTAATGAGAATCTGTTAATTATTTTATTTGTAATTTCAGGTGTAAACTATTAGTATACAATTTGAAATGAATTCTACAGAGGATAAAAGCAACAGAAAAATGCATGAACTTTTTATGCAAGTTTTAAAAAATAGAGATCTTTCTAGGGCCGGAGATCTTTTCTCAGTGCCTGATGATGTTATAGTAAACGATTTAACCAATGTGGTAAATATTTCATTCATTAGGAAGAAATATGATTGTAATTTTTATATGTGTATTATTTTTTTCAGTTGAAAGAAATTACTGCAATAGCTTCCTTACCAGATTATATTAGTAATGATAATGACCAGAGTGTTGTGGAAATCTGTGTAACAAGAGTGACATCATGTATTCGAGAAACTGGAAGTGTAGAACAGCATTGTGAAGCTCTTGTTAACCTTTTGGAATCCTGTTTACATCACAATCTGAAGGTATCAAATAAACTGGAAGATCCTCCACATGCTAAAATTTCTAGTGATATAATTTCAGCAATTTTTTTAGTAAGTATTAAAATATTAGAGAGGCTTTTTCAAAGATTTCACAAATTTATGTTTTTTTTATATAGAATTATAGCAAAAGAAATGTAATGCAAAGAGTTCTACCTATTGCTGTGAAATTTCTACACAAAGGCAATAAGGAGTTATCAAGAAATATGGCATCTTATCTTTCATTGGCAGCTATTGAACATGCATCTTTACTTACTCCCCATGTTCAACCAATTATGGATTCAATAATATCAGGTAAATTTTAATCAAAAGACTTTCAATTATATGTTAAGTTTGAGATGAATATTTAAAAATTTTCAGGCAATTATCCACTTTGCCGAGTATTACCTAGTATTTATGAAGTTTCACCAGAACCCTTCCAAGGACATGCAATGGCATTAGTTTCATTATTATCACATTGCGGTAACCAGGAAAAAATAGCTTTACTGCAATTATTTGCACTCATGGCAAAGGATAATCCTTTAGTAAGTAAATATTTATTTATAAAGTACCTAAAGCGCAAATTATTTTTGTGAAATCAGGGGTGATTCTGGTCTAGTTGTAATGTGCAATATTGTGAAGAGCAAATGTCTTTACATTTTTATAAATTTTAGACATACCCAATAGATCTTTTTTCCTCTGTAATTCAATTTTTGCAGCTTTTGGAGGCTAGTGTACCCCAACTATGTGAATATCTTAGTAATTCTGTGACAGCGGCAGCTACTTTACAAATATTTCTTCATATGGCTGAAAAAAAGCCTGCTTTATTAGCAGATCATGTTAATGCTATGAAACTATCAGCTCAGAAGCATCCGCAAACTATTTGCCTGGCAGCTCAAGTCATTGGTGCCATAGGAAAACTCAGCAAGGTGCAATATATTCAAAAGCATCCTGAAAATATCTATACATTTCAGTTTTTCAGGATAAAGCTCAAGATGCACTCAATTTTGTATTAGAATATCTTCCTAAGGCTGATAGAGGATCTCAAAGTACCTTGCTGCGAGAAGCTACACTTTTGTGTAGTTCTTATCCAGTTTTATTCACTGATAAAGTATTGACTGGAATTAGACAGAGGCATCATACTAGGTAGTATTTTTTTTATCAGTTCAAGATAGACTATTTCTTAATTTGTTTTTTAGTACAAACCAAATACATCAACCTGGTTCAAATGCACAAAGTAGTATTACGTCAGGAGGTGTGACCATAGTGAAGGTGGGAGGAGCACAACAGACTCCGCCCCAAGCTGTTGCAACACCTCAAGGAGGTTATACAAGGAGGGCGAAACTTGGTGATTCTAGAAGTACTGGACGGTTGCATACTCCTCAAAATACTAACACACATAAAAGCATGACAAGACTCAATATTGCAGGTATGGATTTTATATAATCTTAGTTTTAGTTACATATCAATGACATTTGGATAGTATCAAGTTCTAAATATCTAAGTTAAGTTTTATGTTTGAAATTGCATACTTCTTTGTTCAGGTGGATCATTGGGTGGCCTCCATAAAAGTATGACTCGCTTGAGTTCTTCTCAGCAAATTAATTCAGTACCTGTTCCTATACCACCCTTGTCTAATAATGTAATAGGGACTCCACAAAATAAATGGAATGGTCCAAATAGCCGAGTATCAAGTGGTGGTGTGACAGTTACTACAACTACTCCGAGAATTCAAAGACCTCATAGTCAAGGTCCCCTTACTTTGATTTCAAATCAAAGTAATCAGGTAATTAAAAAAACCTATATTCAGTTCTTTATTCAGAAATTGCAAAGAAATGGTGAAAATATTAGATGGACGTTTCATTAAAAAATTTTTGTTTTGAAGCTAAATATTTCCATAATTTCGTCAATGATAATTCCCTACATTGAAATTGGATAATCAGATTTGTTTAACATAAAATTAATAATTGCAAAATATTACAGAAGGCTTTTTATATTCATGGAAATATTTAGCTCTTAAGAAGAAATTCAATATGAACTGGAATTCATCTTAGAACTCTTATAAAAAAGTGATGAACAATTTGAATTATTCTTGCCAATTTTGGATAAGCGGAATTGATTCGGAAATTTGGCAGTTGAAAAGCTTATAAATGGTGAAAGGGGCTCAAGTTATTCAGTTTCAATTCAGTAAATTTTCTCGAGAACATCATTGCATATAATTTAAATTGATAGTAAAAAAGGCATCAATTCAAACCACGATGGTGATGAGATCATAATTTATTGCTATGCTTTCAGCACTAGTCAATTGATAATATATTTTTACATGGATCCGTATTCCATTCTTATCAACTTTTCTTCTTTCTCCATTGCTGTCAATAAACTTCGCTCAGCCCATTTCTGATATCTAGCAAATTGATATTTTGACACCATATTATATCTTTCAGATTATGATAAATCATCCACTGCCAGTGACGTCTTCACATATTCAAAACAATAATACAGTGACTGTTAGTTCTATGTATACAGGAGCTTTATCTAGCGGTTTGGTATCTGTAAATGCAGTGACCCAAACCATTCCGGTTGGAGCAAGTAACATGAATTTACCAGAGCACATTGGTGGTACCCAGTCCATGAGTAGTGGTAAGTTACTTTCATTATTATTTTGCAATGGCTACTATTCATGTGATTTTTAAAGGAGGGTGGTGTGCTAAGTAATATTATATTCCTTGGTTCAAAGTATTTTTCTTTTATACAGTAACATAGCACCCTGTGTATGTACTAAGAACACTGTCCAAATTTGTGGATGTCTCCACAGCATTTACCGCATACAATGCATATATTTACAGTAGGCTGAGATACGAGATAGTTATATGGGGGAATACATCGAATAACTTGTTGTAGAAGAGATGTATTCGTGGGATTCTTAAGCTGAGCAAAACACAATCATGCAGGGCCCACTTTGTGGAAAGATTAGTGCTAAATGTTGTGAGTCTATATGTTTATGGAGCAATTATGTTTATAGTTAATAATAGAGACCTGTTTGTGGAGACTAAGCGTGAACATGAGCATAACACGAGAGCTAAGAACGATATAAGGCTACCCAGATTTAAGGATACTTACCTTCAAAACAACTCTGTCTATGCTTTGGTGGAAATTTATAATCACATTCCACAGGAGGCACAAGGGTGGCCACATAATAAATTGAGAAGATTAATTACTTACCTTAGGAGGACACCATACTACAGTCTCCAGGAGTATTTTGACAACAATATTTGTCTCAACAATTATAATAATAATGTATACTTATCCACTGACCACATTTTACATAGTATCGGATATGTCAAATCAAATTAATTTAACTTTTACACTGATTGAAATAAAACAAATCCAAATACAAAACATCAATGTAATTATAAAAATCTAAAACAAATACATATATCAGTCTCAAAGGGAACAGAAGAAGTTAAACGTTAACATCGCTCAAATACTCCTGGGCACTGTAGAATGCTCTCGACAACAACAGATTTTTAACAGTAATCCGGAACAATCTCAGTCCCTTAATGGCTTTAATGTGTGGCGGCAACTTGTTGTATTACTTAATCCCCATATATCTAGGACACCTTTCATAAACAGAGTAGCAGTGATGGGGTGTAACAAGGTTATTGGAGTTATGTGTTGAATAATTGTGATTGAAGTTATTACATTCAAATTATTCGATGTTCTTCTTAACATATGTGACAAGATCAAACATACATAAGCATGATAGCGTCAATATTCCATTTTTTTTAAACAGATCTCTACATGATGTGCGTCGAGAAACACCTAATATATTTCGAACTGTTTTTTTCTGCATTTTGAATGCTCTTTTGCTATCTCGAGAGGCACCCCAGAACATTACTCTATAAGATATTCTAGATTGAAAATGGGCAAAATAGTAGGAGAGGCGAGTTACCATGTTGGCAATCTTTTGCAGGTGATATAAAGCACAACATACGGTGCTCAGTCTATTTATTACTCACTTCTTGAATATCGGGTTGCCAGTTCAAATTCTTGTCCACTATGAGTCCCAGGCTCCTGATACTATCTACCTGCTTAATTGACGCACCTCTTACTTTCAACAAGAGGCTTTTGTTATTTTTTTGTATGTTCCTCAAAGCAAAGTTAACAAACATCGTTTTGTTCACGTTCAAAAACAGGCGATTCGCATCAAACCAATCCAAGCATCTTCCTAAGTTTCGACTTGCTGCATTCCGGATTTTACCCTCTGTTTCTCCTCTACAAACAAGGGTAGTAGTATCGTCCGCAAACATGATTAAATTGTCACGATTTTGCAAAACCGAATACAAATCATTGATAAAAATCAAAAAGAGCAATGGACCAAGCACTGAACCCTGTGGTACTCCAGAAGTTATGGCCAGCCTGAAAGATTTTTTCCATTCAATTCTACAAATTGGTAGCGGTTATTAAGATAAGATCTTATTAATTTATTTATTTGACCTCTCATGCCAAGAAAATCCATCTTACTCAAGAGTGGTTCATGCGACAGAAGATCAAAATCCCTACAGAGGTCCATGAACAAACCTAGGCACTCCAAGCCGTCATCTATGTTTTCATACACTCCAGCAAGGAAGTCCATCAGAGCAGATTGAGTCGATCTTGAATTTCTAAATCCGTGTTGGCAATCGGAAAAAATATTGCTTGCTGTATTGAATGAAAGCATTCTATCGTACATTATTCTTTCAAGCACTCTGGACACAGCTGACAATGATATTGGTCGATAGTTCTCCATTGAAGTTTTTTCACTTTTTTTGTAGATCATTAGGACTCGAGCCGTTTTGAGGATGCTAGGAAACGTTGCTTTATCAAATGAGAGATTGATGAGGTACGTCAAAGGCGCTGTTATATAGTGGCAAATTTTTTTGAGCAGGTTGTTGCTAATTCCGTCAGCACCAGAGGAATAAGAATTTTAAAGTCAATGGATGACATTGAATACTTCCGTCTCTGTAACAGAATAGAGGTATATGGTGTAATCAACGGTTTTCATATTGATAGTCACGTCCTTGTATGATGTGTCTGAAATATTGCACTTTATTTTATTAGGTATGTCTACCAAGTAAGTACTCATTGAAGTGCTCGGAAAGCAGCGCTGGGTCCCTCACAAGCTGCTCATTCACCACAATCTCCAAGTTTGCTTTTTTATTTTTAGACTGACCACACAAATTTTCATTGATGATATTCCAACTGCTCTGGATTTATTGTCAGCCTTTTGAAATACTTCATCATTATGTAACCTCTTCGCAGCCGTAATGGCTCGTTCATAGATTTTCTTAAATTTTCTGCAAAAGATTACATTTTCAGGATGTGGGTTGGACACTGTCAAAGAATATAACAGTTTCAACATCTGTGAGGAATCCCTGATGCCCTTTGTAATCCAGGACCTATCACGGCCACCTATTTTGTTTTTAACTTTATAGAGTGGAAATGCCTGATCAGTGTAGGATGTTATTGCATTTATGAAATTCTCAAACCCCACCTGAACGTCAGAAGTTTTATAGACATCAAGCCAAGTTTCTTTGGAAAGAAGAAAATAAAGCATATTATAATTTTCAAAGTTGAATGATCTAGTATAAATTGTCGAAGATGAAAATACGCCACTATCCAGATTACAAATCCGCATCTGTGAGGTGTGATCCAACAGTCCATTTAAATCCACTCGTGCATTTACAATGGCAGACTCTGACAAATTAGAGCATATATAGTCAATACCACTATTTTCAGTAGCATAGTATTTTGTATGTTCATTGATGTTCAGTTTCAGACCATATGAGGCAAAAATATTCATTAGCTCACGTTTGGGAAAGGATGTGATCAATATTCAGATCACCACATAAAATGACAATGAATATTATTTGTACATATTTTATTGAGGCAGTTCTCTAATTCATAGAAGAAAGTCTGTAGATTTTGACTATTAGGTGCTCTGTAAATGGAGAGAATGATGATTTTGCAGCTATTTGGAAGGGCCAGCTGAACCCTACAAATCTCAAACAACTGATCAGTCGATATAGGATCAGACAGAAAAGACAAATTTTTCACTTCTGCATTCAACTCATGCCTAACAAACACAGCAACACTCCCGTTTTTCATAGTTTTTCTACAGTATATAGAGTGCAGATCATAACCACGCACGCCCACAGATCTTGACTCACCCTCAGTCAGCCAGTGATCCGACCAACAAGCAATGTCAACCTCTTGCGCGGAAAGCATGACCTCAAACAGGTCGATTTTGTTCCTAAGACACTGCACATTTGGCGTAAGATTTTTAGAGGTTTATATGCAGGTTTTTTTCTTCGTTCATTATGAATTTGGGTCTTGTGTTGTTAATTTCTGAAAATTCTGCATAAGATTTACAAATTTCTTCACTACGAGAAGTTGCGGCCAAAATGTATTTTTTAATAGTTGTGGGCTGTAGTTAGCCGGTACTGACATTTTAAAGCTTCTATATTCATACATAGGCCTTTATCTTGCTTTCTTCTTGCAGTACACCATAGATGCCAGGTCTTTTCTTTGATTTTTTCATTTTCCACTCTTCTGAATTTCTCTCCAAAACATCTGCAGTTTTAGAGTTTGGTGTTCTAGCTAGAGGAGCCGAATTGCTTGTAATTACTTGGGGATTCCTGGCAGTTCGTGTTATTCTTGAATAAAGAACCTTATTTTCAACAGGGATGCTAATAATTTTGTTAGGTTCAGGTTTATTAACCTTAGAGAGCGCAACATCTGCTTCTAAATTAATTATACTATTCAGAAGTTTGCTTCTATTTTCATCTGTCAAGTTGGTAGTCAATTCATAACGGTTCGAGGATTTCATTTGTTTTCGTCTCATAAACCGAGTATCATGATTTCCAAATTTTTGAGTGAGATCCTCAGTCAGCCTAGTATATAACCTATTAAACATTTCTGATTTCGTCTCTTATTGTTAGGTCTTTATTCTGTTTACACTGTTTGTTTCTATGTATTTTATGTTTATGACGACGTGTTCTACAACAATTTAGGTTTATACGGAACAAATAAATGGATTGATTGATTGAACCCTTCACTATCGCAAATTTGCGGGTGATACTTTTGTTTGTTTCAACGAGTCGTGTCACTGGTTCAGCGTAAACGCCACAGACCCAATATCAATTGTAATGAAACGTCCTAACTCATGACACAATATTACGTTGAATAAACAAAACAATAGGTGGCTTTTGAAAAGAAACCATCCCGTCTCAAATGTACAGTTTGCACTCCAGAGAACGTGGACAGAGTAACAGAAGTCTTTCTCAGAAAACCGGGCCGCTGTATAAAAAGATATTTTACAGAAGTCTTTATTAATAGATGTGCTATAAGATTACATTTTGCATTGCCTCAATCTGTCAAGAGATTGCAATCTACAGTGTCCTACAGGGAAGAGCGAGCAGTTTCAGCTGAAACATTGCATTACCGAAAACGGACATTAGTTTTCGATCTCAGAGTTTCATAAATTATATAATCTAATAATATTTGGTTGGTAATAACTTTTATTTGAAGGTTGACTGACATTTTTTGTATCATTCCGAAAAAAAAGGTTTGTTATGTTATCTGTTAGTGCAGTCAGTTTAACATGATAGTTTGAACTCTTCGGCAAGTCTGCTTATCAAAGGTAGCCTGGATAACGTATTAGTATATTCGAAGCCTGCAGCTATAATTTTGAAGTTTTATATTTCGAGAAACTTTTTCTTCCAATAATTTCTAAATTTCCTCTGGGAATATTTCGGTTTAGCAGAAAAGATTAAAATTCTTATTATTTATATATTTTGTTCAGTAAATTTAAATACACCCAATACGATAATTGGAAGAATCTTTTGAGTATAAAGATGCGAAATTACGCTTCTTTCAGATAGTGGGAACCTCCGAATTTCCCATGTTGTATATGCCTCAAGAAAAATTGTTTCTCTCAATGTATACTAGTTTCAATGATTTCGAGTATTTTGCATCCTCAAGCTGAACGAACAAAACAAAAAATAACATAAATGTCTTTTTTATGGTAAATCATATGATTCAGGTTTCTTTTGCAATCAACCCAATCTCTTTTTCTGGAAAATAATCCAAGATCATAACAGATTGAACAATGACGGAGTTATGCATATCCTTCGTTCGAATTATATGAAGTAGCTGGTTCTGTTATTATTTGATTAAGTTTAATTTTTGTTGTATTAGATATATATTATTTTCATTTTTGGTATTGTTCCTTTTCAGGTAATGTAAATATATCTGGTCCAACAACTGTTACTTCACGTAGAGCTAATAACACCACAGTGACTCTTCTCAACGCCAATCAGAATTCAGTAGCCAATCAACGTATGAGTGTTTTCGAACCTTATCCTATGAGAGACGCAATACAGCATTTTTGGGAGAAACATCTTGACAAAATAAAGGTGTACATGGATAAAATATCACTAAGGATACCCTCGCCCGCCAAATGTACTATCGAGGAGAAAAGACAGAAAAAATCCGCTAAACTACATTTTGCTTGCCAAGCTAAGGGGGAACACTGTTTATACGCTAAGACTTATTTTACTATGAGGACTAGGAATCCAAGAACATGGATTCATCTGATGTTTATTTCTTTACAGGTAATTTCATAGTTCTAGTAAATTTTTAAGTATACTTAATTAAAAAGGTTATAACAACAATATAACATTAAAGGTAAATTTTTACGCTATGGTTTTCAGGTTTTTGCATAATTATATCGTTTTAAATAATCATTATTGTGACAAAACTATGTTTTCATTTCAAATTCACTGCAGTTTTATTGTTATTATTTTTTATAAATTATAGATGAAAAAAATTCACACTTGATTATATACTGGGTGTCTATTTAGTGCGAAATCCTTGTTCCTGTTGAGTAAATTGCGAAAGTATATATGAAACACGATAAGACGCTTATCTGCTGCATGTCCTATGATATTTGATTATATATATATATATATATATATATATATATATATATATATATATATATATATATATATATATATATATATATATATATTATATATATATATATATATATATATATATATATATATATATATTTCTAATTCATTGGAAGAGTACATCACATCAAGCACAGATGAACCCCATCTCTCTGACCATCTAGCCAAACACATGTACCCAAAACATGCGATTGTTCCGCCTATAACGGGTGAAAAATCTTCTAAGCTGATAAAGTATCGATATATTACGGAAAACGGCATGTACCTACTACGAGGGAAACTACAAAAGCTTGACTGGGTAAGTCTACTGCAGCATAAAAGTGCAAAGGAAGCCTATATTTTCTTCCATGGAGTGCTGATGCGGCTTCTTGATGAATACTGCCGTATAGATTAAACATAAAAAACGAGAGATAATTAGTCAAGAACTTGGAACAACTAAGAATATACTTGATGCACTACAAACTATACACAGAGTGCAAAAACTGAGGGAGTCATTAACTCCCTCTAAACATTGCAGAGAAAAATATATAAAAATGATGGATGAACTAATCAGGAAGAGAAACAGTGACTATATATGAAGTTCAGAGAGTAAGTCCAAGGCAATATGGGACGAGATTCGCAGAGAAATCAGATGTGCGGAGGTGGAATCTGTGTTGTCTGACAGGAGATGGTTTCAACACCTGTTTTGGTAGTGTGGGTGAAAAATTAGATAGTAAATCCTTGGCGGTACCGGAAGAGTGCCAAAACTGATTCCACCAAATGTTGCTAACAGCTATAAATCATGTTATCTCTTCGATTGTACAGAGGAGGAAATCAGAAGGTTGCTCACTTGAACTCAACTTGAAGGCAAGCAAAACCCAGGACATTTAACATCTAAACAACAATATTGTCAAGCCAATCTCGAAAGAATTAACTGAACCCATCATGATATTGGTCAACAAATATTTTGAAGTTGGTTATTTTCCCATGGAATTAACCATTTGGCCATTAAGGCCAAAATTATAACTATATTCAAAAAGGGTGAGAAAAATATTTATAATAGCTATAGACCGATTATCATACTTCCAGTGACCTCCAAAATACTTGAATCCACTATCAAAAACAGAATAGTAGGATACATGGAAAAACTTTTCAATGATGCACAACATGGCTATCGAAAAAACCGAAGTACAGTTACAGCAGTTAGAGCAGCCATCACCAGATTTCTTCAAGACATTGATAGGGGAGAAACAATGTCGTTATTGCTATATGATCTGAGCAAACGTGTCGACACCATCTGTCATGGGATTCTGTTAGGGAAGGTGAGAGCAAACGGGTTTCGAGGACGCGTTTGCGATCTCCTGAAATTCTTTCTTAGTGACCGGATACAGGTCACGGTCTGGGGACATCATGAATCAGCTCCAACAAAGATGGGATATGGTGTTCCTCAGGAATCTGTGTTGGGCTCTTACTTTTTTATTTATATAGCTTAGAAACATATGTACCTGCACAAATCCTGTGGGCCACACAGGTGCGTGGTCCGATTTGTTTATAGGTTCTGTTTGAAAGATTACAATAGATACTACTTTCTAAAAAAATCATCCCTATTGAAAAAACTTGACAGTAAAAATGTGTGAAACTGTAGTAAGTTACAATAATTGTATGTTGTCCACTTTGAATTGGATTCGTTCATTACACTAGACGATCTTATCTAAGTATTAAAAGGTCTTCCTTTCTCATTCATTCCTATGTTTATTCATTACAATATAACCAAACCTTGTGTGCGGGAAATTTTCCATAATATTTGCTCAATGCTTTTCCTAACCTGATGGTTGACTGAATGTATCTACAATCTCCTTAGATTTATTATGTCTGAATTGGCTATATTTGTACTACTATATCTATAATGAAATCGTGATAAAAGATTCATATAACAGATTTCTAAAATTCTTAACCTTGAGTTAGTTTTCCATCTTAATCAAAAAGAGCATCTTTGAATATTTTTATACAATTATATTTTTATTTAAAATTCCAGTTTCGAAATGCGACCTTATCACTTAAAATATGATAATGATCAAAATCGATTATTGGTGTGTAATTTTAATTCAACAAAAAATTTTATTTATTTTTGAAAAAGAAAACTTAGAAATTACACGATAATAAAATTGGAATGAAAATGTCTTGTCATAATTATTCATTTATGGATGGTGAATACTTATTCCTCTTTTTCAGGCGAGGCATTCTCATGCACTCAGTTCAAGGGATGCGCAAGTGGCTAGTTTAAAACATTGTTGGGACATGCTGAAATGCGAGAACAAAGATTTTGTGACCGTCGTAACTAGTGCTTTCCCCTGCGAAAAAGACCAGGAAAATCTCATAAGCGAACTTAGACATTCTGGGTATTTTGATGTGTTTCAGATATGTCAACCTGCTATTGAAAATTCTACAGAACAGATAGAACAACTGGAAACTTTCAAGTGGGGATGTTTTTTGTGTGCACATCCTGATCGGGCAGTAGGATTTTTGAGAGGTATAAATGTTTTTCAATTATAATAGTGAATTTAGATATTGTAGACGGAATTAGAGCAAAATTTATAAATTGAAGTGCACATATTTTGATATCAATTGTCAAGTACGAAATTGGAAATGATAATATTCAATGTTGAATCTTAAGTTAATTGGAATACTGGGTATATAAAAATTTCTGCAACTTCATATTGGGATTTTTGCATACTAAACTGAGACAATAATAAAATATTTCTGCATTACTAAAAGTTGAAAGTAACCAGTAAGAGAAAATGTATTCAGAATATTAGAAATGGTTAGAAGGATGCATATCATTCCTTTTGAAAATGCCTTCATAAAATTAGATTTAGACCTCATCCACAAACTCCACCCTCTCATAATAATTAATACTTAGCGAATAAGAGTTTAATGAGCTTAGTCACTTCCAGTGAGATCCAAGCCTATGCCCTGCCATAGATTTGAAATGTTTCTTGCTATCAAAACATTAACATAAGAACTAAAAAAGTTGCAGTTGATTTTATCTACAAATATTTCATAGATAATATTCAAATTATGCTTATAACAATAAGTTTCAAACTAATATTTTCATTATGATAACTTTCTATATTAGAAAGGTAAATTTCTTGCAAAATATAACAAAATATTAGAAATTTCAAGTCATCACTTTCACAAATTCCTTTTGTTGAATTCTAAAATTGTTATAGTATGCAGATTATAAGAAGCTCTGAATATTGATCTGCTTAAAAAGATAAACTTATTTCATTTTTCATTTATATTTTTATATAATCTATATTTTATCCAAGCCAAAAATCCAAATTATTCAACCTTATTTAGTAATTGTTATAGATGTTATAGATTAGAAATCATTCTTAATTTTTTTGTATTATAATTTCAGGTGATGCTCAACCTGTGATCGAAGGACAGTTGAAAGAGAAAAAAGGGAAATGGCGGTTATTCCGGCGATGGCGAACAAGATATTTTACTTTATCAGGAGCCCATTTATCTGTTAGAGGTTCTGTAAGTATTTCAGTTGTGTAGGAAATGATAAGGATATGATCATATTTTTAGGGTTCCGTTTTTTCTTTCAGGGTACGGAACCCTAGAAATATTAGGATCTGTACCTCAAAAGAAAAAACTGGCCGTCTATCATGACTCTTAGGAACACGTTTATCGTCGAAATCGATACCGAATACTCATGTCAGAAATTTCTTATAACCGTAAAAAAATCAAACTTTTTAATCATCGCAATCAGAATATACTGCCGTCCATGTTGCATTTCATCATCAGTTTTTACGACGCCGATGTCAGCACATATGGATGACTTAAACGCATGTGCAATTTGGCGATATTTAGTAGAAGTTATCGAATTTCATCAGACACCAATGTTTATTAATCTCTTTAATATTTATTACGCCTACTGGATTGTTTTGATGTAGAAGTGGTGAAAACATTGAATATTCTAGCAATAAAGTGATTCTAATTAAACTTGGAGAAAGCAGGCACAAATTATTCATATACTTACAACCTTGTACGGAACTTTCGGTGAATCAATTTGGGGAATTAGATTTTTTTATCTGACTGTCATTGCTGAAAAATCTTGCCATTAATATCTTATCCTGGACTAATCTATATTTTCGAACTGATTGTTCACACAATAATTAAAATAGCATAAAATATTTCAACTCAAATGATGGTATAAAATTATTTTCAGTATGAGTTTTTTATCAGCATCGGCTTTAGGCGGAGTCAAATCGGGCAGTCGCCTGGGACGTTAACGTTACAGGGCGCTGCGCTTATCATTTTTTACTTAACCATCTCATAAATAGGTACCTATCTCTACCATTTGGAAGAAAAACTATAGTTTAGCATGCTATCTTTTATGAACTCATTTCATAGCAATAAGTTTCACTATTCCAACATAACTATCAGTTTGTCGCTTTTCTGATCTCTCAATAACAAAGTATAAATTTTTCAAATTGACGTTGTGAGCAAAGATAGTCAATCGCCTAACTTCAACTTTCTGGGCTATACCGAATTATGAGTATTTTTATTATTTGGAAACAGAGAAACAGATTTCAACCAAGCAAATTAATAAGCATCTGAACCGAATAAGATGTATTAAACTTAGATCTGTGAAAAGGCTAAATCACTGATTCCAAAAGAAAGTTTGATGCCGGAATTTTGAATGGTTCTTCACTATACGCTTTCATTTATGGAGGCAAGACTTCAAAGGATGCAGAATTTTTCTTCACATGAAATTTCTTCTTGAGAGAAATCAAAGTAAAGAGCTAATGAAAGATGTTCTGTACAGCAAGAAATGTTAACGTTGAATTTAAAATTTTATTTTGGAGATTTTTTATGCATTGAAATTTTAGATTTATGATATCTCAGAGGCAGCGAGTCAGCACCTATTTAAATATTAAACTTTATCAAAAAGCACTTCTCAGCTCTTGGATGTTCTGCTAACTATACCACAAACTGTTGTAAGAAGCGAATGCAGTTTTTGGACAATTAAAGCGGATAAAATCGTAGTTGCTGTCTCTAATCTCACTGGCCATTGAAACCGAAGTTATAAGAAACCAAGATTATGACAGTCTTAACAGAAAATTTACTGACAAAAACCCTAACAATAAGGTTTCAGTTGTTTTGAATTATTCTTCATTAAATGATTTATGCTTAAATGATAGACTTTCAATGTACATTGTTGGGAGAATGAATTGGCGAAATATGTATTCTTAAATATATTATTTGAAGTGTTTTGATAATTCAATGAAACTATGGTACTAAGTTCAAAAGAAGGTTTTTAATGATAATTGAATATAAAAGTGCCAAATGCATTTAGACAGCTACGGTCGGTCCTTTTTTAGCTTTCTTGTAATTAAAATTTATCTATTAATATGAATCATTTATTCCTGAAAATACTAAAAGATTTTATATTCTAGAGCGGCGGCGAATCAATAGATGTTAACCAGATCAGATCAGTTAAGGTATCCAGGAGTTCCAGAAACATTCCAAAAGCTTTCGAAATATTCACTGGAAACCAAACTCTTATTTTAAAACCCAAAGACGGAAAAAATGCGGAAGAGTGGGTACAGTGCCTCAATATTGTTGTAGCTCATTCTCACGCAAAAGAATTACCTGGAAAGAGTAATTCTTTGCCGGCAAGAGGAATTGGTGCTAGTCGAACCGCCATTTGATGTATGTACTTACTTTTTATAGATGTTTTTGTACAAGTGTAACAATGCAAATGATAAATTTCGAAAACTTATAATCATTTCATATGACAAATTCCTAGTAACAAGATCTTTCAAAAATATGTAACGTGTTGCAAAGACTACTAATAAATGACTGAATTATGATATATTTTTGAACAGAATAATTTATTATTTTATAAGTGTATTTTTCTCATCAAATTTGGATAACATTTTAATATGTATAAGCTTAGTATTTTGATATTGTGAAATCCAAGATGCATCAAGAGGACCAGCTTTCATTTCAATTTTAAAATCACTTCTTATAGAGCTAGTCTAATTTTTATATTTTAGAAAAATTTTAAATTAACTGAACTCTATAGTTATGTCTGTTAAATTTTTCACTCATTCATTTATAAGAATACGATTTCATTTTTTAACGTGGATTGTAATTTGATGATTCAGGTGAAGGAATATTTTTGAATTTGCAAAATCAATTGAACAGAAATTACTTATGAATAGTTTTATATTCCTTTATTTTGTTGTTCATCAGGCCATCTTTCAGAGAAATTGGAACCGATTCTTTGACAAGATTTATGCTATTTATCTCACCTAATGAACATGAAACTAATGATATGAAACAAAAACACAACTATTCAGTGTTCAAAATAAAAAATTGGTTCTAGTGAATTAGAGGCTGAAATTCCGTTTTTAAGTTTATTTTATTTTTTCTTCGACTTGATCTTTATCACTCTTCAAAATTTTCATGGTCCATTTTGCATTTGTATTTATGGAAAAGCATCTCTTAATTTTTAACATTTATCAAAGCATAATATTCAATTTAAGGTCAATTTGCACTTGACTTAATTAAATTTCACGGAAATCATTGATATCAAATTTGAATATAGAAATATTTTGCAGTTTACTACCCTTGTGATAAATCTCAATGAATGATTTGGCGAAGGCTATTAATTTTAAAGACTCAAACATTTACAGGTTGTATTTGCTAGGTTTAGCATTGATACTCCACTATTTGAGCACATTTACTTATGAAAAATATATTAGAATATTCTTGGTGAATGTTCTTCAAAGGTTGTTGTTTATTGGAATGGATTTTCCAGTTTGAATTAGTAACTGCATCACTACATCCAAACATTACTTGAAGTTCATTTACACACACAAACATTGTTAAATTTGTTTACTTAATTTACAAACATTTTTATAGATATATATTTTATTATTGTTATATATTAAATATACCATAGCTTTTTGTATGAAGTGTTTTTATTTATGAGTGGATATTTGCGAATTTTTATTAAGAAATACTTTAGTGTAGCTGAATATGTCATTTGTAGTTGAGCTAGAAAAGATGTTTAAAATCTGAGAGCTTTCTATTTCAAAACAAATGGTTATATATTCTAGCAAATCTAACTAATAATTATCATATTTTGTTAATATATAGAATGAGATAATTTGAATTGTAGTGCCTAGATTAAAATAAAGTGAGGGCAATTTTCATGTGTAAGAAAGCTAGTTTGAAATTATATTTCGATGCAGTCTATGAATTTCAACTGATGCATGTCAGGAAGTTTTTTAATCAATTTGAATACATGCATAGAACAGCTTCCAAAAATCAGAAAACGGAAAATATCGCCATATAGAATGAAATGTATTTTCCCTGAATCTTTAATGCTTTCGCTAACCAATACAAATTCATAATAAGAAAATAACGGTTTTATGTTAATAAAATTGAACTGAAGCTTGAAAAGAAAAAAGGTTAAACATTAAAGTAGTAGTGTCAGTTTCATTCTCCATTTTATGTATCACTTTTCAAGATGTATATAGGAAAATATTCTTTTTGTTGTTGCTGTATACCTTGTAAACAAACTTGATACTTGCTGCAAGTGTAATCTGGAGCAAACCAAACAAAATATTTACGATTTTTTAGGGTATAACAATTAAGAAAAATATTTTCGAACCCTAGAAAATCAGGTTTGGAATCAATAATTGTATTATCATGAAGAAAAAATAGTAACAATTTTAATAGTTTAAAAAAAATATATATATATATATATATATTTTTTGAGAACATCTACTTCTTCAAGAGTTGATATATCATATTTAACTATTAGAATTATTTTAAATCCCAAAAAAATGCTTATTTCGTTTTCCCCGATCAACATTCACCGGAATTTTAAAGTTACGAAACGTTAAATTGCAAGAAACACAGCGAAAACAAAAAAGTCGATTGTATAAGGTTTTTTCACCTATCTCGAAAAGTGATGATGGATATGAAATAAAAATTTACCGATAGATCTCTTTAATGCTTACAACCTCAAAATTAAACATTTTCCTCTAAGAACCTTAGTTTTTATGTAATTTGCGAAGTACCGTTATCTTATACTTAGTACATTATATACTAAGTGAATATTTATTCTTTTTTTCTTTAATTTTGATTACCAGAAACTGAATGATTGAACAAAAAACTAAATTAAATTGAAATCCTTTCCTAGCAGATACATATTCCTGACGAATCTCAAGTTTGTAACATTTATCCATTTAAAATTTGGTGATTAATAGGAGGAAGATATTTCCGTTGTATGAAATAGGAGAGAAATTTCGAAAAACATTATGGCTTTAACCCTTAATTAGGCGCATGGGGTCAAGACAATTTCCAATTGAAAATAAAATAAGTTAACGTTTTCGAAAAGCGACCGCGCTTTCTTTAGCCCCCATGCGACTAGTAACTATTTTTGACGGAGGGTAAGTTTCTATTTCTATGTTTTTACGTAGATATATTCATTTATTTATACAAGTATATGTGCATTATTGTACTAAATATATTGAAACATTTTTTTTATATATTTGTTGGTTTTTTCTATTTTAACTTTTAAACATGGCTTAAGACAGGCATATAGAACAATGTTCGGCGGAGTTGTCTGACGATGAGCAAGACGTCGCTGGTTCTAGCTCGGAAGACGAAAATGTAAACGTTAATTCTGTAAATAGTTGTCATGACTCGCAAAGTGAGATGGACGAGTCCGCCAAGAAAGAGACAATTTAGTAGATATAAGAGATCTGTGTAAGATATTAGAAAATAAATTCTTAGCAGCTTATACAGCCCAATAAGCTGAATAAATTCGGCATAAAAGTGCAGGCTTTAGTTGATTCCAAAACATATTACCTGTGTGAATTCGAGGTATATTCTGGCAAATAGCGGATGGTATCTAATTCTCCCGACGACACAGTGAAACGCCTAGTCGAACCAATGAAACGCAGTGGCCGTAACATGACAACTGACAATTGGTATATCAGTACGAAACTGGCCAAGAAGTTATTAACTTCTGAATATAAATTGACTCTTGTTGGTACGTTGAACAAAAGAAAAACCTGACATCCCCGCTGAATTCTTGCCAAACAAGACAAGAGAGAAATTTACTTCGCTTTTTGATTTCATAATCAAATGACCCTATGGCAAAGAAATGTCCTTTTACTTTCAACCATGGATAGTAATAACTCCATAGATGAAACTACCGCTGACGCTCAGAAACCAGAAATAATGATCTATTAGAATAGTACCAAAGGCGGAGTTGACTGTAATGATCAACTGTGCGCTAACTACAACGTTGCTAGAACAAAAGATGGCCATTGGCGATATTCTATCACCTTTTAATATCTCTAGCATCAATGCATTTGTCATACTCAAGGCAAATACTGATTGAAGTAACACTATAAGGCGGATTTTTGAAAAATCTAGTGGCAGAACTTGTAGATCAAAAACGTCGCGTTCAATAGCTTGCTGTCCTTCTTTGACAAAAAAGCGGCTTTGTGAGGTTGATGACATGCAGAAAGTTATGCAAACATCGACTGCTAAGCGCGGACGCTGCTCTTCAAGCCCTAGAAAGGTAGACAAAAAGTGCCACAGATGTGGTCAATTTGTTTGTCAGCACTTCATGGCTTACTACATCAGATGCAAAACAAATTAATGCTCAGATGACTCTGAATAATTTTATTTTGATCTCGATTGTTCCAATAATTTGTAATTTCAAGAGACATAATAACTTTTCAGTTCGTTGTAGTCAAAGTTATGTTTTGTTTGCTTCCTATATTTATAATAAAGCATTTTAATATTTTCGATCGTATATGTATAGTTTTTATATTTTTCACTCAATTTTTAATTGTTTGGGGTCAGTAATGACCCTTTGCAACTATTTGGATGATTTTATTTATGCGCCTAATTAAGGGTTAATAAACATTTCCATGTTTGTAATATCATGTCAGAAAACGAAAAATATGGTTATACAGAAGAAAAAATCTAAGATAGCAAGTTTCAGTACATTTCTAATGTGCTTCACATCTCAAAAAAAATTGTAAGATTGAATAACAAAAGTTTATGGCAAATAAAAGAAAACTGTTGAATTACAAGGTTATAGATGTGGTGATATCTATCGATTCATTACCAATTTTACATGGAACCATCGAAAACGGACTTTCTCAATTTGTCTTGTTTTGAAATAAAATAGATTTAAACATTTTCCGATAAAGCTTTCATCAGATATTCTTGGAAACACAAGTGTACCAACACAAAATTACGACAATATTATCAAATTAAAGTTTCGAAAAACTTTAAATGAATCAATTTTTGTTTCAGTTAGGTTTTATAGAATATTGTTTTAATTTTCGGTTGTTGACAATATTACACGAATTTAAAGCAGATATTTCCATATCCATTTGGAGCTAAAGAAATATATATTTATTCAAATTTGTGATAAAATGGTAGCAACCGATTTGAATTGTGAAGGCCAAAATGAAAATTCAAGGTAACACCTCTAAAGGGCAATAATAAATTTTAGATTCATTTTGAAGAATACGTATAGAGTTCAAACCAAACAGGGTAGTGTTTTTGATGATCTACTATATAAAAAACAAAACATCTATTAAAATTCCTCTGGATTGCTCCGAGGATTGAAATTATAAAATTCATTTATTTATCAAAATGAGTCTAGTTTTTTAATTTTCGATTACCTTTTAGGATATTACTATCTTGAAATTCGAAATTTAAACCTTTTATATGAAAATAAAGATTTGAAAAAAGTGAAATCTGAAAAATGTTTCATTCAAAAGGGTGGTGGTGGAAAAATGAAGGTCATACAGAAAATAATTGGAAGAATTCACAAAATGTGCTTCATTAAAATGTGTTTGTAGTAACATATATTTTGAAATAGTCATAATTCTAAATGATGATGATCACATGAATAATTAAATTGAGAAGAAATTTAAAGCCCCATTGAGTACAAAAATCCCCAATGATATTGTATTATTTAGAAAACTTTATTGAAGGTAAATAAAAGGTCCATATTTACTGAATATTGGCTACAAAATATTGATAAATTATCAACACAAACATCTCAAACAATGCGAGCTTGTTATAAAACTAAAAATTTCAATTCAAACTGTTACGAAATAGAACAAATTGGGTCACTTATTTTAAGTAAATTAAACACACCAAATTATATGGTATCAGTTTGGACCAATTTTAGAGGAATATTCCTCTTTACATCAATCAAGTAACTACAGTATTATTCATTAGTATTACAATTTACAAACAAAAATTATAAGAAGTCTATTCCTTAGATCAGACAAATGCTTAAAAATATTTGAAAAAACAGCAAAACTGAAATTTTACATCAGGGTGTTTTTATTTTCTCAGAGAGGTAAAAAGTAATTTATTGAAATATATATTAGTATAGTTCAAGATGAGTTATAAATAATTAAACTCGTTTTCTCCAATAATTTTTATTAAAAATATAGCAAATTTCAAAATTTTGAAAAACACCTTGTGAACTGAATTATTTTTAAATTTAATCCTAGAATGACTTGAATTTTGTGAAATCAAAATGTGGAATATAGAAAACAAAAGCTCTGACTGCTTAATACACTTGTCAGAAAATGAAGATTTGTCTTCCAAAAATGAAATGCTATATTTGAAACATTAAACTTACACTTATCGTCAAGTTATATTAGTTTGAATCAGTTTACTCATGAGCCAGTAAAAATTAAATATAAAGATGGTATTCCTAAGTTGTTTTAAGAAACCTTCATTTGGTTTAATACAGGGACGTATAGAATGAACATAATCGAAAGCGTCTACATAATCAAACTTTTGTTCTAATATTAAATAACCTATTACAATAGAAGCTGAACGACTCACACCGGCATTACAATGCACTAAAATATTTTCGCACTTCATCACTGAATTCCTTATCACTGATACACTATTTTTGATGATCTCCCAGATGTTGGTTTCAGGTAAATCCAGACAGTTCAGGAAATGGTAAGTAATTCCATCATAAACACATGGAGCCTGGATTCCCACACTAAGTACATTTGTAATATGATGTTCTTCAAGAATTTCTTTCTTGCAACAGTCTTGGGATCCCAAATATAGGTGATTTAATATCTTGGCAGGTTTGTCATCGGGTTTGTTATCTACTACATATCCATAGGGTCTATTAATGGTTTCTACAGGTAGGGCCGAGCTTCTACATTCAATATAACAACGTCCATCTGGGTATACAATGGTAGTTTGAATAGATTTCAGCGAATGTCTCTTCTCTTTGAGTTGAGCTAAAAGACTCATTTTTCATGGCCTAGATACTCCTTATTGTGGAACCGTACAGATAGTTAAATGGGGCAAAGAAATTAAATAACAGATTTCATATATGAAGAAGTAAATATTGAAAACAAAACTAATTTCAATATACTATGAAAGATTTCCATTACACCATCATTATATTTAATTTGGGGTTACATTGATGATTTTACTGGCTAATAGTGAACTAAAAATCTTAAGAATAAAATGACTTCTCGTTTAACTGTTGAGTCTCAACTATCTAGTTATCGGCAGAGTGTGACCGGCTCCTGCTCCGCTCTTTACTGACAGATCGTGATCTTGAACGAGAACGTTCCTTGGACCTGTCTCTAGATTTGGAACGTTTGGGTGAAGCTGACCTGGATTTGGAACGATCGTTGGACTTACGACGTGAGTTGGACCTTGATCTATCGTCCCTCTTGCGCGAATTAGAATGAGAACGCGATCTAGACTTGGATCGACCTCCGTCTTTTGGTTCAGCTGATTTAGATTTGGATCTGGACTTACTATGAGAACGTGAACGGGACTTGGATTTTGAACGGGAACGCCTGGAGCGACTGCGTGATCTAGACCGACTGCTGTAGGAAGCAGAACGACGCCTTTTGGTATTCTTATCTTCGATCAGGCGAATTCTTCTGCCATTAAGGTCAGTGTCATCTAGCTTTTCAATAGCGTTTTTCATATCAGAGTAACTTGCAAATTCTACCACACCTTCGTTGCGGTGTTGTTTATGGGCATCTGCATATGTAACTTCTCCCGCCTGGCGCATAAAATCTTTCAGGTCTTGCCAAGAGACTCGGGAGGATAGGTTTTCGACAATCACACGGTAGTTGGTTCGAGTGGGAGGACCATAACGCTCGTAAGATCGGCTGTCACTACTGCGGCCGCCACCAGACCATTGGTCTCGACCCCTGGGGGTGCCCCTGGCTCGCTCGACAGTCACACGCTCCCCTAAAAGTTTTTTACCATTTAATTCATATACAGCATCATCGGCATCGCGATGATCATCAAACTCAACAAACCCGTAACCGTTTTTAATGAGAACATCTCGCATTCTGCCATAGCCTCGAAAGAAGCGCTCAAGGTCTCGCTCTGAGGTCCCATAAGGCAATCCCCCTACATATACTCTAGACCCTACCATCTTGTTCCTGTAAAAACTCTTTAAAAGTATCTATATCGCTTTGACGATAATGCACTTGGCACAAATACAATCCGTAAGCTGGTGCTGGCTTTATCCTCGGATCCCAAGAATAACGTGATGGAATTTCTAGCATAAATTTTATATCTTTAACAGAAATTTTACCTTGTGCTGCAGCAATTAAACATCCAACAGTTCGCCGGACCTGTATAAACAAATAAAATTATAAATACCTTATTCGTCTTAGGAAGCCATTTTAGAGTGGTTCCCGCCGGACGCTTTGAGGTTAAGAAATGTGCCTGTCCTTGACGACTATCAACTACTAGGCCAGAAATAAACCAAAATTTAATTCAAAATAATATTTACTTGCTTGCAGATGCTTCTTCACCTATTTCACAAACGTAAATACGCTATTATCCGCACAACTAATGATGACAACTTGCACGCTACCGACTATGCGAAGCCGAAGGAAACATCTAGAAACAATCGTTATGATGGCGACGCTCCTTGAACAGAATAGCCAACCTGATAAAACGAAAATTTTAAATTTCCCCATTGAAAAATTGAAAATTTCTAGTATAGACCGATTTTACTGTTAAGTAGTATAATAAATGGATTGAATGTTTAATCTAGAGTATCAGAAACTTATTTTGAACTCGATTTATGTATTAAAAATCACATTTTTTGAAAACATTTTTGTGTTGGTACTAAAATTTGCTCTACGAGTGCTGCCCTCTATATATCAAATTGTTTCCGCTAATTTTGGCGTTAAATTCAAAATTCACTTACCTGGTTATACAGGAAACCAGATGCTTCTACGACAATATTATAACTCTGAAGCTCAGCTTTTCCATTGAAACCATATAACGGACGGCTAAATTTACTACAAAGATCCAATGGAACTTTTTCAATACTCAATTTGGTGATGGATCTTCTCGTTATTTTATTTATTAGTTTTTCCTGACCACCTCTACCCATAAAAGTTCTAAAATCATGGAAACCATGAAATAACTTTGTAGCATCTTTCATTCTATCTTCATTAAACTCTGTACAACTAAAATTGGTAATGATAACACATCAATATGCGAAAGCATATAAATAAATGTCTTACGTGGCAAACCATGCTCTATCATAGTGTTCTATAGGAATATGCTGTAATAATGGATCTGCTGCAGAAGGGTGAGGATCTATTCTAACAAATCTGTACAAATAGGTACGTGCTATTGCATCATGCCTGCAATCAAATGTTTGCGGAACACCAAAGGTATTAACAACTTTTATTGGAAAGTTTTGTTTGCAAAAAACTCTGTTCAGAGCTGAGGTGATGTTTTGAGGTTCATACGGTGTTCCCCAATATGTTTCAAGATCTACATGACACGTAGAATTCAACGCATGAACGCCAGCATCGGTCCTAAGGATGTACAAGTGGTCATTGCAATTTTCATTTAAAATTCAAACTAAATACTAACCTACTTGAAGAACGAATATATGGCATATTTTTGGTGTTCAATGTATTGAGACCCATTTCTATACATCCTTGAATTGTTGTTGGATCATCTTGTCGAGGTAGGCTTCCATCAAGCTGTCTTTGAAAGCCCCTTCAATAAATAAAAATTATTTCATGAGTCGAAAATTTTCAAATTTAGTACCTAAAGTTTGTGCCAATGTAAGAAACATTCAATAAATATCTTTGCATTTTTATCGTGAAGATAATGCAAAAATAAATTTATTATTAAGTGAATATTAGTTGCCATACAATTTTAGTTCCTTTATTCCAGTTGTTTTTTTTGGTTATGTTTAATGGAATTGGAATCAGGTTAGGTTAACTTTTCACAGAGTAGGCAACCACACATCACAAAACTACTATGTAGAGATACACTAAGTTTTGGTAGTTCTGCTACTAGTTGCAATTTCATATGTTGGGCAAAAGCTTTCCACATTTCTTTCTGAAATTTAGACATGGAGTATTTTTTTCAATTTTCAATGTTATGAAATATAAATTGAAAATACCTAGGGATTTTGTTCGCGTTTGAAGCATATTGGCTATTGTGGCATGCATGCATCAATGAGAAAGGGTCACGTGATCATACCATTTCTGTTGTTTATTTTTGTTCCTTCTCTTTCTCATCTTGTCAACTCACCTTGCTTACCAGTTCGCGTTGATGTTCTGTTTTTACTTTAGATCGCTTTTGGATTGCTATGATTGAACGTCGGACTCATTGAAACAAACGGTATACCCGCTTTAGTGCTTTTTAGTTACATGTTGGAAGGTGTAAATTGCCGAGCTTGACTAAAAATAAAATTGGAAAATAGTAAAATAAATCATAGATTAACTACTGGTTCGCGTAGTGTTGAATATTCGGCGTGTTGTGATCATGTAAATAAATGTTCTCTTTTTCAAATTTCTCTTAGTTGAAAATTTAAGTGACCTAATGTTCGAATTAGCAGATTTGTATTCTTAGTTTCTGGATATTTAAAGAAGATAGCCAGATGTTGGGAGTCTTGAAAAGGCGTTGGAAACCGAAAAGGTATACTTATAAAAGATTGATTTCAAAATATATGTTCCTATTTGAAAGTCCTTTTAATTATACGACTTATTCTAGTAGGCACTTATCATTTACTAGATAAAAGGAAATTGCATAAAATTTTGTAAAATGCTCGATATGTTGGAAAACTAATGGAAGTCAGTGTTCAATTCTTAGTACAATTTACTTTTACAATTGAACATAATTTTTGTTATATTACCCATGTCTACAGAGACTGTTGAAAATGTGAATATTCCAACACAATTCAGTCTAGAAGTTTTTCTTTGCCTGGCCGTGTTTCTATTTTATTATGTCCTACACTCAGCTGTTGGATGTTGGAGTGACACGTTGGTTTATTGATTTATGCGATTCAATACAGTGCCAGGCGAGTTAACTACCAACTTGCAAGGGAATAAAACTGCGAACTCGTGTAAAATAAAGTTTCGTGCAATCTTTTTTTGTCCATAATCAATATAAGACATTGGTCCTCTGCCAGGTATAAGAGAAAATTATGCGGACCAAAATTATCAGATCATTTTTTTGAATCATGTTATGAAAATGATTCATTGCAAGAAACGGTTTGAGGTTTGCTTACAGTTTTTCTCAAAGTATCAATTAAAATTGCAAAGAAGAAGATTGAATCATTTTCGTAGAATACGATTTTTCGAAACTTTTTCTCTCTTCTTTCCTTAGGAAGTGTACGAGAAGAAAAATCCATTCAACAATTTTGAAACGATCGAACTCGTATGTCGTCCACTTCAGAAGTTCTTGTTCTCAATCTGTGGTCCGCAGTTTAGCAATTACGGACAATTATTTGAAATAAAATTAATTTAAAAAAGAATTTAGTTGTGGAAACAATTTCAATTGTGATGTTGGTCGAACGTTGCTATTAATGATAAAAATACGCGATTAACGTTATCATTTTGTTACATGTTCTTTTAAAAAAATATAATGTTAATTTCTTTCATTATGAAAACTTCCGGATATACAGGGATATCCAGCGGGACCGTCCGTTAAAAACTTTTTAAGTTCCAATTACAATATCAAGCTGAAATTTTATACGCGGCCATAACTAGCGATTTCCAATTGAAGTGAAATATTTTCGATATACCATTTCCGGTTATACCGGAAGTAGGTCATCACTTTGTTATTTCAAATGGCTATCTACCTTTTTTTATTATACATCTAGAACCGACATTTGAGCAAGGCATAAAATACCCAAGTTGTTGGCACTTATCTGTCAAAACTTTTGACCAATTGAATTATTTTTGTTATAAACTCGATTTTTGAGGAACATTTAAAAAAATTGTAGCTCGTAGATCTTCTGCACTTCAGACACAATTCTTGCTTGGGTGGATAGAAGAAGGATCAAGGAATTTTTTAAGCAATCTACTCATGCCAAATGTTTATTGCGTTGTTTTGTATGATTTTTTCAATTTGGCCTTTTTCAAACAGCAATAGCTCAATTTTTTCATATGGCACGTGCCAATTTTTATATCGCCATCAGATGAAGCGTCAAATTTCAGATGGAATTGTATCAGCATGTACTATACCCATCTCTTATAGTTCCGAAATAATTTGGGAATATATTGAATTTTGATGATTTTGCAAGAACTAACAGAGAATGCTTTGAAATATTTGAATCAAGTAACTGAACTGGCTACGCTCACCTGACAGGTGCCTAAAATTAATGTACTTGTCACTTCATTCATTCGAATTTGATATTTCAACAAGAATTGTCGTTATTTCAGATTGAAAATATCCAAAAAATACAACACATTTGGAATAAAATTCATTTTAGAATGTCAAAAAGTAGTGGGTAGAAATTGCAGGCAATTCAATAAACAATTTCCAAATTTACCGTCTATGAGTAAAATAAAATTTCGAAGCATTAGAAGCAATTTTCTACAATTCGGATGAATAAAAATTGTAGGAACTAAGCGAAAACCAATCATCGAAAATAATTACATTAATAGGAATAAATGATAGCGAACATCATAGGAGAAAAATAATTTACGATCTGAATAAATGATCAATATGGGCCCCATTTTGCTCGATACACTTTACAGCTCGTATACAAACATGATGAGTTGCCCTCCTAGTTTCCTCAGGATCAATATTACGAAATGAATTATGAATGCGCTCTAGTAGCTCTTCCTTACTTCTTACAGGAGTAAAATACACTTCACTCTTGATTTTGCCCCATAAATAAAAATCAAGGGGCGTCAGGTACGGAGAACGCGGAGGCCATAAATTTGGACCTTGATTACCCCACCATGTATCCTCGAACATTTCTTGTTAGCTGCCGATCTACAGCTCGTGTTTTATGTGCTGGTGCACCATCCATTTGGTAATAGCAATCCCTCAGAATGTTAGAGGGTAATCCATCTAAAAAATTTGCTAATGTTCCTCTCAAAATTTCCAGGTATCTTTGTCCATTAAGATTTTCCTCATAAATGTGATAAGCCAACAAATCATTCATTAAAATTGCAAAAACATTCACGCTGAATTTATTTTGGAAATCAATAACCTCAATGAAATGTGGATTTTCTGTAACCCAAAAATGTCGATTTCTCCTGTTGGTTATTCCGCTTTCATTGAACTTGGCTTCATCAGACCATATAATTTTTTGCAGAATTGTCTTATCTTGTTGAAGCCGAATTAATAAATTTTCACAGAAATTTAGCCGCTTGGCAAGGTCAGTTTGTTTCAATTTTTGTAGTCTGATAAAAGAATACGGGTGCATGTTACGTTTCTTAAGGATCCTTTGAATGGAAGTATAACTCAATCCATTATCCATTGATGCTGACTTAATGGACGCATGTGGATTGGCACGAAATACGCTAGCGTATTAATTTGATTGTCGTCGTCCTCGAGAATTGGTTTCCTTCTACTTTTTATGTATTTTGTTCCTCCAAATTGCAGAAAATTGCTTCTAATCCTTCGAAATTTTGTTTTACTCAGCGCCAAATTTGGAAGTTGGTTATTGAATTGCCTGCAAGTTCTATCCATAATTTTTTGACATTCGCCATGAATTAAAAGATTAAACATTTTCCCGTTTGAATAACCAGCCATTTTATTATCAATCTGGTGTTTTTCAAAAATTTTCACTTCAAATTACCAACAATTCTTGTTGAAATATCAAATTCGAATGAACGAAGTAACAAGTACATTAATTTTATGCACCTGTCAGATGAGCATAGCCAGTTCAGCTACTTGATTCAGATATTTCAAAGCATTCTTTGTTAGTTCTTGAAAATCATCAAAATTCAATATATTCCCAAATTATTTCGGAACTATAAGAGATGGGTATAGTACATGCTGATACAATTCCATCTGAAATTTGACGCTTCATCTGATGGCGATATAAAAATTGGCACGTGCCATATGAAAAAATTGAGCTATTGCTGTTTGAAAAAGGCCAAATTGAAAAAATCATACAAAACAACGCAATAAACATTTGGCATGAGTAGATTGCTTAAAAAATTCCTTGATCCTTCTTCTATCCACCCAAGCAAGAATTGTGTCTGAAGTGCCAAAGATCTACGAGCTACAATTTTTTCAAATGTTCCTCAAAAATCGAGTTTATAACAAAAATAATTAAATCTGTCAAAAGTTCTGACAGATAAGTGCCAACAACTTGGGTATTTTATGCCTTGCTCAAATGTCGGTTCTAGATGTATAATAAAAAAGGTAGATTGCCATTTGAAATAACATAGTGATGACCTACTTCCGGTATAACCGGAAATGGTATCACTTCGAAAATATTTCACTTCAATTGATATTGTAATTGGAACTCAAAAAGTTTTTCACGGACGGTCCCGGTGGATATTCCTGTATGCTTTCTCTAATATAATTGAAATATTAGAAAAGGAATTTTTTAAAATAGAGATAAAAAAATCGAATTAGGCTTTAAAATAGTCCCTAAGCCAGTGGTTTCCAACCATTTTGTACCTACGACCCCCTTCAAAAAAAAAATTGGTGGCGCCCCCTTAATTTTTTTAACAATCTAATTTCATAAATACTCAACTGATATTATATTTTATTTAATGGATGGATGTCTTTGCATTTGTACCCGAAAAATTCGCGGCGAGGATTGTGGATTACGTATACCTATTTTTTGACACCTATTCGACTATTTTGGTTTGTAGTCGAAAATAATATTTTGGAAACAGCTGCATGCCACCCTAGCAACAGTCTCGCGCTCTCCTAGGGGGGCGCGAGAACACAGCTTGGAAACCACTGCCCTAAGCCCTCCCAAATTCCTCATGGAATGGTATAGAGGAATTTGCATATTGCGTAGCCTGTACAATTCTATTAGGCATTAAAAATCATGTCAGGAGGCAGGTAAACACTAGAAAAAAATGAATGTTTACTTCTCGATCGATCTCTAATGTGATTTTGAAACAAGTAATGAATCAATAAGGGAAAATCAATTCATCTTGAACTAATATTGGTGGTTTGATTGACATTCGTCTATTAACTGCGTGCAATAAAATTCAGAATATGTCCATATCCTAATAATAATATCAACTTCGGCTTATAAGACCGTGGCGCTGTCATATGTAACATATTCATCCTATATATCATTTCGAACGTGATTTTATTATTTTACTGAACTGAACCGATCGAAGTTGTTTTATCAAATTTCAGTGAATTTCCAGGTTTTTTTCTAGATCAGTGGTGGCTCGTGACGTCAAAGCGGCAATACTGCAGGTTGTAGTTTATGTCAAATCAAAAAAAGTTAAATCAAACGTAATCACGTTCAAAAAATTCACTGGTCGTTGTTAATGATCATCCGATATTGAAACTTCGATTCAGAAGAAGTCAATATACAATTAGAATAAACTGTTTTTACTGAAAAATTTCATTGTTCCAAACTAACTCTATTTTTTGTATCAAATTTGTCAATCGCTCTTTCATACAACTCTGGAATAGAGAATACAACTTTATGTTCAACGGACTAAGGCATTAAGTTTGTCTTGATACACAATACTCTATAGAAATGTCTTCATCCAACTGTATCTTGAAAAATTTTCTCGAAATTAAAATCAACTAGAAAATTTAGCAGCACATGTTTTAAGTCTTTGTTCTTCAATCATGGGTAACACTTTATTGCTTTCTCAAACGTCTCACAAGAAATTAATTTGTCGTGCCATTCAAAATTTCCACAAAGAAATAAATTTGTCACAATCAACTGATCAGTATATTGCGGTTCCCAGTAACATCAATTGGCTCATTCTAAGTTAAGAGATACTTCGTTGTATAAAGTGGCGGCATGGTTTTTTTTATACAGGGTATTACTTAATAGTATGTCACAACTTGAGTGGGTAAATCTACGTGCAATTTTAAGAAAAAAAGTTCATATAAACATAGGTCAGCAAAAGCCTCGTTACGCAGCTACAGGGTGTTGAAATTTCCGAAAAAATTTGTTTTTTTCAAAACTCCTGCAGTTTTTGAGATATTCAGTTCAAATTTGGAATTCAAGCTATTTTTTACAGCCTCCATCATTACACGTCCTAAATTTTAACTAGAATATACAAATATTTTCTTTTCCGAGGCCATGTCTTCTTTTGCCCTTTCAAACTTTTTTGCAGTACGCCACTGATCAGCGTACAATCAATTTTCGCGTCATCTCCGTTCACACTTCTACTTAAAAGAATGACTAGTAGGCTTTGATTTTTTTCATTCATTTATTTATTTTGACAGTTGCTAAGGTTGAACCAGTGTCTGCTCGAATTGTTTATTAAATTAACGATTAGTTTTAAGACTTTTGAAGTTATTGCTGTAAGAAAAAATGGCTAATTTTACTAACGCCGAATTGGCTGATATCCATTACATGTATGGTCTGGCTGACGGAAACACAACAGAAGCTAGGCGATTATATCAGGTGCGCTTTCCAAATCGAGTAACACCAGACAGTCGAATATTTTCAAATATCCACTGAAGGTTGATGGAAACTGGTTCTTTTACTACAAATAATCATTTAAAAGGCGCAACTCAAACTATGAGAACTTCAGATATTGAGGAAGCAGTTTTGAATTGTATTGATTTGAATCCTCATGTGACTACAAAAAAAATTTTATATCAGTTAAATATTTCACACGTTCTAGTTTGGAGGATTCTCCACGATTTTTTATTGTACCCGTTTCATATTCAACGCGTCCAAACTCTACTTGCTCGAGATTTTCCTTCAAGACTGAATTTCTGCCGATGATTCTCAGATAAAATTAAAGAAAATGCTCATTTGACGAAGCTAACTTTTCGAGAACTGCTATCACAAATTTTCACAATAATCATTATTGGGCTGAGGAAAACCCCCCCATTTGATTGAAGAATCTCATCATCAAGAACAATTCTCACTAAATATCTGGGTCGGAATAATTGGAAATTATTTGATTGGGCCTTTTTTTGCCTAACAGACTAAACGGTCCCGCTTATCGGCAATTTCTTGAGTAGGAGTTACCTTTATTGCTCGAGGATGTGCCACTTTTGGTGACAAACATAATGTGGTTTATGCATGACGGGGCACCAGCACGTTTCAGTGAATAAGCTAGGGAATTCTTGAATAATACATTTAACAATCGATTGATAGGTCGGGGTGGACCAGAACCATGGCCTCCTAGGTCCCCAGACTTGAATAGTTTATACTTTTTCTCATGGGGATATCTTAAAAGTTTAGTTTATACCACTTCAGTGAACACTCTAGAAGAATTGACTCCTAGTTCAAAGAGTGCGTGATAATATGCGAAGAAGGACAAAGGCCTGTATTCTTGCAGGTGGAGGACACTTCCAGCAATTTAGTTAGTTTTTAATTGTTCTCAGAAGACGAGCTATCAACATAAAAGCAAATTTTGTGCATACCTATCGAGTATTTCTATTATTTTTTTTATTTAGCGAATAACATACAATTCAAATAATTCAAATTCAATAATTTTTCACCCGAAAACGGTCGGAGATACGAAAAAATTACAAGTATCAAAGAAGTTTCTAAATTGAATGAAGATGACGAAAATTGATTGTACGCTGGTCAGTGGCGTAATGCAAAAAAAACTTGAAAGGGCAAAAGGAGACATGGCCTCGGAAAAGAACATCTTGTGAATTTCAGTTGAAATATAGGATGTGTAATGATGTCTGTAAAAAATAGCTTGCATTTCAAATTTGGGGAGATTATCTCAAAAACTGCAGTTTTGAAGAAAAAACCAATTTTTTCAGAAAATTTCAACACCCTGTAGCTCCGTAACGAAGCTTTTGCGGACCTATGTGTATATGAACTTTTCTTCTTAAAATTGCACGTAGATTGACCACCTCAAGTTCTGACATACTATTATGTAACATTTAGAAACAGGGGAAAGATAAGGTGCACAGGAAAGGATTCTTTATGAACAGGGAAAAGATAGATATGATAAACAAGGTTAGTTTTAATAATGAATCATTTTAATTATGAATTATTTATAATGAAACTTTTCTTTTCTTAGCAGTCTTTGTTTCTGAAATTAAATGTTTCTTAAGAGATAGGTACAAAACATAAAGAGGTCCTTACTTTTCTTGTCCAATAAAACAATACATAACTCCCTATCAATAGGCAATAATTAAATGAAAAAGACAAAAACTAAAAATTCTCTGTTGAATAACAGTATTTAACTTGTTTATTTATTTATTTATCACATAAAGATGCTACATGCCCTAAATTATGCGATAGTGTAAACGGAAACTCCCAATGATATAAAGAAATAATTATTAATAAAAAAGTCTATGTATGGTGTACATACTTTGCATATACTTAAAATATAAAACATTTTAAATTTTAAAGGTAACCGAAAAAACTTATTTTTTTTCAAAAGTGGTTCAAAGACATCAACGGATTCATTAAAAGCATAAAAATACGCTGCCCTCTGATTTTTAAATTGAGAGCAGGTAGATCTTTATAACCTGATCCCAGGTGATGAAAGAAATATCTTCATCCTTAATTCTGAAGTTTTTTTCCAGTTTTATCGCAGATTTTACAAAATACAATTTGAACTGCATCATTTCATATCGAAATAGCTATCACGTTTGTTAATTAAATATTTTCCACCTATTTTTGTGATGTTCTTCACAAAGTAAACCAAAATCACCATATGATGATCAAATATCACGTAGTAACAGCTGACTCAATATCATTCCACAATCACATATTTAGAATAAATTTTTGTGTTAAATTTTTGTTACTATTGGAAATTATTGGTTTTGGCCGTGTTTGGTTCTGTTTCCAGTTTTCCATTAATGGAAATCCGTAAAATTTTTGATAAATTATGGAAATTCTATACTTGATTACAAAGAGCTAAATTCCTTAAAGGACACGAATACAAAGACGAATGATCAGATAATCTAATCACAAACTCTATCAAATAATGTTTATCGTTCGTTTACGTAAGTATCTTAATACAGCAGGGACGATTTATATTCAGTGACAATATGTAATTGTATATAATTGATCGCTTGGATAGACAATAATATAAAATAAGCTTGCCTATTGGCTTTGAAGCGCCCGACTTGCTATGCTTGTTGGAAATTGTTGTTCCGAGATTTCTTTCATGCAGATAAGGTACGAGAAGACAATGTGAATTTTGAAAGGAATTTGGTGGAGTTCTTAAAAGTGGAAAGACTACTACTATTATTTTAAGAAGTTTATTAGATGTTTACATGAAGACACTTGAAATTAATATATTTTTCCAATTTATAATTGTAAATATAGCGCTGCAACTGTACAACTTTTATTGACAAGCCTTCTCTGCTCCAGATCTTTCAGTTTTTTCTAATCGATGTGTTTCAACGAAGAAAACAAAAAAAAGAATAAGCAATAAATACATCGGTTTCGTACGGTTGGTATCCGCAGGGAGCACGACGAAAGCGACATCTAATGGTAGCGTAAAATCATGCTCGGCAATGGTATGACATGTGAAAGATCCGTATAAATAACAGTGAATTGTTTCAAAAAATTAATTTAAAAATAAATATGTGTTATAAAATCTGTGATCGTGTTTTTAAATTGAAAAACTCATTACGATGGAAAAAGTGTGTATAAAGAAAAATTAAGGAAAAAAATTTTTGAAAACAAGCTTTTATTTAAATGCGCTAAAAAGAAAAAAATAAACTTTTGCACTAAAACTTTTACCGTTAATTCATAACGTCATTTCAAATTTAACACATTTGACACAATTTATAAATTATAATATAAAAGCTTGTCGCGAGATATAAGTACTCGTATTTACTTTATCAGTTTGAAATATTAACAGGTAGGCATAACATATAAATTGTGTCAAATGTGTTAGATTTTAAATGACGTTATAAGTTAACAGTGAAAGATTTAGTGTGAAAGTTAATTTTTTTCTATTTAGCGCATTTAAATAAAAGGTTGTTTTTAAAGAATTTTTTTTAAACTTAATTTCATTTTTTAGTTATTCTTGGCAATCTTTCATTTGGTACCCATATTGTAGGAACGAATAAAAGAAAATTATCCGCCATTTCGTTTTGCATTAAGAATAATTGGTCCACCGCCTTGTTGGATTTAGAATGACGTCACATAGTTAATCATGCATTGTCATCCAAACTCAACGTGTATACAAAATTTCAGCTCAGTTGGTTGAGATCAAGTGCCTTAAAATTGAGTTGTAAGATTTCACCCGAACATACAAACATACATACATTGCAAGTTAAAGAAAAGCTTGTAAATATGTTTATAAATAACTAAAAGGAGTTTTAGAATCCCATGGGGTTAACCTGTGAAATGTAAACAAATTTAATACATGACAACTGCAATAATGAAAATTACAAAAGTGTTGATTGTTAATACGATTTTCAGAAATAAAATGAAAAATTAATGGCAATGTAATTGCGAATCGTAATTTGAACATACATTACCCTAGTTGCATTGTTACTGAATAATATTACACACTACTTTGTTTTTTCTTTTAACATCATTTATCCATTTATTTCTTCCATCCATTTATTTCCACTTGGCCACTGGAAATGTGTAAAATTTATATTTACTGTTTCTAGCTGTATTTTTGCAATCAACAACACAACAACTATTATGGATCATTTTTTATATAATGTTAACGTGTTTTTATTTATGATAAAAGCATGATTTAACGATAATTTGACCACATCGAGTGCTGTGATCGATTCAGCTGTCCCCACTATATACTCCGCTCCCTGCCAATAGCAACGTTTGAAAGAAATGGTGAAATTCAACTATGCGTTTGACCATTTTTTGACCACCTTTTTTCAAAGATCCATTAATCAAGAGCAGGTGTGTTGTTACTTCGAGGTGAAGAAAATCGGTTTGTAAAAAAACATTTCACCGCTCTGATCAAAATCGAGCATATCCGGATTTTAATTCGCCAGTGTTAATGTGGCCTGCAAGTTATCTCAAATTCCACTTCATAAGATTCTGTAACCCGTGCCCACGCCATATTATGAATGAGTTGAACCCTCAAATATTTGAATGGTAAATAAAAATATAAACGAGAATCTATTTTAAGATACTGGCTCCTCGAGACGACTTTAAAACAGTTGCATACCTTGTTTTTATGCTTGGGATCATCGAAAAATACTTTATTGCAGGCAGATGGGACGTTCCCGGGGATATCAGATGGGACGACAGGATCAAAGTATTACTTTATGATGTAGTTTCGTTAGTTGACATTGAAATGCTCGTTGTTTGTTTTTTATTCAATATTGAAATGATTATGTACAATGTATCCTATTAATATCATAAATGTGAAAGTTTATAGGTTAGGTTTTTTATTACTCATCCACGCAGAAACGGCTGAACGGATTTGGATGAAGTTTGGCACATAGATGGTTTATTACCTTGATTAAAATATATTATACTTTTTAAACGGGGAGAAATTTTCCTGAGGGAGTATTATTAAGATTATTTTGGAATGGGAAATATCTTTTATTTTGATCTAGTTAATATACACACCTCAAAAAGTCTAGGAACACTTACCAATATCTTTAAAATATGAATTTGATGATTCGAATTTATAGAAATCTTTCGGTTTTTGTTAGGATGTATTGTATATAATGTATTCTCAAGAAAACAAAATAATATTCGACTTCTCCAAAGCACCTATTATAAAAAAAAATTTGAAATTTGAAAATGACGAAATTTGGTAAAACACAAAAAAAAATCCTGAACTATACTATTTTCGAAAGGATATGGAAGCACTTATATTTTTCTGTACCCAGAAGGTCCACCTCTGTTATCAATGACACTTTGGCATCGTCGCGGCATGCTCAATATTAAATTGTCTATTACATTTTGGCCTAAGTCATTCCAAGCCCCCTGAACTGCTAATCGAAGCTCCTGTTCATGATGGAAGATGTTTTGACGCATGTGTGTCCCACACATGCTCGATGGGATTCAGATCTAGGGAGCAGGATGTCCATGGTAGAAGATCGATATCATTCTCTTCAAGAACATTCAAGACAATTCTTGCACGATGAGGAGGGGCATTATCTTGTTGGAAGAGTGGATTTTGACCCATTGTTTGGAGATACGGTACGACTACAGGTAAAACTATCTCATTTGCATAAAAATTTCCCGTGAGGTTGTTCTGTTTGAAAACGAGGTCAGTTCTTCCACCAAGGCGTATACCTCCCCAAAACATCACTGATCCGCCTCCCTGTCTAACAACTTCTCGAGCATGCTGGAGACGGTTTTGCTTTCCAGGTTCCCTCAATATTCGAATTATTCCCGAATCGGGATAATAACTAAATCTAGATTCATCACTGCAGAGAACTGTGGCCCACCTCTCTTGATCCTAGTTTACGTGTTCTTGGCACCAAGCTTAACGAGCAGCGCGATTTCCATGGGTCAGTGGTGGAACTCTTGACGGAGGTCTGTATCGGAGTTGACCTTCGTGCAGTCGATTTCTCACAGTTTGGTCGGAAATTTGTACATTATGAACTCGTGATAGCTCTTGAGCTAATTGAGATGCTGTGGTAATACGATCTCTTCTGGCTTGTTAAACCAAAAATCGGTCTTGGGCGACTGTAGTAATCCTGAAACAACCCGTATGCCTTCTTCGACGCTACCTGTTTCATTGAAACGCGACCATAAACGGTTTATGACACTTGGGCTACTTCTCAGAACCCTAGATACTTCCCGTTGTGAGCTCCTAGATTGGAGCATGCCAACGGCTCGTAACATCTCTTCTCTAGTCAAATGTCGTCTTTCCATGGTCGAATCACAAAACTTGAATCTTTTATTTGTGCTTACTACAGAAACAAAGTGCCAACTAACTGATTTCAAACACTGAATACATGAAATGATTATAAAGCAGCGTCGCATCTGCTGCATTTTTAGTTTTTTATAAAAAAAAAACTGAAATCTGTTGCGGCACTCTACATGATTTGGTGAGAAATTGATGCAGGTATTCATTTCTTAAAAAAAATCATCCATATTGATCGTTCTGGATACGATATATCGATATTCAGAAGTGTTCTGTAGACCTTTTTGAGGTGTTTATCTCTCTACCATATTTCAGCCAAATCCATTCAGTCGTTTTTGCGTGATTTTCATGTTCGCATCGTTGTAGTAGTAAATAATTAAACAACTGAAGGAAAAATTGGGCTTATGTTTCACAAAATATTGTTTGGGTATACCGTATTTTGAAAAACTTTAAGGAAATTAATATATTTCAATGTCATTTATACCTAAGAAACAGATGAGAGAAGCGGAGAACAAGTTATGGATAGATTGTGTTTGTGAGCTGATAAAATTTCTACGAATTCTTATGAATCTGATCTGTTTAGAATTCATGTACTTTTTTAGATGTTTATTGCAGTATTTTTCACGATGAATTTGTTTTTCAAATGTACCGACATTCCCCAGATTATCCATACTTCGTAAGGTGATTATACAGTGCAATAAATATTTTAGTTTTGAAAGCTTATAGAAATTTCCCGGCAGTCAATATTGAAATAAGACTTCATTACATGAGGCTATTGCATCCCCTCTGTAATCGGTCATGCTTGGTCAAATAGGCTAGATTTACAAAGTTGTAGTTAGTAGTTAGTAGTGTGAAGATGTAAGATCTGTACCAAGTCAGTCAATATAAACCCTGAGTGTAACTGTTTTATTTATTTAACTATTCAGCATTGGTTTTTGTTTAACCAGTGTGGGAAGCACGAAAACTTACAACTCTCGCGTCATAGGTAACCTATGCACAAGGCTTCCGCAGCAAAACATAATCTATTGCTTGTTTCTGATTTTATGAAATTTGAGGAATGCTTTTCGAATATAAAATGTTCTAAAAACCAGTTGTTAATTAATTTATTATGAATTATTGATTTTTTATGCTCGTCTTCTCTAATAGAAATGGAACGACTTGTTTGAGCTATATAAAAAGTAGGATAATCATTACAATATAATTTATATACACCGCTTTCTTCACCTGAATGAAGTGGATCTTTGTTATTGACCAATAGCTGACATAGATTTTCTTTATTCGCACACATTGTGTTGATTTTATTTTTTTTCAAAATATGGCATAATTTGGTATTCATTTAATAATAATAATAAGATCGGAGACTATACAGCATATTACGTCCGGCTACAAAATACTCACCTCATGCATATCCAATCGAATATACCAAGACCTTGACGACAACAATATATTAGCAGAGGAGCAGAAAGGATGCAGAAAGAAACACCACGGGTGCAAGGAACAACTCATTATCAATTCTGTGATAATGAAACAAGCACATGTAGGGTATCGGAATGTTCATTCAGCTTTTCTCGATTATCTGAAGGCATTCGATAGTACCGCCCATTCTTGGCTTGTCGAAGTATTGCAGATATACAAAATTCATGGTAGAATTCTTGAAGACAACAATGACACTCTGGCGCACGTTTCTGCTGGTCAACATGAACAATAATTCAATTTAAACCGACGAGATACCCATATGTCGTGGAATTTTTCAAGGAGACTCTTTGAGTCCACTATGGTTCAGTTTAGCTATAAGCCCATTGTCCTCAATCCTCAATAGAACAGGATACGGATTTAGGATAAAAACAGATAGGAACTATCATACAATTTCCCACTTGCTGTATATGGATGACATCAAGTTATAAGCGGCGAACAAGAAGCAGTTGGATGATCTGCTGAAAACTGTCAGTAGTTTCTCGGCAGATGTTCATATGGAATTCGGGATTGAAAAACGTAAAACCCTGAACATTCAAAGAGGGAAAGTCATAGATGGTGAAACACAACTTCCAGTCGGTGATATTATACAGTGCATGAGAGATGGCGAAACATACAAATATCTAGGATACCAACAAGCCAGATTCCTAGACCAAAAACAATCAAAGGAGAAGATTCGTTCAGAATACAGTCAGCGTCTGAAGACTGTGCTGAAATCAATTTGAACTCGGGCAATCTAGTCAAGGCAATTAACACCTTCGTCATTCAGTGTTGCTTTACTCATTTGGAATAATCAGATGGACTAAGACAGAACTGGATGATATTCAAAGGCAAACCCGAACGATGCTGACAAGGTACAACAATCAGCATCCAAAATCGTTTGTGGTACGAACAAATTTGAAGCGGAAAGAAGGAGGACGCGGATTATTAAATGTTGTCAATTTACACACCGAACAGATAAAAAATCTTAGAGAATTCTTCTCTGCAAAAGCTCTCACATCTGACCTCCATAGAGTGGTATCGTTGGCTGATATATACCTCTAAATCTTGCTACCAGAGATGACCTGCTGAATCTACCGTTTCTATCAGATACCGACGATCAAGAGCAATGGTCAAGAAAGGAATTGCATGGACGACATCACCATGAGATTAATTAACCTCACATCGATAAAGAAGCCTCCAACAAATGGTTGATGAAAGGAGAATTATTCGTGGAAACAGAAGGATTCCTTATTGCCATTCAAGACCAAGTGATCGCTACAAACAATTACAAAAAAATTATTATTAAGGACGGAACATTACAAACAGATAAGTGCAGAAAATGCCATATAAGATCGGATACTATACAACATATTACGTCCGGCTGCGAACAACTGGCGAATACGGACTATCTTCACAGGCATAATCAAGTATGCAATATAATCCATCAGAAACTTGCACACAAGTACGGACTTCTGAATACCTTCCAGCCATATTACAAGTATGAACCGGCGCCCGTATTGGAAAATGACTATCAGATTACACTATGATAGGCCCGTTATCACTGACAGAATGGTGACGAATAAAAGGCCGGACATAGTGGTGTATGATAAGAGAGCCAGAACAGCAATGCTGGTGAATGTCGCCATACAGAATAATAACAACGTGCTGAACATGTTCCAGGAGAAAAAGTCCAAATACACAGACCTTGCTATTGAGATCAAGCAGATGTGGCACCTCGAGAAAATAGATATTGTTCCTGTCATCGTATCCTCGACTGGGTTAATACCCAAAACTTTGTATGATAGCCTTAAGAAATTAGAATTGGATGAGAATACTTATATAGAAATGCAAAAAGCTGTAATTCTTAGTACATGTAGGATAGTTAGGAAATTTATGTCAAGTATATTGTAATCTAGCCTATTCCTTTGATTGCTGAATTTGGGAAAGGTAAATTATATCCAGCTAACAGCTGAGATAGTGCATAAGTCCACGATAATAATAATAATATTCATTTATTGCACAAATATACAACAATAAAAATACAAGTACATAAGTGTGCGAATAGAACTTTTTCGCTTTCGCGATATTCCACAAGTCTCCAACGTATTCACAAACAATATAATGTTAATAATATTAAATTCAAAATAAATAAAAAACAAATAAATACAAATAAATAAAGCAACATATCCCAAGGCACAATTTACAATTTACAAAATAATATCGCTATATCCCACCCTTAAGGAAAGCTCAGATCCACCCCACAAACGGCGAGGGCTCGCATTATACAGCTTGACGGCAGAGTATTAGAAGGATTTTTTGAAGAGGGTCTTTTTAAAAACAGGTAACTCCAACATCCCATTACTTCTAGTAGTTCTAATATGACAATGTGCTGTAAAACTTACCTTATTTCTTATATAGTCGGGTACACCAAACTTGAGTACCTTGTATAGAAAAACAGCTTATTCATTCTGAGCCAATTCAACTGTGCAAACCCAGGGGTAATATGATCCCTAACTTTCAAAGACAAAATAAACCTAGCCTGACCTAGTGTTTCATTTAACTCAAGAATACCTCTCTCAACATCGCTTTTCTCAAACGTCGACAATATTTGTGTATCATCGGCAAACTGATGTAGTGACTCTCTTGCAACTACCTCTCCAAAATCCATCGTATAAATAACAAATAGCAGAGGGCCCAAAATTGCACCCTGTGGTACTCCATGGGATATCAACTTACAACTGAAAGTAACATCATTAATTTTTACAAACTGGCATCTGCTTGATAAATATGCCCTAAACAAGTTGATTACCCCCTGAGAGAAGCAGAAATAATGAAGCTTCGCCAACAGAAGATTGTGATTGACGGTGTCAAACGCTTTACTTTAATCTAATAGAACAAGACACCTTGCCTGTGTCGACCGCACGCATCACGTCATCATCTACCCTAAGCAGAGCAGTAACTGTACTGTATGACTTCCGGAACCCCGACTGACAGAAAGAATAGAGGGCCTTATCGAACCAGAAAGACGTAATCTGATCTGTTGCAAAAATATTTCTTTCCAGCACCTTCGATAAAACTGGCAACTTGCTTATGGGTCTCAAGTCCGAAAGGTTTTTTGGAGAGGGAACCTTCGCTAAGAGAATGACTTCGGCATTTTTCCTACATGTAGGAAAAGACGTATCCAGTAGGCAACAATTATAGATATGAGTTAGATACGGCAAGGCATACGGACAACAATTTCATCGTTTCCAAACTGATCCCATCATATCCCGAAGAATTTGATTTTATACTAGTAATTGCATTGTGAACAATCTCCTCAATATTCATGAACCTTATCAGGATCATCTAAGGTGTCAGTTATTACATACTTCGAGCGCTTGTCATTAATATTCAAGCTTTTCAATGCGTTCCATGTGCTCTTACCATTTCCTTCTCGAAAATTTTTTACCATACAATTCTTTTGCTTTATTCACAGCTTTAGCAATTGGATTTCTCACTTTATATCAACCCAATCCGAACTATTCTTGGTTTTTTTAATTCTACTAATCAATTTATTACGAGAGTTCTTCATTAAACCCTGGTGCTGAACGCTTAGTAACTTTAACGCGTCGAAAAGGTGCATGTCTATCAAATACAGAACAAATAAGATCATTCAAAGTTTCAACCTTCGCATCCACGCCGTGTACATAAAATATTTTTTGCCAGTTAAGCATACGGATGTCATCATCAAATTCAGCTCTATTGAAGTTTCTGAAATCTCTGTAACGTATAAACCGTGGTTTTTCCTTAGTAATTTCAATAGCAAGGTCATAATAAACCAATTGGTGATCACTATGATCATGCATGTCCATGTGGTGAACATTGGTTGAACCATTAACATGATTGGTAATCGCTATTAAATCCAAAAGAGAAGATTTGTGTTTAGCTATATGAGTTGGCCTGTCCATTAACTGTGTTAGATAATAGGAATTGAAGAGTAAGTCGACTGACTGATTGTGTACCCTGACCATCACCCTGAAGCAAGTCTATATTGAAATCACCAAGCACAAAAAATTCATCAGACCGCAAATGCAAACTCGAAATACACTCCTCCACCAGATTCAAACTATTTGTAATATTCTGACCAGGTCTGTAAATTACTCCTGTATGCTCTACCTTTAACTTCAAATCCAATCCACAGCTGTTCCATTTCTGAATGTATACCAGAGAATTCGTCTTACATACTTGCACACAAACAGGATTTAACATAGACGCAAATTCCTCCTTCTCTTTTACCTCTTTCAAGTCTAAATAATTCATAATTATCAAAAAGCCAAAACATCATTACATACGTTTTGGTTCAGCCAGGTCTCCTTCACACCCAGCACGCTAATTGCTTGATCCTCAAGCAGAGATCTGATCATATTCAAGCTGGGGAGCCTATATTTACATGACCTATTCTTTAATTATCCTTTAATAAAAACATTCGATATAGAACAAATTACAATAAACAAATTTATATATATCAACCCTTCATCAGTTGTTCAATGTGATCAACCCCCCAGCATTATGAGGGACATAATGTGAACCTGAAGGGTGGGGTAAATAGTGGATAATAATAATAATTAATTTGTCTATCATAATATTGTTGTATCAGTTATTTGACGCTAATGTTTCCAAAATTCTAATTTCCTTCTCGTGAGTAATCTATGCATAAATATATGAAATATGGAAATTTTGATTTTATGCGGGTGGGAACTACTTCTATGGATTGATTAAAGTGAACGTTGATTTTCGATTAATGTCATATTCAAGATAATTATCTGTTCACATAATCAGAATATCTAAAAATTAAGAGTTTTATGCATATTTTCAATTTCCATAGTGAATTGGATCGTATCATCAAATGAATTCGACAATTTTAAAAGAGATTTAATTTTCTATCACTACCTGTCCAATTACTAAATATGTCATCAACATATCTTTCCAGTAGAGAACGTTTTTAATTGAAATATAACATGAAGAGAAAAGTTTATCTTCAAAATTGATCATTGAAAGAATCTTGTTTTGGTAATTCAGTGATTTTAATTTTCTGTCAGTTGTAAAGTATTATCGACTGAAATGCTGGCTGATGTTCAGTTAAATTTTGTGTCATTCTGTTGAGTTCTGCGAAGTTTTGAGACGGGTGCATTAGTATATAAAACAATTGGCCTCATCGTATAACACTTATTTGTTAGATATTCAAATTATGAGAACTGATAATTATCTTGAATTTGACATTTATCGAAAACTAACGCTCATTGACACCTGAATTGATTTTAAGTCAAGTCAAGCAGTTTGATTTTCAAGTCAAGCCGTGAATCCATAGTTATATGGTGCCCTTGGGGCTATACTAGATATATTGAATTGTAATTAAAACTTAACAACAAAATTCGCAAATATAATATTCGCCTTCAGGGCCTGCACAGGTTGCATGAGCTCACAAATTGCAACTCACGCTCTGAATCAACTCCTCCTCTCGTTTATCGCTAGAATAATTCATTTCGAAAATATGCAGCGTGTATCTAAACTTTCAGGCGTATCTGAATTGACTTGATCATCATATTCTGAGTCAGTTTCTTCGACTGCGTCACTTTGAGAACTACTGCTAGATGTATCGACTCTTTGGCGTCGATTAGCCTTATTGCTATCCACTCCACCTTGATTACCTCCAATGCCAAGTCCGCGCCCTCGGCTACGTCCACCTCTACGGCCTTGTCAATGAGTTTCAGCTAAGCGCAAAGATTAGCTTAACTGATTTTGGTTAGGTGTTGACGTGATCACTTTTGCTCTTGTAGCTTTTCTTTCACGATTGAAACTCCGAGTCTTAGCCCGGGGATGGGCAGAATGTCTTCTGGTAGACATTCTGGTGTCTCTTATATCGCTGTACTCGTTCCTTGGGCATTTTGGTCATCCATAACACTTGTACCTTGATTGTCTGAAGCCTGACGTGACTGCTTATCGTTTGATGCTTCTGCTATAAAATCAACGTCTGTGAAAACTTGAACCTGATTGAAGAAGTAAAACCCTGTAGCATGGAAACTATTTCACTGCAATTTCCCCGTGATGCACTCTAGATATGTGTGGCTAAAAAGCTCAGCAATATATCAACGCGTAAGCATTCATTCAGATTAAATAAGAAACTTGCGACTGTCTTAAATGTAATGATATGTAGTGCATCCATCAAAGTCTTATCTAAAGCCTGTAGTTTATGTGACGTATGAGGTGGGACACTTATGATAGTGTCATAATCTTTCCGAGCCATCTCTATCTCTTCTAAATCCAAAGTGACTGTAATGTCTGTCAAAGATAAGCAGTACAGAAGATACCTTGCTAAGGTTCGATTTTTCAATAAAATGCCTGAACCATTCGGCAAACAAATTAGATTGAATCCATCTAGATGAACTTCACTTATCGCTCCAGGTGGCGCACCTTTCATCAATAAGTCCGTTAAGTTTTTTCTCGGGAAAATCATGATCGGTGGTATAAAGATGCACTCATGCAATAAACCAGAGTACATAGAGAACCTCGTTCTGCAGCAGTCATAGTTCCCATCTGTGTGTCCCGTCTCATCGACATTGAAAATCCTGTCGGGAGGATAATTCAATTTCTTCAACTCAAAAATATCGAAAAATTCTTCAACTGTTTCACGGTTAAAGCCTTGTGTCAAAGCATACGATGTCCCCATTGGTTTTCGTAGAGATAAGTGGTCTTTATGTCTCTTTAAAAAGTGATCCAACCAAGCACATCTGCTACTTCATTTCTAAATTTATTTTCGATATCGTTTTTGACAGCCAATTGATGGGCCATTTTTTCACATCCATTCTAGCAAGTCCGTAATATATAGATCCCATTAACAAAATATACTCTACCCACATCCTTCTCCAGGAGAGGTGGAAATAAGGTTTTTTATCAAGGGGTTTATGCACCTGTAACTACTTGTTCTTCTGAAATCAGTGGTTATTTCAATGAAAAAAAGTCGTATTCGAGGTAAGAAAAGCCAAGTATGATTCTGACCCGAGATAAAGATATTGATCAAAAAGGAGATATATGGTTTCAACAGGACGCTGCAAAAACCCATTTTGTATATTATGTTGCGATAATAATTTTCTGAAAGGATTATTTAAATGAATGGGAATGTTAACTCCCCACCAAGATCAAACCCCGTTCATTGGGGTTATGTAAAGAGCAAAATGTATATGAACAAACCACATTCGATTACTGATCTAAAGGATGAATTTATGTCATTGATGAGATATATCTTCAATGAGAAGCAAGAGTGAACCATTATAAAGTATCAAGAGGAGGACCTTTGTCAGATATTGTCTTTTTATTCAATCTTGAAATACTCTTCTCCTTATTCTTCTTAATTTAGACCTTGAGGTCTTTTTTTTCCAGGAGATCTCTCTACTATTGTTCTTGTGAGATGGACTGCCAACTATCCTTCTAGTTTGGGGGGGCCTTCTCGGTGGCCGACGTGCTGCTATTGGTTTTCCGTCTCGTACAATACGTGGTAGTCTGTGTTAATTCCATCCTCGTCTGCGTTTTCTTGCCCATCGTACAATATCTTCAGTGTTACGTGTTCCTCGTATAACCTCGTTCCTAATTCTATCTCTGAGCGGTTTTCCCGATATATTGCCTTAGCGTCTTCATTTCTGATGTTTTTAGAATTTTTTGGTTTTGAAGGTATCGGCCCTAATTTCTATCGCATAGGTGGCGATAGGTATTACACAGGGTTTGTAAATCCTCGTTTTGCACTCAATGCTCATATGCTCGTTCTTCCATACAACATCTCTCAGGCATGCGGAAATCGCTGATGCTTTATTTACATGCTCTTGGACCTCTCTCGCTAAATCCCCGTTGCTAGTTATTTGCACCCTAAGGTATTTGAAGGACATTACCTGCTCTACAGTTTTATCATCAATTGCAGCCTTACATCTTCTTGGCTCCTTCGATACCATCATGCTCTTTGTTTTTTCGGTAGCTATCTTCATGTTGTAATTTTCAGCTTTGGATTTGAAAGCAATCAGGAGTCTTTGTAGATGATCTTCATTTTCTGCTATTATTGCCGCATCGTCCTCGTAGAATACTATTTTTATTTCTCCCGTGCTCGTCCTGTATCCGTTTCCTACTGATTTAACTTTGTTGATGATTCTGTGCGAACATTGGAGATGACCAGTTTGGATTCAGGAGCGGAATGGGCACGAGAGAGGCTTTGTTCAGCTTACTGGTACTAGCGCAAAAATGCTATGATCAACAACGAGACATCTTCATCTGCTTTATAGACTTCGAAAAAGCATTTGATAGAGTGAGACACGATCTGCTGATGGAGTCGCTTCGCGGCGTGGGCCTAGACGGGAAGGACATTACTCTGATACAGAACCTATATTGGAACCAGAGAGCTAGAATCAGAATAGAGGGATCCATATCCGAGCAAATCAGAATCGGCAGGGGAGTCAGGCAGGGCTGCGTCTTGTCCCCTTTACTGTTCAATCTGTATTCAGAGCTAATATTTGACAGATCTTTAGCAGATATCTCAGAGGGAGTCAAAATTAACGGCGTAAACAAACAGCATCAGATACGCTGACGATACTGTCTTGATCGCTGACTCGGATGAGGGTCTACAGCGACTCCTCAACAGCGTGAGCAATACCTGCAATGAGTTCGGTATGAAAATAAACGTGAAGAAAACCAAGGTAATGATAATCAAAAAGTCAAAGAATGTTCCACAACCAATCCAAATAAACGGAAAGATATTAGAAGAAGTGGATAGGTTTCAATACTTGGGATGCTGGATAGACAACAAACTAGATCCAGACACAGAAATAAGATCGAGGATAGAACAAGCCAGAAACTGTTTTGTACGACTCAGAAAGCTCCTCTGCGACTCACGAATCAGTCTCGACCTGCGTTTAAGACTCTCAAAATGTTATGTATGGTCTACTCTCTTGTACGGAGTCGAAACATGGACCCTAAAAACACAAACAATCAACAAACTAGAAGCTTTCGAGATGTGGACATATCGCAGAATTCCCAAAATACCATGGACATCGCACACCACGAACGAAGAAGTCTTGCGCAGGATTGGAACAGAACGAGAACTATTCAAACTTGTAAAAGTCCGTAAAACTGCATACCTAGGTCACATCCTGAGAAACGACAAATACCGTTACGCACAGCTCATCATCAAGGGAAAGATCGAGGGCAAACGGGGTCTAGGACGGAAAAAACTGTCATGGCTGAGGAACATACGTCAGTGGACTGGCATGAACTTCGAAGAGCTCATCAGAACCGCTGAAGACAGAGAGAGATTTGCCGTTGTGATATCCAACCTTCATTGATGGAGATGGCACGTCGAGAAGAAGAAGATGATTCTGTCCATTATTAAATTGAACAGAAGAGGACTGAGACTATATCCTTGTCTTGTGCCCGCAGTGACAGATATTTCTGATGTAAGGCTACCTTAAGATTTTATTTTCGTGGTGTTGGTGTTCAGGTCTTCGATAATTTCAACGATCGATTCCGGGATCTGTTCCTCTCGCAGTATCTGCAGCACATCTTTCACTCTTACACGATCGAAGGCTTCTGTGAGGTCAATGAAGCAGATGTATAAGGGTTTGTTGTATTCCAGAGATTTTTTTACTACTTGTCCTACTATGAATATTGCATCCGTTGTTCTGTTCCTCCTAAATCCTTGTTGTTCTTCGTTGATGTCTATCACTTCTGTTATTTTGTCTCGTAGAATTCCGGTAAAGAGCTTGGTTAGTGCCCCTAGCAGAGTTATTGTTCTGTAATTTGAGGGGGTCTTTTTGTAGCCCTTCTTGTATATAGGTACAGAAAGTCTCTTTTTCCACTCTGTAGGCACAGTGGTATTGTCTAGGATTTTTCCAAATAAAGCCTTGATTTCGTTTATTAGATTGTTTTTTTCCATATTAAATCATTTCGTTGGTGATGTTGTCTATTCCTGGTGCTTTTCGATTTTTGAGTTTTTGAATGGCCTTAGTTATCGACTCGTTGGAGATCACAACAACGACATTTTCTTCCTCCTCAAGCTGATCTGCTTGTCTCCCACTATCGTTCTCGCTGTCTTTGTTATTATAGAGTTCTGTGAGGTATTGGTCCATTGTTTCGCGCTTACTTGATTCAGTTGGACATATTCATTTACTGGTTTCTTCCTTACTCGAAGCATATTCCATATTCTCCTCTGGGTTCCGTACATATCGTTCTCCATATTCTTGCTAAATTTTCTGATTTGTCTGTCCACTCTGTTCCGTGCCTTCACGTATTTTCCGTGTTCTGTCTGAGTCTTCTTCTTGAAATACCCTTTACAATATTTGTCACAATTCTTTTGAGATTTGTGAATTATACGAGATTTCTTTTAGAAAAACAAATTTTTGTCCTATTTTTTGATCGATCCCTGTAAGATTACTATTCTTGTTTTGACACGGTCTAAAGTGTAGTAAATTTTTTACGAACTTTTTCCGTGGGTTAAAATTACAGGACGACATTAAGTGGGTACCATTAACCATTATGAAAACAAAAGAGCATAACACTCGTAAGACCCTTCTGATCTATTCTTTCTTGAAGGGCCACACGTATGTGAACTTTTTGCCCCACCGGAAGTCATTTTAAAATGCAAATAGGCCGAGACAATATAGAAAACCTTCGTTTTATCTGATCGTTCTTTCGTTTCCTTTGTTTTCGAACGACGGCGATAAAAATGGTCGATTAGGTTGCTGGTTGAATTTCGTCGAGATAGTATGGCGTAACAGGAAACTATTTTTAAAGCAAAAACAACTAGATTGAATTGTATCGATCTATGTCGAATTGTTTGATTGAGGGACGTTTTTTCCCATGCGATCTGCTTAGATTTCAATTTTATCAGTATTTCCAATTATGATGACTGAAAATTCTTTTTGAAATAGTAGACTCTCGACAATGTGAACTCGAAAAATTTGGGGCTGTTCGTACCTTCGATATGTTCCGACGTGTTCACACCAATGAATGTACGAATCAATTAAAAAAAACACATTTACACTTCTTCAATGTTTATATGGGATGAACACATATACTAATACATTTTGACATCATCAGTTTGTATTTCTCTTGAAGAAATGTCTAAGACAGATTTTGATGCCATTGACTCACATGGTCAACCTTTCTTTTTCTAATGGCATTTTTCCATCAGAACTGAAAATAAGTAAAATCATAATATTGCATAAAAAAGGGGATCGGGAAAATGTGGATAATTACCGGTAGCCTTGTCTTTCTTCTTCTTTCTCTAAGATACTTGAGTAATGTTTTCCAAATAGACTAATGCAATTTTTAGACCTCAGCAAGGCTTTTGGCTGTGTTGTGCACCCTATACTCTTGAACAAGGTTGAGAAGTATGGAATTCGAGGTAAGGCATTAGCGTGGTTGACAAGTTATCTGAATGAGAGGAGACAGTTTGTATCTATTTAACATAGTAATGCTATTGGACACGAGATTGTTAACTCAGAAATACTTGGTACCACCATGGGTGTCCCTGAAGGATCGATTTTAGGACCTTTTTTATTTATTTCGTATATTAATGGCATAAGTGATTGTTTTGAAAGTTGTTTGTTTTTTTATGCTGATGACACCACTGCAGTGGTCTCCGCTATGGAGAGTGTTTTATTGGAAAGCAGAGTACAGCGAAGCTGTGATGAGCTCCATCAATGGTTTTCCAGAAATTTGGTATATATCAATTCAACTAAAACAAGCTATGTGATATTTCGTAATTATAACAAAACTGTTAACATAAATGTAAAACTCAATAATATACCCGTAAAAGAAATTGATAGTGCCAAATTTCTTGATGTGAAACTAGATAAAAATCTCAACTGGAAAGATCATTGTACGGAGTTGTCCTCGCGGCTTAGCTCTTTTTGTAATTTAGTGAGAAATCTCAAGAATATATTAGCGTTTGAACAACTGCTGACTGTATACAACGCTCATGTATCATGGAGACTGAGATATGGTGCGGTTTTGGGGGGTGCTTCGTCGGTAGCTAGTGATGTTTTCTTATGTCAAAAAAGAATTATTAGGTTTATAGCAGGTGTCAGTAAAAGGACATCTTGTAGGCAGTTATCTATTAAATTTAGGCTTCTCACTCTACATCTATTGTTATCCTGGAGCTGGCTACATTCGTTCATGAAAGTCAACAACGTTTTTTGCAAAATAAAGATTACCACCAATATGGTACACGCAATAATAGTAATCTGGAGATTACTAAATGAAAATTTAGGGTAGGTAGAAGATCACCTATGTTTCTTGGAGGATTTTAAAAGCTCTCCATGCTTGAATGTTTTCAAGAAGAAACTGAAGGTTTTCCTATTTGAAATGTGTTACTATAGTATAGATGAATCTTTTCTTTAATTGTTTGATTTGTTCTATAGTTTTGGTGTTTTATATGAAATTGTGCAGTATACCTATATACCTGTATACTCATTTATTTTAGTCTATTTAGTGTGTTTGACTTTTTCCATAGCGTCCCCTTTCTTTGTACTCTCTACGGAAATAAAGCTATTATTATTTATTATCGTGGACTTGTGCACTATCTCAGCTTTTAGCTGGATATAATTTACCTTTCCCAGATTCAGCAATCAAAGGGAATAGGCTCGATTACAATTTACTTGACATAAATTTTCTTACTATCCTACATGCATTAAGAATTACAGCTTTTTGCATTTCTATATAAGATTTCTTGTGCAATTCTAATTTCTTGAGGCTATCATGCAAACTTTTGGGTATTAACCCAGTCGAAGAAAAGATGACAGGAACGATATCTATTTTATCGAGGTGCCACATCTGCTTGATATCAACAGGTCTGTGTATTTGGACTTTTTCTTCTGGAACTTGTTCAGCATGTTGTTATTATTCGGTATGGCGACATCAACCAGCATTGCTGTTCTGGCTCTCTTATCATACACCACTATGTCCGGCCTATTACTCGTCACCATTCTGTCAGTGATAACAAGCGTATCGTAGTATAATCTGATAGAGTCATTTTCCAATACGGGCACCGTTTGATACTTGTAACATGGCTGGAAGGTATTCAGAAGTCCGTACTTGTGTGCGAGTTTCTGATGGATAACATTGCACACTTGATAATGCCTGTGAAGATAGTCCGTATTGGCCAGTTGTTCGCAGCCGGACGTAATATGTTGTATAGTATCCGATCTTATATGGCATTTTCTGCACTTATCTGTTTGTAATGTTCCGTCCTTAATAATAAATTTTTTGTAATTGTTTGTAGCGATCACTTGGTCTTGAATGGCCATAAGGAATCCTTCTGTTTCCACGAATAATTCTCCTTTCATCAACCATTTGTTGGAGGCTTCTTTGTCGATGTCTGGTTGTCGTCCATGCAATTCCTGTCTTGACCATTGCTCTTGTTTGTCAGTATCATATAGAAACGGTAGATTCAGCAGATCATCCTAGGTAACAAGATTCAGAGGTTTATATCCCTTATCAGCCAACGATATCACTCTATGGAGGTCAGAAGTGCGAGCTTTTGCAGAGAAGAATTCTCTGAGATTTTTAATCTGTTGGATGTGTAAATTGACCATATCCATTAATCCGCGTCCTCCTTCTTTCCGCTTCAAAGTGGTTCTTATCACATGCAATTTTGGATGATGATTGTTTTACTTTGTCAGCATCGTTCGGGTCTGTCTTGAATATCATACAGTTCTGTCTTAGTCCATCTGATTATTCCAAATGAGTAAAGCAACACTGGAATGGCGTAGGCGTTAATTGCCTTGACTAGATTCCCCGAGTTCAAAGTTGATTTCACCACAGTCTTCAGACGCTGACTGTATTCTGAACGAATCTTCTCCTTTGACTGTTTTTAGTCAGCAATCTGGCTTGTTGGTATCCCAGATATTTAAAAGTTTCGCCATTCCTCATACACTGTATACTATCACTACTACTACTAAATCCGTAACCTGTTCTATTGAGCATTGAAGACAATGGGTTCATAGCCAAACAGAACCATTATGGACTCGAAGAGTCTCCTTGAAAAATTCCTCGACGTATGGGTATCTCGTCGGTTTTAATTGACTTATTGCTTCTGTTGACCTGCAGAGACGTGCGCCAGTGTGTCATTGTTGCCTTCAAGAATTCTATTAGGGCTGGATGAATTTTGTATACCTGCAATACTTCGGCAAGCCAAGAATGGACGGTACTATCGAATGCCTTCAGATAATCGAGAAAAGTTGAATGAACATTCCGATGACCTCCGTGTGCCTGTTTCATTATCACAGAAGCGATGATGTGTTGTTCCTTGCACCCGTGGTGTTTCTTTCTGCATCCCTTCTGCCCCTCAGCTAATATATTGTTGTCAAAGTGTTGGTATATTCGATTGGATATGCATGAGGTGAGTATTTTGTAGAGCGTTGGCAGACAAGTGATTGGCCTATACTGAGACGGATCATGTGTTCTATCGCTCTAAGGTAGCATATATGTTAAGCCTTGTATTAGGAAAGTGGGTGTTTTCCTGGGAATATACGTGAGCTGTTTCGCTAATGATCCATGGAGCTTAATAAACTTCTTGTACCAGAAGTTATGGATATCATCTATACCTGTGACCTTCCAATTGTTGGTCGCTCTAACTGCTACTGTGATTTCTTCCTCCGTTATTCCTTCGAAGTCCATATGTTTGATATCAAGGCGTTGTTTTTCATTTGTGATCCATTCAGCATCTTCATTGTGTTCTTTGGGGTTCGACCATAACGATGACTAATAATCGGTCAAGCACTATGCGTCCGGTACTTCTCTGTTATTGTTGGTCGCAGTTTTGTTATTTCCCTTATGAAAATCATGAATCCAAAGATGAGTCATTTCAACGGCATACGTCTTTCCCAGAAAAAGTTATAATAAATTATAGTCAATACTTTGATTGATGGTATCTGTATTCATTTTCTCGAAATGAAGGGTTAATTTTAACAAAAAAGGAGGTTTTCAACAGATACCTAATACACCTAATACGACAAACTTGATATAATAGGACGTGGTACTTTGGCATCAGTGTAAAATCTTTTCAACTAATTTAAATTTTGAAATTTTTACAATTTCATGAAAAAATGGATAATCTCTGGGAATGTGCGTTTTTGGAGATACTCTTTACACTAGTTCATTTAAGTATAATGTTTTGAAATTGAGTCGAAAGTGATTTTTATTTCTGGAAATATGAAGAAATGAAAATATTTGTCATAGTAAACAACTAGTGAATTATATTCCTCACAAAGTCATGACGTGTGCTCGATTCTTTGTTTCATTCATTTTCTTCTTTCTCTGACAAGTACAAAGATTCCTTCTCGGTATGTTATTACTGTCGCTAAGTTGTTGAGTGCTTCAGGATTTGCCGTGGGCCGTTGTTATGGACATGTAAAGAGGTTATGTAATGTACAGGTTAATGTGGATTTGAGATTTAACGTAGCCCACGTGTTTTGAAAGTAAACACATTCAGTTATTTATTTTATGCTCCATATGAGAGATTGTGGGAAAGTTATAATGATAATTCTGTCATAGATAAGGAGATATAATAATCAAACTGAAGAAGTGTCATGTAAAATAAAGAGTTGGTTTGTCTAAGCTTTAATATTAATTCACGATCTTTTATTTATCAGATATTCATCGCCTTGTTGAATTATTTTCATTCATATATCTAGTCATCTAGTATTTGGAGAAGGCGTTTTACGCTAATCTATTCCTATAAATATCTAATTGATGGATATCTATAATTGCTTTCAGTATTTTATATTATTTGAAATCTATATATTAAATTTTATCATAATCGTTATGAAGTTTTCGAAAAGGTGTGTTTATATGTATGAGGGTCGTTAAATAAGTGTTTGAAGAAATATAATAAAACATCATTCGGTATTTTTTTCGACACTGTCTCTTTTAGATGAAAGATAGATTGCGGAAGGTTCTCAAAATAGTGATATGTTTTCCGTATGATAATCTCTTTGCCCGCTAAGCAATTTCTCGAACTTTGGGGCTAGATATCGTGAATATGGAGTGCGGTAATAAGTCGATTAATAATTCCATAATTTTTTCCATTGAAACTGCACAGGTGTGCTTCAGTGCATTGTCTTGATGAAAAATAATATTTTTTGTTTTCTAATGAGATCGTTCAGACTTGATTTCTGCCGATGCAATAACGACGCGTTAAACTCTTCAGTCATCAGGATATATTTATTTAAATATTATAACTATACACCTAATTAATCATATTGTTGATGGATTTATTTTATAGAGATTCATTGTAATGTAAATAAAATGATAGACTTTTGTCTGATTTCCACAATGTTTATTTTTGATTTACATGATGATTTCGACAGTTACGTCATTTTCAAGTATCTAGAGCTAACAGTTGTGTGAAAGAAAAAAAATGTTGAGTAGTGGAAAGTGATTCAATTCTAGTTGATTATTGAGTGGCGACTTTTGGGTTTTTACAAAGTTGTGAATGTACAGAAATTATGACAACTAAATATAGATACAATTAAGAATATAAATACAAATGTTCTTAAGTGACTAAAAGCTTATTGAGTTGCTTCTTCTTAAGCTCCAGAAATCAACAAACACAAACACTCAGGTAGACTCATTAATGAACAAGTCGATTTAAGCCCTTCACCTCTATTGAATCTCTTCAGGAAGCAATTTATTCCTTAATTTTATTGGAAATACCTGTCATCAAAAACCACTTGAGAAGAAGCAACTAAATAAGCTTTTAGTCACTTAAGAACATTTGTATTTACATTCTCAATTGTATCTATAAATAGTTGTCATAATTTTTGTACATTCATTCGTCTGAAGAAGCTACGGTGTAGTGAAACACGTTACCAATCACAATTATTCAGTTAAATTCCTCATAAAAAAAATATTACTTGTTTTTGTTATTGGTAATGGAATTCTACCAAGTAAAAGCCTCCCAAATTCAAATATTTGTTTGAGCCTTGAAAATCCACAAGAATATCATCAACGTATCTGTGCCTAAAAATAATATGATTTTGTGCTAACTTATTATTCATTATAAATGAAACATTCTCTAAAATATCACGAAATTATTCTAAATTGTGTGGTGAAATGTTATTTTGATATGAAAACATGTACCCAAACGTCCCAACAGATGAATGTCCGCCTCAAGAAAATAAATCTTTAACCAAAATAACATTTCACCACACATGGAAGATTTTGTAATCTTTTGTTACAAAATTATTTCCAATTTGAATCAACCATTTTCATAGAAAACTCAGGAATATCTCATGGAATCCTCACTCAGCCCTTTATTTGTAGATATTTTTATGAACAATCTAGAAAAATTAATAATAAATAAAAGTTAGCACAAAAAATATCATTTTGGTACACATGCGTTGATGATATTCTTATGAGTTTTCAAGGTTCGAACAGATGAAAGGATCAGCTTTACATTTTCTAAATAAAATGTATAATAAAATAACCTTCAATGTTGAAATTGAATGCAACAATTCGATAAATTTCCTTGACATAACCATCACTTAAATCCATAATCCAACTCACCTACAATTTATATAGAAAATAAACATTTACAGACTCAACAATCCCAATGGATTTTTTGATCACATTACATATAAATTAGCCGCTTATAATTCAATAATTCATAGATCCTGTTCCATTCCCCTATCCATAACTGAACTTAACACAGAAATCAATATCATTAAGAGAATTGCATCAAATAATAATATTCCAGTCTCTCATTTGAACAGGATTATTGAACGCAAAGAACAAGAATTAATTTCCGATGATATACTATCATAGAAAATTCAAAAATAAATACGCATATCTAACTTACATTGGGTCCCTCTCTAATAACATCAGTAATTATCTTTCCGAATTTAATTCAACTATCTCCTTCTCCAGTGGTCCCAACATATGAAAATTACTATTCAATGCAAACAAGAAACTAATAGGTTCGGTCCTGACCGGAACAACAAAAGCCAGCTATCTGAGAATCTGAAATTTATTCGTTATTTTTACCACAAATCAGTTAATTTAATTATTATTTCTCTGTGCAACAACAATCTTACTAAACATACTGTGTATCGCAGTAAGTATCAGCCAAATATAACAATTATTGTGCCGTAATATCGTCAAAAGTTGTGGGATCAGGACGATTTCTACACAAGAAAGTAAACAAGAGGTGCGCGCACAAAACCACCGCATCTGTTGCGGAGAGGGGCAGGCCAGTACCAGCCCATTCTGCCTGCGGCAAATATTCATGAATCGTACTCTCATGGCAACATCTTCTCAACTCAACTCCAACCAACCACACAACAACCAATCAACCAAAATGCAACCAAGCATCAAAAAAACCTACTCCAATGCAACACAAACAAAATACCCTAACAAAAATCAGGCAATAATTTTCAGCGCCATCGAAGGCGCCCAGATACAAGATTATCTCATACCACTAGGAAACGCTATCCAACCGAAAAATATTATATTTCTATCCAAAATGACGAACAATAGAGTCTGCGTCTACTTGGCTAATAAAAATTTAGTAGACCGATTTATGTCAGATTACGGTGAGATAACCGTCAATGGAGAAATACTCAAAGCCCGAAAACTTATCTCCCAGCAGATAGAATAATCTTATCCAATGTATGCCCCACTATACCTCACGAGATTTTGATAGATAAACTGCTCAACTTAGGTTTGAAACCAGTCTCGGCAATGACATCTCTAAAATTAACACCACTCTTCAAGAATTCAATCATATACTCAGCTTCAGAAGACAAATATTTGTGAATCCTGACAACATTGAAATCCCAGAATCTCTAGTAATCAACGACGATAACATCTCTTATAGAATCTTCTTAACTCGAGATGGTATGAATTGCTTCATCTGCAAAACATCCGGCCATCTTGCAGCAAATTGTCCATCTATCTCGGAAAATGACAAGGAAACAGACCCAGATGACAACCTCTCCCAAGATACTAACCTGACCACCCAATCCAATATGGAAACAGATACCACAACAGAATCTCGTGCACCCCACAACATTTCACAGTCAACCACCAGCTCAATCGAGTCACCAAATATTTCTAAGAGAACCTTATCCGAAATATCTAGTCCTTCCCGAGCAGTGCACCGGAAAATGAACCACAATTCATGAGACCAATGATAAATACACCAAAGAAGAAAAAGACCGATTCCAAAGCTCTAGCCCCACCAATGAACACGAGTATTCCAGAAATGCTTGAACCTGCCAAAGATTACATATCGCAACATTCCAATGAATTACCCTTAAATTTCGAACAACTGACGAACCTTATCGATAATATCGGAGGATCTCAATTCCCCATAGAGATAATAAGAGACTACACCACCGATTTTCCATCACTCATTTCAATGCTGTCGAATATTCACCCCTCTTAGTCACGAAAATATAAAATCAAAAATCACGAGACTGAAAAACAAATTACGTAAATACATAGGACAAGACTTGACGGATATCGAGAGCGACTGTTCTCAAACATAATTATATATCGATAATGAATTTCAAGTCCATATTACAATGGAATGTGAATGGCTATTATAAACATTTAGCCATGCTACAAATTTTACTATCAGAAAACCATCCAGAAATTTTATGCATCCAAGAGACACACTTTAAAAATAACTATTTCCACCAACTCAGAGGGTATCAATGTTTCCACAAAACAGAACTCACAGAGAGCACGCAAGTGGCGGAGTTGCCATATATGTATCTGACACATTGGTAGCCGACATCATTCACCTGAATTCTCCAATGGAAGTAGTAGCAATAAAATTGTCAGGCAAGCAAACAATTAACATCTGCAACTTCTATATACCCGATGGTCCTATTAATTATCAAGATATATGCACCGTTATCGATCAAATTCCACCTCCACGGATAATACTGGGTGATTTTAATGGACACAACATAATTTGGGGATCAGGTGCTACTGATGCCAGAGGTCGAATTATAGCGGATGTTATAGACTTTATACTTTCTGTTTGTTGAACGATGGATCGAAGACACGTTTCAATTCTGCAGATGGCAACTCATCTTGCCTGGATCTGACTTTTTGTGACTCAACAATTACACCAATTCTCACCTGGAGCACCCTACCCTACTTATATGATAGCGATCATTACCCCATTCTAATCGAGAACATCAACGCAAAATATACCAATGACCAGCCACCTCTCAAATGGAAAATAGATGCGGCAAATTGGAGCTCGTTCGCTGACTTAATAGATGAAAAACTAAAAACTCACTACATGGCTGAAAACATCGATACAGAATTAAATAATTTCGAAAATATCATTGTAGAAGCTGCGGAACTAGCAATTGGTAAAACGAGAATAATTTCAGGTCGCAATCCAGTTCCGTGGTGGAACAATGATTGCGATAGAGCGATCAGAGCTAGTAAACATGCTTTTAATTATTATAAACGTCATAAAACTACAGAAAACTTTGTCGAGTTCAAACGGTTGAGAGCTATAGCGAGGTCCACTATAAAAACAGCAAAGAAAGAATCCTGGCGAAAATTTCTGATCTCGATAAACAGCTCAACCCCAATCTCCACTTTTTGGAAGAAGATCCGTGGCATTTCTGGTACCAACACTTACCAAAAAATATCAATTCTGGAACACAATGGAGTTATAGCTTCAGCTCAGGACGAGATAGCTGAAATCCTGGCAGACACTTACGAAAGTCACTCCAATAACGCCAACTACAACGATAATTTCATAAACACAAAAACTTGATGGAATCCGAAGAACTGGTAATCAGGGAGTCTGATGACCCATTGAATTCTAAAATCACAAGATTGGAACTTGATGAATGTCTAAACGAAATCAAAGATGTCTGTGGAGGTCCAGACGATATACCTAGCGTTTTCTCAAACACCTACCCGAAAATGGCAAATTGTCTTTACTTAAACTTTTAATGATATATGGACTCAGCAAGTCTTTCCGAACAAGTGGAAGAAGGCAATTATCATACCAATCTTGAAGCCAAATAAACCAAAATATCTCCGCATCTTACCGACCAATTTCACTTACATGTTCAATGTGTAAACTTCTTGAGAAAATAGTCAATAAACGTCTCTTATGGACTCTAGAAAAAGAAATCTCCTGATCCCCGAGCAGAGCGGTTTCAGACAAAAAGGTCAACCCTTGACAATCTAGTAGACCTTGAAAGTTTCATTCACGAATCTTTCGCACTGAATCTCAAATGCATGGCAGTATTTTTCGACATACATAGAGCTTTCGAAATGACTTGGAGGTACTACATTTTACAAACAATGCAAGATTGGAATATACAAGGACATTGCCTAGCTTTCATCAAGAACTTTTGAGTGACAGAACCTTCCGTGTTAGAATTGGCGGATATACTTCAAACGAAAGAACCCAAGCTAATGGTACTCCTCAGGGGTCCATTATAAGCCCTACGCTTTTCCTTATAGGCCTGAATGGTATACTCCAAAACCTCAAAGCTCCCTTGAGGGCACGCCTTTATGCAGATGATCTTGTTGTCTACGTTAGAGGAAATCAGATTCGAACAATGGAAACAACTATACAAACCTTTTTGGACAGCTTAGATAATTGGAGCCAAAGTACCGGCTTTCAGTTCTCCCCCTCTAAAACGCACTGCTTACTCTTTTCGAAAGCAACTACGGTTTACCAACCTAGCCTCACACTCCACGGCCAAATCCTACAAACCACAACATCAGTCAAATTTCTTGGAATGCATTTTGACCAGAAACTCAACTGGAAAATACACATCAATCAACTAGTATTAAACTGCCAAAAGCGTCTCAACATATTGAAAATAGTCGCCAATAAAACTTGGGGAGCAGATGGTCAATGCCTTATGCGCCTTTACAAATCTCTCATCAGATCATGCCTGGATTATGGAGCGATCGTGTATAACTCATCCAATGCCTCAAATTTGAATCAACTAGAAATTATTCAAAATACCGCCTTCAGGATCATTCTTGGAGCATTTAGAACTACACCTGTCAAAAGCCTCCGTTGGGAACTAGGAGAACCCACCTTGAAGTCGAGAAGAGACAATTTGAGTTTCAATTATGCCGCAACTATACGTGCTAACCCATCAAACCCAACATTTCACTCTTGTCATACAAACAGACTCACAGGATTTTCACAAACAAACCTAGAACAGCTAAACCCTTCTATGAAAGGTTTAGAATCATCCTAGCCGATTTCCAACTCTCACTACCCGAACCATACCAAATAACTCACTTCTTCAAAGATCCTTGGCTAATTAATGCACCACACTGTATCACCTTCCTGACAAATTACGACAAACAAAACTTGAGCCCTGATGTCATAAGAGAAAAATTCAACACCCTACTCGAAGAATATAGCGATTACCAGAAAATTTTACGGACGCTTCAAAATGTGCATATGGAGTGGGTGCTGCAGTTATGACCACCCAGGGAATTCCTCTATAGACTCCCTTACAAACAAGTATTCTTTCTGCCGAAATGTATGCCATACTACAAAGTCTCATCTTCATCAACCACCATCCTCACCACAAAAACTTCATAATAGTCACCGACTCACTCAATTCGATACACTGTTTACGACAGATATATCCAAATCACCCTATAGCTCAAGAAATCAGAAATCAACTAGATATTGCTGATAATTCAAACATTAAAGTCATATTCATCTGGGCACCCTCACACATAGGCATCTCAGGAAATGAGGAAGCTGACAAATGGGCACGCCAGGCTGCTATTTCAGAGAATGAAAACACCATCAACAGTTTTGTAAGTTCTGACTTGAAAAACTCATTGAATAACAAAATAATTACGCAGTGGCAAGATCAGTGGAACCAGTGCGAATCGAAATTACGCGAAGTGAAACCGTTATTTCATAAATGGTGCATCTATTCAAAAAATCGCGAATCGCAATCGAAAATCTCACGCCTCCGTCTAGGTCATACCAATCTCACACATTCGTACATAATAAAACGCGAAGACCCCCCTCTGTGCGATACCTGCGATGATACGACCTTATCGGTGAAACATTTGTTAGTGGACTGTCCTAAGTTCCACCGAGAAAGAGTACAGTACAACCTACCGAAGACACTTCAATCAATCCTCAACCCTACAAATAGTGAAACTTTGTTGAACTACCTAAAAGCTACAAATCTGTATAAACGTATATAAATCCATATAGTTAATCACTAATTTTGTAATGTCGCTAATAACCAAATTGGTTGATGCGACAATATTGTTTCTTTCAAATAAAAAAAAAAAAAAAAAAGAAACTAATAAATTCAAAAAGTCTGGAATATACAGAATTGAATGCAATGAATGCACAACAGCTTACGTAGGACAAACATGAATCAAGATTCAAAGAACATCTATCCTCAGATAACAAATCCGCCACAAATGCAATAAAAGGGATGACAATGAATCTGTTGGAAAGTTTGGAAATTAACGAACTTTGTAAAAACCCAAAATTCACCACTGTCAATAGTCAACTAGAATTAAATCACTCACCACTACTCAACATTTAAAATAGGTTAGCACATTCTTTCTCACTGTTAGGTCTAGACATTTGAAAATGACGTAAGTGTCGAAACCGATCCTGTCCATCAAAAATGAACATTGTCGAAATCAGATAAAAGTGTATCTTTTTATTTATATTAACGATGTACCACCTTCTTGGAGGTCATGCTGGGATTCACTTAGTACTTTATTAGTTCAATTTGCGGAATACACAAATGTTGTTAACAGTGGTGGTAACCAAGATGAACTAAAACCAATAGCTTCAAGGAATTAAATGAATCTAGAAAAATACGTCAGCATGAATAATCTCAAATTGAAACACAGGTTTTGAAGTTCTCTTTAACAAGAAAATTCCCGTAACGTACAAAAAACCATAGTATCTGTTTAAGATATGCACTTGGTGTCATTATCGATTCTATGCTTGACTGGTCCAGCCATGCGCAACGTCTTCCAGGTGCAGTGGCTGGGTACTCTTATGCTCTTAGATCGATCAGCGCATAAGTCGACCTTCAAATTACCATAGTGTTTTATTGGGTATATGAGAAATATTTATACTCCAAAAGAGATGTCGAAGGTCTATGCTGAACCTAGTAGCACTGAAAGTTGTGGAGAACAACACAGAAAGAAAACTTGATATCAATCTCATTTAATTGCACATCTTCAAAAAATGCAACTCACATGCTAACATATAACCACTCATAATTTGTAATGAGTCCTTTTATTCCTGAAAAAATATTTTCAAATGTCAGTTGAAGTAGCTCTCTACAGCATACAAGATTTCATTGATATCACAATGTATAGTTATACTGGAAATCTCAAATAAACTACATAGGGGCCATCCATAAATTACGTCACATGAATTTTAGGACTTTTTAACCCCTCCCCCCGTCCTTGTCACAGGTTGTCACATTTTTATAACCCCCTCCCCCCTGATGTGACATCACATATTTGTCAAATTTATGCATGTATTCAAAAATAATCAAAAAAATAGTTATTTTATTTTTTCTTATTTTATTAAATAATCTTTCATAAAATCAACATAAAGTGAAATATTTCAGATAACTGGAAACAAACGGCTAGTTAGTAAACAATAAACGACTAATTCATTAAAACGAATAATTATGTTAATAAAAGATACAAAACTTAATCATCTTGTGTCCATGGACTTTGGACCCATTCTTTTATATTAGCTATTACTGGTAAATCAGGCACTTCATTTTGATTCTGAATTTGAACATCAAGAACATCCTTAGTGTCAACATCGTTTTCCTCCATCCATAAAGCATCGTCATCATTCATTAAACAAAGAATTTCTCTGGCACGTCTAGCCGCAATTCTTTGAGGACGAATTTTGCGATAGGTAACATCTCTTGTTTTTATGTGATTGTTTGTGTTGATTAGAGGCTTTATATGAGGAAAATATAGACTACATAAGCTACACGATCTTTTAAATATGTATGACTCGACACTGGGACAATAACTATCGTATGGAACTTGTTTCAAATGGGATGATGCTCGGAGATTTAATGATAACTGTAGTAGTAATGGAGCAAACTTAGCCTCGTTGTCATCAGTTAATGCCGCTACATAACCTTTTGATGTCTGTTTAATCAACACAGGCGGTGGTAAAAATCCTTCTTTTAATAATTGCCAAAGATTAGAACGTCGTGCTTGGCAACATGTGATAGTCTCGCATTTCACTATTTGTAAGAAATACTGTGACTCACGTACGTGATTAGCATACCAAGTAGCATTATTTTTTAACATCATAGCTTGTTCAGCATCTAATTTAGTATCAGTTGGTACAACATATTCAGCAACTACAGGAAATTCATCAATGACTAGTTTGCTCCAAATATCAGCCAACACATTTCCCGCACTTTCAAAGTTTCGTTTTTCTAGCTCCAAGTCGGTAGTTCGATTGCTTGAATCAAGATGTGACCCAAAATCATCATGATTTAATACTACACCAGTAAGTTCGCGACTAAGAGGTGCCATGCGTCGTTCAACTCTGTTAAATGCACTCCTTCCTGGGGCATTTGTGGCTATAAAAATTGCATCTAAATCAAAATCTTTAAAATGTTTCAAAGCTGAAACTATAACCCGCTCGTACCGTGGATTTTCATCGGGACCACCATCGCACGTGAAAATAAAAACAGGTTTTACAAAACCTTCTCTGGTTCTCAATAAGTTCTCAAAAGTTGGTAATTCAGATAGCTTATGAATGTCGATAGCATGAGTCTCTGCATTGGAAGATGAATGTTTCCCACTACGAATTGCTACATATGTAGGCCCAGAGTACGTCACAGCTTCAGGTGATCCTTCACCATCTTTTTTAATTACAATGCCCGCATAGACAGATGGAATAAGTTTATGTTTCTCAGCGACTACAAAATCATGATCTGGCAACTGTACACGGTATTCAAGGTGCATTAATATTGGTGCTTGAGCGTTAGCTGCTGTAATGCCTAAAGGTACACGTGCTTTATCATCCATTGATAAGAAGAAAACTTGATCAGGACCCAAAACTGCAGATTCAAGATTTCGTATAGTAGCCGTACAAAATTTGCCATCTTTATGCTTTGAGTGTAAAGTAGAGTCTGGTTTACAAAGCTTCACCGGAACGGTTACCACGTGTTTTTTACCTTCCACCGTATAAACTCGCTTAGGGAGAAGTCTCAAATACAATCCCGACCGACTGATAGTATAGCCTTGCTTAAATATAATAAAAAACAAGTACTGTGTTTTAAGGAATTTTACTTAATAATTGCGATTCGTAACGCGTTTCACTACACCGTAGCTTCTTCAGACGAATGATTATGCAGAACAATGTAAATGAGAGTACTTGTTTTTTATTATTGATAATGGAATTTTACCAAGTAAAAGCCTCCCAAATTCAAATCTTGCTTAAATAGTTCAGCTTGCAAGTCGTCTAATGTTTTACAACACCTTATGACTTCAGTACGACGCCGATCATCAGCTGCACCACCAAAAAGTGCAATTGATTTTATTACTTCGAGTAAACCAGATTGATTTTCTTCGACTCTAGGTCGACCAACAGTGTTTCGAAGTTTTAGAGCAGTTGCTACATCAGGATTATTTTCACACAGTTCTAAAAATTTTTGTTTTTAGTATCACGGCTTTTTTTGGCGTTCCGCTGCATCAATTTTTCTTTTCAATGAGGTCTTTTCTGCTTGAATATCTTTTCTTAATGTTATTATTTTTTTGGTAGCATCATCTGTCGCTATACCAGCATCGCGTGCTAGTACTAAGTTATTGAGTTCAGACTCGAGTACAATAATTTTCTTCTTGGAAGCATGTTGACTAGGAGTTGGTTTAGATACTATTTGATGTGACTGACATCCACTCGATTCTACTATAACATCTCTAATTTCTTCTGAAATACTTTGTTTAGTGTCCTCCTATAATTAAAAGTAAACATGTAACATATTAAATATGGGTACTATTCACGAAATGTTTCTAAAACCACCAACTACAGTACAATAAAAAAAACTGCATATAAGAAATGATATAAAAACAACCCTGATTAAATAGACACAAAAGATGTTACCGACAATATTATAATAGTCTAGATTAAAGATATCCGACTGATTCAGTTTAATTATTTACATTATAAATGTTAAACTTACTTTACTGTCCTGTGGCTTGACTAGTGCTAATGCTTTTGAATAAGAAGGATTTTTCGAAAAAAAACTCAAAAGTGACCCTTTTTTTTTCGCCAATTTTACTTGTAACTCTTTAATTTTTGATTCCGTCTCATCTTCAATGTTATCATTACCTTTTAACCTTTTCCATAAAGTGTTAACTTCCTCTTGTATAGTTTGTTTTTTTTTGTCAGAATAAGCTGCACTATAAGCATCAAATAATTTGCGGTATAGATTACCTAAATCAATATTTTTGTTCATTTTAAAATTGTTTACTAAAAAAAAAAATATCAAAATAGCCAAACTGAGAAAAACAATGACTGTCACTCAGCAAGAGTCGATTGTCAAGTAAACAATAGGAATGTATTAAAGTCACTGCGCCGGCGCGTGTGGTGGCGCTTGTCGAAGATCTCGCAAACAACCGACGCGCGGAACGATAAAAAAGCAAGCAAGCATTCGCTGACGATTTAAACCTATTTAAACCCTTACCATTATAATTTTTTGTTTTTGTAATTTAAATTTTAACATGTGACATCACACAGCTTTTGACCCCCCCTGCCCCTTGTCACACTATGTCACATTACGGTGATACCCTCTCTACCCCTTAACGTGTGACGTAATTTATGGATGACCCCATATGAAGGGCTTCACATTGTTTCCTTCCTGTTTTATTTGTACATAACTGTTTTTTTCTTTTATGTTAAGTGAGTTCAAACCAATTTATCAGCATTGTTTCTTGTATATAAATTTTTTCATTGAGTAAGTTCGAACTCATTTCTTTTTTTTTTGGCATGTTCTATGCCTAAGTAATGATATGTTAATATCTACAACTTGCACGATTATACGTTTCTATCTATCTCAGGTAAACAATTATACAAGTTTTTGGACAGAATGACGTTCCTTCACTGACGTATAACACGACTGACTCAGTTTAGGCATAAATAACATCCTGCTACCTTGTTACAGGGCTGTGCTCTACTACAACTCTACAAAAACTCATACACAAAAAAAATTGAGAGTGCGAGAGAGCCAACTCGTGAAGCAAATTCCATTCTCATCTCTCATACTCTACGATCAAGCCAAATTGTCTCCAATTTGAGAAGTCTTCCGTAAACTGCAAGTTGTCTAACCCAACCCAACGGAAGCCTCGTTGATGACCACCTTGTAGATGGCAAAAAAAATTCCGCCCTTTCAAGCAGAATCAGCTAAGCGATATAAATTCCCCCTCATATAATCCATATAATCTTGAAGATACCTTTCGCCCTATTAGGTGGATCCACTTGCTCTCCCATTTGTGTCGTGTCATAAAGTACATCCGTTACCAAAAGACAATATAATAATCATAGAAATAGTTCATCTTGAAGGACAGGGTTTCGCTGTGATTTACCTTGTCCCAGGCCAAAGGGTCTACGGTCTACGATTAGATAATTACTATAGCGACAGGATATCTGCAATAGAAGTAACTACAAACTCAATAGTAGATGAAGATTGAATTTTTTGTTAACTCTAAGGAGCTGAAGAAGAACCCAAGGGTCCTAAAGTTACTCACATTCAATTTGATATAATTTCTTTCTTCCGACAGAATCAAATAGCTGCTTTTTTCCTACCAATTCAAAAGGCAAGGCGGTTTCAAAGCAACTACTTCTGGGTTTCCAAAGGGAGTCGTGTAGAACTTCTGATTCTTCGACAGTACTTTATCCATTCTTGCCGCCACGGGCCCCTTTCCGATCTTACTGCAAAGCCCTTCACTTGTTATATTTACCACTCCTAGTTGATTCCTTGTATGTGTTTTCGTTAATGTTTCTCAGTGTGAGTCAGAGTTTGTTCTATCAGTTTTAGCAAGCAAAAGTCAACTTTTGCGCCTTAATTTTTTAGGTGAGATTTCTCTTTCATCTCTTTTAGTGGGTGGTTTTTATCAAAAACCATCAGGTAAGCAGTCGAACAGAAAGATCATTATTATCAGTTCGATTATGGTAGTTGTGATTCTGAAAACTCCGCAAAGCTTCTCTCTAGCTCAGCCCTGCCAATCTATCACCCTTGAATTGCGGATTCGGTATTTAGGCCCTCCAGAAGCAGGGAATGTTCCGTCATCCCTCTGTATATCCAATCACTAAAGCATATGATTAAATCTATAACTAGGTTCTCCCGATATTCAGAAAAGTAGGTAGATGTCCGGGCCTGTAAGGTTATTTCTTTCAAGGCTGTAAACTGACAGATTATTTAGTTCATCTGGCGGAGGTAAGCAGCTTTCCCAAGTCATCGATGCGAGCGCCAACTCTTCGATCTCCTCCAGTTTAACCCGTATGGTTATGAGGTTCCTTGAGCTGACCTGGCAAATGAGGGTCAACTCCATGCTCTAACTGCACAAGCCTTAGGACAGTGCGCACATGATACTGGCAACGTTGTTTCCGATACGGTAACGCGTGAGAAGCTTTGAGCAGTGCCAGGTGATAATGTGATATGTCCTAGTATGAGTTTGAACTCGGTACAGTAATTTGTTTGTCCGTAGTTGGTTTTCGTGAGACAGTTTTTTCTTGTGAGTTCTGAAAATTAGCGCATCAACTTTGAGCAACGGCTCTACCTCAAACATGGACACTATGAAATAGAAACATTTGAAAAGCTTCGCAGGCCCGTGGAGAAAGTGTTTTGTCAAGGCCCCAGGTTTTTCGGTCCGAGATCTTGTGCGTTCATATCGAAGGTTAACAGTCAAGATGATCGCAGAACAGTTGAATTTGAATCACACCTCCGTTCATCTGATTTTGACCAATTATGATGAGGAAATGGTTCCGAACACTCTTTCTCAAGACCAAAACGATCTCAAAAAGGGAAGGAATCTTGACTTTTTGGAATCGATTGATGATAATCCCCATTTTTTGGAACGTGTCATTGCCGGTGACGAGTTTTGATTGTTTGGGTACGACCCAGAAATCTAACGCTAGAGCATGGCACAAAAAGCACGAATGAGCTAGTCAAAGATCAAATGCATGCTAATTTGTATTTTTTGGATAGCCACATAATTGTCCTCAGAGAGCTTGTGCCTCAAGGTCAAATGATTAATCAACACTTTTACAGAGAGGCCCTTGTGCGACTAAACATCAAAAACAACTGGATGTTGCATCACGACAATGCGCCATGTCACACTGCAATCTTAATTGTTGAGTATTTAGCCAGTAAAAACATTCTTGTGGCGCCGTAGCTTCCTTATTTTCCAGACTTGAGTCCTTGTGACTTCCTCCTCTTCCTGAGAATTAAAAATATCATTTTGGAACACTTAATAACATCCAAAGATCTGCAACCGACCAGCTGAAGGCTTTTCAACTATTCGGGTTCCAGCAATGCTATGATGCTATTTTGAAAGAGTCACTATTGCATAGTAATTATATTTGAATTGGAAATTGCAAAAATCAGTTATTTACACACCTCGTATGTGTGTGAATTCCATTACATAACTCTTATTAGAGGCGAACATACACGTGTCGCTGATTTTACTATAGAAAAAGCATCACTTTGGGGAAAATAATCATTGATAGATATTTTCAATGAGATAAAACTAAAGTATTTAGATTTTCACTATATTAACAAAACTATGAGCGGTTTCACCACACTGTGGCTCCATCAGATAGATACAAACTAATGAACAGAGTTATTCCTTATATATTAGTCTTATTTCCTACTTAATATTACAATAGGTATAAGAGGTATGTCGGAAAACCCATCGGAGTTGCTTACTTTATGAATTGAAAAGATTGAGTAAAGGAGAAGGATTTGGATCTAATTGACTATTAAGTAACCTACCTGAATTATTTTCTTTGTTGATCTCTAAAATTTCCAATAGATTGAGTTTTGTCTGTTATTTTCATTTTGAAATTATCATTAAAGTTATGGTTTTATTCGAGTAAGTGATTAGAATAATGGGAATCTGGTTTATGATGATTAAAACTACGTTTGTGCTCGGATAATCTAACTTTGAAATTTCTGAAAGTTCTACCAATATAAATTTTATTACAATCCCCGCAAGACAGTTTATATACACCGGATTTATTACTTTTATCAATTTTAGATTTGCAGTTTTTGATATGTCGGCCTAAAGAATTATCAGTTCGGAATGCTATATTGAAATTATAATGCGAGAGGAATGATTTTAATTTTATACTAGGATTACCAATATAAGTTAACCTGTTGTATTTTGTGTTAGAACTTTTTATATTTGGAAATACTTCCTGGATTGCTTTTTGAAATTTTTTGCGTGAAATCATGTTCTCAATCATAGTTGGACTGTAACCGTTATTGACTGCTATTTGTTTAATTATATTTAGCTCTTCTATAAAATTATTTTGTGACATTGGAATATTAATGAGCCTATATACCATACTATTGTAAAGCTGCTAATTTATGTGGTTGAGGATGTGTATATGAGCTGTGAATAATAATATCTGTATGCGATGGCTTATGAAAAATAGAAAAATCATGTTTGCCGTTAATTTTAGTAATAGTTAAATCCAGAAAGTTAATGGAGTTTTCTGTGTCTATCTCTAACGTGAATTTTGTTAATGAATGTTTTGAATGACTCTAATTGTCTGTTTGTGTCAGTGAAACAACAAATGATATCGTCGACAATAAATAAAGTGTTTGAATAACGGATGTTCTTGGATAGTTTTTTCAATATTATCCATGAAAATTTCAGCGAGCAGAGGGCTCAGAGGATTACCCATGATAAAACCTTTTTACTAAAATTAACGGCAAACATGATTTTTCTATTTTTCATAAGCCATCGCATACAGATATTACTATTCACAGCTCATCTACACATCCTTATCCACATAAATTAGCAGCTTACAATAGTATGGTACATATACTCATCAATATCCCAATGTCACAAAATAATTTCATAAAAGGAATAAATATAATTAAACAAATAGCAGTCAATAACGGTTACAGTCCAACTATGATTAAGAACATGATTTCACGCAAAAAATTTCAAAAAGCAATACAGGAAGTATTTCCAAGTATAAAAGTTCAAAAAAAATACAACAGCATTACTTATATTGGTAATCCTAGTATAAAATTAAAATCATTCCTCTCGCATTATAATTTCAATATAGCATTCCGAACTGATAATTCTTTAGGACGACATATCAAAACTGCAAATCTAAAATTGATAAAAGTAATAAATCCGGTGTTTATAAACTGCCTTGCGGGGATTGTAATAAAATTTATATTGGTAGAGCTTTCAGAAATTTCAAAGTTAGATTATCCGAGCACAAACGTAGTTTTAATTATTATAAATCAGATTCCCATTATTCTAATCACTTACTCGAAGAAAACCATAGTTTTAATGATAATTTAAAAATTTTACACAATGAAAATAACACACAAAAACTCAATCTATTGGAAAAGTTTAGAGATCAACAAAGAAAAGAATTCAGGTAGGTTACTTAATAGTCAATTATATCTAAATCCTTCTCCTTTACTCAATCTTTTCAATTCATAAAGTAAGCAACTCCGATGGGTTATCAACATACCTCTTGTACCTATTGTAATATTAAGTAGGAAATAAGACTAATATATAAGGAATAACTATGTTCATTAGTTTGTATCTATCTGATGAAGCCACAGTGTGGTGAAACCGGTCATAGTTTTGTTAATATAGTGAAAATCTAAATACTTTAGTTTTATTTCATTGAAAATATGTATATCGATTTTCATCAAGTAACGACCTCCTCAATCAAATTATTGATAGATATGTTCATGGAATTCCAAAAGGAACAAATTTAAGAAAAATAAAACATTTAGCACCCAAGTATTGAAGCACTTTACGCTCCGTGGTCTCTTGAAAGTATCATCAAGGGGTATTTAAACAGTGAATTGATAAAACTGAAGGTGCAAGAACATCCATTATTATATGATGCTGTATATTCTTATAATAATTATACTTTTGAGTTTTAAAAAGAACCCAAACGGACGACATGGAAGTTCTAGAGAAAGTGAGCCCCTGAGGCTGGGCGGTCCCTTGTCCATGGCGCATCGACTTCTATTACACTGCTATTTCGTGCCGTGTGTGACCATTGAAGAAATTCTTTCGCCAATATAAAATTTAGTTTCATATTTATTCTGAATGTGACGCTGCTGATTTCTCTAAATTCAATCAACTTCCGATTCATCTTCATCTCGGGAATGTCAACAGACGTTTATATCATCCAACTAGTTTTTTATAGCATTCTTTCGTTAAAATTACGTAAAAATCAGACCTCCGTCGAACTTTTCTATTATAATGCCACATGATAATTAGAAATGGTAAATTTTACACGCATCTTGCGAAGTGAATCGAGGAAGTGATGAAAACGGGTTTTATTTTTACCTACGAAGAAGTTAAATCTAGCTCGGTTAATGAATTATCTTTCGACTAGTGCCGACCATAAACTATTTTTCGTACGCGCTGCAGTCAGAAAACGAACTGTTGAAATATTCTTCTAAAATTCCGACATTTCTTGGCAAGTGGACGTTTATAGACCCCGTTGCTCCAGTTTTGGATCGTTCTATTTCATTGGTGTGGTTAGATTTCATTACATTACACTCTTTATGTGTAATGTGGAATTGTCGTCTGGAAATGAGATCTTGGGACAACTATGGGCACAGTTCACTCAAAATGATCTGAAATGAAAAAGGAAAAATTTTAGACAGATGTTTTATCATATCTCAACTATGATAACATGCGAAATATATTGCTATATGTGGAAACACATTAAAGACTTTTAGTCACGGAACAATATTCATCCATCCCTTGAATGTTAAATATCCTCCACCCTTAATAATCATTGTTTACTAGGACCAGTGTGATACAGTTCGGTCGGATGTCAAAAGTACAAGAAGCCTGAGCTTTTCGATGTACCGCATATTGTAGACGCACTTTGTAGCGTGGCGGTAGATAGTCGAATTAATATGGCTTCTTGTTTGATGTACTCCTTATTTCCATAATTTCCCGGTGATGCTGGTAGTAGCCTCTGTACCCGTTCGTTGAAAGGCAAAGTACTTGATGAGCTTCGAAGGATTGTGATAGGTAAGTGTCAGTCTGGCCTGATGTTGTGAATGGTTGTGCCATACTGATGAGGTTAAACGACACTGAACCTGCAGTCTATTGCTCCTATTTATGACATCCGACCGGACTACTGTAACACTACTGAGGTCCTGGTTCACGATGATTATGAAAGGTGAATGGGAAACCAGTTTCTTCAGAGAGGGCTATTTAACCTTCTACGGAGAGTTGAATATTGTTCCCTGAATAATAACAAAAGGGGTTTAACCCCGACGAGTTGCCCATATATCTGTTCATGCAATCAAACTGATTTCATGAAAAAATATAAGGAATTCAATGTTGATATTTTGTGCTCGCTACTGTTTTCCATGTAGCGGGAAATATATATATATATATATATATATATATATATATATATATATATATATATATATATACTACAACTAGTTGGATGATATAAACGTCTGTTGACATTCCCAAGATAAAGATGAATCGGAAGTTGATAGAATTTAGAGAAATCAGCAGCGTCACATTCAGAATAAATATGAAACTAATTTTTATATTGGCGAAAGAATTTCTCTAATGGATCACACACGGCACGAAATAGCAGTGTAATAGGAGGAGCTCACTTTCTCTAGAGCTTCCATGTCGTCCGTTTGGGTTCTTTTTAAAACTCAGAAGTACAATATAATTATTATAGGAATATAAAGAATCATATAATAATGGATGTTCTTGCACCATCAGTATTATCAATTCACTGTTTAAATACCCCTTGATGATACTTTCAAGCTACCACGGAGCGTTAAGTGCTTTAATACTTGGGTGTTCGACGTGTTAAACGTTTTTCTCTTCTTAAATTTATTCCTTTTGGAATTTCATGAACATATCTATCAATGCTTGTTTTCCCCCAAGGTGATGCTTTTTCTATGGTAAAATCAGCGACACGTATATGTTTCGCCTCTAATAAGAGTGATGTGATGGACTTTACACACATACGAGGTGTGTAAATAACTGATTTCTGCAATTTTCAAAATAGCTTCCTTGAAAAGCCACATAGCGCTGAAGACGGCCCTACCAATCGTCATGGCATTGCTGGAACTCGAATAGTGGAATAGCCTTCAGCTGGTCGGTTACAGATCTTTGGATGTTATTAAGTGTTCCAAAATAATATTTTTAATTCTCAGGAAAAGGGGAAAATCACAAGGACTCAAGTCTGGAAAACAAGGAGGCTAAGGCACCACAGGAATGTTTTTCACTGGCTAAATACTCAACAATTAAGATTGCAGTGTGACATGGCGCATTGTCGTGATGCAACATCCAGTTGTTTTTGATGTTTAGTCGCACAAGGGGCTCTCTGTAAAAGTGTTGATTAATCATTTGACCTTGAGGCACAAGCTCTCTGAGGACAATTATGTGGCTATCCAAAAAATACAAATCAGCATGCATTTGATCTTTGACTAGCTCATTCGTGCTTTTTGTGCCATGCTCTAGCGTTAGATTTCTGGGTCGTACCCAAACAATCAAAACTCGTCATCAGTAATGACACGTTCCAAAAAATGGGGATTATCATCAATCGATTCCAAGAAGTCAAGATTCCTTCCCTTTTTGAGATCCTTTTTGTCTTGAGAAGGTGTTCGGAACCATTTTCTCATCTCCAATTAATTGGTCAAAATCAGATGAACCAACAATTCTTGTTGAAATATCAAATTCGAATAAATTCTAATCCTCCGAAATTTTGTTTTACTCATAGGCGCCAAATTTGGAAATTGGTTATTGAATTGCCTGCAAGTTCTATCCATCATTTTTTGACATTCGCCATGAATTAAAAAGAGATTGAACATATCCTCGTTTGAATAATCAGCCATTTCATTATCAATCTGGTGTTTTTCAAAAATTGTCACTTCAAATTACCAACAATTCTTGTTGAAATATCAAATTCGATTGAACGATGTGACAAGTACATTAATTTTAGGCACCTGTCAGGTGAGCGTAGCGAGTTCAGCTACTTGATTCAAATATTTCAAAGCATTCTCTGTTAGTTCTTGCAAAATCATCAAAATTCAATATATTCCCAAATTATTTCGGAACTATAAGAGATGGGTACATGCTGATACAATTCCATCTGAATGGCGATATAAAAATTGGCACGTGCCATATGAAAAAATTGAGTTATTGCTGTTTGAAAAAGGCCAAATTGAAAAAATCATACAAAACAACGCAATAAACATTTGACATGTGTAGACTTCTTAAAAAATTCCTTGATCCTTCTTCTATCACAAAGCCAAAATCCTGTATATGTATATATATATATATATATATATATATATATATATATATATATATATATATATATATATATATATATATATATATATATATATATAAAAATGTTAATAACGCTTTTAAGTAGGATGTCATTCTCACATTTTTAGATAGTGCTGGTACATGGATGAAACAAAAAATTATGTGTGTTAATATTTTGTGTTCAATAGTGTTTTCAGTATAGCCGAAAATGACCACAACATGAGAATTTCAAATATAACACCCTTTATGTTTATTTAATTTTAGATTCAAAGGAAAAACTTCCTTAGAAACAATCAAGAAAATGCTTTTCCTCCAATGTCGTGTTCATAAAAATCAAAACGACAATAATAATTATCACCTAAATCAAATTACTCTCGAATTCATAATCAACGTGACAAGTTGACAATTATCGTCAAGTATTTCTTGAAGTTGATTTTTAATGCAAAAGTAATTTGATTCAGGTGATATAATTTTATTATTTTAATTTTTATGAATTCGACATTGAAAAAATGTTTTTTGTTGATTGTTTCTAAAAAGTTTTTCTCTGAATCTAAAATAAATAAACATATAGGTGTGAAATTCACATTTTTGGTCATTTTCGGCTACATCAAAACACTAGCGAGCACAAAATATCACTTAATTCTTTATGTTTAGCAATCTAAATATCAACATAAATAACTGAATTCTTTATGTCCAGCAATGTAGGATATATCAATTTCAAAAAGATGGCTTGGTAAATAACTGAGATAATTAACTGTTCCGGTACTTTTGCCTAACCCTGTGTACATGTCCATAATCTAAGGATATTCAATTCACGCAAGGTTTTCTGCAGTATTTTCTTCTTTGCAGATGGAGGTTACAAAGAGATTCGGGTTTTAAGAGGAAGCATTATTATCGATTTTTTCATTAAATTATCACAAAGATATAGACGAAAAAAGAAAACAAAGAAAAGATCGGTAATTTTCTTGATGATTTTTTCCACCGAGCATTCTTTTGAGATCTGCAATCTGGAAAAAGTTACTGGTGGTCAGATCTGGAGATTACGGTGGACAGGGAAGCAATTAGAAGCCCAGTTCCTACAACTTTGCCATCGTTTTTATTGATTTGTGACACGGTGACTTGTCTTGATGAAACTACACTTTTTTCTTTTTCAAGTAGGTCGTTTTTTCGTGATTTCATCTTTGAAACGAACGAAGTGCTATGTCATACTCACTTTTGATAGAATGGCCTCTTTTGAGGAAATCGACAAATATAATACCATGCATATCTCAAAATACTGACGCCATATCATATCTATCCGAGTGTTGCATCTTTCCACGGTTTGGCTCTAGTTTTTCACATATGTACTCACAATATACTCGGTAATCGACAATCAGATTGGACTCTGGGGTATAGTGATGAATCCAGGTTTCATCTATTGTAATATATCGAGTAGAAAATTTGTCGTTGTTACGGTTAAATATTGCTAGACACTTGTCCGAATCACCACAACGTTGTTGTTTTTAATCAATTGTGAGCACGCGGCGGACCCACTTTGCTTTCGCATGTTCAAATATTCATGTATTATATGCTCTACACGTTCTTTTGATATCTTTAGAGTTTCAATTAACTCAATCAACTTTACTTTACGGTTATTCAAAATTATTTTGTGAACTTTCTTGACTTCTTTGTCGGTAACAGCCTCTTGTGGTCATCCGCTGCGTAGATCACACCTGTCGCCCATTTCTTCTCGTTTAAATTCACTGAATCTCTTGTTCATAGTTGATTCTTCTGGAGTTGGAATAATATTTATCAAGACATGCCTTGGTTTCAACAGTACGTTATTAACACACGAAAATGTTTTCTGTTCATCTTCTTGGAAATAATAAAAGCTGTTTCATACAAAATGAAATCTCTCGCGGACCAACACTTCGACAGCTGAGAAATTCATACACATGTCTTTTGAGGTTAGCTTAGAATCATATGAATTTCATCCTAGTAATACCATCTATGTGTTAGTCTACGGACATAACTGGAACGACTCACAATACAAGCAATATCATATATATATATATATATATATATATATATATATATATATATATATATATATATATATATATATATATATATATATATATATATATATATATATATATATATATATATATATATATATATATATATATATATATATATATATATATATATATATATATATGGGTTTTGAGTTTCACGGCAAACCAACTATAGAAAATTAGGAGAAGCCAATTCATCTATGGATTAATGAACAATGAGCTCTTCACTGATGAGTCGAGGTGAAGAGTTTAAACTGATACAAGATACTCAGGTCTGCAATCCCTTTGATATATCACATATACACTCGCAAGAAGTCAAAAGTTGTTGGATACTTCGCGTAGACCTAGAAACATGAAATTTATCGAGGAGTCATGTCTATCATCTCAGATGCAGGAACAAATCCGAAAATTGTTAATTTGTATTTTTTAAGCCATCTCAAAATGCGGCTGCTTTCTATCAGATCCTGCTGAACATTTTGACTCTTGCAAAGAAATCAGAAGCTACAGAGTTTTTCTTGTTCACCTAGAATCATGAAATTTTGCGAAAAGCGAAGTCGTTTATCCGAAGTGCAAGGAAAATGGATAGAAACTGTAGATTTCATGCCTTTTGTCTTGAAATCATGAAATTCTGCAAGGAGAAATGTTGTAAAGTACACTCCAGTGGAAAATTATAAGTAAAATCATCGAAAGCTATGCGATAAATTAAGAGTTGAAACAATTAAACGAACAGAGTGCGATGATTTTGATTGTCGGTTTATTAGAAATCTTAGAGATATCGAATTTCTGGGTTGACACCAATAATTTTCATCAATTTCTTTAGTATGTTTCTAATTATTGATATACCTTCTTGCTCACTGAACCGTCAATGCGCTATTTCTACTAGCACTTGACTGATTTTTTTTTTATCAAAAACAAGACCGATTCATTAAATTTTTGTCATTCAATTAGAATTTAAGATTTTGTGGTAAATGATCTAAAAATACTGATTTACACAAATGAAAACCCTAAACCCATTGAGTTTACGTCCCCTTTTACATTCAAATGTCCGACTGAACTGACAGGTCTGTCCGTGTTTTCGGTTTTAGGACCTGGCAACCCTACATACATGCCTAGAAGCTGTTTCGAATAATATTGGATTTGGAAGTTAGTCCTTTTTATTTGTATAACCTTAATGAGTTTCGAAGATTTTAAATCCTCTGCGATCATTTTTTGAAAAAAACATTCCTCAAAGAAATTGAGCTTCTTCAGTTAATCTGGAGGTATGTTTTTGCCAATTTTGAGTTTCGTTGAATGGAAGTTCAGTAAAAATTGAAAGATTATTGTGCTACATTTTGCGATTCATGTAAGCTTCTCAACTTTACTGCCTCAATGCTTGTTATATTGGAAAGTGTTGGATGGGAAGTAACTACCTTTCAACCACCAGGAGCAGATGGTATATACCCTGCACACCGAATAAAATGACTGGACTATCTACTTATACATATAATTCAAATCCTCAGATTCTGCTTAGCCTTGCGATACATTCCGGTTTCCTGGAAATGGGCCAAGCCGGGCAAGATACATAAGTACATAAAATCGCCAAAGATTTTAGGCCAATCAGTTTAACCTCCTACTGAAGACCATGGAGATTCTAATAGATACCATAGGGAGAATATTCTAACGAGTGCCATACATATCATTCAACTTGCTTAAGAGCAAAGTAGATTAGTCGACTCAGAAGTATACTCTGTAGTAGGCTATATTGAGAAAGAACTGGAACAAGGCGGAGTCACTCTTGGAATGTTCCAAAACATAGCAGGATGATGATGTACTTTATAATCGATAAACGAAGCTGTCGTAAATAGAAGAGTAGATAACCCTACAGCAAGGTACACTTTGCAATGGGTTATGCACACGATCAGAATTTTTTGTTCGTGGTAAAAATCTCAGCACCATATGCGATGTTGGGCAGGATACTCTGCGAATGACTGAGCAATGATGCCAAGAAAACAGACATGATCATATTCATTCGTAAAAGGAAATTACTGCCTTTCAAGGCACTGATTCTAGTGAAATAAGTGTGATGCTTGAAACTGAACTAAATTAGGACAACTACATCGAACGAGAAGCGTTAAGAGCGTAAAACACGCTGTTTCTGCCACATTATTTGGGCACGAATGGGGACTCAAAACCAAACATAATATATTGGTTATTCATGACAGTGATATCCTGACCTATGCGGCCATTGTATGGTGGCCTGCACCCAGGCCCGTCGCTAGCGGTTTGAACGCCGGTGTGCAATTCCTATCGTGCCGCCCCTATCTAACTACAAAACCTAGGTGTTTAAAAAAATGTGAAAAAAAATGCTGTACAGTGAAAAACTATGTTATATTAGGTTATTTTATACAAGATAGATACACTAATACGACATTGAATGAAAAAATGAAGGCAAGAAAGGTGCAGTTTATACATATTATGTAGGTAGGTATAGGTATTAAGTTATTTTACAGAAACTGCACCTTTCTTGCCTTCATGTTGGCAAAATCAGCTATAATTTTTTTGGTGTCTAGTCTATTTAGAATCTCATATTCAATTGAAATTATTGCTAAATTACTTAGTCTTTGCTGGTGCATAGTTGATCTCAAATAGTTTTTTATTATTTTTAACTTTGAAAATGACCTTTCACCAGATGCAACTGAAACCGGCAATGTAAGTAGTATCCTTAGCGCTATTGCTGTATTCGGAAATGTTGACATTAGCAAAAATGTATTGCAATAGGGTTTGTGAATCATTAGACTGGTTTTCAGTTAAATGCAACTTTAAAGCATTGATTTCATTAAACATATCTATACCGTCAATATCTGCGTCACTACTTGAACTATCTTTTAGCTTCACATTCAAATCTTTACAATGTTTCATTAAATCATCTTTGGAGTAACTAAACAAGTTATTATTGGTGAAAAAGCCAAAAACGTCGGTAAAAGTTTCCAACTCATCGAATCTACGTTTTAAAGAAGTTAAGGTTTGGTCCAGGATCCTAAAAAAAACATCTACCTTGTATTTTGTTTTAGGGTCTAGTAAGACTTCATCACTCTGTTCATACTGAAATTGAGTTGGTTTTCTTCGTGGACGAACGGTATCTATAGGCGGAAAATCTGCATCTACATTAAGTTCCCGAGCCACAGTGGTAGCTTCTTCTAACACCCTTTCGAAATGCTCATCTGTGCGATATTCGGTGAATTTATGAATCAATTTATTTAACAAATTTATGCAGATTTGAGTATTTATTGTAGGTTTTGCATCATTTTGCTAATAGCATTAATTTCGTTTAAAATATCAAACCAAATTACAACTGAGCAAATAAATCTATAATTTTGAATATTCAAAGCAAGCGAATGTGCTTTGTGAGTTGTTGTACAATCCCATTCCGACGAATTGTTATTTGATATTTCTAGTAAAGCGTCAAATATTTTTTCGAGGTGATACCGTAAAGGTTTGACTGCATCGATTCTGCTAGACCATCGCGTGGCACTTAATGCCTTTAGTTTTAAATCAGGTAAATGCTTGCAAATTATGGACCACCTTTTGGTAGAAGACGAAAAGAAAACGTAAATTTCTTGAATTAAGTTGAAAAAGTTGACCGTGTCGTGCGTTATATATTTTATATAACGCATCGTTAACGACAATTGAGACTATGCGCCGAGCATGGAACGTAAAATGCACGATTATTCATTTCCAATATTTTTTTTTGTAATCCATTGTGTTTTCCACGCCTATTAGAACCATTGTCATAACCTTGGCCACGTAAGTTTTTAATGTCAAGATTTAATTGCGAAAATAAATCTAAAACAAAATTTAATAGTCCTTCACCTGTGCATATTGTAACATTTTTAGTTTCACTGTTTAAAACAACATACCTTAGTATAACTGTAATTTGTTCTGTGTGATTTACATCTGGTGTGCAATCTAATATGATAGAGAAATATTTTGATTCTCTGACTTTGTTCAGGATATAATTTTTTATGGTCGTGCCGAGTAAATCAATGATTTCATTCTGAATCTGATCTCCTAAATAGTGAGTCATGCGAGTTGAATCGAATTTCGAGGCTTGAATTCTGTGAATATGTTCCCGCATAACTGAATCAAAGGATGCTATCATTTCTATTGCTTTGAGAAAATTACCATTATCATGCTCATATAATATTTTGGACGAGCCCCTAAACGCCAGACATTGATGAGATAAAAATTTTATAACAGCTATGATCCTTTCCAATACATCACACCATTGTTTGTTTTTCAGATTCTAATAGTCTCAGTTGCATTTGATTTACAGTAGTTTTATTTTTTAACATATGATTTAGTTGGACCCAACATTTTAAATTTTCGCTATGGGAAATGCTTGTTTCGTGTCGTTTTAAGGTAGATGACAGATGTTGCCAATCGGAAAAACCGCTTGGAGCTGACAGACTACTTACAGTTTTACTGAATATTTTACAACAAAAACAATAGACTGAATCTTTTGACGTAGAGTAAACAAGCCATTCTCTGTTAATTTTTTCTCCATTAGGAAGATTTCTAGAGTAATAACTGTTTGCAAATTTTCTTCCATCGATATTAGCAGGAAAATTGTGGTTAAACAGCTGCACGGGACCACGTGCAGCTATCATTAGTCATACTGGCGGGCCACGAACCGGGATCATCACCACAATCTAAACAGCTACTTGATGACGATAAATTGCTTACAGGTTCTTTAGCACTACTTTCTCTTTTTTTAGTTTGACTGGAGTCTCCTTCTGAAGGACTAACATTTTTCTCTTCAGATACCTCCATAACTTCTAGATTTAAAGCTGCGCTTGTTGAAGCTACATCTACGTCAACATTCTCTTGACATTCAGAGTCCCTATTTTCTGGTTTGCTAAAAAATTTCTCAAGAGACCCCGCTAATTTTTTTTTTCTCTGTATCTTTTTCTCGTTTTAGCCGTCGAAATTGAGCTCCTGAAATTTTTTTCCTTTTTTGCGGTTCCTGGAATTTTTTTGAAAAAGTTTAGTATACGGTTGTACAAAAGTAACTCAAATCCCAAAAGGGGGTCGATCATTCCACCCATTATTGCGAACAACCTTTACTAGGGGTCAACACTGAAATCGCGAAAAAATCAGCTTTTCCATACATTTTGTATGGAATAGTTATTTTTTCGCGATTTCACCGTTGACCCTATAGTAAAAGTTGTTCGTATTTATGTAGAATGCCTCCTTTCGGGATTTAAGTTACTTTTGTTACACCCTATATAGGTACTATTTTAATATTTTTTTATAAATCTTCACTCTTAAGTTGTATAACAAAAAAGTACCCTTTAAATCACAATAATAATCACAATACTACTGCGAAAAAAATGTTCATACCTACTGCACACAAATGTAATGGAATAACTAATTTTTTTCGCGACTTCAGAGTTGACCCCATAGTAAAAGTTGTTCGTATTGATTAGATGGAATGTCCCCTTTCGTTACTTAAGTTACTTCTGTTACACTCTGTATTAATTTTAATACATTTTTTAAATAAATCTTTACTTTAAGTTTTTCCAGTAAAATAACCTTTAAATACATGAATACCTGCTGTTTATATGAATGCGCCCATATGCTGATTAATTAAACAAAGACACTTACCATAATTATGATTTTTGCGCCGACGGATAATATAAATAATTTTCTAAATTATTTTATAGTCACACTTCGCACAAAAATATACAGAATATTATCAATTTTAAGTACCCTGAACCGTTTCCGAATCTCACATTAGGGCTATAACCAAATAATTGAAGTTTGTTGTTCACTCACATCACTTTCGCATTCGTGTTAAATAAATAAAAACAAAGAAATGAGTATATAGTGTTAAGGGGATTTCCCCTGATATCTGTGAGATTTCCCTATTTCGCATAGAGTACGATACGGATTAACTTTGTTCTCATGAATTTCAATAGATGGCGCTATGTAATGCTACGATATAAAAGAAATATTTGGGCGCTGTTCATCATATTATTTTTATAAGGATAATCTTTTTAGTATTGTGAGGTGACAATGTCTGAATTTTAGTCGATGATTGTCTGATTTGCTGCCCCCCTGAATGCGCCGCCCGCGTGCATTGCACGCCTTGCACGCCCGCTTACGGCGGGCATGCCTGCACCGAACAAGCGGACCAAACAGAATAAAATAAGCATAAACCAAACGCAAGCATGTCTAGCAGTCACTGCAGTCTCGAGATCGACACCCACGGCCTCCATGGGATGTCTGCTGAGCCTCCCCCTCTGCTCATGCTGGTGGAGGAGACGGACATGAGGATCTCATTGAGGCTGTGAGAAGGAGGCTTGTGAAGGCTCAGAAATCGAATTTCAGAGCACTCGACAGCCTTGAATGAAATAAGAACTCCGATCTGATCTTCTCATAAGAGGAGATCGAATGAGAACCACTTATCGTTTGAACGAACCCCATAAGGTCATCATTCCACCAAACAAAATTTGGTTTACGTCCTATAGTAACTCACCTTACAGGGCACCACCTAGTTTACAAACGGTCCAAAACTGGGTACAGGCATCGGCATTCCAGGTCCAAGAGAAACATTACGATCGACTACGAGACCATGTCACCGTAACACACGTAGAAGTATACTCTATTCTCACATGCGTGCAGGAAAACCTACAAAGGAACTACAGAGACAGAGTCGCTTACAAATACATATGCTCTGATATTCAAAACGCCCTTTGATATCTGAACGATTCAAGGGTTACCATACACCCAAATCAGTTGACGAATGCAAAAGAGCATTACGACCACTTAGTACCACGAACAGAGTTACTCTGCTCTGGTATCAAGCCCATCAGGGTATCAAAGGGAATAAAAAGGCAAAAAATGGCAAAAATATAATAGCGTTAGGCAGATGGGACCAGAACCTATTCTGACTATCCAATGGATCAACATGCTTCTTCCAAAACTGCAAGTCTACCGAGGTCCTGAACTACTGGGTAAGCATCTTGAGACTGACACAGTCAAAAAAGCTCATAAAAGGGCCCCAAATGAAAGAAGCGGGTACATGAATTATTGCCCTTTGACAAAAAGTCTATTGGTATGTTAGTTGGCCTACTAACAAGACATCAACTCAATAAACATCTACACGTCATGAGGCTATTGGAAACCACACAGTGCCGTGGTTACCTAGAAAATGATGAAACAACGGAACATATACTTTTTGAATGTACCGCTCATAAGGCAACCAGATTGGAGACATTAGGCACTGAAATACCTACTACTGTCCGGATGATCGAGGAGGTTCCCTACAACAGTCTCGCAACACCAACACAACACGTCAAGCACAATTTTCCAAAGGGCCTGACTGCTGTCCATAAGACCGCCCAGAAGAAGGTTTTTTCAACTTCGTATAATTTAGTTCCTATTAACCTTTTTATTTTAAATAGCATTATTTAATTTTTTATAGCATGGAAGAAAGCCCTTTCCCGGGTTATTTGAATAGATTGTATAACCATTATTAAGTACTGGCAGTGCCTGTACCGATGGACTAAATGACGAAAATAACTCAACGGAAATGATACATTGTCGAGATTTTATAACTTTTTCAATTTGACACACCTGCTGAATACATATAACCCACATAAAAGTCATTGAATAATGACAAATCAAAATGGAACGGATCGAATCATCTGTTACGGATCTAAACGTGTAGTTTTTATAGGTCGTTCGATTTCGTTCTCAACGCTACATCGCAGCAATTCAAGAATAGAACAGGTTCTGATCAATTATCGTGTCTTTGTCTGGCTGCATCCTTTCTATAAAAACCATTCACGGTTTCCTGCCGATTGTGTTTCACGGCTGGAAAACTATACAAATGCGAAAATTTTTATTTGCATATTTTGAAATCATGGATTTTATAGACGTTTTCAAATGGGCACGATTATTTCAAGTTTTTCTGTAATCGAATATGTAGGGGGTGTTCCAATCTAGTCTGCTTGACGAAATCGGTTTGGTTTTAGGTATTGGGAAGTCGAAATAATACTTATGTTGTTGGGAGTCATCTGGGATATCCATATTGACTCTTCATTATGAGGACCCCAAATGTGAATCTTGATCCAAATGTTGGACTGATTATTATTCTACATATACAGGGAGTTTCAATTTCGATATTTTAGTATTCTTTTCCATTTCCGTATATATGTTTATATATATTTATATATATATATATATATATATATATATATATATATATATATATATATATATATATATATATATATATATATATATATATATATATATATATATATTTTACCTCCCCAGTCGGTTGGATTGTTCAAAATACCATCACAAATGAAGTCTAAAAACTCTTCATCGATCCAATACCAGGTAGAAATTTACTCGTCATCGAAAAGATGAAAAAGATTTTGATAAGCAACCTCTGAGGTTGGAGGAAGACAAGCTACTTGCACTTGTTTTTCATTTCGATTCTCTTCAACGAAACATGCTTATCGAAACTTATCTAAGCAGGTACTTTTTTTTCAGCAACTCCATACATAAAAAAAAGAATGCGAATTTCGGTAGTGATAACTTCTTGTGAAGTTGAATTCACCTTCAGTTAAAAGTTTAGCACAAATAACACATGCCAGTTGGGCAGTGCTTTTATTGTTGTGTACTCCAATGTGACCAGGCTGAAGTTATCAGCTGCATCAAAGGAGCTTATGGATTCCTAGATAAGCCATGTATCGCGTATATGCTGTCTTATATTTTTGCATGTAATAATAGCGCTGCAAATATTGTGTTACGTAAGCTGTTATAGCGTAGTTTCCGACTATAATATAATCCTTTGAGATGGCGAGTTTGGCTGTAGCACCAAAAGTCATTGCTCCAATTTGTCCATTTTTCAGTTTTGAACTCAGTATAGAATAGTAAAGGGCCCTACACACTCTTGAATAATAACAAATTCAGTTTCTGTATAGTTAATCCATTATCGAGCCCTTCCTTGTCGGACACCCTGTATATAAAATATATAATTCCTTGGAATGTATGTATGCTATTGAACTCTTTCTAAATAGCTGGATTGATATTGGTGAATATTTTTGTATTTCAGTGGGTTCCTGGATGGTTTAGGTGCTGCGATCAGGATTCAGGAGTACATTCTTTTACAATATTTTTAGAGATTTTTCGCTTAGAAGAATATATAATCAGAAATTTTCACTACATAGTTAATACAAGAGAATATACAGGGTGCTTCAACGAAAACTAAACAGAGGCTATATCTACCAAGATATTCATTTCTGATCAAAACGCAAAAATAGGTCAATTTTTGTTTCAAGGGGGACATCTTTTGGGGTACAAAACTTGCCTGAAATATCAACCCCCCAAGCGGGGGTTGCAATCCTTGAACATTTTGTATAGGGAAGATGGGTCGAGTGGTGACTCAAAAGAAAGGTATTATCTTTGTCTGCATTCCCGTGAGAGAATTTAAATTTTTGATTGAAAACTGTAGAAGATACAGAGTGAGCCACTGAAAAAAAGAGAAGACTATCGCCCCAAGACTATTGGAGTATTAGTGCGAAAAACTGGAATAGATTTATTTTAGATGAAAAGCTGTCATCTTCCGAAATCACCCTCATCTGGAATTTCAATCCCTAGAGCTGGGGTAATATTTCGATCCAGCGATACCTCAGGGCGATGGAAAGTCTCCTCTATTTTTCAGTAGCTCACTCTGTATCTTCTACAGTTTCCAATCAAAAATGAAAATTCGTTCACGGGGACGCAGACAAAGATAATACCTTTATTTCGAGGTATCACTCGACCCATCTACCCTTTTCCAAATTTTCAAGGTTTGTAATCCTTGCTCCAGGTGTTGAAATTCGAGATGAGGATGCTACTTGATGATGACTGACTTTGATCAGCATGGATCTGTTCCATTTTACCTCACAGAAACTCGAATAGTCTCAGGGAAAAAGTCTTCCCTATCTTTCAGTTGCTCACCCTGTATCTTTTACAGTTTTCAATTAAAAATAGAAATTCCTTCAAGGCAATGTAGACAAAGATACAACCTTTCTTTTGAGTCATCATTCGACCCATCTTCCCTATTCAAAATGTTCAAGGATTGCAACCCCCGCTTAGGAGGTTAATATTTCAGGCAAGTTTTGTTCCCCAAAAAATGTCCCCCTTGAAACCAAAATTGACCTGTTTTTGAGTTTTGATCAGAAATGAAACTTGCTGAATGCTAGCCTGGTCGAATAGTGAGTTTTATGAAATTAAAAGGATGTTTTCCGATAAGGTGAATTTTAACCTCTTTTATGAATAGCAGCCCTGTTATCTTCTAGTAAACAAAGTTGAGAGAAAACAACTTGGAAGTTTATTTTCCATAGAAAAATGAACTATAAATTTATTAATGGGAATCATTTTATTTTCGATGGAGTTGACGTTATCAGATATCCTCGTAGAGCACTTTGAATTTGATCTGATTCGAGTCGACGAGTTTGAAGGTTGAAGTGTCATTCAATTCGCTAAGCTCCACACCATTGTGACATTCTCTTTCTTATTCACTGACGAATATTTGGTTACATAGGAAATCTCGAGAGTGCGTCTCAAGTTTAGAATTTCACGTTAGAATGAAAGGTTTCGATCAATCTCTCCACGTGTGCATGTTTAAGAGTTCATTACCACTTAAGTTTAGTTTAAGTTAAATAATATCAAAAAATATTGTCTATGTAGAATAATTAGCACGAACTTGAACATTAGAAATTTGAAAATCGCTAAATAATTTGCACTATGAGCATTTATATGGTCAATTTCCTTAGGCTTTAGAACATAATTCGAATGCTAAACTTATACTTCATTTATAGGTTAGATTAGATTGGATTATATTTCTGTTTAATCAATGAAACTTGGAATTGATCAAGTCAGTATATCATACAAAAATTATTGAAACAAATTACGAATTTGATTCAAAAACTGCGTAAAACTTTTCTTGATTGGGCTTATGCGTGACATGATAGCAGAGCTGGTTGCAGACATAACTTACCTACTGTGTCATTTTATGGTATGAACCTTTTATTCCTCGAAATTGATTATTTTATAAGCTTAATAAAAAAATGACGAATAATATAGAGTTTCCTCAACTGATTGCTTTTTGACAGCTACTTTTTATGTGGGTACTAGGAATAAGAAAGGGAACTAGTTGTTTTCACGAGGAAGCATACGATCCCATTAAGTTCGAGACCCATTTTCTTTGAATCAATACTCGACATGAAATAATCAATTAAGTACTTGGGGGTGGTATTGGATAGGAAATTCAGGAGCTTAAGCTACAGACTGGTAGGCTTTCTGTTGTCCTCATGAACGTGGAGCTCGAAGCCACACGTGATGATGAGGTTATTCAAAACCGTACTGCTATCCAGACTCACCAATACCTCGCTGGTCTGGTGGACGAGGATGGAAAAACAGATGGGGAAGCTGTTTCCAGAGAGATTCAGAGCACTGGTAAGAAGTGTGGTGGGTGCTCAAAGAAAAACCCCTACTGTGGTGTTTGGTACACTGTCTGGTACCACATCTCCTCGCAGTTATCAGCAGGGCCGTTTTGACTACTTATAGGTAAGGACAGGAGGCACGCTAGTGATCGGCGTAAGACAGACCCTGGTTCCTCAAGCTTTTAACAGCAATTATCTCCTCTCGATGAACTCAATCAGAACCATGCCGAGGTACCACTTCGGTCAAAAGATCGAGACAAGAGTGGGGGGAAAGGAAGGAATCTTCACCAGGTGGTTGGTATATCAGGTTCAAGGATGGCTCGAAGACTGAAGATGGAACAGATGGTGGGGTTTACTGCCGGAGAAATGGGACGGGTTTTTACTTCATTAGATGAACATACCACGGTTTTTCAGTCGGAAATGGCGATACTTGGTTGTGCTCAAAGTGTGGCAGAACTGGGTACAATTTATGTGTGAATCCTGTTTTGCTCCGACAGTCGGGCTATCCTGGGAGTCCTTAGCGCACACAGGATTACTTCTAAACCTAACTTAACCTTCATAAAAGTACCTGTGTATTGAGTTGAACAACGCTTATAATTTGTTAAATTTTATGATGCAAATCACATAATTATAAGAGTAAATTAATGCACTTTTTTACCACACAGTTTAATTGTTGCTCAGAATTTAAATGATTTTGATTCAGAAATTAAGAAGTTCTAATTGTTGGCGCTATGATCGATTGGAAGATCAAGAAAATAACTCTGCTATTTCCATATGTTACCCCATTTAACTCTACAGTCCTTTCACCAATACCTCTAGGCAGTAATTTTTCCTTTTCGAAAAATACTATTCGATTCTAGATGGCGCCACATGTCTAGTGATATAATCAAACAAGTTTTATTTTTCTCTATCGACCTACAGTTTATAGTGGACTCCGAACCGCTCACCTAGACCGTGCAGGGTTACAAACTATTTGGCCTTTAGTGGTTATGGATTCAACATTTGGATTATGCATCCAGTCCCTATGTATATATTTGTCAAATTCACTTTCCGTTCAAGGACAACATCCATGACTCGAACTCGGATTCGAGCCGACCACCTGGGCTTAGCATATTTCTACATGCTTGCGTACTAACAAAACACAGACCGGTTTGGTGGCACAGAAGAAGAAGATACGATGCTCGTCTCCTACGCAGAGTTACGTGGGTTCAATCCCCACAAAGTCGGTGCGATTTTTCGGATTCTGGGAATCGCTTGAGTATCTATCTTTCGGAGGAGATGTAAAGCCGTCGGTCCTGTCTATCAGAAATGTGTTGGACATTAAAGATCCCTTCCCTCGACACGAGAGGGGTTCGGCAAAATTACCTGGTTAGTGAGGTGACAGAATTCCCCGGCACGTTAAAAGAATAACTAACAAACAAAACACAGATGTTGGATATATTTGTGATTAGTTAGTGTTGACGTAAAGATCTATTATATCGATTGAGAACTCCAAGATGTAGTGAGTAAATTCAGATGAAGAGTCAGGAGATGAAAACACCGTCTCACTGAACAATTTACTGGGGCGCCAACTCCGAGCTCCTGCAGAAGTACGGATGCAGGAGGATGACTGGGATAGCGACGAATTTTTTGAACGAAGATCAAAATTTCTGAAAACTTTCGAATATGAAGAGAGTGATCTGGACTCGGAAGAGTTGCATCTAATATTTTACCTGCTGCTACAGTTATTTCTCCATGATGAAGTAATTCATTTCATTCTTCAATTCTCGAACACCTTCGCCCAGTAGAAAATAGTGCCGTCTTTAGACGTGAGCTACTTTGTTTCATTGGAGTTCTATTGCGTAGTGGCTATGTACCTCTTCCACGGAAAAAAAAATTGGTAGAATAGGAATGACACTAACAATGAAATGGTATGTGAAGCAATATCGCTTATTCTGAGTAATATGCATTGCATGATAATGCAAACCTGTATTTGAAGGAAAAATATACGAAATGCTACCACTATGATACTATATTTTGGACGTAACACTGGAGAGCAATTTATACGAGGAGAAACCTATAAGATGGGGATACAAGTATTCGGTTGGGGCTCTCTTAATTTGCTATATAATTCATTCTGACACCTACCAAGGTTCTTCAAGTACGTTGCTTGTGAAGCTCAAACATATGGGTCTTGGCGCATCTGCAGTTTCACAATGTGCAAACATATTGAAAAAATACGACGGATTTCATATGTACCTTGATAATTTTTTCACCTCACTGTCGCTGATCTAAGAATTGAAATTGAGAGTAGAAAAGATACAGAAAGGCCGAAGGAAAATTTCTTTCCTCCATTACCCCTCTTGTTCAGGAGTACTCGAAAAGAGAAAGCGGGGCTATTTCAAGCATACTGTAGCTGTAGCTAAATGAAATGACAACAATATGGACAATGTAGCATCAAATGGTTTAACAGTGTTTCACCTGAATAGAGTTAAAAGAGGTTTTTCTTATCTGAAAAAAAAATATTTACATTGATCAACCACCATTGAATGAATCTTATAATGAAAATATAGGAGGTGTGGATCATGGCAGTCAAAAAGTTGGTGACACTAGAGTATCAGAGAAATTGCATTGGCATGGCTGTTCAAAACTCTTCGAGCCTACTGAGGCTGAATGGCAGAAAAGTCGACCAACATGAATTAAGAAGGTCTTTAGCGAATGAACTATCAGAAAGAAACAAGAAAATGAGAAAGAGAATACCTTCTAAATCACCCGAAAATTCACAGGAATTTTCACGTTATGATAGATTGGATCTCCTCATTGTAGTAAAAAATCAAATTTACTCTGCCAAAATTTTTATGTTGGTTTGCATTCAAAATATTGTTTTGCTGTTTATTCAGCTTGTTTAGACGTTCCTTTAAATGAAAATAAAGATTTTATTTGAAATCAGTCAATGATTTCTTGAGTATACAGGGATATCCACCGGGACCGTCCGTTGAAAACTTTTTGAGTTCAAATTACAATATCGAACTGAAATTTTAGACGCGGCCATAACTAGCAATTTCCAATTGGAGTGAAATATTTTCGAAGTGATATCATGTCCGGTTATACCGGAAGTGGGTCATCACTTTGTTATTTTAAATGGCAATCTACCTTTTTTATTATACATCTAGAACCGACATTAGAGCAAGGCATAAAATACCCAAGTTGTTGGCACTTATCTGTCAAAACTTTTGACGGATTTTAATCATTTTTGTTATAAACTCGATTTTTGAGGAACATTCAAAAAATTGTAGCTCGTAGATCTTTTGCATTACAGATACAATTTCTGTTTGGGTGGATAGAAGAAGTATCAGGGAATTTTTTAAGCAGTCTACACATGTTAAATGTTTATTGCGTTGTTTTGAATGATTTTTTCAATTTGGTCTTTTTCAAACAGCAATAACTCAATTTTTTCAAAGGGCACGTGCCAATTTTTATATCGCCATCAGATGAAGCGTCAAGGTTCAAATGGAATTGTATCAGCATGTACAATACCCATCTCTTATAGTTCCGAAATAATTTGGGAATATATTGAATTTTGATGATTTTGCAAGAACTGACAGAGAATGCTTTGAAATATTTGAATCAAGTAGCTGAACTGGCTACGCTCACCTGACAGGTGCCTAAAATGAATGTACTTGTCACTTCGTTCATTCGAATTTGATATTTCAACAAGAATTGTCGTTATTTCAAATTTTTGAAAAACACCAGATTGATAATAAAATGGCTGATTATTCAAACGAGGATATGTTTAATCTCTTTTTAATTCATGGCGAATGTCAAAAAGTGGTGGGTAGAACTTGCAGTCTATTCAATAAACAATTTCCAAATTTGGCGCCTATGAGTAAAACAAAATTTCGAAGGATTAGAAGCAATTTTCTGCAATTTGGAGGAACAAAATACATAGAAACTAGAAGAAAACCAATTCTCGAGGACGACTACAATAATATTAATACGCTAGCGTATTTTCGTGCCAATCCACATGCGTCCATTAAGTCAGCATCAATGGATATTGGATTGAGTTATACTTCCATTCAAAGGATCCTTAAGAAACATAACATGCACCCGTATTCTTTTATCAGACTACAAAAATTGAAACCAACTGACCTTCCCAAGCGGCTAAATTTCTGTGAAAATTTATTAATTCGGCTTCAAGCAGATGAGACAATTCTGCAAAAAATTATATGGTCTGATGAAGCCAAGTTCAATGAAAGTGGTATAACCAACAGGAGAAATCGACACAGAAAATCCACATTTCATTTAGGTTATTGATTTCCAAAATGAATTCAGCGTGAACGTTTTTGCAATTTTAATGAATGAATCCAGATACCTGGAAATTTTGAGAGGAGCATTACCAAATTTTTTAGATGGATTACCCCTTAACATTCTGAGGGATTGCTATTACCAAATGGATGGTGCACCAGCACATGAAACACGAGCTGTAGATCGGCAGCTAACAGAAATGTTCGAGGATAGATGGTGGGGTAATCAAGGACCAAATTTATGGCCTCCGCGTTCTTCGGACCTGACACCCCTTAATTTTTATTTATGGGGCAAAATCAAGAGTGAAGTGATCTTATTCCTGTAAGTGTAAAGAAGAGTAACTAGAGTGCATTCATAATGCTTTTCGTAATATTGATCCTGAGGAAACTAGGAGGGCAACTCATCATGTTCGTATACGAGCTGTCAAGTGTATCGAACAAAATGGCGCCCATATTGAACATTTATTCAGAGCGTAAATTAGTTTTCTCCTATGATGTTTGCTATCATTTATTCGTATTTATGTAATTATCTTCGATGATTGGTTTTCGCTTAGTTCCTACAATTTTTATTCTTCCGAATTGTAAAAAATTGCTTCTAATGCTTCGGAATTTTATTTTACTCATAGACGGTAAATTTGGAAATTGATTATTGAATTGCCTGCAATTTCTACCTTCTACTTTTTGACATTCTAAAATGAATTAAAAAAATATTAAATATATTTTCGTTTGAATAACCAGTGGTTTTATTCCAAATGTGTTGTATTTTTTCGATATTTTCAATCTGAAATAACGACAATTCTTGTTGAAATATCAAATTCGAATGAACGAAGTGACAAGTACATTAATTTTGGGCACCTGTCAGTTGAGCGTAGCCAGTTCAGCTACTTGATTCAAATATTTCAAAGCATTCTCTGTTAGTTCTTGCAAAATCATCAAAATTCAATATACTCCCAAATTATTTCGGAACTATAAGAGATGGGTATAGTACATGCTTATACAATTCCATCTGAAATTTGACTCTTCATCTGATGGCGATATAAAAATTGGCACGTGCAATTCGAAAAAATTGAGTTATTGCTGTTCGAAAAAGGCCAAATTGAAAAAAATCATACAAAAAAACGCAATAAACATTTGACATGTGTGGATTGCTTAAAGATTCCTTGATCCTTCTTCTATCCACCCAAGCAAAAATTGTGTCTGTAGTGCAAAATATCTACGAGCTACAATTTTTTTGAATGTTCCTCAAAAATCGAGTTTATAACAAAAATAATTAAATCTGTCAAAAGTTTTGACAGCTAAGTGCCAACAACTTGGGTATTTTATGCCTTGCTCAAATGTCGGTTCTAGATGTATAATAGAAAAGGTAGATTGCCATTTGAAATAACAAAGTAATGACCCACATCCAGTATAACCGGAAATGGTATCACTTCGTAAATATTTCACTCCAATTGGAAATCGCTAGTTATGGCCGCGTATAAAATTTCAGCTTGATATTGTAATTGGAACTCAAAAAGTTTTTAACGGACGGTCCCGGTGGATATCCCTGTATACCTACTGCTACTATGTATTTAAAAGAACATAATTTCCCATACAACGTTACAACGACCACGTTTCGAGGCATTCATCAAACTTTGTTTCTGATGGGTATCAATAATCATTATCTCCTTATCAGTTTTGGTATTACAATTTTCGACTATTTCATTTTTCAAACTGCTATCTAGATTGTACAACGAAAATTCGGTCAAACTAAGATAAGCTTTCATTCACGATAAACAGAAGAAATGATCTCCGCTTTTCGAATGGCCTTGTACACATCATTTCGCGAAACGAAACTATACTACGATTATGTAGCGGATGAGTCATGATTCCATTCGAATCGTCGTTCACCAGAAAAAGAAAATGGCAACTGTGTCCGTGGGTCTTTGAACTCCAGACCTGGATATCAGACTGCGTGACGCCTTCTCCGTGGGACTGTTGGATTCGATCGTACATAAAACGTTCTTTCAATGGCTCCTTCTTCCTATTTTTATTGACCCATTGACTGAATTTGAATTAATGATTGTCGCGTTTAATTAACTTCCTTTTTGGGAAGGCACGGACAGCTTTGACATTTTGGAGAAGAATAGTGCGATGGGAAAGTGTATGAGCTCATTTGCAAAGCTATTTGAAAGAAAAGAGGATTATTGATAATAACGAAATAATTTCTTCAGAATAATGTATTGTTGTAAGTAGGTAAACCATTCCAAAATATATACGAGGGTGTTTTGACAAGTTTACAATCTAATGAAGATAAACATTTGTCTTGTTTCTACAGTGCACCAAGAAATTGACGCTAAAAATCGGAAATTCACATTTATTCAGAAGACCTTCAGATATGTTGAAGAAATATTTTTCCAGTAATCCACCAGCAGTGAGAAATCCTTGACATGAATCGCAATGAAAATGGACCTCTAGAAATTGAAATACTTATAATGAAAAAAGGGTAATCATTTAATATATTGTGTCGAAAGTCAAAATTCACTGAAAAAGTGTTTACTTACTAATTTTGGGTCCCAGAAGCAAAATCTGAAATCGTTTTACCCCGGTAGGCTATCGTTTAGGAAAAAAAACCAAAATTTCCTTGTCGGCGATGCCGATACGAAAATTGTAATCAGGTAAATCGATAAGGTAAACCACAAAATCCTTAAGAAAACCATAAAGTCAATTGTAAAAGTCCTTGAGTATTTTGAGTATGGAAAACTTTTATTTCAAAAATGCTTTGGTACGACCCTTACCTTCCGATCGGGAAGGTGGTGTTGAAAATTTTCAAATTGTTAGATCTAAGGTAATAACCAAGATACAAAGATACATTAACCCATTAATGCCATAGTAATTTTTTTTCGCGAAAATTGATGAAATTGAAAATACTCCTTCCTTTATTGATACAAAATACGAGAACAATACTTTGATATACTCCATTCTACTAAAAGTACCTTTTAATTAACATAAGATATATCATACCATAGGCATTGGCGAGTTTAATATAAAAATATTCTATTGGAAGAATTTATAACAGAACTAATGATTAGTCATAATGAAAAACTAGGAAAGTATTCTGAATTGATGAAGACAACATTCATGGTCGTTTGTGATATAACATGAAACAATCTTTTGGGTGAAGTCCAACATTGCACTTGGAACAAATGAATTTCGTACATTTTTTACACTGAGCGCATTGTCTCTGAGTTGGAATCCAAGAAACTAAGTGATCTACCCCATCAAACCTCACTTCTGTCGAAACATTTCGACTGCATTTTGGTTTTGGTCCTGACATATGTTCAGGACTAGTCAGAATTGATAGAACGACTCTTCTGGTGAATTCCAATAAAATGATTTTTGGAAAAGCATGTCGATAAAGGATACACATATTCACCATTGCTCCGTTTATACAAAAACGAACAAATGGCCAATACCATTTTTTGGAACGTATACGGATACGGTAAAGTCCCCTCATTTGGTCGAAAATATCGACCCCGCCCGTTCCTTGGTTATATATATTTATGAGGGTAGGTTGATCAACCTGCGTACATGATTTTTCTTTTTTTGACCAACGCTTGCATTTTACCTTACTTAGGCACAGCTGATCGTTATTTATGTTCGTTGCGAAGTTGACAACATTGTTGTCGTTCCACGTTATCAATGAAATTGACTTATCAGAATCTTGTAGAACGTGGAAGCTTCCTCGTGGTTCTTTCTTCAATTCTTTCAAGGGCGCTTTTTCAACTCTACCGGAACGAATGGTACCTATGCAATTTATGTTTTCTTCCTTCAATGTATCTAGCAACTGTAAGGAGTTGAAGAAATTGTCTATGAAAACAGTACTACCATGGGGCAAATAGTGTTGAAATAAATTTTCTGATACCGACTAACCAAAGTTTTCCCCTCCTTTTTATTTTTTGCACCACAGTATGGATCGAATTTCAATAAATAGCTTTCAATTGTTGTTAGGCACCAAAATTTGAAACTATATCTATTTGGTTTCCCTCTTTTGAATTGTTTCATATGATGGTGACCGAAATATGGCTCCATTGCATCTTAGGAAAAATTTTCTCCCAACGGTATAGCCAAAGTCTGAGAAATATGGTTCAGTTGATCTATCAGGGGTGAACCTTATACAGTTTGTTATTTTGATCTATTGTGTTGTCATTGAAGTGTAAGTAACGATGTATAGCTTCAAATCGGTCTCGTGATATGCTGTTACTCACTAGGGAATTGAAAGTATCAGACTTTGTTTGCCAAAACAATCTCCTGGACGGCAACTTGCAATAACTAGATAAAATCAATATTCCCAAATAGAAATACATTTCTCTAGTGGTAACAGAAAAAGAATGATTGCCTTTGAAGATCGCATACCTTTGTGTTTCGTCGCAAATTTTTTGAACAAATGTTTCAGAAAAAAACATTTTGAATAAATCAAGTGGTATTAAATTTTGATCCCTTATAGTATTGACTATGTTGGGCGCCGGAGTTTTTTCGAGAGAAGTTCTCTTTTCGCGTTTGTCAAAATGTAATTATGCCAGTTCCTCTTCTTTCTATTCTTTATTGTACGCTCACCCTGACGTCGTTCGTTTGGTGGGTGCGCGTTTGTATTCGTACTCTTTTTTAATTTCTTTGCTAACTCTGTCAAAGGTAAGTTATCATCATCACTATCATCACTATTCTGAGGAACATTCAACTCAAACATTTCAGTACCATTATCATCACTATTCTGAGGAACATTCAACTCAACCATTTCAGTACCGTTATCTCCACCAACGGCGTATATTTCCATCGTTTGTCTCAGAACTCCTTTGCCAATCCAATATCTATCGCTGTCTTGTACATCTTCAGGTGGAAATAACACAAAATCGAGATGATCACAATTTTTTACATTTGAATAATCTTCATCCACTTCGCTCAATTCGAAAATATGTTTGTGTTTCCTGCAATAGAACGAACCCATTACTTCCTATGATATGATATATCATGTGCTACAATTGCGAGCTCCTAGCTCATACATATATCCAAAAATGAACTTTCTGAGCTCGTAATCTGATATAATGAACCTTGTTAAATTGTTAAAATTCCAGAATGGAAATAAAATGAGATCAATTTTTGTAGGAAAAAATGAATCAAATCTCACCTTAGCGGGATCGTTGAAGCGAAATAAAATCTCTCCGCACTTCCTTCGGGTGTAGAAGTTTTTTTTACGCACTATACTTCCCCGTCCCGCACCGAATCGAAGACAGATTTGTACTAATGCTAATTCGTTTCAAGAATATCGAACACAACGGATGGTTCAGACATGTCGTCACCTGTAAAGCGGTGGTCTCTGGGATATGATATATCATATCATAGGCATTAATGGGTTAATGCAGTTTTGCATTACACATATTATTATCAGGGATTTTTGTTCAATGCGTTTTTCAATTCGATAATTAAGTTCCGAAATGGCGGTAATTGCCATTGAGTACAATCGGCCAAAGAGGGTTGAAATTTTCAAATCATCATATCTCCGGTAATAACCGAGATAAACCCACGTGATTTGCATATTATCCTTAGTATGTTTTTATAAAGAATCATATTTTTATTAATCTTCGTGATCTACATAGAATTTATCTATTGGTTTTGTGTTGATTAGTTTCCTCATTTAAATTGAGAATTTGAATCCTATTCGGAATATAGTTCTGGGTTTTCATTATTCGTAGGGGATCGAAATAATTTTTCACTGAAATCGTTCGAAACGTTAAATTATTCTATCGAAAATATGTTTTATGCAAAGTCATCCAATTCCGAAAGTCTACATCTGATACACACTTCAGAAACTAATTTATATCTCGAATATAATAATATATAGGGTGTGTAAACAATTGAACGATTGAAGGAAATATACTAGGCGTTTCACAGAACATAATAGAATGAAAATTCGTTTAATATATACTCCAGGTTTAATCCCAGTTGAAAAAACCAAGAGGAAATTAAAATATTACAATATCATTTATACCTAAGAAACAAACGAGAGAAGTGGGGACAAACGGAAATCAAGCTGATTCTTAGAAATATTGATACATTATGTTTGTAATCTGATGAAATTTCAAGGAATTCTAATAAATCTAATCTTTTGCTTTTGTTACCTGAATACAAAAATTAAGAATTTTTGAAATTGAGGAGATCATTTTCATTCATACAATAAAAACCAGTTGTTAATTTCTTATGAATTATTGATTTTTCATGCATCATCTAATATTAATGTTACGACCAGATTGATTCATATGGAAATCAGGATGATCACTACAATATAATCTATATACCGTTTTTTCACCAGTATCAAGATTCGTCTCTCATCTTTTCTTAGGTGTGAACGATATTGTAAATTTTAACTCCTCTTTGTTTTCGAAAAATGAGATAGAACACGAAACATAATTTCATTCATTGTATTTGCGAAACTTGAGCTTAGCGTTTTTCTTTAATTGTTTTATTATAATCGAATGTAACAAATTGCAAAAATAATTTTGAATAATAATTATCAAATTTACTAGTTTCTAGATTCCTTTTATTAATATTTCCAGAGATAGTCGCAATTTTCAGATGATGTTAAATAATCTAAGATCCAAAAAACAAAAATCAATCTTTAATGACTGCTTGATTGAATTTTTTCACTGATTGATCCTTACTTCAGTTTAAAAATAGTTGAATCTATTGTAAATTTGCTTTTATTTCTAGTTCTTAATCTAAAGGATTGTTAATGTATTTTGGACGAATTTTGCCGGAAATAAATTCCATGTGCTTCCTCTCAACAAGCACCCATCTCCCGTGTGCCAGCTTCCATTATTTACGGCTAGAACTGTCTCCATCCTGTCCTTTCCTCCAACATATTTTATTGTGGTCGGCAACAGAAGAACGCTGTCCTGACAAGAAACAGCGACATTAAGTTGACGTTAACCAGCCCTCCGCCGATCGCTGAAATTGTACCTTAACGAAAAACACCTGCTTACCCTTGTTTTAGTCGTGTCAGACCGTTGTTGAAATGTCTTGGCGATCATGTCACACTGTGTAATAGTTTGGAAAATTCTGTTGGCTGAGCTTGCAGATAATAGTCAAGGTTTTTAGGGTCGAATTGGGGGCAGGGAACTGATTTAATTAAAGGGAAAAATATGTTTAGATCGGTAGATAGGTACTGTTATTTCGGATTTTTAGTTATATATTGAAGAATATGTTAGGGATTGGTTTCACAAACGAATATTAATCAGGTTGTTTTTAACCTAAACGGAATTTGGAGCGTTCACTGTACAGGGTGTCCTATTTTCGATATTTTAGTACGTGAAATACTGCTAATAGAGAAGATTGTTTCCCCCATCTCTGTCCTCGATCAAAGAGGAGGATTCATTGGTGGAAACTGATCGCAGCTATTTTTTATTTTCGTGTTATTCCGGATTTCTCGATTTTTTGGGACTTCGGATGCTATCAAAAGTGAAAATTATTTTGACATTATATGGACCCTTTTTTGAGTAGAATGTAAGGACGCTATTCAAATTTTTTTTGTTGAATGCCTTTCGAATTATAATATGAACTCGTGTTTTTGAAATGTAAACAGGTCAATCTGAATAAATGTGGAAGAGTTTAGAATCCCGAATTCTACTTGTATACCATATGGACTGATAAAGTGGAGGCTACTAATGGCGAATTATTCAATCGCAATAACCAATATTACTGGTCCGATGTCAGTCCCAATTCAGAAGTGAATGTTCAACATCAAGGGCGATTCGGTTTTAATATTTCTAAAGTTTTGGTAAAATTAATCCATTATTTAACACTAGATTGCCTAAGCAAGTCACTTTAATTGTTTTTGAATTTCAATTGAAAAACTAATTACTTAGATAATGACACAACTTCTTATAATTTTGTGACATTTTCTACAACATAAAAATGGGTTAATTATTCATTGTTGTTGCCCCCTCTCCTTCCGGCATATATATGTTATACCTATATTGTCATTTTGACTGTTTGGAAAATCCCAGTTCGACTCTGGATTGGAATAACATGATAACATACAAGTTTATGATAAATTGTCGATTTCGACATATACTTGATAAGTTGCAGTTGTTCAATAACTAAAGTTATTGTTATTGTTATTCGAATTTTTATGCCAGGCTTGGCCACGCGCTTTTTTCCCTTGAATGCGCTGTAACGTTGTTCATATGGGAATGAAGAGATAGGTGAAGAGTGTTCCGATATAGAATCAAATGCATCGAGATAGAGACTATCATCTGAAGATGAATCGGATCATATTCAAAGTGAGACATCTGATGCTGAAGAGAGTAATGAAGAGGCGATCGCCAACGATGATAATGAAGATGTCATGAATGTGCCCATGAACAGGCGTAGGGTGCTAATTAGTTCAGATGAAGAAACAGAAAATACCTTTCAGGAGACCGAAATAGCTGCAGATGATACTGTGTGGTCGAAATTTGATGAAGGTGGTATTCCCGGAAAGTTACCATCTACGTGTATTTTCAAGGGTATGATAGGGCCAACAGGCTACGCAAGAAGAAACGTTATGGCAAATAATCTTGTTATAAGAGTAATAGAAAAATGTTACCAGATTCAATTCAGTTTTATAATAAAACAAAATTTGGCGTTGATATGACCGATCAAATGGACAGAAAATATACGGTGAAATCTAGTTCTCGTAGATGGCCCCTCCAAATATTTTTGAACGTTTCAGATTTGGCTGCAATAAATGCTTCTTGGATCCTTTATAAAGAAGTGACCGGAATACAAATAGAACGAAAACAATTCCTGCTTCAATTGGCAGAACAGCTTTCCGCCCATTACACAACTGAAAGATCTTCAATCTTCAAATACAACAGGTTCTACAAAACGAAAAATTTGTCAAATACGACTTGGCCACAATAACAAAACAAATACTATTTGTCAAAAATGTGAAGAGTTTGTTTGCGGAAGATGTACATCCAAAAAGATTGGTACTTTCATTTGCTTAAAATGCGCAAATTTCTTTGCGCATTAGTTATTTTTTCCAATGCAGTCATTTTGACTGGTTTCAGGCAATAGTGGTATATACTAAGCTCCCGTCTTTCTAGTGTCAATTCAGATGGTTGATTCACACAAAATGAGATAGAAAATATTATAATACACGTCGAAAGGGTAACGTGTACAGCTTCAGGAAGTTATTCTGTTCATTTTTCTGACGGGAGGCAACCTTACAAGTCTATATTCCAAAGATTGAAATATAATATGATAAACACTGGTTCTTTCAAAGCAGAAAAAGTTACAATGAACAAAATAATGAGAAAGCTACACGAAGTTTTTGGAGCTGTTATTGCGAATTCCTCAATTTCATGTGGGCACCTTGAAGCAGAAAGTGCAATATCAAAATCTAAGGTTTCGCAAATTCTTTGGAAAATAAGTTTCAATCTATTAAGATGAGGAAATCTCAGTTTCCACAGCCAGGGAATTATGAGCGAAGGCTAGAATTCTGCCGAAGGTATCATGAATAGTCAAGAGAAAACCCCGAATTCTACCTGTATACTATATGGACTGATGAAGTGGGGATTATCAATGACGGATTATTCAATCGCAAAAATTAACATTCGGTTTGAATGTTTGGTGCGTTGATGCACTGTGTTTTGGCGTACGTTATTTCTAATGAAAATCTTCTTGGGAAACTTTACTTTGATATAATGAATGAGAATATGGTACAGGGTTTTTTGGATGAAATTTCCGTAGTTCAAAGAAGTATAGTATGTTTCCAGCATGATTGTGCGTTCTTACACTAGACAATGTGACCAGTGAGATAAAAACCTTATTTGCTAGAGTTTACTCCTTAGATTTTTCCTCTGGGGCAATGTCGAGGATTTATTTTACAGGTAAACCCATAATGGTATAGAAGAGTTGAAACAAAACTTAAACAATTGCTTAGCACTAGTGATAAATATTCAAAATCGAAATGTCTGCAGAAGTGTTTCTGGACCTACAATTTTTGCATCTTGAATACTTTTGAGCTTAAGATTAAGTTAAGTTTTTTCGTTTCTAATTATTTTTGATATTTCCTTAATCATGAGTACTTTCGTTTGTTTTGTGTAAGTTCGTACCACCATACTAGATGGTACCACAGTATGTTGAAAGAATTTTCATTTGTGGAGGAATGTTTGGCATGTTATATATATTTGGAAAAAGAAAAAATACAGTTCTATTTTTATCAAATTCAACTATGGTTTGCATTTGACAAAACACAAGTTTATATTAAAATTCGAAAAATATTAACAAAAAATTTTTGAATACATCCTTTCATTCAACGTAAAAAAGTGCCCGTAGAATGTTAAAAGTAGTTTCCACCTAATATTTACATCCGAGGTATTTGAATATGTTGAAATGCCGGAAAATCGAAAAAGCCGGAATGACTCGAAAACAAAAGGAGATAGCTGCCATCTGTTTTCACCAATGAACTCTCCCGGAAAACGGAGGACTGAATTGAGGATCACTATTCTCGGATTGAAGTATTTCACATAGCTGTCGTACTAAAACAGTATTCAAAGGCATCGCCGGCAGCGGCGTTTGTTATAGCTGAATTGTCGCCAAAGGCCTTCAATAATTCGAAAACTCTTGGTCATAACAGAAAAAAATCAAGAAATAGTAGGTACTTTGAATTCTTCTAGACGAGGAAATTTTGAAATTGTCCTAAATTAAGTGGCGTACTTATTTTTCCTCAGAAAAACCAATAGAAGTTAACCATATCTACGCCATTACTACCGTTGAGAATGATCCGATAAATCCGGATTAACTCGAAAACAGAAAGATTGCTTCGATATGTTTTCATTAACAATTTTCCTCGAAATAGAATTTCGAGGAAAATTGTTAATGAAAACATATCGACGGAAATGGGGGGGGGGGTGTATTTTTCTCTATTTGTAGTAATCCACATAGCTACCGTACTAAAAAACATCGAAAATGGCACCTAGTACTGAAATGTAGATGTAAACAACTCAAAAAATGTAGGAGTATTTTGAGTGAAATGTTGAATTAATGAAAATCTTTTATTGTCAAGACTAATTACAATTTTCATGTGAAAAAAATTTTTCCTTGTATCTTTCTTGATATTATTTTGAATCCAATGAGACATCACTTATATATTCAGGAGATTTATCAAGAATAAAGGTCGATTGGAACTTGTGAACTAGACTATATAGCACGTTTGTAACATATCTATCTGGGATTGTTTAACGAAAAATGATTTTCAAACTTTACAGGAGTCAGAAATTGACTTCTATCAACTTAAGGTGATTAAAAAGCATCGCAGCTTTCATTTAGCTGGTTTATTACTTTCATAACATGAGCAGGTTCCTTCATAATTATTATTATTCCTAAGGCACGTTATGCCATGGCGTTCATCGGGTAATAAATGCAAGAACACGTTCCTGAAACTGTAAACATGCCTGAAACGTTGTCTGCAATGTTTTTTCCTGTGTATCCTAACTAGTCTTTGTTCTCTCTTATAATTTATTGCATTTAGATCTTAATTTTATATCACCGCCAGAGAATAAAAAGAGGAAATTTTCATTAATATATCATCAACATTTTCGGATAACAATATACATAATAGTATGTCACAACTTTTAAGAAAAAAAGTTTAAATAAACATATGTCCGCAAAAGCTTCGTAACTGAGCTGCAGGGTGTTGAAATTTTCGGAAAAAATTGGTTTTTTCTTCAAAACTCCTGCAGTTTCTGAGATAATCAGCCCAAATTTTGAATGGAGGCAATTTTCTACAGCCTCCATTATTACACGTCCTAAATTTTAACTAGAATCTATAAGGTGTTTTCTTTACCGGAGCCATGTCTTTTTCTGCCTTTTAAAATATTTTTGCAGTACGCCACTGATCAGCGTACAATCAATTTTCGTCATCTTCGTTCAATTTAGAAACTTTTTTGGCACTTGTTATTTTTTCATATCTCCGACCGTTCTCGAGCAAAAAATTAGTGAACGATTGTATGCATTCGCTGAATTGAAAGCACTTCTAATTTAAAAAATGATTAGTAGGCTTTCATTTTTTTCATTTATTTATTTATTTTGACAGTTGCTAAAGTTGAACCAGTGTCTGCTCGAAGTATTTATTGAATTAACGATTAGTTTTAAGACTTTAGAAGTTATTGCTGTAAGAAAAAATGGCTAATTTTACTAACGCCGAATTGGCTGATATCCATTATATCATGTGCCCTTTCCAAACACCAGATATGTGATTATTTTCAAATATCTACAGGAGGGAAACTGGTACTATTACTGCAAATAATCATTTAAAATGTTGAATATTTCACATGTTCTAGTTTGGAGGATTCTCCACGACTTCTTATTGTACCCGTTTCATATTCAACGCGTCTAAACTCTACTTCCTCGAGATTTTCCTTCAAGACTGAATTTCTGCCGATGGCTCTTAGATAAAATAAGAGAACATGCTTATTTTGATAGTGAAATTATGTTCACAGACGGAGCTAACTTTTCGAGAAATGCTATCACAAATTTTCACAATAATTATTATTGGGCTGAAAAAAACCCCCATTTGATCTCTTCATCAAGAACAATTCTCACTAAATGTCTGGGTCGGAATAAATGGAAATTATTTGATTCGGCCATTTTTTTTTGCCTAACAGACTAAACGGTCCCGCTTATCGGCAATTTGTTGAGGAGGAGTTACCTTTATTGCTCGAGGATGTGCCACTTTTGGTGAGAAACATAATGTGGTTCATACATGACGGGACACCAGCACATTTCAGTGGAGAAGCTAGGGAATTCTTGAATAATACATTCAACAACCGATGGATGGGTCGGGGTGGGCCAGAACCATGGCCTCCTAGGTCCCCAGACTTAAATAGTTTAGACTTTTTCTTATTAGGATATCCCAAAAGTTTAGTTTTTACCACTCCAGTGAACACTAAAAGAATTGAGAAATCGAATAATAATCTCTTGTGACGCGATAAGAAATACCCCAGGAATATTTCAAAGAGTGCATGATAATATGTATTCTTGCTGGTGGAGGACACTTCCAGCAATTTATCTAGTTTCTAATTGTTCTTTTTTTAATTTGATATTGAATAAGTATAAGTTGAGTAAGCTCAGAAGACGAGCTATCAAAATAAAAGCAAATACCTGTCGGTATTTTTTTTTATTTAGCGAATTACATACAATTAAAAAAATTCAAATTCAATAATTTTCCACTCGAAAACGGTTGGAGATACGAAACCATTACAAGTGTCAAAAAAGTTTCTAAATTGAACGAAGATGACGAAAATTGACTTTAAGCTGATCAGTGGCGTTCTGCGAAAACGTTTGAAAGGGCAAAAGGAGACATGGCCTCGGCAAAGAAAAAATCTAGGACGTGCAATGATGAAGGCTGTAAAAAATAGCTTGCAATCCAAGTTTGGGCTGAATATCTCCGTAACAAAGCTTTGGCGGACCTATGTTTATATAAACTTTTTTTTTTGAAATTGCACGTAGATTTACTCCCTCAAGTTGAGACATACTATTATGTAACATCCTGTATTACAGAGCTACTGGAAAAAAAATGCTCCCTCAGAATTAGATTCATTCACTAAAAGGAAAAGAACAAGTAGAAGTAGTGCATAGGCTTTATTGGAAACTAAATACCAGAAAATGTTAATTATTACGAGCTTTTTCCAGGAAATTGGAAATATTTTCTTTTCTCAAATTTGCAATATGTTAGCTAGGTGATCTTCAGAATGGTGTTTTTAAAATGATAATTTGTGTTTTGTGGCAATTTGGTTCTCAACATCCAATATAATATCATTAATGTTGAGTTCATATCCTTCTTTTCTGGGAAATACGATAAAACTTTTTCGTTCAAACGCGTTTTTTTTTATTGTTTATACCATGCGCTGATATAGACCAAATTATATACTTTATGACTTCTTAGGAATAATTGTGGACAGATAATAGTGATGCGGATCTGGAGATTCAATTCACATAACTTGCATTATTACATGACTGTTACGGATGTAATAAGTTGAGGTTGACTCTTGATACATCGAACGTATAGTATGTAGGGATATATGATAAGGTCGTTGAGACATTGGATACTTTATATTTCTCGAGTTATAAAATGTCATGCTTTAAAAAGCCCTAATTGATTTGTTGAATTTTTCATTAAGGCGTAGCCGCATTTCGATCGAAATTAAGGTCAAATGGGCTCGTTCAGGAATCGTGGGCCGAGTTCGGATATAGATAATGCCTTTTGACAGAAATGTTCGACAGTGGGCGAATTCTATACACCCACGCGATCTCAAGTCGGCGATCCTTCGAAATAATGTTCACTTGTGTTATGTTGAAGACGAACATGATGAACTATAACAATAGAAATCAAGAATTCACATAACTCTTTCTCCGGACACTCCCAGTTTACTTCATTGTATATTTGTTGTGAGATTAAAACGAAATATATCTCGAACATTTTAGCAGGAAATTATTCGAATAGAGTGGCTGCTTTGAACCAAGCTTAAGAGGGTGTTTTGGTATACAGTTTCAAACAGAGTGATGACGAATATGGAGAACGAATAATGTGCGTCCAAGTCTGTGACAGCAGATAACATTGCTATACGAAGAGAGTTATATAAGAGCCAAGTAGCCTGCTTTTTCTTGTTATTGGGATGACTTAATATACAGGATGTTTGAGGAATGCAGTAATTCATTTATACAGAAAACTTCTAATCAAAACACATAAAAAACATTCACAGTTTCAGATCTCAGTGACGACTGAGTACAATATCCCGAACATGTGGTTCGGGATATGTCCCTAAGTCCTCCGTTCTCGAGATACAAGGTGTTGAAGTTCACGTTTCTGTTTGTAACTCTTAATGTTTTCAGGGGATCTAGCTCCAATTTGCAGAAAAAGAATCATTTTCACTCATCAATATATTAAATAAACACAGGGTAATATTTTTATAGGGTCATGCTACATTTGACCCTATTAAAATATGGGAAGCCACGCGATTTTTGAATGATGAGGTTCGATAATCCCTAATACGAACGAGGGATCGGAACTGTCTTCATAATTTTGATAAAAAATTAGGAATATAGCCTCTCGAAGTAGTTTTTATGTCATTTCAAGTTTGAAATCAAAGCGTTCATTTCATTTAGTGGAAATTCAAATGACGTGTAATTTTTTGGTAAAGGGTACTTCTGAGTAAAACCTAATTTTGCTGGTATCGATTGTAACATATCCAAGATTTTCATAATTGCAGTTGATTTTCGTCAGTAGTTTATATTTATATAAACATAATTTTTGGTATTTTGAGAAGTTAGAATGGAGTATACCTTTCAAGAATCGGCTGATATTCATCTATTCTATCAGATCAGATGGTAATGCGGCTGAAGTCCGGAGACTATCTTACAGATAGAAAAATTCTTTCTGTGAAATTTTGCCTTTCGATTGACCGTTCGTTACGTGAAACCTTACGGTTTCGACCAGCCAAGGAAAATTCTGGACTAGATGCGCTTATCATTCTATATTTAAGCTTATGCGCTCAAACTCAAAGTGAAGTGAAGAATTTCAAAAGTAGTTCTTTTTTTAAATTATAGAAACAGTTTTGCTCCCACCTTCGAATTACGGAATATTGATCCTCACAAACTGGTCGTTCCATCAATGTCAGAGTAGACGGACATAAAAAATCAATGATTCATTATAAATTAACGAATGGTTTCTTAGATCATTGTATGAAAGAAAATAATTTCTTAGATTTGTCAAATACCGAAATTTTACATTCAGGTAACAAATGCAAGAGATTAGATGTATTAGAATTCGTAGAAATATTATCAGCTCATAAATATAATCTAATAACTAACACCAGCTTGATTTCCGTTTGTCCCCACTTCTCTCAATTGTTTCTCAGACATAAATGACATTGGGATATTTTAGTTTTCTCTTAGTTTTGAAAATAGGAAACATGCCAAACATATTTTTATTCATTATATTTTGCGAAACTTGATACTAGTGTTTTTCTTCAATTGGGTGATTATTTATTGATTGTTATTACTTTTTCATTTCATTTTATGCTATCTTGATAATGAGGCCATATTTTTCATTTCAACAAATAGGTACCGAGTAAAAATGATCGAATTATTGAATACTTTTCAATTGGTAGCTTTGATATCTCTAGGGACTTATCAGGTCGTTGTCCTTTGTTGGTATTTTATGTTAAGTACGTTAACATATACATATGAAAAATGTAACTTAAATGTTTTTTTCATTTCACATGTCTGCAGTTGTTGAATGCTTGAATTCTTCTGAATAATCACTTTCTATCCAAAATAAACTTGGTGTAAAAGAATCGGAAGTCGGTCTTAATCGGCCATGTAAGTTTTATATTTGTACGGCTTGTTGATTTTAGATATAGATCCTTTTTTCAACTTCATTTTCTCGAAGTGACAATTTATTTACATAGAAATTCACATATAATTTTAATATGTTTGTATATCTTCCAGGAATTGTTGAATATTTATAGACAACTATCCCAGAATGATATTAACGATATATTAATGCTGAAGGTTAAGAGATAAGAAGTGGCTTTTTACGATTATAATATTTTCACACATAAGTATCTATTCATCTATATTTCAATGTTGAATGAAGTATAATAATACTCGAAATGCAAATGGATAAAATGAATAAAAAATGAAGTAATATACCAATGAATAAAATACATATTTTGGGGTTAAATAGGATTTTCCTTTTATTTTAAACTACATATATATTTGGAAAATAATTATTTTTTCGAACTAAAATAAAAAGGTAATTAAATATATTGCTTTCCTTTAAAAATCATTGAAGAATTTTTATTCAAGCAACAATATTCAACTTTCCGTAGAATGTAAAACATCCCTCCTTGAAGGAGCTGGTTTTCCGATTCACTCTTAATAATCACCGTCAATCAGGGCCACATAGCAGTGGTAGAGCACGATCAGATATCATGAATAGGAGCAATGGACTGCAGTTCCGGTCTCATTTGACCTCGTCAACATTGCATACCCATTCACAACATCAGGCTACACTGCCACCTACTCATCTCAATTCATTGGAGCGCTAGTAAACATGTGAATGTTACTGCGTCCTCCAACGAACCGAGGCGCCGGGTAACCTTGATAACAAAGAGTAGAAAAACAGTCACACTAGTTCGACAATTCACCGTAACGCTACACACCGTGTCCGCTAGGAATCGGTCTGTTGAAGAACTGACGCTCCTGATTCCTATCTGGTTGTTAGCCAGGCATACACAAAATCTCTGAAAATTACTACTTGCGAGATTATAGCAATATGTAGATACATTGAAGAATTTTTATTCAAGGAACAGTATTCAACCTTCCGTAGAATGTTACATATCCCTCCTTGAAGGAGCTGGCTTTCCGATCCACCCTTCATAATCACCGTCAACCGGAAGCACATAGCAGTGGTACAGCACGGTTAAATGTCATGAATAGGAGCAATGGACTCGGTTTGTTGGATGGAACAGTAACATTTAAATGTTTACTAGCGCTCCAACGAATTGAGATGAGTTGGTGGCAGTGTAGCCTGATGTTGTGAATGGGTATGGAATGCTGACGAGGTCAAATGAGACCGAAACCGCAGTCCATTGCTCCTAGTCATGATATCTGTCCGTGCTGTACCACTGCTATGTGGCCCCGGTTAACGGTGATTATGAATGGTGGATTGGAAAACCAGTTACTTCAAGGAGGGACATTGAACATTCTACGGAAGGTTGAATATTGTTCCTTGAACAAATTTTCTTCAATGTGTCTACACATTGTGATAATCTCGCAAGTAGTAATTTTCAGATTTTTTTGAAAAACGGAGCCAACAAGATCTTAGTGACCACAGTTTAAATTGTGAGTGTACATTGTGCTAATTATTACTTAAAAATAACTCACCGCCATCTTTTGAAAACTGCTCGTCCTGCTCGATAAGCTTTGGTGGTGTGGTGTTTGGTGGTCCTCCTTGCTCCTAACTTCAATGGGGTCGAAGGTGGCTCGTTGGACTATTATATTATTTTGTGCTCAAAATAAACTCCTCCCCTGTTTTGTATTCAAGCGAAAGGTATTTATTACTGACATCATATCTTCCTGTTGTTTTAGTTTTTTATTCAGATTCAATTCTACTTGTTCACAATTCAATCTCAGGTGATGTACTGTTACTGATGTATCAGTGATGGCAAAACAGGGTCTTTTGCTAAGGTTGTTTCTCCTGTTCTCATGAATCTTATAAAATGGTTCACTTGTTTCTCCTCCTTTCCTTAAGCTTACACTTTAAGCTTGAGCGTGAGTGGTGCAAAGGGTTTTGAATATTTATCCGATATGTACTCTGTGCCGATCGTATTTCCACATTTTGATGAGATTTGACATTATCGACATAATGAATGTAGTCTTCCAGTTTTTTATGATTTTTTCGAATAAACAAATCATATGAAACGGCGGTATCGATAAAATCCTGAAACATAAATTTTACAAATTTTATTTACAAGTATACAAACATTTCAACCTCTACTTCCAACATTCATTATTAAATTTTTAAGAATTTTGGAATATCATTCTTTCTTTTTTCTTCTTTTATATCTTTTCAATCAAATTTTAGATTCAATTTTTCATGCCACAACTTATACAACTGTAATGTAATTATAATTTTGAATACAAACTTTCAAGGTTTAGGGGCGTTTTTTCAAGAATTCTGAAACGTGGCTCAAACTTCAAACCGAAAGGAAATCCCATGCCTTGCTTTTAATCCCAAGTTCGTAACCCTTAATTTTGTAAGTTTTATGTGAACAACTTTAAAATTGCTTGAATTCCTTGCAATGTTTCCATCTTTATTTCGCGATTTGTTATCAAGATTTGATTATGTGTCAGAACTGAGGAACAAATCTCTTAACCCCTATTTCGAACCCTTGAGACTGATTTTATACTTTATAATTAAGATACAAATTCTCATATCCCAACTGCTATTTCGCATCTTGTGGTGATATTTTTAATATTCTAAACCTTTTTTCACTTCGTAATCAATATCTAAAAGGTAGTTCTTTTATTTTTCGTATCTTGTTTTTTTTCAAATAAGTGATCGATGAAGCCTGAACTAAGTGATAGTTGATATTCATAATGAAAGATAAAATAAAACAAGTAACTATGTTTTAACTATCACTAATTTATTGATGTAAAGAATGAAAAAATTTTTTTACATCGGTTGGACCGGTTTCGGACATACGTCCATTATCTACAACAAGCTAATGAAAACTGAATACTCATGTACAATACAGGAATTACCATCAATAAAATGCTAGTAGAGGTCACAGTAACTTGAATAATTGTGATTGGTAGGTAATTAAGTCTACCTGGTCGTTAAGGAGCTTAACCCTTTCTACCCTAGATGCCTTGAAAATTTCCATCGATTCAAAGATCACAGGAATGGAGAATTTTTAGCTATTGAAGTTCTGGAAAATGATGACATTCCTTCAGACAATGTGCAGCTAAAGCTGAATCATATTTCTGATGTAGGAATGACCGAAAATGTCAAACAGGACGCTCTTTCAAGGCTAGATACAAAGAATATTTTCGGTCATTCCTACATCAGAAATATGATTCAGCTTTAGCTGCACATTGTCTGAATGAATGTCATCATTTTCCAGAACTTCAACAGCTGAAAATTCTTCATTCCTGTGATAAATCTCATAAATTTCTTCGAATCGATGGAAATTTTCTAGGCATCTAGGGTAGAAAGGGTTAAGCTCCTTAACGACCAGGTAGACTTAATTACCTACCAATCACCATTATTCAAGTTACTGTGACCTCTACTAGCATTTTATTGATGGTAGTTTCTGTACTGTACATGAGTATTCAGTTTTCATTAGCTTGTTGTAGATAATGGACGTATGTCCGAAACCGGTCCAACCGATGTAAAAATTTTGTCATTCTTTACATTAATAAGTTAGTGATAGTTAAAATATAGTAATTTGTTTTATTTTATTATTCATTGTTTGTTTTTGCCAAAATTGCTGGAACACTCTCTTTACTTTCCAATAGAAATTTTTCATTCAGAAAATGTGGGATTTAGATTTTTATGTTCAATGTTTGCAATTTTTTCATTGATAACAGCTTTCCTGCGATGGAAATGTGAAAATTAGCCGATTTGATCCACTCGTATTCAAGTTTTGAGTTTAGCAACATATTTTCATTCACTTATGTATATGTAGATCTTTATGAGGAAATTTGATTTGATTTATAATGTTTTGTTACCTGGGTAATGTATTCAGTAATAAGAAAAACCGAATCGCGATTTTGTACCACTCAAGCGGTAGCCTATTCATCCAATCCATACTTACTCTCTTTTTCGTGCGATTTTAGTCGACATTTACAGTGACCTGAATTTATTCCCGACAATTGGATCATCTCATGTGTACTGATACCATTTTGGTATTGAAGATAAATTTCATAGTATAGTATTTAAATTTTTCAGTACGATTTTTAATATTTTCTTTTATACAAACCTTGTCCTGACAATTACAAACCTCTCACAAAAAAAAAACCAAACAGGAGCTGCCATACTGAAGTTATGTTTTTTCATTTCGATGATTTTAACTGGGGAAATATTCATTTTTCACGCAGTTTAAGAGAAAAATTATTCGTATTTTAGAGTAGTGGTTCATGATAAAATAAGCAGTATTGCTAGTGTAGTGTTGTAACAATTGCACATTTAAATCGAACAGATTGGGGACATGTATATTAATTTTCTTTTTGTTTCAGGTACTGTCTTCTTCATATGATTTAGCAAAATTGGCGAGGGGAATGGTATGTATCATCAATATTCAAATTTTTGTTCGATTCCATTTCAGCTCGGTGTTAGAAAATGACTAAGTTGAAATAAGGGCTCTTACATAGTTGGTTACTTCATTTCTACAGTTCAGATGGCTTCCCACGATTTCATCAAGTCACGTTTGGCCTCAACAATATAAAGCAATTTGTGCGTCTGCAATCGATACGTGATTGATCAAGTTTCTGCATAATATGGTACTACACAATAATGCACACTGAGTTACATGAAACCACCTTGTTTTGTTGTCATGTGAGATCACGATTTGTGAAATATACAGGACGAAAAATGAATTGGAAACATTGGAAAACAAGTTACATAAATCGTTTCGAAAATTGCATTGCTGTGTAATTAGAATTTAGAATTTCGAAAGTGTATGCTTTTAAGTTTTAGATTTTTCTTTTTGCCACATGAATGAACATTGCTTTTTATGAGAAATGCAATTGATTAAGAACCAATAAGTTTTGAAGAAATTTATGCTTGTGATCGAAGTTAGACAACTGAACTGGAGCTGGTTGCACTAGTACACTGTTAGAAAAAAGTATCCGGATATTTTAATTCAGATTGCCTGCGTTGAGTATTTTTAAGTATTTCAAGTTTCAGTATGTTGGTAAGACTGTCCTTAATTACTACGCCAAACATGAGCGCGATCTGTCAATTAGTTTGTTTACGACAGCTGTTGAAACCAGTAGACCTCAGTGGTACTCTGCGAATTTTACAATATAAAAAATATCGAACAAAGTATTTTTCTCAAATTTTGTGTGTACAAGTGGTACAAGGCCTTTAAAGACGGCCGGGCGATCGTAGAAGAGATAGGTCGTGATCTCAACATCTCTCGTGGAACCGTTCGTTTGATTTTGGGCGTGCGGCGCGTTGCCGCTTAGCTCGTTCCGATAGAGCTGAATTTTCTTCAAAAACAGTACCGGATGGAGGTAGCTGCAGACATGCTAGATCGTGCGAATTCTGATCCCACGTTCATGGGATAGATCATAACTGGTGACGAGTTATGGGTCTAAGAATACGACACACTAACGAGCCAACAATCATCAGAATGGGTGGGAAAAAATGAGCGAAAACCGAAAAAAACCTCGCTCAAGCCGTTCGAAAATCAAGACGAAGTTGATTGTTTTTTTCCATATTCGTGGTGTAGTTCAACATGAATTCATTCCGCAAGGTCAAACGGTTAATAGGGACTTCCATTTAACCGCTTTGAGATGTTTGCGTGAAAATATTCGCCGTAAACGGCCGGATTTGTAGCGAAACAATTCGTGGATTTTGCATGACGATAGCGCACCATCTCATCGAGCCACGGTTATTAACGACTTCAAGACCAAACACTCGATAAATACCATCGAGCAGCCGCCTTATTCGCCTGATCTAGCTCCTTATGACTCTTTTGTTTTCTCCAGACTGAAATTGCCGGTTCAGGGAACCAGATTTGATTCCATAGACGTCGTAAAAGAAAATTCGCAGAAGGAGCTGAAGGCCATCCCTGAAAGCTCTCATAAAAAATATTTTGATGATTGGAAAAAACGTTGCCACGTGTGTATCGCTTCAAATGGAGCATACGAGGTCTGGCTATTAAATTACGAGACTTGTTACGAAAAATGATTTCAATATAAGAATTATTCTACATTCGAAAGCTCCTCTTCAATATACCCCCCTTCTCTCGTCACACACCTTTCCATCCTTTTTTTCCATTGATCGAAGCAGTACTGGAAGTCTTCTTTGGTGAATGCCTTTAGGAGCTCTACCGTTTTTTGCTTAACCGCTTCCATCGACTCGAATCGGATCCCTTTCAAAGCATATTGTATCTTCGGAAACAAAAAAAGTCGCACGACGCCAAATCTGGCGAGTACGGCGCGTGTTCGAGCACTGGAGTGCACTTACTGGCCAAATACTGCTTTACAGGTAGCGCGTTATGGGCAGGTTTTTTGGCACCAACTTCGCACAGACTTTTGTCATGTGTAATTCTTGTAGAATTTTTCTAAGCGTTTCTTTATCGACGTTTACAGCCTCGGCTATCATTCGACGATCTGCACGCACAATTTGATTGACTTTGGTCACTGTTTCCGGAATTGAAACAGTGACAGGGCTACCTGGGCGCTGATCATCTTCAGTGCTCTCTCGGCCCTCACGGAAGCTCTTACACCACTCAAAAACACGCGCACAAGATAGAGATTTATCCCCGTAGGACTCAGTCGGAGTTTTATTCAATTTAACGAGAAATTTGAGATTAATACGTTGCTTCTGGTTTTAATCACACATGGTTTTCGGCACGAGAAAAAAACACGTTCGTTTCAAACCGCTACTGCACAAATACTATAAAAGTAACGAAAACGTGTTTTGGTACTTGCTAGACAAGATATCTAGATACCCAACGCCCTACTGGTTTCTTTCCCCACTACTCTAGGGCGCCCTCTAGGTGCACAGTCTCGTTATTTAATAGCCAGACCACGTATTTTGAAGAAGATTCAATAAATATTGAAGTCGATTAAGATTTTTGTGTTTTATTTCAAATTTCGGGATACTTTTTCGTCACAGAGTATATCGGCTGTTTCGTGAGAAACATCCCAAGTTATAGCTCCTGCAATTGTTGACCGATTTCAATGAAACAAAAACCGGATTGCATCTTAAATTACATTCTAACAGCCTGAAATATTTATATATATATATATATATATATATATATATATATATATATATATATATATATATATATATATATATATATATATATATATATGGTCTTCTTCTTCCATAGCTTCACTTGAACTTTTCAATGGTTAGGTTAGGTTAGAATGGTTATCCCATATCTCCTTTTTTTTCGATTACTCCTTCAATTGAGTACCTTCTGCTAAAAAGGTATCAGCTAAAACGTTATATTTTGCGAGCAGAAAGAAATCGTCAAACTTGATTATTTCTCTCAGAAAAAGACTCCAAAGCGAAGCAATGAAAACAATCAGTGGGTATGTACTAATCTGTCATAATTTCTCGTTAATAATCGCGAATGACATCCATTATAATTCTATGATGATTGTTCTGTGATTTTCAATGTTATTTCGCCACAGAACATACTTCACTATTCATTAGTATCATCTGTTAGATTTTCAGTTTTTTTTTTATCTAAATACGAAATATTGTGAGTTACCCGAAATGATATAATGATCGAAACTCAGACAGAAAAATTTCATCAAAAACTCATCATTCGCCCATTTTACGAATTATAACGATTAATTGGAACTGTGGGTGTTTTTTCGAAATTTTACGATAAATTCTTCTGACTCGGAGAATACAACGTTTCAATTGACACCTTTTTCACGAGGAAGAAGAAGAAGGCATTCAAAATTGAATAAGTAATCAAAAAAAACGAAAATATAGGGTTGCTATTTGAATAGTCTAAGAGAAGGTCAACTTCCCGTCTTTCGGAGATGACTGATCAATGAAAATGTTCAGCCTGTCAAGCTAAGGCTTGAGGTATTTCTCACGGATCACCCGATATACTATGGGGGGAGCCGAACGTTTGTTTTCTTACTAATGATTTATACTGATGATTATAATTCACTTGGTATTAAAATATATAATTATTTTCATAGAACCATCGGAGACTTTGGATAACGAATCAAACCGCTCAAAAAGTTATAGTAAACAGGGTATTCCATTTCAATCTAAACACCTGTATACTTCTCCTCCCATAGTGATTGGAAAAGTTTACCGAAACACGTCGAATGATTTTGTTTGAGGAACATCTTCCAACGAATATTTTATGTTTTACCAAGAATCCCCCTACGAGGAGCGTCTTCAACACCCCAAAATGGAATATGGCAAACGGGTTGAGCGACACTTCATTTGAAAACTCTTCGAATCCTCTTTACAATGATGGATGAGGAAAGTAGTTTCAACGAGTTCCTTTCGCAAAAAATATTTTTTCATCCCATATAAACCATCTTGAATATTTCGCATGTTCTTAAAGTTATTGAGAAAAGAGAAAGCAAATCAATTTCGTTTTGAAGGGGAAACCTTTCAAGGCAAGTTAGCTCCTGCTTACATTAACCAGTTGATTTCTTACCTTGAAGTTTCAGATAAGGGAAGTAGATTTTGTTGTAATTTTGAGGGCCAATTTAACAAACTACAATAATGTTGAAAAGGTTTTATCGTTTTATCATGTTTACAATGAAACAATTAAATTCATTGATTGCAAATCAGACGTTCAAATAGTTCTCCATTCACTTCCATACAATAATACAATATTGACGGAAAACCGTTTCTAATAGCATATTCGGAGTTATCGCCGACACTCTTCTACATTTCGCTAGCGTGGATCGTCCAAATTCTCAGGGACAAGCTTTTTGGACTTGAGGTGTTCTCACAAGAAAAAGCCTAGACGGTTCAGATCGGGGAGGCTACTCCACAAGATCTCTTATTTTAATTTAACGACCAGGATATTGCAAATCGAAGTATTGGCAAATTGGTGAGGTGTAGTGGAGGGAGGAGCTCCGTCTTCATGGATGTGTCAATGTTGCTAAAGTAGTAGGGGATTGTTTCCTAGTTTCTCTATTATCAGCATTCCAAGCATTCAGGTTTTCCCTATATTGAGTATTGGTTCCTTGAAATTCATTAGGATTTGTATTGCTCCATAATCTATAGTTATGCCGGTGAATCTCTCCATAAAGTGAAAAGTAAGAAAAGCATATGTTATTCGAGAAGCGCGGGTTATTGTAGATACGCTCGACCGTAAGAGCATGAGAATCAGTTAAACGTAACATATTTCATCTTTTGAAAATAATTTTTTCTTGAACTGGAGGGGTAACTATTTCAGAAGGTGTGGACATGGGAAAATTGCTATCTCATTCTAGGACACCCAAATTGAATGGACAAAATTAGGGCATACTTCCGCGCAGCTCGAGCTTTCCATTTCATTCGTCGAGTAGTGTAGGTACATACACTGTTGGCGATAACAGGCTACTAAACGTGCTTCCAAGAAGAGATTTATATACAAATTCGAAAAATTCTAGACTTGCATTGCATTGTTATTATTATTTATGAAGGAGGGAAGGAGTGAGTAGCACGGTTTTAAATGGAAGTTCGTGTGTGGTACATTGCTACAAATGGTATGACGTATAGCTCTATTGCTCCATTGCTCCATGATTGAATAATTGTCGAGTAGGAAATTGTAAAATGATACAGCTTCAGGGGTGATTTGTAAGTAGACAGATTGAACGTGAATTATTATAGAATTATGATAAGTTTAGTATACAACTGCGATGAATATCCTTCAGGAAAATCGAAAACGTAAGTTTATCAATCTTTCTCAGCTTTTGGTTTTGCATTAGATCAAACAGAAAACTCACAGGGACCGAAATCAGGCAAATTGGGATGGCTATTAGATGGATTTTGGTCGAAAAGTCGCAGGTCTGGAAATTCACGAAATGGTCCTTTTTGGCGTGATGTTTCTTCAAAACTTATAATAACTATACTTTGTCTGACTTTCAGGCAATAATTCATGATTACAGAATAACTTTTTGTTTAATTTCAAATGAGAACAATGTTTTTGTCGGTTTTGATAAAATTACGTTTTGCCTTATGTCAGTATCCATTTGATGATTTCTTGGATTCTTAGGCTTATATATCGATATGTACCGATGTCGTCATTTGAGGATTGAGTACGCAAAGTGATACATTGTCGATCTGGAATCGTAACTATTTTATTGTAAAAATTACTGTTAACTGCGTAGTCAATTAGTTAACTATCATTAACTGCATTAAAGTTCAAAGTGCAATTTTGTATTCATTAAATAACATGACCTGATGATAAAGAACTGTCATAATTATATTTTCATATTTGTGTGTCATCTAACGAGGAATGAATTTATTTCACGAGAGTGGAGTTCTTGATTTGGAGGCACAACAATGAACTATCTAAACTGCATATGAAAAATGACTTCTAGAACCACCGAACATGGTTTTGATACTTCTTACCACAAAACTGTTATTTAAATATTTTTTTCTGTAATTTTACCCCGCTATTGGCACTATTCGAACAAATAACAATTGAGAATAGCCGGCTCGGTGGCGTATGGGATATGATACTCGTCTCCTACGCAGAGTTACCTGGGTTCAATCCCCATAAAGTCGGTGCGATTTTTCGGATTCTGGGAATCGCTTGAGTGTCCATCTTTCGGAGGAGATGTAAAGTTGTTGGTTCTGTCTAACAGAGATGTGTTGGACATTAAAGATCCCTTCCCTCGACACGAGAGGGGTTCGGTAAAATTCCCGGGTTAGTGAGGTGACAGAATTCCTCGGCGTGTCATTAGCCGAAAGGCAGAAATAGAGCACGTTAAAGGAAAAACAAACAAACAAACAATTGAGAATGCGAAATCCGACAAAAATGCAGATACCTCAGAAAAACAGGTGATGCGTGCATATGGAATCATTATTGAAAATTCTTTAAACGATATACAGGCTGGTTATCCTATGGTGTATTGAAAAAATAAAGGTTACGAGCTTGATCCCGTATTTTTTGGATTTTTTTTCATTTGTCAATTTGCACAGGCAACCAAAATACTTTGTGCAAATTTTTCTTGGCTCACTTCCTGGAAACATAAGTGATGGATAAAATAAATGTTGAGCAAAATCGAAAGACCATCCTTTATATCGTAAAGGAGGGCTGAATAGAGAAATTGGATTATGGCATGAGTTATGAGTTATGAGAAACCAAGGGCTATGGTCTGTCATTACTCTGGTTTCAATATGTCCTTTATGTAGCGAAACATCCTGTGAATTGATAGCGTTATTCCATCTTAATTCAAAATAGTAGATTTTCGCATTTCTTCGCTTTAATTCAATAATACCAATAATTAAAACAACATTACGCTTCATCTGAAGCTTCACCCAAGAATTTCTGTATTGTATATTCTTTATGAAAAGTTTTTGATTCTTTAGCTTCATAACCAACTATCTGACTTTCGAGAGGAGCAATTAGTGTCTTGAACTGGTCTCTGTCAACGTTATTCTTTAGCGATAACATTATTCTTAACATTGAACATACTAACCATAGGATAAATTACTCCAGAACTTTTTTTCCTCTGAAAAGAAAGCCATCAAAACATGCTTGAGGATGCGATAGTTTATACCAAAGCAGATAAAGGTAATGCAGTTGCAGCATTAAACAAAACAGACTATATTTCTAAAACGGAAGACTTTCTGAATTCTCAAAATATATGCATAGTTTCATTTGATCGAACTTATCAATTCCTAAAGAAGATTAAAAATTTAATCAAAGAAATAAAACACAACCAAAATCAAACTAATAGTGAATAACCCACTACTACCCCAGTTATTATTACTCATTAATTTTCAAAAGGCGGAGACCCTATTGGACCAGTTGTTTCTGATATTTCAGCTCCTGTGTTTAAGATTTCCCATTCGTTAATTGATTTGATAAAACGATATTGGCAATTTAAACTCAAATACTCTATCGTAAATTCCTGTGAACTAATAGATGAAATAGGAATTATATATCATTCTCATACCGCTAAATTAGTTTCTTATAATTCAATATTTCGAAGAACCCTCCTGAAGACCCGATCGGTATTATTGAAAAAATTATGGAACTAAATTAAGTGAACCCTTCAAAAGGACTTTTTTGACTTTAACATATTCTTTATTCAAGTACCAGTTTCACAAATTTTAACTTAACATCTCTTATTGGTTTGAAAGGGAAAATAGTACAATTTTTGGCTACTATGCCGTGATCTGAGGGATCTGAATGTCACCTAAAATGATTGAACTAAGTACATTTCATTTTGGCGTCCTAGTGACGACGGTCTCATATTTATTTAACAAGATTATTATAGCTAATCCGGGTCTTCTCGAAGCACCATCTTGTGCCTCTTGTATTTTCTCGGTTCGTCTTCCTCGTAGTCTCCTAGGGTGTTCAGCAATGGATTTGGGTGTTCGTCGACTGCTTGAAACGCTTTCAACGCTGCCTGTCTGATGAATTCCATCACACTCGGGATCTGCGGATCTCGATGTAGCTAGGAGTTACGCTCGAACCAGGAGCGTCCACGGTCATTCCCAATGCTTTGCTCTGCACGATTTGGAGCTTCCGGATATGACATGCAGCTGCATATTCCCAGACTGTTGACGCGTATGTCGTCATGGGACTGATGATGGTCTGGTAGAGCTTCTGCTTGTTCGCAGCGCTCAGGTTGCTCCGCCTGTTCAACAGGGGGTACAGGAAGGCTTGGGCTGCCTTCTTCTTGCTCGTGCAGTCTTCCACATGCTAACGCCATGTCAGCCGCAAGTCGAGTGTGACTCCCAGGTATTTGGCCTTGTTGGCCCATGGGATGGGTTGGCCGTTCATAGTGATCTGCTTCTCTGGGCTACGTCTTCTTCTGAACAGATAGTCTGCCGCGCTCTTCTCAGGGTTGATGGTGGTCAGCCACTTGGTAAACCATTCTTCCAATTGGTCTGCGACCTCTTGGAGTCTCCTGGTTATCAAGTGGGAGGCTGTCGATCTGGTCATTATGGCCGTGTCTTTGGGACGTCCGAGGTGTAGATGTTAAACAGCAATGGCGCTAGTAGTGATCCTTGTGGTACTCCTGCTTCCATCCTCCTGGTGGAAGAGCGGGTATCTCCTAAGCGTACCACGAAAGGTCTATTTCTCAGGTATGAATGGACCAAGCGCACCAGGGCAGGTGAGAGTTTTGTCTTCAACTCTTGAAGAGTAGTCCTATCGAACGCCTTTTCGCTGTCGAATAGTGTCATACCGGTTGACTGGTTCTTATTGAATCCATCACTCAACTCAACTCAACCACTCGGACAAGTTGCTGTTGTGGGGAGTGGCTTTCCCTAAATTCAAATTGCTCATCTGGGATGATGATGCGTGGGCCTCCACATGGTCCTTTAGGTGTCGCAGGATGATCCCCTCTACAGTCTAGCCGATCGTTGACAGGAGACGGATAGGCCTATAATGCTGTGGAAAGGAAGCAGACTTACCTGGTTTCCTGGTGACAATCAGATCCGCTGTTTTTCCATTTTTCAGGAAAGTGTTGGAGCCGCAGACTCGCGTTGGTGATTGATGCCAACTGTCCAAGAGCTCGTTGATGGAGGTTCTTCAGTGCTCTGTTGCTGATCTCATCTGGTCTAGGTGCTTTTCTGACGTTTGTTCTAGAGCTTTTCAGCTCTTCCGTGGTGGTAGGATAAATCGACAATATCGTTTCATCAAATCAATTATCAAATGAAATATCTTAACGGCAGGAGCTGAAATACAAGAAACAACTGGTCTAATAGGGTATCCTTGATCATGCAGTCTAATGAGTGAATATAATTGGGGAGCTTTTTTTGCGTCATCCAGTAAAAGTTTAATATCTTTCAAAGAAATTTTGTATATATTTTGAGCGTTAAGAAAGGCTCCTGTTTTAGAAATATAGTCAGTTTTGTTTGTTTTCATTGTCTTTATTATATGGTGCTCTTGATTTAATCTTTAGAAATACTTGAGTTTATTTTTGAGTAATTTGGAAGTTTGACATTTAATAAGCTGTTTGTTATCCTGAACATGAGTGCAATTTCGGTATTTTACGTATAAATAATAAAAGTAAAATAGATCGGGGAAAGAAATCTGGTGCATACAAAGTTACCTGCGGTACTTTTAGTAGAATGTGTATTGGTAGAATCTACCGATTTCAATAATGGAGTTAATAAACATTGTCGTGATTTAATCACTAAAAAACTAATTCTGATTACACGAACCATTTAATTGAAGAAAATCATAATTTCAACCAAAATTTTGCAATCTTTCATTCATCTATTGAAAATCTGATTTTGATATTAGGGAATCCTTGAAATCAATAAATATAAACTTTCCAACATATTATTGAATGAGTTGATGGATATTAATAATGAATCCCCATCACTTAATTTGTTCCCGACTGAGTCATTTAGATAATAAATAGTTGTTTGAATTGTCAAGGCAGTTTTACTCACTTTTGAACCAGTGTTGTAGATCATATATCTTCTGTCAAAAAAGCACCGGAAATCAATTATTCAATCGGCTTGAAACGATTGTCAAAATTGTTGTTGTTGCTACGTTGGTACAACTGTTTTCTATACTGAGGCGGAGTTTGAACGCGATCTGTCATTTAGTTTGTTTACAGTGCTCGATTTTGTCAGTTCTCACAAGTGTGCTTTGCAATTTTTACAATGGATAAAAATATCGAACAAAGAATTTGTCTCAAATTTTGTATTGCAAATGGAATTTCGTATGCCGATTCGCTGAAAATGTCACAGAAGACTTACGTTGAATCGACTTTATCGAAAACACCTGCATATGAGTGCATGCAGCGGCCGCGATGTGGTGGAAGATTTGCCTCGCTCTGGTCGACCATCAACATCTTCAACTGAAGTTGACATCGATAAAGTGAAGGAAATGGTATTTGAAAATCGTCATTTAGGTTTGAGAAGGTAGGCAATAAACTTTCGGTGTCTTACAAATCAATTCGTACCATTTTGAAATATTGTTTGAGAATGAAACGCCTTACCGCTCCACCAGTTCCAAATGACCTGAATTGAATCGCGTAAGAGTCGCTGAAGACAAGCTATAACGAGTCTATTCCGACCCCACATTCACAAAACGCATTGTAACTGGTGATGGGACATGGGTTTATGTGTTCGACATGCAAACTTGCATTAGATTCGGAATGGCGCCTTCCAACTGAACCTAAAACGAAAAAACCACGTCAAAGTCGATCAAAAGTCAAGGGTATGTTGACTTTTTTCTTTGATCATCGCGTTGTTGTGTACTCGGAATTCTTGCGTTATGCGGCGTTTGAGAGAGCAAATTCGTCGAGAAGGGCCAGATTTGTGGAGCGGAGCTTCAGAGAATTGGCAACAATGTTAGCAGGGCTATTGACGGCCCGTACCGAGTGAAAATGAACCTTCAGCGCATCATGCGGGGCATTGTTCACAGTTGATTGAAGCACGTTAAGGATATTTGGTATTTTATTCGTTTTCGGAAGTTTTAAGCATTATTTAAACAATATACAGTTTTCATTGCGAACTGTATTCATTTGAGTGTTCAAGTTTTAATAAGGTGCTTATTCATCCGTATATGGTGTCTGCCTAGTTCTTTTTAGTTTTCGTTTCGAGACTCTAAACATGCTGAATACTTGGTAGTGCCAGCTTGTAAGAGCGATTATAAACTACAAAACGAAAAAGTATCTTTTAATTTTAAGTTTAATTTTCCAAAGGATGACTTGCTGAGGAATACTAGGATGAAAAACATTCCCAGAAAAAACTGGACTCCTGGTAAAAATTCTGCTGTTTGCGAAAAATATTTTGAACCTCATTTCATTTCAAAAGAAGAGAAGTATGTGGATTCGACAGGCCAGGAAAGAGTTTTTTCTAGATCGAGGTATGCACTGGTACCTGGGGCAGTTCCCACATTATTTCCTAATTTACCTTCTTTTATATAAGCAAGAAATTGCCAAAAGTACGAAAAGACCCTGCTGTCCGAAAGGAAATGTTCTTACAAAGAGAGGAACAGGAAAACGAACAATGGCCGTGTGGACACATTATTAACGACTTTACAGTGTTCTTAGACAATTTTAGGCAAAAACTGGATTTACAACAGTGGAAGTGTGAAGTTTTAAGTGATGAAGTTTGTTTCATCAGGTTGATTTGGAAAATATGCCAACGGTACCTGTCTGTATTAAAGTGCAAGATAGTTTGAGTATAGAGGTATGAACAATCAATTGTTATATATCTTGAGAAGATTTGAATTGGGTTCTTAATGGTGGTGGCAAAATTAATAGATGGTCGCAATTAGAAAATATATTAATTAGATACAAGTATGTTAAGGGATGTGATGAACTTCAACTCAACGTTACAAATCTGGTGAAAAATGTTAATAATCTTTTTGAATGCTTGCAAAATTTATTTGAACACAGTGAAAGCAGGGAGCATGTTTTTCACAAGGTAAATATTTTAAAAGAGCTTTGAAGGAAAAAAGTCTATGAGTTATTTTCCAGAAATGATTTTGCATTCTTTTTTAATATACACCCACTCTACTGCATGCTATTCTATGTTGAGAGAAAATTTCATTTCAACATTGCCTCACCCAAAAACAATTCAAAAAATTACAAATTCTTTCAAAATTTCAGCTAATAAGCCTGAAGAAAATGAACATTTTCTCAAAGGAAGGGTTAGTCAGCTAAATAGCAAGGAGAAATATGTTATTTTGCAAATAGATGAAATATATATCGAACAAAAATATGATTATAAAAATGGGGATATTTTGGGACCTGCAGAAAGTAAAAATTCTTGTGCAGCTAGAACAGTGTTAACATATTTAATTTTTTCAGCGTGTGGTAAATTTAAGGATGTTGTCGCTCTTTTTCCAGTTCATAACGTCACAGGGAAAGAGTTTGCAGAAAAGAAAATTGCAGTCTCCAAGTTTTAGCCATCATTTCTGATAATAATAAATAATAAAAGTAATGTTTGAAAATTTCTCAAAAAATTCCACCTCCAAGTTTATGTACCCACTTTCAGATCAACATAAAACTTTTTAACTTATGATACTGTTCATATTTTTTAAAACATCAGAAATAACTGGATAAATCAAAAGATAACGAAAAGAGTTTTGTTTTTCCAGAGTTTCTGATGAAACAGTTGTTGCAAAATTTTGATTTGAGAAATTTATATAAAAAAGAATCTAATATGTTACTGAAAACAGCTTTTAAATTAAATCACAAATCCAAAAAACGGAAACTTCTTACTGTACTTTAAATCATTTACCTATTGCTGTTTTCAGTTACCTATTTCTACTAACATCTTCAGTATTTTTCTTACACATTTCTCTGTCATTGTAAGTGCATGTTTCCAAGTGTTTTCATATTATAGTATCATTTGAATGCATGCGAAGTCAATTTAAGATACCCGCGCCATATAAACTCTGTGCTAGTTCAATGTCAAGTAACCCTGTTAGTGTGACGTCACGCTTTGTTGCCACATGGTCAGCACCGGCCTTGTATATAGAGGGTCGAGATTTTACACCACGATAATGCACCATCTCACAAGGCTATTATTGTGAATGAATTTCTGACCAAAAACTCTATGAATACCATAGAACAACTACCGTATTCAACTGATATGACTTCGGCCGACTTTTTTCTTTACCAAAACTCAAATTACCACTTCGAGGTACTCGTTTTGAATCGATAGAAGACAAGAGAGAACTGAAGTCGATTCCGGAGAAAGCGTTTGAAAAATGTTTTGATGATTGGATTATTCGTTGGTGTAAAAGAAGGGGCCTACTTTGAAGGCGATACAATAAATTTGGATGAAAAATGAATATTTTGGGTTTCATCGACCAATTCCTGGTACTTCTTTGACATAATGTATAAATTGTTGTACCTAAGTTTAGTTTTCATTTTGTATCTGTCAGATGAATTCATAAATATAGTAATAATTAAGTATATTAAAATTTCTTTTATGCATCATTTAGAATGGATTTACATCTAGTTACGGACACTAGTGTTCAATTTCCAATGTCATGATTTTTTTGGAATTAAATTCATGAAAGCACTTTTTGCCATTTCATCAATATCCAGCAGAGTATTGGGGAAATGACCATCGATACATAAACACCTCAAAAAAGTCTAGGGAACACTTACCAATATCTTTAAAATATGAATTTGATGATTCGAATTTATAGAAATCTTTCGGTTTTTGTTATTAATGTATTCCCAAGAAAACAATATTATATTTGACTTCTCCAAAGCACCTATTATAAAAAAAATTTGAAATTTGAAAATGACGAAATTTGGTAAAACACAAAAAAAAACCTGAACTAATATTTTCGAAACGATATGGAAGCACTTATATTTTTCAGTACCCAGAAGGTCCACCTCTGTTATTAATGACACTTTGGCATCGTCGCGGCATGCTCAATATTAAATTGTCAATTACATTTTGGCCTAAGTGATTCCAAGCCCCCTGAACTGCTAATCGAAGCTTCTGTTCATGATGGAAGACGTTTTGACGCAGGAGATTTCTTTTTAGGGTATCACACACATGCTCGATGGGATTCAGATCTGGGGAGCAGGATGGCCACGATAGAAGATTTCATATCATTCTCTTCAAGAACGTTCAAGACAACTCTTGCACGATGAGTAAGGGCATTATCTTGTTGGAAGAGTGGATTTTGACCCATTGTTTGGAGATACGGTACCACTACAAGTAAAACTATCTCATTTGCGTAAGAATTTCCCGTGAGGTTGTCCTGTATGAAAACGAGGTCAGTTCTTCCACCAAAGCGTATACCTCCCCAAAACATCACTGATCCGCCTCCCTGTCTAACAACTTCTCGAGCATGCTGAAGACGGTTTTGCTTTCCAGGTTCCCTCCATATTCGAATTCTTCCCGAATCGGGATAATAACTGAATCTAGATTTATCACTGAAGAGAACTGTGGCCCACCTCTCTTGATCCCAGTTTACGTGTTCTTGGCACCAAGCTAAACGAGCAGCGGGATTTCCATGGGTCAGTTCTGGAACTCTTAAAGAACGTCTGGAGTGGAGTTGACCTTCGTGCAGTCGATTTCTCACAGTTTGGTTGGAAATTTGTACATTATGAACTCGTGATAGCTCTTGAGCTAATTGAGATGCTGTGGTAGCACGATCTCTTCTGGCTTGTAAAACCAAAAATCGGTCTTGGGCGACTGTAGTAATCCTGAAACGACCTGTATGGCGTTCTTCTACGCTACCTGTTTCATTGAAACGCGACCATAAACGGTTTATGACACTTGAGCTACTTCCCAGAAACCTGGATACCTCCCGTTGTGAGCTCCAAGCTTGGAGCATGCCAAACATCTCTTCTCTAGTCAAATGTCGTCTTTCCATGGTCGAATCACAAAACTTGAATCTTTTATTTGTGCTTACAACAGAAACAAAGTGCCAACTAACGGATTTCAAACACTGAATACATGAAATGATTATAGAGCAGCGTCGCATCTGCTGCATTTTTAGTTTTTTTATAAAAAAACTGAAATCTGTTGCGGCACTCTAGATAATTTGGTGAGAAATTGATGCAGGTGTTCATTTCTTAAAAAAAATCATCCATATTGATCGTCCTGGATACGATATATCGATATTCAGAAGTGTTCCCTAGACTTTTTTGAGGTGTTTATAATACTTCTATAAATTCAATGAATTTTAAATAAAGAAATATGAATATAAGTTGACTAATTTGACTCAAACCAACTATTGAAGTAGTGAATTTCATATTTTGTGGTTTCGAACTGACGTTCATCGGAAGATTTCGCGCTTTTGAAAGCGAACGCTACACTCAATTTATCAGCCATTGTGGAAGAAGTATATTTCGCAACTATCATTTCGATGCATACATTTGTTTCAACTGTGTGATTCTCAATGCAACTTGTTTGTGTAGAAGCAGAAATGCAAGAAGGTTCGTGGTCGCACGTGTTGGTCAACCTACAAACAAGTATGCCGAATTGATTGTATCCGCACCAGGTGCCCTGCCTCATTAGCGTGAATCTTGTTCGCATTTCACCTGCTGCGGGCAGCAGCCGCCGATTTTACGAGAGTAATCATCGGACATCGTGATCATCACTTCACGGGCTACACTTAGCACCAAAGGTTTTATTTCAATTGGACTTTCGAATATTCAGTGAGCATTTGAAATATTATCGATTTATTCCCTCGTAATCTAAATGAGCTTGTAAATTCTCTACATTTTATGTTAAGCTCTATTAGGTTGATTTTGTTTCGAAGAGCTAATAATTATGCTGATCTGGAATAAGAAACATGGAGCGTTCCATATCATTATCTTGAGAAAAAGCTAGACTTCTATCGTTTGAATTCATAAATTAATACGACACAGCTATTTTGATGGTATATGTCGGTTTGTTATCAATTTTCTTATGTTTGAAAACTTTTTCCAAATCTACAACATTCGGTTACTTCTGGTTATTCGTTAAAACACAAATGTCTAGCGTTAATAGTATTTTACATAGTTTCCATAATCTGAAATAACTTTGATTTAGTTGAAGATGGTGCTGGAAGTCATTGTAATTTTGGATTTTTCAAAAATAATGACTGTGATAGAGCAACTGCGCGCACTTTCAAGGTTAGAAATAGTTAGGGCCACAAATAAACACCTCAAAAAAGTCTAGGGAACACTTCTGAATATCGATATATCGTATCCAAAACGATCAATAGGGATGATTTTTTTAAAGAAATGAACACCTGCATTAATTTCTCACTAAATTATGTAGAGTGCCGCAACAGATTTCAGTTTGTTTTTATAAAAAACTAAAAATGCAGCAGATGCGACGCTGCTTTAGAATCATTTCATGTATTCAGTGTTTGAAATCAGTTAGTTGGCACTTTCTTTCTGTTGTAAGCACAAATAAAAGATTCAAGTTTTGTGATTCGACCATGGAAAGACGACATTTGACTAGAGAAGAGATGTTACGAGCCGTTGGCATGCTCCAAGCTGGGAGCTCACAACGGGAAGTATCCAGGTTTCTGGGAAGTAGCTCAAGTAGCATAAACCGTTTATGGTCGCGTTTCAATGAAACAGGTAGCGTAGAAGAACGCCATACAGGTCGTTTCAGGATTACTACAGTCGCCCAAGACCGATTTTTCGTTTTACAAGCCAGAAGAGATCGTACTACCACAGCATCTCAATTAGCTCAAGAGCTATCACGAGTTCATAATGTACAAATTTCCGACCAAACTGTGAGAAATCGACTGCACGAAGGTCAACTCCAGTCCAGACGTTCTTTAAGAGTTCCACAACTGACCCATGGAAATCGCGCTACTCGTTTAGCTTGGTGCCAAGTACACGTAAACTGGGATCAAGAGAGGTGGGCCACAGTTCTCTTCAGTGATGAATCTAGATTCAGTTATTATCCCGATTCGGGAAGAATTCGAATATGGAGGGAACCTGGAAAGCAAAACCGTCTTCAGCATGCTCGAGAAGTTGTTAGACAGGGAGACGGATCAGCGATGTTTTGGGGAGGTATACGCCTTGGTGGAAGAACTGACCTCGTTTTCATACAGAACAACCTCACGGGAAATTCTTACACAAATGAGATAGTTTTACCTGTAGTGGTACCGTATCTCCAAACAATGGGTCAAAATCCACTCTTCCAACAAGATAATGCCCCTACTCATCGTTCAAGAGTTGTCTCGAACGTTCTTGAAGAGAATTATATGAAATCTTCTACCGTGGCCATCCTGCTCCCCAGATCAGAATCCCATCGAGCATGTGTGTGATACCCTAAAAAGAAATCTCCTGCGTCAAAACGTCTTCCATCATGAACAGGAGCTTCGATTAGCAGTTCAGGGGGCTTGGAATCACTTAGGCCAAAATGTAATAGACAATTTGATATTGAGCATGCCACGACGATGCCAAAGTGTCATTAATAACAGAGGTGGACCTTCTGGGTACTGAAAAATATAAGTGCTTCCATATCGTTTCGAAAATATAAGTTCAGGATTTTTTTTGTGTTTTACCAAATTTCGTCATTTTCAAATTTCAAATTTTTTTTTATAATAGGTGCTTTGGAGAAGTCAAATATCATTTTGTTTTTGAGAATACATTATATACAATACATCCTAATAAAAACCGAAAGATATCTGTAAATTCGAATCATCAAATTCATATTTTGAAGATATTGGTAAGTGTTCCCTAGACTTTTTTGAGGTGTTTATGTTCTTGAATTAACGATCAAGTTCGTGGAAACCGGATAATCAATCAATAAAAGACCTAATGCTAATGTTGTGAATTAATTCAAAAACTTAGTGTTTGGACTGGAATTTTAGGACACCATATTGTACTACCCTTTTTATACAGAAAAACTCGGATGGCGTAACCTATTTGAATATGTTTGAGTAGATGATAGATCCTCTCATAGCAGTTTTCATTGAAGGAGAATCAGAATTATCTGAACTATTTACATCAGTGGTTCTCAAACTTCTCTAGGCACTGTACCGCTTTTTCATCCACAAAACATTTTTGGTATCCCTTCTCAGTTACCGGTACTAGGTAAACTATAACTAAAATATTGAACAAATCTTAAAGCCTTAACCTTTGAATCTCAATTAAGCATCATGTTTACATAAAAACAAAGAGATATTGTTCACAAGCATTTTTATTACTTTAAAAAAGAACACATACAAAATTTAAAGAACAGAAAGCGCTTACTTTCAAAGAGATTAGTGAGCTTGGTTCCCTCTGCACAGTTTATCAAAATTGGGTTCTTACTTACTTAAATACAATCTTTAATCATCTTCACATTAAATTTGTTTCTAGATTTACTTTCAAGTTAAACTTAAGAAACCCTTTTCACATGAATAATAAGTGGTAAACCCATCAAGAAATTTAACAGCAGTGCTTGACAGTTCTTCGTAATCCTTTCCAATACCGATCAGGATATCTAACAATGTAGTACCAGCCGTCAAATACACTCCCCACAAAAATTGTCGCATCACACTACTTTAACGACAATACTATATAAACTTTCTGGTTGGTCATTCAAGAGTCGCTTGGTAACTTTCAGAAGTGTGAAATAAGATGATATCATTCAAAAGAGATGAGTTTATGACGGAAAATATCAACAATTATCGAGTTAATGAAAAATGAAAAAATTCTATTATCTTCAAACATTCTCGAAGAGACCAGTCAACTAGCATCGAATGGTAACTAATCATTTTCAAAATCGAGTGTTTCCTCCCCGGGCCCTAATTACTGCCAGTATACGTCTCGGAAGCCCCTCAAACAAATTTTGGATATACTCTCAAGTCACTGAGTTCCAAATTTCAGGAAGCAGATTTTCTAGTTGTTGGAGTGTTCTACAAGGCATCCTACGTTGCTGAATTTGCCACCCCATGTTCTCCCAAACATGTTCTATGGGATTCAAGTCGGGACTTCTGGCTGGTTATCTTAAAATATCAATTTCGGCATTTTGCAGAAATTCTGTAACTACTCTAGCTCCATGAGGCCGATCATTATCATGCATATAAATGAAGTTTTCGCCAATCAATGGGCCAAAGGGTACAACATGGGGTTCAAGGATATCTGCGATGTATCTGGTCGGTGTCATTCTTCCATTATTCATTAGGACTAACTCAGCTCTACCATGGAAAGAAATGCCTCCCCATACCATTACTGAGCCCCCTTCGAAGTTTTCGGTTTGCCGGATATTGCATTGCTGATACCGTTCCTCAGGTCGTCTGTATACGGACATGCGTCTATTATTTGATACTAGACAGAACCTGGACTCGTCGGAAAAGAGAACATTCGACCATTCTGGAATACCCCAATTTGCATGTTCCCTCGCAAACTGAAGTCTCTGGTAAGACGCGGGCCGGTAGAAGCCGCCCTTGGTCTTCTCTGAGCCTGTTCCTAACAGTTTGCAATGAAATATGCACATTTCTGGAAAGTGCAAGTTCATTCTGTAGCATTCTCGCCGTACAGTGCCGAACTCTTAGTGCAGTTAAACGAAGCCAACGATCATCAACTGGTGTTGTTATCCGATTTCTTCCCTGTCTGGCCCTTCTTCCATATTCTCCTGTTTCGTGGTACCGACTAATTTCTCTTGAAATAGTGCTTTGGTTAACATTCAACAAGTTAGCCACGTAACGTTGGCTTCGCCCTCCTCTAGAAGTGTTACAATTCTTACCACTTCATGATCACTCAAACAGCGTCCAGGACGTTCAGCAGCCATTACAATAAATTCAAAGATTTGAAAATCGACAAGAAACACAGAAAACTTGCATTAATTTATCGTGAAAACTGAAGAGAAATTGAATGAATACTGATAGTCAAATAAACTCATTCTTATTTCAGACGTGTTTGAGATCATATGGAAACAAATGTTACTACATAGATGCGATTTTTTCCCCCTCATATCTCCAAAAACATATGTTGACAAAGAAACTGCGATCGAGCTGCTTAATCGATTGTGGAATACAGAATAAAAGGTGATGCGACAATTTTTGTGGTGTGTGTATTTATTTTTCAGCGTAGGATTACATAAGACTTCAATGAGTTGCTATTTTGGAAAGGTAGTCATGTTAGTGTCCATAGCATCAGCATCAAAGGGATCACGTATCCAGTCATACTGTTTCTCCAAAGGTGGAAAGTATTCTCTTATGCGGATCTTCAATGCATTCAAATGGTGGCCCATTTAAGTGTTGAGTTTAGTGAAGTCAGATATGTTTTTCTCATTATCTTGCAAAAATGTGTGTAATTTTTCAAACGGCTCGCAGTTGTTATCTTTTATTTGTTTTCCCCAGAGAGTGATATTTTTTACTATTGCATCAGTTTTCTTTTCTACATAAAAATATCAGAAACACTGCCTGGATAAATTCCATATGTTGGTTTACTCAAAAATATCACTTAAATAAGCCAACTTCAAAAGCCAGTCAAAATCAGTAGGAACAGAAGAAAGATGTGTGTTCGGTAAAAAAAAAATTGATTCCCTATGGAGTTCAAATACACGGGACAAAACATTTCCCCAAGAAAGCCATCTCACCTCCGTATGTAACAATAAGTTATCATTGAGGCTCCCCATATCCTAACTAGGCCCGGAACGAGATGTTACGGGCCTAGTTTTTATGAAGTTCACAGTTTTCACACTCTGATCATGGACATCTTCGAATGAATCAGGGAGATGCTTAGCCATCAAAGCTGCTCGTTGAAGTATACAATGAATGAACTTACACTCAGTTGAAACATTTTTTCAATATGACCTACAAGCCCTGTGATGTGACCGCTCATAGCCTTAGCACCACCCATACACACTGACACATAGTTTTTCCACTCGAGCTGAATTTCGGAAAAAAAGAAACTAACAACTTGAAAATATATATATATATCTTTTTGTCGATGTTTTAAGTGTCTTACAAAATAAAATATCTTTGAATGATCATCTTGAAAAATGCCACGTATAAAAATGATCGGTTGGGCTAGGCCAGCGACATCCGTGGTTTCATCGAGTTGCATAACAAAGCAAGGACTATCTCGAATTGCTCCGACATGTTGTACTTTTGTGACATACGCCATATCACTAACTCTTTTTGAAATTGTATCATTTGACAATGGAATTGTTTTAATAATTTTTGCTGCGGCAGGGAGGATTAAGTTTTCGCTAATAGTATGGTTTTTACCAGCTTTCGCAATCAAATGACTAACTTTGTGAGAAGCTTTTAGAGCTTTTCCATTTTGTTTTGCACCAGAAAAGTGTTTTATCGTGTTTTTCCTACTTTCAAAGTCTTCCGAAAGACGTTCCAAGTACTGTAACTCCTTTTTGACTAAAGTCTCATGTTTGCTTTTAAAGTGACGTTTTAAAAATGAAGCTTTTATAGAATTGTTCGATAAAATTCCAGAACAACGTATTGTGGATAAGGCTCGTCTGAGTTTTCAGTCCAAGTAAAAATTAATTTTAAGTGCAACTTAAAAAAATTTTTACTTTTAGACTCATTTGGCAGTTTTTCGTGTTTATTTACTTTTTCCTTGGGGCGCTCATTAGTAACAAGACGTTCAGGTCTACTTTCATTTTTTGAAATTGATGGCCCGAGAATTTTGATTCAGATCTTCATGACGCCTTTTTTTTAAAGAGCCATTTATCCATTGTTAATTTTTAATGTAAAATCTAATCGTTAGAATATCCAAAGAACCAGTGCGCAGAAATAAATGGTAGCCTGGTGAAAGGAATGTTATACCACGATTGAAGAGTGGAAACTCTATATGTTTCATATTTTGATAGATTTTCATGAGAATCATGAGTTCAAGCAGTGTCACTTTTTATTTAATGCCACTTCAATAGCAATGATTTTTCGGGGTTGTAGTTGATAGGGGTAGAGGCTAAATACGCAAACGTTTCAACAAGTAACGAAATTTTTTCCGATGCAATCAAATCGATTTTGATCGAATAATTTCCCCAAACGGAGATCGAACGGATTCATAAAAACCTAGAAATCTTCCAAACATTTCTTGATTTCAATTCGTTACAGGTTATTTTAGAAAGAAAATTCCTTATTAAAAAATTTGGAGTACGAGCTGCCAGGGTTGGGGGGTTGAAAGGGGGAGAACGAAACATGTAATATAAAATCTCCTTCTCCAATCAAAAATCGACCTGTTTCAGGAAATTCACAGAAAAGTCAAACCAGCCGAATTATTCAAAGTGCTCGTTTTCATTGGAACGTACTGTATAGGATATGGCTTTTTTTGAATGAATCTGCGTTGTTGTTTCCTATTTCTTTTATATTTGCATTACAGTCAACATCTGAAATAGGTATTTCTTAGATTATTCTGATTTTTGGACGTAAGACTATTTTGTTCAACATAGTAAATGTACGAGGGATGTCTCTTATGTTTTGCACGCTGGGCATAGATGACACAATTAATCAACTGTCAGTACTAAACATAAATCTCTATGATGTAAATCCAAAATTTCAATTCTATTCGTGCTGTGTTTTAGCCCCAACAAACTGACTAAGTTAACAAGGTAGTTGAAAAATGGAATTAAATCGTGACCATTTTCGCGTAATAATTTTCTTAAGTTTTTAGAGACAATTAATTGAACAAGAATATCTCGGCGAGTTAGTTTCTGTATTTGGCATTGAAGTACCACACCAAAACAGTGGTCACTCAAGAAAATCTGGATGCTGTCCGTAAGATTACCCAGGAATGCATGCAATATATCGGAGATTGAGGCACTATTGCGGCTTCAAACATCCCAATACAAAAAATTTTGCATGAGCATTTGCGTGTGAAAAAAATAGTTTCCGTTAGATCCGCACCTGTTGACCGAAGAACAGAGAGGTGAACTGGTGTCAAAAAACTCTTTAACGTTGGGAAGCGTTTACATCATTGTTAGTAGTGATGAATCTTGGATTTATTCAAGCCAGAAAATAGAGCCCAATCTTCTGTTTTGGTATTCCAACAGAAAGAAAAACCGACAAAAGTCACCCGAATAGTCTCCAGAAAGATGGTCGCAACGTTTGTTTCAAAAACAGGCAATGTAGCAACAATTCTTTACAAGATCAAAGAACAGTTAATGCCGAGTGGTACACAACCATTTGTTTACCACAAGATCACCAACACAATGCAAGTTTGCACACATCCCGGAAAATAATCGAATATTGAATGATGTTACATAATTCTGCGTAATCTCCGGATAATCAAGAATGGACTGCCTGGTCAAAGGTTATAGTCTTCAGAAGAAGTTGTTGAACCCTTCCAAAAGACCATTTTGAATGTAGCAGCAAATGGTTGGATTTCACCCAGGAGGCTCGGGTTCGATTCCCGGTATAGGAACCAAATATTAAGGTCTATACTTAGACCAAAACCAAAACTGCCGGGAAATAGAAGAACTGGAGCAAAAGTATGACTATGCTGGTGTACATAAAAAAGTAAAACGGATGGTGGGAAAAAGCAGATATAAAACAGCAACCTCAATGGACAACGGCGGCAAGGTTATTATAGACGACGCTGATAAATTAGAAATATGGAAAGACTACATACTGAATCTCTTCGGAGACACTCGTTCTGAAATACGTGCATCACAAGCAACCACCGGACCATCAATAACTCGTGATGAAGTACTACATGCTCTGAGGACAATGAAAAGTGGGAAGGTGCTTGGCCCAGATAACATCTATATAGAATTATTGAAGCTCTTTGATGACAATGACGGACTCCTGGATCTTTTGACAGGACTATTTAACGACGTCTATGATACTGGCCAAATTCCCAGAAAAAGGCTTATTTCGACTTTCCTGACCATCCTAAAGAAGACGACATCTAGGAAATGTGACGTCTACCGACTAATAAGCTTAACGAATCATATAACTAAGCTCTTTCTGAAGGTTATCCACCGACGAATATACAGCAGAGGCGAGGAACATATCTCTGAGACGCAGTTTGGTTTTCGTGAGGGTCTTGGGAGCAGAGAGGCCATATTCTCGTTGCAAGTTCTAATCCAGAGATGCAGAGATATGAGCCAGGATGTGCACATTTGTTTCATTGACTTCTGCAAGGCGTTCGATAATGTCAGGCACGACAAACTCATCCAGATATTAAAAATATCTAATATCGACGAAGAGGATATAAGAGTTATCACCAATCTGTGCTGGGAACAGCGTGCGACAGTAAAATTGGATAATGTGAACATCTCGGAGGAAATGGAAATATGTCGTGGAGTACGACAGGGATGTGTTCTCTCTCCAACACTGTTCAACCTGTACTCAGAGGGAATCTTTCGTGAAGCCCTAGAAGGTCAACAAGGTATAAAAATTAATGGACTACCTATAAACAACATCCGCTACGCAGATGATACTGCTATCATAGCCAGTAGCTTAACAGATCTGCAACAACTAGTAGAAAGGGTTAAAGAACTCCCAGAACGATATAGCCTGAATCTAAATATATCAAAAACAAAATAAATGTTCGTAACCAAAAGAATAGGCATACAGGGATATCTCACTGTCAAAGGGGAGAGAGTACAGCAGGTCCACACATTTAGCTATTTGGGAGCGAATGTGTATGATTCGTGGGACTACAAGGGAGAGGTATTGTGCCGAATTGAGAAGGCCAGAGCGACATTTTTAAGAATGAAAAAGATGTTTATTGCCAGACCTAACAGTTAATCTTAAGATCAGAATGCTCAGGTGTTATGTTTTATCTGTTTTGTTGTATGGAGTAGAGTCGTGGACTGTCAGTGAGACAATTATTAATAAACTGAACGCTTTTGAGTTGTGGTGCTACAGACGTATTCTCAAAGTTTCATGGACGCAGCATGTTACTAACGAGGAGATCATAGATAGAATGGGCAAGAAGAAGGAAATTGTTCAAACACTGAAGGAACGGAAGCTTCAATACCTTGGCCACATAATGCGACACGACAAATATCGACTACTACAATTAATCCTTCAGGGAAAACTTGGGGCAAAAAGAGGCTCTGGAAGAAGACGTCACTCGTGGATGAAGAACTTGCGCGATCGGTTCGGATTGACTACAACTCAGCTGTTTCGAGCAGCAGTTAACAAAGTGAGAATTGCCATGATGTTAGCCAATATCCGGAACGGATAAGGCACCCCTAAGAAGAAGAAGATACTTAGACCTGATGGGTCGATTCTATTTTTGGTAGTTATGCTAATAATTGCTTAAGGGGTAGCTTAGGAAAAGAAAGAACAGCTATATAAAAGAGTATAATAAATTAATATGTGAGATATACAATAATTAAAATTAATTCAGTTAGACAAGTTGGTTTAACGAGTGAAGAATAATAAATTGATACTTCCTTGGATGGTTGTCGGCTAGTTTTCTCTCCTCGAGACTGCTGGACTTCTTTTTAACTTATAGGTGTCGTCTTGACCAGTTCGACACTTGTAAGAGTTTCAAGAGTTGTAAGAGTTACATAGTTCCAAGCGAGCTCTAAGAGTTCCAAAAGAGTGGTCCCAAATTCCGGGTCTTTCACCTGTGTAAGATAGAGAAGAACATGCTGGGATTTACAATTCCACAAACAGACCACATTTCCTTTCGTTTAAAGGAAAAAACTTACTCAGTTCAATTAGCTCTGTAAATAATCAGCTCTAGGCCTTTAAAGATGTTCACTAAAATTGAATATCTTTTGTGATACACGAGGCCCTTTTTACTCCGTCTTCTGACGAGAAAGAATTCTAATTATTCTTAAATTACAGGTGCTATCGCAAACTATTGTTTCACTAATTATCAAAATGGAAAAGGAATAATTTTTACGTGTTCGGATATTTATAACCTCTGATTGAACAAAAAAAGACATGACGTGAAAATGAGTTTGGAAGGGATATTGAAGTAGGTGGAAGAATTGTTTTCTTCTTTTTGGTCGGGTTTCGTATTACCTCAATTAACTATCTCGACTACCAATCGAGAGTGAGAGCGTAATAACTGCTCCCAGAATTGGTTCGAACGAATGCAGAAGTGTATTTATCATAGTTCTCAATTGTTTCAATCTTGCTCTATATGCAATACTAAAAAGACATCCCTCGTATGATCAGTTGCAGCTCAATCGTACAATTTGAACGCACACACACGCACTCAAATATCTACTCATGTAGCAACAAGAGAAGCGAAACACGATTATTTACCAAGAATTGGTATCACCGGATCTGGTTACTAGATCCAGTATATTGCTACCATCTATTGTTATCCACAGGAATACCGGATCTATTTTCTTGAATTGGAATCCCTGCTTTTGCTTCCGCGCCATCTCTAATCAAGAAGTATCTGAATAACGCAGAATCAAACAAACTGTTTCATAAACAAGCTTTGATATATGAGCTGACAATGGCATTGCGGAATCAGTGTGAAATTGGTTGAAAAATCTCATTTTGTTATTCATTTTGATCGATGGCAATAATTCGCAAATTTTCAGAATTATTAGTCTTGTTGAATTATCAACAAATGTTCTTTTATTTATCGTGAAATTAGGTGCCATACCCTTTCTCATAGCGCCGTGCATGGAGGATTTAATTTTCTTTCAGTGTTCGTGGCTAATCCGTGGGAAAACCGCGAGAAATCATTCCTCAGCCATGAGATAGGTACAATTAAATGAAATTTTCATTTTGCACAGTTGGATTGTAGTGAATCGCTGCGAATTACATGCATTCTTTGTTGTTTCTTCTCTTCTGAAATTGCTTTTATGATTGTTCTGTCGTAATTATCACATTTTGCGAGATCCATCGCGATTGGACGATTGCTACGAAAGCAATTATGAGAAAATTAATACGGAGGTTGAGGTCTGTTGAAAGTTTCAGATTTTTGAGATATAGAAGACGTTTGAACCCCGTATAAGCTCTGCTGCGGACATGAAGTAGGTTAGATTCTATACAAATTGTGTATTTTTTTCCTAACAATATCAGCTAAGTCTACAACTTTATTCAGTTAAACACTCACGAATTATGATGAACATAATTTGGAATTAAGATATCGCATGAGCAAAAATACTTTCATTGAAAATTTAGACTCAATTTCTCATCATTGTAATCCCCAACGCAAATAAATCAATCCTTTTCTGCAAAGCTTCAACTTCCCATCACGTTTCAGGTTCCTTCCAACAGGATGATTTCAGTAGCTACTCGATGATAAAATAGGGGGTAAATCTACGTGCAATTTCAGGAAAAAAGTTTATATAAACATAGATCCGCAAAAGCTTCGTTATGTTGAAATTTCTGAAAAAAAAATAGTTTTTTCTTCAAAACTCCTGCAGTTTTCGAGATATCATGCCCAAATTTGAAATGCAAGCTATTTTTTACAGCCTCTATCATTACACGTTCTAGATTTTAACTGAAATTCTCAAGGTGTTTTCTTTTCCGGGGCCATGTCTCCTTTTTTCCATTCAAACTTTTTTGCAGTACGCCACTGATCAGCGTACAATCAATTTTAGTCATCTTCGTTCAATTTAGAAACTCTTTTGACACTTGTAATTTTTCGTATCTTCAACCGTTTCCGAGTGAAAAATTATTAAGTTTGAATTGTATGTTATTCCCTAAATGAAAGAAAAAATTATGGAAATACTCGATAGGTATGCCCAAAATTTGCTCTTATTTTGATAGCTCGTCTTCTGAGCCTACTCAACTTATACTTATTCAATATCAAAGTAAAAAAAAGAAAAATTAAAAACTAAATAAATTGCTGGAAGTGTCCTCCGCCTGCAAGACTACATATTATCATGCACTCTTTGATATATTCCTGGTGTATTTCTTATCGTGTCACAAAAGATTATTATTCGATTTCTCAATTCTTCTACAGTGTTCACTGGAGTGGTATGAATTAAACTTTTGAGATATCCCCATAAGAAAAGGTCTAAACTATTTAAGTCTGGGGACCTAGGAGGCTATGGTTCTGCCCCACCCCGACCTATCCATCGATTGTGGAATGTATCATTCAAGAATTCTCTAGCTTCTCCATTAAAATGTTCTGGTGCCCCGTCATGAATGAACCACATTATGTTTCTCCCCAAAAGTGGCACATCCTCGAGCAATAAAGGTAACTCCTTCTCAAGAAATGGCCGATAAGCGGGACCGTTTAGCCCGTTAGGCAAAAAAATGGCCCAATCAAATAATTTCCATTTATTCCGACTCGGACATTTAGTGAGAATTGTTCTTGATGAAATTTTCCAAATAGTGTCGCCGTTTTGCTAGGCAGCCTTCCTTCCAGCTGCTATTGGCAGCCGTGAATAATATGAAAGCATTGTAGGCTGATATGTCTACCATGTTACTAAATACCACTTGAGGCCAACTTTTTGTTCTTCTTTTGCAATTGTAACAGGAGACAGCTTTGTCCAGTGTATCTACACCACCCTTACATTTGTTGTAGTTTAATATTATCATAGGCTTTTTGTCTGCGCGATTACTCATTCTTGAGTTGTGATGAAAAATGCTGAGAAGATTCACCGACTTATTTTTTTTTTGTGTAGTATCTTTGGTAAAAGCAAAACATGATGAACATAACGGTCTTCCCTTTGTTGTTATTATTTCTGGAGGCAATTCCGGTTTATACTTACGTATAGTCTGTGATCTGTTTTTCTAATAGTTTCTGTCCAAGTTGATGTGATGTAAAAAAATTATCCACCGTAAGAGTATGCCCTCTCAGGCCGCGAGTCGAATCAAGGACTACACGCATGCCTTGGTTTCTTTCAGGCACACCTCCTATTTCTTTGCCCGTGTAGGGTTGGATATTCCAAAAGTAACTTGTGGCAGAATCACATAGAACCTAAAATTTGATGCCATATTTAGCTGGTTTCGATGGTATGTACTGTCGAAATGGACATTTTCCTCTGAATGCTACAAGCTGCTCATCTACTGTAACGTTTTCAGAAGGATTATAAAATTTTGGCAAAAGGTCAACCCACTGGTTGCACAGATCTTGAATTGGAGTAAATTTATCCAGCAGTCGCCGTTCGGATCGAGTTTCTCTATTGTCAAACCTAATCAACCTTGACAATTTTTCGACAGTTTTTAGTGGCATGACTGCCCCAAGAATAGGTCTGTCTTTATCACTATCCCATAAGCTTTCGGTAGTTTCATTATTTGAACGAAATACACCAGATAGTAATAGTAGCCCAATGTATGTGAACATATCAATATCGTAAATGTCATTCCAATCATCAGCCAAAACAAGCTTACCTTTGTATATTTCAATATGGTGTGTATCAAAGGTGAAGGGAAAAATAATTCAAAACAAACCTGGTATCAAGTTCATTATGTTTTTTTCTGGAAGCTCTTCCATGAGACTGTATGACTGGGTTTCTGGAATATTTTATTTGTCCATTTTTTGACGTCATTGTTGGCACAAGCACTAATTCACTATCACTATCCGAGCTATCAGACGGTTCAGCTTCTTCGATATAATCTTCTGTTTCAGAATAAGATTCATTACTATACAACATTTCATCTAATAACGCCGCTTCTATTTGCCTATCATTTTTTATAAGCAAATAATGTTTTCACCACTGTGAACTAGAGTACGTGTTGTTCGATTGATGTTATAATATAACACTAAGACTTGTGTAGGTAGAACAAAAGAACGTCCCATTCGAAAAGTTATACGATACATAAACAATTGGGACGATAACAGATGCGCTATGCGTTGGTTATTAGTTGCGGTCAATTCTGACCCGAAGACCGTTAGAGTAAAAAAAATCATATGTTCAATATTTTAATCATTTTTGGTAAACTTATTCCAATAATAAGTAAATTGAAGCGAATACTTAAAAGTCATAGAAAATGTAACTTCTTGAACGCTTATTTTCTGAGAAAATTACATTTTTATCTCAAAATGGGTCAAAATTAACCCGAAGGCCTTATGAAGGTTAAGAGAACTTAATGTTTGATATCACTTTCACCTTGATAGGCGATCCCGATAAAAGATTTCTGTTTCTTTTTCTTTTTCTAAACGGAACCTTGAAAAAAGGAATAGTAAAATTTTCCTTTTTATAAAGTAGCGTTATTGGATGGATTTTCTGTTTGGAGCAATGTTATGAGTTTTATTCGGCCTTGTAAACATCTGGTAGTATTTAGGATGGGGTTCTTTGGTAATGGATATTTCGAAGATCATAAAACGGGTTCACGTTCCTTGGCTATTTCAAATCGTTTTTCTCTTGAGGATATTATCTGATCAAGATGGTAATTCTATATTCTTGAACTTAGAATCATAAACCGTAGAGATTATATTTTAATCTTTCTAATCCATTATTCAGACTCACAGAAAATATATGGTGAATATGAGAATTATGATAAAAGTTCTTCCACCTCCTTTTAGTTTATGTAAAGTGATATACCAGCACACGTATTTTGCTTCAGTAAAATGCATATTTATTTATATCAATCAAAATACTTTCCATTTCATAACGATCATATTCTGGTTTAAAATAGATTATGAAAAATTCGCAGAATAAATACCTTATAAGTATCTTCAACATGAAGGTTGTTCCAATATAAATATTTTCTAGCATTAAGCGTATCCCGAATATTTGAACTACGTCCAAGACTGCGAATGAGTTCGATATTAATTTTAAAATGACATAAAATGGGCACTTTTCCAAGATTGGTGTGCTTTCTTGCATGCAGCTCGACAACTCTGTAGAATTTCGGATCTCTGAGCTTTATGTTTGCTTGATTTTAATATTCTGTGAGGATTTCAAGTATAGTCAACATGAGATATCTGATTATCAAATATAATCATCCTGAATCATTATGTAGACTTTCACTGAAATGAACCAATTATTTCAAAGTTATTCTGACATAGAAGTCTCGCTTATCACTTGGTGAAACATTTTTGCTAAATAATCAAACAATTGAAAAAACACTAGACATAAGTTTCACGGATTATAATGAGTATAAATATGTTTGACATATGCCGGCTCGGTGGCGTTTGGGATATGATGCTCGTCTCCTACGCAGAGTTCCCTGGGTTCAATCCTCACAAAGTCGGTGCGATTTTTCGGATTCTGGAAATCGCTTGAGTGTCCATCTTTCGGAGGAGTTGTAAAGCTGTCGGTCCTGTCTATCAGAGATGTGTTGGACATAAAAGATCCCTTCCCTCGACACGAGAGGGGTTCGGCAAAATTCCCGGGTTAGTGAGGTGACAGAATTCCTCGGCGTGTTATTAGCCGAAGGCAGAAATAGAGCACGTTCAAGGTAGAACAAACAAACATATGTTTCGGATTTTATCCCGTTTTCAAAAATCAAGAGGAAATTAAGAGATGACAATGTCGTTTATACCTAAGAAACAGATGTGCGAAGTAGGGACAAACTGAAATAAATCTGGTCTTAGTTATTTGTAGTATTATGTTTGTGAACTGATAAAATTTCTAAGAATTCTAATAAATTTAATCTCTTGCTTTTGTTATCTGAATAAAAAGTTTGCGTTTTTGATGAATGAAGTTCGATATTCTGTTTATCTAAATTCGAAGGAACGACCAGTCGGACCTGTGTAGAAATTATTGTATTCTGGACAAGATAACTATATATATATATATATATATATATATATATATATATATATATATATATATATATATATATATATATATATATATATATATATGATTTGCAAAGGCTATTTTAACATCCTTACATATGTGTCCAGAATATATTGAATGGAAGAATTTTTGAGTTTGTTGCTACTTTTAAATGGATATAATTGGCTAATAGTTATAGTAATTGTTTTTGTTTCACTAGTTTGTCAATCAATTCAATACCGGAACTGTTTTTGTGAGCTAGTCTACTACTACTACTACTAATAGGTTTCAATTCAATTTCGGTGATTCTCTAATGATGACGAAAATGCTCTGTGGATCATTGAATGGCATGCCGAATTTGGGTGGTTGGATTCCTTAAAATTACATATATTTGTGTTAGTAGGTTTTCTAAAGATGTTGAAGTTATTTATGCTATTTGAGTGGGAAATTGAGAGATCTAAAATTATATGAATTTGAGAACTAATAAACAATATCTAATCGAGAATGAAATTTGTATTCCAAAAATATAATTAATATACATCAGCTGTATCAAGTCGATCTTTTTATTGATCAATAATGAATATGGAATTTTTCTATTCGTACATATTGTGTTGATTTTATTTTCTTTTAATATTTGGCATAATTTAGTTATTTGTGGGACATAATTAATGTTGTAATATATTATTGTTTCGGCAACCTGAAGGTTGGGGTAAATCGAGCATAATAATAGTTTGTGCTGTTCTTTAGCTGTTAATTTGTCCATAGTGTTATTGTTGTATCCGTTATTTGATGCTAATGTTTTGAAAATTTCAATTTATTTTTCAAAGTTTTCTGAAAGGGAATCATGTCCACGAATGTATTTATCGTGGACATTTCGATTTTATTATGGTTAAGATATCAGTGAAAGTTGATTTCCGATAACTGTCGAATTCAAGATAATTATCTGTTCATAAAATTTGAATATCTACGAAATTGAATGTTTTATGCATATTTCCAATTTCTATAGTGAATTGGATCGTACCGTAAAATGAATGGAAGAATTTTAGAAAGATATTTAATTGTTTTTGATTGAATTATTACATCAAGAGAAAAGTTTAATTTCAAGATTGGTCGTCTATCTAAAAAACTGATGAACAGTAGCAAATTCATAGGTAATTACGATATATGAGACTTTGAAATTGTTAAAAGCTACTCAAACCTTCTGTCGAGGATTTTTCTGTAGATTGGTACAAAAAATATACAGGGTGTTCCATAAGAAAAAGCGCATTTAGTCTTTATATTTCCGAAATTATAATGAGAATACTGAATTTAGATGGGCTGCTGAATTGCGCTTAAAGTTTTCTATACAACTATGCTATATTTCAAAGACAACGGAGATAGAAAAGATTTGTGAACATTGGACTTATTTAAAAATGACCCTGTCTCTCGCAAACCTATTATAACATAACAACTTTTGAAAAGTGAGGATTTACAAAAATTTGAATAATTGTATTTACAATAAATGCTTATATCTATAATTTTGGTGTGTGTCAGAAAAACACAATTGTAAAAAACAAGCGAATAAATAGAATACCAGCAGAAAAAATAGACCATGCATGTTGCTCAATCTGGCATCTAAACTCGCATCATGCCTCCTACGATTGTCCCTAAAGTTGAGCACAGGTAATGTAACAGGGGAACCATACTATCTTCCGTATGATTCAATAAACGAGTGGAAAAAACTCGTTTCCATGTGGCTATTGCATTAGCAATAGCTTGTCTTTTTAAGTTGTGTTAGTGTCGTGTGTACAAAAAGAGTATCAAAAAATTTTCTGCTTAGCAGCTTCATTCTCTCATTCTCATCTTGCACTCCATGATTTCCAGAAGAGAAGGGTGAAAAGGAAGGGGGTTTGGGACTGGAAAAATCTGTAACAATGGAAAAAGAAAACCAGCAGAAAAATATTTCATCAAATATACCCAACTCTTATATGTCTAAACTCACTTGAATCTAAGAAAATGATGAAGATTTTATATGGCAAGGAAGGCCATAAATAGGACTAAGGAGATAATCAAAATGAGCATAATCTGAGATATTTCCTCTTTCGCGGAGATGTTCTTCCGTCGGAGTGTGAGTCTCCTGAAGCATTATCACTTTCACCTTGTTCTTGTTTGCCAATTTGGAAGTATAATCGCATTTATCCTTGAAAACATATTCAAACTCAACGAAACAATTCTCTCTCTGTTTGACCGAGAGAGCCCCGATGGCCAGGTTCGGTCTTCTAAGTAATGCCGATTATGATCTATAGATGTTCTAGATTCATTATGAACCCAATAATTTGGGTTGACATAGCCCATATAATATTTCTTCGTGGATCTTGTGTAACTCATAAAAAATTTGCGAAAAAATTTTGACGTTCAGAAATAAAGGAGATTTCATTCAAATGCATCGAATTTGGGACACAAGTACAGATGTCGAAATGAGAGATATGCCCAGTTTAACTTTTTACCGACGTATGATTTTGGTGGAGGTTAAGTAATGGCATGGGGAGAAATTTCTTTGAACGTCCGCACTGATCTGGTCAACATAATGAAACCCTTAATGCTCATAATGGTCAGAGGTACGTTACAGAGATTTTAGCATAATATGTTGTACCATTTACGGCAAACTTTCTGTTTATACATTATAACGCCAAGTTCATATCGTTAAGAACTATATTCAGGAGCAATAAATCACTTCAATGCAGTGGCCCACACAAAGTCCAGACCTCAATTCTATCGAACATGTTAGGGACATGCTTAATAGAAGATCAAGAAACCAGCAAAACCAGCCAGTTACCGTGAATGAGGTTAGAAACAGTCATTGATTTTGATTATGAATCATAGATGTCATGCAGTTATTCACGCCAGGGGTTGAAATATCCGGTAGTAACAGGGTTTTTCAATTTCAACATTTCTTTCTCAATTTCTATGAGTATCTACCTTGTACATTTTGATTTTTGTAAAGCATTCCTTAAAGCTGATGGATTACTGGAAAAATAATTCTTTAATTTTTTGCTGAATAAATTAGAATTTTCGATTTTATGCGTTAATTTTGCGACGTAGTGTATATTCCATATAATGCGATCAAAATTTTTCATGGAGAATATTAGATTAGGTTGAATTTTTGCTTCGAATCCGATACATTCCTAATTTTGGGGGGTTGGAATATGGTTCGATACCTAATGAAAGACGTATGAGTCATTCATGTGCATTCGGGAACATCAAAGAAACTTTCGGCTTACTGGAGCATAATAGTGACATGTACGGCAAATGACAGTCCCATAGTGTAATGCTGGAGATGAATCACACATTGAAAATTTCACCCAATTGGACATTACAGGGAGGAACTTGAAAATTAGTCATTCGGCAGTAACATCTATTTTGATCACTGAGATATAGAAGGTTAAAATATCGAAAAAAATGAAATTATCTATAATATTTTCCTCATTTCTCGAGATAGTTGGCTGAAAATCGAAGGGTCGTTTAATTTTCTAAAATATTTGCAAGAGACGGAAAATTTTTGGGAAAAAAGACCAAATCATTTAAATGGAGATGACCATTGGCGCTCTACAAAAAAAAATGTTTGAGTGTAAAAAACTGAATATTACCCCCAAGAAAACCATGAACCTGTAACTTCTCGAAACAAGTTAAAATATCAAATTGTATTTTCAGAGCCTTCCATCGGAAACGCCCTGGTTGGAAAATTTTGCGAAACTCCTCGAATGATTTTATTTGGAGTTCATACTTCTGACGTATATTTGAAGTGTTAACGAGCAAATCCCTAACAAGGCCTCTACAAGCCTTCAAAATTGAATAGGACAAACGTTCTACGAAGCCTCTTTACATGAAATGAGAAAACAAATTTTTACGAATCTGTGTCGTAAAAATCATTTTTTTTTTATCTCAAACGAGTTGCAAAAATTGAACTATTTTCAAGATTATTGATGAAGGGTGAACAAATCAATTTTAGTTTTAAAGGAAACCTTGCGAGGGTACTTGGCGTCTGCGTGCATTAGCCAGTAGATTCATTTACCCTAAAGTTAGTTTCACAAACTGAATGTCAGGTCGGGAGATCGGGCAGGCCAATCCAACGACACGGATATTGCAAACTGATGCGGAAGTTCCATTTTATGGGAAATGCAATTGTTGGTCGAGTAGTACGTGATCGTTTTCTAGTTTTGCAGTTATCAATGGATCGATCGCATCTTCTAGTATATCAAGATAAATTTCGCCGTTTAAATTACTAGCAATAAATAGAGTTGGCAAAATTCCAAAAGTGTGGATTTTTCGAAATACATGATTATCTGAATCGATCCAAAATTTACAGTTATGTCGGTCTTCCCCTCCATGAAGTGAAGAAGTGTATTCTTCAGCAAAGCACAGTTTGTGCAAGAAATGCGTGTTATTGTTGATACTTTCGGCGCTCGGACCTAAATTCACAAAACTTTTGAATTCGATCCAAATAATCACCATTTGATTCATGAATTTATGCAATTTTGTACGAATGAAACTTGTATTTTTGTATATTGTATATCCATCGTACCGATTGCGAGTATAGCATAATTTGGACAGGACCTAATACTGCCACAGCTGATGCTTCAATGAGTGATCTGTTTCAATCCATTACTGAATAAAATTTTTATATCAATTCCATTACCTTCTTTTGCCGAACGTTAATCGAAGATGGTTTTTGTTAAATATCCTTGCAGCCATTCGAGAACAATTTTGATTTTGGTTATAAAAGCTCACCAGCTCAACACGTTCTTACAATGTGACCACCATAATTATTTTGGAAATTTTAACCACTTCAGCAATGTAGAATCTCAATACTTAATTTATAATGCACCAAATCGAATAATTGTATTAACAGATGAACAGCTTGCTCCTCAGAATGAAAAATCAGGTCAAAACACATTATTTTTTTTATTTACACATAGATTGGGAGAATTTTTTTATTAAATGAGGAAAAATTGCTATTCAAATTGAACAATAAAATCGTTTCAAGAATGTTGTAGTTGGTTAAAGAGTTTTCGAAAGATGATACAATAAAACTTAAATCTCTTACCGACTTAAACCTCCAGTTGAGTGAATATACTAGTTAATGCACTTTGGCGCTAACTACCCTCGTTATAAAAAGGCTTCTAAGACCTCCAATGAGGTATTCCTTCGCGCAATTCAATTTTGAGAAGGTGGAGCGCCTCCTCTCGGCTTGTTGAAGCACGAGTTGTCTCCCAAACAAAATCATTCGACATATTTCGACAAATATTTCCAAGCACTACGGCATAAGAAATATGTAAGGCGGCTTGAGATGGGACACCCTGTATACCGGGTATCCAAAGTTGAGTGTAATGCTATCGTTCTGAAATTCTGGTAGTTCATTCAGCTGATACAAAACTCTATGTCTGAAATATTTTCACCTCAATGGCACTTCCGGTTATACCGGTCACATAAGCCTAGCTTGTTTCGTTCATGGAATATCCTAGTTTTACTTGACAATTATCGTTTTTTTTCCTCTTTGAAAAAATTGATATATCTCGAGAACGGAGTGAGCTATCGAAATAATGAAAGGTGTTTTGCAAACAAGAAACCATGCGGAACATAACCCATATCTGACTGAATCTCAGTCAGTATACGCAGTGCTCTTCTTTCCGCCTCACATTTCGAAACGAAGAAACATCGAAAACGATGTTTTTTTAAATTGTAACCCCATATTTTTTTTCAATCGATTAGATTTGCCGTAAAAAACTAAATGAAGTTCCACAAACATATTCTGTACCTGAGATTTCAAGTTTTCATACCTACCTAATGTTGGCAAAGGCGGCTTAAATTCTTGCACGTGTATAGACAGTTCATAGAGCATTATCAAATGACTGTCCTTTTGTGATTGGATAATTGATTAATTAAGAAAAAACATGCGAAACTGGAGTTATTGTCGAATCTCCAAAGTCAAATGAAAAAATATTAAAACGATTGAAATCTTTTTCCCAAATTTCATAATAATTGTTCAAAGTGATGAGCATTCACTTCTAAACATAGTTCTACTCGATGCATAACACCCTGTGATGTGGCTCGCCTCAGTTCCTCCACATCCAACTGCATAATGCTTTCATGCAGTTGGATATTATACAAATCATATCTCAACGCCACAGGTTCAGAATAAATTTTATCTCTCAGCGTTCAGATAAAATCCATAGGCGTTAGGTCAGGTGACCTTGGAGGCCACAAGGACGGACAGTTCGTTCCAATCCATCTATCTTCAAACATATCAGTTAAAATTCGATAATTTTTATTTGTGCGATGAGCTGGCGCTCCATCGAGTTGGTACCAACAACCCCTTGATGCAGCTACTGATAAAGTGTCAACGAAGTCACTTACTACGGTCCTCAAAATGTTCATATAAAGTTTATCATCTAAGTTTTCATCATATACAAAATACGGAAATCTGTTGTTGTTCCAAAGTGCAAACACATTAAAACTAAATTTATATTGAGGATTTCTTTTCCTCGTAATATAAGGATTTTGATTGGCCCAAAAGTGTGAGTTATTCCGATTAAAAATATATAATGCTTTTAAGATAATCGGGATCCCCTTGTGTTCTGAGAAGAAGGATCTCACACAGTTCTATTCGAAGCTGTGGATCGCCAGCTTGTAGTGTTTGGACCAATGAAAATTTAAAAGGGTGCTGTTTATGTTTTTTTAGAATTCTGTGAATACTACTATGAGGTAATTTCAAATCATGCTCTGCTATTGCCAATGATGTACGTGGATTAACATCAAAATAAGCTAGAACAGCAATTTCATTGTCTTCAATGTTGACTACAGGCGATGAAAATGATGTCTTTTGTAACGTATCTCCTAAATTTTCAACTGTCATAGACGGCATATTTGGATATAATTCGTTAAACCTCCTAGAAGTTCTACTCACATTCCGTCTCTCATCTCCATGAATGAAAAATAAATTAATTAGCTCTTTTGTGTAGCTAGCCATTCTATTCGAATTAATTCGACTGACAATTCGAGCAATAATATTTTGGTAGCTATGCTCAGGGGTCTGTATATGCTCTGGGATATGTCTATGCACGTGCAGAAATATAAGCCTGCTTGAAAACTTGAAATCTTAGGTACAGGGTATGTATTCGGAACTTCAGTTAGTTTTTTTACGGCGAATATAATGAATTGAAAAAAAATATGGCTTACAATTTGAAAAAACGTAGTTTTCGATGTTTTTTTGTATAGAATTGTGAGGCGGAAAAAAGAGCACTCTGTATACTGACTGAGATTCAGTCGGATATGAGTTATGTCCCGCATGGTTTCTTGTTTGCAAAACACCTTTCATTATTTTGGTAGCTCACGCCGTTTTCGAGCCATATCAATTTTTTCAAGAAGCAAAAAATAGATAATTTTCAAGTGGATCTGGGATAATTTATGAACGAAACAAGCTACACTCATTTGTTAGGTGTTTTTGAGATTGGAATGCCAGGTTTTATCGAACCAGTCATCAATATACATGGTATTCTATATTAAATTATAAAGTTGGTATGCACTTCAGTTATACCAGAATTTCCCCATTGAGGTGAAAATATTTTAGAAATAGTGTTTTAAACCAGCTGAATCAACTACAAAAACTTCAGAACAATAGCATTATTAGGTCTCCATAAACGTCTAATAGACCACAACACAATTTGGGATACCCTAGGATTTCTAGGTTGTCATTTTCAACGTCTTCAAGGCTCCTTTCGAAATGTGTGCGCCACTTGTTTGTAATGATTTTTAAAGAGAATTTTATTAAATTTCAATTAGGATTGATTATTAGTGATTAGTGGATCAATTTTGTTCGAATGAGCACTTTTCGGGTGACTAAAATCATATAAATTCAAAAATACAAATGGAACGAATTTGCACTATTCAGTGTTCCGAACAATAATGGAAAAATTCTACCTGAGAAGCTTCTTCTTTCTGTTTACCAAGAATATCGTCAGCAATAGCCAAATTATAATTAAGTTGGGTATGACTTAATGGAATCAGACTGTTATACTGTCTTTAATAAAACTCATCAGTGTCGCATATCTATTCTGTGACATCAAAACAAAATCACAGATATAGTATCAATTCTGGTTTTCGGAATTATGCACGAATTCTTTTGTATTCTAATGCATTAATGAAATATTTTTAATAAATTTTGTTCGAACTATGAACTAAACTAATTAGGAAACAAGGAAAATGTAAAACATGAGATAATTATAAAATGCAATATTCCACTATGATAAAAAAAATTTCTTTTTCTTCGCGAGAGCGTGTAACATCCATAACTCCTCTCGGCTTTCAACGAATCAAATTGTCGATGAAATTTGGGGAAATATTTGTCACTATCATCAGAAAATCCCGAAGAACCAATTGAAACCAAGATCACTACAATGGTTCATGGTTTAATTGTGACAATAGTTAAACGAAAACAATTACTTATAGTTATTGGCTATTTAACCAATTATAAGTACCAACAAATCTGAAAAACTCATCCATTTTATATATTTCTGGCTGATTAGAAATGCCGCAAATAACCTTTTCAAATTGAAATCTGAAGTCGTATTCAGACCTCAAAATAAATTAAAATTATTCTTATTAATGCTAGAAATACTATTGAGGATTTTAATATATCAGTAGTGTACACAGGTAAATTTAAGCTACCGCAAACAATCTTTGGTTTACAAAAATAGAAATTGATAGGCTTATGAAAATTGCTGTTCCAACCCTGTCTCATTAATCCATGTAAAAGCCTCAGTGAAAATCTCCGTTTAGTATGACATATAAGAGGGCGTCTGCGAATGAAATATTAAATAGTCAGTAGGGGATCAAAAGCAAAGAAAACTTTCAACTCGTATGAACTGGATTATTTGGGGTAGTTTCTCGTGCGAAAGATGAAGGTTGATGTTAATCTCTTGAAAAAACAATGTTGTATCTGAATCTTTGTAGGCTTATTTGGTAACTTCAAAGAAATGATAGAAGAAGTTTAGGAAGGAGTTTAGTGAACCGTAAGTTTGTACTTCATCAGATCGTTTATATAAATATACACGATTTTATATATCAATGGAGTTTCAGAGAAAGGGAGATTTAAGCTTCTTCCGGAATATAAATGGATTCTGCGAAATGTCTCACTTTGAGTAATTGAATAAATGTAGTGCGAATGCGAATATTCGTTTTTGTTATTCGCTTTCGCATTCGTATTCGTGAAAACCATAGCGAATGTATTTGACAAACAAAAAATAAATTGTACATGGAATGAACTGAAGAATATGGAATGATAATACCAAAGGTAATATTTATATTTTTATTTGCTTTACCTTCCTGTATTTGTATTAAAAATGATTATATTATGGAAGAGCCTTAAACTGGGAAACTTAATTAGAAATACTGTCTCCATAATTATTGTTAGACTATTGAATGTAATAACTAAACTCAAGAAAACAAAGTTAAGAAGGCCATTCCTTACATTAAAAAACAAATTATGGATTTCGAAAAGAGGACTAGAGAGTTCTAATCAAATTGTTATTATTCAATTCTGATAAGTTTTGTTACAATTATGTAAGATTTGTACTTTCAGCAGAATATAAGGTGAATATAATATTTTTGAATAAAGTTTGTAGTAGCAGAATATACCTACAATTTTTCTAAAAGAAAACAAAACAATTAAGTATGTAAAACAATATTTAACTTATATAAAAAGCAAAACGTTTCATATAACTTCTTTCTTTATGAATAAAATTACATTTTCAATATGATACAAAACATTATTAATTTCTGTCTCAAACAAAAGAAAGGTTCAAATATCATTGTTATTTAACCCTTGGTTCGATTATATTTCTTACTAGTTTTATATATTCTCGTTATTATATATATTTGTTTTCTATTAATCAAATAAACTGAAATTTAAACTATATAATTGTAAGTTGACCACTTGAATGATTGAATTTGCCGTTACTTAACAGTCTTAGTAATTAAATTGAAGAACGAAACGTTCAACTTCAAAAATAATAGTTTTGAGGCTCATTCTTGATGCAACCTGTTTCGTTGAGGTGTGTAAAGAAATCCAGCTGGACTAAAAACTCATTCACAAGGCACGCTTGTGGATGGAATTGTCAAATATTCTCTGGTTATAGATGAAAGAATACCATATTTATTGTTATTAATCTACCACCAAAAAAATGGGTCTTCTTCAGTTTCGATCCGTTTATCCAATATACTGGGTGATTCACCAGTGGCGCGGCACTCTGTAGCTCTTGAAGATTTCATTTTTGTTCGAACGGTATTGTATTTAGAAAGTAAAAATCTACTTCAGCAATTTATTTTGAAGTAAACAGGTTGTACCAATCTTCTATAAAAAAATCTTGGGAGGTTTTTTCAGATTGGAAGACCATTTTTTTGTTGAAGATTCAAGAGCGTCCTAAACTATGCTATAATGTTTTTAAGTAATAAGTTCTTGGTGAATAGTTTCGTCACAAAAATTTTTTTTCCGTAGAAATTCATGAAAATAGGCTCTCACATCTTCGCATGCTCCTTCGGCTAAAGAGGATGAATACTTTTTTCTTTCGTTTTCTTATTGCCCAAGAATAGCTTCATTGATGAATTGAAATAGATTATCCTCATTTTATACAGGAGTGACTCAGAAAAATTATTGAATATTGTAATTTTAAAAATATCATATCTTGATTTCTTCAAATGGAACATCCTGTATTCTATTATTCATGTCAACGCATAAAATATTATGCCATATTTTCGAAATAAAAAAATAAACTAAAATAATAAAATCAGAGGTTGCGAAAAAAGAGTTTATTAGTACATATCATTATACTTGATCAGAGAAATGGAGATATTTTAAGGTAGTCGTGTATGAAATACGTAATAGATTGGTTTTTGGTGAGATGATCTACAAGGTGTTGAACTATTTCAATAAGTGTTGGAAATGTTGCCCGTTTCTTTGTAGACACAACTCAATCCTTCTGAGGAAAGAACTTTGAATTCTCAACAACATTTGCGGATTAACTGACTGAAAGGCATCGACTATTCTCTGTCTCATATCCAACTGTGTTGTGAAAGGAATCTGGTAAACGATGCCCTCAATATAACCCCCCAAGAAAAAATCTAGACTTGTAGGGTCCGGAGACCTATCTGGCCATCTAACAGAACCACCACGTCATATCCATTTGTTTGCAAATACATGATTCAAATGCTCCTTAACCTGATGCGACAAATGTGCCGGTGCTCCATCCTGTTGAAAACACGTATCTTGTCTTATATGCTCTGGTACATCAGCAAGTAACATTAGTAGATGATTTTGCAGAAAAGCTAAATACATTTCACTATTGAGGTGCCCGTCGAAAAAGTGCGGCCCAATTATCCATCTTCTATAGCAGCGCATACATTCAAAGACCAACGATGCTGGTGATCTATTTGTCTCATGAGGTGTGGATTTTCCGTGGCGTAATAATGAAAGTTGTGTCTGTTAACAAGCCCATTCTTGTGGAAAGTTGCCTCGTCCGAGAAAAGAACTCTGCTGAACATATTTGGATTTTCCGCTACATTGTCACTTGCCCAATCAAAAAATTGATTCGATTTTCATAGTCTCGATTGTTCAGTTCCTGGTGCAGCTGTACATGATATGCATGAAATTTATTCACCTTCAAGACTTTCTGGACGGAAGTTTGACTTTTATATGTTAACTGAGAAATCTCTCTTTGGCTTTTATATAGGTCTTCTGTCACTGTTAACAAAACTGCTTACTGGTTGTCTTCAGCTGTAGCAGTTTTTGGTTTTTCATGTTTTTCGTAAGCGATATTGCCCGTTTCGATAAATCTAATTACAAGTTTTTCGAAGCATCTTGCATCAGGATGCCTCTTATCAGGAAACCTTTGTGCATAAACTCTACTTGCCAACAAAGAATTTCTATCACACTCACCCAGAATAAAAATCAAATCAATCATTTCTTCGTTGGAGAACTTCAATTTTCTCAATTGACTGCCATGAACTTCATGGCAGAAAATTGGGTTTAAACCTCACTTTAACAATGTATAATAACGAAACACTGATAAGTTCACCATGTAAATACAGAATATGATATGTCCGGACACCTGACAGAAAGCACAATAAAAATGTCAACACATACCTCGATTTACGTTTTAATCATCTTGATTTTATCATTCGTTAAAAGAATTATCTTGTTTAGGTTTCATTTTTACTACTTGAATCATTACAGAAAAAAAAACCTCTGTGCGAATAATGATGCATATTGATGAGTTTGATACGGTTTGTAGAATTTTCATTAAAAGTCTTACAAATAATCGAATATTTGAATTGTGGAGGCCGTTACTTGATGTAGATCCATGATATAAATGAGATAAACATAACATGATTCGAATTCAACATGTTTTCCACATAATTAAATCAGAAATATTGAATCTGTTGGACGTTTGCATTGAACAAAATTATTTTTCTTTCAACAACATCTATTACAGTAGTGAAAATGGTTTGATCATGAGAAATCCTTTGAGTCCACTTTTAGCAGAGATTTTTATGAATAATATTGAACAGAAAATTCATACACATCCACTCATTTCCAAATTTCTTTATTGGTATAGATATGTTGACATCTTAGTATGTTTCATTGGAACTACTCGTCAATTAGACTTATTTCTTAATTTCATTAATTCCATCCATTTGAACATTAAATTCACGATAGAAATTGAACAAAACGATTCCATTAATTTTTGGACTTAAAATCACTAAACAAAATAATAATCATGTTTTTCGGTCTTTCGTAAACCAACACATACTGATACAATTATACATAACTACTCATTACATCCAATTCAACACAAAGTTGCAGCTTTAAACAGCATGGTACATCGGTTACTCAATTTACCTTTATCAGTAGAAGATTATAATAAAGAGTTAAACATCATCAAACAGATAGTCATTAATAATTCATATAATCAGGATATGATAGATCTAATCATTCGTAAAAACTGTATCAGAAAGCAATAAATGAAGTATATCATATTCATAAAGACTATAAAATATTCAACAGTTTAACATTCTGCGGTTCTGCAAGTACAAATATTAAATCCTTTCTCGTCAAACAAAATCTTAATATAACTTTCAAAACTTCTAATAACTTAGGTAAACATATTAAAAATAATAAATCTCGTGTTGAAAAATCAAGTAAATCAGGAATCTATAAACTCAATTGCGGTTCTTGTGATAAAATTTATATCGGTAGGACCTATAGGAGTTTTGGCATAAGAACATCTGAACCTAAACTTAGCTTCGATAAAAATAAATCTGATTCAAATTATTCAAACCACCTAATAAAAGAAAACCATTCATTCAATAAAAACTTTGACATATTACATATAAAATCAAAAGTTCAAAATTAGATCTCCTAGAAGCATTAGAAATAAATAGATACAAACATTCGGACAAGCTTTTGAATGAACAGGTAGATGTGAATTACTCACCCCTACTTAACTTGTTTAATTAGTTTTATTACCTTTCATACTAACTGTACAATGGCTCGGTGTGGATTTTCCTGTTATTCATCCAACTTGTTCTACGATTTGTTTATAATACCATACTCTTCATTCTGTTTTTCATTCTTGATAAAGCTGCTGTGTCAGCGAAACGTCGTCGAATTTTTTCAAATAAAGTGTAGATTAAAGTTAAACCTTGTTTTTTTTATCTCATTTAATAATCGAATATTTCGAAAATGATCGAAGATAAAAATGAGGTCACTTCTGGAAAAAAATAGCACAATATATTATGCGTTGACATGAATAATAGAATACAAGCTGTTCTATTTGAAAAAGTCAAGATGATATTTTTAAAATTACAATATTCAATAATTTTTTTGAGTCACTCCTGTATAAAATGAGGAAAATCTATTTCAGTTCATTAATAAAGCTATCCCTGGGCAATGAGAAAACAAAAGGAAAAAAGTATTCATCCTCTCTGGCCGAAGGAGCATTCGATGATGTGAGAGCCTATTTTCATGAATCTTCACGAAAAAAAAAATTTTGTGACGAAACTACTCACCAAAAAAACTTATTACTTAAAGACATTAAAGCAGAGTTTAGGCCGCTCCTGAATCTTGAACAAAAAAGTGGTCTTCCAATCTGAAAAAACCACCCAAGATTTTTTTATAGAAAATTGGGATACCCTGTTCACTGCAAAGTAAATTGCTGAAGTAGATTCTTACTTTTCAAATACAATACCGTTCGAACAAAAATGAAATCTTCAAGAGTATACGAGCTACAGAGTACCGCGCCACTGTTGAATCACCCAGTATATTCTTTAATAGTTTTTTCAATCAAAACTTCTACAGAATTTGGAATTTCATTTTCTAATTCTCCTTCGCTTTCACTAGACTCCATCATCATAGTATTTCTTAATGATACGAATTTTTCTGTACGACTGCACTGGAGCTAAAGTCTACCTTAATTTGGTTAGTTATTTTAGGGCTTTTGGATTTGAACAAGAAGGCAAGCTTGAGTCGTCATTCCCAATTAGATATAAATATTTTTTACGACCTGATCTTTGGTTGAAGATTTTTTGGAATATTTAAATTTCTACTTCGGATCCATAAAAGTTGCTGTAGCAAATAAGCTGTCGTTTCCCAAGTGAGAAAATCTGCGACTCATTCGTTGTTTTAGAACAAGAATATTATTTTCAATGCATTCATCAGAATCAAGTTCATCAATCACTATTTCCTAGGGTGGCCAATAAAGTAAGCACAGATGATCTGGAAATATTGCCTGCACTTTGTTCTGGGGTTACTTCTTCGAAGGGTTCAAGCAACGTAATCTTGTTATTAGTGAAAGCATAAAGCAACCACAGAGAATCTTTGTTTTTCAAAATACCTTCTAACATGTAGAACTTACTATTCATTAAGTCTTTTTTGTAGATTAGCAAGTTCGTCTTGAGCTACTTTAGAGTGGTGAAAATGTGTTGTTATCTTTTTACATTTGTTGACGATTGCAATGATAGATTCCTGTAACTTAATCCATTACTTAACAACAAGTTGAATTTGATGCGAAAAATAAACAATGTTTTTAATGCTAAACAATGACATACATTTTTCCATGTTTGTGCCGCCATCCTTGACAATACATAATACCTTTTCTTTGGAAATTTCCATGATGAAAATGTAGTTTTTATAACATCTCTATTATCCCCTGTATGTCGGCCATCATTAAACACTTATGGTTTCAGAAAAAAACATTTTTCTTTCAGAATCATCTGTAATGCCGTGACAAGTAAAACTTATTACCCACACCCCGAGGAAGAATCAGACCAGATTTCTGTTGTTAACGCCAATTTTTCAAATGATTCGATTAATTTCAGAATTTTATCTTTTACCTTGCCGAGGGAAATATTTGGGTTGATCAATCTCGCAAATACGACATATTTCACAAAAGTAAATGGTAAATCCTCCAGTTTGATCATTTCGTCAATTAGATAATCCAGCTCCAGACTTGACGTCGTTTGTTATTTTATTTTTTATATTTTTTTTCACTCAAAGATATTTACTTTAGGTCGATTTTGGTACATTGAAGAAGACTGCAAAAAATTAGCAGCACTTTTATTTTCTCGTCTCTCTAATTCATCTTAGTCGTTGTGTGATTTCGCATAGCACTAGTGATTCTCCCTTTGCGTGAGAATCTTTTTTCACACAACTTACATTCACATTTTCGGTGTCATAAATTGTGAAATATGTCCAATCTTCGTTGACGTGTATTTTTCATCACTTTGTGACTTTTAGGGATGAGTTTAATTTTACAGGTGCAATAACACTGTTGTGACAACTTCGTTGATCCAACATAGGTTCGATACATGTCGAACCTGTCTAATATTTTGACCGCGTTTATTTGAATGTCAACATTCGTGAATGTGATTCGCATTCGCGAATGTTTAAAAGAAAAATCTAATTTTCGTCACATCACTAATAAGTAGCATATTGCATTTAACTAAAACATCGAATATGAAAGAATTTTCTCTACGAATATCGAAGATTCGGGAATAATGAATATCATTCAAATCATAAAATGCAGAAAACTTCCAAACTTGGCAATATATAAGATCTATATTGCAAAAGTTGAAATTAGCAATATTTATAGTGACTATACATTAGACATCGTTTTTCCATAATAAATATGATGACTTGTGAATTGCACGTATATAATTTGCTATTTAAATATTTAAAAAATCAATCGAAATTCTTATATTGATATTGTGATTATAATATGTTGCGATTGGTAAGTCAATAGATATCCTTTTTTCAAGAACAGAGAGACGCACGAAATCCTTACTTGGGTCGCGACACAAAAACGATCAAGAAACAATGAATTGAACAGATCTAAATATTCGTCTAGTTACAATAGTGTTTCAATCATTTCGTTTTATCAGCGTGCGGTGATTAACCTTCAAGTACTAATGAGAGAGATAAAAAGAACTTTTGGATTATACGAGCCGTTTCTCAGAAAAAAATCTTTTAATCTTTCAGCACCCTTTGTTTTTGTAATCAACTAAATAAACTGCATTCTCTGATCCCTATTTCACACTCCTCTTGATAAACAATACTGTTTAAAACTTCCGTATTGAGAAAATAAACGGGCGGGCTCTTTCTGAACTTTGAAACTAATTATTTTAAGTGGACGCATCAGAAACTTCAAAAGGGCCGAAATTTCGCCTATGAAAATTTGATTTATGTATCCTTACATTGAATTAAATAGAATTTTTTCGAGAAGACAGCACGTATTCATCTTCCCAACGTCGAATATTGCAGAATTGTTATACCATTTATTGATATATCCTAAATATATAACAAAAATAAATATTCTTTATTTCCGAAAATATTCTTTATGAAGATCAGTTGGTTAAGTTCGTTAATAATGGAAAATTTTATGTTTATTCATTCATGGGTATGACATCAACTTTGGTCGATTGAACACCTTTTTCGCTTGAATATACCGGTTGATTCACCAAAGTGTTTCATATACAGTGTGTTCCAACGAAAATTTGACCCTCCCTATAACTCCGAAATGAGTAACATTAGCGAAAAACACCAAGACACGTCGATTTTTGTTTCGAGGGGGAGCATTTTCGAAATAATTCGAAACTTGTCAGATCAACCCCTACCCCAGCAACCCTAATTTCGAAATTCATCATAGGAATAAGGGTCGAGTGGCACCTTACTGTAAAGGTCTGTCAATTCTCCATTCTGATTTGTCATTTTAGAATTTTAAATTAACATACAGGGTGTCCCAACCGAGGGTAAATTTGAATTCCTGCAAATCCCAAATACTAAATGAAATCGATTTATTTTGGCATAATGCAAGCGCAGGTTTATGCTCGGTCTAGAAAAACGACCTACACTTGTGAGTTTGGAGTTGGTGCAATCAACCCCCTATTTCCAGCATCCCCAACTCAAAAATCATTCGATCGAAAATAGGTCAAGTGGCACCTCGTTGGAAAGGTATTTCAATTTTCTCTTCGAATTTGGTATTTTCGAAATTCAGAATCAGCATACAGGGTGTCCCGGAGCAGGAACACTGAAAACCCAAATAACTCTTTGAAACTGGTTCATTTCGGTATAATACGAGAACATGTTTATGTTTGATTCGAGAATAAGACTCTCTTGCGTGAATATGGAATTTTTGCAATCAATCTCTTCCATTCAGCATCCCCAACTCAAAAAATCATACAAGTGATTACAGGTTGAGTGGCAAAGTTCCAGAAAGATTTTTCTATTTTCTGAATCACCGAGGAATTGGTTTCAGTTTGGCAATCGAGGTTTTCTGGCGTGAGGATCAGGATGAGGGATGATGGAGAAACTGATTGGATGCTCATCTAAACAGGAAAACGAGATTTATTGAACTTGTATTCAATTGAAAACAAAAACTAACTTGATTATTACAACAATTGTTCAAAATGACCTCCGCCCACCTCCATACAGTTATACAGACGATTTTCGAACTCTCTTCTCACATTAGCGAAAACTTCAGGAGTCAAAAGTCGGCATTCTGTGATAATCCTCATCCGCAGCTCCTCCAGGTTTTCTGGTCTTGTGGCATAAACTTTAGATTTTAGATGGCCCCACAAAAAAATCTAGGGATTTAAATCTGGTGACCTGGCTGGCCACTTAACAGGTCCTCTTCTACCAATCCACCTTCCTGGGAAATTTTCGTCTAAATATTGGCGCACCCGAGCATCATAATGCGGAGGAGCACCGTCTTGTTGAAAACGCATTTCGTCCTCAGAAAGAGTTGGATCGTTCTGTAAAATTTCTGTCAATCTAGGATGTATGTGTTCCTCTAACAACTGTAGGTAGCCATTTCCATTCAGATTACCCTCAATAAAGAAAGGCCCAACTAGATGATTGCCAAAATTCCTGCCCAAACGTTCAACTTCTGAGGCTTTTGCGTGTGGGCCTCTCTAAACCAATGAGGATTCTGTGTGTCCCAATATCGACAATTATGTCTATTCACTTCACCACTGAGCATAAAGGTGCTTTCATCAGAAAAACAGATGTTATTCAGAAAATTTGGATTAGCGTTTAGGTTTTCACTTAGATTTTCACAAAACTGTAAACGACGATCTGGATCATCTTCGTTTATTTCATGCACTAATTTTACCTTGTAGGGGTGAAATTTGTGATGTTTCACGATTCTATGGACAGTTGTAGCTGATACACCAGTCAGACGAGATAGTTTTCTGATCGAAGTAGTATTCTCCATTTGTAGATGACCCACTACTGCCACTTCCGTTGCCTCATTTCTGACAGGACATGCCACTTCATGTTTTTGTTTGCCACCGAACCCGTAGCTAGGAATTTGTCAACCAAATATTTAACGTACTGGTGACTGACTCCTTTCTCTTTCAGGATGGTTCCTATCGAATATCCTTGCCGTTTCTTTGGCACAACTGTTATTTCGAAAATACGTCGATACAATTTCGACCCTTTCCTCAGTGGAATAAACCATTTTCAGATTAATTTCAACTGACGAACAACAACAATAATGAGGAACTGATCTGAATAATAATAATATTTCATTGCAAAATGAGAAATAACAGATGACTGCACGCCAGATGGAAATGAAAAAATGTGAACATTTTCAATGCAGAAATCAGCTTTATTTCTTCGTAATTGATGCTCAACACATCGTACCCCAATACTTTTAACAGTTTCTAATTAATTTTAGTTGATAATTTCAAATGACGATATTGAATTTTTCGAAAGCGACATCCTGTATGGAGAGCCGAACTGAATGAAATGCTTTAATCATTCTGGAATTCAAAAACCTTTCTGAAGATATGCCACTTGAATTATTTGTATGATTTTCAAGTTGGGGATGCTGAATGGAAGGGGTTGATTGCAAAATTCTATAACCACACAAGAAAGTCCTATTCTCGGATCAAACATGTTCTCGTATACCGAAATGAACCAGTTTCAAAAGTTATTTGGATTTTCAATGTTCCTGCTTCGGGACACCCTGTATAATGATTCTGAATTTCGAAAATACCAAATTCGAAGAGAAAATTGCAGTACCTTTCCAAAGAGGTGCCACTTGACCTATTATCGATCGAATGATTTTTGAGTTGGGGATGCTGGAAATAGGGGTTGATTGCACCAACTCCAAATTCACAAGTGTAGGTCGTTTTTCTAGACCGAGCATAAACCTGCGCTTGCATTATGCCAAAATAAATCTATTTCATTTAGTATTTGGGATTTCCAGAATTCAACTTCACCCTTGGTTGGGACACCCTGTATGTTAATTTAAAATTCTAAAAATGACAAATCAAGGTGGAGAATTGACAGACCTTTTCAGTAAGGTGCCACTCGACCCTTATTCCCTATGATGAATTTCAAAGTTAGGGTTGCTGGGGGTAGGGGGTTGATCTGAGAAGTTTCGAATTATTTCGAAAAATGCTCCCCCTCGAAACAAAAATCGACGTGTCTTGGTGTTTTTCGCTAATGTTACTCATTTCGGAGTTATAGGGGGGGTCAAATTTTCGTTGGAACACACTGTATTTTAAACATAGTACGAAATTGAAATTCTGCAAACAGCAGAAACATCTCTGGACTCTATATTTTCAGCATCACAGTACAGGGTGGGCGAGTTTTGGCGTTTTAGTACAGCAGTTAAGCGGAATATTCCGAATAGAGGATGATCACCCCTTCCCCGTGTTCTTTCCCCTAATGAGTTAATTCATTGCTGCAAACAGATTCCAGCTAGCCTTTTTCGTTTGCCAAGTATGTGAACTTCATAAGTTTGAATGATTACTTGGAATAACTGCGGATTTTCTTCACATATTTGAAGAAACCAAATGCAATAATCGAGTCGATGTTGTAGATCTCATAGTTATAAAAAGTAGGCTTTTCTCATTTTATAGGGTTTATATCTTTTTTTCTTGAGAATTCTGGGCGCTCGATACTTAGATACCCCGGTAGGCATCTACGAAATTCTACTCAAAAATCACACCATCATAACCCAATGAAAAATTCTCAAACGAGCCACCGTACTCCGAATCCTTCTACTGAGACCAAAATCAGGAATTTTCTGAGTAGGATCTTGTAGAGGAATTTATTGAAAAGAACAACTTCTTTCCATTCTGTTTCCAAACGGGTAACGTATCGAAAGAAAAAACTAAGCACCAAATCGGATGGGGGATACTTATTCCAACTTTTTTCAAAGCTTGTGAACTCAGAAGTTCGAAGAGTGAACATCGGCATCGCACGTGGACCCACATAATTTTTGCAGAACATTGTTCCTTGTTTTTAAATTTATCTCATTTGAATGCCAATAAAGAGTCTAGTGCTACACAAAGATATTTGGTAAATAATCAAACAATTGAAGAAGTAATATTAGTCTTTAGTTTCACATTATATAATTAATTAAACTCTTTGACATATTTTTCGTATTTAATCCCATTCTCAATAAGGAAATTAAAATATTACAATGTCATTTATACCTAAGAAATAGATGAGAGAACTGGGAACAAACGGAAACCAAGGTGGTCGTTAGTTATTGGTAGATTATGTTTGTGAGATAATGAAAATTCTACGAATTCTATCTAATGAATCAAATTTCTTACCTGAATGTGAAATTTGGGTTTTTGTGAATTGTAAGGAATGATTTTCGTTCAATGTTCTGAAAACTAATTGTGAATTAATCTTGAATTATTGGTTCTATGCTCGTTTATTCTAATTTTGTTGGAACGACTAGTTTATCTTGTATGGGAAGCAGGACAATCATTACAGTGCATGTTTTGAGAGTTTCATTTCTGTGAACAACTTTATGAAATTTTTTCTTTTCTTTCGATACTGTATCATATCTTGCAGAAAGGTCCAATAATACGATTTCTATTTTCAATTTACTTTGAAATCCTGTTGATTACCGAATATTCTCAATGCGCTGGTGTCAATATTTCAAAATATATATCATCTAGCATTTAGTTTACATTTTCAAAGAGGAGAACTTGAAGAAATGATTATGGAACAAATTTTTCATGAATCGATATTGTTCTTACCGTAGCTATTAACTAATTCCTAACCTAACCTATACTATTTGTTACGAACTGTGATGAATCGAATTTTGTGTACAGAATGTTTCATATATTATCGCAAATTTTGTAATTTTTAATTAAATAAGAGAATGATATTCAAATATTCATTATATTGATAAACTTATACGCGTTTCACCACACTGGCTTCTACGGCTAGGTAGTGCATTTGAAAGAATAATAGATCTTGAATAAATCACATAGTAAAACCAGGTATTCAACTAACTGCAGTTTTTCGATAAGTTCAGTAATCTTTCAGATACTTTTCTAAATAACAAATCGCACTTTTTCAAAAGGATTTCGAACACAATTTCAAATAATTCTCAATATTATTTAAAAAATTTAAAACATTTAGCAGCATCATTACTGAAACTAGAATTCATCCGCTTAAAACCTAATAAATTTGACATTATAACTTCAAAGTCTATTAAATCAAAGAGTAAATAAAAATACAAAGAATTTATTATGGCAGATAAAGATCATACAGTTATAGCATTGACCAAGGCAGATTATTTACTTGAATCAAAAATTATTTTGAAATCTGGAAATTATCAAATAATCAAGAAAGTTTCTGTAATAATTTTCAATCTAATATTTCACTTGATAATCCTCAGTTACCTAAACTTCATTCTCTCGTCAAACATCATAAAAGAGGTTATCCCACCAGACCAGTTGTTTCATATGTTAAAACCCTATGTAATTTTAGTCCAAAATCCAGTTTCAATTAAGGGTTTTTCAGATGTAATTGAAAAAAAATCAACGTACTGTACTACCATATAATGCTTAACTTATATACTGGAATGTAGTTAATCTCTATCCTAGTGTTCCACCCGAGGATTCATTGAAATTGATTAACCAAGCTCAGCCGAATAATAATATTAATCTTATTATATAATCGTAGCTTTCGAATCTTTAAGAAGTATGTTTAGATAAAAATTATTTCGACTTCAATGTTGAAATTTACATGGGCAACAAAGGCTTTATAATGGGCAATACTCTCAGTCCTTTACTAGCGGAAATTATTATGGATAACATTGAGGAAATAATCCATAAACATTCGCTGTCCAACCGCATTGGTTTAGGTTAGATATGTGGATGACATAATCTGTTGTTCACAGGTACGTATAGACAATTAGATTTACCCTAATTTAAAGTTCATTTTGGAAAAGGAAACTGGGTAAGATTCCATTAACTTTTCATATTTAACTATAACCAAAATTGACCATAGACTGTTTTTTTCATTTTCCTTGAAAATACAAAAATTAACACTCACAATTCGTTTACAAATCCACATCATCATAAAATAGGTGCTCATAACTGTATTATAAATACACTCACTACGATATCAATGTCTGAAAATATTCTCTTGAAAATGAAGAATACAAATAGCATTCAATAATGGTTATAACTCTTGTATGATTGATAGTATGCTTTCTCGTAAACAATTTCAATCATGATGTTTCTCTTATTTTAAGACTCTAATTAAATATTAAATATATCAGCTCATATTGGAAAACACTATTTGAATTCGGTCATTCTTCTCATATCATAATTTGAATATAACTTTCAGAACATAAAAATGTCAAGATATATTAAAACTGTAAACCTAATATTCACAAGGGAAACAAATTGCGTGTTTATAAGCCCTCTCGTAGAAATTGTGATAGAATTTATACTGGTAGAACATTTAGAAATTTCAATGTAAGGATATCTGGGCATAAACGCAGTTTTATCAATAAAGAATCAGATTCTCACTATACTTTTGATAATAATTTTGATATTTTATATAATGAAAATAATAGATTGAAACTGAAGCTATGGGAAGCATTGGAAATCAATAATCAGAAAAATTCCGGAAATTAGAGTTATCTGGGTTCAATCCCCACAAAGCCGGTGCGATTTTTCGGATTCTGGAAATCGCTTGAGTGTCCATCTTTCGGAGGAGATGTGAAGCTGTCGGTCCTGTCTAACAGAGATGTGTTGGACATTAAAGATCCCTTCCCTCGACACGAGAGGGGTTCGGCAAAATTCCCGGGTTAGTGAGGTGACAGAATTTCCCGGCGTGTCATTAGCCGAAAGGCAGAAACAGAGCACGTTTAAGGAAAAACAAACAAACAAACATTATCATCTTATTTAATGATAAAAAAATTTACATTAGGTTGAAAGGTCGTATTTGATAAAGCAGGTGTGTGAATAGAACCATAGAACATTATGGTTCTCGTTATTCTGAAACAATCATTTTCTCAACTGTTGAATTTCATGGCAGCCTTGTGAAGTTTTTATATTTTATCTTAGGTATGTTCAGAATTATTTCTGTCACTGTGTTTGCGCGTTTCTGATTTTATCGATGTCTGCAGCTCTGAGATAACCATTCCGCCGTCTGCAACAACGGATATGATGAATGGCATGTTAGAAATCGTGAATAGACTTTTTATATTCCAGGAAGCTAATCATGCCTTGCCCGTATAAGGACAAGAATTATCGATTATCAACGCTTTTTCAATCTGAACACCATCTATTTAATTTTTGTACCGGTTTAATGACGATCATTACAATGATTTACAATGTTATAGGGAAAATTACGGTCCCCGAAAACAATGGCTGACAATATATTTCAAAGCGTATACATTGTATTCAGGAATGAACAAAATTTGAGGTTAAGTAAGTGTATGACATGAGGAATGTTGCACTAATAGAATAGGCAATTACTACGTGTTATTGTCACTTTGAGTGAAAAATGTATTTAGATGATAATGAGGTGTCAAAAATGAAAGGATGGAAGAAATAGTGTCATTAGATAAGTTTCTTGGAAAATTTCTATCGTTCATCTTTAAATTACAGAGATCTGCAACAAAAATGCTGTCTGGATGTTTTCAACTGATTTCTATGTATTTAGGTTTTTTTATTCTCAACTTAGGAGGAGGCGATCCCTGTTATGCCACAGCTGTAGCCGCCCAAAGTGTTCTGAAAACAAAAAGATTACTCAAAATGTTCCTGAACATCAGATTATTTGCAGAACGCAAAGCTTTATTGTAAAAAAGTGTTTCTTTGGGCCAACTTGATGTCATACAAATATACACACCACAAAAATTGTCTCATCACCTGGTATTCTGAATTCCACAATCGATTAAGCAGCTCGATCGCAGTTTCTTTGTCAACATATGTTTTTGGACATATGAGGGGAAAAAATCTTATCTATGTAGTAACATTTCTTTCCATATAATCTCAAACACGTCTGAAATAAGAATGAGCTTATTTGCCTATCAGTATTCATTCGATTTCTCTCCGGTTTTCAAGCTGAATTAATGCAAGTTTTCTGTGTTTCTTGCTGATTTTCGAATCTTTGAATTTATTGTAATGGCTGCTGAACCTCCTGGACGCTATTTGAGTGATCATGAAGTGGTAAGAATTGTAACACATCTAGAGGAGGGACGAAGCTAACGTCACGTGGCTAACTTGTTGAATGTTAACCAAAGCACTATTTCAAGAGCAACTAATCGGTACCACCGAAACAGGGGAATTTGGAAGAAGGGCCAGACATGGAAGAAATCGGATAACAACACCAGTTGATGACCGTTGGCTTGGTTTAACTGCACTAAGAGTTCGGCACTGTACGGCTCGAATCCTACAAAATGAACTTGCACTTTCCAGAAATGGGCATATTTCATTGCAAACTGTTAGGAACAGGCTCAGAGAAGACGATATTAGACTAAGGGTGGCTTCTACCGGCCCGCGTCTCAACAGAGAGCATCGAGTTGCAAGACTTCAGTTTGTGAGGAAACATGCAAATAGGGGTAATCCAGAACGGTCGAATGTTCTCTTTTCCGACGAGTCCAGGTTCTGTCTAGTATCAAATGATAGACGCATGCCTGCATACAGACGACCTGGGTAACGGTATCAGCAATGCAATATCCGGCAAATCGAAAACTTCGGAGGGGGCTCAGTAATGGTATGGGGAGGCATTTCTTTCTATGGTCGAACTGATTCAGCCCTAGTGAATAATGGAAGAATAGCGGCCAGATACATCGCAGATATCCTGGAACCCCGTGTTGTACCCTTTGGCCCATTGATTGGCGAAAACTTCATTTATATGCATGATAACGCTCGACCTCATGCAGCTAGAGTAGTAACAGAATTTCTGCAAAATACCGAAATTGATATTTTAAGATGGCCAACCAGAAGTCCCGACTTGAATCCCATAGAACACGTTTGGGACAACATGGGGTGGCAAATTCAACAACGTACGATGCCTTGTAGAACATTCCAACAACTAGAAAATCTGCTTCCTGAAATTTGGAACTCAGTGACTCAAGAGTAAAACCAAAATTTGTTTGAAGGGCTTCCGACACGTATACTGGCAGTAATTAGAGCCCGGGGAGGAAACACTCGATTTTGAAAATGATTAGTAACCATTCGATGCTAGTTGATTGGTCTCTTCGCGAATGTTTGAAGATGGTAGAATTTTTTAATTTTTCATTAACTCGAAAATTGTTTATGTTTTCTATCATAAACTCATCTGTTTTGAATGATATCTTCTCATTTTACGCTTCTGAAAGTTACCAAGCGACTCTTCAATGACCAACCTAAAAGTTTATATAGTTTTGTCGCAAAAGTAGGGTGATGCGACAAGTTTTGTGGGGAGTGTAATAGGTACAATTTTATATTGATTACTCTATTTGAATGTATATGCAGACCATAACAATTATTACTTTTTAAATAAAGAACGCCCTGTGTGATCTAGATTAACAAACATAAACATGTTGTAACCTGAACGTGAGCCTTCTGATAGAGTAAAAGGAGGCGCGGTACAATTACATTACAAGTGTGTGAATTTGTCTGACAGTTTTCTGTTATATTTGTGACTTATACTTTTGCGTATTCTGGCATAAAACTTGCAGATCAGAATAAAGTTTGGGCACATCATAAAATCTGTACACGATGTGTTAAAGGCCTTCGTTATTGGCTTGAGGCCAAGAAAACACTTTCCGATATGCGATTCCTATGGTATGGCGCGAACAAAATCACCATAATGATGATTGCTATTTTTGTTTGATTCAAAACAGCAGTAAAATCTGCAATCAGCGTCCCATCCCTTATGGGTCCGAATTATTAGTGCCCAAGGCCTCTGGTACCTTGGAAGTGATTCCAAATTCTTTCGAAGGTAGTGCTCTACCTGAACCTGATTACAAATCAAGTTTTGAATTTGAAAATGACAGCAGTACGCAATTGGTTTCTCAGGGTGGGCTAAATGATTCGGTAAGAAACTTGAATCTTTCCAAAAACGCTGTTGAGTTGTTTGTATCAAGGCTCAAAAGCAGGCTCTTCCTTCTTCCTCCTGGTTTAGATTTAGTAAGAAGCAGTTCACTTCCTACTTTGCCCGAGAGAACGACATGGATAAGAAGATCTCTAACTACCCAGCACAGTGAAGTATTTTCATAGATTCTTCAAAACGCAGCTTTAAAGCAGTTCCTCCTCACAATGTCGGCTTTTATGTTTCCATTCATGGTGGTTTTCGTTGGACCAATTATTAGACGGCTTATGGCTGGTCCACAATTTTTCAAAACCATAACGGATCCTCAAAGAGCGGATTGGCTTTTAAAGAGGCCATATACGAATTTTTAGGCAAAAACCAAGACTCTTACTACAAATAAATCGTCAAATGAATGTTAAAAGTACTTAAAGCTTAACGTTGCCTAATGTGTTTAAAGGTTTATTTTCTTCATCCCCACCTCGACTCCAGAAAATTACGTGAACGTGAGTGAAGATCAAGGTGAAGATCTTACTGAGAAAAAAAAATGTTTAGTGCGCACTTAAGTGTATTTTAGATAAAAAATAAGTTTTATTAAGCAATCATAAATTTAAAATAAAATTGTTAGTCATTAATCTTTTATAAGGTCATTTTCGGATTCAACACGCTCAGAAGGAAAAGAATTACGCAAAGAATTAAAAGAGCTCGTAATTTTTTTGCACAGATGGTGTTATTCAATTCGAACACGATTTGAAATGTTCTGAAGCAATTCTCAGCACTCGAACTGTAGCTTCGTCGAGAATAAAGCTTGAAGCCTGAATTTTAAGTAGCCAAAAGCATAAACTGAAACTAGCAATATTTCCAAATTATATACTTTATAATTGAGGACTATCGACTGTCGAAATTGTGTCATTTTGCCACCAACACAGTGGCTGATCATCAAATTTCTATCTACATTTTCACGGAGACATCAAATCTTCAGTTAGTTTGTGATTGCCATCAACGCAAAGAAGAATCAAAACATCCCAAAATTTCTTCCTTTCTTTACATTTATTAAATTCCGTTTTTTCACAAATCTAATCCAATATATTTATTATTATGATTATACAGAGGTCAGGCTGAACCTCAGCTATGCTGAAAGAAAGAGGACTGTATTGCAATGTATAGTTATAAATATGTAATTAGGAAAGATGAAAAAATGTAGCAAAGACGAAGGGAAAAAATTGGTACTTACTAAAGGAAACTCTTCATCCGCGTGGAGATGTGGTATGAGAAGGGACCTCTCGGATTGTCTATAGTAGCACAATAATAATAGTAATAGCAGCGCAGCAGTATATATAATAGTTTCTCACAATGATTAAATAATGAGTTTAATCGAGATTCATAATAAAGGAATATAAATTTCACTTGAATTATTTTTCGCACAATACCTTATTGAAACAACATGTATTAAAATTAAATGAATTTTGTAATTTAATAAAAATTAACGCATTAATTGGAATTACTTCTTGGTTGTATACTAGTCGAAAGTAAAGATCGTCTTCGCTATGGCAAAAAACTTAATTTGAAGGATATTTTTCATTACTTTTATCGATTTAACACAAGTGAATAATTTGATAGCGTATTATCGTGTATTTTTATAGTATCTCTCAGTATATTCATAAATGACTGCGTTTACTGTGCAGTAAAAGTGTTAAATTTCTCTTCGTAATAATGCATCTAACCGAATCGCATAAAATTGAAATTGTGGTGATTGGTTAAGGCAATCGAACCAGAACTAAGGCTGCGGTTATCTCGAGAAACGCATTCAGATTCATCTTACCCAAAGTATTATAAGGAAAATTGAGGCACAATATCGAGAATTAGGACATGTGAGACGTGTACCTAGGAGACGACAATCTGTTGTGTGTCCGGCAAATTACTCGTGACAATAATGATTGGGATAAAACTGTTCAAAAATTTTCTAAGAAACAAAGATGAATCCTTCTGGTTTTTATCATCGATTTATCTTTTTGAACGTTGATTTCTATTTGAATTGAATATCTTTTCATTTGGAATAATTAAATGAATTCGTAAGATAAGTTAATAATATTTCGTCCATTATATTTGTCCTGACAAGGGCTTTCCAACGAGCTGTAACGCGACATATTTCTATTTGAATTAAATACCTTTTTATTTCGAATTATGAAATAAAGTGCGATAAGTGAAAAATATCTTGTCCATTACATTTGTCTTGACGAGGCATTTCCAACAAGATGTAGCACTACATATCATGCCATGAAAAAAAATTGGGGGTGATTTTCATCCCCTTTAAGACCTATGAAGTATGAAATTACTGACTATTATTATTGACTGAATATAACTGACTGAAAACAAGAATTGACGTGCCTTGTGGAATTTCATCAATATTATTGTCTGATGTTTTACTGAATTCATTCCAATAATAAAAATAATTGTTTACATTTATCCAATGGGACTGTTTTTTGTTTCTGATTTGGCCAAAATGGAATTGTTAATGCAGGGGAATTATTGATATGAGATGCCAGCTTTTCTGATGCACCCTCGACCCATTCACGAGAATTATCCAACGTTGATTGGATAATTCGTCCGTATTAAGAATTCCGAACTCCGAAAAAAAAGGTCCATCAGAGGTATCTTGGGAAAGGGTTTATAGATCAATTTCAAATTTTGGCATTAGATTAAATTGATCCTTATCTACAATTGCAATTTTTTTCAGAGCGGTACCACTTCCGGTTATCTACAACTATGCTATTTCACATCGCATGGTGTACTTTAAATTTTCTTTATAAAATGGCATCCTTTTTCGCAGATCTTTTGTTAATATTTATCCTATCTAAATTGAACCAGTCTTGTGATATAATTTTCTATATACATTGTGCTCATAAATCATCTGTCAACTGAATAAAACTAAATTGTCAAAAAACGTTTGTTTCAAATACGAGTAACTACTTTTTTACCCTTTTATTTAGTATTGATTGGTAGTAGGCTACATCATAAATAAAATGGCTCGTTATTGTTTTATTTGCGATTTAATCAATAGCTTGCAGCTTCTTTGGAAAGTTAAATCATGAAGCCGTAGAAAATAGAAGCAAACAGATTGGAATCAGTTGCAGCACCAGTTACAGTCTTCCATGTGAGGTTCTATGAATTTAGGCCTCACTTTGACGTTGGAAATTATTCATAAATAGCAATTGCCTTAATTTTGTTTGCGTATAGTTCTTTTTTGTTAGATAAAATGGCAAATAAATACTCAAGCAAGGATATTAGGTATTCATTCCTCATTCATGGACAATGTCAACAAATAATAAGTGGAACCTGCCGAACATTTGATGAAAAGTATCCGAATTTACGAATCAGTTTTCAGAAAATAAATTAGAAAATTCCAATCAAATTTTGTCACTTACGGAAAACACATCGGAAAGGAGTGGAGTTAATTTCATTGCCAGCGATGGAGACATTGCAATCACTTCTTGTCTTGGGTTATTTTTATGCTAATACGTATGCGTATGTACATGTTGCTGTTGCAGATTTGAGGATAACACGTACATCAATTAATGAAATTCTGAACAAAAAAAATTCCACCACTACAAATTTTCATCATCATCATCGATGAATCCAGTAGACGCGGCGGTTAGGATCAATTTTTGCGAACTGTTGGTTCACGTTTAGGAAAACCCAGACTTACAAAACTTTTTATGGGCGGACGAGTCCAAATTCTAGCGAAAAGCTATTTTTAATTGGCATTATTCTCACATCTGGGACTTCTAAAATCCACATCCAACACGGGAGCGAAATTTCCAACATCGTTTTAGCTTTGATGTATAAAGTTGTATGTCAATATTCACTTTTTGAGAAAACTGATTTTAACTACATTTGTAGTTAATTTATAGTTCGCCGATATATTCGCGGGAGGATCTCGAATTAAAAATGAGACGCGACTTCGACTATTCATAAAGTGCTGTTGTGGATTGAAAAAAAAAGGATGTTTAAGTTTACGGTTTTTTTGAATTTTATATTTCGTAGATATTAGAAAATTTTCTTGTCTTTATCGTCAGAAGTGAGCTTACGCTACTCATTTAAGGTTTTTGTATTTTATAAGTGACAAAAGTGATTATAATTTTTCAAATTATTTTTGCAAATTAGTTGTAAATTCGGGTACTTTTCGTTAAATGTTCTGCATGTTCGACTCATTATTTGTTGACATTGCCCATGAATAATAAATTCACAATATTCGCGTTTGAGTATTTATTTGCCATTTTATTTAACAAAAGAAACTATCAACAAAATTAGCGTTGTTGCTAATTTCTAAACGTCGAACTGAAGCCGTAATTCATAAAACCTCACATAGAACATTGTGGAACATAGCAAGTGGCATCGGAATTGAAGTCACTTCGTTTGTTTCTATCTTCCACGGCCTAATGATTTAATTTTCCGAAAGAACTTCGAGCTTTTGATAAAATCGCAAATAAAATGAAACGAGCTATTTCAGGTTTAGGCAAAACTAAAAGAAAATTGGGAAAATTTCCAATATTTCTTGTTTTTCCAAATTGAAGTATTTAATTCAAAAACAATATGTATTATATTAGGTCCGCAACAAAGTTCTCGCTGTTTTTTCTATGAAAATACAACTTTATTGTGAAAAATGATTACAAATAAATCATTAAAAATATTGCCCATCATTAGCTTCAACTTTATTCCATCTTTCTGGCAGAGCTCGAATACCTTGATGATAGAAGTGTTCGTCTTCTCAGGCTATCTACGAATCAAGCCATTTTTCGAGCTCTTCATATGAGCGGAACTGCTGATCAACTAGACCATGTGCCATCGAACGGAACAACTAATAATCGGATGGTGCAATATCTGGGGAATATGACGGGTGGGGTAGGACTTCCCATTTGAGCGTTTCCAAGTAGGTTTCAACGGGTTTGGCAACGTGAGGCCGAGCATTGTCATGCTGTAGAATTACTTTTTCGTGTCTGCTCGTATTCTGGCCGTTTTTCGCGCAGTGCGTTACTCAATCGCATCAATCGAGTTCAAAACCATTCCCCAGTGATGGTTTTGTTCGGTTCCAACAACAATCATAATTAATAACACCGACTTGGTCCCACTACATACACAGCATAACTTTCGCTGCGTGAATATTCGGCCGAGGCGATGACGTAGAAGCAAGACTGTATAGTCTCCAAGAGTTTTTTTTGGATGGCTGTAATGAATTCATTTTTCATCACCCGTTACGATGCGATGAAGAAAACCCTTTCTTTTTTGCCAGTGGAGCAGTTTTTCACAGGCGAAACCCAAGTTCCTTGCTTTTGAATCATTCCCAACTCATGCAATCGCTTGGAAATGGCTTGGCGGGCAACTTCTAAGGCTGAATCAAACTCTTCTTGCGTTTGGCACGGATCCTCATCGAACAATGCCTCCAATTCAGCGTTTTCGAAGATTTTTGGCCTTCCTTCACGGGAACGGTCGTCCACATCGAAATCACCGTTTTTAAAGCGATGGAACCAATCCCGGCACGTTGTTTCTCTTAGAGCAGAATCTCCGTAAATTTTTTGGAGCTCTCTACGAGTTTCAGCCGCCGTTTTCTTCGAATGAAGGAAGAAAATCAACACTTCCGGCAAATGACGATTATTTGACACCAAATAGACATTTTCTCACAACTAAAAGTATATGACGCAAAAAAAAACACTAATGTGTCACAGTGGTTTGTTTACCATGTGTCTAAGCTTTGTTCAAGACGTTTCTGATATGTAAAAATCGACCAGCACTTACTGCTGGAGCCATCTATTGACAAACAGCAAGAACTTAGTTGCGCACCTTATATATTTTTGAGGAGCGTAAAAAGTCCCGTTTGTAAGAGATTTGATCATTTATGGTTTGCATTTGAAAAATTACATTATAACTTTGAAACCGCCGAACGAAAAAAAAATTCAGTACTCCACTGCATTCCACGCGAAAAAAGGTCCTGTATATTGTCAAAACATTCTGTACGTAACTTCAATATTAATCGAGATATCGAAAATCGAAGATATCCCAAATTTACTTTCGCCATTGAGTTTGTCTCAAGGAAAAGTATCGAGAAGTGTGGTTAATTTTTTCTTACTGCAATATTTCACCTATCTGTGCCGAACGAGAACATTGAAATTTTATCTCCCTGTACATCATTTGGGTGAACGAAATATTGTGTTTCATTGTCGGGATCGTTGAAAATACTTTTCTTCAGAAAGCTTTGCTCCATCAAAACTCTGTGAACCTAACCTATTATTGACTCAGATCCACTCTGCTCTTTCACAAAGAATTTGATGATGTACGCTACCCAAAAGAAAACCTCTCATGATCAGGACTTTGAGGTGAACATTCGTTACAAAAATGTTACTTTTCGGATTGAATAACATATTGTTTACTCATCCTCTGATGAGTGGGGTACTTTTGTTTACGAGGGAAACAGTTATTTTATGAAAGTGTTTAATGCTATCAGAAGTTCTCTCAGTTGTAGCTAGACATCTTCTTTGGTTACTTGATAATTTTAGTGGATATTTCATTCATCGGTATTGAATTAATTTGTCCATAAAATTAACAATTACTTAGTTAAACGTCAGTAATACAATGTGAGTAATCTGGAAGAATGGGGAATTTTGCTGCTTCTACGCTACTGGTTTACGTCAGGTACCTATTTTATTTCCCAGGAATCTCGATAGGAAATAGCAGGTTAGATAGGTCGACGTCCTGGCAGAATCGCGGCGGATCGACGCACCTGTCCCATATAAGCTGGAGTATCATCTTCACTGAATAATCTATTGCGTTCGGTTCACTTGTACACATGTGTCTATTTGCAGGTTTCTGGTCACATTCTCACCATCTCACCGCATTTCACAGGAACAGTGTCTCTCGCAAATAGAGGGGCATTACAAGTGTCCAGGCTACGTTTTAATTTCACTTCCCATTTTGATGATGAAATTCATATCACATTCGCCATGAAAAATGCATACTATTTGGTATATAAAAAAAATTATTTTGGATTATGGAATAGACTGGAATGAAAATGTGCGTACAAGTCATAACTATCTAAGCCAACAGAATTTTGAAAATGAAACTCATTTTTTGAGATTTAAGTGTTTTAATATCGATTATTCAATTTTAATAATACATTGTGATGAAATATTCATGTTAGAACTATTACATACCATTCCAATTTCCTGAAAACTGTATTCAATTCGACATCGGTACATCTAAGATATATCTAACAATTGCATATACAGGGTGTAAATCAGGGGTGTTCAAACGGTCGATCGCGAGTGGTAATTGAGTAGATCTCGAGAAGAAAAATAATTTTTAATGAGAAGGTAACTAAACTACAAAAACTTATTACGTAATAAAATAACACTCTGTTAGCGGCTAAAGGCGGCTTTATCAAAGGAACGCGCTGTACTTGACTAAGAATAGCCGCGTTTTTTATTCTTGTCGCTTTTTTAGGAAATGCGGGCGACGCGTTTGACGGAATCATTCGAGACTTTCGTTCACGCCGATATAAATGTTGCGCCTGCAGGAATTGAAGTCATTCTGAATTGTAACTTGAAGGCAATACTACGTCGATACAAAGTTTATTATTAAATAGTGCAGCGAAGAAATCTAAAACGTATCATTTCAATAACGATTGGGAGGAAGAATTTTTCTTTTGTATTGTGACGGATAAGTGAATTTGTTTTATTTGACCTGCGTCAGTTGCAATACTTAAGCGTTGTAACTTAGAGAGGCATCATAACACGGTTCATAAAAACTATGAAGAGGATTTTTCGCCACAGGGTGAATTAAGAAAACGAAAAGTACGTGATTTGATATCTTGTTTGGAAAAAGAACAAACCATGTTCACAAGACCAGCCAAACAATCAAAAGCTGCTACGATTGCGTCATTGAAAATATCTCATATATTTGCGAAACACAAGAAACCATTCGAAGATGGATCGGTTATGAAGGAAGTATTTGTTGAAGCGGTTGAGACTTTATTTGGAGATTTTAAAAATAAAACAGAAATTATGTCTGCTATTAGAGAACTTCAGTTATCTCGTCCGACTGTCACAAGGCGTATTGAAGTAATGAGTCAGGACATAGCAGATAAACTAAAACATGATATCATGAAATGTACATACCTTTCTTCACAGGTCGACGAATCCATCGATATGACAGACACTGACCAGCTGCGTATTTATTCGGATGGTATTCAATGACATGTTGGCTAAGGAAGAATTTTTAACAATCACTCCTCTGAAGGGGAAGACCCATGGCGAAGATGTATATGAAGTTTTCTTCAATTTTATAAAAAACTACAAGCTACCAATATATAAATTAGTGTGCTTTACAAACGATGGAGCACCAGCAATGACTGGAAACAAAAACGGTTTTTTGGCATTGTGTCGAGCTGAAGATGAAGAAGATTTCCTTCCATTTTCTTCATTCCATTGCATTATACATCAACAAGTTTTGTGTTCAAAAGTTCTAAACACGGAGGAAATTATGGGCATTACAAAAATTGTGAATTCCATCCGTGCACGTAGCTTGCAACGGCGGCTCTTTAAGTTGCAGTTGGAAGATAGGAAGTCAGCTGACCACACCGATTTAGTTCTTCACACGGACGTCAGGTGGTTGAGTTGCGAAAAATTTCTAGAAAGGTTTCAAGAATTTTTTCCCGAAATAACAGCTTTTCTAGACGAGAGAAGTGATGAAACTCAGATGTTGAAAAACGAAAAATGGCTGACTGATTTGGCATTTTCGGCTGACATCACAATGCATTTAAACACACCATTAACTTGGAGCTTCTAGGTAAAGGAAAAACTATTATTGAGATGATTAGCGAGTGAACGCATTCAAAAGTAAATTGCAACTTATGATAAATCAAGTGAAAAGAAAGGATCTGAAACATTTTCCGTCTTTCAAAGCAAGGATTCCTCAGTTGAATTATGATACGTATGAGGCTGAGTTATCAAATATTTTTGGACAACTCGAAATACGTTTCTATGGTTGGTGTAAATTGGCAAATATAGCATCATTTATAAAAAACATGTAAAAACATTGAGGAATTAGCTACTGAAATAGCAAGTCAGTTCAATATAAACTCATGTTCTGTTGAAAATGAGTTGGCTCTGATTATATCAGATATCTGCATCTTAAAGCTACGGATCTGATACAAATTTTTGGTGTATTATATCTGAAGATAAATATCCGAATCCAAGGCAAATCAAGTCATTTTATGACAAAAAATTCTCATTTCATATGTCCGCAAATGCTTCTTTACCGAAATACAGGTTGAAATCTTCGGATGTTTTCAGTTTTTTTTATGATTACTACAGTTTTTTTGGCAACTCAGTACAAATTCTGCACATAGTAGTCTTTTTAAACTCGACATCATAGAATCAATTATGAAAATCTACAGGGTGGTACTTTTTCAAGAGGTCACGTGTGCTTTTTACCCTTACAAATTTTTTTTCAGTACGCCCCTGGCGATTAAAATTTTTTCTATAAATTTTCAATCAATTTTTAATCTTTTTTATCTCTTACATATTTTCCGTATCTGCCACAGTTTTTGTGTAAAAATTGATTAAATTCCATGTACGGTGGAAACATAATAATCGTTCGGTGATTTATTTCACTAGTAGATGGCTGTCATGTTGGTACCTTTTATTGACAGCTCTAAATAAATTGTTATTGATTCAATTCGTTGATATTTCGCTGATAGGCAGTTATAGTTGCAGTGGCTTTCGGAGATGGAGGTTCATTCAAACGCAGAAATGGCCGACATGAATTTCGTCTACGGTCTCTCTCTAACGGTAATTCCTTAGAAGCGTCGAGAAGATACACTCAACGCGTCATTCCTCATCATATTTTGTTTGGATGGTTTCATCAACACCTTCGAGAACTGGTAGTTTCAAAACTAGAAATCATGATTGTGGTCGCCACCAGTATATTAAAATACCAAAATTAGAAGAAGCTGTTCTTAATTTAACTAGGAAAATAGCTAGCTTTACATGTTAATCATACGACGGTATTTACCATCTTAAAATAACAGCTCTTATATCCATATCATGTAGTACGAGCCCGAGCACTGTTACCTCGTTGTTTTCCTAACTGTCTTTTAGCTTAGGATGCTAAATATGATTAGATAACAATTTCTGAGGCATATTCTATTCACGAACGAAGCAAGTTTCTCGAGAGATGCCATTATTATTAACCACAACAACCACATATGGTCGGAAGAAAATCCTCGTGCTTTCGTTGGAGCTCATCACCAGGAACATTCCCCTTTGAAAGTGTGGATTGGAATGATTCGAGGTCACCAAATTGGTCCACATTTCCTTCCACCTAGATTGAATGGAGATTCATACACTAAGTTTCTAACCGAAATAGATCTGCCAGATCTACTTGATACTACTCCTTTGGGTGACAGGATGTGGTACATGCACGATGGCGCTTCTGCTCATTTTAGTATAAGACCACGTCAACATTTGATCGAAATATGTGCAGATGGTTGGATAGGCCGAGGTGGACCCCAATTTCGGCCAGCTGGTACACCTGATCTGAGTCCAATAGACTTTTTTACTTGGGGACATTTGAAAACGTTGGTTTACAGGACTGTACAAGACGTAGAAGACTTAAGAAACCGCATTATCATTCAAGATACTTCTGAGAACTTCAATCGGATACGAAGATCTGTGTGTCAATGTCTAGACTCCTGTGTAATGGCTGAAGGGGCCATTTTCAGCACTTACTATGAATGCTTCCTTTATATTGACTTTTATTCAAGGAACAATATGCGGCCTTCTGTAGAATGTTAAATATCTCTCAATAAAGGTTTTGCACACTAGTAGTGTAGTCCGCTTGGATGTCATGAATAGGAGCAGGAGCATAAGACTGCACCCATTCAGAAGGCCAGACTAGACTGCTAACTACTTATCTCAATCCATTGCATCGCATTAAATACTATCTATGTATAACTATACAATTTGCTCCTCCCGAAAATGATAAAAACGAAAACTAGATCAAACAGAAACCTTCAAGAAGCCATACGAGTTCGACTGTCTACCGCAACGCTATACACTGTGTCTGTTAGATGCGACCTGTCAAAAATGTAACGCTCCAATGCTTGTCTGGCTGTTAACCAGGTGTAAATCATATTTGAATAATGAGAGCATACGAAATTTATCTCTATATGTATGAATACATTGAAGACGAGGTAAATATTAAACCTTCCGAAGCATGTTACATATCTCTCGCTGAAGAAGAGTGAAGCGGAAAACCAGCTCCTTCAGGAATGATATTTAGCATTCTATGCAAGGTTGAATATTGTGTCTTCAATGTGTTTACGTTCATAGCGATACATTTCGCATGTTATCATTATTGAGATATTATGTCACAGCCAAAAAAGGACAGATCGCATCTAGCGGACAGTGTGTAGCGTTGAGGTAGATGGTCGAACTTGAATGGCTTCTTGAAGTTTTCTGTTTTATCTATTTTTTATTTCCATTATTTTCCAGAGGGCGCAAATTATATACATATAATGTACTTGATGCGTTCTGAAGGATTAAGATGAGTGGTAGTCTGGCCTGGTGTTGTAAATGAATGTTCAACACTGAGGTCAAACGAGACCGAAACTGCAGTCTTTTGCTCCTTTTCATGACATTCGACAAGACTGTGCCACGGCTTTGTGGCTCTGGTTGACCATGATTATGAACAGTTAATCGAAAAAACACCTCCTTCATGGAGAAACATTTAACATTCTACGGTTGACTATTTTTTCCTGAATTGGAAGTGGTTTTCAATTCAAAATGATAAATATAATTATTGAAAATGATGGATTATCTACACTGCCTACTTCATTCATATAATTGATTGATATGCGTTTCCGTAAATAGTCATTTTACTGTATTGAATAGCTTATTAGAATATAAATCGGCGTACACACAACCAAATTAATATGGAATCACTCTGTATTTTACATTATTGATTGTTTATAACCATGGATCTTTGACTACTTGTGAAGAATGAAGTTTTTTGTTGTAAAAAACTGGAAAGTATGATAAGGAATGTTGAATTATCCCCACATGTTCGGGATATTGTACTCAGTCGTCACTGAGATTTGAAAGTGTGAATTTCAAAATTTAAAAAAGCCTATAATCATAATTGAAAACGCCTTAGGTTGGATTGTCCGATGTGAAGAGGGGTCGAATAATTGTTCTCTTTGAAGAAGTGGTGACACAGAGGGATATAGCGACCACAATGGTGGTATCACAGAGGTTGATTTCAAAAACCTACGCCCGATAGGTGGAGCTACAATCTCTGAAAAATAGGCCTGGAAGAAGTCGTAGGAAGATCTGTTCTGAAGAACAAGACCGCTTTTTGTGCCAAATTGCAAGAAGAGAGCCTAGTGCATTGCACCCCATACTCCTAAGGCAATTTCTGGAAGCAACAGGCATCAGTGTATCAATCGAACCCATACGTCAAAAACTTCGTTCATGAGGTTTATACAGCAGAAGGCCCTTGAGAGTTCTAGAGCTAATCAGACAAAAAAAAATTAACAGACTTAATTGGTATATCGAGCACCAAAATTGGAATATTCAGAATTGGAGAAATGTCCTTTTTTCGGATGAGGCCAGAATTGGTGTTCGATCAGATGATCGCCGGATTCGGGTTTCAAGGGTCGTGGAAGACAAGCTAGACTCCGAGCAGCAACGCACATTTCGAAATACCAAGGGGACAGTGTGATGTTTTGGGGTGGCATTATGCTGGGAGGCAAAACATATTTGATTTCGTTTTCTGCGAATGTAACGGATAGAAATTACGTGGACCTAGTGCTGGAGCCCATAGTGAGACTCTGGCGAGGTGCTTACGGTGAGAATTTCGCTTTTATGCAAGATAATGCTCCTCCGCATACGAGCAACCTCGCGTGACATCTTGTAACTGTGGAGGTCGAAAATCTAATCCAAAGCATGCCTAGACGGATTCAGGCTTGTATCAGGGCAAGAGGGGGTAGCACAAGTTACTGAGGTCGAGAAAAAACACCTACTCCGTGAGAAAAGTTTCAATTTTTTTACTACATACGGAAAGAGTTTCTTATTTTCTTTTATTTGTTTTTTTCTTAAAATAAACCTTAATTCATTTCTTTTTCCAATTGAAATATCTCAAGAAGTATCAATTCTAACAATCCTTCAAAATTTCTAAAATCCCTGAGGTAATATTCAAAGTATCGGATGATTCCATATAAATTTGGTTGCGTGTATATACATTAGGCATAGCAATGAGTAGCATGGTCTGCTAGTTAGCAGTGACAAGTCTGGTTAGATTTAACCTTATTGATGACGTCGGCAGTATCATAACTAAGGCGTACGAAATCGTTCAGTATAACTGAACTCAAAATCACTTAGATTTGTCAAAAATTCTTTCATCAAAGTTTCTGAGAAAAAAACATTACTTTGGGAAATGGACCTTGAGAAATAGAAAACAAAAGGAATGAGAGACTGTTAGAAGATGTCTTGCATCGCAGTCCTATCACAAAAAGTTGTGAGACCTCATGTGAAATCAAATCAGTTATTTCAGATTGTATCTATGAAAGCACCTAATTAACAACTTGTCATAAAATCTTATGTAATGATTTACCTACCGACATTTATGATGATCGTATCTATATTGGACTTCTTTATTTCTATAATAAATATAATGATAGTCACACGGCAACATAATCTACTATTTAAAACGCTTTATTGTTAATGGTGCCATTTAAACTGATCGAGTAATCAAAATAGCAGATCATGTATATGTGATCATTTCTTACATTTATGTTCTTGATGGTATCAAGAAGAGATAGTTCTCGTGGCAGTCGATGCGAGAAGGGCCAGTGAAATGATTCAATTGGATATTTCAAGAAGAGTGCAGTTTTGTCCTTTTTTTATAGACTCATCAATATCTTATACTATTATTCAAGAGCTTATGAATTATTGCAAAACGCCAATTGATTAACTTGATTCCAGTCATTCATTAGATTTCGAGTGTTTCCATTTATTATATGCCGTTAGGAGGGTAAACAAAATATAATCTACTACAATAGAACCTTCAGAATGAACCTAAATTAAGGAACGGGATACGTTTTGACCACAACCCTCTTCCTCATAGCAATTAATGACATACTTAAAGAGATCAACACGCCAATTAAAGCGACCCTTTACGCCGATGACTTAGTACTATACACCACATTTATGAACGCCAACGCAGCATCATCATTACTTCAGACAGCAATAAATAAACTAGAGGAATGGTCGAGAAGCACGGACCTTATGTTCTCAGCAGAAGAATCGCTTTATGTTCTATTTAGAAGAAACATTCGAATGGTGAGCTAAACCTCGCCCTTATTGGGGAACTTCTTATGGGAAATGATAACGAATTTCTTGAGTCACCTAGCATGGTAGAATCACATTGATAAAATTACTGAATCCTGTCAATCTGTTTTGAATATCCTGAGAGTTATCTCTAATGTCTAGTCGTGTGCCGATCCAAATCATCTCCTACACTTATACATAGCATTAATTCGAAGTAAAATCGACTATGTGTCCATTTGCTACAACTCTACCAATTCTAGTTTATTGAAAAAAAAATGACAGTACAAATGCAGCTGTGCGTACTACACACAACCAAATTTATATGGAATCACTCGGTATTTCACATTATTGATTGTTTTTAACCAAGGATCTTTAACTAATTGCGAAGAATGAAGTTTTTTGTTGTAAAAAAACTTGAAAGTATGATAAGAAATGTTGAGTTATCAACCTATGTTCGGTATTTTACTCAGTCGTCACTGAGATTTGAAACTGTGCATTTCAAAATTTAAAAAAGCCTATAATCATAATTGAAAACGCCTTACGTTGGGTTGTCCGGTGTGAAAAGGGGTCGAATAATTGTTCTCGTTGAAGAAGTGGTGACACAGAGGAATATAGCGACAACCTACGCCCGATAGGTGGAGCTACAATCTCTGCAAAATAGACCTAGAAAAATCCGTAGGAAGATCACTTCTGAAGAACAAGACCGCTTTTTGTGCCAAATTGCAAGAAGAGACCCTAGTAGGTCGCACCCCACACTCCTAAGGCAATTTCTGGAAGCAACATGGATCAGTGTATCAGTCGAAGCGATATGTTAAATTCTTCGTTCAAGGGATTTATACAGCAGAAGGCCCTTAAGAGTTCCAAAGTTAATTATATATTAAATTTAGAATTGGCGAAATGTTATTTTTTTCGGATGAGACCAGAATTGGTGTTCGATCAGATGACCGCCAGACTCGGGTTTTAAGGGATCTTGAAAGACAAGCTAGACTCCGAGCAGCAATAGATAAATAGATAAATTCCGAAATACCAAAGAGACAGTGTGATGTTTTGGGGTGGCATTATGCTGGGAGGCAAAACATATTTGATTTCGTTTCCTGCGAGTGTAAATGCTAGAAATTACGTGGACCTAGTACTGGAGACCATAGTGTAACTCTGGCGAGTTGCCCACGGTGAGAATTTCACTTTTATACAAGATAATGCTCTTCCGCATACCAGCAACCTCACGCGACTTTATCTTGAAACAAAAGAATCGCTATTTTTGACTGGCCAGCTTGCTTTCCAGACTTAAATCCTATTGAACATTTATGGGTTAATCTCAAAAGGAAAATCAGATCGCGCCAGGATAATACAAGAACTCCAGAATAGCTCATCCAAGCCGCCACAGGAGAGTGGCAGAATATCACCCCAGAGGAGGTCGAAAACCTAATCCAAAGAATGCCTAGACGGATTCAGACTTGTATCAGAACAAGAGGAGGTAAAACAAGCTACTGAGGTCGAGAAAAGAAAAAACACCTACTCTGTGAGAAAAAAATTTAAATTTTTTACTACATGCGGCAAGAGTCTCTTATTTTCTTTTGTTTGTTTCTTATAATAAACCTTAATTCATTTCTTTTTCCAATTGAAATACCTCAAGAGGTTTCAATTCTAACAATCCTTCGAAATTTCCAAAATCCCTGAGGTAATATTCAAAATGTCGGGTGATTCCTTATAAATTTAGTTGTGTGTATGTCAGAGGCCTATCGTTCTAGTACGATCCAGAGCCTCAAAGTCCTGCTAAAAGAACACCTCTAGAACTCCGCGGAGAATATTTGTCGTTGTGTTTTGCGTCTAGAATCTCAAAAATTAATTTAGCATCAGCCTCTTCATCCTCCTTTCTTGTACAATTGTCAGGAATTTCAACTCATGAATATTTTTTAACAAAAAGACAGAACCAATTTTTATATTAAAACACACAAATACCATCAACCCAACGATCACAAATTTTCTCTAACATTCATTCAACCCAACCTTTCTCCTTTGCTTACAAACTTTATCCAAATAGCAAGATTACGCTGAGATATACACCGATACTTCTTAAACGCAAAACATAGTTGTAGTAGCCGAAGAAGTAAGAAATTCCTTCCGCCTTCCAATTAACTATCCACAGTGGTGAAATTCAACGATATTACAGGCTTTGAAAGAGTGACCATATCACTTGGTGCAAAAAATTGCTTATTACGGGCTCCTCAGGGCATTGAAAAGTTTGAAGCAATTATACATACGGCACCCTATAATCCAGGTCATTGAAGAGAAACTCTTCAATCTCCATGGTCAGAACTAAACTGCAAAATTTCTTTGGGTCTCCTTTTATAAGGTGTCCAAATAACTAGAGCAAATATCTTGTGCGAGTTTCCTGAATACACCATTGAGCGCAGTTAGTGGGGAATTACTAACCTCGAAACTTCTCTTTTAATCAACAAACACCAAACACCAAATTTCTTTGAAAAAATATTCATGTACCAAAAATTGTGAAACAACCGCGTTTCACCACTTATTATTATGAGTATGTATTTTTTGTGTATTGTATTCTCCGCTAATAACGCCCAGGTGGTAGATGCGGTTAATTTGAAATCGGTAGATGCGGTTAATTTGAAATCGGAAAAATATATATAATTCAGAGGAGGTGGATGAGAATCCCATCAAAAGCCCAACTTTCAAATTGAAAATGTGACATGTAGGGAATTGTTTTTTCAAATGACGAAGTCTTCGTAAACGTTGCGAAATATATCGCAGGGTTTGAGACAAATATTTTTCTGATGGTATCTAAACTGGTGGAATTGAAAACTCCTTAGATCGAATGCTGGGAATTTTGCCAAAAAAGCTTCTCTACTGGCTTTTTAACCAGATTTATTAAATATTTTCTCAATGACAATAATATTAGTGCAATTTTCGAACAGCATCTTACATATAGTATTCATTGGTCAGCTTTGTGCAAGCGAATATCCACTTTGTCACTTTCATTCCATTCTATTTGAATTCATAAGAGATTAATTATTGGGACGTTGTTTCTCATGGATGTTCTGACATTTTCTAGCATTCATTTTCCATAATAGGTTAATAACCTTTCATGTAGAATATTCAGTAAGTTAATTGGACAGGAAATAATTATATATTCAGATTTTGTTCTTGTTCATGGAACCTGCATAACTTCACTGAACTGCACCGCGATAAGATATTTTTTGTTATTACGGGTTCTTATCATCGCCTACGCATCGGTGCAATAAAAATTTACATAAACCTTTATAATTTATTAAGACAAGTGTTGATTGTGGTTCATGAAATTTCATGAAAAAATTGAATACTGTATGAGCGTTTTTCAAAATTTAAGTACCATCTGGAGATGTTATTATGTACAGGTTGTATAGGGGTACCTGTGTGAATCATTGCACATTATCATATTTTGTTATCGAGTTATTCCGGAATTTTCGATTTTTCGGGATGTGAGCAAATGACCGTGACTCGGTACTAATTAAGTTACGTAAAAAATATTTTCACATTCTTGAGGCACATAACTTATATGTTAGAGATGTATAGGATTTGATAGACTCACTTTCAGTTGTTTATGTTGTACTATTTTTTATTTAACCAAGCTTTCGCATACTATTCGATACTTCATCAAGGCTTTTAAAATGAAGTACAATTAATATATCACAACAGTCAGTTAAAACCGGATAGCGTCATTGAAGGGACCCTATAGTTTCCGACGTTATATCCGATAGTTGTTATAAGCAATACATAGCATAAGTATGTAGTTAAATTATCATAAGGACATATATATCTAATAGAATAAAATATTGTTTTCGAATGAAATATCAAAAAAGAAATAAAAATGTTAATTAAGAAATAATAGGAGATGTACTTAGCTGCACTATAAGACTTACACTAGTTTTAGTCTGTTCACTCTCAAATATGTTCTGCATTTTACGTTTCATACTCCTCAAGTTATGAGTATCATCAGTATTAATTGTAATTATATATATATATATATATATATATATATATATATATATATATATATATATATATATATATATATATATATATATATATATATATATATATATATATATATTTGGTCAAATATCTTCCGCGATAAACTTCGCGTGGAGTCTATGTATGTAAATCTGAGACAAGACGAATTATTCAAAATCCGTAGATCAATGAACAATCCTCCTGACAAGAGCTGGTTTCAAATCTGCCCGCCATGCACGCAGCCCCAAGCGCCACAATAGTGCAACCAAGCAGGATGCCGAGAAACGAAGCGGCAGACTGCAGTTTCGCCCTTATTAGGAGCCCATCAGTGTCGCATATCGCTTCTCAGCATCCTAGGGCAGATTTGGAAACTAGCTCTTGTCAGGAGGATTGTTCATTGATCTACGGATTTTGAATAATTTGTCTTGTCTCAGAATATATATATATATATATATATATATATATATATATATATATATATATATATATATATATATATATATATATATATATATATATACAAGGTGACCCCCTTTAGCTAAGAACCATTATCTATGCAGACTTTGAGCATGTCAGATTAATAAGATCAACAATATGGTACATTTTGATATGCGAGTGCGAGATTCAATAAATTACATTGGTAGGACGGACCGATTGAGTGTACAGGAAGATCACAAGATTATAGACATCTGGATTTTTATGCGGTCATTTAAAATTGAAAATATCCGTATTAAACTTGATATCTTGGACGAACAACGGAGAAGAATTATGACAAAATGCCGATTATTAACCCCTTAGGTTTTTGAGAATATGGGAGGGGTATTTGAGAACCATTCATGGAGGTGGGAGGAGGTCATTTCGAATAGCACCCACGCATAGTAGTTCAAGGTTTCTTCACAAATACAAGTAAACGATGATTTCTACTAAAATATATTATTAAATGCTCGCCGCGTTTCGATACACTGTATCTTTATCAAGAGCGATTGAATACTACAAATATATCTTACTAACAAATTTTTATATATACTAAAGAGGCAATCCACTCAGAGCTATCCGTACTTGAACTAATGTTTAGGAAATAAATTTAATGAGGGGGAATTATTTATGTCTACCTGATCATTGAGAATTTCCGGTGAATTCCTAAATCTGTTAATTTCAAGTGCTTCCAGAAGGTTGAGTTGTATACCTCTCTTCTCAGAATGTAGGATTTTAAATTCTGAATTGAAAGAGTGACCATTTTCCCTAAGATGATTTGAATAGTTTGAATCGATTTTCCCATTGATGAAACTGCGTTTATGTTCTGAGAGTCTAACATTAAAACTTCTTCCTGTTCTACCTATATGAAAATAATTGCAATTTGCACAATCCAATCTATAAACACCTAATTTGTTCACCGGTGAACACAAAGACAAGAAATTCAATAGCTTAACATATATAGGCAATTTTAGCAATAATGTGAAATCCTCTTAAAAATTCAAATTTGAATATAGCGTTCAAAACATCAACAAATTTAGGTTCATTTATCAGGAATTATAAATCTCCAATTAATAAAGAAAATAAATCAAGTGTTTATAGATTGGATTGTGCAGATTGCAAATGTTTTTATATAGGTAGAACAGGAAGAAGATTTGATGTTAGAATCTCTGAACATAAACGCAGTTTCATCAATGGAAAATCCAATTCAAATTATTCAAATCATCTTAGGGAAAATGGTCACTCTTTCAATTCAGAATTTGAAATCCTACATTCTGAGAAGAGAGGTATAAAACTCAACCTTCTGGAAGCACTTGAAATTAACAGATTTAGGAATTCACCGGAAATTCTTAATGATCAGGTAAACATAAATAACTCACCCTTATTAAATTTATTTCCTAAACATTAGTTCAAGTACGGATAGCTCTGAGTGGATTGCCTCTTTAGTATATATAAAAGTTGTTAGTAAGATATATTTGTAGTATTCAATTGCTCTTGATAAAGATACTGTATATCGAAACGCGTCGAGCATTTAATAATATATTTTAGTAGAAATCATCGTTTACTTGTATTTGTGAAAATGGATTTTTATCACGTAAAAGCTTCGTCAATTTAATTCAAGGCTTCTTTTTCTCAATGATTTGTGTTGAATATTCTTGTCATATTTTTGCCACAACTGTTATTTTGACAATGATTAGTAACAATTTCTAATTTGTCTTCTTAGTGACTCCATTTTCGAGTTCTTTTTGAATTGATTGAATTGAATTTGAATCGACTCGATATAGCCAGCTAGCTCGCGGAATAAATTCGCCCCTAACACAAAGTATTGACCAAATTCGTTTAGAGCTTTAAGAGAACTCTCCAATGAAGTCTCATATGATACGCTTTGCGATTGAAAATGTCGAGTTTGAGACAGCTGAGGGTAGGGGGTTGATCCCTACACTTTGAAATTCATATGCTGAAATACCTTCAATACTGATATTAATCTGTTGTACTATTTATAAAGAAATATTGTCAGGTAATGAAAAAATTACTGTTTGGCTATTACTTTTGGTTGATTTGTCCTTTCTCTGTCCTTTTCTTTTCTGAAAGAGAAATCGCTACAGCACTTTTAGTACTATTACATCAATGCAATCCCTTGAATTCATTTATTCTTTTTTGCAGGTGAGTCTTCGAGAAGTCCTTCAAGCTCCTTAGTTTTTGCCGTAAGTACTATTCAAACAATTTGAATATATACAAAAGCTAACATCGCGTAATATACAGATTGGCATATGAATTCCTACTTTAAGTTGGTTGGAGGGTAACACTTTCAAAATCTCATCGAAAATTGTAACTAAAAAGTATACCTTTGAAGGACCAGTTGTACGATATAAATATTTTGTATGAAAATGTTAAAAGTGATACTTTCAGTTACCAGTACATCTATACAGGTTATGGATTTTATTTATTTTCAAAAAAGAAGGTTTAGCTTCGAACTTTAATTAGAGAAAATGGATCTGATCGAAAGTGCCACAAGAAAATTAGAAAAAAGAGATACTAATCTGAAACAAATTACACATGACAAAACTAATAACTTTATATTTCCTCAATTATCATATAAAATTCATTTCTGATTTACCGGACACAGAAAAAATTTAATAATGATAGTCATATAAAGATGTACATAATGTCTTGTCAGGTTCTAAGCAATATTTTCATTAACGATAATCGAAATCTATTAAAGAATATATTGAAGTCGCGACAGCCACTTAAAATGCAAGATGGAAACCATAATCTGGTCTCGAAATTAAAAATACCCGCTGATGGAATCGGCTTAACTTCATGTAAATGTACCTTATCTCGGAAAAAATTAATATGTGTGGAGAATACTCAACAATGTGTTTAATCTTTGAAGTTAATAAGTCTAGGTTGGGGTTATCGAACCCGAAAATGGACTTCTACATCCGATTTTAGAAAAAAATATTTTCTTCTTAAGGTAACTTTGAAATGAAATTCAAAAAGTTCATAGGCTGACTGTTAAAAGCCGCCACTTTAGAAAAATCCATAGAATTCTCTAAAACTACCTAGCTCTACTAACTTTGTATCAGCATTGATTCACATTTTTCTCTAAATTTTTTTTCATTAAGTAATTTTCCTTCCAGGGAACAAGACAAAAAATAATTCAATTAATTATATTGTTTCTATTAACAGTTATGATCAAAGATGCAGTGAAAAATCAAAATTTTTTAGTTTTTGAATTTATACGACTCTTAATTACATATTTGACAATCCTGAAGACCAGTACTTAAACGAATATAATAAGAAAATAATAATAAAAATCAACAAAATGGCTTTTCTGAAATTGAATTTATGGGCTGTTTTACAAGGAGCGGCAAAACAAATGATGCAGTTATGAAAGGCTTTTCAAAAAAAATGGCTCAGCTTACGAAAAAGAAATTTAATCTTCTTGAGCACTAAACCTTATTTTCCAACTTAAGTTTCAAGACCTCATCAGCAAGATTAGGACTTTCAGAAGTGATCCACTGATGTAGGTGCAGTTTTCAATTGCCTTTTGACATGTGTATCGAATCGAAAAGATTTTTTTGAGGAAACCATCCAATTTCTTAACGGCTCTAGACTATAAAAGTGTGCTTCATCATTTCTGCAGAAAGTTGACCTTGGTGGGATACGGTCTCATACTTTTTCGGTTTCACGCGGTTTCGAAAGTCTGGATGCAACAACTCCTGAACCACCATAATCTTATAGGCATTGAAGAATAAATCTTTATGGGAACTCTTTGTTGCAGAACCGCTAGACACGTTTAATGCAGTTGCATGTTTCCTGTGTTGGTGACTGTTCAATAGCTGCCCTCACTGTTGTGATATTTTCGGGAATCATCTCTGTTTTGATTTCCCCATACCCCTAGGTATGTTTTGTTGAATCAGTTTCTTCAAACACACGAACTAAATTCGGTATAATACTGCGATGCAGAACGGGATAACGAAGTGGGATGTTAAAATGCCGATGGAAAGTCTGATGTTCGATGATAAAGGTCCACCGCTTCCAAAAAACGTGCCATCAACGAAGCCGCAATGCTGTCTCCTCCAAACCATTGCTGCGACTGAAAACGGAGAGAGTGACTGGACACACTACTCCCTCTGTCAGATTCCCAACCCTACCACAGCTGCACTGTTCACGTTATTGCACCCTGTAATAAAAAGACATATTAGTGACCATTTTTTCTTAGAAACGTGAAGGCAAGTGATCATTTACAATTTTTTTACAATGAAATTGTTCCTGCTATAATTCGGTCATATTAAAAGTTTGGAGCTCTGTTACATTACGGAGTTAACATGCTTGAAGACTCAAATGAAATATTTTCTCAGACATGGAAAGGTTGAACCATTATTAGGAAATTAATTAATACCAATGATATCAATAACCGCAAATTCGTTTATCAGAAACCTGGCGGAGGATTTGAGTATTGCTTATCGATTTGTTCAAGATATTGTAGTCAATAATTTGGGTTTTAGTTGTGTAGCAACAAACACTTCATTTCCATTGCTGAATCCGATCCAACATTTATCAGGCGCGTCATTACTGGAGATGAGTACGACACACAATTCAGACGTCAGACGAGTGAATGGCGTGCACCCAATGATCCACGACCAATGAAACCACTTCGTTTTTAGTCAAAAAGAGGCATCGCTCATGGTTTTCATGGATTACGATCGTATATCACGAATTTATATAACAGGGTTAGATAGTGAAAACTATTGAGTGTTATGAAACACAAGTTCGCCTACGGAGAAAGAGATTTGTGGAAGATACAATTTCCGAATTTTGCATCACGATAATTCACCACCACACAATGCCATCGTTGTCCGTGAGTTTTTGAGCAAAAAGTAAACGAACACCATTCAACAGCCATCAAATTTTCAGTAGCCGAAATGTTGTGATAAGAAAACCGAAGACAGCTTTGATGGCCATACCGAAAACTGAGCTGAAAAAATGTTTCGAAGATTGTATCAAACTTTGGCATATGTGTGTTTTAATCAATGGAGGGTATTTTGAAGGGTGGAGTGTACAATATCGATTTTCATGAATAATGTAATGTAATTCAAGTTTCATGTATAAATTCCGGTAACTTTTCGATCAAGGTAATATCTACCAAAATATTAATAATGCTTCGAAATATTTCAGCATCAAGCTGTTCTACGATTGTCTTAGGCTTCGCTTTATATACAGATTTCGTTGGTGCTTCAAATTAGTAGAGGCTCGATTATTTTTTGTACTCTTCAACCACTGTCCTAACTGTACTTAATCTACCTGGAGCCAGGAATACCTGTCGAGTGAAGAATTAATCGCTATCGTCAATCCTTGGACGTCCTTCTCTCGATATATGCATATACGGGGGATGTCTTTAAGTTTTGCATGTATAAGTAGAATGAAACAATTGAGAGCTATTGAAGGCTTTCTTGTTCATGGAAGTATTCTCCGCGAAGATTAATACACTTTTGCATTCGGTCGAACCAATCGTTTGCTGGTACATTCATAATGGTCTTTTAGAAGTCATTAACAGCTTCTTCTGGAGACCGAAACCTTTGACCGTTCTTGATTTTGGGAAAAGAAAAAAAAACGTTGGGACTTAGGTCCGGACAATCCACAGGATGATGTAACAATTCGATGATATTGGGGTGGGTTTCTCGAAGCTTATTATTTGCGGTAATCAAATGGTTCTGTACCAATCAGCAGTAACTCTCCTTTGATCTTGTGAAGAAGTTGCTACATGACCAATTCTTGAAATAAACGGTGCGACCATCTTCTTGGAGACAGTTCGGCCACGGATGACTTGTCGGTTTTTCTTTCCCTTGGAACACTAAACAGAAGATTGTCGCGTGTCTGGCTCGTTTGAATAAATCCAAGATTCAACACTGACAATGTTGTAAACGCTCTTAGACTTTCCAAAGTTGAAATGGTCCATATTTTTTTGACACCAATTCGCTCTTTGCAGCTTTCTGTTCCTCGAACAACAGATGGTTATCTAACGGAAAACTAATTTTTTTTTGTTGACGTCTTTGAGATCCTCAAAGATATTTCAGTCTCTCAGTATGTTGCATGTCGAAATTTTTGGATAATCTTACGAACAGCATCCACCTTTTCTTGACCACTGTTTTCGGTGCACCTACTCATTGATCGTCGCAAGCCTAACCCATCTGCGTTTAAATTCTCCAAACCAACGGGAAATTGCTGATTCGTATGGTGCTTTAATGCCGAAAACAGAAAACAACTCACCTAGAGAATCTTGTTGAGATAATTCTCTTTGAAAATTGTAGAAAATAATTGTGCGAAAATGCTCACGGTTTAATTTAATTTTACAATAAACTTGTCAACTTAATAGTTTGTTGTGGCCAAAACACATTACACCTAGAACTGAAATTTTGGATTTATAACATATTAATGAATCATAGAGGTTTATTTTTAGTATTGATTGTGGATTAATAGTGTCTGTATGTCTCAGCATGCAGAACACAAAAGACAATGTCACATATACGTTGAAAATAATTCTTCATGGCTTAATTCAAGATATAAAATAATTATACAAATTAAACTGAGAAACACAAAAATTATTTCTGTTGAATTATAGTACAAATTTATTCCATTTAATAGAAACGCTTTTCAATGTGTAACAATATTTACGTATAAGATGAAGTATTTCTTTTTTACATTGACCATTGTAATTTATCCAAATTTTATATAGCTAGAGTAAAATGTAAAAACAAAAAATTGCTCAAAGGATGGATAACCGTATATTAATTTTGAATTAAAATATAGTACTCTACTCATATTTACTTACATTAATTATTTCAGTTTCTTCATTGCAAACGGTAGTGGGTGAATGCAGTGTTTTGATAAAGACCATTCATTTGACTATAAGACCCATTAATGAAAAATGAAATTCCCCTCTCAGCACACCCTAACCCAGGAGTGCTCAAACTTGAACTGCTGGCGATCTACCTCAATATTTTTAGATTACTTACGATCGACTCTAAGAGGCTGCAAGTATGTGTGATGCAGGGTTGTCGTACATACACCATACACCTTACCTACCTACCTACCTACCTAGGTAGGGTGTACCGTAGCATATATAGATATTAGCTTTCCGCACAATATACATTATTTTAGTCAAGGTTTGGGTTGTAAGGTTTAGTTAGGTTCTTCTCTATAATGTCAATGAAAAAACTCAGTTATTCAAAATTGCGAGTTTATTGGTTGTTACAAAACAAAAGAGTTACATATGGTGTTAAACTTAACTGAGGAGTGACTGGATGTTGAAGCGTGGCACTGCATGTCCTCAGCATACTTTTCATAAGATGGTACATAACGACTGAGTGCTAATCGCAAGCATGATGACATATGTTCGTCAGTTAGTGAATTGCGATATTTTGACTTAATTATCGTCATTTCAGAAAATGCAGACTCGCTCAAGTAAATTGACCCAAACTTTGCCGTCAGTTGAAGGGCGATTTGCCTTAGATTCGGATATTTATCTTCAGATATAAAACACCAGAAATTGGTATCAGATGCTGTAGATTTGATATGTGTATCTGATAAAACCTGCACCAACTCATTTTCAACAGAACATGAGTTCATATTGAACTGACTTGCTATTACAATAGTTAATTCCTCAATGTTTTCACATGAAAAAGGATAACTCGTAAATGATGCTATATTTGCCAATTTACTGCATCATAAAAACGCATTTCGAATATTTGATAATTCGGCCTCATACGTATCATAATTCAACTGAGGAATCCTTGCTATCAAAGACGGAAAATGTTTCAGATCCTTTCTTTTCTGTTGATCTATCATAAGTTGGAATTTACTTTTAAATGCGTTTACTGCGCTAATCATCTCAATAATAGTTTTTCCTTTACCTTGAAGCTCAAAGTTAATGGTGTTTAAGTGCATTGTGATGTCAGTCAAAAATGCCAAATCAGTCTGCCATTTTTCGTTTTCCAACATCTGAGTGTCATCACCTCTTTCGTCTAGAAAAGCTGTTATTCTTGAAATCTTTTTTCAACAAACTTGTTGATGTATAATGCAATGTAATGTAAAAAACGAAAGGAAATCTTCATAAGCTCGACACAATGCCACAAAACCGTTTTTGTTTTCAGTCATTGCTGGTGCTCCATCGGTTGTAATGCACTTATTTATATATTGGTAGCTTCTAGATTTTTACAAAATTGAAGAAAACTTAGTATATATCTTCGCCACGGGTCTTCGCCCTCAGAGGAATGATTGTCAAAAATTCTTCCTCAGCCAACATGTTAGTGAATACCATCCGAATAAAAATACATAGCTGGACAGTGTCTGTCATATCGGCTACATTTCATGATATCATATTTTAGTTTATCTGCCATGTCCTGACTCATGACTTCAATACGCCTTGTGACAGTCGGACGAGATAACAGAAGTTCTCTAATAGCAGACATTATTTCTGTTTTACTTTTAAAATCTCCAAATAAAGTCTCACCCGCTTCAATAAATGCTCCCTTCACAACCGATCCATCTTCGAATGGTTTCTTGTGTTTCGCCAATATATGAGATATTTAAATCGTAGCAGCTTTTGATTGTTTGGCTGGTCTTGTGAACATGGTTTGTTCTTTTTCCAAACTTGATATCAAATCACGTGCTTTTCGTTTTCTTAATTCACTCTGTGGCGGAAAATCATTTTCATAGTTTTTATGAACCGTTTTATAATGCCTCTCTAAGTTACCACGATAAGGTATTGCAACTGATGCGCGACAAATAAGACAAATGCACTCATCCTTCACCATACAAAAGAAAAATTCTTCCTCCCAATCGTTATTAAAATGATACGTTTTAGATTTCTTCGCTGCACTCATTTTGTACTATTTAATAATAAACTTTGTACCGACATAGTATTGCCTTCAAGTTACAATTCAGAATGACTTCAATTCCTGTAGGCGCAACATTTATATCGGCGTGAACGAAAGCCTCGAATATTCCCGTCAAACGCGCAACCGAAATTTCTAGAAAAGCGGCAAGAATAAAAACGCGGCTTTTCGTTGACAAGTACCTCGCGTTCCTTTCATAAAGCCTCCTTTTGAAGCTAGCAGTGTTATTTTATCACGTAATAAATTTTTCTAGTTCAGTTACCTACTTATTAAAACTTTTTTCTTCTCGAGATCTACTCAAAATGCACTTGCGATCGACCCTTTGAGCACCCCTGCGCCAACCTTTCAATATAAATCATGACGTAAAATGAATACAACGTCGTGCAGTCAGTTGGCAGATATTGCGGTTGGATTTGTTTATAAGTTTGGCAATACAAGAGGAGGTAAATTTTATTTGGCCAATTAGCGTCATGACATCGTTCAAGAGATTATAAACTTATTCGAAGTAGATTTATCGATGAGCATATATCTAGTTTCGGTGTTCAAAAATATTTGATTTCCGACCCAGGAAAGAGGAATGATAATTGTCGCCATAACCAAATTATATTCTATATCAGATATATGATCATTTAACTTAATTTTTTCTCTTACTGGATATTTCCCTTCGTTTATTAGATTTTATTATTGGAAATTGTTACGTCATTCCTGTTCAAGCGGTGTTTTCAAATATTGAGCAAGTTTCTTGCAAAACTTCACAACCTACTTCGATTTACAACGAAACGGTTCTTTCAATTCATTGAAAATTATGAGGAAATCATAAAACATGAATGGTGTATGAAAATTATACACCAATATTTTATTCATTTTTCATTGCGCTAGTGGAATCAAAATGGTCGTAACCTGTCGTTGGTAGTGTGTTTGTCAGATGAACATAGGTCTCGACGTGATATTAAAAATTGGTCTCGGTAATTCATGGGTGCTTTGAAGTTACGAAACCGAAGGTTGAGTTATTGCTCCGGCCAGATTCTTGGGCGTAATAAACCCACGAAGGAGGCTCCGTGATCTTAGTTAGTGGCGATACGTGTCAGTATATTTTCAATTGGCTGTGGACTGAAATTATATTGAGTAATGGTTAACGATGAATTTATAAATGGTATGTGATCAGAAAGGGATTATATCTCAGTGTGAGATAAAAATGAGAGAAAATGAGTTCCTTGTTGAAACTGGCCGAATTTTTTTTTCTTATGTTTTGTTTTGTCTCGTAACGTGTGATTTTTCTGACTAATATATATATATAGAACTCTCGCTAATCACTTGTGTGAAACATTTTTACCAAATAATTAAATAATTCAAGAAAAGAGTGACACAAAATATAATGAATAAAAATATGTTCGACTAGCTGACCCGGCAGACTTCGTACTGCCCCAATCGATAAATAAGAGACCGAAACTTTTGTATAAAATAAACTGAAAGTAAACAAACGAAATCCGTAATTAATAATGCTCCGATGCTATTTTGAACATGTTTTTTAAATTGTTGTTCTGATGAAAAAACATTGGTAATTCTTGGACAATGGTTCTCATCGTTGTGGGCACAACGCTTATCAACTTCCGCATCTGAATTGCACATAAAATGAATTTGTAAAAATGATGATACGCAACTGGTAGTGGTAACAGCGCCCCCACCAAGTGATAAATTTGTCCTTGTATCTGTAATATTCAAAGATTTGTCCAATAATTATTTACGGTATATATTTTAACACAAACTTGAATACTATAAAAAAATATTATGGTATAATACCTTGAAAGTGGGCATGAAATAGCCCTGTATAATATCTATAGCGCCAAACGATGTAATCTGGAAACAGCTGTTATATTTCTGAATGTTGGCCAAGAAGTGTTCAGAATCATTTCTTATCCCAGAAAGTAACGGGCGAAAAGGATCTGGTGGTGTGACCAATTGTGGCAATATTACTTCGCAAGTAGATTCGCCATTTATTTCTTCTTCTTCTTGCACGGCGCCTTTATGGGCAGCACTCAGGCCGTTTGGCCAATTGTGCTTGACGTGTTTTTTATTTTGTTTTGTGTCTTGGAAAAACTTTTTGATGAAGCTTGCAGACTGTTGTAGCTGGCACTATATTTAAAAGAGTAAAGTTTGGCAATCAGTAATGAAAAATTGTATTGATCAAAGATGACGATTCTTTCATAGAAATTGGCAATCACTTCTTGAGCAAATGGTGGATATATTTTGATGATCACGTCAAGAATTTTGAGTTTTAATGTTGCAATCCATTCGATTATTTCTTCGTAAACTCCGTTTTTATCATACCTGCACGAAAGAAAATCTAGTGGTGTTGAATGATTTGGCCAGCTACTTTCTTTTGCTGAATTTCGCGAAATTCTTCCATCGGTAATTTTGGTTTGTAATAAATTAATTGACCTCGTGGATGTGGGACTTGAGGCGCCATCCTGTTGGAACCACGTCAGTGAGATCTATATAATCAATAATAGGCCAAAATTGAGTTGCTAGCATCGTCGGATAGCGTAATCCATTGGACGTACCTCTATTTTCACATTGTCAACCAGCAGTTTGTTCTTGAATGAATTGGGAGAATCTACAGCGATGTGAATGGTCGATCGGCTTTATTTCTTGCACCAGTAGCACATTATAATGACTTCAAAGTTGAATACTCATGCAAAATTCGCCATGTGGTCGTTGAGGATAATATTCTTCGAGTTGTTTTCACTGAGCCTGTCGACCAACTCGTTATTAGTGGTCCCAGAAGGACGATTATGTTGACCGAAAATATTGCTTATTTAAGAAATGTAACCTTTACAGTAGTGAAAATCCCATCCAGACAAGTGTGGGAGGAAAGGAACGATTCCTTGACAGCTGGATAGGTGGAGGATACGTATGGTTCACGAAAGGCGCGAAAACCAAAGAGGGATCGGGTAGCGGAGTTTACTGCCGGAGAAATGGGACAGGTTTTGTTCTCCCATTAAATGAACATACAACAGTTTTCCTGTCGGAGGTCATTGCGATACTCAAAGGCTGGCAGAACTGAGTTAGTTTACAAGTTAGTAGTTAGTGAATAACTAATGAGTGCTCCAAGAGTTGGGCTGCTCTGGGAGTCCTAGGCGCACACAGGATTACTTCTAAGGTGGTCTGGGAGTACTTTGTGATACTGTAATAACCTACCGTGAACAACTATATCCGTCTTCTCTGGGTTCTGGGTCACACCAGGATCAGATGAAATGAGATTGCGCATAGGCTGGTCTGTCTAGGAAGTCAGAATACGTTAATAGGACGTGGGCTCTTGGTCGGGATCTCAGCATGTGTTGGTAAGATTGGACTGGATGACTGAGTACCGGATCAACATAAGGACACCAGATGGAATGCTCCAGGTTGTCGCCATTCCAAGGCAATGATTGGTACATCACCTAGTAAAACCTGGACAAGGTTGGCACTTTAAGGCAGTCAAACTTATACAAGGTCCTAGCACAAATAGCGACGGAGCATAGTAAGTCCAGATATCATATGTGCAAGATGTAGACTGTAGAAAGTGTCGAAATAATGACGTATTATTATTTTTCTTTCGCCAATCGAATAATAATAATCTAGGTGAATATTGAGAAAGGTTAGTCACCAATATGTTAAATTTTTGATGGAAACATTTCTAATCCCGAGTTCGGGGGCTAACAATGAGCATGAAGTTTCGTGCAATACAAAACAATGAAATTGAAGTGGCGGTAGGTTGCTGCTTGCAAAAAACACTAGTTCCATCAGAAAATCATCTCGTGTGACTAGCATATTAGCTTTAGGTTCCTTTTTGATCGTGAAATTCTACCCTTATGAAGTGAAATTAATTCATGAAATCAACCTAGACCATCTGGATCGATGCTTGTTATTTTGTGAAATTTGGGCAACAATCCATATTTTATGTTTAAAATCTGTGTTTTGACGAGATCATTACCATGCTTGATGAAAATAAATATGTATGATTATTATCGCTATTGGTATACCTAAAATACTCATTGGTTCAGAGAGACCCACACATTCACTTACAAAAACCTCAGAAATTGAACGGTTCGGCAGGAATTTATTAAAAAACCTTGTAGGGCCTTTCTTTATCGCAGATGAAATACTCATTTGCAGTTGTTGGATGATTTCATAAATCCCACATACTGATATTTTGGAGAACGATGTAACTCTTTCAGATAATGAATTACGGTTTCAACAAGATTGAGCTACTTTGCAAAATTTCGATGTACATGTGCGACTATATTTGGATGATTATTTTCCAGGTCAGCGGTTCAGTGTAAAAGTTGTATGACACATTAGGTCACCTAAGTCGTCACACAACATCAAAACTTAGAGCAACTGCTGCGAAGAAAAATCATCAGGACTTTTGACGAAAGTTAAAATAGTAAAGTAAAAAATTAATAAATGAAAATTTTCCAGTTTGTGAGAAACCAAGTATGTTTAATTACCATATATAGGTCCAATTTCGGTTAGGTTAGGTAAGGTTAGATTAGTAAAATATTAGAAAAGAAAGAAAACATCAAAGTAGCATTCAAGTCAAATAGATCTTTAGGTGGATTGTTACTAAACAATAGAGATACTACACATTTACTAGGTAGAAAGAGTGTATATAAGTTAACATGTGAAACTTGTGGAGCAGTTTATATAGGTCAAACAGTGAGAAGTTTTCAAAAAAAAGTCAGTGAACATCTAAAACCTCTAAGACTAAACAAAGAATGTCAAGAAGCTCATTTCGGTTATCACCTACTAGAATTCAACCATAATTATAACCATTTAAATTATTTTGAGTCATCGCATACATCTCATAATATTGGAATAATAGATTTTCTGGAATAATATGAAATTGTAAAACATTATAAGAATTGTAATGTGACATTGATAAATAGTCAAGTGATTTTCAGAAACATACAAATTATGGATTGTTTAATTGATAAATGTTATAACCATGTCTGTTATTTTTGAAAAAGAAGATGACTTACTATTATAAGATCTGTGATACTTTGTTCTGTGGTTAGCTGACATAACCACACTTTCCGTTTGAATTTTATTCGTTATTGTCTTGTCATAAAAATCATTTTTGCTTGAATTGTTCTAAGTTTTAATTTAATTTAAATGTCGATCCTATTGATTGTTTTAAATTTTACTATAATTGACTTTAATTGGGTAGGTTTTTCAAAAGCTGAATTTGATACGTTATACTTTTAATATTTGTTTTTCTTGTAGCCACTGGTCTGAAGATGCTCTGATGTATAGAGAGCGAAACTAGTACTCATAATAATTCTTTAGGAAGAAACTTTAGGTACTTTTATTTAATTACATTTTTTTTACTCTTATATTACCATTTATCACTGAGATATCAAACTTTGAATGGAAATGGGTCATTTTGTCTTTGAGCATCCATATCTTTGCTATCAATGATCGTACAAGTGGGTTTCGAAAACGCAATTAAATTATCAACAAGGATTAGCGACATTATTTGAAGAAAAAAATATTTCGTTTCTTTTCATGATTTTCTAAAAGTGGTTTTTTGAAAAATCAAGCCTTAATACCTTAATATACTTCAATATAGCCACAAAAACGCTACAAAGTTCCAATCACTCCATCCAGCCGGTTATTAGTTTAAAGGCGCTTGAATTCTGAAAAAATCAAAGAATTACGTTTTTTTCCATTCGAACACTCATATCTCTGACAAAATGAACAAAATTTCTCACCTTTGATTACCTAAATAGCGTTTTGATAAAGAAACTCCAATTTGAAAAATTGCAGAAAATTAGAAAATAATATTTGATTCCTTAATTTTTTTCTATTGGTTTATGGAGGTGGGTGGAAGTCAATGTGAGCAGTTTCTATTATTTTGTTTGTAACGAACATTACCCTGACTTTTTTCAACCTTCCTATCGCCTGAATACTTGCAGCCAAAAAAAACAAAATGTTACGATTGAAACATTTCAGTAAAAGAGAACATTGATATTCTCAACGAAGTGTCTTTTTAGTCACTTTACCAATAATGAATTTTGAGTTAAGGAATGAGGAGAGTGAATCGGTGTTTTTTTAATAGGGAAGTTATGTACTCAAGAACTCTTTTGTTATCGTGGCATACTTCCAAGGATCGTCAAAGGAAGTATAATATACTCAAAACTTGGTTGTGCAGAACTGAATAGAGATGAATCGCTTCTGGCGCCGTTCTTCTTTCGAATTCGACAGAATCCACATAACCATATTCAGCGCTTACTACGTCAACAAGGAACGTTCAGAAATGGAAAATGGAAATCTTCGGGTTGATATAAATCAAATCGCGTTACACTTGATCGCACACGTTACTTCAGGTGGAAACCAGGTGTGCTTAGCGATAGTACCGTTTTGTAACAGATCAAAATAAACGGCAGATAGATAATTCATTGCTTTTATTCTAATATCGAAATATATAATTGAAGTGGAAACGAAAACACCTGCCGAACCAATTGGATGCGGTTCGTCGGATTCTGTTGAATAAACACAACAGGATTTCCTCGATGAATACAGGGTGTTACATAACAGTATGTCACAACTTGAAGGGGTAAATCTATGTGCAATTTTAAGAGAAAAAGTTTATACAAGCATAAGTCCGCAAAATCTTCGTTACGGAGCTACAGGGTGTTGAAATTTCCGTTTTTTTCTTCAAAACTCCTGCAGTTTTTGAGATATTCAGCCCAAATTTGGAATGCAAGCTATTTTTTACAGCCTTCATCATTACAAGTCCTAGATTTTAGCTGAAATTCACAAGGTGTTTTCTTTGCCGAAGCCATGTCTCCTTTTGCCCTTTCAAACTTTTTTTGCAGTACGCCACTGATCAGCGTACAATGAATTTTCGTCATCTTCGTTCAATTTAGAAACTTTTTTGACACTTGTAATTTTTTCGTATCTCCAACCGTTTTCGAGTGAAAAATTATTGAATTTAAATTATTTGAATTGTATGTTATTCGCTTAATGGAAGAAAACATGATAGAAATACTCGATAGGTATGCCCAAAATTTGCTTTTATTTTCATAGATCGTCTTCTGAGACTCAACTAATACTTATTCAATATCAAACTAAAAAAAGAACAATTAAAAACTAAATAAATTGCTGAGGGTGTCCTCCACCTGCAAGAATAAAGGCATCTGTCCTTCGCATATTATCACGCACTCTTTGAAATAATCCTGGGGTATTTCTTATCGTGTCACAAGAGGTTATTATTCGATTTCTCAATTCTTCTACAGCGTTCACTGGAGGGCTATAAACTAAACTTTTGAGATATCCCCTTAAGAAAAAGTCTAGATTATTTAAGTCTGGGGACCTAGGAGGCCAAGGTTCTGACCTATCCCGAGCTATCCATCGGTTGTTAAATGTATCATTCAAGAATTCCCTAGCTTCTCCACCAAACTGTGCTGGTGCCCTTCATGCATAAACCACATTATGTTTCTCATCAAAAGTGGCACATCCTCGAGGAATAAGTAACTCCTCCTCAAGAAATTGACTATAAGCGAGACCGTTCAGTCTGTTAGGTAAAAAAAATGGCCCAATCAAATAACTTCCAATTATTCTGACCCAGACATTCAGTGAGAATTGTTCTTGATGATGAGATTCTTCAATCAAGGGGATTTTCCTCAGCTCAAAATGATTTTTGTGCAAATTTGTAATATCAGTTCTCGAAGAGTTAGCTTCGTCTGTGAACATTATTTCACTATCAAAATGAGCATTTTCTCTAATTTTATCTAAGAACCATCGGCAGAAATTCAGTCTTGAAGGAAAATCTCGAGGAAGTAGAGTTTGGACGCGTTGAATATGAAACGGGTACAATAAAAAGTCGTGGAGAATCCTCCAAACTAGAACATGTGAAATATTCAACTGATTTCTAATTCTTCTTGTACTCACATGAGGATTCAAATCAATACAATTCAAAACTGCTTACTCAATATCTGGAGTTCTCATAGTTTGAGTTGCACATTTCAAATGATTAACTGCAGTAAAAATACCAGTTTCCCTCAACCTTCTGTGGTTATTTGAAAATGTTCGCCTGTCTGGTGTTACTCGATTTGGAAAGCGCACCTTCTGTTGTGTTTCCGTCAGCCAGACCGTACATGTAATGGATATCAGCCAATTCGGCGTTAGTAAAAGTAGCCATTTTTTCCTTACAGCAATAACTTCAAAAGTCTTGAAACTAATCCTTAATTTAATAAACAATTCGAGTAGACATTGGTTCAACTTTAGCTACTATCAGAATAAATAAATAAATGAAAAAATCAAAGCCTACTAATCATTTTTTTAATTAGAAGTGCTTTCAATTTAGCGAATGCATAGAATCGTTTGATAAATTTTGCTCGAGAACGGTTGGAGATACGAAAAAATAACAAGTGTCGAAAAAGTTTCTAAATTGAACGGAGATGACGAGAATTGATTGTACGCTGATCAGTGGCATACTGCAAAAAAGTTTGGAAGTGCGAAAGAAGACATGGCTCCAGAAACACCTTGTAGATTCTATTTAAAATTTAGAAATGTAATGATGGAGGCTGTAAAAATCGCTTGTATTACATGAATATCTCAAAATATATATCAAAAAATGCAGGAGTTTCGAAGAAAAAAGAATTTTTCCGGAAATTTCAACACCCTGTAGCTTCGTTGCGACCTATGTTTATATAAACTTTTTTTCTTAAAATTGCACGTAGATTTACACCCTCAAGTTGTGACATACTATTAGGTAACACCCTGCATATAGATGTAAAATTGCTCAATCTTCGAAAAGATCCATCGGTTTACTAATACTTTTCCCTTTGATCATCACTGTACTTATGATTGAAAATATTTATATGTTCAGGTTGATGGCGCTACATGATTTATATAATAGTCAAATACAGACAAATGGACAAATAGTTTTCATCTAACTGAGGTGGTAGCTCTATTTGCAATGTTTCACAGAGATGCCGTACTAAAACATCCCTGAAGCAAAGCAGGGGTAGACTAACACTAAAGTTATCTCGTTTTTACCTTGGCAGCGATTCAAAATTGCTCGAACTCAGAAGACGTCAAAGGATTCAAGGCTTGTCACGTTGTGCCTTGCCTCGCATGGTCTCGAGATCTTATTACCAAGATCCTAGGTAACGAGAGTGCAAAGTCGGCATAAAACGATTAGTGAATTTCATTGTAGTCATCGTCTCTTCAAAGATGAATTTGGCTAAGTAAACTCAATGATACTTCAGAAATAATGTTCAGTATTTTCTACAGTAAACTTTATCGTAGCTTTCTAACTAGCATTTTCTTAATAACGAAATATACTGTGATATCATACCTATCAAACAAAGTGTCCCAAAAAGGGGTGGGAGTATGGCAATAAGTAGCCTGGCTCTTGTGACTCAAGTGTTAATGGAGCTGTCGTGGGTATAAGATTCTGCAATATTCAAGTTTTCGCTTCCACATTTCTCTCATTCAAAAATGAGGCAAACAATTTTGAAGAGACCAATACAAAACTAGAAATAACAAAATCGTAAAGACCAAGGTTATCAGGAAAGTAATGATGGCGGATGAAGTTTATCAGGCTGTTCATGATGATATGAATCTTTCAATTCAGAAGTGCAAGGAAGATTATTATAATTAGTCTACATTCTGCACAAAGACTTCCAGCTGTACCCTTATAAAATCCAATAAATGAAGGATTAAAGCCCCTGGGTCGTATATGTGAATGCTGAACGCCTATTGGGTTTGTACGTGAACTGCAATATTTTTCTGGCTATAATCAGAGCATATGATTCCAGCATGTCGGGGCTATGTCACATACAACCCATAAGTCTTGTCAGTTGTGAAGTTTGACCCGGAATAGATCTCTAGAAGACGTAACACGACTTGGTTTCCAAGAAGTCCTGATTTAATCTCTATAGACTTCAATTCATATTTTATTTCAGTATTAAAAAATATAAAGTTTCCTTAAGGTTAAATTTTAAGGGAACGATAATTCAGGTTCGTCTGATTTCAAATTAAATGAATCACTCAAGTCATAACTATTATTTATCACGCTCATATCTCCGCTTCTTTTGTGCATTATGATATGAGGCAATTCCAGTTTGAAAGTTCAATAAAACTATTAGAACAACACCACATAATTGCCGCATCTCTCTGTTCTGTTCGTTAGGGTCTACCTGTTACAACTTCTACTACATTGTTGGAGACAATACATGTATATAAATTAGAGGCTGACATATTGATACATAGATAGCGGTAGAGCAGAACAGGACAAATTGAGAGAAAATTTTGGAAATGAAACGTTTTTTTTCCTAGATTCCTCGACTATATAAAACTTGGGATTAATTGAGGCTTACTTTCAAATCTAAGTAAGGAAGAGAAGCTCATTTATATGCTAATTGTTAGTATCACAACAAAACAGGCCAGAGATTATGCGGATGTTCTTATCATTGAAACAGATGGTGAAGAATCAAAGCTTGAAAAAGAAAAAATCGTAGTTATAATAGGAGAAGATATAGATTTACTTGTCATTTTGTTTAGGCGTATGAGGGATGTCTTTCAAGTTTTGCATATAGAGCCAGAATGAAACACTTGAGATATTCTAAAGAATTTATTCTTTTTCGATGTATCTCCTTGATCAAAAAGTTCTCGACTTTGTTACCGTGTGGCGCCCTAAATCACCCGATTTCAATTATTTTCTTTTTGTTAGATTGGTGCAACTGTTGTTCATATTCCCCTCTAATTTTCAGCGTCATCAATTAACATTTGACAAAGTTACGTCGTGTTTACATTAACCTCTCTATGTGTTTTCGATTTTTTTGATTTTCAAAAATGAATGCAAAACAAGAGCAACGAATTTGCATTAAATTTTGTGTTATCAATTAAATTAGTGTTCTGAACACGTTGGAAATGTTGAACAAGTGTTTCGGCGACAATGCTTTGAAGCTAACAACAGTTCGCGAGAGGCATGGACGGTTTTAAAGCGGACGCATGTCCATTGCTGACGATGAACGTTATGGCAGGCCATCGACATCAATGAATGAGGAAAACGTCGACAAAATTCGTGATTTGTTGGCTACAAACCGTAAATTGACCATCAGAGAGAATGCAGAAGAGTTGAGTATCGCATTTGGTTCCGCTCAAAGCATTTTGGTCGATAAATTGGGCTCTAGACGTGCTGCTGCAAAGCTAGTACCTAAAGACCTGAATTTCATGCAAAAAAGAGACCGTGCTGATGTCGCCAAAGACATGATTTCCAAGGCTGAATCCGACCCAACGTTCATCAAACGCATCATTATGGGAGACGAGACGTGGGTTTATGAGTATGACACGCAGTCCACACATCAAGCGACTGAATGGCGTGCACCGAATGGAGCCAAGACCGAACATACCATGTCGTTTTCATTCAAAAAAGAAAGCGATGCTCGCGGTTTTCATGGACTACCATGGTGTTGTGCATCATGAATTCCATCCAAAAGGTCAAACTAACAACAAAGAGTATTATTTGGGCGTTATGAGGCGTTTGCGTGAAGCTGTTCGCCAAAAACGACCAGAATTGTGGCAAAACAATTCATAGATTTTACACCAGTATAACGCGCCGTCTCATAATGCCTTCATTATCCGTGACCATTTGGCTAAAAATAGCACTAATACCATCCAACAACCACCAAATTCACCTGATTTGGCTTCCTGTGACTTTTACCTGTTCGGTCGACTGAAGAAACCGCTCCGGGGAACACTTTTTAGCAGCTGAGAGGAAATAATGGAAAAATCGAAGATGGCCTAGGGCCACACCGCAAATCGAATATAAAAAGTGTTTTGAGGATTGAATCAAGCGCTGGTATAATAGCGTTGCAGTCAATGGAGAGTACTTTGAAGGAGACAATATTAATTTTGTTGAATAACTTTGTATTTTTGATTTTATCAATAAGAGTCGGGAACTTCTTGATCAAGGAGGTATTCTCTGCGAAGATTAATATACTTCTGCGTTCGTTAGAACCAATTCTGGAAGCAGTATTTCCAATCGTTTGTTGCTACATTCAAAATGGCCTTTTCGAAGGCATCAACAGCTTCTTCTGAAGACATAAACCTCTGTTTTCCGGGCTATGTGCGAGCTTGTATTGTCTTGGTGAATGATGATTCGCCATTCGGTATTGGTTTCTTGAAGCCTACTAACGACTTGCGGTCAAAAAATTGCTGTCTATCAATCGGTAACTGTTCTTTAATCTTGTGAAGGAATTATTTCTACATGACCCGTTTTCGAAACAAACGTTGCGACCATCGTTTTGGAGACACATGGGCCACGGATAACTTTTGTCGGTATTTCTTCCCCTTGGAACACCCAAACAGAAGATTGTCGCTTATTTTCTGGCTCATATGAAAAACTCCAAGATTCTTCACCACTGATAATGTTGTAAACGCTTTTGAACTTTTCAAAGTAAAAACGGTCCATAGTTTTCTCGACACCAATTCACCCCTGCAGCTTTTGTTCTTTGGTCAACAGATGTGGTATCCAATGGAAAACTTTTTTCTCACACGCAATTCTTCGTGCAAAATTTTCCATATTGTGGTCTTTGAAATCCGCAATGATGTCTCAATCTCTCGATATGTTGCATGTCGATTTTCCTATATAATCTTACACAAGCATCCGAATTTTCTTGAATGACCACTGTTTTTGGTTCACCAGCCCTTGTGCATCGTTAATAAGTTTAACCCTTTTGCGTTGAAATTCTCCATAACAATGGAAAACTGTTGACTGGTGTGGTGCTTCAATACCGAAAACAGAAACCTATTCGCCGAGACATTCTTCTTCAGATAATTGTCTTAGAATTTATAGAAAATTATTGTGCGAAAATGCTCACGGTTTAATTCAATTTGTCAAAAACTTGTTATTTTTGATAGCTACTTGTGGCTAGCATAGAACTGAAATTCTGGATTTATATTAACAAATCATAGAGGTTATAAAAATAATATGATGAACGGCGCCCAAATATTTCTTTTATATGGTAGCATTACATAGCGCCATCTATTGAAATTCATGAGAACAAAGTTAATCCGTATCGTGCTCTTTGCGAAATAGGGAAATCCCACAGATATCAGGGGAAATCCCCTTAAAACTATATACTCATTTCTTTGTTTTTATTTATTTAACACAAATGCGAAAGTGATGTGAGTGAACAACAAACTTCAATTATTTGGTTATAGCCCTAATGTGAGATCCGGAAACGGTCCAGGGTACTTAAAATTAATAATATTCTGTATATTTTTGTGCGAAGTGTGACTATAAAAATAATTTAGAAAATTATTTATATTATCCGTCGGCGCAAAAATCATAATTATGGTAAGTGTCTTTGTTTAATTAATCAGCATTTGGGCGCATTCATATAAACAGCAGGTATTCATGTAAAATTTAAAGGTTATGCTACTGAAAAACTTAAAGTAAAGATTTATTAAAAAAATGTATTAAAATTAATACAGAGTGTAACAAAAGTAACTTAAGTAACGAAAGGGGAAATTCCATCTAATCAATACGAACAACTTATTCCATTACATTTGTGTGCAGTAAATATGAACATTTTTTTTCGCAGTAGTATTGTGATTATTATTGTGATTTAAAGGGTATTTTTTCTGTTATACAACTTAAGAGTGAAGATTTATAACAAAAATATTAAAATTATACCTATACAGGGTGTAACAAAAGTAACTTAAATCCCGAAAGGAGTCATTCTACATAAATACGAACAACTTTTACTATAGGGTCAACGGTGAAATCGCGAAAAAAAATAACTATTCCATACAAAATGTATGGAAAAGCTGATTTTTTTTCGCGATTTCAGGTTTGACCCCCTAGTAAAGGTTGTTCGCAATAATGGGTGGAATGATCGACCCCCTTTTGGGATTTAAGTTACTTTTGTACAACCGTATACTAAACTTTATCGAAAAAAAGGAAAAAAAATTCAGGAGCTCAATTTCGACGGCAAAAACGAGAAAAAGATACAGAGAAAAAAAAACTAGCGGGATCTCTTGAGAAATTTTTTAGCAAACCAGTAAAGGATCATAGCTGTTATAAAATTTTTATCTCATCAATGTCTGGCGTTTAGGGGCTCGTCCAAAATATTATATGAGCATGATAATGGTAATTTTCTCAAAGCAATAGAAATGATAGCATCCTTTGATTCAGTTATGTGGGAACATATCCACAAATATTGGAAATGAATAATCGTGCATTTTACGTTCCATGCTCGGCGCATAGTCTCAATTTGGTCGTTAACGATGCGGCAAATATAACGCACGACACGGTCAACTTTTTCAACTTAATTCAAGAAATTTACGTTTTCTTTTCGTCTTCTACCAAAAGGTGGTCCATAATTTGCAAGCATTTACCTGATTTAAAACTAAAGGCATTAAGTGCCACTCGATGGTCTAGCAGAATCGATGCAGTCAAACCTTTACGGTATCACCTCGAAAAAATATTTGACGCTTTACTTGAAATATCAGATAACAATTCGTCGGAATGGGATTGTACAACAACACACAAAGCACATTCGCTTGCTTTGAATATTCAAAATTATAGATTTATTTGCTTAGTTGTAATTTGGTTTGATATTTTAAACGAAATTAATGCTATTAGCAAAATGATGCAAAACCCACAATAAATACTCAAATCTGCATAAATTTGTTAAATAAATTGATTCATAAATTCACCGAATATCGCACAGATGAGCATTTCGAAAGGGTGTTAGAAGAAGCTACCACTGTGGCTCGGGAACTTAATGTAGATGCAGATTTTCCGCCTATAGATACCGTTCGTCCACGAAGAAAACCAACTCAATTTCAGTATGAACAGAGTGATGAAGTCGTACTAGACCCTAAAACAAAATACAAGGTAGATGTTTTTTTTTAGGATCCTGGACCAAACCTTAACTTCTTTAAAACGTAGATTCGATGAGTTGGAAACTTTTGCCGACGTTTTTGGCTTTCTCACCAATAATAACTTGTTTAGTTACTCCAAAGATGATTTAATGAAACATTGTAAAGATTTGAATGTGAAGCTAAAAGATAGTTCAAGTAGTGACGCAGATATGACGGTATAGATATGTTTAATGAAATCAATGCTTTAAAGTTGCATTTAACTGAAAACCAGTCTAATGATCCACAAACCCTATTGCAGTACATTTTTGCTAATGAATTAATGTCAACATTTCCGAATACAGCAATAGCGCTAAGGATACTACTTACATTGCCGGTTTCAGTTGCATCTGGTGAAAGGTCATTTTCAAAGTTAAAAATAATAAAAATTATTTGAGATCAATTATGCACCAGCAAAGACTAAGTAATTTAGCAATAATTTCAATTGAACATGAGATTCTAAATAGACTAGACACCAAAAAATTATAGCTGATTTTGCCAACATGAAGGCAAGAAAGGTGCAGTTTCTGTAAAATAACTTAATACCTATACCTACCTACATAATATGTATAAACTGCACCTTTCTTGCCTTCATTTTTTCATTTAATGTCGTATTAGTGTATCTATCTTGTATAAAATAACCTAATATAACATAGTTTTTCACTGTACAGCATTTTTTTTCACATTTTTATAAACACCTAGGTTTTGTAGTTAGATAGGGGCGGCACGATAGGAATTGCACACCGGCGTTCAAACCGCTAGCGGCGGGCCTGCTCATACACTATGTCATCAAATAGTGTTACATATTAGATGTTTACCTCCATATTACAGACAAAATTTCACGTTTCTTGGTGCTACTTCTGGATAATTGAATCATTCTTCTCAATATTTGTAAAGCGTTCCATATAATTCTTATATTTTCACTGTTTTCTTCGAACCTTTAAGCACAAATAAAATTATACATCTCCTATAAGGGATTATGCGAAGGACATTCTTGGACCCTGGATGACGGAATTAGACGGATAATACGAATAGTAGAATCAGTACTGAGATTAACTCAGCTCATACGGAATTGGGCAGGGTAAATTCGATCTGAGCGGCCCAAGATAGAGTAGATTGCAAGAGGTCTTCTGCACTGGACTAGATATGGCTGATTATGATGGTTATCATAGATCTGGAAAATTCGAGATTTCGAAACTTATATTAAACTGTAGGTGAGCGATCGCCTGAAAATACAAGAAGACTTGAATCAACTGTAACAATAATTGTTGTGATATTCAAATGCATGAAAGTAATAGTTACCGTGCCATTTTTATTGAAATAGCCTGGTATATTCGCGTTATTTGAGCCGATTTTCACAACATTCCGAGACTGTACTGCATTCTATAAATATGTCTAGGCGTTGTTGGCCATAGTTCAAACTATTGAATTATACACCTATTTATGAAGCCATAAATCGATGTATTTATATTGAAATTGAACTGGTGTAATTGAAAAGAGACGGGAGCCGTTAGCGCAAAGCTATTCGTATAACGCCGATTGTGGCATTTGAATCTAGACGATGAAATATAGAAGCTCCGGAATATAATATCCATTACATTATACTTTCCTTGAAATATTATGACGTTTAAGGAGAGATGATGGAAAATGCACAGCAGGTTCAAATTTGACACGATAATTTGTTAGAGTTCTTGTGATTTAACTTGATTCACGCAATCATCCGGAGATACAAATCTTCGGTAATAACCAAGATACATGTATGCAGTTTTAATATTATCCTTAGGCATATTACACACACCACACATCACCTGGTATTCTGAATTCCACAATCGATTAAGCAGCTCGATCGCAGTTTCTTTGTCAACATATGTTTTTGGACATATGAAGGGAAAAAATCTTATTTATGTAGTAACATTTGTGATGATCACAAACACGTCTGAAACCAGAATGAGTTTATTTGACTATCAGTATTCATTCAATTTCTCTTCAGTTTTCACGCTAAATGAATGCAAGTTTTCTGTGTTTCTTGTTGATTTTCGAATCTTTGAATTTATTGTAATGGCTGCTGAACGTCCTGGTCGCTATTTGAGTGATCATGAAGTGGTAAGAATTGTAACACTTCTAGAGTAGGGGCGAAGCCAAAGTTACGTGGATAACTTGTTGAATGTTAACCCAAGCACTATTTCAAGAGCAATTAATCGGTACCACGAACCAGAGGAATATAAAAGAAGGGTCGTACAGGGAAGAAATCGGATAACAACACCAGTTGATGATCGTTGGCTTCGTTTAACTGCACTAAAAGTTCGGCACTATACGGCTAGAATGCTACAAAATGAACTTGCACTTTCCAGAAATGGGCATATTTCATTGAAAACTGTTAGGAACAGGCTTAGAGAAGACGATATCAGAGTAAGGGTGGCTTCTACCGTCCCGCGTCTCACCAGAGAGCATCGAGTTGCAAGACTTCAGTTTGCGAGAGAACATGCAAATAGGGGTAATCCAGAATGGTCGAATGTTCTCTTTTCCGACGAGTCCAGGTTCTGTCTAGTATCAAATGCTACGGTATCAGCAATGAAATATCCGGAAAACCGAAAACTTCGGAGGGGGCTCAGTAATGGTGTGGGGAGGCAATTCTTTCCATGGTCGAACTGAGTTAGTCCTAGTGAATAATGGAAAAAATGACAGCGGCCAGATATATCGCAGATATCCTTGAACCCCATGTTGTACCCCGTGGCTCATTGATTGGGGAAAACTTCATTCATATGCATGATAATGCTCGGCAGTAATTAGGGCCCGGGGAGGAAATACTCGATTTTGAAAATGATTAGTAACCATTCGATTCTAGTTGATTCGCGAATGTTTGAAGATAGTAGCATTATTTAATGTTTTATTAACTCGAAAATTGTTGATATTTTCCATCATAAACTCATCTCTTTTGAATGATATCTTCTCTTTTCACACTCCTGAAAGTTACCAAGCGACTCTTGAATGACCAACCTGGAAGTTTATACAGGGATATCCACCGGGACCGTCCGTTAAAAACTTTTAAAGTTCCAATTACAATATCAAGCTGAAATTTCATACGCGGCCATAACTAGCGATTTCCAATGGCAGTGAAATATTTTCGAAGTGATACCTTTTCCGGTTAGACCGGAAGTGGGTCATCACTTTGTTATTTCAAATGGCAATCTACCTTTTTTATTATACATCTAGAACCGACATTTGAGCAAGGCATAAAATACCCAAGTTGTTGGCACTTATCTGTCAAAACTTTTGACAGATTTAATTATTTCTGTTATAAATTCGATTTTTGAGGAACATTTAAAAAAATTGTAGCTCGTAGATCTTTTGCACTTCAGACACAATTCTTGCTTGGATCACAATTTCAATTGTGATGTTGGTCGAACGTTTCTATTAATGATAAAAATACGCGATTAACGTTATCATTTTGTTACATGTTCTTTTAAAAAAATATAATGTTAATTTCTTTCATTATGAAAACTTCCGGATATACAGGGATATCCAGCGGGACCGTCCGTTAAAAACTTTTTAAGTTCCCTTTACAATATCAAGCTGAAATTTTATACGCGGCCATAACTAGCGATTTCCAATTGAAGTGAAATATTTTCGAAGTGATACCATTTCCGGTTATACCGGAAGTAGGTCATCACTTTGTTATTTCAAATGGCTATCTACCTTTTTTATTATACATCTAGAACCGACATTTGAGCAAGGCATAAAATACCCAAGTTGTTGGCACTTATCTGTCAAAACTTTTGACAGATTTAATTATTTTTGTTATAAACTCGATTTTTGAGGAACATTTAAAAAATTGTAGCTCGTAGATCTTCTGCACTTCAGACACAATTCTTGCTTGGGTGGATAGAAGAAGGATCAAGGAATTTTTTAAGCAATCTACACATGTCAAATGTTTATTTTGTTTTTTTGTATGATTTTTTCAATTTGGCCTTTTTCAAACAGCAATAACTCAATTTTTTCAAATTGCACGTGCCAATTTTTATATCGCCATCAGAGGGAGCGTCAAATTTCAGATGAAATTGTATAAGCATGTACTATACCCATCTCTTATAGTTCCGAAATAATTTGGGAATATATTGAATTTTGATGATTTTGCAAGAACTAACAGAGAATGCTTTGAAATATTTGAATCAAGTAGCAGAACTGGCTACGCTCACCTGACAGGTGCCTAAAATTAATGTACTTGTCATTTCGTTCATTCGAATTTGATATTTCAAAAATAATTGTCGTTATTTCAGATTGAAAATATCCAAAAAATTCAACACATTTGGAATAAAACCACTAGTTATTCAAACGAAAATTTATTTAATCGTTTTTTAATTCATTTTAGAATGTCAAAAAGTAGTGGGTAGAAATTGCAAGCAATTCAATAACCAATTTCCAAATTTACCATCTATGAGTAAAATAAAATTTCGAAGCATTAGAAGCAATTTTCTACAATTCGGATGAATAAAAATTGTAGGAACTAAGCGAAAACCAATCATCGAAGATAATTACATTAATACGAATAAATGATAGCAAACATCATAAGAGAAAACTAATTTACGATCTGAATAAATGTTCAATATGGGCCCCATTTTGCTCGATACACTTGACAGCTCGTATACGAACATGATGAGTTGCCCTCCTAGTTTCCTCAGGAACAATATTACGAAAAGCATTATGAATGCGCTCTAGTAACTCTTCTTTACTTCTTACAGGAATAAGATACACTTCACTCTTGATTTTGCCCCATAAATAAAAATCAAGGGGCGTCAGGTCCGGAGAACGCGGAGGCCCCACCATCTATCCTCGAACATGTCTGTTAGCTGCCGATCTACAGCTCATGTTTTATGTGCTGGTGCACCATCCATTTGATAATAGCAATCCCTCAGAATGTTAAGGGGGTAATCCATCTAAAAAATTTGCTGACGTTCCTCTCAAAATTTCCAGGTATCTTTGTCCATTAAGATTTTCCTCATAAATGTGATAAGCCAACAAATCAGTCATTAAAATTGCAAAAACGTCAACGCTGAATTTATTTTGGAAAGCAATAACCTTAATGAAATGTGGATTTTCTGTGGCCCAAAAATGTCGATTTCTCCTGTTTGTTATTCCGCTTTCATTGAACTTGGCTTCATCAGACCATATAATATTTTGCAGAATTGTCTCATCTTCTTGAAGCCGAATTAATAAATTTTCACAGAAATTTAGCCGCTTGGGGAGGTCAGTTGGTTTCAATTTTTGTAGTCTGATAAAAGAATACGGGTGCATGTTGTTTCTTAAGGATCCTTTGAATGGAAGTATAACTCAATCCAATATCCATTGATGCTGACTTAATGGACGCATGTGGATTGGCACAAAAATACTTTAGCGTATTAATTTGATTGTCGTCGTCCTCGAGAATTGTTTTTTTCCAGCTTCTATGTATTTTGTTCCTCCAAATTGCAGAAAATTGCTTCTAATCTTTCGAAATTTTGTTTTACTCATAGGCGCCTAATTTGGAAATTGGTTATAGAATTGCCTGCAAGTTCTATCCACCACTTTTTGACATTCGCCATGAATTAAAAAGAGATTAAACATATCCTCGTTTGAATAGTCAGCCATTTTATTATCAATCTGGTGTTTTTCAAAAATTTTCACTTCAAATTACCGACAATTCTTGTTGAAATATCAAATGAACGAAGTGACAAGTTCATTAATTTTAGGCGCCTGTCAGGTGAGCGTAGCCACCTGACTGATTCAAATATTTCAAAGCATTCTCTGTTAGTTCTTGCAAAATTATTTAAATTCAATATATTCCCAAATTATTACGGAACTATAAGAGATGGGTATAGTACATGCTTATACAATTCCATCTGAAATTTGACGCTTCATCTGATGGCTATATAAAAATTGGCACGTGCCATTTGAAAAAATTGAGTTATTGCTGAAAAAATTCCTTGATCCTTCTTCCATCCACCCAAGAAAAATTGTGTCTGTAGTGCAAAAGATCTACGAGCTACAATTTTTTTAAATGTTCCTCAAAAATCGAGTTTATAACAAAAATAATTAAATCTGTCAAAAGTTTTGACAGTATCAACAAATTGGGTATTTTATCCCTTGCTCAAATGTCGGTTCTAGATGTATTATAAAAAATGTAGATTGCCATTTGAAATAACAAGATGATGACCCACTTCCGGTCCAACCGAAAAGGTATAACTTCGAAAATATTTCACTGCCATTGGAAATCGCTAGTTATGGCCGCGTATAAAATTTCAGCTTGATATTGTAATTGGAACTCAAAAAGTTCCCGGTGGATATCTCTGTATAATATTGTCGTAAAAATAGGGTGATGCGACAATTTTTGTGGGGAGTGTGTTATCGAAGCCTTTGGTTTTTCGATTCCTAAACGGAGTAGAGGAGACTATCTTTGGTAATTATCGCAGTAAACCTATACAGTTTTCATATTATTCTGTTATGTATTATTAAGAAAGACCTTTGTTTTTCTTTTTTTCTGTACCACAGAAGTTAAATAATTTTCAAAGGTTCTTACCTTTTGCTAAACTGATTCCCCATACTGGAAAACGAAGTCTACCTTTACCAGTAGGCTCTGCCGACTCAAGTCACTCGAATAATTTTATCTGGAAAGTAGACTTGTGATGTTTCTATAAATTAATTATTATGAAAGAAGTGAAAATTTGAGTATTGAAAATTTAAAAAAATAAGATTTTGTTACCTGAGTTCTATTCAAAAACAAAATATCAATCTCTAAGAGAAAATACAATAGTAGGGCCTGTATTGTTATACAACTTATCCGTTGCCTTTACTCTCAGCTACGTATGAAAATAAAACTTTTCGGTCCACCACAGAAATTATTCATAAATTTATTGATAACCGAAATCGGATGCCTACTTGAAATTTTCCGATTGTAATTAGAAATATGTAGTTTTAATTCCACAATCCTTATTGACATCACTAAATCAAAAACTCGAAAATGACACTGTAACCAGAACCTTTCTCAACAAAATCAATGTTTGCGGATCTCTAAATTCCGTTTCTGAAGTCAAAGTCAAAGCAACCTCTATTGGATGTTAGTACATACGTTAACGACGAATCAGTTTTTGGTCGTAAACGTTAACAAGTGTTACTCATTAATCATTGATGATCCAGTCATGAAATTTGAAAATGATTCTGGTTTAGCTATGTTAAGACAAAATGGGTTAGTAGATAATAGTCGACAATGATTGCTACCGTTCTTTTTGAGGGGAAACATGGATCCTATCCATGGGTTAAGCAGAATTGCAATTCTTTGACACCGGATGAAAACTTTCAACATTTTTTTCCCCAAAACATTGAAAATTACATTTGTGGTTTTGGCATTAGGAAAATTATCGGAAACAGAAATGCAATGAAATATTTCTACATTCAAAAAATCGGTTATCATTTTCATAAAAATTGTACATAAAAGTTCATCTGAAGATAATTGTGTCTTTGCGTCTTGAAAAATCTCTACGTCTTGAAAGATCTCTGCTAGAGTATGTCTTGATCTTCCATCCGAAATCAATCTTGGTTAGAGCGAGAAATCTTTCAGTTAATACTATTTGTTTGAATATTATTCACAAATTGCAGAGAGACAGGCATTTTGAATTGTGGTTTAAGAAAATTGTGACCGTTTACCTTACCAACATTACAGATGAGAAATTAACTCACGGCTAAACCACAGAACGAATTTGAATAATATATAAATAGAGATTCTTGAATTTCAGGGACGCCCATATGTTACTTTTTCCAGAATTATCCCTAAGATTGTTTGTATTGATTAGATTTTATACTAAAATATATGAAAATTTGTAACTAAGATCTCCAGTACAAAATTAGAAATATGATATTTTCAATGAAATAAAACTAACGTATTTAGATTTTCACTATATTAACAAAACTATGAGCGGTTTCACCACACTGTGGCTTCATCAGATAGATACAAACCAATGAACAGAGTTATTCCTTATATATTAGTCTTATTTCCTACTTAATATTACAATCGGTACAAGAGGTATGTTGGAAAACCCATCGGAGTTGCTTACTTTATGAATTGAATAGATTGAGTAGAGAAGAAGGATTTAGATCTAATTGACTATTAAGTAACCTACCTGAATTCTCTTGTTTGTTGATCTCTAAAATTCAACTCAACCCTACTCCGTGCTATTTACTCAGAAGTGACACCGGTATAGTGTGGCATTTCACTCACCAGTAAAGGCGCGGCAAATTTTAAGAATCTAAGATTGGTAACACTGAGCATATATCAGGATTAAACTTTAATAATAAAAATAAATGTTTATTTTCATTAGCTTTGCCATAAGCTAAGGGAAATTTTAATCGAAGTACAGTTAAAAACACTAGAACACTATAATTGATCAGTTATCGAGCGGGATGAAAAATGATTAAATTACTGAAATGGCTATAAAAAATAGGGGTTGGTGATGAAAAAGTAAAAATTTAGGGTTGTATGTATTTTTTAATGCCACATTGAAAATACAGTATTTCTGTATTCCTTTATACATTGCACATTAATTTTCATAATCTTCCTCCTGTTCTGTATCGCCATTTGAGGAGCCATTCAGAATGAGTTCCTCGGAACGGGGTCGTCTTCCATTTGTGTTGTGTTTTTTCTATTGATGTCCTGACGACGTTGAATATTCTCTTCCGGCGTCAAAAAGTAGCTGTTTATCCCCCTCACTTTCGTACAGATTCCGCGGATGTTGAGGGTTATGGCGCATACTTTTTTGAGAATTTTTCCTGGTGTGTAATTTTCTTGTTTCTAGAGATTGTTCGCAGGGTACCACTTGATCTACCCCTGCACCTGGTGAATTTGGTTCGTCTTATCGAAGCATAGTTCTAGGATTTGAATCGGATGATTCATTGAGATCAATGAAGTCATATATATCTCTGTGGATTTGAATTCAGACACCGCATTTCTACCGATGCTGCCCTTTCCATGCTTCTCCAAGTAGCTTTCCGAATTTCAATCTTTTGCTAGAACGATCCATGTTCATTCTCAGAAATCATTGGCAATGTTCATAGTGAAATGTTTTCAGTGACTTGAAAAAAGCTGGAGTTAATGCGTTGTGTGGGGAGGTAAGAACAGAAATATAATTTCATTTTGGTTAGCAAACTCTAACATCTCCGAATTTGTAGTGTGACATGTGTGCCTATACAGGATTTTTCAGACTCTTCCAGCCATCTCTCTGCTTTAAAAAAGCAAAACGTGACAGAAAGGCACATTTTCCATTACAACACGTGATAACACTGATAGTATCCCCTTTCACCCCTGGCCTTGTATTCAATTGCAAGCCAGTTTCATCCATGCTATAGATACTTCCTGGCTTGTCATGTAAATTGTTTAGTATTAGAACATATTCGAGCAATTCGAAAGCCTCTTTAGAAATTGTCGTTTGTCTCCTCAAAAAAAAAGAAACCAATGGATATCCTGCTTTGCCTGAAATGTATGTATTATCAGCATCACAAAATTTCTGAAACATCAAGATTTTACCTTTGCTCCTGTTAAAATTGTGTTTATTTTTCATATTTTCTGCCAAGTTTTAGCCGTAATGCGAACTTCGCCCCTAGTAGGCGCAAAACCACTCTGCTGTAACTTTAGTATATGTTGTACCAACTTCTTCTCTGTGTCTTCCCCTTGCGAAGAATCAGGGACCAGACGTTTTTTTCGGGACATTGTTCGTTTGCAATCTTCGAAAAGAGTTGTTTTTGGGATTCTGAAACGCCTAGTTGCTTCACCTATCGCGATTCCATCTTGATTGATAGCGTTGAGAGCATCTACCAAGAAGTTCCCAACATCCCAATCACCTTCAGCAGGTGCAGTTTTTTTCTGTTTATAAATTGCAGGCCCATCTGAAAAGAACATTGAAACTCCTGGATACTTGGTCCATTTCTCCTTCCATCTAGTGTCCATCTATTCTCAACTATTGAGGAGATATGAACCACTCAAATTCTCAGCGCTTTGAAGTCTTTTCCATTGTATTTTTAGGTTATGTTACGTAAAATAAGTATAACATCATGAATGAAAACGAATACAGACTTACCTCAAAACAGAACACGAAAAATTGATTTACAATGTCAATAAATTTAACGAGTGTCTTTAATTATCACACAAAAATTTTGAACAGAATACAGCGGAATAATTGAATCGAAGCTTGCAGGAGGGAGGAATTTGAATCGGTCCGTCTCTCCTCGAATTAGTCTATACACGCATAACATAAATGAGTATGTATTATTTCGTAAGTTTAGGTGTCCTTTTATATATATATATATATATATATATATATATATATATATATATATATATATATATATATATATATATATATATATATATATATATATATATATATATACAGGTGTAACATAATAGTATGTCACAACATGAGGGGTAAATCTACGTGCAATTTTAAGACATAAAGTTTATATAAACATAGGTCCGTAAAAGCTTTGTTACGGAGCTACAGGGTGTTGAAATTTCCGGAAAAAATGGTTTTTTTCTTCAAAACTCCTGCAGTTTTTGAGATATTCAGCCCAAATTTAGAATGCAAGCTATTTTTTACAGCCTCCATCATTACACGTACTAGATTTTAACTGAAATTTACAAGGTGTTTTCTTTTCCGAAGCCATGTCTTCTGTCGTTCTTTCAAACTTTTTTGCAGTACGCCACTGCACAATCAATTGTCATCATCTTCGTTCAATTTAGAAACTTTTTTGACACCTGCAATTTTTTCGTATCTCCAACCGTTTTCGAGTAAAAAATTATTTTATTTGAATTATTTGAATTTTATGTTATTCGCCAAATAAAAAAAATAATAGAAATTTGCTTTTATTTACATAGCTCGTCTGCTCAGACTTAACTTATACTTATTCAATATCAAACTAAAAAAAGAACAATTCAAAACTAAATAAATTGCTGAGGGTGTCCTCCACCTGCAAGAATACAGGCCTCTGTCCTTCTTCGCATATTATCATGTAATCTTCGAAATATTCTTGTGGTATTTCTTATCGTGTCACAAGAGGTTATTATTCGATTTCTCAATTCTTCTACAGTGTTCACTAGAGAGCTATGAAATAAACTTTTGTTCCCCATAAGAGGAGGCCATGGTTCTGGCCCACGCCGACCTATCCATCGGTTGTTGAATGTATGATTCAAGAATTCCCTAGCTTCTCCACTAAAATTTGCTGGTGCCCCGTCATGCATGAACCACATTGTTTCTCACCAAATCACATCATCGAGCAATAAAGGTAATTCCTCCTCAAGAAATTGCCGATAAGCGAAAGCGTTTAGTCTGTTTGGCAAAATAAATGACCCAATCAAATAATTTCCAATTATTTCGTTCTTGATGATGAGATTCCTGAATCAAATGGGTGGTTTTCCTCAACCCAATAATGATTATTGAGAAAATTTGTGATAGCAGCTCTCGAAAAGTTAGCTTCGTCTGAGAACGAAACCTAGCTTCTGTTGTGTTTCCGTCAGCCAGACCGTACATGTAATGGATATCAGTCAATTCAGCGTTAGTAAATTTACCCATTTTTCTTACAGCAATAACTTCGAAAGTCTTAAAACTGATCGTTAATTTGATAAACAATTCGAGCAGACACTGGTTGAACTTAAGCAACTGTCAAAATAAATAAATAAATGAAAAAATCAAAGCCTACTAGTCATTCTTTTAATTAGAAGTGCTTTCAATTTAGCGAATGCATACAATCGTTTAATAATTTTTGCTCGAGAACGGTTGGATATACGAAAAAATTACAAGTCTCAAAAAAGTTTTCAAATTGAACGAAGATGACGAAAATTGATACGCTGTTCAGTGGCGTACTGCAAAAAAGTTTGAAAGGGTAAAGAAGACATGGCTCCTGAAAAGAAAACACCATATAGATTCTAGTTGAAATGCTGGAGGCTGTAACAAATAGCTTGTATTCCAAATTTGGGCTGAATATCTCAAAAACTGCAGGAGTTTTGAAGAAAAAACCAATTTCATTGTGGATCTATGTTTATATGAACTTTTTTTCGCACCGTAGCTTAACCTCCTCAATTTGTGACATACTATTATGTAACTGTCTGTGTATATATATATATATATATATATATATATATATATATATATATATATATATATATATATATATATATATATATATATATATATATATATATATATATATATATATATATATATATATATATATATATATATATATATATATATATATATATATATTTTGTTTGTTAGAAATTTCTGAAGAAGAAATTCAAAATTGTGTCCTCAGGTCATTATGATCATCCAGAGCCATCTGTTCATTGTACTTGCTGCCGAAAGTTCCCCATGAATGAACGCGATGCAGTCAGAAACGTCCCAAAAAGGAAATAAAGCCATGCTTCGGTGCCTCCCTCGCGAATGGTTTATGCTTCTTTCGACTAGCATTACAACCGAATAACACGACTAATATGAAATGAGTTATGGTATAACGCAATAAATAAGCTTTTTGGACCGCCACAAAGCTGGTTGTCCGATGTCAGTGTCGTAAATTTGAGTATAAAACGTTTGGGAGTTTAGGAACGCAGTGTTTTTATTGGAAAGGCTTCTGTGCGACACCTACTGTTTATTATAGAAATTTATACGACAAACAATTAGATTTGAATGTTCGATAATCTCCGAGAGACCGATAAAATTTGATCAGGGCCGGCTTAGGTACACTTGTCTCTCTTCGGATGTAAAAGATAGTCCACGTTTTCGAAGACTTTTTTGTGTGATAGTATATTGATTTATTTCCAGAACTCAGACTATGAGTTGCATAAAAAGGTCTTCAAATTGAATGTGTATGAAACGCATGCGCAATTGATTTTTCTTTAAAATATTCATTTCGTTTCGAAGTAAACACCTTGAGAATATACGTAAAACTTTATCAATTAAATAACAACCTTCAATATTTTGCAACAATCAATCCTTTTTAGTTAATTTTATCAATCTCTTCGTATACTTTTCGAGTGGTATTGTAATGGTTTTCTTTCTAGAATATCTAAAATTGGAGAAATATTTCAATTCTACTGAACTAAGAAATTTAAATAATGAAGTTGAATGGAATTAAATTATAGCAAGGCTAGTTGAAAGAAAATTACAATTGACACTACCTATTAATTACCTATGCCTAGCTAGATCAGAGTCCCTTTATCTCAGTGTGTAAGATCTTCGTCTAGAACCTACGTCCTAGATATAGCCTTAGGAATAATACTCATCACTTCATTTAACTAGCTTTATTACAAGATAAATATCGAAATCACAGTAACTGATTAATAAATTACTATAACTATAATCAAGGTAACTAATACAAAAAACTTAACAACAAAGTTTAATCAATAACAATAAAAGGAATCTCAGACGAGATGAATTCAAATTACATAAGTACAAATTTTCAATTTAGAACAATCTGAGCTTTTCAACAAAATGAAACTCAAAGATAGAGCTCAGTCAACAATTAACGAAGATAGAAGAGAAGAATTTGATCATTAAGAGAAACACTTAGCTTTCTAGGAATGAAATTCATTCCCACGATAATTGGAGAGTGTTTACATCAGTTTTCTGGTATTTCTCTATCTTACAGTCTACAGGTTACTTGATTGGCTAAATATGGTTCGCAAGGTGACTACCCTAGGTGGCAAGACTAGTTCCCTAAAGACGTGGTTACCCCAGTCATGAAATATCAGAGTTTGGCATAAAGATGAAAACTCATAGAATGTCTTGACGGTGAAAAAAATCCTTGGAATATAACAGAAGAAAATTTGAAATCTCTTCACTCTCTAATTGAATTGGTTGTCGAGGAATTCCGGCAAAATAACCGACTACTTATAACGCCTCAGACGATTGGAATTTATCTAAAAAAACAAAAGAATACTTAATTACTATTACTGAAAATTATTCACTCCAATCGCTACAACACAGCTTCAATAAAATTACAAACGATTGCGAAGATTTCTAAATGGAAAGAGCGAATCTAATGAATTCCGTACTTATATAGACTCGGTTCTATGAGAAACTATTGATTTTCAAAAAAAACTAATGAAAAGCGGAATTATTCTCTTCACAACAATAAAGTGGAAATGAAACATAGAATGAGTACTGCTTTCCGTTCTCCCACAGAAACGAGAAAACGATCTTCTTTCAAGTACTGACTTCACAACTAACTGGTGAACAACCTAAATCAATACCAGCTACACCTTACGGATATAAATATAATTTTCATTGGGTATCATTACCTGTAGATTCTTGATTCGAATTTTAAACTGTTTGAATATTTAACTTGATGAAATGAGATTGAATTATTAATAAAATTATGGAAACTGAGTTCAAAAGATATAAATGATTAATTCGAGAAAACGGACTGTAAACAGCCAGAAAAGTATTTGGAGCTTTAGCTCAGGTTTTTGAACAGATCACATCTTGCAGACACAGTGTATAGCGTTGTTGTAATTAGTCGAACTAGTATGGCTTCTTGAAGTTTTCTGTTTGATGTTGGTGAGGTCAAACGGACTGATGGGAGTGTGTGGAAGTCTGGATTGAAGTTGCAACACTGACGAGTTCAACCGAGAACGAAACTGCAGTCTATTATTTTTATTCAAGACATCTGATTTGATTGTATCACTACTATTATGGGTCTGGTTGACGATCATAATTAGTAGATCGGACGACCAGCTCTTTCTGTTAGTATTTTCCTTTCTACGGAAAATTGTATACTGTCTCTGAATGAAAGGCTTCGATGTATTTACACATGCGATGAATAAATATTAAATAAATATCCCATTTTAAAAAACAGAGAGGAAATTGAAATATTGAATATCATGTATACCTAAGAAAAAAAAGTGGGGACAAACGGAAATCAAGCTTGTCGTTAGTCATTAGTGAATTATGTTTGCGAGCTGATGAAATTTCTACGAATTCCAATAAATTCACTCTCTTTCGTTTGTTACTAGAATGTAAAATTTATGCTTCGGTGAAACTTAAGAAATGATTTTCATCTATACATTGTTCTGAGAAGTTGTAGATTATGACATTGATTTTTATGTTCGCCTACTCTAGTATGAAACCACCTGTTTGACTTATGCATAAAGCAGGACTATGATTACAATATAATTTATGTGTACCTTTTTTTTCACCTTAGAGCAGACAAGCATAAAAATCAATAATTCCTAATAAAATATCAAAGAGTTTTTCAGAATATTCTATATATAATTTCTCAAATTGCTCTAAAACTCAAATCTTACATTCAGTTAACAAAGGCCAGATATAAAATTCATTTGAATTCGTAGAAATTCTACGAGCTTACGAGCTCAAGACCAGTTTGATTTCCATTTGTCTTCACGTCTCTCATCTGTTTCCTAGTTATAAATGGTATTTTGATGTTTTGATTCCCTCTTAGATTTTGAAAATGGAATAAAACCCGAAACATAAGTCAAACATATTTTTATTCATTATATCCTGTGAAACTTAAGCTTAGTGCTTCTTCTTCAATTATCAATTCATTCAAGAAATATTGTTTGAATATCTTAAGTTGTTGGAAAATTTCCTGAATTAATTTTCATTTGTCACACACATTTGAGAAATTTTCCTGATATTTCGACTATTTATGGTATTTGTGTCAAAATTAATCATTCCGTATCTTCGTCAAAAGCGAATTGTTTTCACATTTGGCAGATGATTTGCACAATGTAGGCCGAAAATTGTGTACCAAAAGTTGAAATTCCTTAAATCATCAATTTTTATCCAAATTTTCAACGAATCATTATTTTCTCAACTCGTTATTTAATAATATATTGTAATTCATTCTAAATTAGGTACTTTCATTTCGATGAAAAAACAAATTGGCACAAGCAACTTCATGCATTAAGCCTCCGTCGTGAGTAAGACCAATAAACAAAGGTAACAATATTAAAATTTCGATCACGTTCATGCTTCGGAATTTTGTTCGTCCTAATAGCTTCATAAGTTTACAATGGCTGAAGAGAATTTACAGCACTATGCGAAGACATTTATGGATATTACACATGCCTTTCTGATGGATTCGTTATATTTCATGGTGTTGTATTGGAAGAGGGTTTCTATAGTGGTATACACGGTCAATGATAATAAGTCTTTAAAGGATATTACAGCCATTCTTAATTTACAACGGAAACGATGTTTACTGTTAATTAAATAGGAAATTTTTATTACATCTAGAAGTGATGGAGAAATGTTCAATTCTTGAAATATTCTTGGACTAAAGCAATTTCTGAAAGTAACAGGCATCAGTGTATCAGTCTAAACGATACGTCAAAGACTTCGTTCAAGGAGTTTATACAGCAGAAGGTCCTTAGGATTTCCAGAGCTAACCAGACAACAAAAGATTAACAGACTTAATTGTTGTATCGAGCACCAAAATTGGAATACTGAGAATTGGCGAAATGTTCGGATGTAGCCAGAATTGGTGTTCGATGAGATGACAGCCGAATTCGGGTTTTAAGGGGTCGTGGAAGACAAGCTAGACTCCGAGCACCAAGACAAATTCCGAAATACCAAAGGGCAGTGTGATGTTTAGAGGTGGCATTATGCTGGGAGGCAAAACAGATATGATTTCGTTTCCTGTGAGTGTAACGGATATAAATTGCTGGAGCCCATATTGAGACTCTGGCGAGTTATGCACGGTGAGAATTTCACTTCATGCAAGATAATGCTCCTCCACATACCAGCAACCTCGCGGGACATTATCTTGAAACAAAGAGAATCGCTATTTTGGACTGGCTAGCTTGCTCTCTAGACCTAAATCCTATTGAAAATTTATGGGATAATCTCAAAAGGAAAATTAGATCGCGCTAGGATAATTCAAGAACCCCACAACAGCTCATCCAAGCCGCCACAGAAGAGTGGCAGAATATCACCCCAGAGGAGGTCGAAAACCTAATCCAAAGCATACCTAGACGGATTCAGGCTTGTATCAGGGCAAGAGGAGGTAATACAAGCTACTGAGGTCGATAAAAAAACACCTACTCTGTGAGAAAACATATTGCTTCCCTAGATGTGGAAAGAGTCTCTTATTTTCTTTTATTTGTTTCTTTCTTAAAATGAACCTTGATTTATTTCTCTTTTCAATTGAAATATTTGAAAAAGGATCAATTCTAACAATCCTTAGAAATTTTCAAAATCCCTGAGGTAATATTCAAAATATCGGTTGATTCCATATAAATTTGGTTGTGTATATACAAAAAAGGGTTTAACCCCGACGAGTTGCCCATATATCTGTTCATGCAATCTAACTGATTTCATAAAAAATATAAATCCACCACCCGGTAATAAATACCATTGCCAGACAATAGTTATAATCAAAACATATCCTGGAATAATTATATATTAGGATAACGTTAAATGTTATGAGAATATATCGATCTACCAGAATATATACAAACTATGGCATCATCGGACAATGACATCAATGTCTTTCTCCCCGGAAAAATCCAGTGTACGGACCTTAGTCAAGTAACACTGAATGTTACGCATTCATAGTTTTCTTCGTGTGAAGTGATGAACGATTGAATAGAATATTGCTCTGATTATAAATATGACAAAATTGTCAGCTAATTATATTACATTTATATATTCAAATAAATAAAATATGAAATGAGATTCTGAGCAGTATAAACCACAGAGAAAACCTATGACTCTACCTTATTATTCTTTTCGGAAAGAAACCTACGAAGAATATTACAAGATTTGTTGACTGTTATCTTCTGTAACTGTTCAAACAAATTTTTCTTCAGACCCAAAATCTCAATATTTTTGTGAAGATTCCTAGGAATAACACCTGTTGTAGAAATAATAATCGGTAGAATAAAATTTTTTTCATTTTCCACATTTTTTAATCTCATCGCCAAGCACCATACATATATAAATTTTTCATTGTATTTATTTTGTATATTATGTGCGTCTGGTACAGCAATATCAATTATATATGTTATTCGATTCTGTTTATCAGTAAGAATGATATCTGTCCTATTGTGCTTTACAGCTCTGTTGCATAGAATTGTTTTATCAAAATAAAGTTTATATTTCTCATTTTCACAAATAATCTCAGGTTCATATTTGTAAAATTCTTTTCTTTTGGGAATTAGGTCATGTTTAATTCCTAGATTCAAATGAATAATATTAGCGACGGCATTATGTCTTTCTAAATAATCTGTTGAAGCAAGGACTGAGCAAGATGATAATAAATGAAAAACTATTTCTGAAGAACAAAAACATCTACGGCAAGAATCATCTATATTTTGCTTGTTGATGTGTTTTCTATAGTTCCTCGTGAAAAAAAACCTGATCCTGGATCGCAATTGCCAAGCCTTCTGTTTCATAAAACAAATCTCCAGAAACTAACCATTTGATGCGATTTCATCAATATAATCATTTTTAAATTCTTTAGTAGTAGTGTAATTCCTTCTGCATCCAACTTTCTCTTTCAGAATTCAAATATATCAAAACTACTTTTTGCATTGTCAAGTTCAGAGTTGTAAGATTATAATCTGAAGCAACAACAATATCATGTAATTTAGACGTTCACTTTTTAGCATGAAAATGGGAACGTAGATGAAAAATCTGTTTACTATGAAGATTGTCTTAATCAGTTAATCCACGACCTCCAAGATGTCTAGGTAGTGTAACTCTCTGAACAGCTGACTTTGGGTGGTGCTTAAGATATATGTGTATATATCTATATACATGAGAACGTGTTGAAATTTTTCAACGATTTATGTGTATATATCTATATACACATAAGTCGTTGAAAAATTTCAACACGTTCTCACATCTGTTTGTTATTGTTCGTTGCTTTCTGGAATTGTTAGGGTAACCCGATTTAGCTGGTTAGCATGATGAGAAGCGATATGTGACACTGATGAGTTCCTAATAAGGACGAAACTGCAGTCTAATCGCTTCGTTTCCCGGCATCCTGCTTAGTTCCATTATTGTGGCTCCTGGGGGCTGCGTACATGGCGGGCAGATTTGAGAACTAGCTCATGTTAGGAAGGATAATTCATTGATGTACGGATTTTTGAATAATTCTCTTTGTCTCAAGATTTCATATGTACACTACTCGCGAAGTTTATCGCGGAGACAATTTGTCTCATCATATGTATAAATAGACAGATATATTGTGGTGAAAATAATGCAGAAATAGAGTCTCGGGCCAGCTGAATCAAGTAATAATACATATAGACATGGCGAATAAATAAAGATGATAAAACAACCTTTATAATTGCGATGAAAAGAGAGGTTATGTATGGACCTCACTCTTGCCTCGTCATATAGTTACACACAGTAGAGGAACTATAAACTGCTTCCACCCACCTATTTCAAACATTAAATTCACCATATGAAGAGAGCTATCTACTTAGAAAAAAGCCTTTCTCTAAGAACACCCCGTGGTGAAACAGAGAGGTTTATTCCTCTAGTGCGTGGCGGGCCAAGAAGACTATAGAGGGTAATGAGATTGCAGACCAGATCAGCTGCTGAAACCTTTCCTATTGCCCTGAAATATTCTACTGTTTGAACAAATCACACAGACGGTAGAAGCGAAAACGTTTAGAAGTACAAAAAAGGGAGCACTGGGGAACAACTCCAGGTCTTAAGCTTGCCAAAACAAGACTATACAACTTCTAGATCTATCAAGGGACGAATTCAATACATAACGTTCTCCTGAGGTTCACAATTTTTACGGATATAAGTTCACCGTAGTAAACGTATTACTATGCTGGTGTATTCTGTTCAGTAATTCATTACACATACACTAACCAAACGAAAAAATCTATTGACATTTTTTCATTATTCAATCAAATATAGAAATGAAATTTTGTAATTAATCGCCCACAATGGGAGAACCGATTGTATCACGCACGATTTGCTTACGTACTGAAGATATGAACGCCGGGCTCAAACTCGATCATAGCTAGATATAGATAGGGCACTGTCAGGAGATATATATATATATATATATATATATATATATATATATATATATATATATATATATATATATATATATATAGCCGGTATATAATACATAAATAATTGAAGAATTAGAAGCCAACATTCGACGCCACGCGTAATTGTCGACATTTAACTTGATTTACTGTCGAGAGTAAAAAAATTAGATCTTCAGATTATGTCAGTGACACATGTTGAAATTAATATTTAAACATTAATGCCATGCAATTATTTGTCCAATAGCCAATACCATGGATATTAGAAACATATTTTCTCAAGGAATGTCCCACGCCTCAAAATATAAATTCCCTTTACAAAATGTTTTCTTCCTTTCAAATTGACTAACCCTTGTACGTAATAAAAAAGATTTGTTACGAGACGTAATCTCATATAATTATCGCAAATGCGGATATTTTCGTTTTCATGTTGATTCAGCTTGGCGAAATCAAATAAACCAGGCAAGTGTACTACTAGCGGGATCTTATTTCTTTTTCGTTTTGGCACGATTCATCTCTGAGTTAATTAACTCGCGAAGAATGACCGCTTTATTCTGCATTGGGTTACATGGAAAATGGTACATTTTATTCCTTTGTGTTGGCTTTGAATATAGGTATTGTTCTTTATTCAATCAATTATGTGCGGTATCGTAGGTACAGTTTTCTTTGTGCCATATGGCGAACGTTGGATGCATTGAATTCTTTCAATTGACATTTCTTGTAGACGTATTCGAGTAGAGATAGTCGTTTGTACTGTTAATTTGGATAATAAATCTATGGGTCGTAAAATTTCTTGCAAACTATATAGTATTTTTATGAGATACGTTTTCCTTTAGTCTTAGGTTAGCTGAATCATTTTTGCTGTCATAATTTAATGCATAAAGGTTGTGGTTAAGTTCAATCAAATCTCCCCAGCAATAAGATGGATTATTTCCCGAAAAATAAGACAAAGGAAAATGAAAAATAAACTTTATTACCAATGAAGTAATCTGAAAATATTCTCCTCGTCGTGCAATAAAAGAACATTCTTCGAGTTATTTACGATCATTTTCAGAATTTCATACACTAAAAGAGAAGGGACCCCTATATGACCACTCTTTGTCCATCTGTCCATCTGTCTGTATCTCAAGGCAAATTTCTCAGGAACACGTCCATGTATAGAATTGAAATTGATATTTAATACTTCGGTCAGTAATCTCTTGCAACTAATAAAAAATCAAACACAATCCCGAGTTACGACATTTCGCGGCATATTGTCAAGAAAATAAAACCTATAGGACACTTCCCGTAGACCTACAAACATGAAATTTGGCGAGGAATATCTTGTATATATGAGAAAAAATCCAAAAACTGTGAATATATAGTTACATCATGAACACGTTAAGGTATCGCGATAAAAGAATTTCATGTTATAATGAACGATTTTCATGTTATAAAGAACGCGTGGAAGTTACGGTTTATAATTGTGAAAAAAAAATTGAAATTTTAGGTCAACGCAACCGAAAAAAAAGGTATTAATGATATCTATGATTCAACAAAGAGTGCTTGAAATGAAAACAGAAGGAACATGAGTTCCTTCACCTTTACATAATAGCAAATTCAATTGTTTAGAATACAAGATTCAAATGCAAGTTAACAAAACATCAGGTGAAAATATCATAATCTTTTCGAAGAACTCGCAGCACTAGAAATTAAGAAACCAACACTTCCAAATACTCAACCCCCGATATCACATACAGGAAAGTTAAATATCCACTTCTAACATAGATTCAACCTTTCTACAAATCAGTTCAACAATGATCAAATCGCCCTACTGAATAAAGGACCTAAGTTCACCCCTTATAATAGCAAGGGAGACAAAAAATGAATTAATTGCGGTTCAAGCTGAACTAAACATCAACAACGACAAAAAAAAGCATTATAAATGATCGAGTTTTTTACAAACACAAGTTTAGTAAAATCATTAAATAAAATATCCAACTAAATACAGTCACACTGAAACAATAAAATCTATTTCAACGAAACTACTGAATGATGATGTAGTTCTCACGAAAGCTGATAAAAGAAATTGTATTGTATGTTTCGACAAACAGAAATACTAAGAAAAAATGCAAGACATCATCGACACTTTGAACGTAACAAAAATCTCAAGAGAGCCCACAGAACAATTCACTGAAGAAATCAAACAAGAATTGGAACAATCGAATTATCTAGCACATTCATTAAGAAGAAATTTATTCCAATGAACCTTCAAGCTCCAAAAGTATACGGTTTAATCAAATTAAAGAGAAAAATTCCGCCAGGCCAGTTGTATCCTACATAAACACATCTGTAACACACAGGTAAATGAGCAAGCTTCTTAAACTCACCAACTTTCCTCGGCAATACATCGTTTTAAATTCTGTAGATCTGATTGATAAACTTTCGACACTTAACAATTTGAAAAATCTGTAATGATATTTTCACAGGTTTTTAAGGCTCAAGCATATAAATAGATCAGCTTTTATAATAAAAAAACCTTCACTGCTGAAATTGAATGCAATAATTCTATGAATTTCCCTCGACATAAGCATCACTAAACTCCATAATAATCTCACCTACAGCATGTATACAAAAGAAACATTTACAGATTCTACAATCCCAGTGGATTCTTTCGAATGCATTTCACGTTAATTAAATTAAATACGGAAACTAGGATCATTAAGAAAACTGCATCAATTGATAATATTCCAGTTTCCCATATAAACAGTAATATTAAACGCAATCAAAAACAAATTTCTCAATTACTATTTTCTATTATGGAAAATGAATACGTCTAATTCACCTTGCCTTCCTCCCTCTAGTAAGAACAGCAATTATTTTTCCGAATTTAACAACCTCCTCCAGTGGTCCCAACACAAACAAATTACCAAACAAAAAGTTAATATATTCAAACAGTCTGAATATATAAAATATAGAGAATCGAATGCAATGAATGTCTGACAGCTTACGTAGGACAAAGGAGTACAAATTTTGAATCAAGATTGAAACAACATCTCTCTTCAGGTAACAATTCTTTGTATTTATGTATTTATGTACTAGTAATGTCAGCAAAAGATGATATATTGTGAAACGGCGTGGCCCACTAAAAGTATGAAAATTTTATTTTATTCAATCAATTTTCGAAGATGAACTATGGAATTCCTACTTATTTATGCTTGATAGCGAATACGTTAGCTGTACTACTGTGTTTGTTAATCATTTCCATTTGTAATCAGAGAAAACTGAATCATGGGCTTGTGGTATTTGCCAGACAGCAACATATTCCTTGGAGTTCGAAATTCAACTTCAATACGACTTCCAATAGTTTTCAATTTTCTCTCTCGTTTAATCCTCAAACGTCTGATGTATCCCATGAGATATATAAGCACCTGAACTTTTATTTGGTTAACTTTGATAATGAAGTTTGTACCGGGTTCTAGGAGATTCATAAACGAATTAACCAATAAGATATACCCTACCTCCTCAGTTAAGTGTTAGCATAATTAGAAATTATTGTTTCGTCAGATCTGATTGTAACATGTTCAGACATGATGGAGGTAACGTGCATTTCTCCTAATTTATTGAATTTTTTCATGAAAGTTTATTATTCACCTGTTTATATATGTAGAACATGAAGCATGCGATTAGAGTATCTTTATTTCAAATTTTCATAAAAAAATCAAACATAATGTTACCTTAAAACTCGGGTTTCCACCCCGCTTCATATCGGATCTAGGTTAATACGTCCTGACCAGATGTGAACATATCATAAAATTCCATCTCGGACCTAGAAAACTAGCATTATCTCTTTAACACTCAGCACAGTAACACCCCATGCAACAATTATTTTAGTAACGTACTATCACTATCAAGCATACAACAGCATACTGAGTTACATGTACACACAACCAAATTTATATGGAATCACCCGATATTTTGAATATTACCTCAGGGATTTTGGAAGTTTCGAAGGATTGTTAGAATTGATCCTTTTTGAGATATTTTAATTGAAGAAAGAAATAAATTGAAGTTTATTTTAAGAAAGAAACAAATAGAAGAAAATAAGAAACTCTTTCCGCATGTAGTAAAAAAATTGAAAATTGTTTTCTCAAGGAGTAAGTATTTTTTCTCGATCTCAGTCGATTGTATTACCTCCTCTTGCCCTGCTACAAGCCTGAATCCGTCTAGGCATGCTTTGGATTAGGTTTTCGACCTCCTCTGGGGTGATATTCTGCCACTCTTCTGTGGCAGCTTGGATGAGCTGTTGTGGGGTTCTTGGATTATCCTGGCGTGTTCTTATTTCCTTTTTCAGATTATCTTATAAATGTTCAAATGGATTTGCTCTGGAGAGCAAGCTGGCCAGTCCAAAATAGCGATTCCCTCTGTTTCGAAATAATGTCGCGCCACGTTGCTGGTATGCGGAGGAGCATTATCTTGCATAAAAGTGAAATTCTCACCGTGGGCACCTCGTCAGAGTCTCACTATGGGCTTCAGCACTAGTTCCACGTAATTTCTAGCCGTTACATTTGCAGGAAACAAAATCAAATCTGTTTTGCCACCCAGCATAATGCCACACCGAAACTGGTCTAATCCGAAAAAAGAACATTTCAATATTTTTCAATTTTCAATATTCCAATGTTGGTGCTCGATAAATCATCAAGTCTGTTAATTTTTTGTTGTCTGGGTAGCTCTGGAACTCTTAAGGGCCTTCTGCTGTATAATCCCCTTGAACGAAGTCTTTGACGTATCGTTTCGACTGATACACTGATGTCTGTTGCTTCCAGAAATCGCCTTTGGAGTATGGGATGCGACGCACTAGGCTCTCTTCTTGCAATTTGGCACAAACAGGGGTCTTGCTCTTCAGAAGTGATCTTCCTACGACTTCTTCTAGGCCTATTTTGCAGAGATTGTAGCTCCGCGTAGGTTTTTGAAATCACCTCCTGTGATACCCCCATTGTGGCTGCTATATCCTTCTGTGTCACCCCTTTTTCAACGAGAGCAATTATTCAACCCCTATGCACATCGGACAATATAACGTAAGGCATTTTCAACTATAGTTATACGCTTTTTCAAATTTTGAAATTCACAGTTTCAAATCTCAGTGACGATTGAGTACAATATCCCGAACATTTGGTGGTAATTCAACATTTCTTATCATACTATCCAGTTTTCTTACAATAAAAACCTTCAATCTTCAGAAGTAGTCCAAGATCTGGTTGAAAACAATCAATAATGTGAAATGCCGAGTGATTCCATATAAATTTGGTTGTGTGTATATACCCCATCATATCAGTGCAGTGAGTTCAATATATTTATATGGTACAAAGCGTTTTTCTTTACAAGTAGAATACAACTTGGCTAAAACCAAGCCATTCCGTAACACATATCTCGGCGTGCATCTTGTGATACACACTACCAGCTCGGTATAAGGGTAATAGTTTTGGATAATCTTTCCATTTTCGAAGAAAAATAGCGTTTCATTCTGATTAGCTTTCAAGAAAAAGTATAGATTGATGCCAAAATCATATTGTGAAAGGAGATTTCGTCTTTTAGCCTAAAATATCTTCAAGAATTTTCTACGAAAAAAGAAGGAAGGGTAATATTTTCGTTTCGCCACCGGAAGATCCGGATCAGACGATGAACATTTATCTGGATGAATATGAATGTATATATACGGTTACCAATACTAATACAAAATTGTAGTTACCACTAGTTGGCAACATGGATTAAGAATGGGATTCTGAAGACAAGGTCCCAATGTCAACTTTGATAGTTGTATAATTTTGAAAGGAACAAAACGTATTTTCAGCATAATTAGACTCCAATAGGGATGGAATTGGATCCATCAAAGGAAATTCTAACCCCTTCACAGTTTTTTCTTCATTTGATTTTAGTCGATTTTCAACTAAAATCAGAAGAAACAAATACCTATTCCACAATGACAACCGGCTCGTCAATAATATAACACCTGATGAAATTGAAAGATTTGTTAGTATTGAAATTCTAACGGGGGTAGTAAAATGCTATCAATGGATAACTATTGGGCACCCACTACAAGGTTTGCTTCTATATCAGATGTAATATGCAAATTCTGGTTGAAGCGTCGACCTAGATCCATCATGGAACAGAACAAATTTATGCCATTGAGTCCAACCCCTAATAGGCGGAAAATCAAAACCATTCGCCTGTTGATCTCATAAGTTTTATAGGTACTAAAGCAATAATTGACCGAACTTGGTGCTAACAAGAACACTGAATTTCAAGTTTGAAACCGAAGCCAATAGCACTATTTCGTAAAAACTTAATACTAACATCACATTATTTACACTTTGAAATAGTTTCCAAGTGACGAAATACTAAACTGAAAGCTAGGATCACATAGCCAAATTTGCTATTAAACCCGACATCTAAATCTCCGTCAGGGCCACTGGGCCCCGCCAGTTTTTTAGCAGATACACTCACGAAATTTTTTTCCAATTTTGAATTTCCCGAATGTTGATTACTTTTGAATTTTCTTCTTTTAGGAGAAATTTAAGGTACGAGTACAGTTATAGATTCTTTTTTAGTTGGATGATAAATTTTGTCGTGCTTCGGTGGCATTTTCGAAAAAATGTTATACTTCTTACATGTACAAAACTCAAAACCGTACTAATGAGTATATTTTTGTCGTTTGTTGGTTTGAAATTTTGACCTGAAATTTGAAAGTGATATAACACAATAACACAAATATATAAAAACTCAAAATCGATTTTCCCAAATTTTTGAAGTTATAATTCCCCTTCAGGGATTTACGAAGTGGTTTATAATTCAATGTATGGATTTATCGAGGAATCAACCGATTTAACTGGATTTATCTAAATCACCTTGATTTTTGAGCAATTCGGTGATTTATGTCTGATCAATTATTTAATTGATTTACTATTAAATCGAATGATTTACTTGCGATTTATAAATCATCGCACTGACTTTACTAGGTTTATAAATCTTCTTGGTGATTTAAGAAATCTTTATGCCCAGTTTGTTTTTATGGAGTGGTCTGCCCCTCGGATTTATTCAGTTTGGGTATAATTCAGAGCAACCGTTTGAAAGGATGAATTCTTGAAACGGATAATAATCTGGTAAAAAGAGGTCGTGGAAGCACGGATTATAGAGTAGATAATAACATTATGGTTGCTGTATTGAAATGGGTAAATAGTAAATGTGTAACGCTTCGCGTTACATACGTAGTTTTTGTCCTATATTTTATGTACAATATATGCGAGAGATGAAAAGAAGAAAAAGGATGTTCCATGTCCCCAAATAATCAGACAATACAACAACCATATGGGTGGGAAAGTAGATATGCTTATTGCACTTTATAGACTGCCTTATAAACCCCATAAGGGGTGCTTGGGAATATTTACTCAACTTCAGGACTTATCACTCAATAATGTCTGGTTGTTGTACAGAAGAGATATCGAAATTTTGCTGAAATGAGGAAACCTTAAAGCATTTCATATTAATGTAGCAATGGCACATCTAAAAGGAAACAAACCTACTGAAAGAATTGAGGTCTACATGGCAAATGAGCATTTTTTAAAAAAAAATCAGAATTCCAGTCAGTGCAAGACCACCAACGGATGTTCGCTTCGACCAAACCGATCACTTTCCAAGCTAAGTAAATAAGGGAGGGTGTAAACTTTGTTACAATGGTCAAACAACAATTTTTTGTGCAAAATTTGAGATTGTCCATTGCTACCGGATAAATCACATGAAAAACGCTCAAGTGTTCAGTTAGTGGTGATTAAGATATTGCATTGAAACTATTTTTTCTCCTGAAAAATTGTTCTCGTCAACTCAGCTTTGTATTTGCATGCAGTTGATTAGAAAATAGTGTTTGCTTTGAACAAATTAATTTTGAAAAATTCGACATATCGTTCAGATTATGGTTCCTTTAAAAATGCATTACTGGTAAATCCGTCTGGCAGTTCACGCTTTATCCAATACCATCGCCATTTCGAAACGGACCAAATCAGCAGTTCACTTACACCGTACGTGAAAAATAACGTCCGAAGAAAATGAAAGTAAACTTCTATTCACTTCTAATGAATTCATTCATAAGCGAAATATGAAACTGCATGAAGAAATCCTCGTAAATTACGCGAAACAATGAATCAAGTAACGAGCTGTTCAAATTGAATAATCGAGTGGAAGTTATTTAAATTCAGCCTGAAGAAAACATTATTCAAAGGAGACAGAAACAGTACGCTGCCTATGATTCATTATTCAAATGCAGTTGGTTTTCATTTGCATATCAATGAGGGGGGAATTATTCACTTCACTGTTGAAAAAAATCGCCTATATTCAAGATGGTCAAAGACATAACCGTTTGGTAGAGGGTTGAATTTCTCTTGTGAGAAAAGTATGAGGGGAAAGCTTGGTTGAAGAGGAATTTGAGTCATTAATTTGTGATAATTTATTAATTTCCCGTTCACTTCATAGATATGTTCATTTCTATTGGTTTTGACGGTAATATAGTGATAAAATTATCGCTTTGCCTCCCCCATTGGGTTAATTCGTGAAGAACTTTGAATGATTCAATTTTTTTTCCTTTGAAAACTTGATAATGTTTCTTTGTTCAGAGGGTATCCCTTCTTTTCTTCCATATTTTCCTTCTTGTCAACAACCTTTTCCTTATTAACGGGTTGAGCGCCAGGCCGGAGACTCGGGTGTCCGATCTATTACTGAACGTTTGAGACATGGCGGACACCGACGTCTTGATAGATTAATCTTTAATCTATCATACTCGACGAAAACGACGAGTCTATAAATATTTTTGCATCATAACATGTCCGCCGTGGCCTCTACGATTCAACCTCTAGTTCTGATTTTATATCAGTATTGCATTTCAGACAGAAGAAGCATTGGATAAAAAATGTAGACAATACAGAGTGTCCGCGCTAAAGGGTTTATTAGAAGTATCTGGGGAACATGTTTATCGATCAATTTCAAATTTTGGTATAATGGATCCTGATCTACAATTTGCAACTGTTTTTAGAGCGGTACCACTTCCGGTTACACCAGACATCGACTACAACTTTTATATTTCGAATGGCATGGTATACGTACCTTGCAATGCTATTTTATCAATACAGGATCCTGCACCTATCGTTTTTTTTGAACTAACGTTTATTTCGACACTGGTAACCTTAACGACACCCCTGATTTGACAGAAAGTTAGTTTCATCATTCCGCTGAACGAAAATGGTTGTGTATACGCTTGAGAAATACGTGAAAATAGTGCAGTTTTACTTTGAAAATAATTGTAATGTTGCAGGATGTGTGCGGAAATTACGTACGGAAATGGAAAGAAAAGAGGCACCGTCTTTTCCCTTCGTGCGTTTTCTTTTGAAATAATTGAGAGAAATTGGCACTATATTTGAATATTGCTGCTGTTTCCGAGAGTGTGCGTGAGTCGCCAGGAACATCAGTGAAGCATCGTTCTCAACAATTGAACATCTGAGAGACAGTGCTGAGACGATCATGGTATGACGTCGTACAGAGTCCAATTGGTTTAGGAATTGAAGCCACGAGACCATTCTTTGCGTTTTCACTGTGCCAGTTGGGCTTGCGACCACATTGAAAACGACGCTGATTTTGACCAAAAAATCATCTTTTCGGATGAGGCGCACTTCCATCTTCGCGGATACGTCTACTAACAAAATTGCCACATCTGGGGGACGGAAAAACCCGCACGTTATGATGGAGAAGCCGATGCATCCTCAGAATGTGACGGTTTGGTGCGGGTTTTGGTCTAAAGGCATCATTGGGCCATTTTTATTTGAAAATGAGGCAGGTGCCGCCGTTACGGTCAATGGCGAGCACTACCGCGCCAGGATTATCGATTGGTTCGTCCCTTTACTTGAAGAGGAAGACTTGATCAATATTTGGTTTCAACAGGACGGCGCTCTGTGCCACACAGCCAAAGCTACGATCAATTATCTGTGCACAGTCTTCGGAGATCGAATGATCAGTCGAATTTCTACTGTCGTTTGGTCGCCCCGGAGCTGTGATTTGACGCCAGGTGGACTATTATATTTGGGGGGCCGTCCAAGATAAGTGTTGTGTGGACAAGCCGGAGACAATTCAAGCTTTGAAGGACATCATAGCTGAAATAGAGCTGCATACAATCGAAAATGTACTCAAAAATTGGACCGACCGTATGGTGTACTGCAAGGCTAGCTGAGGCGGCCATTTGAATGAAATTATATTCCACATCTAACCCGAATGATCGTATTTTAATATGAAAGAATAAATTTGGAAATCTGATGAACCGTTTTTGTTTTATTGCATTAAAAAAAAGTTGCCTGGCGGACTATAAGGGTGCTCAAAACGCACTTTTCTACTCAATAAAGCTAAATTGTCAAATAACGTTTCATTACTTTATAACAACCGTATTTTTCAGTATCATATCTGAAATGACTCCTGAACCATCCACATTTCCTAACCGCCGCATCTCCTGGATTCCTCGATGATATTGATAAGAATCAAAAATTTTAATAATTGATGTAGGGTAAGCTGGGTACGGTTGTGACAATTTTGGTTTGATCGCCTATAATTTTGTAAATTTACCATTTATCTGGGAGAAAAATCACTTTAATACTTAATTTGATTATTTATCTACCTAAAATTACTAAAAAATTGTCCCTAGCTACGCTGTATTAGGCATACGATCAAATTAAAAAAAAAGGAAAAGTGTCACAACCGGCCACACCCCAAGGGCGGTTGTGACAGTGGTTGGGGTCGGTAGTGACAGGCATACAAAATATATCCAAATAGTTTTAATGACTTTTATTTTTACAAATAATTAACTGAACACAACATAATCTTCTTCTTAACCAAGTTAACAATCACTTTATGGCAAAAAAGCGAAAATCTGTGATCACTTCTCTTCTTAAAACTAATAAGGCACTGTAACATATAACAGTCTTCTCTATAATGAGTCAAAATGTTAACTTAACTACTACAAAATTTCAACAAAACTGCAACACAACAAAGAAAAAATAAACATTTATAAATGTACCAATTAAAATACTGAGTCAAATTCAACATGTGACAAATGTGATGGGGACTATCACCTGCGCACTCTACCCGAGACCAGAGCCTAAAACTAATATAGCACTGTACCATATAACAGTCTTCTTTAAAATCAGTCAAATTGTTAACTAAACTTAAAATTACTGTAGCTAACTGGAAAAAGTTTAACAAAATTTAAACAGAACTATAACACAACAAAGAAAAATTAAACATTTATAATTGTATCAATCAACATACTGAGATCTAGTCAGATTCATCACAGTTTCTTGACACTTGATCCATTTTTCGCCAGCTCTACTTTCAGAATATGCGGTTACACAAATCAGACAGAAATAATCTTCGTCTTAGGATGACTGCTGTGAAGTCTTTTCTTTCTTGTCATTGGTTTTTCCTTTACCTTTCCCTTTATTATTTGGTTTTGGTTCAGTTAGATTTTTTTTACACGCTTAGCCTTCAAACGTTTTTCTTTTTCTTCATGTTCTTTCCTAACTGCCTCTTTCTCGGGTGTATCTGTGTAAATGGTTGACTTTTTTGTTCTAGCACCTCTTGTTTTTCTTTGAGCAGCTTTCGGAAGAGGTGGAACAATTTCGGGCGAAAAAGCAGGCGGTGTGTCTGAGGATGATGCAGTCTGCTGAAACCGGACACTTTCAGGCAAAGAAGCAGGTGGCGGGGCTTAGATTGAAGCAGTCTGTGGAACCCGGACTATTTCAGGCAAAGAAGCAGGTGGCGTGACTAAGGTTGTTTCACTTATCTGAATTTGGTCAGTAAATGAAGTTGAAGATTCTCCCGATACAGAATCCGTAGGTAGCAACATTTGTTTGTTGAGTCCAGGACTGTTATTAACAAAATTAGGAACGCACAGAGCGTTGATTGCACTAGATGGTCCTGCAGAAACGTTATCCTCAGTGTCAGGGTTTGGTCGATCCGTTACAAAAGATGGCGCAAAGTTCATTTCTCCGAATAAATTACGATTAAACGGATAAATACCAGCTTTGATGAAACCTGTCTGAATGTTTGATTGTGTAAATGCCTGAGGCATAGCAGTCTTGACAACACCTGGTATGTCGTATATCGTCATGGTCTTGCCAGGGTGACTTTGCATCCATCCGTCACAAGCAGCATTTATGGCCTTTTTGAATGGTCCAAAGACAGATCGGTCTAATGGCTGCAGTTTGTGCGAACAATGCGGAGGAAATGAAAGCAGAGTAATGCCATTCTCTTCGCAAAAATCCAAGGTATTGATATGGACATGAGAGGAATGATTGTCCAGCACTAATACGACTTTAGGTGTTGGAGAAGCATTAGTGAATTTCTTGAAGTGTTCGAGAAATACCAAGAATGAGACATCCTGCATCCAGCCTGAGGGATTTTCAGTTCCAATCGATACCATTGGCTCGTCCCTAACAAAATGATCATGATAACGAACCCTCCGAAATATGAAAGAGGGAGGAATTGCGTTTACCAAGGCATTGACTACACAAGCAACTGTGACTAATGTGCCACGCTCCGCTGAAGTAACAGTTCCAACTTGCCGTATACCACGTCTTGCCACTACTTTATCAGGTCTTTGAACAGTAGTGACACCTGTCTCGTCAATGTTGTTTATACCCTGTGGCTCATATGCGTGTCTGTCCAACACAGTTTTTAAATTATATGAAAAGCGTCTACATTTGTCTTGTTGAAACTTGTAGCTCTTGAAAGGCTTGTAGCCTGAGCTACACGTACAGACAGTGACGGGTTTCTAGTCATGAATGAACGGAATCATTCTTCACCAGCCATCTTATTATCAACCCAAGTAGCAGGTCGCTCTATATTGTCTTTAGTTGTTAGTTCAAATGCCAGCTTCCGCAACGTGTAATATATGTTGACAGCTGCTGTTCTTGCTCGACAGAGAATACTTTATTATGAGCAACATACCCCATGCTGATGGTGCCTTCATCTTCATTATCGCCGGCTTTGTCGCGTTTGCGTAGGTATCACAAGAGCGACATGCGATTAACTTAATGTATTTCTGCAGCTCTCCGTAATGAAGTACCGCGTTTCACCTCTTTGTAAGCATTTTCATATTTACTAATATCAGACAGGCCTCTCTCGGTCTTCCGCACGCGTTTCCTAGGCATCTAAAATAAAACAAAACAAAAAAAGCAATGTCACAACCGTACCCACAAAATTTGTCACAACCGTACCCAACGCATACTTTTGAAAACAAAAAATGACCATGACTGAGCAAAAAGATCTGCATTAAAAGTAATTACTCGTAAGTAACTGCCAATGTTCAAGTTTTAACAAAAAAAAATTAAAGGCAATCTATCTGTGTACAAATAACCGTAATTACAAAAAGAAATCGAACGAAGAAACCTACTTTTGACTGTCGAAAATCAATGTCTGCTCCTGCTTACGTTACCGTCTCACGTCGGCTGACGCAACACTGTGACACGCGTTTAGACTTGCATGCCGCTTGTCTTTCCCCTTGCACCCCACCCCGCGATCCATATAGTTTCGCTGTTATAGCGACTGTCACTACCGTACCCTGGCACAATCGTACCCAGGTTACCCTACGTGCTATCTCCAAATCTGGAAGAGCACCTTATACAGACGTAAATGGACCGGCACAAATATAACCCAAGACGTTAACAGCAATATCTTAATCTTTGGTAATGAAACTAATTCAACCCTTTTGCCCCGTCTGTTTTCCTTATGTGATAAAATTTGATTGTAATTCTCTAAATTGTTTTCTGCAAATTGGTCGTGAATTCGGGTACTTTTTGTTAAATGTTCTGCAAGTTGGACATATTATTTGTTGACATTGATCATGAATGATAAAAGTATAATACCCTCGTTTGAGTATTTATTTGTCATTTCATGTAACAAAGAAAACTATACATAAACAAAACTAGTGTTATTAGCGTTTTCAATAATTTTCAAACGTCAAACTGAGATCGAAATTCATAGAACCTTAAATATAACATTGTGAAACATAGAAACCGGCGTTAGAATTAAATCCACTCTATTTCTTTGTTTCACGGCTTAATGACTCAATTTTCCAAAGGAACTGCAAGTTTTTGATAAATAAATTTGGTACCGCTCTGAAAATAAAAAATGTAGATCAGTATCCATTTTATCTAATCTCAAAATTTGAAATACACTCGGAGGCAAAATTAGCGGAACACTCGAAAATTTAACCAAATTCGAAGTTCGATATCTTTCCTAATTCTCAACCGATTTAGATGATTTGTTCGGCAAGTTATAGATCAACTTTTCTGCTTTGTAGAAATTATAAGAGAAAACAAAAAAAATTTAAAAAAATTTTATACGGGGGCAAAACTAAAAGTGTTTTTTTTGTCAAAAATTCGTAACACCCTGTGGAATTTCGTGGTCCGAGTTGAAACGTACAATATCATGGTCTGTCAAGACACATCTTCCTACAGTAACGCCCTTCTTGTTTCATGCGTTTATCTCTATTTTTGCAAAATATATTTAATTTCAAGTGGAAAATCACCATTTTGGAGAAATTCCATTGAATCAAGAAATTGTCATTAAAATTCGTCTATCAATTTGGAATTTTCTTATTATCACTCTGACGTGTCGAAATTGTCGTTTGCGATTTTTATATTCGAATTGCATTAGTTATTGATGACAATTTGGTTAATTTGGTGAAAATTAGGAATTCATAGGAGATAACAGTCGGTAGGTATTAAAATACACAACCGAATTCTGGGACCATTGAAAAAACTTTTCATTTACACATGTGCTCACCTTTTTTATCAAATATGAAATACAGCACACGTTTTTTTGTATATGACCACATTTGCACTTGTTTGAAGAATGAGAGTTTTCCATTCTTTGATTTGATACAAATTCGATCGGTTGCGGTGTTTTGTGATTCTTTTACTGTTTACGATTCGAAACGGTATTTTTCATTCAGAATGAGAGATTTACCACCAACCTCAGTAGCAAGGGCAGTTACATTGATCGAGGAAGGGCGCACCTACCGCTCAGTCGGTACCATGTTGGGTGTCTCGACGTCGGTTATCCATCGAATCTACCGACGTTACAGGGAAACTGGATTGTACGTGAGGAGGCGGGGACAAGGAAGAAATCGGGCAACCTGCGCTATACATGACCGTTTCATCGTCAATCAAACCATAAGAAATCCTCGTCTTACTGCTGTTCAGGCACGTAACCTTTTACAAGCAGTGGATAACATTAACGTCAGTGTGGGGACAGTCAGAAGACGATTAAATGAAGTTGGTCTGAGATCATACGCGCAAGCAAGAGCACCGAGACTCGATAGAGCCCATCGGGTAGCAAGATTGGCGCTTGCTAGGGAGCATGTAGCATGGACAATCAATCAGTGGAGACGAGTTTTATTTAGTGATGAGAGCCGATATTGTGTGAATTTCGTGGATGGTAGAGATAGAATATGGAGGCATCGAGGGGAACGGTACAATCAAGCGAACTTCGCAGGAACTGAGCAATACGGTGGAGGGCCAGTTATGATATGGGGTGGCATATGCTTGGTAGTACGAACAGAACTGGAGATTATTGGCAATGGATCACTTAATGCCCATCGGTATATAACAGAAATCTTGGAGCCCCATGTTGTGCCTTTTGCTCCTTACATAGGGGAAAATTTCCTTTTTATGCACGATAACGCGCGCCCTCATACTGCACGCATAGTGATAGAATATCTCAATGAAGTTGGGATCACACGAATGGAATGGCCGTCGCGGTCACCGGATTTAAACCCGATCGAACACGTTTGGGACATTCTTGGAAGAAGGGTTCGACAACGGAATCCAGGCAACGTTGAAGAGCTGACATTGGCTTTGGTGGAAGAGTGGGACAACATACCTCAACAGATGATAGACAACATCATTGGGAGTATGCGAAATCGTTTGCGCGCTGTAATAAGAGCTCGGGGGGTCATACTCGCTACTAAAATCAAATGTTTTTTTTTGTGGGTCATCATGAACATTTTTCTCAACAAGTCATTTCATTTCACGAGTGTATCGCCAGGATACACACCTGCTCTCAATTTTGAACAGGAATGATAATTATTATAGAGTGTCACACAAAAAAATTCAAAAATAAATGTGCAAAATCAACGATTTTTCCAGTGTACTTCGAGTTCTCCCGGAGCGTGAAATTGGCCAGTGAATTTCAAAAATTTTTATTTCGTTAGATTTCTGCTTCTCTAATTTTGATTTTATTTTTTGGCTAACCTCCGATGTTATGCACCTACGCAAGATTAAAAATAAATTCTTTAAATTTGTGACTTTTCGCTTCAAATTGTATATCTATATCTATAGAGATAAATGCATGAAACAAGAAGGGCGTTACTGTAGGAAGATGTGTCTTGACAGACCATGATATTGTACGTTTCAACTCGGACCACGAAATTCCACAGGGTGTTACGAATTTTTGACGAAAAAAACACTTTTAGTTTTGCCCCCGTATAAAATTTTTTTCAAATTTTTTTTATTTTCTCTTATTATTTCTACAAAGCAGAAGAATTGATCTATAACTAGCCGAAAAAATCATCTAAATCGGTTGAGAATTAGGAAAAATATCGGACTTCGAATTTGGTTAAATTTTCGAGTGTTCCGCTAATTTTGCCTCCGAGTGTAGATCGACAAAGCTGTTCCCCAGATAATTCCAATGGCCCGTTAGCGCGGACACCCTGTATATTTTCATGATATTTTTAATTAATGATTTTTGTGAAATAAATTAAAACATTCTAGCCAAAATCTTGGATTTCTTCTTTCTATGACTATACGTTATCAGTTTCCTCACTTTGTTCCTATCAAAAAATCTTTCTTGTTTTTTTGTAACAACCTTTGTAGTACCGTTGGTTTCACGTGCCTTGCTGTCTATTCAGCAAATAAATGGGTTCTCATGCTTATATTTACTGGACGAATAAGATCGAATTTAAGTAAATCTTTTACCACTAAAGAGCGAAAATCCGTTATTGAAATATCGCTCTACTAATTTGCTTGCAAATTACATGAGAATTTACGATTATTGTACCCAATAATACTTCTAGTGCTACTTTTATACCAACGCATAGTTCGACGCAAAGCCGTCCTGTAACTTTACCTTTGGTCGGATGAATCTATTTAACTTATTGAATTGTAACCCATTGTAGCTTTGGGTGTTTGGTTCAGCTGCTCATGACCTTGAACTTTTATTATTTTGTCAGTATGACAAGCGGATAAAACTTCAACATCTCTTGTCACATTACTTGAGAATACAACTACCTCTCTCATTTCCTCGGACTATTATTTCGGCTTTTTTTTAGTTGGGTTACCTTTGCGATATCCTGGCAAGTTCCAATATTGTGCGACTATTTTGATCTAATAGGATGTGGGCAAGCTGAAGGCTGGTATACTTCAGTTACACAAATTCTGCCACATCCCAATCTGAATTTTGCTGAATTCAGAATAACTTTCGTTCATTCATTTTTTTCATTCAAATAAGTAGAGATGTGGTGGATTTATCAGAGGAACTGGAAACTATCCGTTTTCAATACTACTTAAGTTGGAACAAAGATAAAGAATAAGGAGAACATTTTTCCTCAAAAACCTTGAAAAAAATTTATTCCAGTTATCAAAACTGTTCTAGCGTTTCTTGCTTGATGACTCTTTTTCACTTAAAATACGATTTCTTCTCGAAACATTGACGTTAAGTAAAAACGATTTCTACTTAATGCTAAACTATCAGGTCTTTATGATGGATAAGAAGAAAATTAATTATCAGCAAGCCCATCGAATGAAAAAAATATATTTTGGTATTGCTTGAAATCCGAAACTGACAAAAAAAATTCAATCCATAAATCTGAGAAGTAGTCTTATTATGATTCGGAATTTCGAAAATTGGAATGAATTTCCTTCCTTGATTTTTGAGGCAAAATATTTTTTTTTTTTTTTTTTCGTTCAACTCAAATAGTGTTGAAAAGGTCGTTCCTTTTTTCTTTCTTGAATCTACCACATCTTTCATTGGTTTGATGAAACTGATAATTCCTGGAAAAATCTGACTAATAAGTTTTCTTATTTGCGACCACCATGAAAATTTTGGTCCTTCCTAATTCTGATCGATGAAAAGCTGAATATTCAGAATTGACTGCAGTTCTGGAATGTAAAACTACATTGGTGATATTTGTCAAAACCTTCGAGAATACAATTTGAAAAACTAATTTTAATACGACAATTCGTTTTTAATCCCAAAAAATATGTAACATTCACAAAGTTCATTTCAGCGATTATTTTCTTTGAATATTTGTCGAGATCTTCATAGAATCTTTCCTTACTAACTGAAGATTGTTTCTACAGATATAAAGGTAGCCTGAGGAATACAGATGGTACTGCATTTATGACAAGCCCGAAGTTTTTCATTTGAATTTTTTCTCAAATCCCAACAATGGAGTTGAAAATAGAAAAATGTTTCATGATAAATCATTTTGAAATGAAATCTATAAATTACAGAAGATGTAGACGATGTTAAGTTTTGCCGAAGAATTGCACTTACGTTCTTCTTAAGAACCGCATCCATCGGAAGGGACAATCTTGTTCTTTTTAATTAACAATTTGTTATTAATCTAAACTGTTTGCTGTGAATCTGTATTATCAAAATACACAAACGGCCGCAAATGGAATCAACCAACCCCCAATGTTTAATGAATTGAAGAAAATAACATTGAAATATTTCTTGAACAACTGCAAATTCTTCTTTTTGGTTTACGGAGGGGTTCAATCAAGAAGCTGTTTGTTGGGTGTCTAGACGAGAGAAACAAGCTGAATGATGTCATTGATCGATGTGTAACGACATTATCGGTCTTTATCACGACATCATTGACATTTCCAACCACCGTGTCAACAGTATGATAATTTTATGCGTTTTACTGCCGAACAATAAAATATTTTATGGCTTCATTGATTCAAGAGGCAATTGATTGTAATCACTATTTGATTTTATGTCTTTGTGCAAGGCCTTGATCTTAAGTTGTGACTAGACTATAGTACTCGGTAATATATAGCCATGTCATATTGAGGTCAACTACTGTGATTCGCTATGTTTTTATGTGCCTTCTGGAAGCACGTGAGCCGGAAAAACATTTAGTAGGTGCAACGCTGACTAGGCCGAACGTCGTAACTTTAAATTGATTTAAACCTATATATAACCAGTAGATCCTTGAAATTGATCAAATAAAACAAATCATTGGATAATGTATTTTCATAGAGCAATAAACATTTCATTAAATAAGCTTCAGTGTATTATATTTTCGTTTTTCACCAGTTTATATTCATTATTTATATGGCTATTATTTAGTACTATAATACTATTATGGATCATTACTATGATTATATATATACAACTGAATTTATATGGAATCACTCGGTATTTCACATTATTGATTGTTTTTAACTATGGATCTTTGATTACTTGTGAAGATTGAAGTAAAAAACTGATGATAAGAAATGTTGAGTTATCACCACATGTTTGGAATATTGTACTCAGTCGTCACTGAGATTTGAAACTGTGAATTTCAAAATTTAAAGAAGCCTATAATCATAATTGAAAATAACTTACGTTGGATTGTCCGATGTGCGGAGGGGTCGAATAATTTCTCTCGTTGAAGAATCGGTGATACAGAGGGATATAGCGGCCACAGTTGGGGTATCACTGGGGGTGATTTCAAAAATCTACGCCCGATACGTGGAGCTACAATCTCTGCAAAATAGGCCTAGAAGAAGTCGTAGGAAGATCACTTCTGAAAAACAAGACCGCTCTTTGTGCCAAATTGCAAGAAGAGACCCTAGTGCGTCGCACCCCATTCTCCAATGGTAATTTCTGGAAGTAACAGGCATCAGTGTATCAGTCGAAACGATACGTCAAAGACTTTGTTCAAGGGGTATTTACAGCAGAAGGTCCCTAAGAGTTCCAGAGGTAACCAGATAACAGGAAATTAACAAACTCAATTTCTGTATCGAGAACCAAAATTGGAATATTGAGAATAGGCGAAATGTTCTTTTTCCGGATGAGACCAGAATTAGTGTTCGATTAGATGACCGCCGGGTTCGGGTTTTAAGGGGTCGTGGAAGACAAGCTAGAATCCGAGCAGCAAGATAGTGTGATGTTTAGGTGTGGAATTATGCTGGGAGGCAAAACATATTTGATTTCGTTTCCTGCGAGTGTAACGGCTAGAAATTACGTGGACCTTGTGCTGGAGCCCAGAGTGAGACTGGAGAGGTGCCCACGGTGAGAATTTCACTTTTATGCAAGCTAATGCTCCTCCGCATACCAGCAACGTCGCGCGACATTATCTTGAAACAGAAGGAATCGCTATTTTAGGCTGGCCAGCTTGCTGTCAAGACCTCAATCCTATTGAACATATATAGCATAATCTCAAAAGGAAAATTAGATTGCGCCAGGATAATTCAAGAACCCCACAACAGCTCATCCAAGCTGCCACAGAAGAGTGGCAGAATATCACCCATAGGCGTTCGAAAACCTTATCCAAAGCATGCCTAGACGGATTCAGGCTTGTATCAGGGCAAGAGGAGGTAATACCTGCTACTGAGGTCGAGGAAGAACCATCTACTCCGTGAGAAAACAATTTTCAATTTTATTCCTACATGCAGAAAGAGTCTCCTATTTTCTTTAATTTGATTCTTTCTTGAAATAAACAATAATTTATTTCTTTTTCAATTGAAATATCTTAAAAGAGATCAATTCTAACAATCCTTCGAAATTTCTAAATATATATATATATATATATATATATATATATATATATATATATATATATATATATATATATATATATATATATACTAACATCGAAATGTGCAGGAGCATCATCTTGCTGGCAACGTATCTCATTCTCTGATGAAGTTTCATCTTTCTATTCTTGAAAAGAGAATTAAAAGACGTTTCCGAAGATATGTCACTCGACCTACTTTCTCTATAATGAGGGTAGGGGTTAATTTCACATATTTCGAAAATAGTACCCTTCCAATCAAGAAGTGATGTGTCAGCTTTTTCGGCCAAAATCAGTCTTTCTTGATATAGAAGGGGTTGGCAAATTTTTTTTGGAATACAAACTTTTGTCCCATTTGGACTTTCTGTGTGTTATGAAATGTTTATTTTAACTTAGGTGCTGCGGAGAGTAGGAGGATTAGACCATCTCCAGATAGAGGGTGGCAAATTTTTGTTGAAACACACTGTTTTTGGTTGCTTTATTGCAACTTTTCTTAGCCAGTGCTCCTTAGCCATTATCTAGCGCTGTGAACTGACTATCAACAAGCATGTACAGGTATAAAAGTTTATTATTTGTGAAATATGAACTGAACATTTTTGACTTTATCAAAGAGAATAACCTCAAAAACAAAAATGCTAATAAATCACCCGTTATATATGTATCAAAATCGAAAATCGCCGTGTCGAAAACCTTTGCCGTAAGGAAAGGAGTCTGTACAAACATCAATTCATCATTGAACAAAATATTGTTGAAAATTAGGAAGTCATTAGATACTCAAAAGTGAATAAAGATCATTCACATTCGATTTTAGGATTATTCAGAAAAGGGTTGAAGAAGACAGGAATAATTTCTCGTAACTGCTTCTATCTTATATTTGCTGTAGTAAAAGATTTAAATTAACTCATTATAATTAGTTTGGCGATAGTCGAGTATTACATATAGAAAGCCTCACTTACATATTGAATCACTCTCGCGTTTTATCAGGAAATGTCTCATATCATGTTTGAAATGATTAATGAACACTTGACGTTGATGGCTGATTATTAGTAAATTAATTAATAAGCAGCATTCATTAAAACGGTAGAGCTATTTGTAGAATGTCTTACCTTGTTTTTATCATTATTAAATCGATGTCTTTATTTGCCGATTTGATCTGAGCGAATCCAAATAGAGATCTATCTTGCGATTTGTTGAACGACGTGACCGTATCGTATAGAATTTCTTACATGGATCTTTCCTTTTCTTCTCGTTTTTTGACGTGCACTTCTCGTTGGTCATTTATAGATTATTTTGTGATATCATGATAAATCCTAAAATTGAAATCTGATTAAGTGACGATTTCATTCCTAGTTAATGAGATTAAATATTTAGATATTACTTAATTTTGTTCGAGATTTGTCGGAAAAGATAGATCTGGTGGTATCATAATTCGCGGTAGTGTATTAAATCAAGTTTTGAAGCATGCTTGTTAACATTGAATGGAACACATTTGTAGAAAGCCACTTTTGGGTGCAAAATGTCAGAACAATCTTGTGCTAAATAATCATCAAATAGAATGAAATATTAGGTGGTTACCTGATCGGGCTCTATTTTTTTAAATTGTATCTCAACTTTGGTATTTTAAGTAGATACCTCAATTTTTGCACATTTTTAGACAATTCGGTCATATATGTTTTCAAAGAAATGTGGTTCCAGCAAAATACTGCACCATCTCATTTTGTTATAATCGTTCAAGTGGGCTTTACAGATCTAACACTGATATATTTCTCTTTACGGGTGAATATACCTGGTGTCGTCCATTTAGTGCGTAATAGGCCCATAACTTCGTAATTGTTGCATTTATTGAAGACGTATATTCATTGAATTCCAAACGAACCAACCTCAATAAATCGGCTAGTTTGATCTTTCTGTGATTTTCGTGAAACAGTTCGATTTTTTATTGAAGGGGACATTTTTGTTATATGTTCATTCTCCCTCTATCAACCCTCTACCCTGGCAGGTTTCACCCTAAATATTTATATAGGGGCCGTGTGATACCTTTATCAAAGATAGATTGCGTTCTTTATACGACCGCGTAGGCATTTACTTTCTGAAATATTTTGTGGAAAATTGAAATCGAAAAATTATTGGAAAAATTCATGAATCGATTCGACCTTCATTCGAGGAAAATATTCGATTAAAATCGATTTGGTTGAATCGGACAAAGTTTTGTGAACTATTCAAATGTTTACGTATCCACCCTCTACCCATATCAACTACCTCCCCGAAAATTATTATAATGAGAAAAGGATTGTGTGATACCCCATGAGAAACGTTTTAAACTTCAATATTAGTCGTTCGATTTAGCCCGCATTTACTTCCATGTGTTGGTACATGGACTTCAGACTTGACATAGCCCAATAAGAAGAAATCGAGGGGCGTTAGATCGGGCAATCCAACTGGCCATTCTATAGCGCCTCTCTCACCTATCCGAAGACGCTGAAATCTATTGTTTAGATAGTCTCGCACAGCGTAGGCATAATGGGTCGATGCTCCATCTTGTTGATACATAAAGTAATCTTCAGATGAATTTCGATCTACTCCACTGATAACTGTTATGAGAGGATCAATCAAATTCTCAAGCATATTCAAATAGGCTTCACCTTTCTAGTTTTCCTGTATTGGTAAGCGTTCTACAATATGGTCTCCGATAATTATGACCTAAACATAAAGTTTTTGAGTTTTTTACTTTTTATCAAATGGAAATTAGTACCACTTCAGACTCAACAGTTATGGTGATGCATCTCGCAATTCTAATAAAAATTGGATTGTCAGAAAAATAAACATTTTACAGCAAATTCGGTTTGTTATTAATCCGCTCACTGAAATGTTCACCGAACTCTGAGCGACGATCGAAATCATCTTCATTTAGCTGGTGTACAAGTTTGATTTTATATGGATGGAAGTTGTTCTTGGGAAGAATACAGAAAATACAATTTGCCAGAATCTTCTTTCAGATTTTGTATTCTCTATCATCGCAACTTCACCCAAAATGGCTACACCAATTCCTTCGTCATTCACAACGCTGATGGCATTGTATTTTTTTATTAATAACGAATCAATTTTCCATGAATTTGTTCGTTAACTCAAGAACGTATTTGAAGTCCAAATTTCTTGCAGGGTTATTTTCGCTGTTGCACTAGCACAGTAATTATTCTTGAAAGATTACTGAGTATAAAATGGAAAAAACTCACAATTTCAACGCATTCCTGCAGTCTGTACAGCATCTTCAACGGAATCACCGTTATTTCAGGTTATCAAAACTATGGAAAATACTATTAACGCAAGTCACCTGTGTTTTGACGACTAACCAAAAGTAATGGAATCTAGTAGATCTGGAAATTTATAAACACGGGAAGATTGATAACATACCGACATATGCCATCAAAATCAAATATCCATTTTTATTTATTGATGCAAACGGAAGAAATCTAGCTTTTTCATAAGGTAATGATATCACACTGTCCCTATTTTCCATTCCAGATCAGCAGAATTATTAACTTTTCGAAACGAAATCAACTTGTTAGATATTAACATGGAATGTGAAGAGTTGCTTGATTGTCAATTAAAAAATGTAGTAAATTGAACCTTTCAGAGAACACAACACAATTCCCCTTTCAAAACTTGGAATTTTTCCAAGCAATGTCACGTAGTCGTATAGACAATGGAATCATCTTTTCAAAAAGCTTTGACACGACCCGTTTTTAATTTTTGAAATTTTGGGGCAGAAGCTGCCAGCGCGAGAACGAAACATGTAATAAAAATTCTCTCCCTCCAATCAAAAATCAGCGTGTTTCAGGAAATTCTCAGGAAAATGAAACCAGTTAGATGCGTGTTCTAAAATTATTTTCAAAGATCAGAGTGTTCCTTCACAGGGATTGATATAATGTCACTTATATTTTATCAAATGGAATGCCCTATGTTCTCGTCGTTTTTGAAGTGTCAACGCGAAGAGATGATCAGTATATGCCCTAACTGAACCGTTTTCGAATTACTGGCATGTAGTGAAAATATCTTGTCGGATGCACATTTCAATTCGATACACACAATTTCTCCTCATGTTATTGAGATTGTCCGGAGTGGAGTATTATTATCTCAAATTGTTTGCAATATCTCTTCTCTTAATAACTACAAATTCTATTACAGTTATTGGTGGAATTTATTCGTTTTTCCTCTACATTTTTCAACAGATACGGAAAAAATAATTCTGCTTTCTATTTATCAACAATATTGTCAATGAGTTCGCGAAATATACATAAAATATCTTGAAAACCATTATCTCAATACACTGTGAACAGTTGCTTTCGGAATGGTTAAGTGCGATTTTCTCCGACTCTCTTTTTTTGACTTTTTTGTTTGAAGTTATCCATCCTTCATTCCGAATATTATTAATTTTTTGAGTTAATAATCGTTGATTTTGAGTATATTTTATTTTTATGTTTTTCAAAGTTGGGAATTGTTTATGGGCATCCCGAATTTAAGCCGAAATTATATGGAAGAAAGAAATTCTAGCTGAAGTGCTAAGAGTGGATTAATCGACGATCTGAGCTGACTGGAAGTGTTGCTGACGAAAGAACAACACGAAGAAAACAGTTCTGGCAGAAAAATATAGAAATTTTGTTTGCCGAAATAAATCCCAACTCACAAGAATTGTGCTTTCAATTATTTAAATTCTTCTGTGTCATAAATCTTGAAGAATAAAAGTATCATCCCTATTATATTCAATTATACCAGTAATAAGTTGAGGTAGATTAGGGTAAAAAAATTTGGTTTTGAAAATGGATCCAAAATAAATTGATAGGTCATGAAAATTTCTTGAGATTTATTTTATTTACTGATCAATGCATTTTTTTATGAGAATGGCTTCGTCAATAGACACAACTTTCATTACTAAAGTCGCGAAAACCCACACGTATAAACAATTTTCAACATAAATGTATGGGAAAAGATCGTTGTAAATTATGTGGTCTGACCTCGTTTCTTCGATAGGCCATTAAATAGCGAAGAATTTCAACGATTTGTTAGGGAAGATTTCCCAATATCGATTGAGCATCTTCTGAATAAAATTTCAAATATGGATGGAATTGCAGGGGGCAGCTGCACGTTATTTCATGATGTTCAAAATGAATTAAATAGCTTATGGATCGGTCGTGTAGGTGATATTCAAATGGCCCCCAAACACTCCAGATTCAACATTCATTGACTTTAATTTAAGGAGATCAGTGAAAAAAGAGTTCAACACAATGAAGTAACTATAAGGGATCATCCCTTGGTGTTAGGAATTCGAGATTCATTTCTTGATATTACTTTGGCAATCACAATAACGTTGGGATAAATTTGGGCGCCGAATTGAAATGTACAGGTCGACAGATTATATTTATATCATTTATATTTATTACTATATCATGAGCAATTCAATGCCGCAAACAGATTCAAGCTCTTTTCGTTCATTTTGCAAATGTTGAAAATTTTCGGAATCCGTAAAGTGCCAATATCTCATTTGTTTCTGTAGTTATAAGAATTTTTTTGATATTCTACAGCCAATTTTTTCACGTAGAATCGACCTACGTGTGGAAATTTTTTTCCAACGGTTTTTGAGTTATAATCCAAACTAGCGTATTTTACAATATGAACCATATGCAATTTCGATAAGGTTGAAGAGAGTTTTTTCCTTTGCAAAAATATATCACCTGTGCACTCAATATTCTCATCAAGGTCATGATTTCATGAAAAACCGATAATTGTATAACTTTTCCATAATCTCATCTAGTAAGTCTATGTCCATTCACAGAATTTACATGGAATGATTGAAATTGCTAAAGTAAAGTATGTTCTGTGTTCTCATTATGACAGTTCGAAAATTAATTTTTGTAATGACAATTCTGATGAATCATTTAATATTTCTTCATCAGTTTTAACTATTTTGTGAATATATATATATATATATATATATATATATATATATATATATATATATATATATATATCTATATATATATCATTTGGAATAACGAAGCGACGATGGCATGTAGGATAATTTTGAACACATATCGGCTTTCACGTTGAATATTAATATGACGTTGTCGTTTAACATCCGACCACCAATGTCAATTTTGACGATTGAATGTTCTATCATTACTGATGTGATCAGTCTAATATATTCCTGAGGAAATCTGCAGTTTTTCTTTTACAGTTTTGCAAAAATCGAGTCGACGTTGGAAAAACTGCTAGCTGCAACAACTAGGATATTCTCATTTTCTTATGTTTATACCCATTTTCTTCGAAAATACTGAGTGCCTAGATACTCGATTCTATCTCTACTCTTCGAAATCGATGAGTTGGCAGTAACACTTCTTATTGAACCAATGATTGCATCTTCTCTAGAACTACATCATATTCCTATTTCCTTAGGACGTTGAATGTTGAGGTTTTCTCTTTTATGAGATCAGGAAAACGATGGAAATAAGTAGCTTCTGCATCAATTATTTTGAATATAACATTCAGTCATATCAAACTTCCCAAAATTTTCATACGATCGTTTCGTTATTAGAAACGATAATATATAATAATAATAATAATAATAATAATAATAATTTACATATCTGAAAGCATTCGATAGTACTGCCCATTCTTGGCTTGTTGAAGTATTGCAGATATACAAAATTCACCCAGCCCTGGTAGAGTTCTTGAAGACAACAATGACACACTGGCGCACGTCTCTGCAGGTCAACATGAACAATAAATCAATTAAAACCGACGAGATACCCATACGTCGTGGAATTTTTCAAGGAGACTCTTTGAGTCCACTATGGTTCTGTTTGGCAATGAACCCATTGTCCTCAATGCTCAATAGAACTGGATACGGATTTAGGATAAAAGCAGAAAGGAATTATCTTACAATCTCCCACCTGCTGTATATGGATGACATCAAATTATATGCTTCGAACAAGAAGCAATTGGATGATTTGCTGAAAACTGTCAGTAAGTTCTCGGCAGATGTTCATATGAAATTCGGGATTGAAAATGTAAGACCCTGAACATTCAAAGAGGGAAAGTCATAGATGGTGAAACACAACTTCCAAACGGTGACATTATACAGTGCATGAGAGATGGCGAAACATACAAATATCTGGGATACCAACAAGCCAGATTGTTAGACCAAAAACAATCAAAGGAGAAGATTCGTTCAGAATACAGTCAGCGTCTGAAGTCTGTGCTGAAATCGATGTTGAACTCGGGGAATCTAGTCAAGGCAATTAACACCTACGCCATTCCAGTGTTGCTTTACTCATTTGGAATAATCAGATGGACTAAGACGGAGCTAGATGATATTCAAAGGCAGACCCGAACGATGCTGACAAAGTACAACAATCATCATCCAAAATCGTCTGTGATACGAACAACTTTGAAGCGGAAAGAAGGAGGACGCGGATTAATAGATGTTGTCAATTTACACACCGAACAGATAAGAAATCTCAGAGAATTCTTCTCAGCAAAAGCACTCACTTCTGACCTACATAGAGTGGTATCGTTGGCTGATAAGGGATATACACCTCTAAATCTTGCTACCAGAGATGACCTGCTGAATCTACCATTCCTATCAGATACTGAAAAACAAGAGCAATGGTCAAGAAAGGAATTGCATGGACGACATCACCATGAGATTAATCAACCACACATCGACAAAGAAGCCTCCAACAAATGGTTGATGAAAGGAGAATTATTCGCGAAACTGAGGGATTCCTTATGGCCATCCAAGACCAAGTGATCGCTACAAACAACTACAAAAATTTATTATGAAGGACGGAACATTACAAACAGATAGGTGCAGAAAATGCCATATAAGATCGGAGACGATACAGCATATTACGTCCGGATGCGAACAACTGGCCAATACAGACTATCTTCACAGGCATAATCAAGTGTGCAACATTATCCATCAGAAACTTGCACACAAGTACGGACTTCTGAATACATTCCAGCCATATTACAAGTATCAACCGGCGCCCGTATTGGAAAATGACTCTATCAGATTATACTACGATAGGCCTATTATCACTGACAGAATGGTGACGAATAATAGGCCGGACATAGTGGTGTATGATAAGAGAGCCAAGACAGCAATGCTGGTGGATGTCGCCATACCAAATAATAACAACGTGCTGAATAAGTTCCAGGAGAAAAGTCCAAATACACAGACCTTGCTATTGAGATCAAGCAGATGTGGCACCTCGACAAAATAGATATCGTTCCTGTCATCGTATCCTCGACTGGTTTAATACCCAAAACTTTGCATGATAGCCTTAAGAAATTAGAATTGCATAAGAATACCTATATAGAAATGCAAAAGCTGTAATTCTTAATACATGTAGGATAGTTAGGAAATTTATGTCAAGTATATTGTAATCGAGCCTATTCCTTTGATTGCTAAATCTGGGAAAGGTAAATTATATCCAGCTACTAGCTGAGATAGTGCACAAGTCCACGATAATAAATAATAATAATAATGATAAGGATATACACCTCTAAATCTTGCTACCAGAGATGACCTGCTGAATCTACCATTCCTATCAGATACTGAAAAACAAGAGCAATGGTCAAGAAAGGAATTGCATGGACGACATCACCATGAGATTAATCAACCACACATCGACAAAGAAGCCTCCAACAAATGGTTGATGAAAGGAGAATTATTCGCGGAAACAGAGGGATTCCTTATGGCCATCCAAGACCAAGTGATCGCTACAAACAACTACAAAAAGTTTATTATGAAGGACGGAACATTACAAACAGATAGGTGCAGAAAATGCCATATAAGATCGGAGACGATACAGCATATTACGCCCGGATGCGAACAACTGGCCAATACAGACTATCTTCACAGGCATAATCAAGTGTGCAACATTATCCATCAGAAACTTGCACACAAGTACGGACTTCTGAATACATTCCAGCCATATTACAAGTATCAACCGGCGCCCGTATTGGAAAATGACTCTGTCAGATTATACTACGATAGGCCTATTATCACTGACAGAATGGTGACGAATAATAGGCCGGACATAGTGGTGTATGATAAGAGAGCCAAGACAGCAATGCTGGTGGATGTCGCCATACCAAATAATAACAACGTGCTGAATAAGTTCCAGGAGAAAAGTCCAAATACACAGACCTTGCTATTGAGATCAAGCAGATGTGGCACCTCGACAAAATAGATATCGTTCCTGTCATCGTATCCTCGACTGGTTTAATACCCAAAACTTTGCATGATAGCCTTAAGAAATTAGAATTGCATAAGAATACCTATATAGAAATGCAAAAGCTGTAATTCTTAATACATGTAGAATAGTTAGGAAATTTATGTCAAGTATATTGTAATCGAGCCTATTCCCTTTGATTGCTAAATCTGGGAAAGGTAAATTATATCCAGCTACTAGCTGAGATAGTGCATAAGTCCACGATAATAAATAATAATAACTGCAGGTCAACATGAACAATAAATCAATTAAAACCGACGAGATACCCATACGTCGTGGAATTTTTCAAGGAGACTCTTTGAGTCCACTATGGTTCTGTTTGGCAATGAACCCATTGTCCTCAATGCTCAATAGAACTGGATACGGATTTAGGATAAAAGCAGAAAGGAATTATCATACAATCTCCCACCTGCTGTATATGGATGACATCAAATTATATGCTTCGAACAAGAAGCAATTGGATGATTTGCTGAAAACTGTCAGTGAGTTCTCGGCAGATGTTCATATGAAATTCGGGATTGAAAAATGTAAGACCCTGAACATTCAAAGAGGGAAAGTCATAGATGGTGAAACACAACTTCCAAACGGTGACATTATACAGTGTATGAGAGATGGCGAAACATACAAATATCTGGGATACCAACAAGCCAGATTGTTAGACCAAAAACAATCAAAGGAGAAGATTCGTTCAGAATACAGTCAGCGTCTGAAGTCTGTGCTGAAATCGATGTTGAACTCGGGGAATCTAGTCAAGGCAATTAACACCTACGCCATTCCAGTGTTGCTTTACTCATTTGGAATAATCAGATGGACTAAGACGGAGCTAGATGATATTCAAAGGCAGACCCGAACGATGCTGACAAAGTACAACAATCATCATCCAAAATCGTCTGTGATACGAACAACTTTGAAGCGGAAAGAAGGAGGACGCGGATTAATAGATGTTGTCAATTTACACACCGAACAGATAAGAAATCTCAGAGAATTCTTCTCAGCAAAAGCTCTCACTTCTGACCTACATAGAGTGGTATCGTTGGCTGATAAGGGATATACACCTCTAAATCTTGCTACCAGAGATGACCTGCTGAATCTACCATTTCTATCAGATACTGAAAAACAAGAGCAATGGTCAAGAAAGGAATTGCATGGACGACATCACCATGAGATTAATCAACCACACATCGACAAAGAAGCCTCCAACAAATGGTTGATGAAAGGAGAATTATTCGCGGAAACAGAGGGATTCCTTATGGCCATCCAAGACCAAGTGATCGCTACAAACAACTACAAAAAATTTATTATGAAGGACGGAACATTACAAACAGATAGGTGCAGAAAATGCCATATAAGATCGCAGACGATACAGCATATTACGTCCGGATGCGAACAACTGGCCAATACAGACTATCTTCACAGGCATAATCAAGTGTGCAACATTATCCATCAGAAACTTGCACACAAGTACGGACTTCTGAATACATTCCAGCCATATTACAAGTATCAACCGGTGCCCGTATTGGAAAATGACTCTATCAGATTATACTACGATTGGCCTATTATCACTGACAGAATGGTGACGAATAATAGGCCGGACATAGTGGTGTATGATAAGAGAGCCAAGACAGCAATGCTGGTGGATGTCGCCATACCAAATAATAACAACGTGCTGAATAAGTTCCAGGAGAGAAAGTCCAAATACACAGACCTTGCTATTGAGATCAAGCAGATGTGGCACCTCGACAAAATAGATATCGTTCCTGTCATCGTATCCTCGACTGGTTTAATACCCAAAACTTTGCATGATAGCCTTAAGAAATTAGAATTGCATAAGAATATCTATATAGAAATGCAAAAGCTGTAATTCTTAATACATGTAGGATAGTTAGGAAATTTATGTCAAGTATATTGTAATCGAGCCTATTCCTTTGATTGCTAAATCTGGGAAAGGTAAATTATATCCAGCTACTAGCTGAGATAGTGCATAAGTCCACGATAATAAATAATAATAATATGCACACAATAATTGCATCTTGATGATAAAATATTAAGTAATTGATCTGAATTGTCATTGCAAAATTAATTTTCGAACTATCATAATGAGTGAACAGAATATACTCAACCTATTTCATTATTCCGTGTAAATTCTGTGAATGAACATAGAGTTACTAGATAAAATTAGAATACTATTTTCTGTTTTTATTGAAACACATCCTGGGTGAAAATTTTGTGTGTTCATGTGATATATTTTGAAAAGGAAAAAGAAAAAACTGTATTCCATAAAATTAGAGTTGTCCACCGTCCATGTTTAAAAAACGTAAGTAGGCATTAGAACTCGAAACTTTTGGGCAGAAAAGAAATTTCCTCACAAAGTTCGATTCTACGTAAAAAATGCCTGTATAATGTCAAACCAATTTTTACGTTACTTCAAGAACAATCAAGATATTGGTACTTCATTGTTTCTGGAAATTTTCAATATTTGCAAATAACTCGAGAACGAAAGGAGCGAACTCGAATCTTTTTTGCGGCAATGAATTCCTCACGCAAAAATAACACGGAATAATGAGGGGGGTCATTTTCTTCTATACAGGGTGTCCGTGAATTGCGTGTACATTGTTATACCACAAATTCTTCAGCTCGAAATAAGTCGATTCAGGCCAACTTATTTATATGAAAAGTTTCTTCGTCTAGCCGCTAGAGGTCGAAAATGATGAGAAACATAAGGCCTCCCATCTAAAAAAAATTACTTGGATATGAATCTCTGTAATAGAACACCTGTCTGTATATTTGCAAATAATTCAAAGACGTGCAGCTTGTTATATTTTCTATATAAATACTTTTTCAATATATTGGACAGGAATAAAGTTATGGTCGGATTTCGGAATAAATGGACACCCAGTATAGCTATTGTATATTTTTAAAAGAAAAAATTCCAACAATAAAAGAGAATATGAAAATGCGTATTAATAACTACACCTCAACGTTTCAAGGAATTCTTTTCTGAAGGCATCGACAGTTTCTAATTCATAAAAGGATTGCGAATATTGATGAAACAATGGATTATTACTTCGGAAGGAAACAGACAACCTAGAAACGTCTCAATGGTTCAATTTGTATGCGTATGGATGATTGATTCATTGTTTGGGAGAAATTCGTCTTTAATTGAATTTTCTCTCCATTAAATAAATCTATAATTCGACATCTATGAATAGGCAATGAATTCTTTAATATTTTCACAGGGGTAAAAAATATTGAGGTCATCGTAGAAATTATTCAGGAGCCCATTTGTCATATGTTGTGTCATTTTATTTACTATTCATGATATTCTCATTTTGATGAACGAAGTTTAGGTTATTGGCCGATAACTTGAAAACGATAGAGAATATTCTTAGTAAACGGCTGATAGAGCGCGTTATAGCTGCAAGACAAATAACAATGAAAATTTCATTTCGAAATGAGAAATGTTTTTTTTTGAATCATAAATGATATAATAAAATAACGTCTATTTTCTTGCCAATAATTGAAAGCATCAATTAGCTAGTTGACTTATATTAAAACTCATAAAAGTAGTTTTTGGTTTAATTTTTGGCATAAAATTCAATAGTTATTCACTCGTTTTATTTGTTTTTTCTAATTGAAACAATAACAAAAATGAATGAACAACAATAACGAGCTTCTGCAGCATCAGCATCATAATTATTTTGAATATAACATTCAGTCATATCAAACTTCCTCATGCTCAAACTCATCTTTCTCGTACTGATTTCTGGGGTTTGCTGTACTTTGTTCGGGATATTTTGTTCCTCCTGAATATTCCGCCTAGTCCCAGATACCGAGATTAAACACCTTACAAAATGTTTTGTTATTTGGAATCTACTGATTTGTGATATGACGTCGTTCATATTCTCGTCTAGCAGCTCGTGCATTACTATTGCAAAACCCATGGAAAAACCATATTGGCATACTCTCTATTTTTCTTTAATTTAGGTATTGCTCTTTCTTTCGATTACACTAAAAAATTTCGATCCCAAACTGGAATGAATTTCATCAGGTACTTTTTTGACAGATCATTGATCAGAACAGTTTTAGAATCATATTAGCCTTTTAATTACCTTAGGTATTTTTATGAAATTTCTGTAAATTTGGCATTGGCAGGGAAAAAGGGCATATTAAATGAAGGGACAAAATAATTCTAGTGAAGGGTTAATGTATTAGAAAAGCACACCCTTGTAATTAAACAGCATTCCTTACCAAAAGATATCCAAGATAATGCAATTGATCAGAAAATAATATCGAATTTCTTGTTTCATTTTCTGTTCGTTCTTTATTGTACCAAGCTAAAGCAAACGTGCTTATCAGCATTTTCCATGAAAACAACCGAAAGTCTATTCGAAAAACCTTAAATTTACATAATATCTATCATGAGTTTTTATGTATGACCTGAAAACTGACGACCATCATATTTTCATTGTTGATTTCATTGATAATGAAAACGGTGCCATGATTTTTTTTACGCTTGTTTGACCGCTATGAATCATAACTCTGGATTACATAAAACAATTCAAATTATCCATATACCGGGTGTCTAACTTATCCGTTTTTCGAAAATATGAAGTTTACGCTGAGTACTGACTTGCATTTTGTTTTCTATCTTGAGTCGATTTAGCAAGACAAGCCTAATAAATGTGTGAAATTTCATCATTTATGATCTACGCATTTTCGAGTTTTGCTTGAATTGTTTGATCAAAAACAACAAATCACCCTGTATCTTGAAAACCCAAAAGCTTTGATTACTTTCAAACACCATTGCTGAAAGGCCTGGAGGTTTTCTGTCCCCCATTACAGTAGGATCATTTCGTCCGGAAACACTCTGTATAAGAATTCCTTGTTAGAATTCAGGCAATGAACGTACATACAATCGTTCTGAATCAAGTCTCAGAGTCTCCCCATTTTCGTAACTTTCTCTTTCTTCATTTTTTACGGACGGTTTTCAAGAAATTCATTCCTTTTCAGATAATTTCATTAACTGGGTAGAAAACTAGTCTATTTAGGAGATTAGTTCTTGAATCTTGAGGTGATCATATATATATATATATATATATATATATATATATATATATATATATATATATATATATATATATATATATATATATATATTTGTTTTCAAAAAGTCAATCCCATCAAATAGAAAATCAATAAAATTTTTTGTGAAAATGTTCAACCTGTTTGACTGTAGTAGAATTTGATCATCAGTCTCATGGTTTCCGTTCATTAATGGAAGAAACAAAATCTTCAGTAGAACACTGCCGTATAGGTCTGCCTGTTACAAAGTCCTTCTCGAAATGTGATTAACATCAGAATTCAAAATTTGGCATGATGCTGGTCATTTCAATAGGGTTGATTATTTTTAAGGATTAATATGCAAAATCAACTTGCATACATATTATTGAAATCGTGTAACTCACTGCGAAATTAGGTTGGTAGTGCAGATTTCTTCAAGCCAGCATCTTCATTTGAATAAGATTGTTTACCGGAAACTGCACTCTCTTTAATGAAGTAACAATCAAATGTTAATTTTGAGACTAAACTAACAGCCTGTTTATCTGTTACCAATCCTACTTGAATATTAAGAAAGTGCACATTTACATAAATGTAAATGTTACGTGAAGTGTTATCTGTACCTTACATGTAACTTGAAAAACTTCTGCTTATACCGTTACCCTCGCCGATTTTATTTACACTGTCAGCATCAAAAACTCAAGCTTCATGGCGCTTGAAGCGCCGTGCCAATGATCATGAGCTAGCAGATTTCTTTTGTTTCTTAATCACTTCTTTGTCTAGCCTTGGGTAATCGCAATTATGTAGTTGGTACTTTTCTCGTAGCTTCGTGAGTAGTACTTCTAGTCTCATCTGATTATAGTGCAACTATAACAAAATGAAGTTACAAAAAGTATACTCTCCTTCATGTCGAACAATTCTGACAGGAGAGGATTTTACTCCAGTCGTTCCGAATATACCTACACTTCTACAATATGTGCATTAATATTATAAACAGTTCATATTGTGTATTTTTGTGTTGAGATAATCTCTGGAACTATTTAACTGATTTTGAGCAGTTTCAACTCATGAGAACGCACATCACCTATAGTACGAGGGATGTCTTCAAAGTTTTACATATAGAACTAGAATGAAACAATTGAGAGTTTTTGAAGACTTGATTGTCGGTGATGCTCAATACTGGCTAATCGTACCAAGGCAATTAAATACTCGAAATATCTTTATCGCATTTCTTGTACTCTGTTTGTATTTATCTAATCCTAATCATTCAAATGTTGCTGTTTCATATTAGGGGCTTAACATACTTGGTTTCTACAAATTCCTGGAAACGGTCGTTGTTCACACCTATTAATACTAAGGAAAAAATATGTCAGTCTTGAACAGAAAGAGTTTCAAGTACCTATCAATACATAGTGTTCACAATTTCATTTGTGTTTCACTATCAGTTGCAAAATTCAAATTTAAGCAACTTCGTTATTTGATATACATTTCAAAATAAGGACTGATCTAATATATCAAAAAATTGATATGACTTTCATCATCAGCGAGTGCCACCAAAACTGTTTTTTCAACATTTTACTCCGAAAGACACCCAAATCGAAGACATCCAGACAGAAATTCCCTACAAAAACTACTAAAGACATTTCGGCAGATTGGCAACGTAGCTTATCCAAAAACGAATAGATAAAAGCGGATGACAGAAGATGAAGAAAACCAAATGCCAGTTGTAGCGACCGTCGTTGAAAATCCAACTACTAGTCAGTGGAAGATTACCGATGAAACGGGAATTAGTAGAAGTATATTCAGATTCTTGAAAAAACATTAATTCCACCCGTATCATATTGAGGTCCACCAGGAGCTATCGGAAGGGGATCTTGAACGTCGGCTTGAGTTCTGTTCATGAATGTCTGAAGAAATGATTATTTTGCAGAAAATATTATGTTTTCGGATGAATGCACTTTCCATAATAACTCCCCAGAGAACCGGCACAATTTTCATCATTACGATGATTAGAATCCACATCTTTCGTCAGCCGTACACGCAGCATCGAAAGCGGTTAATACTTGGGCGGAATCATAGGCCCATTGAGGACTTTTCGTGATTATGTACTAGAATTGATAAAAGATGTGACGACCGACGTAAGGCAACGAATGTGATTCCAATTGGAGGAAGCTCATGCACATTTCACTTCCTGTGCGGAATTTTATGGACACACACTTTCCTAATAAATGCATCGGCAGGGGTGAATTCCGGAATTGACCTGCAAGATCGCCAGATCTAACTTGTCTTGATTTTTTAGTATGGGGGTATGTGAAGGAAATTGTATTTCACCAACGACGCCTGACGATATGAAAGAGAGGATAAGAGAATAATTCCGATTGGTAACAGCAGACATGATAAGTAACTTTAGAAGGTTATTTGAAGACAAGACAACATTGTGTATCGTTCAAAATAGAGACCATTTTGAAGATCTAGTGTAAAAAATGATATGGAAAGTCTTTCCATACTTTTGTCCGAATATTCACCCTGGAAGTATTTGTAAAAAAGAGTACGATCAGCAGCCTGTCGCCTTTGACCGAGAGGGTGGAGATCACGCTTGATCTCTGGGTGGTCGATGAGGTGTACACTATTCAATAGATGTAATCAATGTTTGAATATTTCCTAAATTTTCACCAATGAATTTCATAAAATTGAGTTAATCCGAAAAAAATGTTGACTGGAATCAAGAAATTTTATGTCAAGTACAGGAAAGTTGCACTTCACTAATTGATAAAAAATTAAATCGAAATATCTATTAAGAAGGCGAATGAAAATTGTTTTTCTCAATTCAGGCAAAGTTTTTTTCTATATTTGTTGACCTACATTATCAATGATTTTCGAAGTGCTTAGTATTTGCCTGGCAGAAGTTTCAAAGCGACTAGTTCCCTGGAGGATATTTTACTATAATGTTTTCTATTATGAGGTTGTGTATCTAGTTTTTCAGATATTTTAAACAAATTGGTGGTATAGCATGAACCGAGTCTTGAACATAACCCCAGAAATGAAAATCTAGCGGGCATGATAGGGTGAATGGCCTGAATACTGTACCGGTGCTACCAATCTATGTAATGTCAAATCACCGATTCACAAATTGGGTAACGATAGCTGCGTTGTTTGGAGAGGCTCCCTCTTACTGTCATGGCATCGTTTGAGTGTCCTAGCTGAGATTTCATCAGAAAATTCTATTCGATAATTCGTGTTTGTACAAAGTTCACAACATATCAACGCCCCAAACTGTTTGAAAGTTCGATCCCCGATCCCAGTGGTTATTTTCAGCCGATCAAAAATAACGATTAACGATACCAATATTATAGAATCTTGACTCGTAGCTCCGAAAAATATGTTTGTCTCAATAAGGATAATCATAGAACATTTTATTCATAAAAGCGATGATTTATAATCTTCCCCGAAGTACATATGTCGTGGTTCTTGTGAAAGATGAATTTGGAAGCGATAACATTTTGTGTGGTTTCTTTTTATTTATGAACACTCGATTTATTAGTTCCTATTTCTTCAAAATTGTCATCGAAATCTGAGGCTGGATGCCAATATATTTCAGTACATCTATTTCCATATTCTCAGTTTTGATTAGTGACAGACGATTAACATGTTTTATCTTTTTAAGAAATCCATCCGTTCTCAGTTTCATTTCCACACGACAGAAAGTCATTTGTGAAGGAGTTGGCCTATTGCCTATTAATGCGCATTGCTTCATTTTGAATTTAAATTTTGCGAACAATGTTAGACAAAACTAATTGATTTTTTCCCATTCCATTTTTATAGTGAATTTCGACCATTTTTCTGTTATATAAAATGTCATAGATATTCGAAAAAGCTATACTGAGTGTACCATTATAAGTTTTTTCATCTGTACCGCGACAACCTTTAGGAAAACAAAAGAATGTTGAAGAATTTGATGCTTATAATTTTTTCTTTCGTCTACTACCTTTTCGAATAACGAAGTTAGCAGCTGTCATACAAAATATTGGAAATTCAGTATAGTACAATTTTTTTCTTCTTTTTAAATTTCAACTTTTGGGAGGAGGCGATGGCTGTCATTCCACAACAGTTGCGCTCAAGATGACGTAATGTCTGTGTTCACAAGCTTTTTGAAGAAAGCATTTGTCATGGAAATATCTGTAATAAAGATAATGATCAGCAAGTTGCCGCCTATGAAGCAAGATGCTGGAGATCATGCATGTTCCCCAGGTGGTCAATGAGGCGTACTGATCTCTTCTGGACCCTATCCAATTGATGTAATGAATGTTTGGGTGGAATGGTTGACATATGGTGATGATATCTTCTCTAAGTCTGACATGCCCTGTTAGTATATTTGTCGATGTGACTCCTCAGCAGTTATAGGACGCTGACTAAAGAATACTACACCAGGGTACAGTCGTCCGCAAACCTAAATATTTTGTTCTCGGTGGAGTGGAGCAGACCATTTATTTGCAACAGAATAATAGTTGATGCTTGGGTAAACTTTGCTCGTTACACCATCAACTATTACCAGAATTGATCTACTGAAGAGAAAGCGACGTATTAAATCTGGCAATTTTTCCATATGCGATTAGATTATTCATCAATGCTGACTCTTGATGGGCCACGATGTCGATTGTTGATGTTCACAAATGCTCAACTTATGCAAGGAGGTCACCAGTTGATCATTGTCTACAGAAACCGTATTGTCGATCACTGATGATACCCTGCAACTCGATATGAGCTGTTCGTTTTTCCATGACTCTAGACATAATTAGACGGTGAATTTGGGGTAGGCATTCCTTCCCTTCTTCGAAATTGGTTGTACTCTTGTAACTTTCAACCACTCCGGGAAAGTCTGGCTCTCATATGAAATCTGAAACAGACGATTAAGAACAGGTGTAAACTCTGCGGCACACTTCTTTAAAACAGTTGGTGGTATTCAATCAAGACTCAATGCTTTCCTAAAGTTCAGTTGTTGCCTTAGAGCACGCACTCTGAACTTTATTGCAGACATAGTAGACTGATCATGTGGGATGCTTGGTGGCACTACATTTGAAGTATCTAAAACAGAATTTTGCGAAAATATTTTGCAAAGGGATCCACCTCGTCTCTAGATAGAACCGTCATCTATAATCAAAGGAGGAAAGGATGAATTACAAAAGTTTTTGATGACTGCCTTGGCTGTAGACCAGAACTGACGAGTTCCACTAGTCTGATCCAACAGTCTATTCGTAGCTCTTTCATTATAGTTTGTTTTAGCTTCATATTGACGATTGCGTTGGTTTACAAATATTCCTGAAACCATGTTCCAATATTGTCATAAATAAGGCGATAACTGAAACAAAGTGATTCGTTTCCTGTGTTATTTCTCTCGGTAAATAATAATATGCCGCTGCATATTATGGACAGAATCCTCGGCTGATAACAACTATGAAGATTCCGACGCCAGAAGAATTGGTCTTACGTGAGTCGGCCAACCCTGATGTAACTTCGGAATATAATGACCTATCCAAGACGCACATACTGCCATAACGAACTGTAATTGACCGCCCGTGGGATTCAATTGTTCAAGTGAAAAAATATAGTAGGCCGGGAGCGCGCCACAGAGCAACGTGTAATTTCTGGAATTATTTGAATTAGAGAAGATTGGTACTTACTCGTGGACCAGTAATGTACTTGTATGCACACTTCACGAACCAGGGACGGAATCGGCTTTTCAAGTTTTTAAAATGTTGGGATTTATTTATATCTCAGTTTGTTATTGGTACGATAGTATAGGAATTGAAAAAAGTGTTATTATTAACTTATCATTCTTTCTAGTTTTCAACCTCCATTGGGCACAATAATAAGTGTAATAACGAAAATTAACTAGAAAGTAAAGGAATTATAAGTTCATCCACATAAAGAACTTTATTATAAAACATTGATCTGTTCTTACACTATAATTCAATTTATATGTGAGTGATATTGAATCAACTACGACTCACAAATTCAATAAGGCTATCACTTTTATCTCTTTCCTGATCTTTTCGCCACGATAATTGTTGAGATTTGATGTACAGGGTCGACTAAACTCGATATTTCAGTACGGCAGCTATGTGAAATATTGTAGATAGAGAAAAATTATGTCCTCTTTCGATATTAATTTTTGGGAATAACTCATTAGTAAAAACGAATTGTAGCTATCTTTTTCAGTTTTCGAGTTATTCCGCAGATATTCAAAATACTATAGTAGAAGGGAGTTTGTCTGTGGGCATCAAAGATTCCATGTATTCAATTCTGTGTTCACTTCTTAGAACTAAAAGTTTTTGTTGAAAATTTCAATTTTGGGCTTGAAACAAATATATTTTTATAAAAAGTAGTAACTATATACCGGGCAACTGAAACAAAAGAGACTCGATAACTGCTGAATTATTCGTTTCTGGACAAAAAGCAGAAGCATGTCAATTTTGTCTGAAGGGGAACATCTTTTAACATACGGTGATTTTATTTTGAATCAACTCCCTAAGCAGGGGTGCATAAAACTCAATTTTTTGAATAAGGAAGATAGGTCGAGTGATACCTCACTGGAAAGCTGCTTTGATTCTCAACACAAATGTGTAATAATTTCTGAGTTTCGACATATTCGGAAGAAGATACAGGCTGGTTCGTCAAAAGACGAGTTATTTTCAGTGATTGCAGAATCTTTCGATTTCGAATAAACATTCACCGAAATACTGTTGTATTTCGGGTAAAAATATCTCTAAACAGTGGTGCTTCCACTATACCACCTCAGATGAGGGCGTCAACCCCTCAAATCTTCGAATTGATCAGTTAGTCCGAGTTATAGCTCACAAGACAGGTATTTAGAATTATCTGATTACAGTGAACGAATTTTCAAATACGATTACATTTCAATGAGGATACAGGGTGGATCATGGAGAAATTCATATACAGTATAAGAGCCCCTTCACAAAGTAGTGATGATAGTTCCGTGTCATCGGTTGAATAGCAAAAAATGTTCCGTATCGGTGGACTGATGGAACGCAGACATGCGAAGACAACTACTAGGGGAATGGCCCGCACGCTTCACGATCGCATACGCAACCCATCGTCGTATGTGAAAAGCCTTCAACAGCATGGTATCCAAGGTTGAAATGAACAGAGCTCAATTTAAGTTTTCGTTTCAGAAAAATATTCATCCGAAATCACACAGATGTAATGCAGATTTCCCAACCACAAATGCGGCAGCTTTTGTTTTTTCAGATTGCTTGTATCTAATTAATGAAATTCGAATTAGTTTGTTTGTTTATCTAGATGCTTTTCACACTCACGGATTACATCCATACCAGTATAATGGTTTATTCAATAGCTGAAAGAGTAGAAATTATTGAAATTTTTTCCAGCAATAATTCTGCAAATAGGGCAGCTGCTATTTTCAATTTTGGAGTTGGTGGAAAAATTTAGAGAAACTGGCTCTGTTCTGAATAGGTAAAGAGAGCATGTCCAAAGACCCATACGAAATGTGGAAATGAAAACTGCGTTGCTTGGGCAAGTAGTGATTGTTCCCACTCTGAGTACAATAAAATTGGAAAGTGAAATTGGTCTGAGTCGAAGAACTATTGGACGAGTTTTCAAACAATGTAAATTTCATCTATATAAAATAAAGATGGTCCAGAAATTGAATGAGGATGACTTCGACCTCAGAGTGCAATTCTGTGAAATAATAAGTGAGCGAATCGCAAACAATCCCTACTTTTACTACAATAACTGGAGAAATGTATCTGCCACTACTTGAAGAACTAATCAATCTGGCTATCACAGAAATTTTGGAAAATGATCCTAACTCTTTAGAAGAGGATGTTGTGTTTCAGCAGGATGGTGCCTCCCTACACCCCCCCGCGCATTTTGCACTGTTCAACAATATCTAGATCGAGAATTTCCTGATCGATGGATCGGAAGAAGAGGCCTTACAAAATGGCCCCCACTTTCTCACTTAAAGATTCAAATTTATAAAACTGATCCAGCAGATTTGGTGGATTTACGACAACGGATTGTAGTTGAGTGTAATCGTATAACCCCTGAAATGCTACATAATGTCCGAAGCGTTCGAGCATGTGCATTTGTGTTTGGAAGTTGGCGGCGAACGCTTTGAAGATTTGTTCGTTTGGTACCGAGTTGAGCTATAAAATGTATCAGGTATAATAAATTCAATTGTTTTTTCAATTTTCAAATATTCCCTACTCACCAACATGTAGGTAATTATATGAATAAGCTCTATTATTTGAAAACCAAACAAACGTGTTCTGAATCTCCATCCAAAATTAGCAGACCTCGCAAACTCTGTATCGCTCCCTATTAATTCACCCTGTATCTTCATTGCAATGCAGATGAAGCAAAAATTTTATCTACAATATTCTAGAAATTCTAATGAGTTATTACTCAAACTAACTGATCAATTGAGGAAGTGTAGTGGAAGCACCACTGTTCAAAGATATTTTTCCCCAAAATACAACAATATTTCGGTGAATGTTCATTCGAAATCGATAGATTTTGCAATCACTCGTCTTTTGACGAACCAGCCTGTATCTTCTTCCGAATATGTCAAGACTCAAAAATTATTACACATTTGTATTGAGAATCAAAAGACCTTTCTAATGGGGTATCACTCGACCTATCTTCCTATTAAAAAAAATGAGTTTTGTGCACCCTTGCTTAAGGGGATGATGTAAAATGAAATCGTCGTGTGTTAAAAGATGCCCCCCTTCAGACAAAAATTGACCTGTTTCTGCTTTTTGTCCAGAAACGAATTGTATAGCATTAATTGAGTCTTTTTCGTTTTAGTTGCCCCACCCGGTATACAATTGTTGAATCAGTAAACCAATTACCTCATGAATTCGATAGCACTTTCATCATTTAAAATGCAGGAGTTGCATTGTCTGGTAACACTTCTGCATGCGTTTCCCATATGAATGTTACTCCCATTCTCGTCTATGTTATTCGGTTTTTTTTCATACAATAAATCCTCAACATGCCCCCAGAGGAAGAAATCTAGGGGAGTTAGATTCGAAGAACGGTCTGGCCATTCCAAAATGAGAGCCCTTGACTTTGAAATGCCAGTTTAAATTGACATTTGATGGCTTGAAATTTGTGGTTGGGCTGCAATTGCTGATAAAACGTCGACGGTATCATCATCTCTATCTTCAATCTCATAGGTCCTGCTCCGTTGTGCTTTAAAAGAACCTCCAACAATTGAATTGTTCTTCATTCCTTTGAAACATACTCATGGGACTGTCTTCTCTCAGGGTATCTATTGAAATGAGAATCTTCCGCAGCATCCAAATCATACCCATTCCGTATATGAAATCCCAACATCTCATACTTTTCGTAATTTTGGAATTGAAAAGCCATAACAGCCAGATAGAGAAGAACGACATAAATAATTGTTTTCCCAGAATCAATGCTATTGATTGAATCTTGCTATTGTTTCAGATAAAGCATTGAATCAATCCACATCAATGAGATTGAATAATTGAAATAGTGTCATGAAAGAAGGAAATCATATGTTCTAAGGGGTTGAAACCTATTGTTTTCAACACAGAATGGAATGAATTGAATATTTGACGCTCATAGACAAGCCTCTTCTAACATAGAATTGTGTAAATCTGCGATATTCCGAATGGATAAACTTTAATTCTCGATTTTGTAACGAAAGACGCTGATGTTGAAAGAATTAATCAGGCATCTGACATATATTTGACAAGAAAAAAATTCTCATCTATTGACACTTAAATCACCTATAGTTCGTATTTGAGAAAACACAAGTTTGCTTCATAACTCAGAAACCGATTGGCAGAATCATTTTTCGAATACGTTCATGCATTTTACTCAAAAAAGTACCTCTAGAATATGAAAATATTTTCACCTATTTTCAATAGGATTCGGAATATCGTCACAAGTCGAAATCCCAAAAAATCCAGAATTCCGGAATTACTTGAAAACTAAGAATGATAGCCGAAATCAATTTTAATCAATGAGTCAATCAATATTATATCACATAGCCGACATATTAAACATAGAATTTGCTCCATTCTTTACAACTGGTTGACAGCCAGACGAGTGTGACAAGTACAAGGACACAGACACAGTGTGTAGGGTTGTTGTGAATAGTAGAACTTGTTTTCTGTTTGATATCTAACCTTTGTTTTCGTGGTTTTCCGGTGGCGATGGTAAGTGGCCTCTAAATCAGTTCGTTGGAAGACGTCTATAGATTAACATGTCTTGATGCACGGATTGAGATGAGTAGGTGGCAGCATGGTCTGGTGTTGTGAGTGGGTGTGTAATATTGACGAGGTCATTACCTCGACCAAAACTGCAGTTTATGGCTTCTATTCATGACATCCGACCGGACTGTACCACTGCTGTGTGGCCCTGATTGAGATGATTATAAAGGGTGAATCGGAAAACCAGGTCCTTCAGGGAAGGCTTTCTAATATTCTACGTAAAGTTGAACATTTTTCCCTGAATGAAACTCTTCAATGTGTTCACAAATATAGCGATAAATTTCGCATGTTCTCATTATTTTGATATTAAAACATAATAAAATCAGCATAATATGTATGAAAAAACTATGTTCAATCTTAGTCAATTAGAAAAATCGACTTTATACAGGTGAAAAACTGTGTACATATATAAATTATATTATAATGATTGCCCCTGATTGCTACGTTCGCCATTCCATGAATACTACAGTAGACGTGAGTAAGAGATTATATTTATTAGATTTCGTAGAAATGTCATCAGTTTACAAACATAATCTAACAAACAACTATCGACCTGCTTGTTTTCCGTTTGTCTCCAGTTCTCTCACCTGTTTCTTAGATAAAAATGACATTGTTATATTCTAATTTCCTGTTAGTGTTTGAAAATAAAACAAAACTCGAAACATATGTCAAACATATTTTTCAAATTATATTTTGTGAAACTTAAGCTTAGAATTTTTATTCCAATTGTTATATTATTTTGTAAAAAGTTGCACCTAAAGATTATCGGGACTTCTTTATTTATCAGAAAATTGTAATTTCTTTATGTTAAAAAAATTACGGTTAATTCAAAACGCTTTTCTGTTTAATAAAAATATTATTTGAGCACCTTCCATTCAAGTACTTCTTTATAAATTTCTCAGCCAATTTGTTCCTCGTGTAGACAATTTTTCATTACTCGTCATAAATCAAGCATTTTCTTCGCTCTGACATTTAGCCACATTACTATGCGGACAAATAAGCAATTAAATTTAAAAGTCTTACACGAATTGAGCTGGACAGATTTATCTTGTGAGAAATTAACAAAATGCAGACTGTATTTCTTATATAGCTCTCGGGTAATAATTCATACTTCTATTAATTCGATCCTCTGAAGCTAATCGTCTTTTTTTACCGTGATATTCTCTACTTCTTAGCAGGAGCTTTACATTAACAAGGCGTAGAGAAATTCTGAATATTCTCGAGATCATTTGACGACACAAGGTTAGCCACAAATCAATATAGTTCTCGTTAATGGGTACGAGGGTTGTTCAAAATATTTTTTGTATGAAAAATACACTATTTATTTTGAACCAGTTGGAGCCCATCAACTATTTAACCTGAATTTTTGTGAAGGAATATGATCACGGTATGGGCACGTATTCTTCCTACTTTCCTTCCGATCATCTTTTTTGGAAAAAAATTCTGCAATGTTCCTCAGTTCCTATTGGAATTGATTAATTTTATTCAGAGAATTCCATTTTTTTGATACTATTAGGAATGTAAGTGGCAACAAATCCTGTAAAATATCAATTCATGACTCCAATGTTGTTTTCTTTCGAGAAGAATTTCTTTCCATATAGCCAGATTTCCGAGTGTGCAAGAAAAGTTCCATGGAACCAAATGAGAAGGGGTTGGATGGGAATTCGAAGTCCGTGAAATGTTCACATTTTGGATATTTGACATTGTCACGTGTAAAATGGAAAATCAGACTCGAAAGTACTTATCCAATATTCAATAATTAAAATCAATCTTTCAATAGTGCGTTATTGTTGAAGAAGCAACGTCCTATTCATAAATTGGACAGGTTATTTTGACAGCGGTTCATTTGAACTACATTAATTGGTATGAACTTAGCAGGCACGGTATTTGGAATTGTGGTAGAGAGGGATGAATCTTAATTATTTGAGTAAAGCAGACAGATGAGGTTGGATGATTTGTTCACTTGATTGATTGATGCCTTGGTACTGGTTATCAGAATGAAAGTTCGTTAAAAATGGAACTTCGACAAGGAAAATTCTTTCTTCTCACTTATGGCATATTCGAGAAAGTTAGCTTTTCAAAAGTGATAATTGAATAAACGCAATTGAAGCGAATTTAATTGGATATAATAGTCCATTTGGAATATTTCAGTTCGGGTTACTTCGTTTGTAGTATTTCGTTGTATGGAAATTTTTTGAGGGGGCAATCATTGAAATTGAGCTTTTATTACTCCACTAGCTATTGCCCTTCAGTACCGTATTAAGAAAACGTAAAAGAACCGACCTACTGGGAATGTGGATACGGTGGATCAACCATACCTTTTTAATTCGCTTGGGAGAACACCCTTCCTTCCTTTTTCTTTTGTTTTACAAGAGAACCTTTACGTTTATCAGATATCGAGATTTTCTCCTCATCTTTCGATTCATTGCCTGACGGGTATAAGTATTGCCACTTTAAGTGTATATAGTCAGAAGTAAAATTGAAATTGATTTCTTGTGCACTAGTGTAAACCTGATATACCGCATGTAAGGAGAACAAAGTTGTCCTAAGTATAGAGATCTCGTTTATGCAACTAACGGTTAGACGTTGTCTTGGTAAGTATATCACTGAAATAGTACAGAAATTATCAAGGAAAATAATTAAGACTTTTATTTGTGTGAATAGGATTTTAGAGAACTGGAGAAATGTAGTTCATACCACGCTTTATGACTCCATGTGCGTATTATTTGAGTCATGTGACGCACATAGCACTATCGAATTGAAAGAACTCACGACCCAAGTATGATTCATCCTTTTCATTCATCCATAAAAAAATTCTTTTGTCACTCAAATTCTTCATTCAGAATTATATTCCTGTCTGCTTTATTTGGGTTAAAGCTCATGTAGGAATAATGACCAATGAAAGACTGGATCGAGCCGCTAACTCGGCTTCTAAAGATCGAGTTTAACTCACAAAATGTATCTCATCAGATCTTTTTTCCTATTTCATGAATTGTCATAAATAATATATATACAATAAAGGTGCCTTCTACAAAAATATCCTGAAAATTCCTCCATCAAAATTTGGTTCAAAATGTCGGTCATTCCAGGGATTTCATTAGTATTTTTTGTCGATTGAGAAGTGGTCATGCCTTATGTCCCTCCTATCTTCATCGTATCGGGCTGAAGGCTGATCCTTTGTGTAATTGTGGGGAGATTGGTAGCCCAGATCATCTGATCTTGGGTTGTAGCAATTTTCGTCATTAGTGTTCAGAACTGAATGACAGAATTACAAAAATTATTAAAATACATCAACCTTATAATTTAAATTGTTTATTATCACAGAAAACCTTGAGCGTTTATGGAGAACTTTTTGATAATATAAGATCAGTTTATATAAGATTCTTATTCTCGTTTTAAATCCTTTGTGTATCCTATCCTTTTGTGTATTTTTAACCTTCAAACTGTGGCTTTATTCTGTATATGTATGAAGATCAAAATCGCCTTGACGATCCCTTTGGCGTTATGTATTCCTGTTTATCCTCAGAGTACTTATTCATCATCTCTTAATATTCCGTGTTGGCGGCCAATGACTCATAAGTCCAAGCCATTTCGGTCTCCCTATGGAGGCCACTTCGATATAAAAAAATCTACATTTTTCATATTATACATCTACAATGCACAACCCCTTTCCGGAGTTCAGCTTGTGATTGCTTGATTGTTATACAGGGATATCCACCGGGACCGTCCGTTAAAAACTTTTTGAGTTCCAATTACAATATCAAGCTGAAATTTTATACGCGGCCATAACTAGCGATTTCCAATTGAAGTGAAATATTTTCGAAGTGATACCATTTCCGGTTATACCGGAAGTAGGTCATCACTTTGTTATTTCAAATGGCAATCTACATTTTTTATTATACATCTACAACCGACATTTGAGCAAGGCATAAAATACCCAAGTTGTTGGCACTTATCTGCCAAAACTTTTGACAGATTAAATTATTCTTGTTATAAACTCGATTTTTGAGGAACATTTAAAGAAATTGTAGCTCGTAGATCTTTTGCACTACAGACACAATTTTCGCTTCAGTGGATAGAAGAAGGATCAAGGAATTCTTAAGCAGTCTACACATGTTAAATGTTTATTGCGTTGTTTTGTATGATTTTTTCAATTTGGCCTTTTTCAATCAGCAATAACTCAATTTTTTCAAATGGCACGTGCCAATTTTCATATCGCTATCGGATGAAGCGTCAAATTTCAAATGGAATTGTATCAGCATGTACTATACCCATCTCTTATAGTTCCGAAATAACTTGGGAATATATTGAATTTTGATGATTTTGCAAGAACTGACAGAGAATGCTTCGAAATATTTGAATCAAGTAGCTGAACTGGCTACGCTCACCTGACAGGTGCCTAAAATTAATGTACTTGTCACGTCGTTCATTCGAATTTAAAATCATTAAAAATCTTTCGTTCACAAGGGACTATCACAACCGGTTAAAACGCAAAAGAAAATGATCGAGCAAAGAAATTCTGTTTTACAAAAAACCTTATGTTAATTGACATATTATCCGTCATATAAATTTCAAAATACACTGTTACATGAAAAGAAGAAGTATATTCTATGTCAATACAAAGTTCATACGCAAGAAAAAGAAGGAAAATCAATGCATACAACGTGACTTCAAACAATATCTAACCTATAAATTTACGATACGTCAAGCTAAATATAAACAAAACAATCATGAAAAAAAGAATGACCAGTGTCCAAAGAATGTTGACATAATGAAGAATGATCCGGATTCATGTTTTCAATATGATAATTAAGTTGGTATAATATCCTTTGGGAATATTGTTTAATTTCTCCCACATAGACACTCTCGCATGCACCACAATCCACCCTATACACTAGCTCTGATTAGAACCCCCCTCGATCAATAGACTTAAGTTTGGAAAAAACAAATTGGGTGGAATGCATTGTATACTAAGCAGGCACAAGATTGAACGGCTCCAAAATATTTGTCATATGTTTCTCCATAGATGAGTCATATGGCAGTCTCACATAGTTGTTCAACATTCTAGGTTGATGTGATTCTGTACTATCGTCAAGATATTTGAGTCTCCTGTCAATATGAAATATCAGGAAGAGCAAAGGATAAGAGTTGAAAGAGAGAGTATCAATAATCAGGTTTACATTAGGAACATGAAACTGTTTGTCCGACAATTATATGGCACTTTATATTTTTTAGGCTGATACGACATAAAATTTAAATATCTACCAGACCATGTTGGTTATGAGACCAGTTAGTCACAATCTTTCCATCAGTAAGACAAATAGTCAAATCCAAAAAATTGATCTGGTCTGAGCTAGGATCCTCAAGAGTAAATTTTTATCTGTCATGTACACTATTGAAAATATCGAAGATATATTGAATTTTATTTTTAGGTAATAAAATTTGGATGTCATAAAAATATCTGCCATAAAACGGTAAAATGAAAATTATTGAGTTGAAAACTCGTAGCTAGTCTATACATAGCTATATCTGCCATAACTGGGCTGAGAGGATTCATGTTGGAGGACTCGGAATTGATTATATGTATGAAATAAAAGGTCCGGCAGGTTCCCCACGGCTCTGAACACTGATTCTTCTGCTTTAACAAATATGTGGCTCTATCTCATCGATGACACATTGGATCCCGGTCTTGAGCTCACGTTGAATCAATGGCACAGATCTGAAAAATTCCGAAAAAAGAAATCGCTCAACGTTAAATTGCACGATCTTGGTAGCATGTTGAAATCGATTGTTTCATTTGCTGTGCAGCAGGTGTCGCCATTCCGCTGAAACCACATATGCTTCTCATCCGTACCATCCAGTTTAGTATACAAGAACTCTCTTCCTGTAATGAATACTTTCCACATTCACCGCATTTCCAGATGGATCACGACGCCAGACAAAAATCTGTCGCACCAGACAGTTGCTTGTTGTGGTTGCATTAACTTCCCATGGATCTGGTGTAGATTTTTTGAGCCTAAATACGACAATTTCTTTTGTTGACGAATGCATTCAGATGAAAATGCGCCTCGTCAGTGAAAATATTTGTTAAGGAAAATGGGCATTCACTTCAATTCACTCCGTCACACATTGAACAAATCGCTCGTCCTGTGTATACTCTGCTAGTTTTAGCTCCAAAGTCAGCTGAATCTTTTATAGGTAAAGTCCTCTCGCCAGAATTTACTGTTTCGTGCTTCGTGAAACTGCTGAGAACGAATTACTTGGATTTCGGGTAATTACACTGTCGTTTACTAATGTTTTCTAGAGTCAGGCTGATACGTTCACGCACAAGTGACCTATCGTTTATAATCGAACCAGGTCCCCAAATCACTTAACCACTCTTGGAACTATCTCTCCACTTCGACGACCTAAAACTTTGCGAATTTTGCAATTGGTTTCAGCGTAACTTTCCCCATCTCTGTAGTGGTTTCTCAAAATGATGATGCAAAGTTTGAGTGTAAAGTGCTCCAGTTTTTATATCTTTCAAATTTCACAGCGGCAACATACAAGGAAAGGAAATTACGTGTAATTTAAATCGTGCACTATTATTGTGACACCCCTTTTCATAGTCGATATTCAACCGTGGGTTTATGGTAATGATATTGAAACCGAACCATCACTCTTCGCTGCTTCTATTTGCACCTCGGCCGAAAAAGGCACGTCAAAGTCGAAGTATGTCATCTCGATGTTGACTGTTTCTTAACATTTTCATGGTCTTTTGCACCATGAGTATGTTTTAGAATGTAAGACAATCTCCAGCGAATATTATGTCGAAGTTTGTGATGTAATAAGAAGATATTGCCAGTGTTGCGATAACGGTGATTGGCTACAACATCACGAACGTATAAGCACATTCATCAAATCTTCTATAGCAATATTTGACAAATTAAATCAGCCTCCGTATAGTCTTCATATAGCTCCCAGCGACTTTGAGCTATCTCCAAGTTTGAAAACACTGCTTAAAGTTTGACGATAAACAAATGATTTCTTTGAAGGCCATCCGGAAAAGTGGTACCAGAACTGGTTCCAGTACTGAAAAAAGCTTTGGGAGTGGTAGTTAAATTCAATGGGGACTACATCTGGCCATGAGCCAGGCTACGTAGAACAGCACCAGAGAAGAATTATGGAATAGGTCGGATACTTTCGTACCAATTCTAAACAACGATTTGAATTTGTGAACTCGTCTTTATTGCAACGGACATGATCTGTTCTCAAACGATTTGAGGAAAATTAAATCAATCTGCTAAGATCGAAACCAGGAACCTTCTGAGTAGAATATTCTATGTGGACCTTATCATCGAAACGAGTGCGTAGAAAACCAAGTAATAATGATACAAAAGTGTAGTACTTCCTATTGGTAGTTGATGAAATTAGAAGAATATTCACTTAAAAACCGTGATAAAGCTGATAAGTTGTTCGATCGATAAAATATTCATGTGGTAGCATTATAAGGATTCTAAGTAAGCAATCCAATTAAATTGAATTGCGGAAAACCTCTTTTCCGACACTCCTATCTCGGTCACCGGCTATATCGTGCGGTGATTCATATGGAAAATATAGGCTAATTGGATGTTCTTGACACAAAGAGCTTTGTGGCGATCCGGGAAACTATTGATTGAAGCGTCCTTGAAAACGCGGTGTTCTCGGAAAACTTGCCAGTGTGTCAACGTTTCGATGAGTCATCGACGATCCCCGAGTGGTTGTTGAATTTTCTCTTGAAATTTGCTTGAAAAAAGGAGGGTGGTTTATTATCATTTGGTTTATATTCATTCAGAGTGCGTTATGAGTTTCTGCATTATTTATGCAGTGCTATTATATTATATGGAATTTATTGTATGGAGAAGAATGGAAATTCAAATGTAAAAAGAATATTTAATTGTTTTCCGACAAAGTTTCTTGTATTCGTCATCTCTATGTTGGCTTTATGGAAGTCTAATACAAGAAGAATATTCTTTGAGTTGAAATATTGTCGGTTGGTATTGTTGGTATTTGTATGCTTGAAATTTTACCTATCTAAAAATTAGATTTGAATTTGGGAGGCTTTTACTTGGTAGAATTCCATTATCAATAACAAAAACAAGTAATATTTTTAGAAGAATTTTACTGAATAATTGTGATTCGTAACGCGTTTCACTACACCGTAGCTTCTTCAGACAAATGAATGTACAGAAATTATGACAGCAATATATAGATACAATTGAGAATATAAATACAAATGTACTTAAGTAATTAAAAGCACATTCAGATTCTTCTTTTTAAGTGGTCATTGATCATAGGTATATCCAATAAAATTAGGGAATATATTGCTCCTCGAAGAGATTCAACAGAGGTGAAGGGCTTAAATCGACTTGTTCATTAATAAGTATACCTGAATGTTTGTGTTTGATGATGTATAAAGTTTCTCCAATGTTCATTATCGGTATGCAAAATTTCAAACTATGGGTCGAAAGAGTGATTATTTTCTAGGAGATGATTCGCGTAATTTGAATCTAATTTTTATTTGAAAAACTGCGTTTATGTTCCGATATTCTAATATTGAAATTTCTGTGTATTCTACCAATGTAGAAATTATCACTCATTGTAATTCAATTTATAAACACCTGATTTATTATTTTTTCTGATTTGGTTTTATTGTTTTTATATATTTGCTTAAGCTATTATTAGTTTGGAAAGCTATTTTGAAATTATTTCTATTGAAGAATGATTTCAGTTTTTTTATCGAGAGGTAAACTTCATTCAATGCGATTTTTTTGTTTTTATTCGAAATATTATTTATTATTTTGGGATTATAACCATTATTTTTAGCTATTTGTTTAATTAAATTTAATTCTTTGTTTAAATTTTCTGGTGCTAATTGAATGTTAATCAATTTATGAATAAATAGCTAAAAATAATGGTTATAATCCCAAAATAATAAATAATATTCTGAATAAAAACATTGAATGAAATACCCTGAAATTGAAACAGAAATTCAACACCTTGAATGAAATTTCTTGACCAAATAATAGCTTAGGCAAATATATAAAAACAATAAAACCAAATCAGATAAAGATAATAAATCAGGTGTTATAGATTGAATTGCAATGACTATGATAATTTCTACAAACACTCAATAAGCTTTTAATTACTTAAGAACATTTGTATCTATATTCTCATTTCTTTCTATATATAGTTGTCATAATTTCTGTACATTCATTCGTCTGAAGAAGCTACGGTGTAGTAAAACCCGTTACTAATCACAATTATTCAGTAAAATTCCTCAAAAAATATTACTGGCTTTTGTTAAAAAATTAGATGTTTAGCCAGAGTTGAACAGAGGTCAAACAAATATGTCCTCTTCATAAAACCATTCATTGAATTAGCTACTTTTAACATATTTTTGAGCATTCTTCTATAAAATCTGCATGAGTTTATGTAAACAAATCTGATTGATTCTAAGTTATATTATATTGAGCTAGTGTTACTGTAGTTTGAGTACTGTTAACATCTTAGTCCATAGATTTAGCTGATATAATAACGCGTAAGATTTTGGAAGACTTATGGGTGGGTAGCACGCTTTAAAGACGTATTCCTTCCAATTGACATTAGAAAACTAAATTTTTAAACTATCATGTAACCTCCAGTAAGCAAACGGGAATCTAATCCTCACGTCTGTCAAACAATATCGTGGCAAGAATCAATTGGCATATCACAGCATCAATCAACAGACTGACAAATTGGCTGGCAAATGAGAAATGAAATATCAAATTTTTATTCTACAAGTACAAAGTGTCAAAAGAATATTACTCCGACTGAATTAAAATTTAGGTATAGACAATCTTTCAGAGGTTTATCTATTTTTTCAAGAGGAATCATTCCAACAATAAGAAACATACTGTGTAATTTGAAAAAAGGGAGTCTTTCTACATTTTTCGTCTATTGATTTTGACACACCCTGTATGTTTTAAAGTTCTATTGACGAATACACTGATTTTTTGCTCTGTGTCCGAACTCTATTTTCATCTTGTACAATTTTCGAGTTATTACACTTTATTTGCGGCACATCAAGATCAATTTTTTCACAAAAATTTAAATATTTTCAAAATTGCACAGTTCATTTCTACGAAACTGCACATTTTTGGAATCAGTATTTAGGAAATTCAATTGTTGAAAAATATGTAGGGTGTTCGTTTCAAAAAAAGTTTATGTCAGGTTCCGATGAAAAAAGTTGGAAATATTTCTAAAATATAGTTTGTCAAAACCAATGGGAACTGTGAAAACTTCAGGAAAATATTGTTATCCATTCTCCATAAGCTTCTAATAGGCTATCCAACTTGGGTACCCGGTATTGAACGCTCCAAAATGAGTGATATCGATGATATACACTATGACAAAAAAGTATTCCGAAATTTGAAATGAAATCCTAAAATCTTAATCTACTTCAATATTTATTGAATCTACTTCAAAATATCCTCCATTTGAAGCGATACACATGTGCCAACGTTTTTTCCAATCATCGAAACATTTTTTATAGACGCTTTCAGGGATGGCCTTCAGCTTCTCAGACGGAGCTAGATCAGTTTAATAAGGCGGCTACTCGATGGTTTTTATCGATTGTTTGGTCTTAAACTAGTAAATAACCGTGGCTCGATGAGATGGTGCGTTATCGTCATGCAAAATCCACTAATTGTTTTGCCATAAAACCGGCCGTTTACTCAAACGTCTCAGAACGGTTAAATATAAGACCGTTCGACCTTGCGGAACGAATTTATGATGAACCACACCACGAATATCGGAGAAAACATTTCTATGATTCTTGACTCGTTAGTGTATCGTATTCATAAACCCATCTTTCGTCACCAGTTATGATCCGTCCCATGAACGTGGGATCAGAATTCGCACGATCCAGCATGTTTGCAGCTACCTGCATTCGGTACTGTTTTAGAAGAGAATTCAGCTCTATCGGAACGAGTCGAGCGACGACGTGCCGCATGCTCAATTGGTTCACCAAAATCAAACGAGCGGTTTCACAGGAGATGTTGAGATCACGAGCTATCTCTAACACTATATATATTTGTATTCTTTTGAAAATGAGAGGATTTAGAAAAATTCGAATCATTGTATTTACAATAAATGCTTATATCCACAATTTTGGTGTGTGTCAGAAAAACACAAGTGTGAGCTCAGGAAATGTAACAGGGGAACCATACTATCTTGCGTATGAATCAATAAACGAGTGAAAAAACCTGAGGAAAAAACTAGTTTCCCTGTCGCTATTGCACTAGCAATAGCTTGTCTGTTTATGTTGTGTTAGTGTCGTGTGTACATAAAGAGTACCGAAGATTTTTCTGCTTTGCAGCTTCATTCTCTCATTCTCATCTTGCACTCCATATATTCCAGACGAAGACAAGAGTGAAAGGCAGGGGGTTTGGGACAGGAATCTGTAACAATGGAAAAAAACAGCAGAAAAATATTTCAACAACCATACTTGACTCTTATATGTCTAAACTCACTTCAATCTAAGAAAAGATTTTACATAGCAAGCAAGGCCATAAAAAGGACTCAGGAGATAATCAAAAAGTACATAACTTGCGATAATTCCTCATTCGCGGAGATGTTCTTATGTCTCAGTGTGAGTCTCCTGAAGCATAATCACTTCCACCTTGTTCTGGCTTGCTAATTTTGAAGTATAATCGCATTTATCCTTGGAAAAATATTCGAAACTCTACAAAACAATTACCTCTCTGTTTGACCGAGAGAGCCTCCATGGCCAGGTTTGGTCTTCTGAATGATGCCGATTATGATCTATAGATGTTCTAGATTCATTCTGAACCCAATAATTTGGGTTGACATATCCCATATATTGATTTTTTGGACGTTATCGTCGGTTGAAGAGGTCGAAGGTCGTCCGGAACGAGGCAAATTTTCGACGATTTTCCGACCGTCTTTAAAGACTTTGTACCACTCGTCCATTTGGGTTTTCGATGAAACAAAGTCTGCATAAGCCTTTCTCAGCATTCTTTATGATTCAGCACACGAAAATTTGTTCATAACATAAAATTTGAGACAAACTCTTTGTTCAATATTTTTTTCCATTGTAAAATTCGCAGAGTACCACTGAGGTCGACTGGTTTCAACAGCTGTCGTAAACAAACTAGTTGACAAATCCTACCAACATACAGAAACTCAAAATACTTAGAAATACTCTACGCGGGCAATTTAAATAAGAATTTCCGGATAGTGTTTTGTCACAGTGCATATCAAACGCATCGCAAGTAGAACATTCGCTTTATATTTTTATTCCACTATTTTTTCTGTCCTATTTACTTCATCGACTAACTGGAAAATCGATGAACAGGTTACAATGTTGCATTTCCGAAAAATACAAACACATTTCTCCATTTTGAAATTCCCGAATGGAAATTTCAATAGCAATATGTAGGACGAAAGAAATTCGCCTTCTTGATTGAAATGTTATCTGCCAAGGAAGTCATCATTATCGCAATTACTCTCTAAGGTTCTGTGACGAAGGTCAGATATATTTTTACTTGAGGCGCCAGGTAATTTATCTCAATCAAAAAAGTCAAAGTTGTTTCACCATATATGTACAATGCACATGTAGTATGAAAATGACGGCTGTGCTTAACTTTTGGATTTATTTATAGAAAAGTACTGACGAATTTTTAATAACGACATCGATTGGTTCAAACTATTTTATGATCAAGCAGGTGCTCCACTTTTATTCGCATTTTTGTTTTAAATTAATTGTATTCCTCCTTCCCTGTTCCCATACCTTGCCTGCATAAGGTATGCATTTCTCCTTACTTTGTCTTTATACTTGATTAGACGGTCAAAGAGATTCTTGAAAAGATTCAAATGCATATCGGGTGTGAAAAACGCCTCAAGCTATAGCTCCTACTATTGTTGATCCATTTCAATGAAATCAAAACCGAATTGCATTTCGAATGATATACCAACAACCTAAAATATTTTCCTTTTCCTGTCTGTTGACCTTCACATATTCAGTTGTTTTTTGATTATTCATTCAAATTTGAGTACTTTCTGCTGAAAAAGTGATTTGGCTGACCTCAATCCCGTCAAACTTGTCAGGGATATTCTCAATTTAAGAAGCCAGCTAAACCAACCAACCAACTACCGTGAATGGGAAATGGGTCAGAATGCTTTAAGGTAATTGATTTTGGGTATGAATCGTAGATATCAAACAGTAATTCTCGACAGGGTTGGAAATATCCATCATTAACAGGTTTTTGGGAATTCTGATTTTTTGCAAGAGTTTTGCATTTTTCATTATAGGGTGTATTTCAATTTATATGAGTATCATTGTCAGTTCAGGTAGATCACTGAAAAAATAAATTTTCGACATAACTAAACTTCTTCCGAATAGATTTGAATTTTCGAATTTGTGCGTTAATGTCTTGGCGCAGGGTAGTTTCCCACAACGTAAATAAATCAATTAGTTCAGGATATTCCAGAAAATCCTATCATTTTAACTTTCACCATTCTCTTGAAATAAATACAACGTCCATTGTTCTATAATTATGAGGAAAGTAATCATTCCGAAACAAAAGTTTCTCTTAAACTTCTCACGGACTGAACAAAGTATGCATAATGATTGTATTAATTTTTTGCAGGTCCAGCACTCCTCGTATTAACACGGACTCCAATCTGGATAGCTCCATCTGCGATAAGGGTCCTCGCCTCGTGCCTTCTGTGCGACAAGTCCATCCGGTGCACGAGGAAAAAGTTCACCCTCTGTGTGGTGATGTTGATTCGAGCCCACCTCCGTATCCTAAGAGAGCCAGTCTGGACTCCAACACAAGTCCGACTCAGTGTTGGGGTGCTTTCGACTGTGACCCCAAAAGGTAAGATCATCTAAATGTTACATCATTTGAAAAGCGTTTTTACTTTTCAATAATGTTTTGCAGTGGTTAGATATAGAGTTTGTATTAGTTGAAAGCAAACTTTGTCTAAATATAAGTCAATTTGTGATTCGAATTGATTCTCTAACCTCTTTTTTCCATCTTTGACTCCATACGAGTTCTTCCGTGTTCTCGAATTCGGAAATTTGGTTTGACGAATGAAAATTTTCGGAGAATGTATCAATTCTCCCATGATGTATTTCAAATGCTCTGAAGCAACCAATCGTTCAAATAATATAAAATCGTAGACTCGATGGATCCAGTTTATTAACACGATGTAATTAATAAATCTTTGTTATATTTCTGCTGCACTCAAGGTAATCAATAAACTAAATTTTTTCTCGAATCTCGAGAAACAGTTACTATAAACTTATTCGCAGATAAAACGATCTTTGCCTTTTTTGGATTTGGTTCACCTGCTCATTGCTTTGACTTGTTTATATTCAGGAGTATAATTGCAGATTCAAGTTTAATTTCATTAGTACTGATTGGATCAAATTCAATATTCGTGAAGTACAGTTCGGTATTTGTGCTGAGTAGAAATGAATAAGTGGTATATTTTCGGTCCACTCTCCATGAAAATGATGTGAAAACTTCATTACGATATCTCCAATCTTTTTAGGAAGAACTATAAGAACATGTTTATCATATATGACACAAATTTATCTCTCTTGGTCAATATCATGGTCAGCTTCTTTCTCATAAATATAAGTGGTAGTTGGCTTTGAATTCGAAATATTGTAGAAAAAAATTATATATACACATATACAGGTGATCTTCAACATGAGGCATATGATTATACAAGAGATAGAACAAATCAAGGACTAAATCATACTGCAACATAATTTTTTATGCCTTTCTGTCTGATATTCAGGGAAATTTTAGCTCAAAACTTCTTGTCCCGTTTCTTTTGAAAAATTTTAGACTGATGAAATTTTGTACAGAAGATCGAAATTGTTAGTATCAATACAATGACATTTATGAATAGGTCCTTATAGTTTTCATCCACGAAAAAAATGAAGTGGTAAACAAGTGAAATAAAACGAACAGAAAGTTATGAAATGAACACCCACTCAGTACTGGGTGTTCTATCTAGCGTGCCCCACAAATGCTTAATCCGATTGAGATCAGGGCTGTTTCCAGGCATGTCTATTCTCAATATTTCAAGTCATCAAGGTTATCACAACCTGCTTTTGCGGTAACAGGTGTGGTATTATCATGCATCAGCATGATGTTTTCACCCATATTATGATGAATGGGAAAGCTTGAGAAATAAAACTTACTGTACGTACCTCTCAGCAGTCATGGATCCTTATGAACTGTATATAAATCTGTTTTTTCATCCATACTTATGCCACCACAAACCATTACGGATTCGCCTCCATAACCGCTTCTTGTAGCAGAATTGTCTTGATTGAAACGTTCACCAGTTCGCTGATAAATTCTGATTCAGGAGATTTAAGGCAAAACAAGCATTCGCCAGAGAACAGATTGTTTCGCCATTGTTCATTGCCCAAATGCCGGTGTTTTCTGGCAAATTGAACATGTGACGTGCAGTGTTTCTATTCAACTCTGGACCCATTGTAGGTCTTCTAGCACGAAGGCCAATTTTTCTCAAACGCACCTTACTCTTTCCTGAAATACTTGCCTCACTTCCTCCAACTTGTTTCTTTCTTGTATAACGGTACTAGATCTGTCTTTTGAAACACTAAGCCTTAAAAAACGATAATCGCGAGCAGTCGTTACCCTTCTTCTTCGCTATTCTGTTCACTTGTGAATTCACCAGTCTCTTGGAAACGCTCCCATGCTATTTGAACGCTGCTTCTTGAAGCACCAATACGTCTACCGCTATAATTTTGTGATCTTTCATCAATCATTCATTGTGCTGCTCAAGCAGCCTCAACTGCTGAAAGAACCATAGTTGAGCAATAATTGATTTTAACATTTACTAATTGGTCCAAATTAATCAGTGTTCATCCAATTGACATAAATCTTGTTTTCACATCGAGTCGCTTTTTGCAAAGCATACTCATTCGGAAAATAATGATAATCCCTTTGCGTTGGAAATTTATGGGACTTCGTATGAATTCGGGTATATTTTTTACAAATAGAGCGATAGCACCATGAATGTGTATCTTTATGAGAAAGTTTCGTCTCAAAACATTTTGGTTCACCCTCGTATATTCATATCTAGAATGCATTTTCACACATCACCAATTCTCATTCTGCAATAAATTGGCTGTAATATATCCTAAATTCTAGATAAATCAAATTATGGAGTTTCAAACAAGATAATTTCTGCCGATGAGTATTATATATATATATATATATATATATATATATATATATATATATATATATATATATATATATATATATATATATATATATTCTGTCAAAAGGTACCGGGAATTGATTATTTAAAGAATCTGCTTAAAAATTTTGTCAAAATTTTCGTTGTTACTGAGTTGCCACAACTGCTTTCTATACTGACGCGGAGTTTGAACGCGATACGTCATGTAGTTTGTTTACAGTGCCCGATTTTGTCAGTTCCCACAAGCGTCTTTCGCGATTCTCACAACCGATAAAAATATTGAGCAAAGAATTTGTCTCAAAATTCGTATTGCAAATGGAATTTCGTGTGCCGAATCGCTGAAAATGTTACAGAAGGCCAACGGTGGATCGACTTATCAAAAACACGTGCATATGAGTGGTACAGTGCTTTCAACAACGACTGGGATGTGATGCCAGATTTGCCTCGCACATCTTCAACTGAAGTTAACATTAATAAAGTGAAGGAAATGGTAATTGAAAATCGTCATTCAAGTTTGAGAGAGATAGGCAATGAACTTTCTGTGTCTCTCCATTCGTACCGTTTTAAACGATTGTTTGAGCATGAAACGCGTTGCCGCACGACTAGGTCCAAAATAACTGAATTTTCTTCGAAAATTGAATCGCCTGAAGCGCGCCGAAGACATTCTAGAACGAGCATTGCAACTGGTGATGAGATATAGGTTTATGAGTTTGACATGCAAACCAGTGATCAAAAGTCAAGGTACTATTGTTTTATTTTATTATCGCGCTTGGAATTCTTGCCAGAAGGTCAGACGGTAAATGAAGAATATTACCTGAGCCTTATGCGACGTTTGAGAGAGCAAATTTGTCTAAAAAGGCCAGACTTGTGGAAAGAAAACTCATGGACATTTTAGAACGAGTCAATTCTGACCACACATTCATAAAACGCATTGTAACTGGTGATGAGACATGGGTTCATGAGTTTGACATGCAAACCAATCAAAAAGCTTCGGAATGGCGCCTTCCAGCTGAACCTAAACCGAAAAAACCACGTCAAAGTCGATCAAAAGTCAATGTTATGTTGACTGTTTTCTTTGATTATCGCGGTGTTGTGCACTCAGCATTCTTACCAGAAAGTCAGACGGTGTATAAAGAATATCTCAAAAACAAAAAGTTACTTTATGCAAGATTTCGCAATGTGTAGACACATCGAAGAAAATTATTATTCAAGGAACAATAATCAACCTTCCGTAGACTGTTAAATTTGCACGGTCAGATGTCACGACTAGGAACACTGTACTGCGGTTTCGGTCTCGTTTGATCTCGTCAGCATTGTCTACCCATTCGTAACACCAGGCTATGCCGTTACCTACTCATCTCAATTCGTTGGAGAAAAACCCTCCAACGAACCGGAACAGAGGCTACCTCACTTCTTCGATGTGTCTACACATTGCGAAATATCGCATATAGTAACTTTTTGTTTTTGAGATGTTTGTGTATGCCTGGTTGTAAACCACATAGGAATGAGGAGCGTCGGTCCTTCGACGGCCGCTTCTGTCTGATACGTGAGTGTCGCCTGGCGGTATGTTATCGAACTAGTGTGACCACTTAACGTTTTCCTTTTTTATCTACTCTTTGTTTTCACCGTTTCGCGGGGCGATGGTGAGATAGCCTCTGTTTCGGTTCGTTGGAGGGCGCAGTGACATTTACATGTTTACGTTCTCTCCAACGAATTGAGATGAGTTGGTAACGGCATAGCCTGGTGTTACGAATGGGTAGACAATGCTGACGAGGTCAAACGAGATCGAAACTGCAGTCCATTGTTCTTAGTCGTGACATCTGACCGTGCTGTACCACTGCTCTGTGGCCCCGGTTGACGGTGATTATGAAGGGTAGATCGGAAAACTAGCTCCTTCAAGGGTGGATATTTAACATTCTATGGAAGGTTGAATATTGTTCCTTGAATAATAATTTACTTCGATAAAGAATAATACCTGAGCGTTATGCGGCGTTTTAGGGAAGCCGGATTTGTGGACAAAAAACTCATGGATTTTGCACCTTCTCACAAGATTATCATTGTGAATGAATTTCTGACCAGAAACTCAATGAATACCATCGAACAACCACCGTATTTATCTAAAATAGCTTCGGCCGACGCCTTTCTTTCTCCAAAACTCAAATTACAGTGTGTATGTCTATGTGAACAAATTTGAGAAAAAAATCACTTTTTTTACTACTTCATTCGCCTTCAGCTTTTAAAATGAGAATTCAAGACGATACAGGAGATAAAAATGTTTTTAAATTAAATTTCAACCAAGATAGGATAGGTTGGAAAATTAAAAAATCATAAACAATGCTTCAAAAAAGCAACAATATCAATAATAAATCTACATCTACAAATGTTTTTGAAAAATTAAAATCAGTCGATTTAAACGGCAACAACAAAAATTTGTAGTTATGTGCGTTTTTTCTCGTAATAAACAAATAAAAAATCTTCAAAATGAAACCTTTGAAATATGTCCATTAGTTTTTTAGATATAAACGTTCAAATTCTAACGGCATTTACCCATTATCTTGTTGATCATGAAACAAAAGTCGAATAATATAGGATCGGATGGGATATCGTCTGAAATGTTGAAGTTGTGCTGTCCTGTGATTGCTGTCTATGTGGCCCATATAATAAATTCTTGTTTGAATACCGGGATATTTCCTGAACGCTGGAAATTGTCATTGATGAAGGATCTCACAAACTATGGTGATCTTCGTTCCATCAGCATCGTTCCTCCAATGTCTAAAGTTCTTGAGAAATTCATTGTGGTCCAGATAAATGATTATTTGTTGGAAAATAAAATTATATCACCGATGCAGTCTGGATTCCGTAGGGGGCACAGCACGGCAACCTTGCTTCTGGATGTGGTTGATATTGTTAGGTCCGTTGATTGTGGTATGATTGTGGCACTTGATCACCGATTATTATGTGCAAAATTGAGGTATTTTGGTTTCGATGTGACTGAGTCACAGTTTTTTGAGTCATATTTGGACAAGCATTCCCAGGTGGTAGTTATCGACAATGACCGTTCTGACGCCATTTCTGTGACTGTGGAGTGCTGCAGGGATCTGTGCCGTACACTGCAGATATTTTTCAGGAAATTGATTCGTGTAAGGTTCGTACTTTTGCGGATGACACTCAGCTTTTTCACAGCTTTGACGCTCTGGGTGCTCTAGCTGCTGCGGAACGCCGGGTTGCTCAGAATTTTTGAGTGCTCCGAGGCACATGGTCTTAAATTAAATACTCGGACTTTGTTGTTGAGCTCTCGGGGGAATCAATAGCTGTGAAGAGCTGTGTGAAGAACCTCGGTGTTATTTTTGACTGTGGACTTCCCAGGTGATCAGAAAATGTAATGCAGCCTTAAAGGTATTATACATGAATGATTGAGTTCTTAATTTCAAATTCAGAAAAAAATTAGTTGAGACATTAGTGATACCTATTCTGAATTATGGTTTGGTTATCGCATTTCCTTGCTTGGACAAGATATCGCAAAATAGACTGAAGCGTGGCCGAAATGCATGCTGCCGATTCGTCTGCCGTTTGCGGAAATATAATCATGTTTCTGACAAAATTCAAGAATTGAAATGGCTGAAGATTCATTACTTATTTCAATTCCATTCGGCTTTTTTCAGGAGATCATTCACCTATAACCTTGTGAATATTTATAATCAGGTTTCAAATAGTTTCAAAAACCTTTCAACAATCTCAAAGCGTACCCCCCTGAAGCAACACCTAATCCATTTACAACAGATTGGACTTGATTAGTTTGGTAAATGTATCTCACCTTCTTTCTTTACAATTGATTTTGCTCGTTTTTGTTCTTGCTGCCCTGGAATGGTCTTTGTTTTCACTTTGTTTTTTCTTTTTTCGCGGTTAACTTCTATGGATTTTGCATTTTTCTTGTTAGACAATGGTATTTCATTTATGTTATTTTTATTTTAATCTATAATTATATTATATATTAAGGTTAAGTAGTAATAGTTCTGCTAGATTCGCCTTAAGTGTTATTCTGTTAGCAAGATAAATTGCTCACAAATAAAGACCTTTTATTATTATTATTATTAACTATAAACAATTACGGGCTTTTTTATCAAATGGCTTCGTTATTCCATGATGTTCGATGAGAAGAAAACTTTATATCCATACGATATTAATCAGATATAGTTTGAAAAATCATCTCCTCTAATGAACATCTAATTGTTTACAGATAATGGGCGATTGACGTTATATCTCAAGAACTAATGGTCAGATTCAATTTTTTTTAAAGAAGCGTCTCTCCGAGTACTTCAAATCGATGAATTATAAAAATTAAATTGAATATAATTGTTTGGAGAAATTGTACTGTTTATAACAAAAAAATTTTAATCTTTCAAAATGCATTGGAAAAATTATATGTGATTAAATTTTCAAATGATTAAAAACTTAACATTTTTGTGTGCAACAATTTGAAAATTAGCGATTTGTTTTTGGATTGCAAAATTATTGTTCGAATACTATCGAACCGATTTTAACAAACCTTGGGTTATCGTTTCATTGTCCGAAATATCCACGTCCACGGTTCAGTTAAAGTAATCTTGAAAGTGTACATAGAAAAAGTAAGTCTTTTGGCTTTTTTTTTAGATATTGTTGCTATTTTGAAGTATCGCTTATTATTTTCTGAAATTTTTAACGTCTCCTATATTAGGAAAAAACTTCTTTTCTCTCCAACTTTCCTCTAAAATTCGTACTCTCGAATCTTTGAGCGAATTAAGTAGTAAACAAGTTTTTTTTCCATTTTTTTCACATTTTCCATCTTCCGAAGCTGTAGCTTACCTGTTCGTGACTTCGCGTACCATGATTATTGTGCTATAGGTATTCTGAAGCAAACAGGTCAGCTCTGGTTAAGTAACATTACACCTTTGACAATGAGTTTGAAAGAAAATCGAGACCGTGGCCAATCCAGTATCTGGATTCGGTACATTAGCAACTGAATGTATGTAATTACGTTTAAATCATTGCATTTCAGTGCTGATTTCAGTTGATGTACTGAAATACCACTTGAAGAATATGAACCGGGATAAGGAGCAAAAACATTACGTTATTCTATTCTTATTGGAACTAAATCGTTCTAATAGTCCTCTCGCCTAAAGGACCCTTCATACTTATCTATAGAACCTTATATTTTTTTGCTTCTCATTTTAAAGGTTTTCATGTGCGAATGTTATACTAACCCACCTCAAAGAACGTCTATTAAAATTAATTTGCATTCCCTACTTGACCTACGTGAAGTCTGCTTCACCCTCATCTTAATACATATTGATTACTTTTTATTTTCAGTCCGCAGTGCTACCCTCTAGCGCCTAATATCTGCGTCGAGGCGGGTCGAATACAATTCATTCGTCACGATAGTTCAGACACGACGCAGGAATCTTCTGCCCCCGATTCGCCGGTTACTCCACGAGCGGTGGAAGCTAGAATTACCGTGACTAGGGGTCTGCAAACTGAAGACGAGACTTTTGTCGAGTTCCAGGAAGAAAAGGTAGGTGGAGGCGTTGACAATTTTTTCCTGGTTGTGCTGAAAATATAGTATGGCTACTTGTTATTGGATACTTAAACATTATAGTTTTTGGAAAAGCAGTACTTGTTATAGTTGATGTATGTTTTAATTATTTTTAAAATTGTTTGTAGACAAAGTCTGTTTTCCGAATTGTATCAATAATATTCATTGTCTGTCTGCCTATCAAAAATTTCTCATGCCCAATAGTATAATGGAAAAAAAACTGCAAGTTTCGTTCTTAATTTAGATTCAAAATGCCACCGTTTTCAAATATTCATCCATTTGGTGAGCTCCATTCACTTTCCTGTCATCTGTATTACCGATCTTACTCATAATTTGACTTGTGAAACCATGCATTTAATGAAAGTGTAGCTCATTCAGCTTGGAAAATCATATCTTTTTTCTGCATATTTGTGACTTTTTACACTAGCTTTGTATAGTCTCAAGTACAGTCGATTATGAAGCCTTGAGCAGATCCGGAGGTTTAGTTAACCTCAGCTCACCTCCTGATTGTTGATTTACGGTTAACATTTCTTGAATCTCTTCAACAATTGCGTCTTCCTTCACTCCCCTTACCATTCAAAAATTCGTTGAATTCGTTGATACATGTGGATGATTATCTCTTTATTTCATCGAATAATTGTAATTACTATTTCCATAAGTGGTTTCAGAGAATGAAGTAGCAAAAATCCTGCAAATATAACATTTTCATTCAGAAACCACCAGATGTGGAGAATCGACTTTTCTACGTTTCTTTTCGCGCGATCCCATTAGGCGCAAAACCCCGGCAATTTTTCTTGATTTGCTGACTTACCACGGGCTGTAGCTCATTTGAGCCTTCAGTTTGCGGTTGACGCCGAGAAAAAGAATTGCAGTAATATGGTCGAAATTCTAACGAAATTGGCCCATTGAGTCCCCAAGACTTATAATATACCTAATTGAGGTTTTGTTGCCGAGCCGACGTTTTCTGAACGTACGGCGTCCGAAAAATCTGAGTCCGCGGGTTGGTTTGAATGAAATAAATTGTTGAGGTAAACCGGTGTATTCCGAGCTCTTTGTCTAACATTTCATTCTTTTTTGGTTTAAGTTTAATTGGTAACATATATTTAATGTATGGTACGATGAAATTTAACTGTTTAGTAAAAACTAATTTCATTTCTACTTGTACGCAATTCCTCGTGAAATTTTTTATTTCCACGCCGTTGATGAATTTAATTCTTTCCAGAATTCCCGTGAGTAGACATTAATCTGCCCAAGAAAAAGGCTATTGTGCGTATATATAAATTGATTCAATTCAGATATTGCAATATTCTTCAATGTATATTTTTTTGGTATTGGGTTCACTTCATGGTTTTGCCCACTTGTTACTTTTAGGCCTTCAGATACATGTCTGTGAAAGACAGCTTCTTGATATCAGAGAAATAATCAGCCATTCAGCGGGTGGATCGTCTTCCACACTTTCTCGCCATCTTCGGAAAGGTATGACAAATCATCATCGATGTCTCCGGTCCTTACCGGTCTCTAGTCATTGCCCTCGATAAACGCTTGGCTTCAAAGACCTGTCTTGAATTGACAATGGTCAGAAGAAGCTTTATTTTATTATTTTTATAATTCAAATTTCCACTATATTCACCGATTTATGGCGCGTTCCACCACACCGTTCCTTCATCAGATAAGTATATTTAAAAAAATTATATGCGTTATATATTAAATTGCTAAAAGCGGCCACTTAGATGATTACGAGGAAAATTAATTGACTATTAACTAAGTTTCCCAGAAATTTTTCTGTTTATTGATTTGCAATGCTTGCCATAGATTCAATTTTGATCTATTATTTTCTGCATGTGGAATATCAAGATGACTATATTATCAAAAGTATGGATTTCTTCCAGTAGATGATTTGAATAGTGAAAATCTGATTTTTGTTTGTCAAAACTGCGTGTGCTCTGATACCTAATATTGAAACGTTTAGAAATTCTACCGATATTAATTTTACTACATCCACAAGAGTTCATAATCACCTGATTTGTTACCTTCATTAATTTTCGATTAACAGTTTTTAAAATTCCTGCCTAGATAGTTATCTGTTCGGAAACCTATATTCAATTGTGAAATGGGAGGAACGGTTTTCAATTTAGACTGGGTTTACAAATATAAGTAAATATATTATACTAGTTGACCCGGCGAACTCTGTTCCGCCTTAAAGGCAATAAATAAGCAGATTTTGGGATTTATTAATTTTTTTATCAGAAAAAAATGCTCTTCACTTAAGTACCTTGTGATACACGACATGTTTGTTTCATTGTCAGGCGCAAAAACAAACAACGCAGATGGTCTTCCGACCCGTGAACATGCCAAATATAATTGACCATGGGAAAAACATGGATGTTCTAGATTCAAACCACGAACTTTAAAGTATTGGCCTTGTGATTTGTTGATGGTCATGGCCAATGCAAGACGGATCGGAAAATGAAGTCTTTTAAATTCAAACGGCATATCGGTTACGATCATCGGGATCCTCGAAATGAGAACTTCCCAACCTTTGAATTTTCGTTTCAGTATAGTCGCGTAAATTAAATTGTTCATCAATTTTCCAATCACCAAACGCATACCGTTGCACACTTTTTATTGGTTTATGTTTCGACGCATGATTACTACGTAGCCAACCTTTAAGCGTAAATTGTGTGGTGGTAGGCCAGGCACATCTAAGGAGTTAAAAAATTCAATTGTATAGTTGGTGGCTTCATCTTCATTTGTGACGCAGTAATAGATTTGAATGAATGCATTGTTCCAACGATCTTATTATGAATTATGTAGTTCCGGTCATCTACATCTTTATTCTTAGCCGCTAAAATTGCCCACTCACTCAACCATTCATTATTTTTGTAGTTAGAAATAATGTTTAGAAATACATTGTTGATAAGTTGGTCTTTTGATGGGACTAAATTACAGAAATTATTTGGAAATGATATCAATCCGCTCGATTCATCGAAAGGTACTTGACCATTACCTATAGTCAGCAATGGCTCCGAGAAATCTCCAGCAGATCATTGAGCAATGTAACTCTCATGTTTGTTGTCAGCTGCAGTTTCTTCACATAGCGCCATAGATTCGACGATTTGAGGCAAGCGTTTCATTCGTTGGCAGTCGTAGATCTTGGAATTACTGGCAGTGTTTGGCGGAAATCGCCAGACAGTAAAATCATTGCTCCTCCAAAACATCTTGAGTCATTGCGTAAATCTTTCAATGTTCGGTTAAGTGCTTCTAATGCACGTTTATGCACTATTATTCATTCGTCCCAGATGATGATTTTCGATGCCGATAAAACTTTGGCCATTGCTGAGTGTTTTGCAATACTACACGTTGGTTCTTCAATAGTTTGAAGATTTAACGGTAATTTCAATGCTGAATGTGGCTGTTATTCCAGAAGAAGCAACTGCAACCGCTATGTTGGATCTCGCACGAACAGTGGCTAAAACTACTGACATGAGGAATGTCTTACCAGTTCCACCAGGGGCATCTAGGAAATATAAACCACCATTTTCATCATCGATTGCCTTCATCGAAGTATCATAAACTTTCTTTTTTCCTCTTTTTCATTTATTTATTTTTTTTCGTTCTGTTGTTCACTTCACTTTTTTAATATTGATTTCTCACAAAAATCAAATTGTCATCCATACGTCCAAGTCTCACGGGAACGCCGTCGAACAGGATAAATAGTATCCTATGTCCGTCTCCTGGCTCTGAGCTACCTACCCACTTTCTTTTATATATATATATATATATATATATATATATATATATATATATATATATATATATATATATATATATCATCTTGCTCAGTCCTTGCTTCAACAGATTATTTAGAAAGACATAATGCCGTCGCTAATATTATTCATTTTAATCTAGGAATTGAACATGACCTAATTCCCAAAAGAAAAAAATTTTACAAATATGAACCTGAGATTATTTGTGAAAATGACAAATATAAACTTTATTTTGATAAAACAATTCTTTGCAACAGAGCTGTAAAACACAATAGACCAGATATCATTCTTAATGATAAACAGAATCAAATAACATATATAATTGATATTGCTATACCCGACACACATAATATATAAAATAAATACAATGAAAAAAAAAGAAAAATTTCTAAATATATGATGCTTGGCGACGAGATTAAAAAATGTGGAAAATGAAAAAATTTTTATTCTACCGATTATTATTTCCACAACAGGTGTTATTCCTAGAAATCTTCACAAAAGTATTGAGATTTTGGGTCTGAAGAAAATTTGTTTGAACAGTTACAAAAGATAATAGTCATCAAATCTTGTAATATTCTTCGTAGGTTTCTTTCCGAAAAAATAATGAGGTAGAGTCATAGGTTTTCTCTTTAGTTTATACTGCTCAGAATCTCATTTCATATTTCATTTATTTGTTTATATAAATGTAATATAATTAACTGACAATTTTGTCATATTTATATTCAGAGCAGTATTCTATTCGATCGTTCACCACTTCACACAAAGGAAACTATTAATGAGTAACATTCAGTGTTACTTGACTAAGGTCCGTACACTGGATTTTTCCGGGAGAAAGCTTCTGACACTACTCGTTGGTACATTGATATCATTGTCTGATGATGCTATAGTATGTATATATTCTGGTAGATTGATATATTCTCATAACATTTAACGTTATCCTAATATATAATTATTCCAGGATATGTTTTGATCATAATCATTGCCAAGCAATGGTATTAATTACCGGGTGGTGGATTTATATTTTTCATGAAATCAGTTTGATTGCATAAACAGATATATAATATAGTTGTATAATCTATAATAGTTTCAGTTTGTTTTCACTACAGCACTACATATTACTGCGCAAAATAAATTTCAAAATCGGCCGTAAAATATGCGTAATTGCGAATGTGGTGAGCCATATCGGATATCTGTATAATATTCAAAGGGTGCTGGCACGCCATCCCCGAGAATAATCCTAATTGTAATAGGAATCGCCTTCATTACTTGAAGACTTACTTCTATCTTAAGATACGAAATGCGGTATATGCATGGTGGTACCCCTTTACATACTTAACATCATTCCAAAAAAATTAGTTTGATCTATCTAGCTACGAGTTTCGTTTTCGATTTTTTTGTCGATCAAGTTAAAAGACGATGTTGATATTAAGAACTCAACTGTGGTGCACCGCTGAATAAATTGAAATAAATATCCTAAAAATCGCGTAATGAAGCGTTTGCACGCCTAGGTCTCTAAGAAATTCTAGTCATAAAATTAACGGAAAAATAACCCCATTCCGTTAGTACATGATATTTCGGAGAATCTCGATATATAACTATATTGAGAACCGAAATATTTCAATATGTCGACTGGTTGAGAAACCAAGCAGTAAGAAAGAAAAATCTCTGAAATAATGTGCGCAGATACGGTGATAAGTGGGGTGATCTGTCCTACAGGATCCAAAACAAAGATATTTGTTGAGCCACATAAATACTTATTGTAATAAGAAATTCGTGCCTCAATGGCGTAGTAGCGCAAGCATGATATTTGTAACAATATATTCATAATTCCTAATATCTCTACCTGCTTGTGAGCAGTGTCAATAGTCTTCAGTGTGCATTATTGTCCATTTTCGGAAATGAAAGTATTTTGTTATTAGCGAGAACTTGTCTTCATTCATCTTTGAGGTAACTTCCAAACCCTTCTGTTGATACAACTCATTGACCAAATTTGCGGCGCCATCTCATGAAAACAATATTAACAAAACGTCATATTTTAATAATCCAAACATGAGTTATTCGTCATTTATTTATTTATTTATTATCTCAAAGGAATGTCAACAGCCGAAGCCAAAACGACATTCACTGAAAAAATACATAAAAAAGTCTAGTAAGCAATACAAATTAATTCTAAAACAAAACATTTAGGAAAAGTACTAATACAATTTATTAGAATTTACTGCGATTAACATCACTGATAAGTTATGAATGAAAGAAAGAGTGAATCACAGAAAAGTTGAACGACATTTCTTGTTCAATGAGAATTCAGATTGGCAGAGTGCACTATTCTACTGATTGGGGAATTTTGTGCACAGTTTGTTTTTTTGAAACTGATTGAGAAAAGATCATAGTTTCTCAGTGATCTACAGGGAATATTAAATAAGATCATATGAAGCACCTCTGGTGCTTGAAAGATATAATTCACGATTTTGAACAGAAACAAAATATCGGAAACGATCCGGCTATTCACTAGAGATAATAAGTTTGGTAGGTGTATAGTCGTGATTAGTAATCTGAAAACCTATTCTATAGCAAACGAATCGAATAAATTTATTCTGAACCCTTTCAATGCGATTGGAGTAACACATGTATCGAGGACCATATACAAGACGCGAAATTAAGTTTAGTGAAAACATATGCATAGTAGAGAGTGAGAAGAGATTTAACATCCCTGAATTCTCTACACTTCCGAAATATAAAGCCCAACCTACGATTGGAATTACTTACAATCTGACTGATGTGTGCATCAAAGAGAAACTTACTATCAAAAGTTACACCCAAATCTGATCGAAGACACTTTTTTGAGTGTACATCCGTCAATTGTATAAGGAAACGTGAATGATGCCTGATTTCTAGTGAATGAAATAGAACAGCACTTTTTCAAGTTCAGGAAAAGATGGTTATCCTCACAGTAGTTAGATAAGTTATTCAAATCACTTTGAAGCTTCAGACAGTCATCCCAACACCTGATTGGCCTGACCATCTTCAAGTCGTCCGCATAAATATCGTTAACGTAGATCATAAAAAAGAGTGGTCCCAAGTGCGTTCCTTGAGGCACACCGGAAGTACTAATTAAATAATCGGATTGAAAACCGTTGATCCAGACAGACTGCATTCCACCCTCAAGATAGGACTGAACCCAACTCAGGAGATCACCGTCAACACCTGCTACTCCTAATTTATAAATTAGCGTCGATATACAAATTTTATCAAATGATTTTGAGAAATCGGTGTAGACGGAGTCTGTCTGAGCCTGAGAGTCTAACAGGCCATGAAGGTACTCTGTATATACAACCAAATTCGTCTCAAGAGTCCAGTCCTTAAAAAATCCGTGTTGTTGCGGAGTAATAAAGTTCTTCACGTGTGAAGTATACTATTTGACAATTAAATGCTCGAATGCTTTGACTATTGTAGAAAGTTTACTTATAGGCTTATAATTTGAAACAACTGTTCTATCGCCACTCTGAATATGGGTATTATGATAGATTTCTTCCATTTAGTAGGAAAGACTCTTGGTGCTAACGACTGATTGAATAAGATGTGAAGATGTTCACATAATGTGGAGGCACAGTTCTTTAGAAAAAAGCATGAATTGAATCAGGACCAGAACTCTTGGAGACATCGAGTGCCGAGAGGACCTCTTCAACTTCTTTCTCAGAAAAATTTAGAGTAGAGAAGTTATTGTTATTCTCATTTCGAACGTCTATAATTCATGTCATAGACACTAATTCCTACAAGTCAAGGAGTAATGTGTCAACCATTTGCGATCTAAAACAATAATGTAATAAACATAAAACATAAAAAATATGAGTTATAATAATAAAGAAGCGTCCTGTAACAATGAACCCCTTCAAATCTCCTAATTATCGAAGCAGTCTCGTATATTCATATTCGTACGGCCAATTTTCAGCTCGAAATATTTTCAGGGGGTGCATTCCATACCTCAAATAACGGACCGCTTTCGAGCAAACGAAACAAGACGTTAATATTGACTTCCCCTGTTTTCTGCACAAATTGAATCAATAACTGAGAAATGCTGCTTAATTAAATTGAGGGGTGTGAAGTGCCAATTTCAAGTCGGCATATCTCGATGTTTTCATCACAGCAATGTGAAAAAATCCCCTTGCAGGAGAAAAAGGGACAACATGCAACGTTATCAGTTTTTGGAGATGTGAAATTGAACAATTTTAATATTTTTTCCCTTTTCAATTCTTTCTATTATTCACGGCTTACGTTTTTTTTTCAATTCGGACCCAGTTGAAATTCTTATTCAGAATTCCTGACTGAAATTGAATTCTGAGGAATTCTTTGAGAAATATATGTTTTTAGGTTCAGGCTTCTACTTTGGACCTCGTTCATTGTACGACTAAAAATTCGTCATAAAATTCTCTTCAATATTGTTTTCCAATATTTATATTGAATTAAATGTTTAATAGGGATGTCGTATCAGAACATCAAAATCTGATCACAATGTACTGTATTATTTGTTATATGTATCTTTTAGTAATAACCCATAAATTTCGTCTCCTCCAGTACTAGTGGAAATTAGACCCTGTATATCAGCAGTTTCCATTCTATATTCCGAGAATATATCATAAAAATAAAGGGCATCAGACAGTCATCCCTTCATTCTAGGAAAAACGTCACCCTCGGCTTGGGGATGTTTTTTGCGGCTTCCTTCACGTAATGCGGAATTCCATAACACTTAGTTTTATGTCCGAGATGCATCGATGTGGATTTCGGCATTCCCGGTCAGCTTAGGACTCCTCGTATCCCTTCTGCACACTTTCCGGGATTATTGGGACTTTTCCTGATTCACTAACTACCTGTATTCACGCTGTCCCCCTCGGATTTCGAGGGAAATTCGAAGTATATTCTCTCCCTCGGGTTCCAATAGGTTTTATAGAGTAGGCATTCAATTCGAACAAAGGATAAGTCCATCAGGTGAAACTGAAAACTTATGGCTTATTCTTGTATAAGGATAGTTTTCGCTATCGATTTTCGCATAGGGAATTTCACGCTAAAGTGGACTTTAAAGAGGAAAATTGTTACGCAATTCATGAAATTTGAAACCAGTGGGTCAGTACTGAATAAGAAATGTCAACGCAATAGAGTGTTGAATGAAATGGCTCAACTTAAAGCCCAATCCTACCTCTTCTTTGCGACCAATCTTTGAAGCAACTAATCTTTGTTATTCGTCTGAATGCAAGGTGACTTAACCTAACAAGTTCCATCTCTATAAAACACATTATATTATAAAATTCTTTCCATTAAAGGAATGAGCGTAAAACAAACATGAACAATGAAAATCTGAATTTCATTAAAAGTATTTTCTTTAGCGATGAATGTATTTGTTTTTCGAATGGTTTTGCTAACAAGCACAATGTTCTCTACTGGACCGATGAAAACCTCTATACACTTAAGAGATACTTACGCAAGTTCTTTGAATATTTAATGTTTCCGCCTCGAATAAGAAATTAGCATTATGCGTTTTGTGAAAATGTCTAATAATTTTTGGCGTTGATATTGTCGAGCAAGAACTGCGGTCCGAGTAATTGTTTTCCAATTATGTATGTCCAAACATTCACTGAAAATCTCCTTCGAAAGCCCCTATGTCTTTTGATGCGCGAATTTTGATTTGATGATGCCCTGTGGTGCAAATTATTAATTGATGGGTCCAGAGTAGGCTTCTTAGAAATTGTTATATTCGATATCGGTATGTAACAAATGCCGACAGAACGTCATAAGTTTGCTGTAATCACTGTCTTCTTAACCTGTAATAAAAAAGAGAAAACATTGAAGAAATTTAAGAAATGATTAAACAATGGACCTCGTGCTTATAAGGCGAGTGTCTATCAGTTGGGTTACAAGGCCCTTCTGTCCCATTAACTAAGTTGAAAATGGCTTCAAAACACCAAACCGGACGCTCTCAAACAGAAAAAATACTTGTAAAACAAAATATACCTTCTACTGGTGAATAGTAAAATTATGTCTTCCACTAGCACGTAGAACCGACTACACTTTCCAAATACTTAAACCGATCATTGCTTCAGTGCGGCTTTATGTTCTTGATGAGGTCATCATCAAACTCAAACTCAAAAATTTGATCATAAAGATCAGCGTCAGAACGCAGTCTGTCCACTCGAGGTTCCCGGAAATGTAAATTACCAGTTTCTCGCAACCGACGGTATGTGCTTCCAAATATCTGGTGACTTTGTGCTGGGCGTCCATTAGAATAGCCGCTTCTTCATGCCAACATCATGACGATATATTCTTGACTGGCGAATTTAGCCATTGCACTTTTACCAAACGTAAAAAGGCAAAAAGAAAACTTAACAAACCGAAAAAACAAGGAAACTAAAAATTCGCAGAAACAAGATGTAGCTCAACAGACACAGCAGAAAGCACAGGTAGCTATGTCTCGACTAAAACAGAGATTCATATCCAAATATTAGTGGACCACTAGACTCGAAAAAGAGGAAAGATACAGAGAGAGAGAGAGAGAGAGAGAGAGAGAGAGAGAGAGAGAGAGAGAGAGAGATATATTACATTTCTACTTGATTCTTATTGTTTAGACCAGTTTACTTCCTTAAACTAATGTAGGTTTTGTGTTGTTTCTTGATTAATCATCCCTCTGTATAGAATTCGCGAATAACTTAAGTTCTAAAATCAAAAGCGATACTCTCGAGGTACCGTCAGGAAGGGTATGAAGAAGGTATGTTTTGGTGAAACTAAAATCGTTCAAGTACTATTAGCGATACGTCATGATTCTTTTCAACTCATCTTGAAACTTTTTTTCTTCTTTCTTTTGTTTGTGCTAAATGTCAATATCAAATCATAAGAATACGTGAGTAGATGAAGTAACAAAAAAAATCAACTATGTCCATAATTAGTTTATTGGCATAAGTTCTAGTAATTAATTCCTTTTTTTCAATGAAATTGACAAAATATCTCTTGAACTCGAATGAAAACAGGACTGAAAGGCACTGAAAATACACAATATATTTTCATTTTCCCTTATATTTTACTGTAATCGCTCAAAAATTCTAATCGTACGTGATTGCTAGAAATACAGGGTATTACATAATAGTATGTCACAACTTGAGGGGGTAAATCTACGTGGCTTTTTCTTCAAAACTCTTGGAGTTTTTGAAGTATTCAGTCCAAATTTGGAATGCAAGCTATTTTCTACAGCCTCCGTCATTACACGTCCTAAGTTTTAACTAGAATCTACAAGGTGTTCTCTTTTCCGGAGCCATGTCTTCTTTTGCCCTTTCAAACTTTTTTGCAGTACGCCACTGATGAGCGTACGATCAATTTTCGTCATCTTCGTTCAATTTAGAAACTTTTTCGACACTTGTAAATTTTTCGTATCTCCGATATTGTATGTAATGGCTGAATTGAAAGCACTTCTAATTAAAAGAATGACTAGTAGGCTTTGATTTTTTTCATTTATTTATTTCGATAGTGGCTAAAGTTGAACTAGTGTCTGCTGGAATTGTTTATTAATTAACGATTAGTTTTAAGACTTTTGAAGTTATTGCTGTGAGAAAAAATGGCTAATTTTAATAACGCCGAATTCATCTGAAATCCATTACGGTCTGGCTGACGGAAACACAACAGAAGCTAGGCGATTATTTTAGGTGCGCTTTCCAAATCGAGTAACACCTGACAAGCGAACATTTTCAAATATCCACAGAAGGTTGAGGGAAACTGATACTTCTACTGCAAATAATAATTTAAAAAGTGCAACTTAAACTATGAGAACCCCCAGATATTGAGGAAGCCATTTTGAATTGTATTGATTTGAATCCTCATGTGAGTACAAGAAAAAATTGGAAATCAGTTGAATATTTCACATGTTCTTGTTTGGAGGATTCTCCACGACTTTTTATTGTACCCGTTTCATATTCAACGCGTCCAAACTCTACTTCCTCCAGATCTTCCTTCAAGACTGAATTTCTGCCGATGGTTCTTAGATGAAATTAGAGAAAATGCTCATTTCAAAAGTGAAATAATGTTCACAGACGAAGCTAACTTTTCAAGAACTGCTATCACAAATTTTCACAATAATCATTATTGGGCTGAGAAAATTGATTGAAGAAGATTGAAGAATCTCGTCGTCAAGAACAATTCTTACTAAATGTCTGGGTGGGAATAATTGGAAATTATTTGATTGGGTAATTTTTTTTTGCGTAACAGACTAAACGGTCCTGCTCATCGGCAATTTCTTGAGGAGGAGTTACTTTTATTGTTCGAGGATATGCTACTTTTGGTGAGAAACAGAATGTGGTTCATGCATGACGGGGCACCAGCACATTTTAGCCGAGAAGCTATGGAATTCTTGAGCAATACATTCATTCAACAACCGATGGATAGGTCGGGGTGGGCCAGAACCATGGCCTCCTAGGTCCCCAGACTTAAATAGTTTAGACTTTTTCTTATGGGGATATCTCAAAAGTTTAGTTTATACCACTCCAATACTGAAGTGAATACTGTAGAATATTTGAGAAATCGAATAATAACCTCTTGTGACACGATAAGAAATACCACAGGAATATTTCAAAGAGTGCGTGATAATATGCGAAGAAGGACAAAGGCCTATATTCTTGCAGGTGGACGATACTTCCAGCAATTTATTTAGTTCTTAATTGCCTTTATTTTAGTTTGATATTGATAAGTATAAGTTGAGTCACAGAAGACGAGCTATCAAAATAAAAGCAAATTTTGGGCATCCCTATCGAGTATTTCTATTATTTTTTTCATTAAGCGATTAACATACAATTCAAATAATTCAAATTCAATAATTTTTCACTCGAAAACGATTGGAGATATGAATAAAGTACAAGTGTCAAAATATTCAACGAAGATGACGCAAATTGAAAAAAGGAGACATGGCCTCTGAAAAGAAAATACCTTGTAGATTCTTGTTAAAATTTAGGTTGTGTAAGCATGGAGGCTGTAAAAAATAGCTTGCATGCCAAATTTGGGCTGAATATCTTAAAAACTGCAGGAATTTTGAAGAAAAACCCAATTTTTTCAGGAAGTTTCAATACCCTGTAGCTCCGTAACGAAACTTCTGCGGACCTATGTAAAAACTTTTTTCCTTAAAATTGCGCGGATCTAATAAGGGTTCCTTGTTTCCATTTATGCATATGAAACCCTAAAAATAAGAATTGTTTGCCACTCTTAAAATATTATCTGTAAGGACATACATCTTTCTATATATTTGCGCAAAATATTGATTGCGATTCGGTTTTAGTTGTGATATGTCCTAGTCACGATATAGGTAGCGGGGATGAAACTATTAAAAACACGGATTCGTCATATAAAATATGGCAGATTCACATTCAAGTCGTTATGAAAGATTTATTGGCCAGCCATGACAATCGGAAAACTATTTATGTGACTCTGAGATTGATTTTGAACCAATATTCAATATTCTTGTTTAAGAATGAAATAAAACATAGAAATCTCTGTTTTTTCTTCGAATGGATGATTTTACATCATTAGTTGTCAAGAGATACTGTATGAAATAAAGTAAATAGTTTAGTTTGACATAATTTTGATAAGCAACCTGCAAACATTTTATGTTCTGACTCCTTAGTGTCACCGTGGCCCCTAAGAGCCTCACAAAATCTGATAGAATTAATAATTATACAGTATGAGCTCTTCATTCGCAGGGTACATGTTCCGTCCATATGCAGCAGATAAAGAAACCGTGAATATGGAATGGTAATTTATAATGGATTATAGGGGATAGACAACAAAATAAAATATAAATATATAAAAAATCTATTTAATAGAAGTTTTTGACCATATTGAATAATTTTCTTTTAGCTTAGGCAATGGTTTGAAGAAATATGAAATTTTTTCTTGATTGGTATTTTTTGAAAGCTCCGTCAATTCAGGCTGATATTCATTCAGCATTAGCAACTTGCCTCCCAAAAATAAAACTTCGTTCCATAGACAATCAATTTTTGAATTTGGGAGGCTTTTAGTTGGTAGAATTCCATTATCATTAACAGAAACAAGTAATATTTTTGAAGAATCTTACTGACTAATGAATGTACAGAAATTATGACAACTATATATAGATACAATTGAGAATATAAATACAAATGTTCTTAAGTAACTAAATACACAACCGAAATAGAAAGCAATAATTCAATAAATTTCTTAGACGTAACAATTTCGAATGAAAATGGAAAACATGTTTTCGCAATCTACCATAAGCCGTCACATACAGATATTATAATGCATAACTCGTCGTGTCATCCGTATCAACATAAAATGGCAGCATTCAACAGTTTTATTCATAGATTGATTAATATTCCGTTATCACCAGACAATTTCAACAAAGAATTAAATTTAATTAAACAAATAGCTGAAAATAATGGTTATAATCCCGAAATAAGAAACAATATTTTGAATAAAAACAAAGTAGAATCGCATTGAATGAAGTTCACCCTGTCGATAAATTGAAACAAAAATTCAACACCTTATCCTACGTTGGTATTACAAGTGGAAAACTGAAATCATTCTTGAGTAGAAATAATTTCAACATAGCATCCAAACTAATAATAGCTTAGGCAAATGAATAAAAACAATGAAACTAAATCAGATAAAAATAATAAATCAGGCGTTTAGAGATTGAATTGCAATGACTGTGATAATTTATACATTGGTAGAACACATAGAAATTTCAAAATCAGAACATTGGAACATAAACGCAGTTTTTCAAATAAAAATCAGATTCAAATTACGCGAATCATCTCCTAGAGAATAATTACTCTTTCGACCCTTTTTATGTACAGATAATAAATTTTGGAAAGTAGATCTTTGGGAAACTTAAGAAATCAACAAACACAAACACTCAGGTAGACCCATTTATGAACAAGTCCATTTAAGCCCTTCACCTCTATTGAATCTCTTCAGGGAGCAATCTTTTCCTTAATTTTATTGGATATTCCTATTATCAATGACCACTTAAGAAGAAGCAACTCAATAAGCTTTTAATTTCTTGAGAACATTTGTATTTATATTCTCAATTGCATCTATATATAGTTGTCATAATTTCTGTACATTCATTCGTCTGAAGAATCTACGGTGTAGTGAAACGCGTAACGAATCACAATTATTTAGTAAAATTCCTGAAAAAATATTACTTGTTTTTGTTATTTTTCAATTTTCATAAAGGAATCACAAATCTCATTTGCCATTCTCAAACCAAGATTTTTCAAATAAAATGTCACATTTCCAGTGCTTGTTGAAGCCTCGTCTTCAATAGGCTGTGGATTTAACATTTTTTCCAAGTTGGTTTCAGTCAAATCTTATTTTGCGATTCAAGCAACTCCTGAATGTCACTTGATTCTATCTGTTCGAACCCATGTCGTCCTGTTCCATTGGCAATTTCAGCAACGTTTGCGGTTAAAGTTTCAATTTGCACAGATTCGTCATTTTCTGCAGTCAGAACAGGCCACAGTTTTTTCCAGCATGATTTCAATCTGTATGGGTTCAGTTCTTCCACTGATTCTTTTTTGTTCAAGGTACATTTTGCTATATCGAATTTCTTCCAGCCCATGACATTTATATCAGGATCACATTCTATATCATCCAATATGAATTTGAAGGTTCGTTTAATGTTTAGAGCTCAAATGCCTGGATAACTCATTGGTTCGTTTGTTGAAGCGAGAACGTCATGTTGGGGATAAAAATGTCACTTTTATAATTGGATGCATAGTTTTGAGTTCTGGAGGTTGACCTTGTGCATTGTCCAAAACTAGAACATCTTCTGAAACCAAAGTCTGTCCACTCCATTCTCGAAGCAACTGAAACAGCACCAACCACTTCTCCAGGCAAACCGTTCTACTCCGAAAATAACCTGTTGCAGAAGAAATTCTTTCTGCTTGTTGAGACGAAGGGCTCTCTTCTCAAGTTTAAGTGATAGCCACGTAACTGATGATCCCCATCAACATGGAACATGTCTTTTAAGTAACCGAAATTATTCCTCAACGCTCGAAACATAACAATTAAATCATCACGGAGTCGAAGTTGCTCGAAACTAAGAAGTTGGGTTGTATTTAGTCTTTCAGAGTTTCTTGGTCTGGTGAGTCCGAAAGCTTATCGGCTAACACGGCTTTGTACCTTTTTGAGAAGGTTCCTGTCGCGCGCAAGATCAGGTGACCACACTTTACCACAACATTCCAGTTTCGGAAGAATGTTTGTATAATTTAATCAAGTTTTCGAACGTCAACCCCTAAAATGCTTTGTTCAGTAGGAACACTTTATTATTGGTTGGTTTTTCAAGATTTGTATATGTTCTGACCAGATTAGACCTTCGTTCACTATCAGTCCAAGGTCATTGTAAGACCTAACCTTCTTCAAAGAAAGCCTGTCGAGATGATAGGTGCGTCGACATGATCGGTGTGTCGAGGATTATTCTTTCCTATGTGCAGAACGACACATTTTTCGACGTTTAATGGTAGATACCAATCGCGACTCCACTCATATATTGCTAGTAGATAATTTCTGATGGCAAGGAAATGGATCACAGGATAGTTTGTATCATCTGCGTAAAACTCTCACACCCAATGACACCCTCCAATTCGTTAGTGTAGGCAATGAACAGAATTGGTCCCAGGACAGAGCGCTGCGGCACACTGGTCAACATTGGCATTCTATCAGATAGAGATGAAGCAAATTTGACCCAAAAAAAAAACGATCTGTCAGGAGTTAGTCAATCCATTCAAGCAACTCACCATAAATGGCGATGGTTCCATCTTATGGAGGAGTCTTCTCTTCCCTACGCGATCAAGGCTTGGATATATAATGTCCTCTTATTCATGCATTAAAGTAAATTAGTAGTTGTGAAGCGACTCCTTACGACTTGTGTGGAAATGATATTATTTCCTTAGAGGAAAGCTGTAAGATTTTCTGCGATTGTGACTCCATCACTCTTCAAACTATGTATGTCAAACGAACAGGGCGGTAGCTCTGCGTTTCTAATTTATAGCGTGTAGCGCGTTGGATAAAGCACCTACTAAATATCCACTCTGGTTTTATAAGAGGTTATTTGTATGAATAAGTTAAGTTTCACTAAAATTTATAAATTATATTTCTGTGATGACTTTTAGTGATATGTTTCGTACATAGCATTGTGAAAGAAGGACTGCATTGTTTTCAGATCAAGACGGAATTCGTAAAATAGATAATCTTCATTTTTCTAGATAAAGATTTTCTGTGAACATAATTCAATTCTCTATGAAAGATGTCGTATATTTCTTATGGAACAGTTTTATGCCAGCAAATATATTTCCCCTATTATCTTTTGTTAGGAAGTCTCCGATTTATGGTCCTTTCCTTCTCTGGGGAAGTCCCATATCGTCAATCAAAACATTCCTTAGGACAACGATTGATCGCCCACTCACACTGATTTGTTATACTTGAATTAATCGAAATCCTTTTCGTGAGACGATATTTATTTCTATGTCACGTTTCGTGAATTTAAATGTTTTCTATCTCAATATTTTTTATTAATATGATCTTTAGAAAACGCGAAGTTATTTCGCTGTTCGGAAACTTTTGATTGAAATTGCTGAAAAATATTTATTGATATTATCGACTTTAATGTTCTCATATCCATATATCTTCAACTGTGACTTTTCAGACCGATAGAAAATAATTGATTTGAATTTCCGTTTCTCCTCAACTTTATATAGGGATTTTTGAGCTTTGTTCAAAATAATTCTGGCATTGGAAGGTGTTGGTGTTGGCTCACAGCCATTGTACTGTGTGAATGTAAAAGAGTTCTTGAGGTCTGTAGTACAAAATGAGTTTTAAGTATCTATTCGTTTAATTTCCTTTAACAGTAACTTATAGATCAGGGTTACTATTCGCAATATTTTATTACAGTTACCTCAAGCCTCGATTAAAGACTAAATTCGTCATGGTGAGTTGTTGATCGACTGACAGGTACAATAAACTTCCCCAATTGTTACTGTTTGCCAAATCGTAAATCAAAAAGAACAAAATATGAGGATCTTCAGTGATGCATTGTTTTTCTTGAATTCTGAATATTATGTAGAGAGATATTGGACCACTCCTTTACGACAGCGACCCGAAGTTTTTTTAGGGTGGAAGGCACAGGTACTCTGGCCCGAACATGTCAATTCAGATTATCACAAATGTGTTTGATTGGCAGAATTAGTATACCGACCTCATCAAGGTATTGTGTCGTGCTGGGGTGCATCATCGTGCATTAATCGAAGTCTTTTAAAACTTCTTGTACGTACCTATGAGCATTTATACTGCCCTTATAGAAGACCTTTAGATCGGTTCAGGCCTCATACGATATACCTTGCCGAATCATTATTGAACCTTCCCGATTACCCTCTTTGTTTCCGCTATAGCGTTGGGATCAAACTTCACACAGGTGGAAAGATTTCGACGTTTCAGTACTGCAGATATATGAAATATTGTGAATTCAAGAAAGTGCCAATTCGACTACAAAATATTGATGTAGCCTACAATGTACAATAGATTAGTATGTAATATAGAATACATTCAAATGCAAGGATTCTTTCGGAAGTTTTTCCTATCATTCGTTAGAAAATCAATATTCATCGTAAAAATATATAGAAAACTGAAATAAATGAATGCAGTGTCGTCACTTGGTTGCAAGAAATATAGGTATAATAATCTATCGATTGAGGTTTGCTACATTTGGCGATATTCAGCAGAATACTTTCGGAGAAATAGTGAATACCCGAGAATCGAGATTGAACGGGGATTCCCCGAGAACCGACAGTTGGGGAGTCAAGGAACTTTCTAGATATATATATATATATATATATATATATATATATATATATATATATATACAGGGTGCTTCAACGAAATCTAAACAGAGGCTATATCTAACAAGATATTCATTTCTGATCAAAACGCAAAAACGGTTCAATTTTTGTTCCAAGGGGGATATATTTTGGGATACGATACTTGCCTAAAATATCAACCCCCTGAGTGGGGGTTGCAATCCTTGAACATTTTGAAAAAAGGTGGTACCTTTGTCTACATCGTCTGCACAACGAAAAGGAAACAGAGGCTATATCTAAAAGCAGGTCAATTTTCGTTTCAAGGGGGACATCTTTTGGGGTACAAAACTTGCCTGAAATATCAACCCCCTAAGCGGGGGTTGCAATCCTTGAACATTTTGAATAGGGAAGATGGGTCGAATGATGACTCAAAAGAAAGGCGGTACCTTTGTCTACATCGCCTTGAACGAATTTCTATTTTTAATTGAAAACTGCTAAAGATACAGGGCGAGAAACTGAAAGATAGGGAAGACTATTTCCCTGAGAATATTCAAGTTTCAGTGAAGTAAAATGGAACAGGCCCATGCTGATCAATGGCAGTCATCATCAAGTACCATACTCAGCTCGAATTTCAATCCCTAGAATCTTTTTTTAATTGAAAACTGTAAAAGATACAGGGTGAGCAACTGAAAGATAGGAAAGATTATTTCCTTGAGACTATTCAAGTTTCAGTAAGGTGAAAGGGAACAGATCCATGCTGATCAATGGTAGTCATTATCAAGTACCATCCTCATCTTGAATTTCAACCCCTAGAGCAGGGGTGACCACCTTTGAAAATTTGGAAGGGGGTAGATGGGTCGAGTGATACCTCGAAAGAAAGGTATCATCTTTTTCTGCATCCCCGTGAAAAAATGTTCATTTTTGATTGAAAACTGTAGAAGATACAGAGTATGCCACTGAAAAATAGAGAGGATGCTTTTTTCAAAGTTTGATACCTCGCTATTCGTGTTGAAGAAAATCATGCAATATTTCCCTATATCATTCTACAAATTTTGCTGTAAATTAGTTGCCATTACACACGGGCGAAATCGCGGATTCGGGCCTTTGTGAGATATATCCACAATATCTGAGGATGTTATTGATTAGCAAAACTCCAAAACTATTGTTTGTTTATCTCATTCTACACAAAAGCTTCTGTTGCGTTATTTTCTGTTTATGAAACCAAGCGTTCCTCTATAAAATATCAGTTCTAACTTTTCTATGCTGTTTTCAAACATAATAACCTCTTCCGGAGCTTTCCCAACTAAATAACAATGAAATTACACACCCCTCCGTTCTAAAAACCACCATCCCCCATATGACGCTTATTCCAACAGTCTGACTAGCCAATGAAAATCTCGATAACGCGTACTTGATCCCGAACAGTTTGACGGAAAATTAGAAAAAGTCCTCCAATTAATCAGGGAGGCGACAAAGACTGCCGAATTGGCTGGAATCCAATTTAGCATGCAAATTCATTCGCATAAAGTGTCTCAATTGAAATTGCTGCGCGGCTTGTGCACTAGAACTCGTGTAGGGTTCAGAACCGTACCTGGTAATTCACGTTTTCGTATAAAATGCTAATTTTACATGAAGGTGTGGTCTAATCAAGAGTAAGTTTTAAAGATTTCGGAAATCAGTCTAAATTTTCATTATGTTATTTTATAGAATTGATTGATTTCGGAAAAATTTGAACGATTCAGTAAAATGAAAAAAATTATGAGAACTACAGTTGAGTTTTACTTTATCAACTGATCGAAAATCGAATCAAAATACCAATTAAGAACATAAGTAAATCAAAATATCTTCCACAGCTTAACAGAAGTTTCATGACCTATATTATAAAGAATTTTAAGTGCCCCACATTTTCATTCGTATAAGTTTCAAAGCGATGCACTAGTTCAATTAACTATTTCTGTATAATCTTTGCAGTGAAATTGTTGAATTTATTTTCTGGTATTTTTTAATCATCTGATTAAGTTGGTAGTGAAACTTAAACCGTGTTTTCAACTTCTCTCTAGAAAAAAAATGCTACCAGGTTGAACCGGTGTTACCAATCCATCGAATCCCTCATAGACGGTTGAGAAATTCGGTAACGATAGCTTTGTTGTGTGGTGCTTAAGGGTACAACTTTTAGTAACCCAGATTTTCTGCAAACCAAAAATTACAGTTGTGACGAATAGCTATACTGTTGTAAAAGCTTGACTGGTCAGTTAATAAAATATGATTGCCCATGTTATGACTTTCTATTCACCATTATTATTATATTCGCTGGAAGTCCGTTGATCGTAGTTCTTTGAGGAGTAATTTTTGGAGGGATGATATTTGATTGAATTAGTTTGCCAATTTTTTCACCGAAATATAATGGTGAATCCCAGCATACGCCATTGCATCATTTTCCATATCCTCACATTTCTGATTAACTCGTTTTATATTAGAAGGAAACTCACTTATCGCTATCACACGAGAAAAAGTCATTTGCGAAGGTGTCGGACTATAAAAAATTTCAGTAGGTTTGATAGCATTCTATTACTACTAAATTCAAATTAATCAGGAGTTGTATTTTCAATGATTATTGATAGATTATTAGATGGGACTTCAAAAATGATACGTATGCAAAAACGCGGTGTTCTCAATGATTTGAGATAATGAATTTATAATTCATTACCTAAACTACTTGACTTTCTGAAATGAAATGATACAAAAATATCAACAATTTATTTTCTGCAAGATCTTCAAACAAAATCTTTAATTTAACAATGTATACAGGTCTTTGCGCAGTTAGTCGCGCAGACTAGAGCTTACGAAGCAGCATGTAGGTAATGTCGGCCTTATATGCAGTTAATGAATAATTTTCCTAATATAACGAAACGTTTTCATTCGATCTCTTACTGTAGTCATTCACCTACTTGCCCAAGAAATAGATGTAATCACCTACATTGTATAACAGTTCAGAACGCTACCTTAACTTATCAATTAGGTGAAATCTCTTACTATGTGCTCGTAAGTGAGAAATGCTTTTCATGCAGCCCAAGGTCAATCGATAAGTATGAAATTTATTCGTAATCATTTTCCAGAACGGCAGTTGTCAGTCATCCTTCATACCGAGCTGTTAAGCTCTCGAAAAGCAGACAGTACAGCTCATTCACGACAAGTGCGTAAATATTTACATTGGCAAGAAGAGTCGTAATTATCAACGACGATATATGCGATGAACGGTTCCATTTTTGAGTAGCTCGCTAATGTTTTATGCTGGAATATATTTGGAAAGACCACTGATTAATTTGTTGGAGAACAATGACTGGGCACAGATGTACACTCATGATATTGTTCAGAATATTTTACTAAACTTTCAAGTCTCTGTATCTTTCTATGATTTATTGGGATAAGCTCTTCGCAACCATAACCACTGAAGCAGTAGAAAGTTGTAAGCTGTTGCGCTTTCATCATTAGGGGCTCAAATTATGCCAAAACGATAGATATCCGTATTCTTGAAAGAATTAATTCTTTTGTTAAAGTAAGGGTTATGAATGCCCATATTGATTGATATCTTAACATGAAGATTCTCCATTACATATTGTGAGTTACCATTTATTCTTGATACTTGTTTTTAATTTTAATTTGATGCTACGAGATATTTCGTAAGTTGTTTTCTTCTAATATAAGTTTTCTCGTTCCTACATTTAAAACAATATATATGCTTTTAGAGAACCTGTGGTTTCACAGTGCAAATATGACTTCGAGATAATTCGTTGTACACATTAAAAACAGTTTACATCACCTCACCAAAACTTTTTTTTGACGAAATTGATTCTACATGGCCTTATCATTTACACTTAATCTATCCCTGCTGCTACACGCTTTCGACCACCGTCTTTATTGGTCCAACGCGCTATTAGTAGGCGTGTCTAATCTAGTAAACTGTAGAATATATAGAACGGAATCGGACTTTTGTCCTTGTTTAGTGAATTTTCACATTTTATTATGTGGATACTTTCATAAGCGTTTAGTGTATCAATTACATTCTCAGAATCTATTTTATGGTATTGATTAAAAGCTTTCAGTTTGCCTAACGAACTTCTCCCACAATCTTCACACACATTTGATATATGCCACTGTTATACAACGCATTAGTTTTGTCCATTGGGTTTCCGAATAACCTTTTGAGAGGTTTTTATTCATGAAACCTTTCTCGATTTAGAGGAAAATTGATTAATCTGTGAACTGGGAAATGTGAGCTAGGCATTCTTTGTTGTTGATACTGAAATGTGTCGGGAATGTACTTGTACTTGAAGCAATGCTTTCTGTGAACATCAAATTCTAAGGATTTGCTATTTTTGATTACAAGTCTGTACAAGATTTCTAGTCCCCAACTTAGTTGAGATCATTCGTAACAAATTTTAGTCGAGTAAAGTTAATCGTTTTTTAATTAAAACTTTTGACTATTGCAATGTAATTTTGCAAAAGTTTTTGATAATATATTATGGAATCGAATTAAGTTTATTGAACCGTAATTGTGAAGAATTCTGTCGCACTTAAATATTAATTGGTAATATTCTCGGACATTCCTATTTTTCGTCAATAAATATATAATTCATTTGAGATGATGCAACTGACCCAAATTAAATTCATTTCTGTAAATTCTGACTCGCCGTTGAGTATTCTGTTTTTCTGTAATTACTGTTAATAAAAAGTTTTCGAGGTTTGAACTGTTCGAGAATTCTTTCACATATTTGTAAAAAATTCAATTGAAAGTGGTGTGCACCCCATCTAGAAATCTATTGAACCGATTCGACTTGAATTCGCACTAATTTTTTCTATATTTTCTATTTTGACTGGGTTCGGTAATAAAAGTCATATATTTTTCAAACTTGAAATTTTGATCGAAATTCAAGACTTTTTCGAACAACTGTTCTCCAAGAATGATTTTTCTTCATTTACGCCACATCTTAGTTGTTATCCTTCTGTCATATCCACGGAAATTGCTTTCGCCATTTATTGCCAACATATTCATGAATAAACTTGAAACAACTATTAGTCAAAGTTTTGAATATTTTCTCTGAGTGGGGTACTTGCATGTGGATGATATACTTGTTTCTTTTTGATATAATATATATATCCTTGAAAAGTTAAATGTAGAGATAAAGTAGAGAAAGATAACCAGTTGGTTTTCTTGGACATATTTGTCATCAGAAACAACAAATACTTATAATCTTATGATTGAAGAGAACTGCAACAAATTCCTTTCGCCCCTTCTATTTTCAACAACAAAAAATCGCTAGTTTACATTTACTAGTCAGAACATCATTAAGTTTTCCTCTAAATCAAGAAAAGTTTCAGGAATGAAGAGTTTTCTTAAGGAATGTTGCTATTTTGCATATTTATAAGAATAGTTTAGTCACTAGATACGAATAAAAGGAAAAATTATCAAATATCGTCTTCGACTTGAAGAACAATCGATAAAATTCATTTCTTTAACTTTGGATCTCGATACACCAAAGAATTAGAAAAATATTCAAAATTTCAACATAAAAGTGGCCTATAAATCAAATTTAACGTGGAAAAGCTTACTCAGAAACCCAAAAGATATAATATATATATATATATATATATATATATATATATATATATATATATATATATATATATATATATATATATATATATATATAGATATAGATATAGAGTATATGAAATAAGATGTCGAGATTGTGAAAAGAAGTATGTTGGACAAACCAATGGATTATTCAATACCAGCTTGAAAGCACATTCGAAATATGGATGTGCCCAAAAGTTTAGCGTTGCTCAATAAGCTTTCGATCAAGACCGTTAAATAGGTTTGGGAAATGTAAAATTGACACACTGAACGCATTTGAAAGTATCCAAAAAATTAAATGCAAATATCCACTAAACAAGGACAAAGATCTAATTCCGTTCAATGTACTCAAGAGTTTGTTAGATTAGAAACGCCCAGTTTTTCAGCAATGTCTAGTAGACGGGAAAGATCTAGTATAAATGATGGAGCCATGTAGAATTTGTTTTAGTGAAGTGGAGAGCAGTGTTTTCACAATCACAATCGCCCCCAAAACATCGAAACTCAGGAAAATGAGAAGAAACGGAAGAGAACGAAGAAACTTATGGAAAATTCTGTCTTCTCTGCTCTGATAACATCAATAACAGCTAGCAGAAATCTGAAAAACAAAAGTTAAAACAGCTGGGAGACATGGTATAAGTAATAGATATCCTTTTATAAAAACCTAACGTAATAGAGAAAGAAAATTTAACATAAGAAGCAAGATCGTATGCGGGACTGAAGATAATTAATCAGTACATAATCTGCTATTTAATCTTCTCATATTTAGATTCAGTAGACGAATCAGGTACCAAGTTTTTTTCCGGGGAAATGGGTGGGATTTCTACCTCCCATCACATGAACATACAACATTTTTCCAGTGGGAAATCATGACGATACTTGGCTGTGCTCAAAGACTGGCACAACTGAGTAAAACTTATGAGTGGATCACGATCTGCTCTGACAGTCTGTTTGCTCTGTGATCCATTAGCGCACACAGGATTACTTATGGGCTTGTCTGGAAGTGTGTTCAGGCAAGGGAATAACTGGTACTAAACAAATGGGATCAGATGAAATGAGATTGATGATAGGTTGGCCTGTCTTGAAACTGAGAATGCTCTAATACGACAGGGCCCAAGGTGGAAATCTGTGTTGTTAAGGTAAGGCTGGGGAAGTAGATATCTGAACAATATAGAGATGCCTGGTTGATTGCTCGGGGTTGTCGCCAGTTTAAGGCACCACATGTGGCATGGTAAGTTCAAATATCTGTGCTGTATAGGACAGAAAAATAATCTGGTGGTGTAAAATGGGAATTTGATCACCAAATGCCCGGCATGGATCTGCGTTACCGTCTGTGCGCGTAATTTCTGAAAGTGAAAGATTTGCTAAAGATACCTCATCGCTCTATTAGATTGCTGGCACAGATAAAACCTGTAAAAGGTTTCTGTTTATAGGCAGTCAAACACTTACCATTTGTGGCATGGTGAGTTCAAATATCTGTGCTGAATAGGACAGAAGAATAATCCTTAGTGCAGGTGGTGTGAAATTGAAATTTGATCACTAAATGCCTGGCATGGATCCGCGTTATCGTCTGTGCGCATAAATTCTGGAAGTGAGTGATCTGCTAAAGATACCTCCTCGCTCTATTAGATGCTTTTTTCTGAGGATTGAGCAGAGGTAGATACAAGAATTCCACGAAGGACCCCTCGATTTATATCAAGGGGTTAGTTCTTGTAGTAGGAAGTTCCAATATTTATTTTCAGTATTAGGAAGAATTCATATTCATTTTGTTTTCACTTATGTCTATATTTTGAAAACTCGTATGACACACGAAATTTATCGCTATACATTCTGTCGAAAAAGTATCGGGTATTGATTATTTGAAAATTCTGCTTAAAACGATTGTCGAAATTTTTGTTGTTATTAAATTGGCACAACTGTCTCGTATACTGACGCGGAGTTTGAACGCGATCTGCCATTTAGTTTGTTTACAGTGCTTGATTTTGTCGGTTCTCACGAGTGTTTTGCGATTTTTATAACTGATAATTGTGTCGAATCGCTGAAAATATTTCAGAAGGCTTATGGTGAATCAACTTCATCAAAAACACATGCATATGAGTGATACAGTGCATTTAACGGCGGCCGAGATATGGTCAACAAATCTTGGAATGGCGCCTTCCAACTGAACCGAAACCGAAGAAACCACGTCAAAGTCGATTGTTTTCTTTTAATTATAGCTCTGTAGTGCATTCGGAATTCTTGCCAGAAGGTCAGATGGCAAATAAAGGATATTACCTGAGCGTTATGCGGCGTTTGAGAGAGCAAACGCTAGGCTAGATTCGTGGAAAGAAAACTCATGAATTTTGCACAATGATACATCATCCCACAAGGCTATAATTTTGAATTAACTTCTGACCAAAAACTCAACAAATACCATCCAATAATCACCGTATTCACCCGATATGGCTCTGGCAGACTTCTTTCTCAAATTACCACTTCAAAAGTGCGCGTTTTGAATCATAGAAGACAAAAGGGAATCCGCGACGAGAACTGAAGTCGATTACGTAAAATGCTTTTGAAAAATGTTTCGATTATTCGTTGGCGTACATGTATTATTGCGCAAGAGGCCTTCTTTGAAAGCGATGAGAAATAAGTAATTCGTGGTTCGTTAACCAATTCCTGGTACTCTTTTGACAGAATGTAAAGTGAACACTTGAAGACATTTATTCAGGGAGCAATATTCAACCTTACCTAGATCTCGCTTGTAAATGGGTATGCAACACTGACGAGATCAAACGAGAGTATACTGCAGTCTGTTGCAATCTTTTCATGGCATTCGACTGGATATTACCACTGCTATGTGGCCCTGGATGACCAGCTGCTATAGGGAGGGATATTTAATATTCTGTGGACGGCGTAACCTAACTATTTTTGCTCATTGTATAATTAAAGGCGCAGCAGCAGCTTTCATGACGTTAAATAATTTTTATAATAAAAATAATTCAACTTAGGACTGCGAGGCGCTTTAACTTGGAGTCGACGATATCATTCCAAATCATTTAATCTTCCATGAGGTTCTAATCCTTTGTTCTGTTCATCAAGATCATAGGTCAGTTGAGGTGGCCAGATTATATTGGATATCCTAGCATAGTTTGTCTTGTATCTGTGTTGTAGTCTTGGAGCGCCAAATATTTATGATTATGGTTACCATGAGCCTTGTATACAGTTTTACTATATCTCAACAAAATCTTCCTTAGCTATGTATCTACGTTACATTACATTACATTCGTGAGGGTCGATTGGCTTTGCAAGCCTTTCCGAACTGCGACCAAATTGATCTTTTGTTCGTAACCCTTCTTATTCATTTCCCGGTAGGTCTAGATCCCTTACAAAATTAAGAATCTCCCTGGAAGCTTTCGCTTTTACTTCGTGCGGCTCTAGTTTATCGCTACCGAAGTGTATATGTCTTTGACGGACAGTTGCGATGCAACTGCAAAGAATATGCTCGGCAGTTTCATCGCCCTCTTTACACATTCTGCATGTTTCCGTTTCCGATTTGCCTATTTTATTGAGATGGTATCTCAGTGGGCAGTGTCCAGTAAGGAGGCCTGCTATGATCCTCAACTCGTCTCTAGAGAGATCGAGGAGCTGTTTTGTCTTCTTTGGCGAATAGTCAATGAACTTTTTCGCTTGCCTTTGGCCTGGAGTTTCCTCCAGTATTCTTTTGTGCTAGATTCTTCCCATCGTTCCAGTTCCTGTCGTCTGTGCGGCTTACTTAGACCGCAGAACGGTTCAGGTCCGGTGGGTGGGATTCCAGCAGCTGATTTGGCCAGTTCGTCAGCGGCTTCATTTCCTTGTATGCCTTCGTGGCTAGGCACCCACCACAGGAAAAGTTTGTTCCCCTCAGCAAGTTGCTTCAAGGATTGACGGCATTCCCAGACGGAGATGCTCTGATAACTGTAAGAGTTTAGAGCTTTTATTACTGCCTGACTGTCCGTTAAAATGTATATCTTTGCCCCTTTGAGTTTCCTTCGTAGTCTCTCCTGACAGCAAAGGTTTACCATATGGAGGATTTGTGGTCTAATTGATTTATTTTTCCCTTTACGATGGTGCGGTCTTCTATGACCACTTCGAAGGGTAGCTATGTATCTAATTGTTGCCCTTAAAAATATGAACGTTATTTGCAAACTAACAATTGAATAAGAGTGTCTGAATTTAGGAAGACTGCTTGAAAATATGTTCTTCAAGAAAGGTCGTTTCTACTATCAGCTAAAGAAATACCAAATGGTTTCAACGGTACACATTCGTTTTCGAGCCTGCCCTGAGCTTGTCTCGTCTATTAGGATTTCATGAGGCGAATTGCAAACGAAATAAGTGGAAAATAGGATATTAATATGCAAAAGTTAATTAAATAAAATCAGGCCAGATGAAAAATAGTAGACTGAATCGGGATCGTCTCGTGAATGAAACAGTTTCAACCGGATATTGCCAGGAATTCTCCGGCGGAATGACGTCCTGTCACAAATTGAATCCGACGCTTCGAAAATATATATTTAATCTAAAGGCAACAGGACTGTGATGATTTTTATTCAGATAATTATGAATTATGTATTCCTGTTTTTTTTTTCTATTATTGCATGAACGCATTTCCGTGATTGAGTCATGCAGAATTGAATGCATGGCATTGAAGTATTTCGAAGACATATCCTGGTAATTGTAATATAAAAAATATTTTATTTAATTTTGTCACTCGAATACTTGTTTTCGTGCGTAAATATGAACCTGTTTTGTTCGAATTCAGAAATAAATGTTTATTATTCAAAATGGATTGAAAATATTTTCTTGATGTTGATGTATAGTCTGTTCACGTTAAGTTTAAGGTGACGTCATCAACCAGTTTTCTCGGATGTTTCCCAAAATTCCTATCAGTGCGACTGTAAAGTATGGAATGAAATTAATAATTTCTTTATATCTGATTTTCGTGCAAAACGCTCAGATAGGTCGATTTTTATGTTCTGAGATCTGAGATGCGTATTTTCTGAAATACAGGCTGTTTCTTTCAAGAGGTAGTGGTATGAATTTTTCTCAGAATAAATTCGAATGTCACTTCGACTTTTTTCTTGAGAAAACTTTGTCTGATGTAAATTTGAGGCATATTAAATTAATTCTCTCGTTAGATGGCCAGCTAAGTCTCCGGACGTTACAAGTATAGATTTTTTCTTGTGGGGTTATATTAAGGGCATTGTTTAGCAGATTCCTTCTACCACCCAGTTGGATATGAGACAGAGAATAGTCGACACCTTTCAGTCAGTTAATACGCAAATGTTGTCGAGAGTTCAACGGTCTTTCGTCAGAAGGATTGAGTTGTGTCTACAAAAAAACGGGCAACATTTCGAAAACTTATTGAAATAGTTCAACTCCTTGTAGATCATTTCACCAAAAACCAATCTATTACGTATTTCATACACGACTACCTCAAAATATCTCCATTTCTCTGATCAAGTATAATGATATATTCTAATAAACTCTTCTTTCGCAACCACTAATTTTATTATTTTAGTTTATTTTTTATTTCGAAAATGGTCGAAGATAACGATGAGCTTACTTCTGCAAAAATATTGCACAATATTTTATGCGTTGACATGAATAATAAAATCAAGATGTATTTGAAAAATCATTATTCATTACAACAATAATTTTTAAGTCATGTAAATAAAATCTTTTTCAATTCATCAACAAAGAAAGGAAAAAAAGTATTCATCCTCTCTGGCCGAAGGAACATGCGATGATGTGAGAGCCTATTTTCATGCATTTTTACGGAAAAAAATATTGGGACGTAACTACTCACCAAAAACCAAAAAACTTATTACTTAAAGACATTATGGCAGAGTTTAGGAAGCTCTTGAATCTTCAAGAAAAAGTGGTCTTCAATCTGAAAAAACCTCCCAAGATTTTTACTTTCTAAATGCAATACCGTTCGAACAAAATAAAATCTTCAAGAGTGTACGAGAGCTACAGTGCACCGCATTGGTGAATCTCCCAGTATATATATATATATATATATATATATATATATATATATATATATATATATATATATATATATATATATTCGTTGATGAAGAAGGGAGGACCAATTGAGAGGCCAATGAGATGACCTTATCTTACACTCAGATTTTTCTAAAATATTACACTACGGGGAAAGGGTTATGGTATGGTATCATCGATTAAGTTATTGGCAAGAAGTATCAAGCCGTTTGAAAATAAAGTTGGATATTATTCCCAATCCCCTCATGACCCAAGATGAAATCATAAGCAAAACATTACTGACAAAATTGTTGTATCTTGTGAAATTGCATAAAAAATATTGCGTGACATTTTACTGAATTTATTAGGTTCCGTTTTTAATATGTTGATAGTTGCTGGGAAAAGATTTGTATCACATTTGTTCATTACTTACATCTCCTATTCTGTTTTTATTTCACTAGAATAACATATTCTATCTGCATTTTGTTTATTCATTCATTTATTCGGATGAAAATGCGAATAACTACATTGATGTCATAATGTCTAATTTTGATGTCAGTTGAAACAGGAATGGAGCTAAGCCGAGTTTGTAGAATGGTTAAACTTTCAACGGATTGCATGCCTCCAATGATCATGTGAGTGAATGTTCAGGAGAACGAGAAGAATAGAGTGAGAATCGATGTAATCTTTTATATTATTCACGGAAACAGGTACAGAAAACATTGTCCCATCTATTACTGATACACCACTATCACCATGGCAATGAGTGAGTTCATAACAAGAAATGTAGACAGAATTAATGTGTTCACTCTTCGTTCTTCATTCTGACCAGATCTTCAATTGGCGCTAAGATAAAAACAGTCTGAAAAACAAAAGAGAAAAACAGCGAAAAAATATATAGGTACATTTCCTTTCGAACGTAATGAAAACAAGAATTCTCAAAGTAAGAAGTGAGATTATGATTACCTTAAATAACGTTTGATGTTAAAGTAGCATATTTCATATTTAATATCTTCACAATAATTAAAAAGATTGATCTATAAGCTATTTCATCTTGTTTTGAAATCAGTACAATTAGTCAGAGAAATTTTAGTAAATATTCAGCAATATCGGGTGAAAATGAGGAAATCCACACCTGAACTCGAATAAAGTATCAGACGTAAAACTAATAATAATAAACTAAGTGGTGAAGTCATAGCTGAGACATTTTGTTGTTTAAAATTATTATTGGACTGTGAATTATTTTGTTCAAGGCAGTGTTGGAATTAGCAGATCATTTATTATTGGGACATCAAATCTAAATTCTTATTTATAGATAAGTGAGAATCTTTGAAACATGTTATGCAAACCAAGAAATTCAATGTGTAAATTATATTATCAGTGAAAGGTATTTTGAATAGGATGGGCAAATTTTAGTTCCGTAGCTTGGTGAAATTTTCAGGTAGAGCTGTTATTTCGTGAATCACACATTACAGAAAAAAATTATTTTTCGAGTTATGAAAAGTTTTGATGTTTGTCGGTTTTCGATATTTCCGTTGTAACATAAAATAACTATATATACAATAAAGTTGCAAAAAACTGTTAATAATAATGAAGGTTATATTCGCGTTTCCACAGGCTATGTCATGTTTATATTTACTTCTGCCTCTTAGCTCCAAGGTCATCATTTAGTGCTAAATTAAAATGAATTATATTAGCTACTAGACTATGTCTTTCTGAATAATGTGTCGAAGCAAGCGTTGAGCAAGATGGCGATATGTGTTTCTAAAGAAGGAAAACATCTACGGCCAGAATCACCTGTATTTCCCTAGATGATGTATAATATATTGTGAAGACAACCTAATCTTGAATCACAGTTGCCAAGCATTCTGTTTCAACAAACAATTTTCCAGAAATTAACTATCCTCTAGAAGTGATTTCGTACCCAACCAAATTTATATGGAATCACTCGGTATTCACATTATTGATTGTTTTTAACCATGGTTCTTTAACTACTTGTGAAGAATGAAGTTTTTCGTTGTGAAAAAACTCGATAGTATAATAAGAAATATTGAATTATCACCACATGTTCGGGAATTGTACTCAGTCGTCACTGAGATTTGAAACTGTGAATTTCAAAATTTAAAAAACGCCTATAATCACAATTGAAAATACCTTACGCTGAATTGTTCGATTTGCAGAGGGGTTGAATAATTGCTCTCTTTAAAGGAGTGACACAGAGGGATATAGCGGCCACATTGGGGGTATCAAAGAGGGGGATTTCGAAAACCTACGCCCGATGTATGGAGCTACAATATCTGCAAAATAGGTCTAGAAGAAGACGTAGAAAGATCACTTATGAAGAACAAGACCGCTTTTTGCTAGTGCGTCGTACTCAATACTCCAAAGGCGAATTCTTGAAGCAACAGGCATCAGTGTATCAGTCGAAACGTCACGCCAAAGACTTCGTTTAAGGGGTTTATATACCAGAATGCCCTTAAGGGTTCCAGAGCTAACCAGACAACAAAAAATTAACAGACTTAATTGGTGTATCGAGCACCGAAATTGGAATATTGAGAATTGGCGAAATGTTTTTTTTCGGATGAGACCAGAATTGGTGCTCGATCAGATGACCGCAGGATTCGGGTTTTTTTCTGCGAGGTGCCAACGGTGAGAATTTCACGTTTACGCAAGATAGTGCTCCTCCGCATACCAGCAACTCCGCTTGTAACAGAGGGAATCGGGGATAATCTCAAAAGGAAAATTAGATCGCGCCAGGATAATCTAAGAACCCCATAAAAGCTCATCCAAGCCGCCACAGAAGAGTGGCAGAATATCACCCCAGAGCAGGTCGAAAAGCTAATCCAAAGCATGCCTAGACGGATTCAGGCTTGTATCAGGGCGAGATGAGGTAATACAAGCTACTGAGGTCGAGAAAAAAACTATTCCGTGAGAAAACAATTTTCAATTCATTCACTACATACACGTGGAAAGTCTCTTATTTTCTTTCATTTGTTTCTTTCTTAAAACAAACCTTAATTTATTCCTTTTTTCAATTGAAATATCTCAAAAAGGATCAATTCTAACAATCTTTCGAAGTTTCCAAAATCCCTGAAGTGGTATTCGAAATATCGGGTGATTCCATATAAATTTGGTTGTGTGTATATAATTATTTGGTAAGTTTTTGTGATGCTTTCCGTGCAATTCCTTCGGAATCCAAGTTATTTCTTTAGATTTAATTTCGAAGATATCGAGTGAGTGAGATCACAATCTGCAACAACAACAAAACTATGGAATCAGACGTCCTCTGTTATAAAAATGAGAACATGGAAGGAAGTTGGTCACTGCACATCCAAAGAAAGCCGTGTGATACGACGTTGAACTCGTTCTAACATGTCCCTGTCTCAATAAAACAGGGCACCAGACACAACCAGTATATTGTAATATAGCTCGGATATATGTCCATGTGTCCAAGGATAGATGTGAAAACAACTGCCGAATGAGGTATATTAGTAAGTTTGCGTGTTTGGAAATATTGATAATATTCTCAGGCGTCAGCGTGGAGGTGACAGTCACACCAAGGTCGACATGTGAAGAAACCAACTGCAATCGAACCCCATCGATCTCATATCTGCCTACGTGAAGCAAAACGCACTTGTCAATGTTAAGGGAAAGAAGCTAATCTTTCCACCATTGAAGTATGGATCTAAGACCATCGTGGAGTGATAAGTGGTGAGTAAAAGGATCTGTGCACACTTTGGTGTCGTCTTCATGAAAGGACTTGGCACACTAGATGTGAAGAGGAAGATCACTAGCGTATGCTACGAGTAAAAGAGAGCCCAGAATAGATCCCTGGGGTACCCCTGAAGAAGAATGGTTCTCTGACAGAAATGAAGTGCTGACTTTGACCACGAACTTCTTCCCGAAATGTAGCCCTTTATCCAATGATTCAGTTTTCGACCAATTCCGAGGTTATCGAGTTTATATGAAAGTCTTCTAACTGGAACGCGATCAAAGGTTTCGGCAAAATCGAAAGAGATGATATCAGTCGAGATATTTCTATCGTACGTACCGGTCCAGTCGTCTAGGCAAACAAGTAAGTTCTAGGTTCTTGATTTTACCCTTAATAAAGCCATGCTGTTCGGAAGGTATGATAGGGTTTTCCGAGACATTTCGTCCATGATTTTAGAAGGAACGGACAGTAGACTCATTGGTCGATAAGTTAGTGCGGATTATTTATCCATCTTGTTGAACATAATTACTCTTATAACATATACATGTTCCTTATATTTTTGCAGTCATGGCGTGTTGTCATCCAAAATCGATAACTGAATAACTTTTCGCCAATTTTATCGACTGGGTTTATGTCAGTTTGCGCAGCAATAATTGAAATCGCGATCAGCTCTAAATCTCGTTAATGTCTTCCTGTTATATTTCGATTTTCTTCAGGCGTATATGACGAAACGATTTTTGAGTTTATTTTGTTTGTTTGTTCTGCCAACCAGTGAAATAAGATGATGTTCCGGAGATGGCAAGGAAGAATATTACCAAAAGAACTTTGGGGTATATTACGTAAATTACGGTAAAATTATATCGATCTCAGGGTAATATTACCGAGATGAGAACACTGAATTTTAATTATCTGGTGAGCTTCAACGTTATATTCTTTGGAATATTTCTGCAAACCTCTACTCATAGGCGGGTGGAAATTCATAGAATAGCAATGCATTTCAGTGCGGAATTCTTCATGCTTTGTAGTAAATAATAGAACGGTTAAACAAAATGGTTAAATCCTTCAGGGGAGTGAAGGAAATATGTTAAAAATGCGACTTGGATGGCGGAATATTTATCGAAAAAACGCTAATGTTAAAATAACTTTATCTATCTGATCTGGAGAAGTTAAAAGTGAAGGTTATACTGTTTTTCACGATTGGAAAGGAATTATACACAAAAAATTTGATCCATGCGGCCAGACAGTCACAGGGTACTTTTATTTGGGCGTCATGAAGCAGCTGCTGTCAGGAATTCGACGTATTCGGTCAGAATAACGATAAAACGATAGAGAAGTCGTTTGAGCACCTGTTGGCGCATGCAAAGTTGTGTATCAATGCAGAAGGCGAATACATTGATTAATAGAAAATATTTTTATCAAAATTAATACTGGTTTTTTTTATTTTCAAAAAGCACGGTTAATTTTGGATTGGAGGGTATATGTATGTTTTAGTTTATGTTTAAGTTTATTCGTTGAAAGTATTTGTAAATTTACAACTGTGGCCCTTCGGCGTAGAATATGTCAGTAATTAGCTATAAATAGACATAAAATTAAAATTGAAATTAAGATAAGATATAAACAGACATGAACAATGAATAAAATGCGCACACATACTATTAAATAAAGATCAAGTACATGAGCAACTCCATGAAAGATAAGTATTTCTACGATATTTAAAAATATTCATAAATATTCATATTATACGACAAAATATCCATTGTGCATAAAACTGTCTAATGTCGATCATCCATAAATTCCTTTACACTATAATATGCTTTTTTCTTCAAAAGTCATGCAGATATTTCTGTATAGTTTTCAAGTTCTGGTTTCGGATGGAAATTGGTAAACTGCTGTTGATCGTTGCAAGTGTATATTCCACATTCTTTTGTAGGTATGTAAAATTATATTTGGTTTTTAGTAGGTCTTGTCTATGGCGCGTTGGGTATGGGTGACTTCCCTGTGGGAAAAGGTCGAAGCTCTTTTTCACAAAGGTTGCCGCCTCGTATATTAGAATTGATGGCAGAGTGTACAAATTTCGTTCAATGAAATGTTTCTTGCAGCTTTCTGTTCTGGTCAGGTTGAGTATGTTTCGCAGGCATTTCTTCTGAAGCTTGAATATTCGTTCAGCACCACTGGAGTTTCCCCAGAATACGATACCATATCGTATTCTTGATTCCACATATGCGTGATAAGCTGTAAGAGCTGTCCGGACATTTATTAGTGTTCGCAACGTTCGGAAGGCATAAGTATCTGCCTAATTGATCTGCCAGGGTTTGGGTATGATGGTCCCAATTCAGTCGTGAGCCAAATGTTAGTCCTAGTCCTAGTCAGTTGTTCCGTTGATGTAATAGTGTTACCCTGATAGCACAGTGAGATGTTCTCTTGTTTTTTCTGGTAGCCGAATTTCAGGAGTTGCGTCTTCTCGGAATTCAGTCGTAAGTTATTTTTATTGAAGTAGGTTTTAAGACCCTGCATGTTGGTTTCTATTCTTCGTTGATTGTCGTCATCTGAGCTAGTAATGATGTTTGTATCATCGGCAAACTGTATTATAAGATCGTTGTCAGGGCATATCAGGTCATTTGTGTAAACTATGTACAAAAGTGGGCCAAGTATTGTTCCTTGCGGAATTCCTCTAATTGGGTATTTTCCTCTCGACGATATTGTTTCTCCACTTTTGTCTCTGCCTATAACACATTGTGTTCTATCTAGGAGATAGCTGTCCATCATTTTCCATGCCAATCCTCGGATACCATAGTGTTCTAGTTTCTTCAACAATGTGGGGTGGTCAACACTATCGAATGCTTTGCTCAGATCCAGTGCCATTGCAACAACGGATTTTCCTTCATTAAGCTTGCTCAGGATTTCACAGATCGCCATGTATATGGTTCTGGTTGTGTTCTTTCCTTTCCTAAAACCATTCTGATTTTCGGATAATATAATTTTTCCCTCCAGGAAATTTATAAGTCTGAGGTATATACTTTTTTCAAATACTTTACGAAAATTATTCAACAATGCTATTGGTCTATAGTTATAAATATCTCTTTTGTCCCCTTTCTTAAAGATTAGGACTATTTTCGTTTGTTTAAGTTCTTTGAGGAAAGTTCCATTCTCTATGCATAGATTTATTACATGGCACAGTGGATGAACAACGAGTGGAGCGATGTACTTTATTAACTTTGTTCATAGACATAATGATGTTAAAAACTTCTTCTGGGCTCGTTGGGTTCAGGAATATGGATTCATTATTTCTTCTGTCATCTTTCCATTCATAGCCATCTCTCACAATTTGAGGGCACATATTGATATAGTGTTCATTCATGTGTATATGTATTTTTAAAAGTTCTTGAACAAGGATATCTTGCATACCAACTTTCGATTATTATGTGTAAATTTTTCAATCGACAAACTATGGGTTTCTATCGAAGTAATTGAAACAATACTGAAAAATTCATAATGGATTACCAAACATTCAAAGTAAGCAAAATAGCTGAGACTACTGCTAAGTCAATTAGATCATTTGCCAATATTTCACATTGTTATGAATTCTTCGTTTGCAATCGTTTGATCAAAAACTACGCCGGAAGCGAAATTCCAGCTTCGATAATACTATTATGGTATTTCATTTTTCATGAATCGAAACGAGGTTTTTTCAGTGATGACTCTGAAACCAGCAAATATTGTTTCAGAGTAAATATTGATGCAATATTACATGCAATCGTGCTAATAAACAATACGTATCACATGAGTTATAGCTCTACGTATAGAATGGTCTCTGGTACAACAAGTGATTTCAGATAACCTTTTCTGAATTCAAACGTGATGAAACGATCACCACGATTGACTTCATTAAATTAAATGGAAGTCATTAAACTAAATGAGCACGGGTGGCCAGATTTTGATATTTCGTTACTATAGCCTTGTGAATATGATAGTTGTGACAAAATCATTCATACTCAACTAGTTTTCGAGTTACAAAAATTCTGAAGTTTTCAGAATTTCCATATTCGATTATTTGGTTGTGATTTTTTTCGATAATAAGCAGTAATGTCAATATAAGAACTGATTGGTTTTGTATTTTCAACGATTTATCAAATATCTCAGGAGTTTTTTGTTTAGCATATTTTTTAGGCAAAATTCAAAATATTTATATAAATTTGTATTAAATATTGAATTTGGTTTTCGTTTTGTGCTCACCAACAATGAACTTTTGAAAAAAAGATATAAACATAGTTAAAGGTCCCAAAGTACACAAGAAAAAAATTTAATTCGCCTGAACAGTGGAACCAGTGGAACTCATTTACCTTTTCAGACACATACCTAACGAAACAAGCTGCTAGACGTCGAAAAAAGTAACAAAATAAGTAAATTTCATTGATATCAACCTCGAAATTCTTCGATGAATTTCGATAACTCAAAGACCTTAGAGATAAATCGCCACTCGATCACACTGAAGTTGCACGTCTGTCTTAATGGTCATTATTTATTGACATCCGCAAAAACTGTTCTTGTATGATTGTTTCAACATATAATTTATCATGTGGCTTTCGGTTCTCAAATTTACAACTTCTTACCTTGGAATTCTCTTAATCAACGTATAATTTGGAAGATTAGTATTCTCGGCGAATGGTGAGTTTTTGATCATACTTCATTTGTTCCTCCAGTTTCGTTGAATTATAAATTTGTTTCATAGATCTAAGAAATTGTAGACCTGAGTATCTATTTATTGTCTGTTATTAGCTTTCTATAAAGGATCAAATTAAGATTCTACCTATTGTAATTAGGTCAGGGGCGGATGTTGAGGATCAGAGCTCGTACTGAATAAAACAAAAGCTTTCTTAAGATGTAATACAGGCCGTTGCATAATAGTATGTCACAACTTAAGGGGGTGAATCTACGTGCAATTTTCAGAAAAAAGTTCATATACACATAGGTTCGCAAAAGCTTCGTTACGGAGCTACAGGGTGTTGAAATTTTCGGAAATAATTGTTGTTTTTCTTCGAAACTCCTGCAGTTTTTGAGATATTCAGCCCAAATTTTGAATGCAAGCTATTTTTTACAGCCTCCATCATTTCACGTTCTAGATTTTAACTGAAATTCACACGGTGTTTTCTTTTTCGAGGCCATGTCTCCTATTGTCTTTTCTGCAGTACGCCACTGATCAGCGTAAAATCAATTTTCATCTTCGTTCAATTTAGAAGCTTTTTTGACATTTGTAATTTTTTCGTATCTCCAACCGTTTTCGAGTGAAAAATTATTGAATTTGAATTATTTGACTTGTATATTATTCGCCAAATAAAAAAAATAATAGAAATACTCGATAAGTATGCCCAAAATTTGCTTTTAGCTCGTCTTCTGAGACTCAACTTATACTAATACTAATAACAAACTAAAAAAAAGAATAATTAAAAACTAAATAAACTGCTGGAAGCAATTTCCCTCTTCGCATATTATCACGCACTCTTTGAAATATTCCTGGAGTATTTCTTATCGTGTCACAAGAGGTTATTATTCGAATTCTCAATTCTTCTACAGTATTCAATGGAGTGGTAAAAACTAAATGGAGATATCTCCATAAGAAAAAGTCTAAACTATTTAAGTCTGGGGACCTAGGAGGCCATGATTCTGGCCCACCTCGACCTATCCATCGGTTGTTGAATGTATTATTCAAGAATTCCCTAGCTTCTCCACTGAAATGTGCTGGTGCTCCGTCATACATGAACCACATTATGTTTCTCACCAAAAGTGGCACATCCTCGAGTAATAAAGGTAACTCCTCCTCGAGAAATTGCCGATAAGCGGGACCGTTTAGTCTATTAAGCAAAAAAAAATGGCCCAATCAAATAATTTCCAATTATTCCGACCCAGACATTTAGTGAGAATTGTTCTTGATGATGAGATTCTTCAATCAAATGGGGGTTTTCCTCAAGCCAATAATGATTATTGTGAAAATTTCTGATAGCAGTTCTCTAAAAGTTAGCTTCATCTGTAAACATTATTTCACTATCAAAATGAGCATTTTCTCTAATTTTATCTAAGAACCATCGGCAGAAATTCAGTCTTGAAGAAAAAACTCGAGGAAGTAGAATTTGGACGCGTTGAATATGAAACGGGCACCATAAAAATTCCTGGAAAATCTTCTTAAATAGAACATGTGAAATATTCAAATGATTTCTAATTGTTCCTGTACTAACATGAGGATTCAAATCAATACAATTTAAAACTGCTTCCTCAATATGTGGAGTTCTCATAGTTTGAGTTGCACCTTTCAAATGATTATTTGCAGTAAAAGTATCAGTTTCCCTCAACCTTCTGTGGATATTTGAAAATGTTCTCCTGTCTGGTGTTATTCGATTTGGACAGCGCACCTGATATAATCGCCTAGCTTCTGTTGTGTTTCCGTCAGCCAGACCGTACATGTAATGGATAGCAGCCAATTCGGCGTTAGTAAAATTAGCCATATATTCTTACAGCAATAACTTCTAAAAAGTCTTAAAACTAATCGTTAATTCAATAAAAGATTCGAGCAGACATTGGTTCAACTTTAGCAACTGTCAAAATAAATAAATAAATGAAGAAAATCAAAGGCTACTAGTCATTTTTTTAATTGGAAGTGCTTTCAATTAATTCATCGAATGCATACAACCGCTTAATAATTTTTTACTCGAGAACGGTCGGAGATACGAAAAAATTACATGTGTCGAAAAAGTTTCTCAATTGAACGAAAATGACGATAATTGATTGCACGCTGATCAGGAGTTTTGAAGAAAAAAAACAATTTTTTTCGAAAATTTCAACACCCTGTAGCTCCGTTATGAAACTTTTGCGGACCTATGTTTATATAAACTTTTTTTCTTGAAATTGCACGTAGATTCACCCCCTCAAGTTGTGACATACTATTATGTAACACTCTGTATATTGTTATTTGGAAAAAACTGTTGATGATGTTGATCACGTAAAATTCTTAACACATGTCACTAAGAAAAATTCTCTCAGAAGGTGTAATATGTACGATTTCTGTCAGAAATTAAATGCCGGTTTTGTTGAGAAATAAAGAAAGATGATTGAAGCTTTGACAACAGCTATTTTTTAATCATTATGGCGGAGACCCAGTTCAAATAGAGACCGTTACAGCTGATTCGTAGCGAATTATGAATTTAATTATCGCAAAAATTCAAACTGTTGCGAAGTTATTGTTGATCCAATATCAATCGCAACTAATTTAAAAGCCTTTCGAAAAGTATCTCATTAGTTTGCTTTGTTGCATCTGTAAAGTTTTTTCGGTTTCTATTGATTGAAGTCGTTATGTACAGTTTACAGTTTTCATTCGAAATCAGGCAGTAAAGTTCGGCAATTACCGTTAATGCCGAAAACTTATAACATTTTCATCTAATGGCATACTGAAATTACCCTGGCCGAAGCAGTTGGCAATTTCAATTTCAATTATGATATTTAAACTCCTCTAACGACTACTGCCTATAAGAGAGAAGCCAAATGCAGTGTTTGAAAAATCGAATATCCTGTTATTTCTGATATCCTGTGTGAAAACTTTTTAGTTACGTATACTAATTGAAATAGATATAGACGTTGAATACGGAAAACCAATCGAAACCTGTTATGTCTAGGTTTTGCCAAAAATTATAACCTCTTGAAGTAATATTTGACTTCTTTGTGGGTGAAAGATCCCATTCATTCTATTCTTTGTTGACTTTTTACAACATATAGGATAGATCTATTTAAATCTTCATTGTCGTGTTTCAGATCACAAATTTCAAGGTACTTTGGCCGCAACTGATTTTCTCAAAAATTTTGAAAGTTAGAATATTGTTTCATGTCACAATAATTATTTAATTCGTTATAATTACGTGAATGGGGATAATCCCGTTTAATTTTTCATTATTATAATATGTTTCATTGTATGATAATGAATAAATACTTACTATTTAAATTGCAGGAGTTGCAATGCCTGTTAACACTTCTACATGCGTTTCTGATATGAATGTTACTCGAAACAAATCCTAAAATTTTGTTGTAGTTCATCTATGTTATGCGTTTTCTCTTTAAACAATAAATTGTCAGCATACCTTTGGAGGAAGAAATCGTGGAGGGTCAGATCTTGGGAACGGGCTGGCCATTCCACAGGTCCTCTAGTTCCAACCAAGTGACCACCGAATTTCCAGTTCAGCAGGAAACGATTTGTTTCTGGTGTCTAGGTGCACCGTCATGCTGAAAGTATATAGTAAAGCGCTAATTTTAGCACATGGCGATTCATCTTTAAATCCTTCCACTATATTATCATCCATAATACGATGGTGAATTTCACCATCAAAGTTGTAGTCAAAAATAGGGTATACCAATACACGATCCTCTAACAAAGCGCACTACACATTGAAACCGTGTCGCCCTTGGTGTTGAATATTCAACTTTCGATTGGGATTGCCATCCGACCAACAGTGCTCATTGTGTCTACTGAAAATTCCAGCATTTGTAATGCGAACTTTATCGGTCTATATAACACGTCGATGAAATTTTGACTTTTAACTGTTTTATGAAGGTACTAGTGACTGAAATAAGTCGTCTTTGGTTTTCACCAGGCTGGATGGAATGCGATTTTCTCATTCTATAGGGTCTGAATTTACTCTCCTTGAGAATTTTGAGAGCCGTTGACTTCAAAGTACCAGTTTCAATTGCCATTTGACGGCTTGAAATTTCAGGTTGCTCTGCAACTCCTAAAACGACGACGATAGCAACTTCTCTACTTTCAATTTCATATGTTTTGCTCCGTTGTGCTTTGTAAGAACCTCCAGCAATTAAATTGTCCTTCAGTCTATTCAAAATAGACTAATGCGGCTGTCTCCTCTTAGGGAATCTATTGACATAAGATTCTTCCGCAGCATCCGAATCAACTCATTCTGTATTTAACATTCTAACATCTCATACTTTTCGTAATTCTGGAATTGAAGAGCAGCGATAAAGATTTAGTTATAAGTAGAAGCAGATAGAGAAGAACGACATAAACTTATGACATAAATAATTGTTTTCACAGAATCAATGCTATTGATTGAATATTGCAATTGTTTCGAACACAGAATTGAATGAATCTACATCAATAAGATTGAATAGTTGAAATAGTGTCATAAAAGAAGGAGAATCTTTGATCTAAGAGATGAATTTTATTGTTTTTAACGCAGAAATGAATGAATGGGAGCTATGACGCACAAACTTCTACAATAGAATTGTGAATATCTGCGATTCGAGTGGATAGATATGAAAATTCAATTTTTTTAATGAAAGGGCCAATTGTTGGAAGAATTAATTAGGCATGTGATAAATATTTGGAAATAAAAATTATTTTCTATATTGATACCGAAATAAACTTAGAAACTGATCGGCAGAAATAAATTCCAATTCATCCCTGCATTTTACTCAAAAGAGTGCCTGTAGTATGTAAAAATATTTTTACCGAATCCAGAATTCCAAAGTAACTCAAAAACTAAAAGAGATAGCTGAAATTCGTTTTCACGAACGAGTTTTTCTCAAAAATCGAGCTCGAGGGAGGAGGGATCATTACTCTCTTTCTATAAAATATCACATAGCTGCCATACTGAACCTTGAAATTGGTGCACTTTGTACGACAAGAAATGTATTTCAGTCCATCTATAGTAATATTACTGAATCGCTCTCGTATGTTGAAAATGATTTCAAGATCCGTGACGATCAAATTTTTGAAGCTGAATATCTCCGAATTTGAACTGATTTGGACCGTGCTAATTTGTTAAAGAATTGCTTCAGAAATCATATCTCAAAGTGGGGGCAGTATACAACCATTTGGTCTCATTAATTTGTTGAAAAAATGAAATCTAGTTCAGCTGCATTATTGTATCATCTTGTTCACTTACATGTGAAGCCACTCCATATTACCAACACTTAGAACAGTATTATTGACGCAGTTTTAGAAATTTAAATTTCAACGTTGATTTCAGTATCTTTCGGAAATTGCAGTGCAGTATGCTTAATATGTCACGAAGAAAAAATTTATTACGACATGAGGCGAATGACCTATTCTTATCGATTCCTCATTAATTTTGGTTGAATTTTTGTGGATACTCAATGAATTTATGAGAAAGAAGGAAATTTCAAAATTTTAATACTGATAAATTTGAGAAAAACTGAAATAGATACCAAAATACTGATTCACGGCACTTAAACGTTCTCATTCGATTCCATTATCTAATCCTCGGAAGATTTTATAATTGCTCGCCGTTGAAATGTCGCAAAGTGCATTCGAAATACTTCGAATGCCATCATAATTGCTTTTTCAGCTGCAAGAAGACGTGCGGCATTAAAAGTTGCGGAATATTGCCCACAAATCACGCACGTAAGAATTTAGTGAATCTGCTCCGATGGGTCTCTTTGTTCGACGGTCGTCTCTTAAGGCGAATTTAAAATTCTACGAATTGATTGAATTGACTCTGTAAATGCTGTTTTTTAGTATATGAATTGAGTTGTATGTAATTATGAACGTGTGAAAGGTTTCCAAACATCTTGATCTAAAATAGTTTCTTGAAGAATTCGATTAAACGTTGAAGATGAAAATTATCTTCTGCAATAATATTCAAAATATTTATTTCTGATAACAACTTCATCTAGAATATATCATGGGAGAATTGCGCTTTATAGCGAGACTTGTGTAGGATTATACAGGGTGTTACATAATAGTATGTCACAACTTGAGGGGATAAATCTATGTGCACTATTTAAAAAAAAAGTTTATAGATACTTAGGTCCGCAAAAGCTTCGTTACGAAGCTACAGGGGGTTGAAATTTCCGAAAAAAATTGGTTTCTTCTTCAAAACTCCTGCAGTTGGTCTACTAAAATGCCTGTAACGTAACTCTGCCCATTCAGAGTTTCATTATTCACGATGACCTGACCAATCGGGCTATTCGATGTACTACGGTAAGAGCTTGGCCTCGTTTCAGTGCTAATTTGAACTCCACGTTCTGTCGAAGGTTCATTTCAAGGTGTCTAGCAGAAGATATAAGTTGCGAAGAGATTCTCAAAAAACGGTTATGGATCACCGTTGTTGATCGAGGAAGTCCTTGCCAAAATCTCCTTTCTTGACTACCAGTCTCCTTGTACTTGCGGATCATTCTATTGAATGGAACACCTCAAGCCTTTGGCAAATTTTTGTCGTCTGCACACTAGAAACCGTCGATGAAAAATGTAATATCTCAACTCATTTGTAAAGAAAACTCTCTCCCAGTCAGCTTCCAATCAGTTGACATATTCCCTGGCTAAATTCGATTAGACTCGCAAATAACGGTCATGGATCGCCGTTGTTGCTCAAGGTCTTCATTGCCCAGGTCTTCTCCAAAAACTACCTGTACCCACGGATCATTCTGGGAGCAGTTGAGTGGGACATCCAAAGCCTTTTCTTGTATAAGTCCATACAAGGTAATCTAAAACCACTGCTTCGGCACCTTCTGCCGAGTAAAAACTTCGTGATTCGTGTTGCATTATTCCGAAAGTTAGAGTTTTCCAAGAAGAACAAACATTACTTGCAACATTTGATTAACAACTGCTGTGATCAATATCTGTTGGTTTCTTGCAAAATCTCAATTTATTTCTTGCATTTTATTTTTTATGAGTGGATTATGAGCTCCAAATAAAAACTTTGTTGGATATGTCCGGAGTTATCCGAAAAAAAGCATGTATTATTAATTAGTTGTCTTCCAAAGAAAAAATTTGAAATATTGAAATTGAAATTTATTGCTGCAGTGTATTTTATATTTTATTTCTCTAGAAACAAATAAATCGCTCTAATTGGAAGAGGTATTTGTTCCTTTATCCTAAAAGTCTTCGATGCATGAAATTCATAGAATTATTGCAACCCCGAAATTCTAAAATTCGATTAATATTAATATTAATATTCATTTCTTCAGGAAAAACTTTCATTCAGTTCGCACAACAAACTCTAATCAAAGGTTAAGGGGAGAATTATGGGAATCAAAATATCCACAGAGGCTGATATTTCAAAGATTTTCCAACAGCTTTAAACGAAACTCATCAGAAATTATTTATTAATTACTATCAGACTGAGGGTAATGAGAACAAGTCGACTCGAAAATTAAGCGGAAGTTCGGAGGGAATACTAGTCTAAAATTAATATGCCGTAAGATTCGCATCTCTCATTTCCTTTGCCGAGTTTCAGTTGCAACATGAAACGAGGCTTGGAAACCACATCGAGTATTCATCAAAGAAATGCAAAAAGAAAATGTTTCTGTGCAGAATATTTAGTATGTGTTCAAAAATACTTGGAAAATGTTTGCAGATAGAGCTGAAATATCTTCTTTAATGTGGAAAAAGTGTACCTAAGTGGAACTAGCTAGAGGATCGCGGAAAATGTAAATTCTTGAAACATTCACATCAATCACCTGTGATATGTTCTTATGATAGAAACAATTAAAGAAACCGACTTCAACTGGTATGTCTAACAGGATCAGGTAACTTATAACTACTAACTGATGAGGAATAGTTTCTTTAATCATCAGCTCACCTAAATATAAATTGAGAAAAAATACGGCTTAACGTCTAAAAGTGCCTTTTATTCTTATATATTATAATTATCTCGTAACTCCTAACCGTCGAGGAGCTATGCAACCGATGGAAATAACTGAAGAGCTATGAAAATATAAGAAAAACATTGTGAATATCTAGAATTTGAGGAGGGTTGCCCTCGATTTCCTTGAAATCCTTCATGTCCTGACTTGGTGACAAAGTGTCCAAGTCCACAATTGGCTGACAAATTGATGAACATATACCGGGGTACCGAAGTTGAATGGCATTTCAGAAGTTTATTGAGAATAGGTTAAAATATTTAACTGAAATAAGTTAGATTTGGTTTTGACAAACTACAAATACACACACCACAAAAATTGTCGCATCATCTGGTATTCTGAATTCCACAATCGATTAAGCAGCTCGATCGCAGTCAACATATGTTTTTAGACTTATGTTCTCAAACACGTCTGAAACAAGAACGAGTTTATTTGACTGTCAGTATTCATTTAATTTCTTTTCAGTTTTCACGCTAAATTAATGCAAGTTTTCTGTGTTTCTTGTTGATTTTCGAATCTTTGGATTTATTGTAATGGCTGCTGAACGTCCTGGACGCTATTTGAGTGATCATGAAGTGGTAAGAATTGTAACACTTCTAGAGGAGGGGCGAAGCCAACGTTACGTGGCTACGTTTGTCGAAGGTTAACCAAAGCACTATTTCAAGAGCAATTAATCGGTACCACGAAAAGGGAATATGGAATAAGGGCCGGACAGGGAAGAAATCGGATAACAACACCAGTTGATGATCGTTGGCTTTTTAACTGCACTAAGAGTTCGGCACTGTACGGCTAGAATGCTACAAAATGAACTTGCGGTTTCCAGAAATGTGCATATTTTATTGCAAACTGTTAGGAACAAGGCTCAGAGAAGACGATATCAGACCAAGGATGGCTTCTACCGGCCCGTGTCTCACCAGAGAGCATCGAGTTGCAAGACTTCAGTTTGCGAGGGAACATGCAAATTGGGGTATTCCACAATGGTCGAATGTTCTCTTTTCCGACGAGTCCAGGTTCTGACTAGTATCAAATGATAGACGCATGCCTGTATACAGACGACCTGGGGAACGGTATCAGCAATGCAATATCCGGCAAACCAAAAACTTCGCAGGGGGCTCAGTAATGGTGTGGGAAGGCATTTCTTTCCATGGTCGAACTGAGTTAGTTCTAGTGAATAATGGAAAAATGACAGCGGCCAGATACATCGCAGATATCCTTGAACCCCATGTTGTACACTTTGGCCCATTGATTGGCGAAAACTTCATTTATATGCATGATAATGCTCGGCCTCATGCAGCTAGAGTAGTTACAGAATTTCTGCGTAATGCCGAATTTGATATTTTAAGATGGCCATCCAGAAGTCCCGACTTGAATCCCATAGAACATATTTGGGACAACATGGGGTGGCAAATTCAGCAATATAGGATGCCTTATAGAACACTCCAACAACTACAAAATCTGCTTCCTGAAATTTGGAACTCAGTGACTCAAGAGTACATCCAAAATTTGTTTGAGGGGCTTCAGAGACGTATACTGATAGTAATTAGGGCCCAGGGAGGAAACACTCGATTTTGAAAATGATAAGTAACCATTCGATGCTAGTTGATTGGCCTCTTCGCGAATGTTTGAAGATGGTAGAATTTTTTAATTTTTCATTAACTCGAAAATTGTTGATATTTTCCATCATAAACTCATGTCTTTTGAATGATATCTTCTTATTTTACTCTTTTGAAAGTTACCAAGCGACTCTTGAATGACCAACCTAAAAGTTTATACAGTATTGTCGTAAAAGTAGGGTGATGCGACAATTTTTGTGGGGAGTGTATTTTCGACTTCTTACAATTTCCAGTTGAACCGGAAGTTGGCATTGAATTGTAGGGTTTTGAAAACATTTCACTTTTTGCGAAAAGAAAAATAATCTTGACGTGTCGCAGATAAAGTATCATAACTCGGACATTTTCAGTGAGAAACAATTTCAGCGTTCTGAATGCATTCGCGAAGACGATATTCAATCTTGTGTGCCAAAATCTATTAAGAAGATAGAAACGAATAATTAGGAAAAACTCCATTTTTTCATTGTTCAAATGGTTCTTCTTGAAAAAATGGAAAAACCTCGAAATCATTGTCTATATCTATATTTTTATCCAATCGAAATCATAACGCGAAATCTAAAAATCCAAAAATTATTGCAAACAAAGTCCGTGATTTTGTTCTGTGAAAGGAAGGAATACAGAAAATGCAATAATGCCTTTAACCTTTCGATTAAAGTAAAAATAGTTCTTATAATTTACTGAAACAGCGTTTAATGGAGTTGACGAAATATGGAATGCACAAATCAACGAATTATTAATATTTTAGTGATTTATGGCCAGTGTCATAAGAATATTAGTCTGATCTGAAGAAAACTCAATGAAAGAAATCCAAACGTAAGTCCGTTGAATTACAATAAATTCCGGATATTACAAAGAAACTTGAATTTTGGTTCTTTTTTGAAAGGACGTATTTTTTCGAAACCCGTGAAGACAGGAAATAACATAATTAATGTTCTCACTGTTTTTGAGGCTCATTCCACAATCTAGTTGCGCTGAAGAAGAATTTGGAATATCATGGTACACAATTCTGAGAATTCTAAGTGAATTCAAGATGGACGCCTGTTTTATCAAAGTCCAATTTTTGATTCCAGAAGGTCTTCCGAGCAGAATCCATTTTTGTGAGACAGTTTAAGTTAGCTTGCAAGAGTATTCACGTTTTTCGATATACTGGACCGATTCAGATTAAATTTGTATTTGCTTTAATGATGCATGGTCACATACTATTTGTCATATTTGACGAAAATTCGGCATATAAGAGATATTTTAACACTTTTAGAACATCGTTCTAAGCTTCTGGCTCTGCGGTAAAATTGTTTTTTCCAACTTGACGGTGTAGCTATGCATGCAAGCAAGATACATTGCCACAGAATTGTTTGAAATTTTCGAAGACATTTGGTTTCGTAGAAATGGACCTTGGAATGTTGTCCAAGGTCCCCCGATTTGACCCCCCTAGATTTTTATTTATAGTCGACAGTTGAAGCGATGCATTAAAAAACATCTGTCAATACTAATGAGGAGGTGAAGAATTGCGTTATTGAAACAATTGACAACCTCAATCCTAACTTAATTAGGAAAGCACAACTGCTGTTGAACGATGAATTTTGAATTGTTTCCTTTCAAACAAGGGGTGATAATAATATTCGTTTTTATGAAATATTACGGTATAGTTTATTTAGGAGAATTTCATCAAACTAGCCTGATTCGCCATGAGAACAATAAATATTGTTATTTCTTCTTTTTCATTTGCTTGCAAGACTTTTTTTCTGATTCCGTTCTTCCATGGAAGAACGTCACGGACTTCGTTACCAAATGTTTTTTTAATTTTTAGTTTTCACGTAATAACTTTGACTGAATTGAAATTGGGGTGTAGGCAATATTTTTGAGGTTCATCTAGAGAAATGCACTTGAATAATAAAAAACATACGTTCTAATTTGAAAAAACAGAGTTTCTCCACATTTTTCAGCTCAAATTTCCCCTTTGATTTTGAGGCACCCTGTATGAGATTTTTTTTCGTGAATGCATTCATAACGCCCAAATTTTCTCTCTCCGAAAGTGTCTCAACATTATTCGTATCTCGCATAATTTTCCTATGAAGTGGAACATTTTAGAAATCAATATAAAGAGGGCAAATTAATGGTGGAAAAATATAGAGAAAGTTGTTTTCAAAATAAGAAAGTTCATGCCAACCTCCGGCCTAATTAGAAATGGCAAAAAGTTGAAAATATTTTCAAAATGTAGTTTGTCAAAACTAAATCTAACTATGAGATTTCAGAGAAATATCTTAACTCGTTCTTCCTAAACTTCTAATAGCCAGTTTAACTTGGGTACCTGGCTATAATAAAAAAATACCTATAGTGGGTATAGAACCTTTTTTTGAATTTTATTGGAAGAACATCAATTTCTCTAAAATTGCCGTGTTTCTATTTTCTTATATTGGTACATTCTTAAGTCGAAGGAACCTGCAAAATTGAAGAAGAAGACAGTTTTCAGTGAAATTCTTCAAAATTTTGATAATTTTTTGGTTTCTTGATTATAACTCTTGATTATAACGTACGAGGTATGTCAATTAAGTTCGTGGAAGTTAGCAATGCTGCGGCGGCTAGTACCTCTGCAGCGTTCGCATTGGTTTCATTCGAAACAGAATTCATTTCTGCGTCACCCTGTGCAAGTTTTGTGTTCATCGGTCGTATACTTTGTGTTTTATTGTCCTTTCAACATCGACCTGTTTTGCAACCCAGGTAACTCTGCGTAGGAAACGACTAGAATAATACACATTGTGGTATTGGCACAATGGTTAGATGTCTTGTTGGAAGTGCAATTGTTAGTCAAGTAGTAAGAGATTCGTTTTCTAGTTCTACTGTTAACAATTGATGAATTTTCCAACATACCGAGATAATTTTCAGTAATAAACAGAGGTTCAATTAGGTTTCCCTTCAAAAGAAAAGTTGATTTGCTTTCCTTTTTCAGAATAATCCTGAAAACAGCCAAAATATTCATGGTGATGACTTCATGGACAATCGGACGAGATCACTGAAGTTCTCTAATAGCAGATATGATTTCTGTTTTATTTTTAAAATCTCCAAATAAAGTGTCACCCGCTTCAATAAATGCTTCCTTTACAACCGATCCAGTTTCGAATGGTTTCTAGTATTTTGCCAATATATGAGATATACGACGCAATCGTAGCAACTTTTGATTGTTTGGCTGGTTGTGAACATGGTTTGTTCTTTTTTCAAACAATATATCAAATCACGTACTTTTGTTTTCTTAATTCACTCTGTGACGGAAAATCCTTTTCATAGTTTTTATGAACCGTTTAATGATGCCTCTCTAAGTTACCACGCTTAGGTATTGCAACTGACGCACACTGATCTAGATTGTTCGTTTTAGGCCAATCTTTAAAACATTAATGGCCTATGGTACTTGTGTGCTTGAAATAATGGAATAATCAAGTGTTTTTCGTCAAAAGCTTCACTCATTCAGGGAACTATGATCTACAATTGTCGTGGAGATGCATTAGTTGTCACATGGATAACAACACGGACACAAGTTTTCTAAGAAGAGCCTTGTTATATTCTATTGAATTTATTCCGGCGTTACTACGTGATAGTTAATCATGATGATAATTAATTAAACTAGGTATTATACTATCACAAGAGATATCTCTTTTAATGGTAAGATACATAGTCTAATTTTTTATTCTTACCTTATTTTATTCTGTTATCTCTCATAAATGGTGCGTCTTGAACAGAATATGATACCTACACGTTTTCGGAAGTAATCAAGTTAACGAAGTTTTTGGAATTCACTTTACGTTCCTAACCTAACCTAAAGTTTCTAAATTAATCCTTCATTCAATGTTGAATCGTGAGAGAACTCATTAAATGTGAGGTTGGGAACTTGCTCTTATTAAGTTGGTAACGCGACTTTTCAAATTCAATCAATATTTGCTGATAAATCCTCGAAACTTCTCATGGCAAAGTTTGAAAAACTTAAAAGACAATCCGCCATTTACTCAGCGGGGGCAAGTTTGTGTGTAGGTACGCTCGAATTATTTAAATATTATAGTCTTTTATTAGAGTAGAATTTCACGCTAAGATCGTATCAGTAATACATAAAAAAGTTATGGCTCTTATCATCGAGAATGAACGTAAAGTGACGGTGTTTTTGCCCATTATTTCAATATGAGGATTGAATTATTACGTGGGTTAAGGGTCATACCCTATTATTATCAATTAATAATATGTACACCTCCAAACACGCATAGCTATACACTCCTCATTGCATGAAGTAACGTTTTTCTTATTGTATTTTTGATGGTTTTTAGGTGTGATTAATGTGGCGTAGAAGCTCGGTAAATTACGTATCCGGAATAACAACTATTTACCAATATAGATCTTTATATTCAATCTTCGGTAATGGAAAATTTATCAACATATAGTTTATATTTCATGTAGGGAAATGAAAAGTCATTAGCTCATGATCCTGGATTTAAACACCTAGAATTTGAAGTTCTGTTAGAAAAGGCAAAAAGTAGTAACTTCTAAAAATTTCCACACCTACATATAATTTTCAAACTAGATAAATATCTTAATCTATATAAATTATTGATAATCTGACCAAGGTTCTTCAGGTTTCACATTTCAAATAGTTGCTACAATGCTAGTAGTTGCTACAGTTTTTTTTATATAGGAATTATCTATAAGGTGAGTCAATCTGAAATTTCATTCCTAAAGGAATTAACATAGATGGATCTTACTTAAACCATCTGCGTTTTGCTAACGATATTGTGTTAATTCACACAGACCCCAAAGAACTGGAAACCATGCTCCATCAACTGAATGATACATCCAAGAAAGTCTTAAGATGAACTTAAGTAAAATAAAAGTCATGACCCGTTCGCCAAATGTAATTGTGGTGGAAAATTCAGCCATTGAAAACGTAAATGACTATATCTACCTTGGTCACAAAATCCAGCTTGGTAGCGAATATCAAACGGTAGATCTAAACAGAAGAGTAGGTTGCCTGGGCAACCAACCTAAAACACATTATCAGAGATAGGAAGTTTCCACTAAATCTCAAAAGAAAGGCCTATAATGCGTGTGTCATATCGGTTATGACATATGGTACAGAGACCATTAATTCCACTGACTAAAAGAGGTGCGGAAAAGCTGGGAGTGAAACAGAGGGCAATGGAGCATAAGCATCCGTGATCGAGTTAGGAATGACGTCATACGACAAAAGACTAAGGTTGAGGACGTAGTGGCGACTGCCGCCGTAGCAGCGACGACAGATGGACCAAGCGGCTGCTGGTTTGGAGACCCCTCACGACGCAGCGTAGCGTGCGAAGGCCCCAGACAAGATGACGAGATGAGATCCGGGGAATCGCGGGGAGAGAGTGGATGCAGCTCGCCCAGGACCGCTGCGCTTGGAGGAGGCCTACGTCCAGGACTGGATGGCTACAGGCTCATGAAGAAGAAGAACGGGATTGAATTTTGTAAGATGAAATTTTTAAATAAGTCGTTCAAAGAGTTTGAAATAATGGATGATGTTTGAGAGAATCGTCAGTTGTGAAATTACAAACATGTTCCTATAAATCTTAAGATATTTCAGAATTATCTTGTCTTTAAATTCAGCTATAGTTTTTCTTTCAGTGCAATCACTAGAAAAGCACTTAAATTTCGTAAAACGATTTTGTATAGATAACATCTGAGCAGGGAGGAGATGTTAAGTTGAGACCAATTGTGCTATATCATGCTCGAAAAACTGTAAGAGGAATCAATGATTTCTTCGCAGAGGTATATGCTTAGATGAAAAAATAAATTTTTATAGCAACAACTTCGCGGCGATGAAATAATTCTACTAATACTAGTACCTACCTCCCAACAGTGGGTTCAAATACCCTCTTCCAACAAAATAATTCTACTCCTCATAGTCCGATAGTAGTCCATGTAGTACACACTGAGACATAACAGTATAAATGTTCTTCCCTGATGGCTATCCTGCTCCCCATCAGGCATACCTTTTTTCAACAGGAAGAGGAGTTTCGCTTGGTTCAAGTGGTTTAGAACGCTCAAACAAATTTTCATCGACAATTTAATCTTGAGTATGCCAAAACGTTCCAAACGTGTCTTCAATAACAAAGGTATATAAAAAATAGTGCACTATTTCGATTATTTTCTGAAAATATATTTTCAGAAATTTTTTCCTTTTGTACAGATATTTTCAAATCATTTATCAAACTGAACTATTTTTCTCGGATTTATCAATATTTTTAGGACTTTTTGAGGTTTGTATTTCAATACTTTCAATGAATTTTTATTTATTACTTTCGTGTATTTTACTTATTTGAATTGCATATTATTCTCACTGTATGTATGTTATAATCCATCAAACAATTTCGGCATACAAGTACCATTCAATTTTCTCGATGATTTTCCGTCTTCGTACATAATAATCGTCTCGGATCCTGCAGAGAATATAATAAAAGATAATTACTATTATTCAAGGTCCAAATTGAAGCTTAATGTATCTCAGAAAGGCTCTATAGACTGGTTAACACCCCTGCACGAGGGCGCAAGGAAATTCATCCAAAATGTCCTCAACTTAATCAATACAGAGTTATTGTCAGACTCGTCAACTGAACTAATGAATTGGTGAATATTATACGACGTATATAATTATTGAGAAATTATGAGCATTTATACTGAAACTGATGGAGTTGTTTTGTTAAGATTTCTGCATCACGTGTTTCAAAGGAAAAGAATGTCGCCCTCAAGGCTCTCTCAGGCGATTCTAAATTATTCTTTCACAGGGTGCTTCCCTAATGACGACTTTAAATAAGATTCTGCATCCGATTGAAAGCATGGAGCTTGTCGAAGACTCCGGGTATTAATTATAAGGTTTAACTTGAATTTTCCAGTAATTATGGGAAAGGGAAGTTCTAAAAGCCCCATTTGATGAATAAGATGCAACGAATCTTAGAAAGAAGGAAAGTATTTTAAAAGTAATTTCATGCTTAATGATTTTGCTTGAAGATAAAGCGATAGAAAGGATGGATAATATTTGTTATTCATGAAATTGTTTCCATGGTCTATGTAGAAAACAAGTATTATGACTGTTGTTTAATACATGAAATGAAAAGTTTCATCAGTTACACAGCATAAGTATCTACTCAATAAAATTCTCCTAGAATATTCTCTTAAAATTTGATTTGTTTTAGTTATTAGTTAGCTTATTTCAAAAATCACACTAGACTTTATGTATTAGATCTAATTTCTGAGGCTTTTCAAATTGCTGAATTGAATCGGTTTCGACTAGTACATTGAAATATTCAAAAATGTCTATGAAAATGAGACGAATGATCCAGGAAGTCTTTTGTGTTATTTATGACGAATATAACGTTATAAAGTATCCTAAATTGATCACGACTTCGTTAATTCTGCTTGATTCAACTAGTTTGGATTGAATATGTGCAATCTACAGAATCCATGATTGCTGAATGCAAAAATTGAGTTGTCTCTCTGCGACCGTGAATGGTCAAATGAAAAGAGATCTTCTGTTAGTTCAACACACACATAATTACGCGGGAACCTCGTTATCATCATCATGAATGTTATTTTTGTATGGTACACATTACGAATATAATCTCTGCAAGCCGAAATAAGTGGTTGTAACCGACGTTGTCTTATATTCAGAGGCAGGCATTCTGATCAGTCGCCAGTACCATCGACGTCATGAACATCTCTTAAACCTGATCACATGGATTGTGACGAAGAAAATCATCATTCTGAATCTGATTTCACACCTACTAAAGAAACAATTCCTCAATTAATCAATGGAAGTGAATTGAACTATTTAGTAGAAACATTCTTTCTGTTCTTCATCTGTCCCCCAACTTTTTGAAAAATCTCTTGTATATGCTTCCTTCATCTCGTTTTGTCACCGTTTAATTTTATTGTTCTGCTGTTTCATTATTATTGGTTTGTGTGACGAATATCTACTAAAATAAATTATCCAAAAATTCAATATATAGTTATTGAAATGTTCTCTAAATCCTTATGAGTGCTCATAGCTTAAGAGCTTCATGATCATTATTATTACATCACATTGTATTTAGAGCTTTTTCGACCTACGACGAGAGTTGATCTATTTTTTATAACTTAATTATTTCATAGTAGATCTTAGATTCGTCACTAGGATAGATCGGGAAGTTGTATAATCGTAACTAATACCACAAGAGCTTTCTCATACTTACTTTTCGGTAATTCAACTCGACCAGTTCTCGTTGAATTGCCTGCACGTAAGTATTCGAAGACGAGCATAGAAAAATATCCGGCCAAATCTGAGCTCGAGTGGTATTTGCTGAGAAACGTACAAAATAAACTTTATTGAGAAATGCACACAAACTCAACGAGAAAATCATAAAGCATTCATTACAAACAAGTTTAGTTATTATTGGGATAAACAGTTATTGAAAATGCAATCACTATATTCAAGTTTTTCACTCTGGGACGATTCTATATGGGACGATGCCTGAGGAATTATGGAAGATTCAACATTCGCAGAAGTTTTTCGAAATTTTGAAACAAGATTCAAATGATGCTCATTGTTCAGTTGCAGGTAGGGCTTAATAGAGCTTGCCGTAGAGTGTCCGGTTAGTTTGATCAATTCTTGTTCACTGACATATGCCTCAGATAAGTTCGAAACAGCACAGGATCTATGAGAATGATTCGTGAGCTTTTTATTTTTCGTATCCAGTCCAACTTTCTCTGCTGAAATTTTTGTCCATTTGGTTATTTAATGTATTCCCTAAGGCATATTTTTGCACCTACCCTTAGAAATACTGTTTTTCCAAAATTTATTGGGAGCCAGAAATAATCTATCACGTGTAATATGATCGGGTCTTTTCGATAATATCTTATGAAACAACCTCACAGAACATAAATCTGGGTTTTCTTTACTTTTTTTTTAGCCATTTACTATCACAGCATTTTTTTGAGCCGTCTTGGTAAGTTTTCGAGAATACTGGGTTATATTCAATACGACCAGTCACTTCTCCGTTATTAAATTATTCCTCTTTGAAAAAGTATACCTTGCAAGTTTCACCGCCACGCCATGCTAATTCATAAGCAACAATATGGAAAAATTTTTTCAACAAACCTATTGGGGCATTTTCGTCCCAGTACAGAGCCATGCTATCAATTTCAGTTTTTGTTAATGCAACATAACTTTCTTTGCGCTTTTCCACATCCCCTTGTAATATCTTCGTTTTAGAATTACGAGCTTCACGAGCCTTTCTAATTGCTGAATCGGTAAAGGGGTTGAAACTCATGTTGAATTTTTCGAAATACATATTCTGAATCATTTTCGCAGTTGTGCTCCACATTGTTTTGACAACGTATTCTTTATAATCTTGTCCATTCATTCGTTTCATATTGAGAACCCAATCCATAAGAATATCTATCAATATCTTCAATAGAATGCTGTTTATCCAAATCGAACGTTCGTTCCTTGCAGAATATACTGAATTGATTCCAAATTGAGCTGTGCGTTCTTCTTGTATTTATGGGGATAAAATTCTGTATAGAACTATTTATTTCTGCTTCACTGGTGCTTCCAAAACGAGACATTTCAGTATATATCGGCAGGAACTTCAAAACTGGTACTAAAATGGCTGTTCTTGACAGTTTTAAAACCGTGCTATTTGTTGTGAATGTTGCGTTGCTATGGAAACGCATGGATTCTCTATGGGCAAATTTATCCACTAATATCCTACCTTTCTTCCTATTTCTATGCAATTTATCTGATATCAAACTCGAATTTCTGTGTTATTAAACGTGAATTTTGACACATGAGTGGAATTGTCGATAAACTTTTTTGATTTTTTAAGATTGGAGTTTTTCTTCAGTTTTATTTCTTGCTATGTTCTTCCCACCTTATTGATTGCTATCATCTGTGTAGTTTATTTAAACTGCAAAGCAGTCTAGCAATGCCAGAGGAATTATGGAAGATTCAGGATCCTCAAAAGTTTTTCGAAGTTTTGGAACAAGATTCAAATGATGCTCATTGTTCAGTTGCAGGTAGGGCTTAATAGAGCTTGCCGTGTGTCCGATTAGTTTGATTAATTCTTGTTCACTGACATCTGCCTCAGATAGGTTCGAAACAACTATCTATGAGAATGATTTGTGATCTTTCTATTTTTCGTATCCAGTCCAAATTTTTCTGTTGAAATTTTTGTGCATTCGGATATTTAATTTATTCCCAAAAGCATATTTCTGTACCAACCCTTAGAAGTACTGTTTTTCCAAAATTGATTGGGAGTCAGAAATAATCTATCACTTGTAATGTAATCGGGTCTTTTCGACAATATCTTATGAAACAACCTCACAGGACATAAATCTGGGTTTTCCTTATTTTTTACTAGCCATTTACTATCACAGCATTTTTTTGAGCCGCCTTGGTAAGTTTTCGAGAATACTGGGTTATATTCAGTACGACTAGTCACTTCTCCGTTATTAAGTTGTTCCTCTTTGAAAAAGTGTTCCTTGCAAGTTGCTGCTTCACCGCCACGCCATTATAATTCATAAGCAACGATATGGAAAAATTTTTTCAACAAACCTATCGGGGCATTTTCGTCCCAGTGCAGAGCCATGCTATCAATTTCAGTTTTTGTTAATGCAACGGAACTTTCTTTGCGCTTTTCCACATCCCCTTGTAACATCTTCGTTTCAGAATTGCGAGTTTCACGAGCCTTTCTAAATGCTGAATTGGTAAAGGGTTTGAAACTCATGTTGAATTTTTCGAAATACATATTCTGCACCATTTTCGCAGTTGTGCTCCACATTGTTTTGACAACGTATTCTTTGTAATCTTGTCCATTCATTAGTTTCATATTGAGAACTCAATCCATAAGAATTTCTGCAATATCTTCAATAGAATGCTGTATATCCAAATTGAACGTTCGTTCTTTGCAGAATTATACTGAATTGATTCCAAATTGAGCTATGCGTTTTTCTTGTATTTTTGGGGATAAAATTCTGCATAGAACTATTTACTTCTGCTTCAATGGTGCTTCTAAAACGAGACATTTTAATTTATATGGGCAGAAACTTTACAACAGGTACTAAAATGGCTGTTCTTGGCAGTTTTAAAACAGTGCTATTTGTTGTGAATGTTGCGTTGCTATGGAAACGCAAGGATTATCTATGGGCAAATTTATCCACTAATATCCTACCGTCCTTCCTATATCTGTGCAATTTATCCGATGTCAAACTCGAATTTCTGTGTTCTTAAACGTGCATTTTGACACATGAGTGAAATTGTCGATAAACTTTTTTGATTTTTTAAGATCTGGAGTTTTTCCTCAGTTTTATTTGTTGCTTTGTTCTTCCCACCTTATTGCTTGCTATCATCTGTGTAGTTTATTCAAACTGCAAAGCAGTCCAGCAATGCCTGAGGAATTATGGAAGATTCAGGATCCGCAAAAGTTTTTCGAAGTTTTGAAACATGATTCAAATGATGCTCATTGTTCAGTTGCAGATAGAGCTTGCCGTAGTGTCCGGTTAGTTTGATCAATTCTTGTTCACTGACATCTGACTCAGATAGGTTCGAAACAACTATCTATGAGAATGATTTGTGATCTTTCTATTTTTCGTATCCAGTCCAAATTTTTCTGTTGAAATTTTTGTGCATTCGGATATTTAATTTATTCCCAAAAGCATATTTCTGTACCAACCCTTAGAAGTACTGTTTTTCCAAAATTGATTGGGAGCCAGAAATAATCTATCACTTGTAATATAATCGGGTCTTTTTGACAATATCTTATGAAACAACCTCACAGGACATAAATCTGGGTTTTCCTTATTTTTTACTAGCCATTTACTATCACAGCATTTTTTTGAGCCGCCTTGGTAAGTTTTCGAGAATACTGGGTTATATTCAGTACGATTAGTCACTTCTCCGTTATTAATTTGTTCCTCTTTGAAAAAGTGTTCCTTGCAAGTTGCTGCTTCACCGCCACGCCATTATAATTCATAAGCAACAATATGGAAAAATTTTTTCAACAAACCTATCGGGGCATTTTCGTCCCAGTGCAGAGCCATGCTATCAATTTCAGTTTTTGTTGATGCAACGGAACTTTCTTTGCGCTTTTCCACATCCCCTTGTAACATCTTCGTTTCAGAATTGCGAGTTTCACGAGCCTTTCAAAATGCTGAATCGGTAAAGGGTTTGAAACTCATGTTGAATTTTTCGAAATACATATTCTGCACCATTTTCGCAGTTGTGCTCCACATTGTTTTGACAACGTGTTCTTTGTAATCTTGTCCATTCATTAGTTTCATATTGAGAACTCAATCCATAAGAATTTCTGCAATATCTTCAATAGAATGCTGTATATCCAAATTGAACGTTCGTTCTTTGCAGAATATACTGAATTGATTCCAAATTGAGCTGTGCGTTTTTTTGTATTTTGGGGATAGAATTCTGCATAGAACTATTTATTTCTGCTTCACTGGTGCTTCCAAAACGAGACATTTTAATTTATATCGGCAGAAACTTTACAACAGGTACTAAAATGGCTGTTCTTGACAGTTTTAAAACAGTGCTATTTGTTGAGTATGTTGCGTTGCTATGGAAACGCAAGGATTATCTATGGGCAAATTTATCCACTAATATTCTACTTCTTTCCTATTTCTATGCAATTTATCCGATATCAAACTCGAATTTCTGTGTTCTTAAACGTGCATTTTGACACATGAGTGGAATTGTCGATAAACTTTTTTGATTTTTTAGATCTGGAGTTTTGTTTGTTGCTATGTTCTTTCCACCTTGTTGGTTCCTATCATCTGTGTAGTTCATTCAAACTGCAAATCAATCCAGGACGTATAGGAATTGTTTTAGCTAGTCCATCAGCAATTTCATTACTTGTATACCCATGCAGCGTAGTTCAATATTTCAATCACCCTCGCACTGTCTGCAAGTATATAAATCTGTGCACCTTTGAGTTTTATTCGCAGTCTCTATTAGATTAGCAGCTAAGATTTGCAGTGGTTCTGTTTGCATGATTGCTGAAGTCGAAACAGGAATTGATGCCGTATACTTTTGGCTGAGTATGACAAGGCATGGTTCCAAATATTTTAGATCCATTTGCGTAGGTAGATAGATTGATCTAAAACGATTGATGAAATTGGCGCAGTTATACTTGGCCAAAAGTATAGAAAATCAATACACTCTTTCCTTTGCTGTTGTGTGGTCTTTTATGAAAACTTCAAAGGGTAATGAAAGTCATACTTGTCGATATTATATCCAATGATTTAGTAATTCTAAATTCTGGAGTTACAGTTTGTTGTGCGTGATAACTTCTTTTGTTCTCGATATGCCATTAAAATTATTATCATCAGTTTGCATTAGTCTAATGATTGATATGCAACTGTGTGTCTTTTATTATAGTAATGATAAGAATTGATTAGCCGTATTAGGAATTAAGAGATTATTATTTATAATCGTTCTATGATATTACCATGAGTTTTAGTAACAATATAATATTTTGTTGCAGAAACTATTCGAGGAGCGAATTTCCGATTTGATAGCTTCCCTGGAACTGGCCCAAAAGAATGAGCAGAGAGACAGACTGATAATAAGTAAACTACAGAAACAGATAGCTAAGGTGAATATTTTTACAATAACTGACACTATCTCTCTTAATTGATAAATATATAAAATTGTTTCATACCTGAAGACTGAAACATTCTTATGTTTCTGACTCTGTGAACATCAATGTGATTTAAACCTCATTTTACGCTTTAAATGTTTCATGAACGTCAATCTCTTTATGTATGAAGTAGAATATAGCGATTTCAATCCACCTATAAATAAAGGATTATTACCATTTTCGATAAGTTATCATTAAGATTGAATTATAAATTGATCAGTAGTGGCCGTTACTTCATGGAAATCCATTTCAAGTGTTGAATAAAAAAATTTCATTTACATTTATTCATTATATCTGTAACACGTTTCGACGAAACTGCACCTTCATCAGACAAATACGAAATGAAAACTAAAGTACGGTACAATAATTTATGTATTGTCGACAACATTGTATTAAAAGCGAGTAAAACGACCTCAGACAAATTCACAGAACTAAATGACCGGAAATGAATGAAGTAAAGAAAAATTATTCTCAGACTCTACCTTTTCATTCTATAATATGTTGGGGAGTTTATATCTATTGATTTCAAGGCATTCTCAAACATTAATATCAAGTTTTTATGAGATAACTGTAAGGTTTCAAAATTTTGGTTGAAATTATGATTCTTCAATTAAATGGTTTAATTTAGCTTTTTTAATGATGAAACTACGATAACGTTCATTGACTATAACATTGAAATTTCTGTAGATTGTAACGATATACATTTTACTATAACTGCCGCAGCTAAGTTTGCATACACCAGATTCCTTTGTTTTATATATTTTGTTTTTAGTATTGTTGATGTGTTTGGATACATCATTATTATTAGTTCGGAATTAGTTGTGTAATTGGAACTTTTCCAGTAAATGTTTCAATGTCTCGCTTACTTTTCCGTACAAACGTGAAATTTACCTATTCATTGATACCAAATGGTATTCTCTATCACCTATTTATTGGAAAGGAAAAATAAGTATATCAATTTGACATCCTAAAACTGAAATATGGTATCGTTTCCGAACTTGTTAACATGAAATATACGCGCCCATAAATGCTGTTCACTCGGGCTTAAAACCTGAATCAAAATCCCATACGTTCGTCAAAGGAAATAGTCCCTATAAATTCACCCTCCTCTAACTGTATACGTGGCTCAATGTTGCGGAAAAGTTCTTAGAACTCAATGAATATTTATAAAACTATCCCACAGCCTCATTCCAAGGCGAAACTCCGTGAAATAGTGGCCAAGTAATAAAAAGTCGAGTTCTATACGAATCGATAGCAATGAAGAGATGAAATGCGCCGTACTGCCCCCGGGGCGATATTTTAGAAAGAGATGGGTTGGTTTCGAAATCACATGCGGTTTCACGACCCCGACGTACATTAAAGCCTTTTCTTATTCGTCTCTTCTCTTTTGGCAATTTCGCAAATAGATAAGGCCATAATATGAATGGGGATATGCGGTTGTCTTGGAGTAAACAACTATATTCTGTTTTCTGGCCCGTATATTTCGCGACAATAAAACGGAAAGGCGGATTTTGACGAAATTCTCCTGGAAAATATGTTTTACTTATGCACGATGTCATTTATTCTCTGAATATTCTGCGTACGAAACTTCTTTGTGACGATCTCCAAGGAAGTGGTGGATGCGCCGAGGCTATTTTCTCAAGTTCAAGGTCTCCTCAGAAATTATATGATTTGAGAGTGAAGAATATTTGACTTTTTTTGAACCTCGCTCATGACAGATGCCCCATCATAACCCTGTGCAGTGAGCTAATTTGGTTTATCATTTATTAATGATCGATTTGTTTGAGAATGTATTCTGATATTGAAGTTGAATTATGACAACGTTTCATGAAATTCCTGGATTTTGGGTTCTTTATTAAAAATGTGCCAGAAATCAGAAATCTAACCCAAAATCTGTTACGATTACAAATTGAATTAAAATATATATATATATATATATATATATATATATATATATATATATATATATATATATATATATATATATATATATATATATATCACACAACCAAAGTAATACAGAATCACTCGGTATTTCACATGTATCGGATACAGAACTCAGTCGTCACTGAGATTTGAAACTGTGAATTTCAAAATTTAAAAAAGCCTATAATCATAATTGAAAATGCCTTATTGTCCGATGTGCAGAGGGGTCGAATAATTGCTCTCGATGAAAAAGGGGTGACACAGAGGGATATAGTGGCCACAATGAAGCTACAATTTTTGCAAAATAGTCCTAGAAGAAGTCGCAGTAAGATCACTTCTGTAGAACAAGACCGCTTTTTGTGCCAAATTGCAAGAAGAGACCCTAGTGCGTCGCACCCCATACTCCAAAGGCAACTTCTGAAAGTAACAGGCATCAGTGTATGAGTTGAATCGGTACGTCAAAGACTTCGTTCAAGGGGTTTATACAGCAGAAGGTCCTTGAGAGTTCCAGAGCTAACCATACAACAAAAAATTAACAGACTTAATTGGTGTATCAAGCACCAGAAATGGAATATTGAGAATTGGAGAAATGTTCTTTTTTCGGATGATACCAGAATTGGTGTTCGATCAGATTACCGCCGGATTCGGGTTTTAAGGGGTTGTGGAAGACAAGCTAGACTTCGAGCAGCAAGACAAATTCCAAAATACCAAGGGGGCAGTGTGATGATTTGGAGTGGCATTATGCTGGGAGGCTAAACAGATTTGATTTCATTTCCTGCGAGTGTAACGGCTAACCTAACCTAACGTGGACCTAGTGCTGGATCCCATAGTGAGACTCTAGCGAGGTGCCCACGGTGAGAATTTAACTTTTATGCAAGATAATGCTCCTCCGCATACCAGCAACCTCGCGCGACATTATCTTGAAACAGAGGGAATCGCTATTTTGGACTGGCCAGCTTGCTCTCCGCACCTAAATCCTATTGAACATTCATGGGACAATCTGAAAAGGAAATTAGATCACGCTTGAATAATCCAAGAACCCCACAACAGCTCATCCGAGCCGCCACAGAAGAGTGGCAGAATATCAGGTTTTCGACCTCCTCTGAAATCGAAAACCTAATCCAAAGCGTGCCTAGACGGATTCGGGCTTGTATCAGGGCAAGAGGAGGTAATACAAGCTACTGAGGTGGAGAAAAAAAACACCTATTCCGTGAGAAAGCAATTTTCAATTTTTTTTTACTACATGCGGAAAGAGTCTTATTATTATTTTCTTTAATTTTTTCTTTCTTATTTATTTCTTTTTTAATTTTTCAAATATATATATATATATATATATATATATATATATATATATATATATATATATATATATATATATATATATATATATATATATATATATATTGTAAGCAGCTATTATTATGTTTTTATGGACAGGCTGAAGAATTATGAATTATAATGTCGGTATGGTGTGTTTTATGAAAATAATATAATCATGTCTGCGATTATTTTCGGTTATAGCTGAATCTAAGAAGCTAATGGAATTCTCAATTCCTATTTCCAAAGTGAACTTTTATTGATTCATCGAAATATAATATTCACTTTGGAAATGAAAACAACTTCTTAGATTCAACTTTTACCAAAATTAGCTACAGACATGATTTTTCTATTCTTCATCAAGCATCACATACAGACATTTTGTCACAATTCACTGCTCATAACAGTGATAGATAGACTAATGAAGATACCAATGTCAGAAAATGATTTCTTGATACAGCACAATATTATCAAACAAATAGTCAATAATAGTTATAATTCTATTATGATTGACAGCATGCTTTCTCGTAAACAAATTTCAAATGGCAATCTATGAGGTTTTCCTTTTCCCCAATTATAATTTCCAATTTATTATTATCCAATTTCGGTCCATATTTCTTATGAATCACAATTTACATTTTATGGTGAAAGCGAATCGTCATTGGTTAATAACATCTCGTTGTGATCATTCTTCGTGAATGATTTTTAATGTAGCATGTCGACGTTATTTTCGTCTTCAGAAACTTTTCAATTTATCAAGCTAGCCATGTAAGAATAAATTCCTGGAAGAAAATTACGGTGACGTTGGGATTTTTTGTAGTCGATGGGACCCGAAATTTACGGCATTACCCCAATTAGGAAAATGCAAACCGATAATTCACCAAGAAACAGATATTTGTGACGTTTCAGAAATGAACACGTACAACGTGTATGCGTGACTATAAAATATATGCCAGCGGTGGAAGGTTTTTTTAAATGACTACATGCGTTCATAAATAATTCCGAAGAAAAACACGGACTTGATATAGAGAAAAATTCCGTATTTTATGGGGTCGGCCGGGGATCGCGTGTGAGAAACGCCGGACTCGTATAATTCGAAGCGATAACGACGGATTTTAACATCTTTTCTGTGTCGTTTTGACAAATCTCAATAATAATACTTGGTTATACTTGTACTTTTCCTTTCCTTCGCAATGTAAGGGAAATCGATCAACCTTTACTGGTTTCAGAGATAAATCCTATACACTTTTGTTTATTTCATTATCACAGCGTATCGAAAAACTATGGCAATATTCAGAAATCATCGGGTTTTTTCGAAAAAATAAAAATCTCAAAACTCATACTTTCAACGAAAAATCTAAGGGTGATCTTGGTTTCAACTATGAATCGTAATTTTCAAGATTATTTTGAAATCACTTTTTATTTATTCAAATGGAAACGTCCTCAATTGTCGCTGAAACACTAATCATTATACAGTGTGTTCCAACGAAAATTTACCACTCCCTCTATCTCAAGATGGACTGATTTTGGCAGCAAAAGATGTGAAACGTCATTTTTGATTGGAGGGGGACTAAGTTCTGAGTCGGTAGGGGGAATTAAAATCAACCCCCTACCCTTATTCGAAATTGATCATAGGGGAAGTGGGTCAAGTGGCATATCTTTAGAAATGTTTTTCGATTCTTGTAGCGTCTTTTTTAATAAAAAGATGCACCTTGCGAACAGACTACCAGGTTTTCGTTGGAGAGCTGGGTCATGAGACGTATAATTAATTATCGAAGGGCGCCAACTACTTTAGTGATAAAGTAAGAAAAAGGAATGCTCAATTCTCTATTAATGTATGTATTAATATATATATATATATATATATATATATATATATATATATATATATATATATATATATATATATATATATATATATATATATATATATATATATATAAAGGGTTTTATCCCGACGAGTTGCCCATATATCTGTTCATGCAATCAAACTGATTTCATGAAAAAATATAAATCCACCACCCGGTAATTAATACCATTGCCAGGCAATGATTATGATCAAAACATATCCTGGAATAATTATATATTAGGATAACGTTAAATGTTATGAGAATATATCTATCTACCAGAATATATACATACTATAGCATCATCAGACAATGATATCAATGTACCAACGAGTAGTGTCAGAGGCTTTCTCCCCGGAAAAATCCAGTGTACGGACCTTAGTCAAGTAACACTGAATGTTACTCATTAATAGTTTCCTTTGTGTGAAGTGGTGAACGATCGAATAGATCTCTGAATATAAATATGACAAAATTGTCAGTTAATTATATTACATTCATATAAACAAATAAATAAAATATGAAATGAGATTCTGAGCAGTATAAACTAAAGAGAAAACCTATGACTCTACCTCATTATTTTTTCGGAAAGAAACCTACGAAGAATATTACAAGATTTGATGACTGTTATCTTTGTAACTGTTCAAACAAATTTTCTTCAGACCCAAAATCTCAATACTTTTGTGAAGATTTCTAGGAATAACACCTGTTGTGGAAATAATAATCGGTAGAATAAATATTTTCTTCATTTTCCACATCTTTTAATCTCGTCGCCAAGCATCATATATTTAGAAATTTTTCATTGTATTTATTTTGTATATTATGTGTGTCGGGTATAGCAATATCAATTATATATGTTATTTGATTCTGTTTATCATTAAGAATGATATCTGGTCTATTGTGTTTTACAGCTCTGTTGCAAAGAATTGTTTTATCAAAATAAAGTTTATATTTGTCATTTCACAAATAATCTCAGGTTCATATTTGTGAAATTTTTTTCTTTTGGGAATTAGGTCATGTTTAATTCCTAGATTAAAATGAATAATATTAGCGACGGCATTATGTCTTTCTAAATAATCTGTTGAAGCAAGGACTGAGCAAGATGATAATATATGAAAACTGTTTCTGAAGAACAGAAACATCTACGGCAAGAATCATATTTTTATATATATATATATATATATATATATATATATATATATATATATATATATATATATATATATATATATATATATATATATATATATATATATATATATATATAAAAAAGGGTTTAATCCTGACGAGTTGCTCATATATCTGTTCATGCTATCCACCACACGGTAATTATTACCATTGCCAGGCAATAGTTATAATCAAAACATATCCTGGAATAATTATATATTAGGATAACGTTAAATGTTATGAGAATATATCAATCTACCAGAATATATACAAACTATAGCATCATCGGACAATGACATCAATGTACCAACGAGTAGTGTCAGAGGCTTTCTCCTCTATTATTTATATATATATATATATATATATATATATATATATATATATATATATATATATATATATATATATATATATATATATATATATACTACAAAATATACAATACAGTTAGTGGAACCAAAATAGAATATGCTCATCTATGTAGCCTTAATTGAACTTAACACTTATTGAAATCATAATTAAATTATCAAAAAGGGAGTAGCAGGATATTCTTGAGTCAAAAGAAATATTGTTTACCCTAACCTAAACTCGAATCAACAGTAACCTATGTGAATGTGATTTTAATTAATCATTTATCGAAGATAAATGAAGTACTTTCTCTCTGTATGATACCCAAAATGAGAATGTGTGAAAAACTAGACAAAGCACTTACAATCAACAGACAGAGCAATTTACTATAAATTTCAATAAGACAATGTAATGAATGTAAATTTCAAAAAGATGCAAGGTGGTTTCTATTTTGAAAACCTATCTTAGTTAGAAACAAAAATTAAAGTAATAGCAGGTAGGATAGGATCAAGAGAATAGGTAACTACGCTTATGTTTCTGTACATCGATGTATAGAATTCACAGTTTTAACATCATACCAAATTGAGTTTTGCTCAAGTTAATATCTACACTTATAAACTAGATGGTCATACCTTGTTCAAGTTGCTTCCACTAAGACAAAGAGGATATCTAATCTTCCTTCACTTTTCTGAGAAGTTGTTTCTCTAGATGTAGGTTGTGACTTCATCAGCGTAAAATGCATCCAACATTTCCTTTGAACAGGGAAGCCCAGCGTAACTCCAAATTCTTCATCTAATCATAACAATCACCTATCGATGGACACAGACGAGTTGACAGGCGCCTCCAACTGACAGATAATAGGATTGACAGAACCTCGTTTCAAAAATTTCCAAAAAGTTTCTTTCATCCAACCAAATATGTTTATACAAAACTATGCCACTAAACCTCGTCCCAAAACGTTCCAAAATGTGTGCACAATAAATCCATACAAAAACGGCAGAAAAGATCACGAAACAATGAAGAAATGAAAGATGAATAAAATCTCCACCAAGAATGGTTCGAAAATATACCCCAGAAATATACGATCAATGTAGTACTATGTACTATCTGCGTGAACGCCAACTCGTCAGAGGAATACAAAACAGGTACACTAGTTAAAAGAATTTTGAGACCGAATCCGGACTCCTCAGATCTATCTTTCAACTCAGCCTTTCTCGACTTTCAAGCAGGAAGTGGGAAGAGTACTAGGCTACGCTCCTCTATCAGGACGCATGATCGGTCAACCCTAGCGCGTTTCCAACCGAAAGTACGGACTTCTAGTTACCTTCCTTCTATGTTTCACCATTGTTCATGTTCTTAACTCACGCTAATAGATGTCGTGATTCCATAATTACACGATCTATGATGAATTGAAATTTTGGGAACGCTACATTCTCTATTCAAATATAGCGTCTTCATGAACATTCAATATCATACTGACACTTCGAACACAACGAAAGTTTGTATTTCAACGAAAACAATGTCAAAAACGTACTGCTGAGGGTAGAGACTTTACATGCTCCGAACCAATCGAAAATTGACGTGTCTCAGCTTTTTCCGCTACAGTCTTTCTTGACATAGAGAGAATGGCAAATTTTCGTTGGAATACAAACTTTCGTTGTGTTTGGACTTTCTGTATGATAGTAAGTGATCATAAAGATACTATTTTTGAATAGAGAATCAAAAAACCTTGTCACCAAACTCACTTTCCCTTTAATGAATTTTGACTAAGGTGCTGCTAAAGTATTCAAGTCAGTTGATCTAGCTGGCCACAAAACTGGTCTTCTACCATTCCAACGGCTTGGAAAAATATTCAATTATAGTTGCACATGAACCTCGATATATAGAGGAACTTCATCACGGTAACAATATATGATTAATTTTTCTGCAAAATTTCAATAATTCTGGAATTTATAAGTTTTCCAACCCGAAATAACTATTCTCAATGCGATTACAACGACGGAGAAAGGTCGTATAAGATGATTCTGATAAATTTCAGTTTACCCAAGATGGTTTCTTATGGAAGATATCTTTTCTATCTGCAAGTGACTTGTTCTTGCACTTCATTTGCCTCCTTCCTTACTAGACGTAAACCTTCATGTTTTTTTTCAATAACCACCGAACCAGCTGAAATGTATCTATCTAACATTTCACTCTGGTTACTTGCTTGTTTTTTCTGGATAATTCAAATTGAATAATCTTGCCGTTGCTTCAGACTCACTTTTATTTTGAAAATTAGTCGAATAAACTCCTTATCTGATCGATCTTTTAACAATCTAAAAACTATAATCGTATCGCAAATTTCAGAAACCCATAGAACACAGATAGATGATTCATGTATGAAAATATTGAAAACAATTCCGCCCGTAAAAACTATTATAACAATCAGATTCTTCTTTTAATCCGGAAAAGATGCCAAAGTCGTTTTTCAACCTAAAATTTTCTAAAACGTTATCATTTCTTCCCATTATTCGATACTTCAATATATTTGGGTGTATATAATTTTTAGCTTTGCTGAAATAACGCAAATTCGTATAGAGGTTTTGAAGTTCTATGGAAGATAGTAGGAATCGTAGTCTGCCATTAAATTTTTCTATATAAAAAAGATATATAATTTACGATATCGAAACGGTAGACAAGTTGCGATAACGTAATGAGAGTCAAGTTTGATGCTTTTCTACTTCTGGGCACGACCAAACGAACCCTCATTTCACCTACGGCAGGTGGAATATGATACTTAGCATTAATTTGGAGTTTGCTACTATACAGTAAATCTGCGGAACGCTGGGCTTTAGACTAATATAAATACTCGCGTTTTGAATAACATATTTGCGAATCTCATACAAAAGACTATTATTTAATTAATTGATGGATTTCATCTTGTTTTCTCACGTATTTATGAAAATAAGACAGATCGATCAACAAACTGTTCCTAGAAGAATTTTTGGTAACGGTTCCGTATACGGCAGAACACTAATTTGAATATTTTTGAGTTGTTTTAGCGTAAAAAGGCCCCCTGAAGTCGAAAATGATAATCGTTTTTTCGTTTTTTTTCTTGAATGTTTTCGTACATATGTCTAATGAGGGTTTACTTACGTTTATTTGAGTTAATTAAAAATAATATAAATTTTAAGTCATATAAGAATAAAAAATATGAAAACAATATATTCCAATTCACGAAATATTGAAAATATTGGTTATTTATTCCACTCATAAAATTATGTAAACAAATAGTCATCCATCTTTAAGTTTTCATAGAACTCATTCTATTCTGTTAGGAAATGATAGGTATATCAATAACTTATCAGAGTTTTCAGATTCTAAAATTAGTCCAAAATAACAGAAGAAAAAATTAGAAGCAGATTTTTAGTAAATACTCTAACCTGTGATTTTGGGTGCGAGTTTGGAACTGTTAAGATACAAAGTGTTGAGGTAAAATCTCTCAAGTTAACCTGACACAATCACACACTATAGCAAAGCGCAACATAACACAACCAACCCAATCTACGTAACTCAACTTAAACAGTTCAACCTAACCTTTTTTTTCGCCCAAGAGGACGGAGGAAGATCTACTAGACCATCCCCGCAGCGGGTAGTGCAATGCTGCGAGTGTGGGACTCACACCTACTAATTGTTACCTCCATCTCTCCTGCCTGCAGATCCGTATTTGCCCATCGCAGAACTAACTAGGCCGATATGGCACTTCCATTGCTACGAGGAGAATCTCATCTACGATACATTCTGCTTCTTGGTTCTTTATCTCCTTCCTTTCCATCGCGTTGGTTATCTCACTGAAACCCTTCGTCCATTTCCGTTCATCTCAGAGCATTTCGGAGACCATTTTCAGTCACTCCCTTACACCACCAAATATGTCCATTAGCTTTCCTTTTCGAGTGATCCATTTACTGCACGTCACACGTCTTGTACCCATCGTCTCCGGTTTTGCCGATTCTGTGGTGAAATACTTCAGCTGGACCCTTGTCCAGGACTATCTCTAGCTAGTTGACCCCGTTTCTCGCTATAAATTCCTGCCTCCACACTGTTATCTGCGGTTCGTCCGCTGACCTCGGTCCCTTCAATAATGCGGTCTTTCGAACCGCAATCTCCAGTCCGTTATCGGTCATGAACCCTTTCATCAAGTCCGCGGCCTTATTAATCTCAATTTGAATACCTCCTTACCTAACCAACCTAACCTAATATACCTAATCTTACCTAACCTACTAATCTAACCATGTTATACAGCAAAGCGCAACTCATCTTCTTTTGTGTTTTAAATTTGTGAATGAATTAGTTATTGTAAAACAAAATCATATTACTTACTAATTAGATATAATAATTTTCCAAATTCAATATTCCTCTAAGAATTCTTTGAAATTTTGAACAATTATTACAATCTGGCAATTGCGCAACTCTGTACTCCGATCTACGTATCGATCAGTACCGAAGATCACCGTTCTATGTTCTATGAAATTTTAAAGATGGATGCAGTTTATCTGCATAAATTTAGGAGTGGAAAAATAAACACGTATTAACATTACGTTTTAAATGGAAAAAAATAATTTGTCGATAATAGTTTTATTCATATAATATTAGAAATTAAATCTTTTGAAGAATTGCTTCAAACAACCGTAAGTTTACTATATTTATATGCAGATAAATGCTAGTCAAAAAGTAACTTTATTCGAAATTAAGTTCTCGTTTTTTCAAAACGGTACGTTTCCCGAAAAACGAATATTATTTTCGTGTTCAGGAAGTTTTTCTACACATATTTTACTATAAATTGTTCACTTTCTCGTTATGGCATCTACGGAAATCTACCCGAATTTTTCTTGAATTTTAAAAAATGGAATGACGAATTGAGTGACAAGCAAAAATTTTGTTTGTTTTTTCGAAATTCTTCGACATATCCGTCAAAATATAACTGTATAAGCATATTTCGTGGTTGATCTGTTCTCAACAAAATGTTTTCATAAAAATGACATGAATTATGAAAAATTATCGAAATTTACCATCAGGATGGGAAGCACGGAAGGACATGTATGGAAGGACCTATTTCATCAACCATAACAATAAAACAACAACTTGGTATGACCCAAGACTGACAGCACAGGAATCGATTTCATGCACTTCGAATAGTAATATTGGAATTAATACAAGTGAAGAAAAAGGTAGGCAAATAACTCGGCAACCGTCCGATAGGAGAAGTAGTAAACCCAACGTTTCATGGGCAAATAAGAAAGAAAGAATAGCAGGTCCCCCAAAGAGTTGTAGGTTAGAATGTGGAAATAATAATATAAAAGCAGGTGAGCTTTAATTTTCGAGAATTTACTGCAAGAAAATTTTCCTTGCTATTGATTGCTGAAAATTATTGCAGTACTCTGGAAAAGAAGGCACCTGATCGGAGGAATCATTTGTCAACCTCCGTTTCCCAAACTTCCTAAAAGAAAATTTCATAATCAAGAGCAGAGTAGAAGATTGCTTGAGATTATTTTTACCCGTGAGATATCTGCAAATACATCAGATCTCGATGATTTTAACGATTTCAAATTTTTACAAGTCATGAATCTGCCGAATTTTTTAGGAAGTTATGCGTCGGCAGATCTTTCTTCTTTTATAAAGGAAAAAAAAGATAATCGAGAAACTGGATGTATCGAAGAAAATGAAAATGCAGGAAAACCAGTGCCAGGACCTGACAAACAGTCCACTGACTTCAACTTCAAACCTAATATATTGCCTGTAGTTGGAACTATTTCATTGTCAGAATGCGAAGAAGATGGTGAAAAAGAAAGTGAATATGTTCCGCCTGAAATTCCAGGAACTTCGAGAAGGAAATCTTCTCTGAAGAGAGTGTCCCTAGCTCTAGGACCGAATGTTAATTTAAGGAAAGGGCCTCAGGAAAATCTTGCCAAAGGTCCAAACCCGATTTTACGTCAAGGGGCTGGAAGACGAATATAAAATTCTTTTATTATAAAATAAACTTAAATATTTTGGAATGAAAACGATTTTCAATTGTTTTAGTAATTAACGCGAATTTAATCAAGATTTTCATTCAATTATTCTTAAATTATCTAATAACTTTCCAACCAATTCTCAGGTTTGTTCGACTGTAGAGTTATAATTGTGTTGGCAAGATTTATTCTTGCTGGTCATGCGTCTTAACAATTAATGTTATCCTATGACTATAATTCAATAAAGTTGAATATCATTCGTGCAGATCCTGCCCGCACTGTCCCAAATTCGCATTTAAGAATTGAACATACTGGTGTATTTACAGGTTCAGTAATGGTGTCAAATTTAGGTCTAACCTACTATTAAGTAAATTTCTGGAATTTTTCTGTTGTTGTTATTGAATTCAATGAACAGAAAAATTTCTTCAAAGTCGATAATTAAATACTGAATGACAAGCCCCTTTTTCTTCGTGACCAATGGCTCACATGGCATATATCAATCGGACATTCATATCATGAACCTTCCTACCAGTAATGATTATCGAATTAGAATAGGTGGATGATTGAGAGCATTCTGAACAAAGTAAGGTTACATCACAAGCCAACGCAACATTTATCATTTTCCTACCTCAAAGAAGTATCTTTCTTAGTTCTCTGTTCAATTAACCCAGTTATGGCCTGTCTATTTTAATTTTATCATAATCAAAGCAATTTTGGAATAATAGAAAACAACTGCTGTGTTTTAAGGAATTTTACTTAATAATTGCGATTCGTAACGCGTTTCACCACACCGTAGCTTCTTCAGACGAATGAATGTACAGAAAATAAGAATGAGAATATAAATATAAATGTGCTTGAGTAATTAAAGATTGGGTTGCTTCTTAAGTGGTTATTTATGACAGGTATATCCAATAAAATTAAGGAATATAATCTCTTCGGGGAGCAATCTATTCCTTAAGTTTTCTGGATATACCTGTCATAAATAACCATCTAAGAAGCAACCCAATAAGCTTTTGTTTTTTTTGTTTTTTTTGTTTTTTATTATTGATAATAGTGAAAGCCTCACAAATTCAATTTTGGAATATTCTTCTTTGACTTTGGTCGAATGTCCGATAGATAAAGAACCAAGTTTGTTAACATTTTGTGAGATCACACATTGGACTGCGTTTATAGAAACCAATGAATAATTTCCAATTCTTCGAATACTATTTTCTTAATCCCATATTAGCTGTTCAACAAGGAATATTATTTCAAATCACAAAACCCATTATATAATATACTAATATACCCGCTTTCAGTATAAAAGCCAGCAATTCTGATGTTTTTCAGACTTTGATTGAGTCTTCCAAATCATTTTAAGTGATTGCTCGTGATTCTGATGGATGAGAAAAATTACTATCCTTAGTGTTCTCTAAAAGTTCTCGAAATATTAGATTGTAAGTATTCTGTTTGGGAGAAAATATTAATTTTCATTACAGATTGGAATTGGCCTTACTGTAGACTAGATTTAGGATTGAATTAATCGAAATGACTTTTGCGGTTTATTTCGGCAATATTTACAAGGCGGAAATGACAATAATCATGGTGTTTAGATGGTTTACGCCGAATAGAATCGTCTAATTCAAATCGATGTTTATTCTTGATTGAACTCCGAAAATATAAGTGATATGTGATTCGATTCAGAATGACCCCTAGTAAAATGTATTCAAAAGTTTTTTAGCACATGAAAAAGTTGTAAGAGCTATCAGCAAATTTAGGTGAAATAACTCTTCAGTTCTTCGTAAATACACGCCAATAAATTAACGCACAATTTCAATTTTTTTTTTGGTAGCAACTCGTTATTAACAGATGCTTTTTTAGGATATGTCTGGACATATGCCAATAAAATTCAATGTTTTTTCTTGGCACATATGTTCCTCTCATGAGAAATAAGTTGAGATTTTGCAAGAAACCACCACATATTTATTACAGCAGTTGTTGATCAATTTTTTGTTCTTCTTGAAAATTTTGATTTTGGGTAATTAAATTAGCATTGAAACGATACGACAACGTCTCAGGGAGATTGGTTTGAGGCCTCTTGTCGCAGGTCGAGGTCCAGCTCTAACCGCAGCTCATCGAAGACCTTGATTGATTTTACCAGGGAACATGTCTATTAGAAGCTGGATGGAAGAGAATTTCGTTTACAAATGAGTCGAGATTTTGTCTGTGCATCTTTCATTGAACGAGCGCGTTGATCTGGTCACCATAAATAATGGAACCCTGAATGAACAGAGGTTTGGGTTAGGTTTAGTTAGGTTCTTCACTATAATATCAATGAAAAAACTCATAGTTATTCAATATTGCGAGTTTATTGGTTGTTATAAAACAAAAGAGTTACATATGGTGTTAAACTTAACTGAGGAGTAACTTTGGATGTTGAAGCGTGACACTGCATGTCCTCAGCATACTTTTCATAAGATGATGAGTAACCACTGAGTGTTACTCGCATTCATGACGACATATGATCGTCAGTTAGTCGATTGCGATATTTTGACTTAATATCTACATTTCAGAAAATACAGACTCTCACAAGTAAGTTGACCAAAGCATTGCCGTCAGTAGAAGGGCGATTTGCCTTGGATTCGGATATTTATCTTCAGATATAAAACACCAGAAATTTGTATCTGATGTTGTAGCTTTGAGATGTATATCTGATAATATACTGCACCAACTCATTTTCAACAGAACATGAGTTCATATTAAACTGACTTGCTATTACAGTAGCTGATTCCTCAATGTTTTTACATGAAAAAGGATAACTCATGAATGTGCCATATTTGCTAATGTACTGCAATCATAAAAACGCATTTCGAATTGTCCCAAAATATTTGATAATTCAACATTGACCTGTTTTGCAATCCAGGTAACTCTGCGTAGGAAACGAGCATCATATCCCATACACTGAGTCTTAAAATGTTTGAACAAGAGGAAGTATTCACTCCATAGTACCTCTTCTTCCAATCGAACGACTAGAATAATACACATTGTGGTATTGGCACAATGGTTAGATGTCTTGTTGGAAGTGCAATTGTTAGTCAAGTAGTAAGAGATTCGTTTTCTAGTTCTACTGTTAACAATTGATGAATTTTCCAACATACCGAGATAATTTTCAGTAATCAACAGAGGTTCAATTAGGTTTCCCTTCAAAACAAAAGTTGATTTGTTTTCCCTTTTCAGAATAATCTTGAAAACAGCCAAAATATTCATGGTGATTCGTAAAAATGCGTTTTTGCGAGAAAGATCCGTCAAAATTACTTTTCTCATACACCCTTGTAATGAGGCTTCCAGCTTTGAAGTAAGGTATCGTTCGACTCCCTAGCCCTATTCAACTTTGAGTGGTTGAAGCACTCTCTCTTAGGGTGTTCGCTAAAGTCTCAAACATGCGTCCAAATATGTTTCTCCAATAAAATCATTCGACGTGTTTCGGCAAATTTTTCCATAGGTGAGTCCTAGAAAGGCAACCAGTTAGATTTCATCGACATACCTGTACCACACTCTAGGAAAATATTCAAAACTTTGACTTACAAAAATATTTGATAAGTCAGCCTCATACGTATCATGATTCAAGTGAGGAATCCTTGCTTTCAAAGACGGAAAATGTTTCAGATCCTTTCTTTTCAGTTGATCTATGATAAGTTGCAATTTACTTTTGAATGCGTTTACTGCGCTAATCATCTCAATAATAATTTTTCTTTACCTTGAAGCTCCAAGTTAATGGTGTTTAAGTGTATTGTGGTGTCAGTCAAAAATGCCAAAGCAGTCAGTCATATTTAGCTTTTCAACATCTGAGTGTCATCACCTCTTTTGTCTAGAAAAGCTGATATTTCGGGCAATAATTCTTGAAACCCTTCTAGGAATTTTTCGCGACTCAACCACCTGACGTCCGTGTGAAGTGTGTTCAGCTAACTCCTTATTTTCCAACTGCAAATTAAAGAGCCGCCATTGCAAGCTACGTGCACGGATGGAATTCACAATTTTTCTTGCAATGCCCATAATTTCTGTGTTTAAAACTTTAGAACACGAAACTTGTTGATGTATAATGCAATGGAAAGAAAAAAAATGAAGGGAAATCTTCATTACCTCGACACAATGCCACAAAACCGTTTTTGTTTCCAGTCATTGCTGATGCTCCTTCGGTTGTAATGCACACTAATTTATATATTGGTAGCTTGTATTTTTTTTACAAAATTGAAGAAACGTCATATATATCTTCGACACGAGTCTCCTCCTTCAGAGGAATGAAATACGAAAATTCACAATGAGTGTCAAATGGAAGAAAACTACTTAATGTTGTCAATATAGCATAATTTCCGTATATTCCTCACAGCCAAATAATTTCAAAAAGTTGAACTAGAACATCGCGAGTATGAAAGCTTGAAAAATGTCATAATGAGAATAATCCGCACGGTTTTCAATGAATTGAATAGATTGCATCGTGAATATAATCACGGTTCCTCATGTATTCACTTAATGAAACTGTGGAAGAACTCGCTCAATAAAAAGCTGGCATTTTGGCAGCTCTCCTGCATGTGTAGCTTTTCATTCGACGTTCAATTCAACATTATTTTCCTGCTGCAGTTCATATCATGGTCGTCGAGCTGTTCGCTAGAAATTACGTAGCGAATTGTTTCAGTCTAGATGAATTTTCGACCAACAATCACTGCATTCGCCGCAGCGGTACCTAGTCTAGACTTTGTCTCATTGTCCGTAAATTGTGTTCACTTTGTGAAGTATTGCTTTCATTTGTAATCGTAAATTTTCAGGTTGAATGTCGCGCAACCCGATTAAATTTAGTCGCAGACTGATGGAGGTATAATCGGCGCAAGTATGTTTTGACTGAAAATACCTTCAATGAACTACGCAAATTGCTTATGTATACAACGAGAATGAAAAACCTAATAACATCTGTTTTTTTTTCATTGCAAATAGATCGAGATTGAATCAATAAGTTTTATTTAATATTTTTCGATATTCAAATTTTCGATAAACTTTATACCAGTTCACATTTAACATTGAGTTTGGCATTTCAATCTTTTCGTTCCTTCTTTCTGTGATTTGCTTTCACTCAAAGCATTCTTCGTTATCCTGGGATGTTCAATTCTCTAATGAAGACTGGATGATATTTGGTGCTTGCCAGTGGCGGCTCGTGATTTAAGAGAGCGACTGTGTTGTCGATTATATCAGTGAATCGTAAAGTAAAATTCTATTAACTCAAATAACTTACCCCTACCTGCGAGCTAGAAATTTTACTCAGGTATTGGGATATTAGCTTCTCCCGAGATTCCATGACACTTGGCATTTCCACTTCAATGTACTAAGTTACTTACACCAGTATTCGTCAAATTACCTCCAAAAAGAAGTAAAGAAAATCAAAACAAAAACTCTTTCATTTCGCTACCACAGATCCATTCCTATTTTGAATAAATGTATGCAGGAAACCTTTCTTCCGACCGTTTTTTGACGTACAGAGGGTACCATTCATTTGAACCAAGTGTTTGAAAATGGGAGGATTTTACCCTTCTCAAAAATTCATAATTAAATGAAACAAGATTTTTACTGAAATATAAATTAACCCAGACGCATTTCACTAAACCTTAGCTTCATCAGACGATTGAGGTGCGACAATGACGATAAGTTAATTACATGCGAACAGGAAACATAAAAGAAATAACCAAACACACTAATGACTGAATCTTTTTGGAAAAACCATAAAGGCTACTGTGAAGGTTGCACCCTGCAAAGATTCAATAATGATGAAAATTTTTAATCTATTTGTTCACTACTACTATCTCTTGTGTGCTTGTGTTTGTTAATCTCTATAATTTCCCAAAGTTCCATTTTCCAATTACTATCCTCTGTGTGTAAGATCTCGTATGTCGGTTTGAAAAAGTAGTTACATTGTAATAGGTGCTTAGCGTAATGTAAATCCAATTTCTGATTTGAATAACTTTGTGTTCTGTTATTAAAATATTAAAATTTCTATGGGTCCTACTACTGTGAAATTTATTGCAGTCGCTGAAGTTGTGAACATTCGAATTATTATTTTTGTCGGATTTGTCGATTTTATTATTTTCAATTTTGCATGTAAACACCTCAAAAAAGTCTAGGGAACACTTCTGAATATCGATATATCGTATCCAGAACGATCAATATGGATGATTTTTTTAAGAATGAACACCTGCATCAATTTCTCACCAAATTATGTAGAGTACCGCAACAGATTTCAGTTTTTTTTTATAAAAAACTAAAAATGCAGCAGATGCGACGCTGTTTTATAATCATTTCATGTATTCAGTGTTTGAAATCAGTTAGTTGGCACTTTGTTTCTGTTATAAGCACAAATAAAAGATTCAAGTTTTGTGATTCGACCATGGAAAGACGACATTTGACTAGAGAAGAGATGTTACGAGCCGTTGGCATGCTCCAAGCTGGGAGCTCACAACGGGAAGTATCCAGGGTTCTGGGAAGTATCCCAAGTGTCATAAACCGTTTATGGTCGCGTTTCAATGAAACAGGTAGCGTAGAAGAACGCCGTACAGGTCGTTTCAGGATTACTACAGTCGCCCAAGACCGATTTTTGGTTTTACAAGCCAGAAGAGATCGTACTACCACAGCATCTCAATTAGCTCAAGAGCTATCACGAGTTCATAATGTACAAATTTCCGACCAAACTGTGAGAAATCGACTGCACGAAGGTCAACTCCACCCCAGACGTCCTTTAAGAGTTCCACAACAGACCCATGGAAATCGCGCTGCTCGTTTAGCTTGGTGCCAAGAACACGTAAACTGGGATCAAGAGAGGTGGGCCACAGTTCTCTTCAGTGATGAATCTAGATTTAGTTATTATCCCGATTCGGGAAGAATTCGAATATGGAGGGAACCTGGAAAGCAAAACCGTTTCCAGCATGCTCGAGAAGTTGTTAGACAGGGAGGCGGATCAGTGATGTTTTGTGGAGGTATACGCCTTGGTGAAAGAACTGACCTCGTTTTCATACAGCCTCACGGGAAATTCTTACGCAAATGAGATAGTTTTACCTGTAGTGGTACCGTATCTCCAAACAATGGGTCAAAATCCACTCTTCCAACCAGATAATGCCCCTCCTCATAGTGCAAGAGTTGTCTTGAACGTTCTTGAAGAGAATGATATCGATCTTCTACCGTGGCCATCCTGCTCTCCAGATCTGAATCCCATCGAGCATGTGTGGGACACCCTAAAAAGAAATCTCCTGCGTCAAAACGTCTTCCATCATGAACAGGAGCTTCGATTAGCAGTTCAGGGGGCTTGGAATGACTTAGGCCAAAATGTAATAGACAATTTAATATTGAGCATGCCGTGACAATGCCAGAGTGTCATTAATAATAGAGGTGGACCTTCTAGGTACTGAAAAATATAAGTGCTTCCATATCGTTTCGAAAATATTAGTTCAGGATTTTTTTTTGTGTTTTACCAAATTTCGTCATTTTCAAATATCAAATTTTTTTTTATAATAGGTGCTTTGGAGAAGTCAAATATTATTTTGTTTTCTTGAGAATACATTATATACAATACATCCTAACAAAAACCGAAAGATATTTATAAATTGGAATCATCAAATTCATATTTTAAAGATATTGGTAAGTGTTCCCTAGATTTTTTGAGGTGTATATTTGATCGAATTGTTATTGGTTCGGAAAGTTATATTGGAATATATAGACTTAAGTTTCTTGTTTGTACTGCCAAAAATTCAATATGTTAACCTACTTTTGCAGTACAAGCGGGAAACTCTCAAGTCTTTATGAATGAAAGAATAAAAGGCGAATTTTGAAAATCACAAAAAACTCCTCGTGATGTAGTTACAAATTCACTGTTCTCGGATATTTTGCTGTATACGTTTTCAACTTTCAGATTTTTTTGCTAACTGTAAGTACTCTTTTGGTTTTGATTATCTCGCCTTTATCAAAATATGCCGTAAAATGCAATATAAAATGATTGCGTTTATTCAGAAATATGATTCTTTCACAACTTCAAGATATTGTCCACTTGATGATTGAGCTGCTAAGTATGTAGGCTTACATGTTAAAACACTTTTTTTCGAATATAGCAGTCCGTTCAACCTCAAAATAGGCCTCAGTTTCAGTGATTACCTCTTCAACAGTGCTGTTGAGATTTACAACCAGGAAAAAGTCACTGAAGGCCAGATCAGTAGAATATATCTTTCCGATAACTTACAATTTTCCCCTCTTCAGGAAATGAGTGAACTCACACATTAGATCCTCTTGGGCAACACAGCTGTGGGATGACAGGCGTTGCCTCCTACCCAGATTGGAGATTTCAAAAAAATTCTGAGCTCAATTCATTAAACTCCGTCCCATTAATGTGTGATACGGCGCATTATCACTTCTTCTTTTTAATTTTACTAATCCTATGTAATACTTACTGTTAATAGACTGGCTATTTTGAGGTATTCGTTGAATATGATACCATGGGTACACTAGAATACCAATACCATATTATAAGTATAGCATTATCTCCGAAAGAGAAAGGCGATCTCTTTGCTCTCTTGTTCTCAAAGAATTCTGTGCTAGATTCATCTAACGCAATACCACCGAACATTCCTCCTACAAAAAATTCTTCCATGGCAGAAATCAAGTTCAGAGTCACTGTGAGACGCGCTCTCGAACAGCTGAACTGCAAGAAGACAGTTGGTCTAGACGAAATACCGCCAATCGTCCTGAGAAAGTGTGCTCCCGAAATGGCACCCATTCCTAACCGTCTGTTTCAGATTTCTTATGAAAGCCAGACTTTTCCGAGCAACTGGAAAATAGCGAGAATTCAACCAATCCCAAAGAAAGGAAAGAAGTCCTTACCCCAAAACTACCGTCCTGTTGCACTTCTTCCCATTAGATCCTAAGAGATGGAGAAAGTCAGAAATGACGAACTCGTCAAATATCTGTAGTTGCAGGGTATTATTAACGACCGTCAGTATGGTTTTCGCAGGCAAAGATCGACCGGAGATCTGTTCGCCTACGTCACTCATGTTTGTACATCAACGATTGAAAAGCATGGGGAATCTAGAGCAATAGCCCCGACATCTCTAAAGCCTTCGATAGGGTTAGGCATGCGGCCTTGTTGAATAAACTTTCCTCATACGGGCTTCCCGAAAAATTACGGGGTTGGATAAGTAGCTTTCTTTCAAATAGATAAATACAAGTTGTGGTCGACGGTTTAACATCTGATTGTCTCCAGTTGCAAGCAGGAGTACCTCAGGAGTCCATTCTTTCGCCAACCTTGTTGCTGTTGCAGATTAACGATCTTCTGTCATCTACAGAGAACAAGATCTTCGGTGGTGTATACGATTGTACCCTGGTTTTGTCTTTCAGCCGATTACAGCTGTGGAATCTCAGCGTCAGTGATGTCAACAAATTAATAACTTAAACTCTGACTGACAGAGGATATCTGAGTGGAATCAGTTGAACCTTGTGGGCTTCAACGCGAGCAAGACGCAAGCTACTACGTTTTCTAGAAAGATCCCCGCTGGAGAACCTCCCCTTATGATGCAAGGCCAAGAAATTGCATTCAAATATTCAATGCACCTTCTCGGAATAACGGTCAACTTCGGGTTTTGCTGGCATGAACATGTATCAGCAATAGCTGAGTCGGCATCAGCTGAACTTAATTTTCTTTTCAGAGCCAAGCGATACTTCACGTCATCTCAACTGTTGCTTCTATATAAGACGCATTTTCGACCTGCTTTGGAATATTGTTCCCATGTATCTGCGCCCAAACATTCGTTGCGGATGTTGGATAGTGAGCAAAAACGAGCTGTGCGCCTCATCGACCATTCGGAGATCATTCGCGATCTCCAACCGCTGGCTCTCAGAAGACAAGTTGCTGACCTTTCTCTGTTTCACAGATACTTCTACGGAAGATGCTTCAAGGAGCTGGAAGACCTTGTTCCGGAAAAACTCATGTTTTGCCGCAACACTAAGCTGGCAAGGAGTTCTCATCATATGGCGGTACATTTAACGACCCCTCGAACCTCTCTCTGTGGAACTCGCTTCCGTCTAACATCTTCCCAATATCCTACAATTTGGCCCTCTTCAAGAAGCAAGTAAACAGACACCTCAATTCTTTCCAGGCGCCCACGGATGTGGTGTAACAGATTCGCCTATTCCTGGGAAGCGCGCATAAAAAAATAGGTTTGCTAGCCGAGAGTTGCATATTTCCACACTTTGGTTTTGTCCAGTTCTCCCGTTAAGATCAGTCGGTTAAGAGGCGATTGGACTAAGCACTGGTGAATCCAGGTTTCATATTTCAAATATATCAACGTAAAAATTCATTATGATTACAGAGAAATATTGCTAAATACTGCTCTAAATCATAAGAACGTTGTTGATTTTGATCGATTGTTAGCACTCGCGGCACCCACTTCACACACAGCTTTCATATGTCGTAAATACGTACTGTATGCCCTACACGTTTCTTTGATTTCTTTAGAGTCTCAAATTGCCCAATCAATTCAACTTTATGGTAAGTCAAAATTGTTTTTTTGGAATTTCTTCATGTTTTTATGTTGGTTACACCTGCATATTTTCCATCTAGCCAAGCGTTGGCTTCCAAAATTTTTTTTTATTCTTTTTACCCACCACTGAGGGGATCGCTACGCACATATTTTTTGAAGGTTGATGCTAACGGAAAATTCAAATGAATTTTTTCCTAATAATGCCATATATGTGTTAGCCTACGGATTTTTTTAAATATCAATTCAATTTCAACTCCTGAGAAAAGAGTGTCGACTGACAGACGATACGTTTCAATGACGATGATCGAATTGAATGAATCCTGTTTTCAGTTGCTTGACCAACAAGTGTATTCTCTAGATCTGGACCCCAGTGACTTCTAATCTACAGATCAGGTGTTGTAAATTTAGAGTGACGTTAAACATGAAATTTTTACTGGTGTAGCCGCATTTGCTGAAGTGGTATTTCAATGTTACTGCATATTGATTGAATTGTTGACAATTTAAAAGAATCCTTACAGTTGAAGGGTTGCAACGTGATTTATATTTACTGCAAGAAAAAACTTTTATGTTGTTAAATTATGACCCCTTGTTTTCTATTGCTAACCGAATTCAATCAGTTCTTATATACGGCGACTATAAATATTGGAAGATAACTAATTTGATTACAATTTATAACAAGGATATTGACATAACATAGATGCCCACTAAAATAACTGACTTACTTTTGAAAGAGATCACAACTTTTTGTCATTATCACAGGTTTTATGTTTTCGAAGGATTCTGTATTAAGGGGAATTATAACTCCAAAATTTTGGGAAAATCGATTTTGAGTTTTTTATATATTCTTGATCCTTTTTTAGTTGGATGACGGAACAATCGAAGGGATAAAAAAGGATCAAGAACGGTACTCGTACGTAAAAGTTCTCATAAAAAAGTAAATTTAAAGGTAATCAACATTCTGGAAATTAAAAAATTGAAAAAATTTCGTGAGTGCATCAGCCTAAAAACTGGCGGGGTCCAGTGACCCTGACAGAGATTTAGATGTCGGGTTTGATAGCAAATTTGGCTATGTGATCCTAAGCTCAGTATTTTCTCACTTGGAAAATATTTTAAACTGCGAAAAACGTGATGGTAATATTAAGAGGAAGAGAAGAAAACGAAAAGAACGTTGAGCACGGATTCCCAAAGAGCGAATTGACTGTGTCCGGCGATGGTAACTGGGCCAAGAGAGGTTTTTCTTCTCTCATCGTAATTTGTACTCTAATTGGAAAATACAAAAGCAAAATTTTGGATTGTTTCGTCTCGTCAAAAACGCGTAACAAATGTGAAGTAAACAAAAAACTGATAGACCCAACCGCATTTTTAATTTGGAAACACACGGGGCACGTCGATGAATGTTCCAAAAATTATGACGGAAGCTCCAGGGGAATGGAAATCCAAGGGGTGAAAAGGAAGAACCTGCAGTTAAAAGGAAACGCCGAAGCAAAACTACTCCACCTGAGGAAAAGAGAACCGAACTTACTGGCAAAGTTATGAAAGAAATTTCTTTGTTTTACAGTCTTGCCATTCAAAACAACCCCTATGACAAGCAAGCCATGAAAAATGCCATTTGGGCGGGATTTTATCATAGAATTTCAACTAATGAGAAACCACAGCATCAGTATTGCGACAAGAGCTGGTGTAAATCTACAAAGCGGCGAAGAGGGGAAAAACTTTAACCATAAAACATTGCCCCTTAGTGACCTTGTGCAAGAAAACGTGAAGCCTGTTTTCGAAGACTTGACAAAAGATGCACTTTTGGATCGCTGTTTGGGAAAAAACACGCAAAACAATAACGAATCTTTTAATAGTACCATCTGGGGACTTGTTCTAAAAAATATATTCAGGAAAACAAATTGTCGATTTATCAGCCAGGATCAGTTGCTGCTTCTTCAACGAGGGGTGCAAAGCAATTCTGAAATTAATGGAGATGATGGCACTCGACATTGGGCCTCATGCCTATGAATTTTGTCACGATAAAGATGAAATGCGCATCAAAATTGCAGAAAAGCGATGTTCCGATCAGTCGAAGGAAGCGAGACTTGCACGGAAAAAGGAGTCTGCTGAGCAGGAGGCATTATTTGAGCAGATTTATGGGCTTCTTTACGGTGCAGGAATCGCTGATTGATTAAATGCCAGGTATTAATTTCATTTATTTTAATGTTATCACAAAAAAATTAGCAGTCGAAAGTTTGAATGCGTTTTTCTCAAAATATGTTTTTTCAAATCGGTATCAGCGCTAGCGCCACGACGAAATGTCAGAATTTGACGTAACTAGACTTATTTTATTGATAATTTATACCTCTTTATAACCTACCTCGGAAATTAATCAGTTCGAAGATATAACCCCTTTTTAAGGGGTAGAAACGCGTAAAAAATGCCTTTTCTTCAATTTAATTTTGGAAGATTGTAATTTTCTCAAAAATGAAAATTTTTTATTTTCCGAGGTAGGTTATACAGCTGCATACATATTTTTCAAAATTCTGTTTTTTGATTTCAGATATCGTGTTCGATCTGTATCACTGCAACCGTGCGGCGCCAAAAAATTTTTTTTCGTATATCTTTTCTTATGTATAACAACATGTAAAAAGTTTTTTTTTATACATAATGAAGATTTCTTTGAAAAAAATTCTTCCATTTTGTCATTCTGAAGTGATAATACCCCTTAATACGAATGAAGATTGTATCATTGATATTTAGGTTGATCCACGTGCGCACAATTCTTCGTTTCGTTTTCACGTAGAGGTTAACTAGTTTCACCCTAACCTCTCGTTCTACATGTGATTCAGCTATAAAGCAATGATTTACTAGGACTATGCATGTTCGCGACAGTTCCATCCATAAAATTAATGGAAATATACCGAAATAATAACATCGGATTTGGAACATTCGATTTATTCATACGGTATTTCCGCCCGGTTGCCCTTTCGCAAAACATATCAAATATCTTGAACCGCATTCCGCCGCAACGACATCAAAGGGCTATTCAGACGTCGAAACAAATGATCATAATTATTAAGGTAGTTGCTCGTTTGCGGTATGCAACCAACTTCGTTCGGTATATGATTCCAATTTCAAAGCTAGTATAATTAATCAAATATTTTCACCTACTCCACCACCATTTATCATCCTGTTTTGTTACATACTCCAATACGCCGAATTTAGAACATCAAAGGGGAATTTATCCGTTTAGGAACCGAACGATTTCGAATATCGTTTGTGCATAAAGATACTTCCGTTCTGTGAATAACGTACACTGTTCAAGTTTTTACTCAGAATTTCGATTACCATGGTCATTTTTGAGTTTTGCAAAATAACTTTCTTTTTCGTGTTCTTATCGAAAGTAGGTTTTTAATCCAAAACGAATAAAAACTACACATTTTACAACTCAGGGGAGAGGTCTGTACACTGTAAAGTTTCGAAAAAGAATTATACAAATGGGTGATTCTCATGAAAGATGTTCAAATGTCCATAAACATTACTAAACTTTTTTTTTGGAAGAATGAGAATTGAATTTTTTTGCAATCTATAGAAATTGCGTTAAAGAGTATTGTGAATCTGATGTTTAAGCACTTTAGTCATTTTTCCTCGAAAAAATGCGGATTTTCAGAATGCATCATTCACGGAGTTAATAACATATTCACGGAGTGGATAGTAATCGGTAAATATCAAGAATTGAAAGGAATTATGCTCGTTAAATAATGTATGAATTTTTTGAGATCCTATTTTTATGCTTTTGAAACTTGAATAAGACTTAATTGACGCCAAGAAAATTGATTTTATTCCGAAAACATATTTTGTAATAGGTATTTCATCATCGAAATGGGTCAACTTTTGTGAATATAAAATATTACAACACAACAACAGATATAGTTGATGTATTGATACTGAACATAATAAAAAATTAAGTATCATTCATCAACCACTCTGAAAAAATCACTCACTCATAGAGACACTTCGGATTCAAGAAAATAAAATTTAATAATTAGGATACGTATCAAGAAAAAAAAGTGGCGGTACTGGCGTACTTCTGCCTAAGAATAAAAATAGTATCATCAATATAAGTTGTGGAACAAACTCAAATCTGCACTGAACATGTATTGATCTCTCTCATTGATCAAGGGTGCTGGAAGAACACTTATTATATCAAGTATGTTCACTAAGGAAACATCCTCTATATCTGGAAATGACCATTTGTTTGCCTTTATTGCTTTTCCTTAAAAATCTTATATAAAATTCATCTAGGGGCTCATCGGAAAAATTCGCCTCAATTACACCAACATAATGTGTGATTGATTTATTTCCACAAAACTGCACCACTACATAATCTTTTGGTTTTGGCCTGCAACTACTTTCGCCTTGTACTGATTGTCCAAATCTTCTGGTCAATTGTATCAATGGTACATCATCTTCATCCGAACTATAATAAATTTCTTCGTATTCCAGTCTTGAACGCAACTGTAATTGATCAGCTGGAAATGATGGTTAAAAAGCAAGGGGAAAGTACAAGTCTAATTCTAAAATTTTATGCTGATAGTTAAATTGAATACAAAACTTAAAAAGGATACGTTGCTCAATATAGTAAAGTCCGGGAGAATAGTGATTACATTTTGAGGATGTGGCACAATTGAGGCAGGATAACTTGCGGATATCCATTAATGAATTCTCTTTAGCCCACGTGACTTCATGGCTCTGCATTATACCTTTGAAATTCGGCAGGTTCGATGGTATATATGATTGGATTTTTTTCAGGCTGTATTAGTTGTATTTTCATAACATTTACAGTTATTTTGCAGCTTATAAAACTTTCTGAGTCAGGAATATATCACTTCCTCTAGATACTAGAGCGTCAGCTGTGCGCTTAACTACACCTCCAACCCCATCTGGATCACCCTTTCCACGGCTTTTTCCACTAAAGTGTCATTTTATAGTGTTCATTTGGAATTTTTTAGATATGAAGTTTGCTACAAGATGGAACATTTTACGACTACGGTATTGATTCGAATCTCCATAACTTAAAAAATGGATATTTCTCAAGTTCTTTCCATGTCTTCTAGTTACAGGATCGTGGCGCAAGTTATTCGAAACTGTGCAAAAGCATTTCTTTCTTAAGAAGTAGTAGTTTTATAATATGCTACCACTGTATGAAAACTAATTTGTGGTTTCGATCCAACGAAGTGGGCCGATTGGACTTCCTCTCTGTATTGGTAGGAATAATTTTCCGAAAAGTCCATGTGGATCAATATTTCCTCTTTTCCTAGTATCTCTTTGACTCTTTGAATTTCTTTGTACTGGTGGTTTATGTTTCGTACGTGTAGAAAGAATGGTTTCAATGAATTTTCAAAAGTGAAAGAATTTACCCTTTAGTACTTACGACCTTTTCTTTAATTGTTTTCATGCACACTTTTTCAATACCTTCAACTACTATATTAACCTGTTTTGAGCCCCATTTTTCTTAGACAAAGGGGTCTGTAGAATTGAAACTATATGATGTTATTTCTCTATCTTTACTATCTTCACATTTCCTCCCGAGATATTCATCTCTGGGAAAGTCGCCTTCACAGCTAATCATTTTTACTATTTCCTGGTAGCTAACCATTTGGATGATCTTAGTTTTTTTTATCAACAAATTTATATTCGTATGCGACATACACAGATAAGTTTTTCTGTCTTCTGTCTCCGGGTGCAGAATCCAAAAAGGTCGGAACCTACAGAACTTATCTGTCTATTATATATCTTCATGAATTTTCTATGAAGATTTTTTAGGGTTTCGTTGAGAACTCTTCTTTGTTTCCTGATATTATTTTTCTTTACAAAGTTCCTTATTCCAGGACAGAGCCTGCCCGACTCATATTTCTCCAAAAACTCTATGATCTGTTTTCTAAGATTTTAGTTAGGCTTCACTTTCCTGTAGTTATTTTCACCAGATATGAATGACGAAGTAATAGCTTTCAGTAATTTCTTCTTCTTGTATTTCTTCAGAACATTACCACTGACGAATGTCCAAAATTGTCGTTTCTCTTCTCTTTACTTAGATAATTTTCAGCTAGCTGTTTTTGCATAACCTCCGAAAGTTTTTTCTTCACCTCAGGTGTAACATTCTGCCCTTTCACTAAAGATTCAACGTTGTTTGTTGGGGAATTCTTTTTCCTATCTGTCTGCACTTATCCTCTTAAATCTCATTCTATATTTGTTTTTTTTTGCACTTTCCTTTTTTAGTTCCTCTTTCAACCGTGCATTTTCATTCTTTAGGTTTTCGATATTTTTCTTTTTCCTTAGTCTCCCTTGTCTTGCTCTACCATCCTCATGATTATGACAAGGCATGTTTTGTACTTGTTCATCGGGTGTAGATGTAGCGGGCGGTGAATCATCTCGTAATCTATCTTCCAGTTTTTTCGCTTTCTTTTTTCTTTAGTTGTATAGCTTACGTTTTAATCTCCATTTTTATCTTTGGTTTCTTTTTTTTCCGACATTAGATCAATGGTTTCAATTATACCTTCTTTGTTCCGTTTGTAGTATCATTCTTCCTTTGCGCTTCTCCTCCTCATAAATTGCTGGATCAGCTTTTCTTATATCTCAGAGAGAAAAAATTGTCACCTCCATGAATCATCTTTCAACTCGAGCATCACGGAAGTGAAGATATCGCATGTTGTGGGTACCTGATGTTCATAATATCTTGAAGCGCTGATACTATGAATACAATGAGAGAAAATGAAAATCTATCGAATTTGATAAACATCTTGTATGCAGAATTGGTCCTTACGTTATTATTTTCCTTCACGGAAGTGATATCCTCAAGATGCAGTGTCGAAACCGCAACACGAATTTGGCTCACTCAAAATTTTTTGGAAACAGAATAAAAGGGCGGGAAATGCTTTCGCCTTCTAGAGACCGAAAGCTGAAATGAGTTAAGCTTAACGGAGTTGAAGTCTGTTTCTAGGAACTACTTTTCACCCTTTCTTGAAAATGAAATGTATTTTAGTGACAGATGCACAGATTTACCTTTACTCCTCCATAGAATACATATTATTCATCAATTTTCACATCAGTTCACAAACTGATGAAAATTAAATTTCGAAACACGCAGAAGAAACATTCACGGAGGTGACATTCTCTGATGTTTTCCGAAAAAATGTATAATTCCGCATAACAAGGAAAATATAATGATGTCGCATTTCATTAAAAATAGATAAATGAAGCCTACTGATGTAAATAGTTGGTTTGAAAATTCATTTTTCACATTTTTAAGCGAAACGAACTAAAAAATTCAATGTTCGTGAGAATCACCCAATTACCCAAAATCTATTGTGAGATAATACTCGAAACATATTGTTCCTCCAAATTCAACGCCGACAAGAGCGACCTCAACAGTGGCTAGGTCTAATTGAATAACCTAACGCAGAATGTACAGGGTGACCAAAAGTCATTGTCCTTGAATGGTAACTTTTAAATTAATACAGAGGATGCGGTTTTCACGAAGAGGTGCTACATTTTCATGAAACGATACATGTAGTGAACAAAATTTTCACAGCCCTCTTCGTTTTCGGGATACAACGTGATTTTCAAAATCTGCAATTTTCAAGTATCTTGTATCTTGGTATCTTTCAACATGGCGCAATGACAGTAGAGTACCGAATTTTTTACGGGGAATCCAGTGCTCTAACCAGATTTTTTTCAAAAGGAACAGTTCTCAGTTATAAACTGAACTTACGTTGAAAAATATGAAAAAATGTTGTATTGCTGGCACAAATTTCGGATCCTTAATAGCGCATTGAGTAAAATAATGGGTCAGGCTTGTAAATCACGTAGTTCCCTTTCTGTTGATATGCGTAAATCTTCTATCGTAAGTTAATGGGTTCGACAGATCTTGTCTTGTAAATAACCCACACAAAAATATCAAGAACTGTCAGCTCCAGAGACCTTGTTGGTCATCGTATAGGACCATATCATATAACTGCAAATTCAACGTTCTGGAAATTGCTTGTTCTGATATTGCGCCACAGTTTTGCGAATTATGGGCAGGGATTCCGTCGTGTTGGGAATATATGGTATTGAATTCGGCCAACGGAATTTTTTCGTTTAAAGATATGAAATTTCAAGCTGCCATCCTGAGTAAAGCAAGCTTCGCTGAAACCGAATCTTCCTTATCGCTCCAGATTCTAAACCAACTTCAACTTATGTGGTTTGTGTTATATTTCCTCAATATTCTATGAACTGTGGTCTTTGATACGCCAAGTGTTTCTTCACATTCCTGAAATATCGAGTTGGTTCCATCTCAATTGAAGCTAATGTGTTAATTTCATCAATTTCCTGTTGAGGTTTTCTATAGTTTTCTAAACGAGGTTTCCCAAATAATCTATAATTGGTCAGATTTTTTTTTTCATTTCACTGAATATTTTGGTACAAGGTTGCCTTCGTTGTGGAAAGCTACGAAATTATATTATCAATTAGTTCAGGAATGCAGTATAAGTAATACTTCATGATTCTTTACCTTTCTAAGTAGAGATTACTTGCTGAATTCACATTTTCCTTGAACCCTATAAAACAGCTGAGAATATCATATTTTTCCCGAAAGTCTGAATTTTCATAAACAAATTTTCGAAACACCGAAACAGAACGTTAGACTAGTTATGAAAATCTGACAGACAATACTCATTCCAAAGGCGACTATCATATTTTCCAATTTTATAGCGGAGTAAATTCTAAATATCGAAGGAGAAGCGCAATGAGTTAATTTCCAAAAAGAAATCTAATGAATAAACAAATATGGAAAATTATCCATAACAATCTATCGATTCGATCGACTTTTCACATCCCCCTATCGAATTGATGAAAAATCCTGTTTATAACACCAAAGTAGCATTTTTTGTCTTCCAAAAAATAATGGGAATAACATTCATAAAGGCGTCGACAAATAGAATTCGATTACGTGAAAATATACAGAATTTGCGAAAAGTTAAGTCGTTAACTGGAAAACTGTATCACTGAAAAAAAATCTGGTTACACCACTAAATTCGCCTCGAAATCCTGTGTGTTTTCATCTTTGCGCCATGTTGATGGATAACCGAAATACGATTGGCACTTGTAGATTTTGAAAATCACACTGTATCTCGAAAACGAAGAGGCTATGAAAGTTTTATTGACTTCATCTATTGCTTCATTAAAAAGTAGCACGAAACCGGAAACCGCATACTTCTATCTTTATTAGTTTAGGAGTTATCAGTCAAGGACAACGAATTGGGGACAGCTTGTACACTATTGGCATTATAGATTCGTCAGCTTCTTATATTGCCCTACGATGGCTAATTCATGAGCTTTTCGAATTAAAACGTCAGTAACCTTGATTGCGATTAACTATAAACACTTGCATCATAATATATTAAGGCTGTGCGTCAACTGATAAAGTTTAGGAATAAAGTGTGATTGAAGTAATTGACAATTATGTTCTAGACCAGGGGTCTCCAAACTTTGAAGCCTTAGGGCCATAATATTGTTTTGGGTACGTTCCAAGGGCCAAAACGATTTCAATTTTTCTGCCCACCTAAGGAAACATAGGCGTTTTGCATTTCAATTACTATTGATTGTGTAATCAGTATATTGTGTTAAGTAGGGACATCTAGTGGCGAGTAGTAATACTATGAAGGTCTGTGATGCAGGTACTATCTATTTCGGCTACCCACTAACTAGTAACAGGTGAAATGTTTGAAAATTTCCGCATTGGTTCGAGAAAGTTCTGGTCCTGACTAGTTCTTTCGACCACTTCTAGATGATAGTGATTGCATAGGTATAAAAATGCTAGCGGCGCCAGTGCGAATCAGTTTGCGTGGGAAAGGCGAAGGAAGCGAAATTGCCTATTGTGAAATAAAGTAACACCCGTGCATAAGTGAGAGTATTTTGATTAGACTTGTTTTATGTTTGATTTTTTAGGATGGAAAAGAAGCGGAAAATAGACAGTGAATGCAGAACGTTCCAAGATGAATGAAACTTTCAATATTTTGTGATTGAGTGCAATAATAAGGCGCTATGTCTAATTTGTAATGAAACTATAGCTGTTCTCAAAGTATATAACATTAAAGGCCACTATGAATCGAAATATCTTCAAAATTACTCTAAATATACAGGAAGTTTGCGGACGGAAAAATTTGAAACTTTGAAGCGCGGACTAAAATCGCAGCAACCTTTGTTTACCAAAGCAAATGCTGAGCAAAAGTCTGCAACTCGCGACAGCTTTCGTGTGGCTCTTGAAATTGCAAAACGTGAAATACCATTCACCGATGGAGAAATGATAAAAGACTGCTTGATTGCAGTAGCGGAAGTAATTTATTGAAAGTAGTCAGTTTGTCAGCGAACACCGTGACTCGGAGGGTGCAAGACATCGCAGAAAATATATCATCTCAACTGTGTGACAAAAATGGAATGGTTTTCTTTAGCCTTGGATGAGTCAACGGATGTGTCAGATACTGCTCAGGTGTTGATTTTTATTCGGGGAGTAGATAAAAGCTATGACGTATATGAAGAACTGATTGATATTGATAGTATTCACGGCACGATAACTGGGGCAAATGTTTTTGAGGGAGTTGAAAATACCATTAATAAAAAGAACCTTCGATGAAAAAACTTAAAATGTATCACCACCCATGGAGGCAAAAATATGTGTAGAAAAAATAAAGGGGTGGTCGCAATCGTGTCAAAGGCTGTAGAAAATGATGGTGGTTCAAAATTATTAGTCTTACATCATTCATATCAGTTGTTAACTTCATCATATTCACAGGACTGTATCACCGACGATTCCACGAGTTTATTGAAGAGATTGGAGAAAATGACTTGGCGTATCATACTGCCGTACGCTGGCTTAGTTGCAGAAAAGTCCTTAAGCGTTTTTTTGAACTTCGAGCAGAGATCAAAATTTTTTTGAACGAGAAGCATCGCCCTTGTGCGGATTTAGGAAACAGTGAATGGCTGTGGAAATTAGCATTCTGTGTTGATTTGACAAATCATATGAGCGAACTAAATTTAAGATTGCAAGGAGAACCCTGATTTATACACCAATATCAAAACGTTCAGGCAGAAAATAATATTATTTCAATCGCAATTACGTAAAAGATGTTTCACACATCGCAAAACATGTAAAAAATTTAGCCACACTACAGAGACTGAATTTCCCGTCGATTTTGCAGTCGAAACTTTGAAAGCTTTTAAGATAAATTTCGGTTCTCGTTTTTCAGACTTTGATGTGATTGCGAATGAAATTAGGCTTTTTCAAAGTCCTTTCGAGTCTGTCGTAAACTTTTACCTTGCAAGTATATAAAACCGAGTAATTATCATTCGGTGTTTTCGTTTTCTTATATTCAACTTATCACAGCAATAGTAAGAATAGCAAAACATTGACTGTCGTGGGCCAGATTGATGATACTAGTCTCAAGCTGTCGCGGGCCAAATTGATGGCACTGGTGGGCCGGATTTGGCCCGCGGGCCGTAGTTTGGAGACCCCTGTTCTAGACCGTAAAATATTTGTTTCAACGCTAAATAGTTTTTATCGACTAGCGTGGAGAATTTCTCGAAAAATTCAATCAAATACTGCCAAAAGCCTTGAATAATTCGACGATGCTTCTATGTAGCCTAAACTAGAAACCAAATTGTTGCGTTATATAGAAAGTAATCGGACATCCTTGAAGAACGAAAATGTTGCAGGACTATACAAAATTTCCAGTATGGAAAAAGAAAAGAATTGGGACATGAAATGATAATTAAACTTAAAAAAAATCTCTGAACCATTTTTGGAGAATAATATCTACTCTTGCTATTTATTATTTTATGGATCGGAACCTACCTTTGAAGTTTATAACATTTGTAGAATTAACCTCGTATGTGATAGAGCGTTCTCGACAAGTGCACATTCAGACTCGATCGAAACTTCGACAATAGCTTTTCTTTCCGACTCTAGCAGATAGTTCGAAATGCTTTTTCCCAGCTATAACAAAATCGTAAAACTTTCTTTGTACGTAGTTTTTAACGACTTTTCCTTGCACATCCAGAGGCAAAGTTCCCGAACATTAATTATATTTTGTTTAGAGAATAAGTTCCTACAAGTACTGGAATTATCTACGTAATGCTCACTTTGTAGGAAAATTCGCGCAACTGGAAAGTTGAAAGTTTCCTTTCAGACGATTTTCTTTGAAATGCGCTTATTACTATCAATTTGTGAATTTTCATTACAGCGGTGGGTTTCCGAGATAAAAACTTACAGGAAACGGCGAGTTGTTTCAATTGCCTTGTGGATTATAGAAAGTGTAATGGTTTGAAGTTTTTCACGCCATTGGCGGAATGTTACTCTTGGAAGCATTCTAGTGTAGAAGTCTCTGTATGCATTTCTTTTCTTGGAACTTTAGTTTTAATGACAGTTCACTGATGAATTGTCGTTGTCTTGGCAAAACTGATTATTTTGTAGTTAAATGTGTACTTTCACTATTTAACGATAAGTTCGTCATCTGGATAATGCGTATGAACGGGAATTTCTTCTGGGAAGGCAAGTGCTTATCGAGAGGAGTGGCTTATCACGTGCCTAGCTAGCTGCAGTTCGGGGCACTTTTTCGGTTCCTTAGACGGCATATATAATAGTGAACGAGAGGTACACCCCATTGTTTCGCATCACATTATTATTAATTTTCCCAGGATTGAAGACACAAAAACGGCTGAACCAAGACTTATGGCTTAATTCGTGGAGACATGCCTAAAAAAACCAATATGATTGGCACAAAAAGTTTTTGAAAGCAAACCCCATCCCCACTGCCCTTGAACAAGTTTGACCAAAAAGAACTTTGCTTCGGTTTGGGATCTTCATGAGGGAGACCGCCGATTAACGGTGTCTGGAATTACGTCTCAGCTTGGGATAAGCGAAGGGAATGCTCAATCCATCATTACAGATGAGTTGGGGCTTAGGAAATATTTCTGCCAGGTAGGTTCACCGTTTGGTTACTAATTAGCACCAACGTTTGTTAGTCCCTACTTCAACGTTTTCATAGTCAGCATGATGATTTTTTGCAGCGTACTGTCACATGTAATGAAACCTGGGTGCACTCCTGAACCGAACATGCAAGTATAGAGGGAGGAGGGGACAAAGGGTACCTGTCAATGCCAAAACACGCCCCTATGCTGGAAGGTTCCTGCGACCGTATTTGGAATTTCAAAGGGACTTTTGAAAGAAGCATTAGAAGGTTAACCACTTGACAATGATGCTACTGTTGAGACCTTTGTGTGTAATTGGGTGGGTGCACCCGCTTCTTCCTTTAATGATGGCGGCATCAGATCACTTCCAATAAATTGGGAAAAATGTTCTTTGAGAACAGGAGATTATGTAGAAAATAACATGTGACTTTATTTTGTAACTTTTATCAATAAACTGAAAAAAAGATTATTCTGGTTCACATTTCATTCACTCTCGCGAAATAGGCATCACAGATGGTTTGTGAATACATAGGATGCAAACTCAAGAGCACCATATTTTTCGTGAAAAAAAATTTAAATGGCGAATGTTTTTTAATTTTCCCAATAACTATTACTAGAACTTGTGGAAAGTGTACCTTTATACATAAGAGAACAAATGAGTGTCCCAAGGGGTGATGATCATCAGATCTCACCTAGACTTTTTTCATGAAGTTATGTGAAAACAACTGTGGACATGAAAAAACTAGTAAGGGCACCATTTCAGAGGAGAACCACAGGCATATTATTGAATATCAAGAATAATTACATAATAAAAAATATACCAATATATGTGCGTAACAAAACGTTGGTCATTTTAAACACCTCTTTCAAATTTCTTAAAAATTAAGGTTTTTTTGCAGAATGTTTTTGAAATTTGATATAAGGCCTTGAGCCTTTTTTCGCTAAAAACTGGAATGAATAAAGAAAGTTCGAACCGCATGAAAACGACGTGGTCGGGGGCCTTCGCCAGAATTTTTTTTCGAAAAAGAAATGTTGGAGGAGAATACGTGCGGCAGGAGAATTTTTCGAAAATTTTCGCCAAAATGTTCATGACAAATGTAGAACCGAAACGACCAGGTTTCTTGGGAACGTGAAACTTGGGTCTCGGAAGTCGATCGGAAAGGTCGAACGTGCGAAAAGTTTCGAAAGAGCGTATAGAAAATGACGATGTCAAAATTTTAAGTATATGTATCTACATCCTACATCCTACATAAAAATTGAGGAATATGTGTTTTTCTATTTGACTCATACATTCATTGGTGTCAACATATCGAAGGTGCAAAAAGCCCCGAATTCTTCGAATTTACATTATCGCATTATCGATTTGTAAATTATTCAACGTTTTTTGTCTAAAATACAAGAAAATAAAATTTTCCAAACAAAGCTTTTCTAATAATATTCCTAAGGATAATAAGAAATACGCATATATCTATCTTGGTTATTACCGGATATTTGGCTATTTGAAAATGTTTCTTATAATACAATGCCAAAGGAAATTGTGAAAACGGAATAGGTTTTGGTTATTACCGGAAATATGATGATTTGAATATTCAACCCCCTCTAGTACGTGTTGGAACTAGGGTATCTAATCAAAAATTTATTGAGCTAAAGTCTTTGATAACAATATGCTAAAGTGATTTTAAAATTTTAAACCCCTCCTATTTCTACCCCCTTGGATCGATTGTGCCCAATAGCAATTCCGACCCAAGATTTTGACACCTTGAATGACACTGTGAAGAGATGGATGGAGAAAAATGGAATTCCACCATGAGGTAGTATTTTTAAGAAATCTACTTAAAAACATAGCTTCGATATAAACTATATGCAATCGATAAAATGTTTAAGTTGTAGAGATTAATGCTCCTTTCAAAAATGTGAACACACCATATGAGGAAATTAATAGTTTATAGTGAATCATTCTGTATAAAAAAATTAATTTACAATTTTCTATTTCTATCAATAAATCCAAGAATGGCGAACGAAGAGTAATTTTTTGTGAGAAAATATTTCAATGTGTCTAACTTAATGTGCACAGTGTAATAAAATAAACACCATCTTGAAAAAAATCGAATCAATTATCCCGAATTTATCCATCAACGTCATGCATTTGCTGAAATCAACAAACACGATGAGGTAACTTGTAATGGGTTTCCCACGAAAAAACTGTTAACTTGATCCGTTTTGAGTACTCATAGCGGAAAAATTCCCGAAAGAAATCCTCCTAATTACTTTTACAACTCCATTAGTCATGATTACCGTTCAAACTTCCAAACTATTTCAATTAAACGAAAATTACACCTGGTCCAGGAAAAGTAGGAAGTTATTCGAGTTCCTCTTTGCAGCTGACGTCAAATTAAAGTTGTTTGCAAGTCAGAGATACGTTTTGAAATGGAAAGTTTGATCGATTGATAAACTTTCCCAGATATTTCTGTGTTTGGTATCTTTGGGTCTCCTTTCCATCTGATATTCCTACAAGAGATTATATACAAAGATAACAGACCTATTCCGTTTAGAATCTGAAATCTAAACGATCTTCATTGATTCATCGTTATCTCGTAAAATATTTATGGTGTTCGGGAAGCCACTTTCGCAATCGATATGGCGTTATCGGCGCTAAGAACCGCCTTATCTAGTTTATGGTTCGGTGTAAAGCAGGAGACCTAACACGGATCGATTATGGGAGGGATGATAAGGCAGCCACCAATTTAATTTAATTTTATAACAATTACGTGTGTTATTGTACTTGAAAGTTACTTCACGAAGAAAATTCCGGAATGCATATGGATTCGGAGAATGCCAATAGGATTTGAAGTATATAAGGAAGTCTAATGAAAAAGTTTTTCAAATGCCAAATTTCTCATGGATTATTTAAATAGAAATTGAACAGTAGTAATCGATACGTGATGTAAATCTATTTCAAATGATAAAATGAAAGAAAATTTGAATTACACTTATTATATTTCACATAATGAGTAATAAGTATTTATTTATGATTTTATTATTTGATTGTTGGAGAATTATCGAAAGTTGATCTGATTGTCGGATTTGTCAACCATCACAAGAGCCAAAACAATGAGGTTTGGATGCATTTGGATGTCACAGCATAGAATGACGGACTGCAGATTCATCGCTATTATACAGGGTATCCCGAGTTGAGTGGCCTATTAGACTTCCGGTTATACCGGAAGTGCATACCAACTTTGTCATTTAATATAGAACATCCTGTTATTCCAATTACATAAACATTTAACTTATAAGTCTTTCTTGTTTCGTTCATGAAATATCCTAGTTTCACTTGAAAATTATGGATTTTTTGCTTTATGAAAAAATTGTTGTTTCTCGAGAATGGCGTGAACTACCAAAATAATGAAAGGTGTTTTGCAAACAAGAAACCTTGCGGGACATAAATCATATCCGAAAGTTATGGCGAAAAGACGAATTTTACCTACCTACCTGAAGTTGCAAAGGGGGCTTATATTTCTACACGTGCATAGACATATCCCAGAGCATAGACAGGCTGCTGAGCATAGATAAAATTAAAAAACTATTATTGTTTTAATTTTCAGTCGAATTACTTCGAACAGAATGACTAACTACACAAATGAGCAAATACTCAATTTATTTTTCATTCATGGAGATGAGAGACTGAATGCGAGTAGAACTTGTAGGATATTTAACGAATTATATCCAAATATGCCGTCTATTATAGCTGAACAATTCAGGAAATACCTTACAAATTTTCTTTCAACTGAAACGGTCCAGAATGAGACATGGTTTTCATCGCTTGTAGTCAACAATGAAGACAATGAAATTGCCGTTCTAGTTTATTTTGATGTTAATCCACGTGCAATTGTTAAGCATGATCTGAATTTACCTCATAGTAGTATTCACAAAATTTTAAAAAAACATAATTTGCACCCTTATAAATTTTCAGTGGTCCGAACACAAGCTGGCGATCCACAGCTTCGAATATAGCTGTGTGAGATCCTTCTGCTCAGAACACAAGAAGATACCGATTTTCTCAAAAGGATTATCTGAACGGATGAGGCCAAATTTTCTAATGAGGGGGTTTTTAACCGGAATAACTCACACTTTTGGGCCAACTAAAATCCTCATTACGAGGGAAAAAATCCTCAAAATGGATTTAGTTTTAATGTGTTTGCACTTTTGAAGGACAACAGATTTTCGTATTTTGTGTATGATGAAAACTTAAATAGTGAACTTTTTATGGAGATTTTGAGAACTATAGGAAGTGACTTCATTGACAATTTGTCAGTAGTTGAATCAAGGCGTTGTTGGTACCAACTTGATGGAGCGCCAGCTCATCTCACAAATGAAAATTATTGAATTTTAACTGATATGTTTGAAGATAGATGGATTGGAACGAAAGATCCGTCTTTGTGGCCTCCAAGGTCTCCTGACCTAACGCCTATGGGTTTTTATCTTTGGGGAACGCTGAAAGATAAACTTTGTTCTGAACCTGTGACTTCAAGGTATGATTTGCAAAATAGACTGCTTTCATGCAGTTGAATGTGGAGGAACTGAGGCGAGTCACATCATAGGGTGTCGAGGTCATCACTTTGAACAATTATTATAAATTTAAGAAAATGGAGTTTGATACGTTTTTATATTTTTTAATGACTTTGGAACTTCGGCAGCAATTGCAGTTTAATTTATTTTATCAATTATCCAATAACAAAAAGACAGTTATTTCTTAATGATCTGGGAACTGTCTATTTGCAGGAATCTAAGCCGCCTTTGCCAACTTTAGATAGGTTAGTAAAATTCGTTTTTTCGCCATAACTTGAAACCTCGAAATCTCAGTTACAGGGTATGTATGGGGTTAGGTTTAGCTTTTTACGGCAAATCTAATGAATTGAAAAAAAATATGGGGTACAATTTGAAAAAATTTAGTTTTCGATGTTTTTTTCATTTCGAAATGTGAGGCGAAAGAAAGAGCAATCTCTATACTGACTGCGATTCAGTCGGATATGTGTTATGTTCCGCATGGTTTCTTGTTTGCAAAACACCTTTCCTTACTTCGGTAGCTCACGACGTTCTCGAAATATACCGATTTTTTCAAAAAAGCAAGAAATAGATAATTTTCAAGTTAAACTAGGATATTTGTGTTTTTGTAATTGGAATGATGTGTTATGGAACCAGTCATCAATATACAGGGTGTTCTAAATTAAATAACAAAGTTGGTATGCACTTCCGGTATAACCAGAAGTGCCATTGAGGTGAAAATATTTTAGAAATAGAATTTCGGACCAGCTAAATCAACTACCAAAATTTCAGAACGTTAGCATCATTAGTTCTCCATGAACGTCTATTAGGCCACTCAACTTGGGATACCCTGTATAGTTCGAGAGTAAAGTATGGAATAAAACGCTGTATCTAATTCTCAAACTATTAAAAGGGAGTTTATATTTGAATACATCGAAAATTTGGGATTTACATAGATCAGTCTGGTCATTATCTGAAACTTATCATTGAAAAGTGATTTCAAATTTCAACTGATTCTATGTAGTTGATTTTTCTACCCTTGGGGCAATTTGTAGAGCTTCCAATTTATTACATATAGAATTTTTAGTACTAAATAAGAGTGATGATTTTTATTTTGAGGTCTGAATTCAATTTCAGATTTCGATTAGGAAAGGTTATTTTCGACATCTTATCTTATACCATAATGTGTTGAAAAATGACTATAATTATATCAGGTCAATAACTATATGTGATTGTTTTCGACTCACTATTTTGTTTATAAATTCAGTATTGAAAACGTTGGTGTGAGCTATAGTTTTAATGGTTTCAATTTCTCTTCTAAAATTTTCTAATGATGAAGGTAGCGGTAATCCTCTATGGGTTATTGAAAAGTATGCCGAAATTTGATGTGAATTCGGTTTGAATTCTTGGGACTACGTATATCTATACCAATGGGTTTTCTAAAGATGTTGAAATTAATTTTGCTCTTTAAGTGGGAAATTCACAGATCTACGAATAATACTTGATGGTTTTCCCCTTTCTTAGTTTTGAATTTTATTTTCGGATGAATTTGAGAAATTTATTGTACCGTTTGGACAAATAAATATGTGATCGACGAATCAATACCAAAAATTAGTGGTTAACGCAAGACTGCTAGATTGTTTATATGTTTCCGTTAAATTGAAGATTATTAAGTTGTATACATACTTTTGCTCTAATGGCAAAATCAATTTCAATATTCTTAGAAAAGGTACTAGCACAGATTTATTTCATTCTTTATCATTAGAAAATCTTGAAGAAAAACAACGGTTTTGATCGTGACTTGATTGACCAAATAAGGAAACGGAAACAATTCCATATAGCTATAAGCCGAATATATCCAATTATGAGTACCGAGAAATCTCAAAAGTTCATTCCTTTAACATATCTTGGGCAGATAAAAGAACATGTCGCAAATAAACTTTCCAAACTAAAATGTAAAACTGCATTCAGACTTCAAAATGAATTGTCATGTTTCTTATTCAATGCTAAAAATCCTAAAGAGAATTCAAATAAATGGGGAAATTATAAGTTATCTTCTCCAGACTGCAATGATTTCTAAATAGATCAGACTGGTCGTTCATTTAATAAAATTAACAAGATTCAACATTAGCTAATCATTGCATTCAAAACAGCCACTCTTTTCCTAGTATCAATAAATTGAAATCACTTTTTAATGACAACTTTCGGATTAATTATTTTCTTCTTCAGAGAAAATGCTCGGACACATCAATTTATATTTTATTATTTATATTTAGCTAGTTTTCCGTCAACTGAGAATTTTTTCCCTTTTTTTTTAAGATATGACATCATGGACCATTCTCTCGAATCAAAACCTTAATTTTTCATTTTATCGTGAAGAGCTTATTTGTCTGGAATGACCCATAGTCGGAATTCTGCGATCAATAGTTCTCGAAATACAGGGTATTTCATCCAAGAACAAAATTATTATTCTTCATGGTAGATTTCAAACCTTTTCTGTTGTCGATGTAAAGGAAATCACTGCTCACCCTGTATGCCTCCTTACACAAGAATCTTGATAAGGAATAAAGATTGAATGACACCTTCTTTGAAAGATATTGTAAATCGGCAAAAAGCAATTTGTTGTTTCCTTATTTGAAATGATAAGAATGAAGAGCAATTTTTCTTACAAGTAATATTGTAAGTGAGTAAGCATTCATTCATTATCATACAATGAAACATATTATAATAATGAAAAATTAAACGGGATTATCCCCATTTACGTAATTTTAACGAATTACTTAATTGTGATATGAAACCATATTCTAACTTTCAAAATTTTTGAGAAAATCAGTTGAAGCCAAAGTATACTGAAATTTGTGATCTGAAACACGACAATGAAGATTCAAATAGATCTATCATATGAGGAAGGTTGTGCATGATGGTCTATTTGAGAGACTGCAGATTTCATTTCTTGTATGAAAGGGTCAATAGTTTTCACCTGCTTAGTTGATCACTTTTTATGGGTGAATATCTCGAATTTGAGAATGCCTCATTTAATCGAGAAAAGAGTCAATCGAGACTTTGATATTCCTCGGTTTTAATAATGATCGTCGTAATCACGAGATTTACCAAACAAAATATACCAGAATGGGCATCAAATAAATCAATTCACAAATAGTAAAACTGAAACCGAATTTTGGGAAGAAAGGTTCTGGAGTATATCGTACCAAGTCCCTTCGTTCCTGATGATACCAGGCTGGACATTCGTATAAGTTTACAAGAAGATCCCCATCAGCCAACAAGAGAATTAGCCCTGGACCACGAAGTGAACCAAAGATCACTGGTGAGATATTTGCATTTAGAAATTAGCCACCATTTTTGCAGGGTGGAATTTTGTCAGTCTGGATGAAATCGTGACATATGGTCAGTTCATATATAATATACAGTTCCCTTCGTCATCATACTTCAATAAGGTCAAATGCCAGAAAAATCAGTTTTTTTTGCATCGCGCTTCCTATTGAGTGGACATCATCAGAATTGTAGATGAAGTATTACTCTACAAATGAGGTTATATGAGTTGTTTATATGCAAGAAACCTTTATCACGTAATGCAGGCCGTGTTAAATGGTTGCGGCGAAAATCGTTCATATTTTCGTGAAATATCCATATTCGGTTACGAAATATGAACATTTTTACAGGACTCGAATACAAAGACGAATGGCCGGATAATCTTACTTTAAACTTCATTGAAGAATGTTGACCGTTTGTCTACGTAATATATGATGACTCAGTACGTTATATTTGCGAAATTTGCAATTTACTGATTGTTCGCTGTCGTGGTTTAACAGTATGATGACTATTGGGTTGTGGTGTTCGTAGGAGAGCATTGTTTCGAGACTTTTTTATCTAGATAGATTACGAGAAAACGTTGCAAATACACACACCACAAAAATTGTCACATCACCTGATATTCTGAATTCCACAATCGATTAAGCAGTTTCTTTGTCAACCTATGTTTTTGGACCTATGAGGGGAAAAAATCTAATCTATGTAGTAACATTTGTTTCCATATAATCTCAAACACGTCTAAAACAAGAATGAGTTTATTTGACTATCAGTATTCATTCAATTTCTCTTCAGTTTTCACGCTCAATTAATGCAAGTTTTCTGTGTTTCTTGTTGATTTTCGAATCTTTGAATTTATTGTAATGGCTGCTGAACGTCCTGGACGCTATTTGAGTGATTATGAAGTGGTAAGAATTGTAACACTTCTAGAGGGGCGAAGCCAACGTTACCTGGCCAACTTTTTGACTGTAAACCACAGCACTATTTCTAGCGCAACTAATCGGTACCACGAAAAAGGAAAATATGGAAGAAAGAACGGACAGGGAAGAAATCGGATAACAACACCAGTTGATGATCGTTGGCTTCGTTTAACTGCACTAAGAGTTCGGCACTGTACGGCTAGAATGCTATAAAATGATCTTGCACTCTCCAGAAATGTGCATATTTCATTGCAAATTGTTAGGAACAGGCTCAGAGAAGACGATATCAGACCAAGGATGGCTTCTACCGGCCCGCGTCTCACCAGAGAGCATCGAGTTGCAAGACTTCAGTTTGCGAGGAAAATGCAAATTGGGGTATTCCAGAATGTCCGAATGTTCGCTTTTACGACGAATCCAGGTTCTGTCTAGTATCAAATGATAGACGCATGCCTGTATACAGACGACCTGGGGAACGGTATCAGCAATGCAATATCCGGCAAACCGAAAAGTTCGGAGGGGGCTCAGTAATGGTGTGGTGAGGCATTTCTTTCCATGGTCGAACTGAGTTAGTCCTAGTGAATAATGGAAGAATTACAGCGGCCAGATACATCACAGATATCCTTGAACCCCATGGTGTACCCTTTGGCCCATTGATTGGCGAAAACTTCATTTATATGCATGATAATGCTCGGCCTCATGCAGCTAGAGTAGTTACAGAATTTGATATTTTAAGATGGCCACCCAGGCAGAAGTCCCGACTTGAATCCCATAGAACATGTTTGGGACAACATGGGGTGGCAAATTCAGCAACGTAGGATGCCTTGTAGAACACTCCAACAACTAGAAAATCTGCTTCCTGAAATTTGGAACTCAGTGACTGAAGAGTACATCCAAAATTTGTTTGAGAGGCTTCCGAGACGTATACTGGGCCCGGAGAGGAAACACTCGATGTTGAAAATGATTAGTAACCTTTCGATGCTAGTTGATTGGTCTCTTCGCGAATGTTTGAAGATGGTAGAAATTTTTAATTTTACATTAACTCGAAAATTGTTGATATTTTCCATCATAAACTCATCTCTTCTGAATGATATCTTCTTATTTTACACTTCAGAAAATTACCAAGCGACTCTTGAATGACCAACCTAAAATTTTATATAGTATTGTCGTAAAAGTAGGGTGATGCTACAATTTTTGTGGGGAGTGTATTTAAAGAAATCTGGAATTCTCAAGAGAGCATAGTATTATTATGTAAAGAGATTTTGATTAGTTTCACCAGAGAATGCTGATATTTAGTGCGATCAGTATTTTTTGTTAGTGTTTTTCTTCTAAATTTTGCAACCAGTTCTGAAGCTTTACTGCTATTACTACCGAGTCGCCACAGCTGGAGAGATTTAGCATCAACTGCATGAGAGGGTATGCATTTTATCGTATTTTTTTCATTTTTGTTGTAGTAATCGAAATCACAAAAGTGTTTTAAGAAGTCTTTCACGAGGATCTTTCAAGAAAACCATTTCCAACTCCCTCCCCGAGACCGCAGATGCCAAAGTTCCCAAATACCCCCGTCGGAAACTACTTTTCTAACATTGTAAATCCATAACTAAATTTGTCTCTCAGCATACCTGTTTCTCTAAACATTACGAACGCGTCCCCAAAGCTTTGCTGTGCTCTGGCTGCGGTTTAAGGCCCTTCTAGTCCCCTCGTTGTGCCGCAGCGTCGTTTATTTGGGCGCCAAGCGTCTCGGCGTGACCTGGCGCCAAAGTTCAGAATCGCTCGTCTACGAGGCCCGAATACACATCATAATTCAGCGTCACCAGGAGGGCTGGCATCGTTGATACCTCTAATTGATTTGTAGAGGATCACCGACGGCGATTGATTCCGGATTCGTGAGCGCGTCTTGATTCGTTCCGACGCCTGAATAACGATGCTTGAGGTATTTTTAAGTCTTCTTGCCGTTTGTCTTAGGACGTGGATCGTTTTTCAAAGGCGTGGGTGGTACAGATGTAAATGGGTATGGAAGATTGGTTCTAGACTAGAGGAAATCATCATTTATCAGTTTTCATGATTATTAGATACAGGGTGTTCTCGGACGAAAAGGATTAAATGGGGAATGAAGTACCTCCAGGCCCTTTTTGAAATGATGAATGAAAGTTGTTGTTTCTGGTCAACAACCGCGTTAACCACAATTGATGAAATTGGATATATTTATTAAGCTCATCCTATTGAATCGACTGAAGAATAATCTAAATTTTTTTCATACCCTGAAGCTATGATTCATAGTGGTTCTACTCGAGTTAAAAAAACCAGGGCATCACATTTACTATGAAAGTTATCAACAATGAAAATTTGATGGAACGCTGTTTTTAGCCCATACAGACGAACTGAATTAAATACAAATTTTGATTTTCTTTCAATGCAGGTCTATTTTTTGAGTGGAATTCAAGTTAACATGTACAGGTAATTAAATAATCACACGAAAAAACATACAAGAAACGTAAAAAGCATAAAACATATTTTTTGTCAAACAAAAAATCGGAAAGAAAAATACGAACACAAATTGATGAATTAATAAACCCTATTTTTGAAATGGCCACCTCTGAGCTCCAAACATTCCTGGAATGTAGAAACCCATCATTTATATTTCCACAAATCATTCTCTCGTCATTTTGTAAATCGTCTATTATGAGATTTACTAGTAGTTCTCTGCAAACAATATCTACTTCATACACTCTGCGCCCCACAGAAAATATCTAGAGGGATGAGATCTGGTGACCATGGGGGTCATGCAAAAAAACCACCGAAACCAATGACATTTTCAACGTTTCGACTCAGAAAATTCCTCACATTACTTCAGAAATGGGGGGTAGCGGCATTATGTAGGAACCATATTCCCATCACATTTTTGTTTTCCAACAGATGTGGCAGAATATTGACCGAAAAATCCTAAAACATTTCACCTGTCAATGCTCCTTGAAATAAGTGAGGTCCAACCAGATGGTCTTCATACACACCACACACATCGACAGAAAATCTTTCTCGCGGTCGTTCATAACTAACTGCATGAGGGTTTCCGATACTGCAAGCGTGCTCACTTCTGCTATTCCATCCCTCGTGAATTGAGCTTCGTTGCTTAATGATATCTGCTGAAGAGTGCGTCTATGAGATAAATCCCATCTGCAAAAATTCTGTCGTAAAATCTCATATCCTGGTTGTGAGCGTTCAATAGTTTGTTTATGAAATGCTTTCAAATTTTCTCATTCAATTGTTCTCCAAATTCTCTTGCATGGGACTTATTTTTTTTGCACTAATTTCTCGGGTTTGCTCTACTATGTTTAAGATATTTTGTATCTCTTAAATATACTGCCTAGTGGGACATTTCATGTTTAGAAGCAGAAGGCAGAGTCCCTGATATCGTTAGTTTATTGAAGACCTTATTAAATGTTTTGTAATTCTGAGTGTACTGATTTCTGAAGCGTAGTTCATATTCTCGCAGCTCGTGCATTACCATTGCAAAATCCACAACGAAACACCATATTGGCATATTGTCTAATTGTATATAAATGAGGCATCTTTCCCTTGGTCACACTGAAAATATTTTGATCCCAAATTCGAATGAATTTCATTAGGTTCTTTTCTGACAGATCATTGAATAGAATCACTAAAGAACACTTAGACCATTCTTATCTGTGTGATATGCTTAGTTATTCTAGTGCAATTTTGTTTTTATATTCTGAATAAACCAAACGGTCTGATGAACCCTCGAAACTGGAACAAATTCAGACGTATTCCAGCACTAGTTGGCTGAAAATTCCAAACCGTTCTTGTAAAATAGTAATGGTTCATCGACGAAGATCTAACTAATTCTAATGAAAATTTATTGACTGAAAAAACTCTGAGTACATCGTTTATTATGTTTAACGATGATATTAGAACATTAGATAAAATAATCAAACAAATGAAGAAAGAACACAAGTTAAAGTTTCACAAAATATAATGAATAAAATATTTGAAATATTACAATGTCATTTTAACTTACTTGAAACTTTGGGTTTATGTTTGTGAGGTTGAAATTTCTACGAATTTTGACAAATCCAATCTCTTGAACTCTAAGAAATGCCTTTTCAAATACTAATGGAACGACTAGTTAGACCTTCATAAAAGCGCAACAATCATTACAATATCTTATCTATGGGATACTTATGTGTGAGATATAATTGATGCTGTGAAATTTTATTTTTCGTGAATCTGAAGGGTGAAGTGAATCAATGATAATAATAATTCATGTTGTTTTCCAATTATTGATTTGTATATGATGTTATTGCCGTAGAAACTATTTGAAGCTTACAATTTCAAAATTCTAATTTCTATTTCAAAGTTTTTCATGAGACAGAAATCATGAACAGCGGAAGTTTTGATTTTATGCAGATGAGAGCTACTTTCATGTATTAAGGTACCAGTGAAAGTTGATTTTTGAGTAATGTCAATTTCAAGATTATCTGTTCGAGGAATTTAAATATCTGAAAAATTAAGTGTTTTATGCATATTTCCAACTTCTAAAGTTAATTGGATCATATAGTAAAATGAATTTAATAGTTTTAAGAAGAGATTCAATTGTCTATCATTACATATCCAAATACAAAATATATCATCAACATAGCTTTTCCTGTAAAGAACGTCTAAAAGTTCATTTTCAAGATTGGTCATGAAGATTTTGATCAAAAGAGCTTCAAATAAACTTTTAGTAACAGCTAAACTTCTAATTTTATTTCAAGGGTCAATGTTGAATTTTTAGTTGCTAATAATAATTTTATGTCCTTAATCGGTGTTTATGTGAACGTCAAATGAAATTAATTTAGCATTAGGAGAATATAGGATGTTTTTAGCTCTTCTGTTAGTTGTAAAGTATTTGTGACCGAGTATGCTGAGTATGTTTTCTTAAATTTTTATTATATATTTATATGTTTATTTATATTTGGATATATATATATATATATAAAGAAAGGTATATACAGAGAGAATTTATTTTGAGAGAGAACAGGGTGGACCAAATTTGATGTCTTAGTACGATAACTATGTGTAAATATTGTAGATAGAGAGAAATATATCCTGTATATATATATATATATATATATATATATATATATATATATATATATATATATATATATATATATATATATATATATATATATATATATATATATATATATATATATATATATATATATATATATATATATATTATATATATATATACGAAAACTAAACAGGGGCTATATCTACAAGATATTCATTTCTGATCAAAATGCAAAAACAGGTCAATTTTTGTTTCAAGGGAGACATCTCTTGAGGTACAAAACTTGCCTGAAATGTCAACCCCCTAAGCGGGGGTTGAAATCCTTGAACATTCTGAATAGGGAAGATGGGTCGAGAGATGACTCAAAAGAAAGGTGGTATCTTTGTCTACATTGCCTTGAACGAATTTCTTTTTTTAATTGAAAACTGTAAAAGATACAGGGTGAGCAACTGAAAGATAGGAAAGATTATTTCCTTGAGACTATTCAAGTTTCAGTAAGGTAAAACGGAACAGATCCATGCTGATCAATGGTAGTCATCATCAAGTACCATCCTCATCTTGAATTTCAACCCCTAGAGCAGGGGTGACCACCTTTGAAAATTTGGAAGGGGGTAGATGGGTCGAGTGATACCTCGAAAGAAAGGTATTATATTTGTCTGCATCCCCGTGAATTTTCATTTTAGATTGAAAACTTTGAAAGATACAGAGTGACTACTGAAAAATAGAGGAGACTATCTATCGCCCTGAGCTATTCAGGTATTAGTGAAAGAAAATGGAACAGATTCATTCCAGATCAAAGGCTGTCATCTTCTGAAACACCATTCACATCTCAAATTTCAACTGTTCCATCACTCAATTGGCTTTATCTACCCATGAACGAGGGGAAGGGTATAACGAATATAGAGACCAGCCATGACGAAAATATAATTAACCTGAGAAAATACTTTCCTGCAAAAACTCACCTTTTCATAGGTCCATCCGTGAGATGGATGATGTCTCGCATATGCAGCGGCATATAGCAGGCCTCAATATCCCCTCGTATCAATGCCGACGCTGTTCGCGAGGGGTGGAGTTTATCCAGCACGTCACCTGCTCCTGTCCAATACTGGCCCCTAAGGATTACCTCTCCAGGCACAATGCAATGGGTAAAATATATCATCAAAGCATTGCACACAAGCTCGGCCTCATTAAAGTTAAAATGAAAACTTACCTGTATCAGCCTGAAACCATAATAGAAAATGAGGAATTCAAAATGTACTGGGACAGCACGGTTATTACAGACCGTCCAGTCCTCCATAATAGACCTGATATAGCAGTATTCTACAAAAATGGGAAGAAAGCTGTCCTCCTGGACGTGACAATCCCGGCTGATGACAACATGGCTCGAGCACATACCGAGAAGGTGGATAAATATAGAGACTTGGCATTTGAGATTAGGGAGATTTATAGACTAATCTCTGTGATTGTTATGCCGATCATAATATCCACGAATGGCTTGGTCGAGTCTCATCTCATAGAGAACACCGAGAAGATAGGGCTTAACAATTCAATCATTTCCATGGCGCAGAAGGATGTTGATTAATTCGTAGATTTTCGCGAACGTTTTTTAATGTGGTTTCTCCTTTCTCCCGGTTTATCGTCCGTTGATCCTGGTAATTACCAGCCGTTCTCAATCCGGATTATAATTCTACTGCACTATTTGCCGCTGCTTCTTGAATTTATATCCTTGCGCGATCTCAGGTTGTAGCGTATTGACGTCGCCGCGCTACTATTGGACGGTGGCCTGACCAGTGAGCGTTGCGTGTTTGACTCTGTTCTAGGTGTTTCTCTGTTTGCGCTTAGTTGTCTTGTGTGCGGTGTTATAGGTTTCAACATAGTTTTCAAGATGATAGGTGTGTTTAGAACCTCATCTCTTTTTTTCATTGGCGTGTTTGTCTCTATCTCGATGGGTACTTTGATTTTTCTTTTCCAGAGTTGTTCTATGTTGGCTAGTTGTGTCGTGTTATCGTAGTCGAGTTTATGGTTTGTGAGAGTGTTGGAAAATAGCAGATGTTGTGGCTTATTGTTTTTCAGAGTTTTTGTGTTCTTGAATCCGAACCTCCATTCTTCTGTTTGTTTCCCCAATATAGACGAGCCAACAGTCTTTGCATGGCATTTTGTAGACTGCTTGGTTTTCAAGTGGTATCCGGTCCTTTGGTGATTTTAACATACCGTGTTGTGAGGTTTGTAAATCGATTTCATGTTGTGTTTCTGCAGGATCCTACCAATCTTGTCAGTTCCACCTCTTATGAATGGCAGCAAGGCTAGTCCTCTCGGTTTTGTACCCTCTTCTGTTTCTTTATGGAGAGGTTTATTGTACTCGATGGCTTTGTGTACTGCTTTTCTCTTGTATCCATTTTGTAGAAGGATATCCTTGAGTTTCGTCAGTTCTTTGATAATTTTGTTTGGTGAGCAAATACTTTTTGATTGGTGATGTGAGTTTCCATTCAGGTATCGGTTGGTGTGTGTTGGTTTTCTATATACATCAAAGTTCACATTGCCGTTGTTTGTTTTTTGTGCTAGGACGTCTAGGAATGGTATTTGCTCGTTGTACTCCATTTCAAGGGTGACTTTGATTTTATCGTGTCGTTTGTTCATTTGTTGTACGAAATTTACTAGTTTTTCTTGCCCGTGTTGCCAGACTATAAAAATGTCGTCCACATATCTCAGCCAGATCTTCGATTTATGTTCTGCTTGTTCCAATGCTTTTGTTTCGAATCTTGTCATAGACAAGTTTGTTACTGCAGGTGAAATCGGGGATACCATCAGTGCTCCGTCGGTCTGTCTGTAGTATACATTCTCGTATCTGAAATATATATTCTGCAAACAGTGTTCTGTTCTGTTCTGGGACGTCAAAATCAGTGCTGACAATGTCCAATGATGATTTTTCTCTAGGGATATTCGGAAACAATGACATTATATCTAAGCTGGCTAGAATGTCATCTTCTTCGATCGGTATATTTCTCAGTTTCTCGACAAAATGAGCTGAGTTTCTTGTGTAGGATTCCGCTTCTATGACATTGGATTGTAAAGTGTGTAAATATATCAATCTACCTGAATATATACTATACTATAGTATATATGTAAACTCTAGCATTATCAGCCAATGACATCAATGTACCAACGAGTAGCGAGGCTTTCTCCTCGGAAAAATACAGTGTACGGACCCTAGTCAAGTAACACTGTTATTCATTCGAAGATATATATATATATATATATATATATATATATATATATATATATATATATATATATATATATATATATTATATTTATTTATTGTTACAAAACATAGGAACCCCTACAGGATAGACCCTATTACCGGGGTTCACAAAAATGATAACAGAAAAATAAACAGAAGTGAAACTGTCATACGAAATAAAATTATAACTTTCATAAAAATGGAAGAGAGAAAAGAAAGACTCACCTAAGACTACAGAATCAAGTAAAATATCATAAAACTAAAACTACTACTATTACTACAATGAGCATGATTCAAATCTAATGAAATATGCAATAACATTTTTTTTGAAAGAAGAAAGAGGTTCATGAAAAATATCTATACTGGCAATATGCCAATTGTACAGACGCATATTTCGTAAGAAAACAGAATGAAAAAATAAACTAGTATGGGCCTTCGCAACATAGAAGACTGCATTTCGACGACTAGGATACATGGGAACATTGAAAGTGAGATAATTAACAAGCGGAAAACTAGAAGAATGATTTAAAATTCGATAAAGAAATACAGTGTCGAAAAGGACTCTCCTCTGCTCCAGGCTTAAAATTTTGTGATGACGCAAACTTAATTGATAATTATGGTTAGGACTGAAAAATCTAAAGTAGAAACTTTTGACAAACTTTCTCTGGACTCGTTCAATTGTGTCAATATACTTGTAATAGTGAGGGGACCAAACAGGTGCAGTATATTCCAAATTACTCCTCACCACCGAGAAATATAGCATTTTTAAAGACCTTGGATCACTGAAACTTTTAGTAATTCTTAGAACGAAACCCAACATTTTGAAAGCCTTAGAAACTATATGATCAATATGATACTCAAAGGACAACTTAGAATTACCCTCCCAATTACAAGCCCATCATCAGAAAAAAAAGCATCGAAGACATTGACATTCTTTTAAACCTTATATGCTTATACTTATCAATATTTAATTGAAAATACCTACTTTGACAAAAAGAGAAAAGTCTGTTAAGATTACTCTGAAACCGCAAAATATCATCATAGGACCGAATAGCACCGTACACTCTAAGATCGTCGGCATATTAATCATTCCGAAATATCATTAATGTAAATTGAAAATAAAAGGGGACCCATATGTGACCCTTGAGGAACACCAGAGGTGACACGAAGGAAACCAGATTGAGTGCAACATACTGCAGTCTATCCGACAGATAAGTTGCATAATGTACCTCATCGAAGTTAACATCGACCTACCTTTGAAAAACCCATGTTGTGATTGAATCAACTTGGAACCGGATGAATGAAAAAATTTATCAGTTACTAATGCTTCAAAAATTTTAACGAAATAACTTAGAATAGAGTCAGGTCGGTAATTACTTATTTCATTTTTCTTCCCACTTTTGATTGACAATAGGTACGACCTTTGCCGCCTTCCACTTATGTGGAAAGACACCTTGTACTAAAGATTTGTTGAAAATAATTTGAAATGGAGTCATCAAACTATCGGAACAACGATCGACAAAAAAATTTTCGTATGCGTTCACTGCAATCTACTCAAAAAAGTGCCTGTAGAAGTGAAAATAATTTCTTACCAACTTCAAAAGGATTTGAGTTATCGTCACAGTTCGAAATCCCGAAAAATCCAGAATTTTATAATAACTCGAAAACTAAAAAGATAGCTGAAATCTGTTTCCATCAATGAGTTTTTATCGAGAATCCAGCTCGAGAGAGAGGGGGATCATTTTTCTCTATCTACAATATATTGAGTAGGTGCCATTCTAAAATATCGAAGCCGGTCCACCCTATACATTAGGACAGTTTTAAATGGCTTCTTTAATAGAATTTTGAAATCTTACGTTTGGATCGGCTTCAAGTTTAATGAATTTTGTGGAAAATAATATATGTTTGCTTCTATCTCTATAAACAGATTTGCTCAAAATTATAACTGTAGTGCCTTTGATATGACTAATTGTCTTTCTTCAATTTGAGAAATGATTTATATCTATTTGCTAAATTATTGTCGGCTATCTGTGATTTATCCAGAATAACCCACCTCCTCCTAAACACAGAGGAATTACATACTTATTCGATTATTTATTCGAAATATTTCTCATAGATTCACTGAAAACTTATAAACATTAACCAATATATTTTCCAAATCCTATACCAAAGTCCTGAGAACAGTATGATACTGTGTATCTCCCAAATTCAGTTACAAGCATGATATAACAGTTCGTTCGTTCTAACGATCGACAGTGTAAAAAACCCCAAACTCTGAGTTACGCAGCCACGTTCGTTTATCTTGCCCTTTCTGGAAGGTCTTCCACACGATTTACCCCACAACTCCTCGGTGAAACCCGTGGAATTGAACTTCCAGCTACTACAATCAGATTTATACGAATATACCACCGCGGTCTGTTACAAGAATTTACTCAGTTATATTTCAAGGTTTCAAGACCATTTAACGTACATCCTTATTTTGTCGGTTCCGAGTTTTGGAATACAGGAAATTTATTCTGACTCAAGTAATTATTATTATACAACCACCGCAAAAATTGATAAATTGCTTCAAGCAAATATATTTCGTAAACTCTATTGATTTTTATCATCATCAGAGTATATTGTATTCAGCTTCCCTCCCCCACTTTATGATTCGAAAAGAATGAATATAGATGGCAACACTCCGCTGTTACGCATCTTTGGATAACCTATATCTTTCTCAGTACAATAATGCATTACACGTGAACATAGAATGTGTTTTTCTCAAATTCACCTTTTGAATCTGCTATGTTTACGAGGTTTGTAGATAAGTAACGAGATTTTTCTTTTTTCAGTTTTTTATTCAAATTCAATTACAATGCAATATTGTTTTCTTCAAATCGTTCCCTTGGAAAGCCATACAGAACTGGAGACGGTACTTCCAATCATTATAGCACTCGGTTACTGCAATAGCCTTCACCTAGTCGATTGCAGCTATTTGCATCTCTACAAGTGTCCGAAAATGAGTTTCGTTGTAGTGATTTTCAATTTTCGGAAGAGCAAAAAGTCACAAAGACTCAAATCTGGTTAATAAGGTGCAGAGGAGCCACAAAATTATTTTACTGGCTAAAAACTTTACTATTGAGATTGCAACTCGCAATTGTTTTTGTTATTTCATCGCACACAAAAGATTTTTTTTTGAAGTCTTGTAAGGAGCTCTCAGTTGAAGAGGTTGGTTAACCTTTTGGTCTTGAGGCACAGAGTCTTTCTGAATGATTTTGTTTCTATTAGAAAAAATAGCGTGCATTTAATCTTTGACTTGCTCATTCGTGCTTCTTCGAGCCTCGTAGAGGTTGCAGTGTGACACTCCATGCTTTGGCATTTGGTTTCTGGATCGTTCACAAATACTTAAGAGTATCCTAAAAAATGATAACTCCTTACCTTTGTGAGATCCTTTTGGACTTGGAAAAGGTTTATCGGAACCATTTTTGCACAAATGTTTCTCCTCAGGCTCTAGGAAAACTTTCATGAGCGGACAGCTCAACTAACAACAATACATACTTCTCTTTATGAAAATTCTTTAATTAACAGGGCAAGTGTGCTCCGGAACTCACTATTATCGAAAATTCTTCTGATAACTTACTATTTGGGCCTGTTCCAAAACCGAGTGAACAGACACATTACACCATTTAGGTCGGCCACAGTGGCATTACAAGAACAAGAGTTGAGAAAAAAATCTCCAACTCATCTGATGAATGGAGGTGTGACTCAAATTCAACTGTTCCGCGATATTTTCCTGACTCTCAACCGTCCATCATCGGTGTTCGCACTTGTGGGCCTACCACTTCGTGGTTCATTTTCCCGTTCTTCTGAAAATGCCTTGAACCTCAGAAGAAGCTAGCTTCTTGATAAAACATTTTCTTCATAGGCCTGCCGAATTTATTCAAATGTTTCTGTTGTCCAAGTTCGAAGCAAAAGCACACCGTTGCTCAAAATTGGCGCCACTCAATTTTAGAACGCACAAGAAAAACTGTTTCACGAAAACTAACGCTTCGAACAAAAAAATGATTCTAACGAGTTCAAAATTATACTGGAGGTTATAACATGTGCACCTGACGCTGTCAAAGCCTCTCGTCCCATAGTTTGTCGAATCGGAAGCTACATTGCCAATTTCAATACTTTATATACAACCCTCGTACATAAGAAAACGAATTTGAATAGTTGATAGTTTTATTATTTATTATCTTTAAAAATATTCGAATTGATTGCCGTTCTACTCTTAATACTACCGTCAACCTTTATACAGGTCATAGAGATTTTATATTGATAACTTTTCTTTCACTTCTTGAAATTTTTGGTTTCAATAGAACAACTTGTTCTGGAAAGTCTCTCTTGCGAAATTCAAGAACGTTTACTTTCCCACTATTCTTTTTTCCAAAAAATGTCAAAGTAATCTTGACTGTGGTTTTTTTTTGGCAAAGCTTCAAAATGTGAGCAATATCAAAAAGCGCAAGTGTACTGGGGACTCCATTCCAACAAAAAATATTTATACATATATATACTTTATACGGATAGGTCCGGATTGTCATGAATTGATACGAAGTGCTTCAGGATATAAAACACCCTGTATGAATCATATCTCATATTGTTAATTTATCTCATAGTAAAAAAAACAATAAAACCTGTTGATTCATCAGAAAAACTAATGAAATAACTTGGCACATTGAAAGCCACCCAGAAAACTAATTTATTCACGAAAAAGATTGGGAATCTCGTATAGTCAATTCGTTATTGAATACCTAATTAGGATGATATCAATAAAATTAGGAAGCAAACAAATTGAATTTCTCAAAATAATCAATTCGAAGTATTTTTCGTTTTCTCACAACGAAAATGAGACTTTTTCCATAGTGCAGGGTCGGACTCCAATGAAATATGTCCTTGTTCAAGGAAAGATTTGAGTATATTTTCTCCAGATACCTTGAGAGAAGATAACAAATTGATCATTGGTCGGGTGAGATGTTGCATTGAATGTTTTTGTCATATCCGCTCTTTCAGAATCTAAGAAGTTTTTTTAGCTGAAAAGAACAATTTTTTCTAGCGCAAACAGATGAATTTAATAATCAGATATTTTTCGCATTCAACGGACATTTTTTACTAGGTATTTCACTAGTGACCGAAAGTTCGATTTATAAATCTATTCGTTCTTCATTTCAACTCGATAACCTTTTCAAAGCTCATCATGCATTTTCCATTTTATGTAAGTACTATCTAATATACGTACTCCACAATGAAATTCATTAGCAAAATTCACTGCGATTACAGGCCATAGAACGCATTGAAATTTCTCTATGGTGACTGTGAACCTGTCATAAAACTGAGGTTGTCATATTATTAGTGTTCAGTCAACAGTAATTCAATTTTCACGAGTTTAAAGTACCTTTTCCATTCTGAATACTCTTATTCTCCTATGAAGAATATGCGGACATGCTTATTGTCCATGGTGGTTGTGGATGTAATGCCCTCGCTTAGAAGAGGGAATATCGCATTCGGTTCCCGAATAGAGACAGGTTCCCTTCAAGCTAGACATTCAGTAAGTTATATCGATTTTCTCGAAGGACCTGGTACTTTCCATCTGCTAAAAAGAAACGAAAATATGCGGAAAATAGCCGAAATCAAGAAGAAGTAATTATTAATAAAGCTCTCAATAATCCCTTCACTAGTACCAGAAAAATAGAAATGAGTTGTGAATTTCCCACAAGAAAGTATGGAAGGTTCTTAGAAAAGAAAAGTTGCACCCTTATCAGGGTTTCTCAACTGAAGTTTTGTCATTACATTATGAACCATAGGATAATTTTCACAGATGAATCGCTCTTCACGAGAGATGAAATTTACAATTCACGTAATAGGCATTTGTGGGCTCGTGAAAATTCTAGATCTGTTTACAAACTTAGATCCCAGTACCAATTTTCAGTGAATGTATGGTGTGTGGTATTTGCTAACCAATTGATAGGACCCCACATATTTTAAGAGTCTTTGAATGGGCAGCGTTATTTAGACCTCCTCAGGAATGATCTACCTGAACTGATGGGACCAGCGATGAATAGAAGAATAGGTACGATTTTCCTGCATGATGTCGCAGACCCACATTTTACTTTGGATGTAAGGGCCTACCTAGATCACCAATACCCTAATAGATGGATAGGTCGAGAAAGGCATATCGCCTAGGCTGCTAGATCAGCAGATCTTAATCCTCTAGACTACTTCCTATGGGGCTATTTGAAGGAGAAGGTATATCAAGGAGGAATTAGTTGATCTAAGAGAACTTTAAAAATTTGTTATAATGGTAGCCAATGCATCCATTAATCTGTTTAAATGCTTGGAAAATTGTGGCTTTTGGAATGGCAATCCGCGTTTTAGATCCCTTTCTTCAATTGATCAAAATCTTTGTCCGCTTTTTCTTTAAATGACCGTGGAAACCCATGTTCAGAGACTGCATCAAATGGGTCTTTTTAGACGTCAAAGTTGTTAAATAAATGTTATTTCAACAGTAGGCTTGATGAATTCAGGTGAAAAATGAGTAGCCAAATTATCGCCTATAATGCTTTTTCATTTGCAATGCTGTTTTTCTTGATGTGAAATAGTAATATTTTAGAAAATCAAATTCCGCAAAAGTTCATGTCAAACTATCTGCTATAACTTATTCTGTACACAGTTTTAGGTGGCTCGCTTTGTCCAATTTTCATGAAGATTTTTGATTGGTAAACAATTATGGGAGGAATCAGTTTACCCCGGCAATACCACAGAACATAATGCTCACTGACGATTTGGAACGGCCTTGGACTCTTTCGACGCGTTTATGTCCTCCTCTTACCATGAGTTTTATCGCCCCTGGGTCGTCTGTTATATTGATATCGTCATAATGGTAGATGAGAGCTGGACCCTCCTCCAAAGCTGGTCGTGAACTATTGAATAACTCATTGATGGTACCAAGTTGTCTACATACTACGTTGTCGTATCGTTTCAATGCTAATTTGCTCTTCATGGTATTACGGTCTTTACTTTGACCTGATGGGTCGATTCTATTTTTTGGTAGTAATGCTAAGAATTGCTTAGTGGGAAGCTTAGGAAAACAGTTATATAAAAGAGTATAATAAATTAATATTTGAAATATATAATAACTAGTGAGCCCATTAAGATCGCCTTTTATATCAAAATAGCCAATATACTAAACGCCTAATATACTGAACGTTTTTTATATCAAACTCTATCTATACTGAACTCCTTATTATATTCACTTCATTATTTATATTTTTACTTAATAGTTCTTTATGTTACATGGAAATCTGTCATATATTACCTCAGTCATCCTTAGGGTATTGCAGCTTCCAGTATTGTTTTATGGATACTGACTCATCAACCACACAAATTTCAACACTATTCACTACTATCCCAATTCAAAAGAAAACATTCAATTTGAAAATCTCAACTTCCTCCAATTGAGCTAGCATAAGATGAAATTAAAAACATTTCAACATTGATTCAAAAAAACAAACTGTTCAACCACCCTTTAGGCATAGAAATTCAATCATCAACAACTCGAAAATTAATTCACAATATTCCAAATTTTTAGTTAAGTATTAAATATATACTTCAGAAAGATCAATATATGAAGATCTATAGTTTCAAATTTTAATTTTTACTCAACAGTTCTGATTTGTATTAGATCAGATAAGAATCCAATGAGGTTCATGAATTATAATAAAAACAAATATGAGCTTAAAACAGCAAGATAGAAGAATTACTTCTTAAGTATGTAAATGAAATAGAAAATAAGAGTTCTTTTCAAATTGAAATTTTTGGGAGTATCCAAAAGACACAGCGAGAAATTAAAATAAAATAAAGGAACACTACTGAATACATAGTAATTTCACCGTATATGATTGCCCTATACGTAACTATTTGTAGAAATCCAAATTGCTTACATTATGGACCCTCATATACAATACAATGATGTTAATTATATATCAATTTCAGTAAAACTGTTTCTTGTGACTGTTAATTTCCTAGATCCTTAACTGTCGAGTTGGCAGTTGGTTTGGGGAAGTCAGCTTCTTATAAACTTCCGTATTACGTGATGAACATACTCATTTTACACAATTATACAAAATACCTATAGTACAACCACCTATTACAAAAATTGTCAAATTGCATAGCATTCTCCAAGTTTTAGTTGAATTTTTCCAAAAATACGATTCACATAAGCAGCAGCATGTTTCCGGTGACTTTCATAAATCTTGGATTGGAAGTTGTGGTTGTATAAAATAAAACTTCATATGCAACTTCTACATATTTAAACATCATGTTTCCCACTATCAGACACCTATAACAGAGAAAATTTCAACTTTAAATCAATGAGGAATTGCTGTAATTCATTCAACAACCTTGATAAAATTTCCTGAGAAGCAGTAACTATGACTTATGAATAGAAGGAACTCACTATAATAACCTTTTGTGCAAATTTGAGATCTTATTTTCTTTGGTTCAAACTTGAACATTGTCAAACACATTGAATCTCATTAACTTTTAAATTTGGAACTGAAACGAAATATTCAATGAAATGACACGGTCATATTGACATCCAGATTCAAATATTTTAAAACAGATATAGCATTTAGTAGGTAGCTTTGAATATTCATATGATACATACTCTAAATGACCTAACGAAAACTTTATCGAGTTCCTTCCAGAAAAATATCATTATACAAAAGAGCTCAATACCTATTAATAGCAACTCAAACGATATCCCATCATTTTGTAAGATCCTCCAATTGATTCCAGAACATTTTTCTATGCATAGAGGTTAAAATAACCATGAAAGAAAAATGAAATATGTAGATTCTGAGTACATTTCTTGAGCATGCCTAAAGAAATATACATTAAAACACATGAATAAACCTCAAATTACATCCACTTACCTTTCAAACATTATTGTAAGTCTCCTTAATTCCTTTTTATTATAACATTCCGTATTAATCATATTGTTTAGGTTAGAATAACCACAAAATGTTGAATTTATAAATTTTGAAAGTATGTAGTTTCTTTCCTTGAACAAAATATACATTAACATGGATAAAATAAACATCAAACTACGATCACTTACCTCTAAAAGTTTATTTCAAGTTTCGTCGAACTTTTCATTCAAATAAAATTCGGAATCACTCATTTTGACAGATCGAATATAAGACTAATTGAAATAAGGTTAGATTCGATTGTCACTCAGAAGAGAGAGAGCACTATATTCTAGATGCTGTTAGTACCAAAATTATGTTGGTGGAAACTAAAGTTACTAACTGTTTCCATCTCACTATTTTCGTTCAGAAGAGAGAGAGCATTAAATTTTACACGTTGGTAACGCTCACTTCCGACATATTATAGGGATATAAGGGCAGAAGGAGCGGTGACTGGCTCCGCCCCCGTGTTTCCGGTCTTTTTCCCGACAATATAGGTCTCAAAAATAGTCCCAAATTGGAAAATTATGTCTTACAGTAATGATTTCTCTTCGCGGACCCGATCTCGAGATATGTAGGAATCGTTTCTCCTGATGACCCCGTTTGAGTAAGACCTTCGAAGATTTTCGGAATATGGAAAGTAGAGCGAAAATTTGCGAAAGTCGGCCGATAGCCCTCCGTTCGATGGAAGATTTTCCCGTTTTCCCGTGGTTTTATGAGAATCTAACTATGGCGGCGCAATATGCGAAACTCGAGGCTTTTTCGTCGTCCAGGTTTCGTAGCGATCGAAGGCGATAGAAATATTTTGTATAGCTACAAAGTCCATAGAAATTATCCCTCCATCCCGGAGATTTCGGAGACGTATTTTATTTTCGCTTTTTCGGAACTTTTTCCTGAATTTTCGGCCGATCGACCTCCGAAAGATCCGAGTTATCGATTCCGAAGAAATCTCGCCGTTTCGACGTTCCGTTCGCCCGAGGCGTCATTTCGGCGAAATTTTTTGAAGAATCGTCGCGCCTCCATCGTTCGAGCTAGGGACTCCGAATTTCGCTCGGATCTTCCACAGACGTTTCTCTACCGGAAAAAAATTATTTGCGGGGGCCTACAGACCCCGCTTTTCCGCGCCGACCCTTTCTTCCCGTTTTTCCGCGCCGACCCTTTCTTCCCGCCCGGTTCAAACTCCAACCGTCCCGTCTACTTTCCTCAAAATAAGGCTTATTGCTTTAGTATTATATGGACTAGTGAGCTCATTAAGATCGCCTCATATACAAAAACGCCTAATATACAAAATCGCCTAATATACAAAAACGCCTCATACACTAAACGCCTAATATACAAAAACGACTAATATACATAAACTCCAACTCTTAATATACAAAAACGTCTAATATACAAAAATGCCGAATATACAAAAACGCCTAATATACAAAAACGCCTAATATACAAAAACGCCTAATAAACTAAACGCCTAATGTACTAAAAACCAAATATACTGAACGCCTTTTCATATCCAACTCTATCTATACGGAAAGCCTCATATATTCACTGATATTTATACTTAATAATTCTTTATTTTATATGGAACTCTCTCATATATTGCCTCAAACATCCTTATGGTAACGCAGTTTTCAGTATTGTTTTATGTATACTGACTCATCAACCATACGAATGTCAACACTATTCACTACTATTCTAATTCAAAGAGATACAATCAATTTGAAAATCTCAACTTACTCCAATTGAGCTAGCATATATATTTATCATTTGAAAGCCTTTCTACCGAGTAACGGTGTAAGGCTTGATACAAAACATAATTTTACAATATTCGAAATGGAGAAAAACTTAATCCAAAATCAAATAATGAAAATCAACTTAAATAATTTACATTCGAAACACTATTTCGCCAGTGTCCCCTATTTTGTGCCATTCTCTTCGCTTCTGTCATCTCTAAATTCTGTCCCGCTAGTATCTTCGCTACCACCCCATTCCACGTTTCCCTCGGTCGTCCCCTTTTTCTCTTCGTCTTCGTTCGTGTATCCCAAATAGATTTACCTGTCTTGAACTATCCATTCTGCATAAATGTCCAAGCTGGTTTCGGCCAATTATCTTCACAATACTGTCTACTTCTAGCTGTTGTCTTATATCTTGATTTCTTAGTCTATCTCTCGTTGTCACTCCAACCACACCTCTCAGATACTTCATCTCCATCGAAACTATTTTGCTTTTCTCCCTTCTACTCAATGTCCATGATTCAGAGCCAAAATAATTGGCGCGTATATTGACTTATAAACTTTCAATTTCGATTTTCTCCCGATCCTTCTTTTTATAAGAAAACTTTTGCTGAATGTTCCATAAACTTTCGCAGCACTCTGAATCCTTTCTCCGATTTCCAAATCCTATTTACCCTTTTCCTCCACTATATACCCCTAATATTTAAAAGTTTCTACTCTTTCTATGATTTTGTTGTTGAATGTCACCTTCGGATTATTTCTGTTATTCGATATAACTATAATTTTCGTTTTTCCTTCGTTGATTTTTAGGGATCATCTCGTAAGGCAGTTAGTCCAAACATCCTTATTGTACTGGAGATCATTTTCATTTTTGGCAAAAATCGCCAAATCATCAGCAAATGCGCACTCAGTGATTTCAACTGGATAAAAATTTTTGAAACCCAAGTGGAGTTTTCTGACTTTAGTTCTCGCCTCTTTGATAATTTCATCCATGACCACTATAAACAAAAGGGGACTCAATACGTCTCAAGCCTTGTTCGCTGAAAAACTCTTCAGATTCTATCCCTCTTACTCATACCACGTTCCTGCATACAGCATATAAGCTTTTTAGTGCCCTTAGAAAATTGTGTCCTATTCGTCTTTGTGCCAAAATTTCCCAAACTCGATGTCTCAATGTCCTATCGAAGGCTTTCTCTAGATCAATAAACGCTATCCACACCTTGAGATCCTGAATGAGTATTTTCTCGGTGTTCTGTTTAAGGCTGAAAATATGATCCTGGATACTGTACCCCTTCTGAAATCTGCTCTGTGAGTCAGCCAGTTGTTGTTCCACTTTCTGTAACAGTTTCCCTTCTAGCACTCTCTCATAAACTTTCACCCCTCGATAGTTTTCAGTTCACAATATCCCAAATTATATATATATATATATATATATATATATATATATATATATATATATATATATATATATATATATATATATATATATATATATAATTGTTTCATTCAATTTGTGCCTTTTTCTATAATTGTAGAATGTCATTCGTCATTCGATGTCTCCTTAAGTTTTCCACTCACCCAGCAGTTCCTGACCTATGTTTGCTATATGCGTTTCACTGGTCCCCCTTCTCATTCTCACCAAATGTTCAACCATATCAACAGATGCCTTTTGATACATTCCAATAAAGATTCTACTTCCAGTTCATTTCTCATATCCTCCTTTTTCAGTCAGTCTCTTTTTTGTGTCACTCACTTTACTCTTTGCAGGTACTTCATTTTTATAACTTGTAGTTTGCTCTTCTGTGCCAAACTCAAAAGCCTGCTTTCACTACCGCATGCGATAACAGATCTAATTAATGCCTTCTTCAATTGAAATATTTTTGTTCAATTACTCATCTTCCTGTTTCTCATAAATTAGTTTGCTATTGAAGAATGCAGCTTAGAAGCATTTCCTATCCTCTTATATTCTCTCTCGATTAAGTTTTATTTCGACTATTGTCATATATACCTGTTTGTGATTCCTTTCCATGACCATCATTTTTCTCGATTTGTTCTTAGGACATACCATCACATAATTTACAAATTCCAATTGATTCCAGGCTTTTGTATCATGTATGATGTTTCTCCATTACTTCGTGGACAACATCTGTAACAATAAGAAATAATAATTTACTCAACACTCCACCCTGCCTGAGTTCTCAGTAAAAATGAGTCCAATATAGAATTTCCAGTCTTTATATGATTTTTATCTGTTGTATATAGGCTTCTGATATACTTCTTCAGTTCATAAGTCACTCCTCTTTTTCTTAGACTCTCCCCTATTACTATTTTCAACATTCTGCCAAGAGCTTCCTTCAGATCAAGGAAAGCCATTCATATTTTTTTGTCTCTTAGTCTACACTTCCTTATAACTGGTTGATGGTAAAGATGCAATTCCAATAACTTCTTGCACCCCTGAAAAGTGTGTTTCTCAAGTTGTTTTTCAATTAATCCTCCCAGTTTGGTTTAAAGAATTCTTTTGCAATAAAGTAAATCCCCTAAAATTTGCTCTTTGACTTTTGTCTCCTCTATTCAGTATTGGAATTATAATGTCAATCCTTTAATTGTTATGAGCTGGCACATTTTCCAAAGTGCCATCATAAGTGGGGACAGGACTGAAATCTACCTTAAACACGTTCACAGTTAATAATTCACTCCTCTTTTCCTTAGAATCTCCCAACGCTCCCATAGTGTTCTTCTCAGTTCTTTGTTGAAAGCCTATACCAGATCAGAGAAAACCTATAATAATCATATTATGCCCTTAAGTCTGTTCTTCTCTATTTGCTAGTCAATGGTGAAAATGTAATCCTGAACACTTCTTCCTTTCTTGAAGTGTTTCCATGTTGTTTCAATTATTTCTCTAATTCAAAGACAAACAGGTATTATATATTAATGACAAAAAAATTTGGGAAGAAGGCAAACTTTCTCACACACCGTTGTATATTATAAAGCTTTCGCTACTCTTTCTCCGTTTATAAATAACTCCTTTTTTCCTGGGACTCTCATACTTCTCTTCTCAGTGTTCTGTCAAAAGCCTTCTCCAGATGAGGAAAACCATAAATATTTTCAGTCATATATTCAGTCTGTTGTTCTTTATAAGGTGGTTAATCGTGAAAATAAGATCCTGAACACACTTCTTACTCATATTAAGTGTGTGTCTCTTAAGTTATTTTACATAGAATTCTCTCACTTTTCTTCGAAGAAGTCTTTCGAAGAGTTTGGCATTAATGGAAGCCCTTCAGAATTTTCTCAGTTCCTGCAGTCTTCTTTTGCAGTATTGTTTTTCAAATGTCAATCCTTCAATTATTTTGAGCTGTTAAACTTTCTCAAGCCCTTCTGAATGTTGCAGTCAGATATTTTCTTCTCTTATGTACCATGCATTGTCTTATGATAGGTCTTGCCATTATGTATCCTGATGAAATACCATCTTTAACGAAAATCATCAACTATACACAGCACTTTTCAAGAAGTAATTGCATTTTCTACAAAATATGTGATTTTCTCGAACTGAAAGTTCCTGTTGTAATGAAGCTTCATAATTTGCTTCACCTGATTTTATCAAGTTTTCCACAAACACCAATAAGAAAGAAACTTTACATTCTAAATGTATAGACTACCTGTTATTCAGTGACTAAACTTCTTAAAATACAAAAGAATGTGTTATGCACAGAAGTAGCTCAAAACATGTACCTTATGTGTTTTGTAAATATTGGAATATCCTGAAAAGCTCAAGTTTTCATGGCAACTATATGAAGAATTGTTCAACAAATAAATTTTGAAGTTAAGAATTGCAGGTAATTTACTTGATCTCTTTCCTTTAGAGTTTGAAATCTGACTCTATTGTAACTATTATTAATCAGACTGGTTTACTTACACAAAAATATCTACGAAGATTATTGTCAGAGAACAGGGATGTATTACATTTATATTTACTTGAAACTTTCTTGTTATTGCTTAATATTGTCTTTGCTTAATTTTCATTTAATTTTCCAACCTGTTTACAGTGGATCCAATTAATTCTTTCTTGTTATCAAGTGGATTGTAATCTAAAATAAATATTTCATTAAAATGAAACTACTTATATGCACTCAAAGTAAAACTCACTTTCAAAGAGTCACTTTCATACATTTTAATTTGAATAACTTTACTTCAAATACATTGAATTCCATTAACATTTTTGTAATTTCATAATTGTAGTCAAATAAATACTACCACGTTTATAAACTGAAACAAAAATTCAATACAGATTTTCTTTCATTGGAATACATAGGTTAGAACACAGAATGTAAATATGAAACATGTGGATTCTTCATAATGCTGAAAAAAATACATTACGATGCATCAAATATTCATTAAATTACGTTCACTCACCTTGATATAAGGGCAGAAGGAGCGGTGACTGGCTCCGCCCCGACGTGTTTCGGGACGGTCTTTTCCCGAAAATATAGGTCTCAAAACCTATAGTCCCAAATTGGAAAATTATGTCTTACAGTAATGATTTCTCTTCGCGGACCCGATCTCGAGATATGTAGGAATCGTTCGGAGGTCGAATCCTTTCTCCTGATGACCCCGTTTGAGTAAGACCTTCGAAGATTTTCGGAATATGGAAAGTAGAGCGAAAATTTGCGAAAGTCGGCCGATAGCCCTCCGTTCGATGGAAGATTTTCCCGTTTTCCCGTGGTTTTATGAGAATCTAACTATGGCGGCGCAATATGCGAAACTCGAGGCTTTTTCGTCGTCCAGGTTTCGTAGCGATCGAAGGCGATAGAAATATTTTGTATAGCTACAAAAGTCCATAGAAATTATCCCCTCCATCCCGGAGATTTCGGAGACGTATTTTATTTTCGCTTTTTCGGAACTTTTTTCCTGAATTTTCGGCCGATCGACCTCCGAAAGATCCGAGTTATCGATTCCGAAGAAATCTCGCCGTTTCGACGTTCCGTTCGCCCGAGGCGTCGTTTCGGCGAAATTTTTTGAAGAATCGTCGCGCCTCCATCGTTCGAGCTAGGGACTCCGAATTTCGCTCGGATCTTCCACAGACGTTTCTCTACCGGAAAAAAATTATTCGCGGGGGCCTACGGACCCCGCTTTTCCGCGCCGACCCTTTCTTCCCGTTTTTCCGCGCCGACCCTTTCTTCCCGTTTTTCCGCGCCGACCCTTTCTTCCCGCCCGGTTCAAACTCCAACCGTCCCGTCTACTTTCCTCGAAATAAGGCTTATTGCTTTAGTATTATATGGATTAAAATTAGTTCAGTTGGACTAATGGCTCTAATGAGTAAAGAATAATCATTTGATACTTCCTTGGATGGTTGTCGGCTGGTTGGCTCTCCTCGAGACTGCTGGACTTCTTTTCAACTTAAAGGTGTCGTCCTAGCCAGTTCGACAGTTGTAAGAGTTATAGAGTTCCAAACGAGCTCTAAGAGTTCCAAAAGAGTGGTCTCAAATTCCGGGTCTTTCACCTGTGTAAGATAGAGAAGAACATACTGGGATATACCATTCCACAAACAGACTACATTTCCAATCGTTTAAAAGTAAAAACTTACCCAGTTCAATTAGCTCTATGAATAGCTTCCAATCAGCTCTAGGCCTTTGAAGATGTTCACTAAAATTGAATATCTTTTGTGATATACGATGCCTTTTTACTCCGTCTTCTGACGAAAAAGAATTCTAATTATTCTTAAATTACAGGTGCTATCGCAAACTATTGTTTCACTAATTATCAAAATGGAAAAGGAATAATTTTTACGTGTTCTGATATTTATGACCTCTGATCGAACAAAAAATGACATGACGTGAAAATGAGTGTGGATGTGGTGTGGAAGAATTGTTTCTCCTTCTTTTCAGTCGGCTTTTGTATAACCTCTTTATTAATTACCTGTTGCGTCACTCGACTACCAATCGAGAGTGAGAGCGTAATAATGGTGCAGTCGAAGCTGCATTTGTGCGTAGCAGTAGCAAACAGTTGTTTCCCTGAACCAGCGGATTATTCTGGAAACATTTGAGTGAGCCTTTGGCCTATTCTTCTATAAATCCAACCTTGGTAATCTAACATCACTGCTTCTGCACATTCAGTCAAATTTTTAGATTCGCGTATTATTGCAGAAAATGAAAATTTTCTCAAGATGTACAAACGTTACTCGAAAAAAATTGATATACAACGGCCACTATTGATATGTGGCGGTGTCTTGCAAAATCGCCTCTTATTTCTTTCATTTTATCCAATGAGAGAAACATGTACACCAAGGAAATACATAGAATTTGTTGGCATATGCCTGGACATATCCGAAGAAATATGTATTTATAAACAGAAAAATTAAACGAAATCAAGTCACATTTTCAAACACTTCTACTTACCCGCATATAAACCTCATAGTTAGTTTTGGTCAATCACCCTCAGTTTTCATAAAACATCGACTTATTCGATAACGCGAATTTTTCCTACCAACGTAAGAATAAATTAACGAAAAACTATAGAAATTAAAACAGTTTTTTACATTAGTGTGTAACCCATCCTGATATTTTCTATTATATTTGCGGTCAACTAACTGTTAAAAGTCAACGTCGTAGTTTGACACCATTATTGAAAAACTGTTATTTTAATTATTTTGGTTTTCGGACAAAACCTGAACTTCTAGTGTTTGCTGTGCACAGTGTGTAACTTTATTAACATTATGGGATAAAGTATATCGTCATATACCGTTGGAAGTACCAATGATATGGGCCGAACCGAAAGACCATGTATCAGATTGTTATTTCTTCCAAATTTCCATAAAAGGTCTAGGCACTCTGTGAACTATCTAATTCTACAATCTGACCAAAGACCTACCCCACACAGTGATGATATACCTGTTCCTCAGCCTCCAGTTAACATGGATGACGTGACCGAAGAAAATGTAACGGAGAGTTCAGATTCCGATCCGACTTTTGTCCCAGTACTTCGAACAGAAAACCTCATTTTATAACTCAAAACGATCTCAAAGACTTGGTACGTGATTTGGATCTCAGTAAAGGACAGGCAGAACTGTTGACGTCCCGACTCCACGACTAGAATTTACTGAAAAAAATACCAGAAAATCCGTATACAGAACTCGACATACGCACTTCTCAAGTTGTTTTTCTCAAGATGGCAATATAGTGTTTTGCAGTGACATTCCCTCAAAGAACTATGAATATGAAACATCTAACTGGCGGTTGTTCATAGATTCCTCAAAGGTTAGTTTACATAATGGTAATAAATACCCTTCCGTAACGGTCGCTCATGCTACTGAAATGAATGAATCATATGAAAATATGAAATCACTGCTAAAACATATTAAATATAACCAATATTCCTGGAAAATATGTGGAGATTTGAAAGCAATTGCTATTTTGCTAGGTCTACAGCTTGGATATAGGAAGTTTTGTTGTTTCCTCTCTGAGTGGGATAGTCGAGACATAAAAAAATCATTATCTCAAAGAGGAGTAGCCTAAGCGAGACGCTCTTATACCAGGTCAACGAAATGTTCTTCACACTTCTTTAATAAATCCTGAAGATGTATTGCTACATCTCCATTGCATATAAAACTCGGACTAATGAAAAATTTGGTCAAAGCTATGGATAAAAATGGAGATGGGTTTTGTTACTTGAAACAAAAATTCCCAAAAATCAGTGATGCCAAAATAAAAGAAGGAACTTTTGTAGGGCCGCAAATAAGAGACCTACTGGCTGATGAAGAGTTTGAACAAAAACTTAATCCGATCGAAAAATCCGCGCATGGACATGTTTCCAAATATTGTTTGTAATTTTTTTGGAAACCACAGGGCCGAAAACTATGAAGAGTTAGTCAACAACCTCTTAGCGTCTTACAAGGACATGGTATGCAATATGTTGCTCAAGAACACTCGTATTTTTTCCCTCAAAATTTGGAAGCCGTTAGCGATAAACACGGTGAGCAGTTCCATCAGGACATACCCAACATGGAAAAAGGTACCAAGGCAAGTGTAGGCCGAACATGTTAGCTGACTACTGCTGGACCCTCAAAAGGGATGTACCTGACGCTAAATATTCCCGAAAATCCTGAATAAAAGTGAATATAAGTTATTTTTTCTTCATTTGAAGCATTCTTTCACCGTTTTCACTTAAAAAAAGATTAATTGCTGTTGCAAAAAAAACTGAGGGTAATCGAAATTAACTATGCAGATTAGTTACAGACTAGTTGTAGATACAAAATCACCCGTTCAATTCCATTTAACATTCATAAAGGTCATTTTTGTCTATCAGTGTAATTATGTGCCTTTCAAAAAAGGAAATTAAAATATCGAAGTTGTGCGTTAATTCCTTCGTGCAGTTCATAATGATTCATAATAGTTCATAGACACAAATTTTATCAATATTGTAGTTATTATGTGTGAGATAATATTATGTTATTGATCTAAAAATTATATATCTAGCTGTTTCGAGTAACAGAACTTTAATTTAACTAATTATCTTTTTTTTGTTCTAGGTATGTTAACAAAATAAGCAATCATCTGGTTCTGATCATGAGGTGAGAATAAATATGACAAAATACCCTTATCCTCGATGTGTTCATTCAGAACTAATCTGAACTTTGTTCGTGTGATTCTAGGTATGATGAGGCAACCATATTACATAGGTGGTAATTGGTCTTTATATCAAAGTATAAGCACTCATTTGCAAGTATAAGAACTGCAAAAATTTCGTTCGAAATAGGATTACAAATCAACCGTAATGCGAAACGTGCTTACCTATCTTAACCTACGATTTTCTAAGGAAGCGGTGCTGTAATATAGATGCCGACAAATAGCGATAAATGAAGATATTGAAACATTTTCTGTGAGAATCAATAGCGTTGCAATCCTAGACAGCGTTAATTATGAGCAGAACGTCAAAAAGCGGCACACGTCTATTAGACAGTGATGAGTGGTAGTTCAACTATCTTCTCCAGTGACCGGTGATCGTTTTTATACTATGCTTCGTTTTTTAATTTTCAATTGTTTGCTTCATTAGTTTCATTTTGTTATCATAATTAATAATGATGATTTTTTCTATGACTTCGTGAGAAACCATATGGCAATTTACAATATACCAGCCCAATTATGGTGAACATGGTTAAATGATATTGGGAAATATTGCCCATCAGTACTGTATAAATGTCCATGAACAAATTTTAAAACCACCTTCTGTAGCTCAATTTTTGCATTCAAGTATCTCACTTTCGTCCGAACGATATTTTCAATCTTTGGATGAATTCTTATCTTTAAGATATACAAATGAACTAGATCATCCATTCTACTCTGTAGTTTCGTTAAGCCGTTGTTCAAGATAACATCCCTATACAATAGATGGTCGTCTAGGGTAGAAGAGTTCGATCACACTTCTTCATCGACATTGTTATACGTAAATTCCCATATGGAAAAGTCAAAATTCTAATACGCACTTTGAACTCCTTCAATTACCAACCCGCTGCTTGGAGCCGGTGATCGAACATAAACTCTCATTGACAGAGATGTATGTTAGTTACAAAGAATTTCATTATCCCACGTGTATTTATGCCATTAAAATATTGAAGATATCCACAGTTGTGTAATTAGTTCGGGAATTACACCATCAGTTCGCGAATAAAACCATATTTAAAACCATCAACAGTAATACATGAATAACTACATACATTCTCACTTATTTCCATCTTGTAGTTTAGATTCTATGCAGGAATTTGTTACAGATTCTGTTTGCAATATACGAGTGCCGTTTGATAAATTTTCCACGCAGTAACTTTGAATGAATGACTCCTGCTCCTCAACTGCCATCTATTGAACGACTGCTGTGAGATTTTCTGCAAGTTGCGTAATTTTGATTGTGTTTAATAGTTGTAGACAATAGACAATCATTCGAATTTTCGCCTGCTGATTAAGCATTATTTTTGAGTGATTGATAACACAGGTTTGGTCGTTCAGTTCGATCAAAAGAGATCGTCACGCTAGAGCTCGTCGACAAAATTTATGTCGTAATGTTGCCCTATAGGGGAATCAAAATGCGTGAGGTGGCTGATGCTATAGTCATCTCAATTGAGTTGGTATATTACATTTTACATGAATATTTGGATATGGAAAATCTATCCACGCCGCTACAGCTTACTTTCGAATATAAGCACAACCATGTAACGTTGTTCATGGGTGTTTGGCGATGTTCAACCGCAATGTGAATGAGTTTTTGTAACGTTTCGTAATCCTTAGCAAAACATAGATTCTTCACAATACACCAGATCAATCAAAATAGTTGGTTTCTCTGGGTGACATACACAAAAAAAAGGTGTATTTCGATCCACAAAGTTATGGGCTCAGTTTCTCAGAATGCACGCAGGTACATTTATATTGATATCCCAAAAAGGATAGAATGAGCACCAGCAAACTATTCAAACCATTTGAGCAGATTTCAGGTTGATTTGAAACACGAAGTATCACATTAGGCGAAGAAAAATCTCTGGTTTCTTCTAGACAGTATACGGATGCAACTTTTGTATTCTTTTTGGCAAAAATTCTTACACTGGTCTCCAAGCTGTCACCACATCTAGTGTTTCCTCCTGAGCTTTTTTACTATTATTATTTATCTTCAAATCTGAAGAAAAAGCTGATTGGTAAAGGATTCAGTTCGAATGTCTGAAACAAACACCAATATTGAAGTCTTTGACAAAACTTATTATTTGGCTGGAAGAACCTAGCTGGAAAAATGCTGGACTAAATTTTAAGAGTTAGAGGAGATTATATTCAGAACCAATTCTTGCCAAATAAAATATGTTCTACTCAAAAAGTCGCTCACTCATCAAACTGTTTTCGTAGTTTGGATAATTCCATATCATCAAAAACATAAAAGACGTCGAGTCCCGCCATGCATTATCTCTATAGTAATTAATGAAACTGCCGATGTATTTGCACGAGGTGGCAACTTTTCCGATGGGTGCCTATGTCATTCATTCTGTCGATATTCTGATTTCTACGGATACAGTGGTCTTCTCGTCTACAAACGGATTTGTTCGATGCGGATCTATGGGCACTCACCTTAATTTAACCTTGGTAATTAGCTTGATTCCAAAATTTGAAAAGACTGGCCTAGTGTTAAGAATCTTCATTTCTAAATATAATTAATTAACAATCGTAATTGTTGATTTACTTGTTATTACCATTGAAAATGAAATACACTTCCCACAAAATTGTCGCATCATCCTACTTTTACGACAATACTATATAAACTTTTAGATTGGTCATTCAAGAGTCGCTTGGTAACTTTCAGAAGTGTAAAATAACAAGATATCATTCAAAAGAGATGAGTTTATGATGGAAAATATCAACAATTTTCGAGTTAATGAAAAATTAAAAAATTCTAACATCTTCAAACATTCGCGAAGAGACCAATCAACTAGCATCGAATGGTTACTAATCTTTTTCAAAATCGAATGTTTCCTCCCCGGGTCCTAATTACTGTCAGTATACGTCTGGGAAGCCCCTCAAACAAATTTTGGATGTACTCTTGAGTCACTGAATTCGAAATTTCAGGAAGCAGATTTTCTAGTTGTTGGAGTGTTCTACAAGGCATCCTCCGTTGCTGAATTTGCCACTTCATGTTGTCCCGAACATGTTTGGGATTGGGATTTAAGTCGGGACATCTCAAAATATCAATTTCGGCATTTTGCAGAAATTCTGTAATTACTCTAGCTGCATGTGGCCGAGCATTATCATGCATATAAATGAAGTTCTCGCCAATCAATGGACCAAAGGGTACAACATGGGGTTCAAGGATATCTGCGATGTATCTGGCCGCTGTCATTCTTCCATTATTCACTAGGACTAACTCAGTTCGACCATGGAAAGAAATGCCTCCCCACACCATTACTGAGCCCCCTCCGAAGTTTTCGGTTTGCCGGATATTGCATTGCTGATACCGTTCCCCAGGTCGTCTGTATACAGGCATGCGTCTATCATTTGATACTAGACAGAACCTGGACTCGTCGGAAAAAAGAACATTCAACCATTCTGGGATACCCCAATTTGCATGTTCCCTCGCAAACTGAAGTCTTGCAATTCGATGCTCTCTGGTGCGATGCGGGCCGGTAGAAGCCACCCTTGGTCTGATATCGTCTTCTCTGAGCCTGTTCCTAACAGTTTGCAATGAAATATGCACATTTCTGGAAAGTGCAAGTTCATTTTGTAGCATTCTAGCCGTACAGTGCCGAACTCTTAGTGCAGTTAAACGAAGCCAACGATCATCAACTGGTGTTGTTATCCGATTTCTTCCCTGTCCGGCCCTTCTTCCTTATTCCCCTGTTTCGAGGTACCGATTAATTGCTCTTGAAATAGTGCTTTGGTTAACATTCAACAAGATAGCCACGTAACGTTGGCTTCGCCCCTCCTCTAGAAGTGTTACAATTCTTACCACTTTATGATCACTCAAATAGCGTTCAGGACTTTCAGCAGCCATTACAATAAATTCGAAGATTCGAAAATCAACAAGAAACACAGAAAACTTGCATTAATTTAGCGTGAAAACTGAAGAGAAATTGAATGAATACTGATGGTCAAATAAACTCATTCTTGTTTCAGACGTGTTTGAGATCATATGGAAACAAATGTTACTACATAGATAAGATTTTTTTCCCCTCGCATGTCCAAAGACATATGTTGACAAAGAAACTGCGTTCGAGCTGCTTAATCGATTGTGGAACTCAGAATACCAGGTGATGCGACAATTTTTGCGGTGTGTGTACTAATTTCTTATAGCGTATATTTCATTGAACCTTATGACCTCCACTGTAAAAAAATAATACTTTCTATTGAAAAATTGAGAAACCGGAATAAATAATGATCCGAAAATGGTATATCGGAAGAATAAGATATGGAGTTCTCAGTTCATCATTTAGGCTCCTTTCAACCGAACAAATGTTGAGTGTTGAGTTCAAACTCAACTACAAAAAAATGCGACACACCTATTGGTTACCAACAGCGTGTCCAATTTTCGCGAGTTATATAGTACCTACATTGAAATTTTCCAGAACATGCGACGTCACGAACTAATTTTCCATTTTCCTAATTGAATTCGCTATCACGCTGAATTTTGTGCGTGATCTTACTGATTTACGGGGTCGAATTTCATGGGCTCACATTATGTATGGAAGATTTGCATCCAAATTACGCTGGGCTGGAAATATTTGCCTAAAAAATTCCAATTATATACTGTAGACGTAGCAATGTGAAATTGAAAGTCTACACTGGAAAAAATAATTCCTACTTATGTAGTATTCTCCAGTATAGGTGTTTAATTAGCTGTCAACATATTTTTGAATATGCAATATTCATGACTTCCACAAAACGAAAATTTTTTCAGCTTCGTATTTCCATTCCAGCGTTAAAGAAGACAGTCCAGTCATTTTAGGGATTTCAGCTTGTAATTCGAGATAATCAGTTATGGACTCGTATGAACCTCTATTTTGAAACCCGAAAACTTGTCTCATAACTTACCTATTTGTAAAGTTGTCTCGACTACGAATTCCTAAGGTCAAAGGTCAAAAATTTTTCGCTCGTTTTTTCCAAATATTTTGTTTCCTCTGGAATATTGGCTGTTTGTATTTAGTGTAAATATTGTAGAGGACTTAATTCTCTTCAACTGTTGTTTCAAAAAGTTTTTTATACATCGAACGGTTTCCAGGAAAGAGGCAGTGAGCACGCAGTGTTTTTCTGTCAAGTATTATTCAAGTTCAACTTGTAGTCTCGATCAAAAGTATGTCGTTTAAAGTTGATAAATTGTTGACAAATCTATAATTATAAATAATTGTCTTTATTCAATAACTTTTAGATTATACAGGGATATCCACCGGGACGTCCGTTAAAGACTTTTTAAGTTCCAATTACAATATCAAGCTGAAATTTTATACGCGGCCATAACTAGCGATTTCCAATTGAAGTGAAATATTTTCGAAGTGATACAATTTCCGGTTATACCGGAAGTGGGTTATCACTTTGTTATTTCAAATGGCAATCTACCTTTTTTATTATACATCTAGAACCGATATTTGAGCAAGGCATAAAATACCCAAGTTGTTGGCACTTATCTGTCAAAGCTTTTGACAGATTTAATTATTTTTGTTATAAACTCGATTTTTGAGGAACATTTAAAAAAAATTGTAGCTCGTAGATCTTTTGCACTACAGACACAATTTTTGCTTGGGTGGATAGAAGAAGGATCAAGGAATTTTTTAAGCAGTCTACACTTGCCAAATGTTTATTGCCTTATATCATAAGAATTTTGATGCAATCTTTTTTGAGGTTTATTCCGATGGAATTTCTCCAACTTCGAGATCAAGCTTTAATGTCATCACAACATTCTGATTTCATAATTGTTGTAGTTATGTTTTTCTTATGTATGTTTTATTCTCTGACAAAAGTATATAGCAAATGTTTTTACTGAAATAACAAATAAAATGTCGATTCTACCACATTTTGACAGTTTTCATCAGTAGAGGAATCAAAATATATATATATATATATATATATATATATATATATATATATATATATATATATATATATATATATATATATATATATATATATATATATATATATATATATATATATATATATATATATATATATATTGAAAAAATTGAGTTATTGCTGTTTGAAAAAGGCCAAATTGAAAAAATCATACAAAACAACGCAATAAACATTTGGCATGTGTAGATTGCTTGAAAAATTCCTTGATCCTTCTTCTATCCACCCAAGCAAAAGTTGTGTCTGTAGTGCGAAAGATCTACGAGCTACAATTTTTTTAAATGTTCCTCAAAAATCGAGTTCATAACAAAAATAATTAAATCTGTCAAAAGTTTTGACAGATAAGTGCCAACAACTTGGTTATTTTATGCCTTGTTCAAATGTCGGTTCTAGATGTATAATAAAAAAGGTAGATTGCCATTTAAAATAAGAAAGTGATGACCCACTTCCGGTATAACCGGAAATGGTATCACTTCGAAAATATTTCACTTCAATTGGAAATCGCTAGTTATGGCCGCGTATAAAATTTCAGCTTGATATTGTAATTGGAACTCAAAAAGTTTTTAACGGACGGTCCCGGTGGATATCCCTGTATATAAAAGAAAGTCGTGTTAGTTACACTAACTCAAGAACGGCTGTACGGATATGGCTGAAAATTGGTGGGTAGGTAGTTTAGAGCCAGAAGACAGAGATAGAATACTGTTTATCCCGTTGGACAGCGCTCCCGTGTGACTTGGACGTATGGATGACAATTTGATTTTTGTAAGAAATCAATAGTGAAAAAGTGAAGTGAACTATAAAAAAGAAAGGAAAAAAAGAAAGTTTGTGAAGGCAATCGATGATGAAAATGGTGTTATATATTTCCTAGATGTCCTTGTGCAACTGGTAAGACGTTCCTCATGTCAGTAGTTTTACCCACTGTTCGTGCGAGATCCAACATAGCGGTTGCAGTTGCTTCTTCTGGAACAGCAGCCACATTGTTAGAAAAACGAATGCACAATAGCGCATAAACGTTCAGTAGAAGCAATTAACCGAACATTGAACGATTTACGCAATGACTGGAGGTGTTTTGTAGGAGCAATGATTTTACTGTCTGGGGATTTCCGCCAAACACTGCCAGTAATTCCAAGATCTACGGCTGCTGTCGAATTAAACGCCTGCCTCAAATCGTCGAATCTATGGCGCTATGTGAAGAAACTGCAGCTGACAACAAACATGAGAGTTACATTGCTCAATGATCTGCTGGAGATTTCTCGGAGCCATTGCTGACTATAGGTAATGGTCAAGTACCTTTTGATGAATCGAGCGGATCGATATCATTTCCAAATAAAAATTTCTGTAATTTTGTCTCATCAAAAGACGAATTTATCAACAATGTATTTCTAAATATTATTTCTAACTACAAAAATATGGTTGAGTGAGCGAGCAATTTAAGCGGCGGCTAAGATTTAGATGACCTGAACTACATAATTCAAAATAAGATCATTGGAAAAATGCATTAATTCAAATCTATTGACTGTGTCAGAAATGAAGATGAAGCCACCAACTATCCAATTGAATTTTTGAACTCCTTGTATGTACCTGGCTGACCACCGCACAATTTACGCCTAAAGGTTGACTCCGTAGTAATCATGCTTCGAAACATAAACCAACCAAAACTGTGCAACGGTACGCGTTTGGTGGTTAAAAATTGATGAACAATGTAATTTACGCGACGATACTGAAAGGAAAATTCAAAGGTGAGGAAGTTCACATTCTGAGAATACCAATGATCTCAACCGATATGCCGTTTGAATTTAAAAGTCTTCAACTTCCGATCCGTCTTGCATTTGCCGTGACCATCAACAAATCATAAGGCCAATACTTAAGAGTTAGTGGTTTTAATCTAGAACATCCATGCTTTTCCCAAGGTCAATTATATGTGGCATATTCACGGGTCGGAAGACCATCTGCGTTGTTTGTTTTTGCGCCTGATAATAAAACAAAAAATGTCGCGTATCACAAGGTACTTAAGTGAAGAGCAACCTATGTACTAAAATACAGAAATAATAATGAATGATTAATGTAGGTACTTAATTTCTCTTGTATTTTTTCTAATAAGAAAATTTAATAAATCCCAAAATCTGCTTATTTATTGCATATAATTGCAGTTGTAATGTGATGTTTAGTTGAGAGCTACAAATTGTGAAGAAAAAAACCTAAATTCTGTTCTCGTCCCATTCGTATATTGTGAAAAAATTATATCGTATATTGGGAAAAAATATTTATATTTTTTGAAACTTCAAATTTACTGATGGAAGTTGCCTCGAAAATCCCCTCTAGAAGATTATTGAACAGTTTCCTCTAAGTATTTCATGCTTTGGACTTCTCATTTCATGTTTCGCTCGACCGAATCTAATTCAATTCATGCAAAATACGGCGAAATAATGCCGGAATTACCCGAGTTCAGTGGTGTGTAGCACGGTGTCAGTTTGCAATGAAACTGCCATTAAGTTTTTCTTGCATGGTTTTGTTTTGTGCGGCAATGTTATATATTTTCCCAATTTTCATTTAATTGGACGTGTGGAGCACAGAAGGCGCATTTTGTTGAACGAATTGCTCGCTAATTGCTTCTGTGAACAGTATGTTTTTATTGGTTTAGTGGTATGCCGAGATAGGTGGGGGCTGTATTAATTGATACGGGTCTGCTTTTACTGTAGCACTTTGGTTGTGTATCGTCAAATAATTGGATTATGGCTGTAGAATATGCAATGAATAGTTGAATTGAAAAGCTCAAAATTCAAAGATTTAACATTTTTTTTATAGATTAAAAAAATCGATTTGAAATGATCTCAAACACCTCCAAAGGTACTCTTTCTATTCAAAACGGGTGAATCAATTCTAAACATGTCAACTATATCAAAGTAAATATATATAAAATATGTCGAAAGTACCTCAATACATCTGAAAAGTTTCGTATTATTCTTATACCAGTCTGTGGTCTAGGTTGATTTTGAACAACTGTCACCATGTCTTGAGAAAATTATGTTGTGCCGTTTTGATAGTAAGTGATGAATACTGTCTCTCCAACGCGTTTTTGAGAACTAGTATTGCTCACCATGTTACCTAGATCATAGTTCCGTGAATGATAGTAGGTAGGGTCTATCCTCATCCATGTCCTATTGATATGGACCAATTTCCCTGTGAAGTAGCCAGCCCGCTTCTCAGATTATACCCTTCATAACTTTTGGCTTTGGAATTACCGCACTCCGCCAAGAAGTTTGGACATGTTGAAAGATAGAATAAGAACCGCCTGTTAAGAAATTCTTTCAGTTTTCAGTTTGATTTCGTCACCATGTCTTGAGGAAATTATGTTGTATTGTTTTGATAGTAAGTGACGAATACTGTCCCTCCAACGCTTTTTTGAGAGTTAGTATTGCATACCATAATACCTGAGTTCCGTGAATGATGAACCTTTTCGTTAGTAATAAACCGTGATGATCCTGCCTGAAGGTGATAAGTTCAACATTCATACTGTCCGTTATTGTTTGCTTACTGGTTGAGGTAGGATATCTAAACATGGTTCTGGTCACAATAGCGAGAGTGACTGATTTGTACCAGTTGATCTGTTTCTTCGTTACCTTAGTTCCACAAATGACTCGGTAACTAAGCAAAGATGAGAATGTTGTTCTCTTCAAGTTCATCTAGAGTAATTCCAAAGGTCTATATTGTTTCGAAGTACATCAATTGGAATCGAAAGTTCTCATTCCTGATTGTCTCTCAGTAAAAATTTAAGGACGTGCACAGGAATTTTAATGGTTTGTCATTGAAACTTTATTGTTTTGCTTGGAATTTATAGCCCCCCAGGCTCGGTGGTGTGCCGAGCCCAGGATTACTATAATACGTTGTAAGAGGATACCTGCTTACAGCTGGGATACTCAGCAGTGCCCATTTCGACCTGTTAGCTTAGACATGATGTCTGATGATGCTCTGTGGCATTTGGCAAGGTTAGTGCCGTTTAATGTAATCTGAGTTCATTTCGCTTCGTTTTTAAATGTTAGATGGTGGAAGATGGATGATCAAGAAGAACTTTCATATGGTTGGTGCTGTACGGAATGCCCCCATAATGGCCAAGCAAGCATGTCTGTGAACTTATGTGTTTCTTTTGGTCAATAGCCAAAGGCTTCTTTGATGTATGACACCTCCAGCAGTTTTTTTAACTGGGTTGCCTCATATATTCTTGCATTTTCAAGATGAAATTTTTCAAATAGTGATGTAGTATTCAATGAAAAGAGAAATGTTTCACTTCTTTTATTATTACTAATTAAGTGACTAGGTTTTCTCAATTGTTCATCAAACTTGAATAATCACGATAGTTTTCATACTGTATATACCTATAAGCTTTAGTCGCATTCTGTAAACGGTTCTTTTTGTTCTTTTAGCGTGCTCTATTTATGCCTTTCGACTTATGACACGCCGTAGAATTCTGTCACTTCACTAACCCGGGAATTTTGTAGAACCCCTCTCGTGTCGAGGGAAAGGATCTTTAATGTACAACACATCTCTGTTAGACAGGACCGACGGTTTTACATCTCCTCCGAAAGTGGGGCGCGCAAGCGATTTCCAGAATCCGAAAAATCGCACTGACTTTGTAGGGATTGAAACCAGATAACTCTGAGCAGAGGACGAGCCTTAACGCCACAGAGGCGGTTGAACAGTTCTTTGAATGAACATGTTTTGATCATTTCTTTTTATAAATTGATATAAAACTTTGATTCGGAATAGAGACGTTAAAATCAAACCCATATTTGCATGTGTAAACCACAATCAGGTGTTTATCACAAAACTATTGTTCTATCCAAAATGGCTTTTGGCGACAGAATAGAAAATATGAGATCGTGAAATTGTACTTCTTCATAAAAGATTTATGGAGATTTCTTGAGAATAACCATTAGAACTTCCTTTTACTTCCGGTCATGTTTTTTCGCCACGTGATCTATTTTGCCTGCTCGTATTAGAGTCATCAAAATGTATAATTTTCTTCTCAGTTACGTCATAACTTGCTTTGGTTCTCTTTTTGTTTTCTGTAAATTTCACTTTTCCAAACGGTTTTATTTGTTTTTCCTTCAGTTGTATACCATTTTTTTGCACCAGTTTGCCGCTTATCACTGTTTTGAAAATTTTTTTTTCGTTTTCGTTTGGAACAGCAGAATTATTTTCGTTCAATTGATGACTGAGCACTTTTGATAACAGGAAAATTTTCTTCACTGTATATCTGGCACTTAGATAATTCATCACTTGTACTACCTTTCCGTTAGATCTTAATTTTTCAGGCCTTTTTACTCTCTGTAACCATTTTTTGCAACTTATTTATTTATTAAATAGATTTGTCTTCAAGCTCGGTCTGATTTAACTGTAGCTGTAACTCTTCTACGAAAGTTATTTGGCGGCATCTGACGATTAACATCTGAAAGTGAGGTTGTTGCCGAAACATTAGTTATATTTTGAAGATTAAGTCGATGCCTACACTCTATTGCTTTGTTTTGCCATATCAATTTGGCCTCATGATGCTCTAGGAGTCATATTTCTTTTTTTTTTTAGTTTTTCTGCTTCACGTTGCTTCTGTGTTGTTTCTTTAAGTGCTAACGTTTTTCTTAGTTCCATAACCTGTAATAATGACAATAATATAATAATAATAATTCTTTTGTCATAACAAATTTCATTTGCAATAAGCATATAAGTCATTTGAAACTGATATGGGTTAAAGTTAGCTAAATCTGTAATAACATCTTATGATGAATATTATCATCCCTGGTCAGTAAATCTGTCCACTGGCAGTTATCTTGACAAGGAAAATATGGCAGGGAAGAGACGTTTTCATGACAAATTCAATTGTTCTAACTGACTTAAATATTTTTTGGGTTAATTGCATCACACTTTTTTTATTACTGTATTGTTTAATTAGGGCGGTAAATTCAAATAAATGAAATGAATTTTTTAAGTTTTATGACTTAACAATGGAGAAACACAATCATCTTGTGAAACCACTAGACCACCCGTGGCGTCGAAACAAGTAATCTTGGTAGCGCTTAACCGGCTTTCGCGTTGAGTATTGCTAACTTCGCGCCGATAGATGACCTTAAGCGTTTCTTCCAATATGGCCGTCTTTGAATTTATGTTTGTAATAATGAAACTAAATTTGCAAGGGTAGATACACAAAAAGTGAGAAAAAAGTTAATTTTAAAAATTATCTGCAATCAACAAAATTGTTTTATTTTCAAAGAAATAAAACTATGGTATTTAGATTTTCGCTATATTAACAAAACTATGACCGGTTTCACCACACCGTGGCTTCATTAGATAGAAACAAACTAATGAACAGAGTTATTCTTTATATATTAGTCTTATTTCCTACTTAATATTACAATAGGGGTATGTTGGAAAATCCATCGGAGTTGCGTACTTTATGAATTGAAAAGATTGAGTAAATAAGAAGGATTTAGATCTAATTGACCATTGAGGCTATGACTGTATGACCTTTTTCTGCTTTGGTGAATAAGATATCTTCAGATGCGGACTTAGATTTAATGGACTTTAAAGTTGTATTTTCGAATTTTGTAGGTTGAAAACTATTGAACTGTTTTTGAAGTAGTAAGCTGAAGAGTTTTTTAGGTGTTTGGCTTGCTATGAATAATTTAGGGCTATTTCGGTTTCAAATCCTAGCAGATCGAAATGGAGACGAGCGTTATTTGATTCTAAATTGTGTGTAAAACCCTTTTCTAGAAGTGGAACTTTATCTTTGGAAAAATTTGCATCTTAAAGACTACTGAATTTGGGTTCAGTAATTTTTCAGATGCTAATCTTCAGCGTTACTATTTCAAAAAGAGTTCAATAGTTTCAACTTAAGAAATTCGAAAATACAACTTTAATGTCCATCGAATCTAAGCCCGCATCTAAAGATATCATATTCACCAAAGCAGACAAAGGTCATACAGTCATAGCCTTTAATAAAGCAGATTATTTTTTGAAAACCCAAAATTTCATTGAATCAGGTAGTTATGAAGAAATTGATAGAGATCCAACTAATGAATTTCAATCCATAGAGAAAAACGCCTTGGAGTATGCCAAGTCTATAATACCTACCAACCAAAAATATAAACTTTTCATTGACAACCCGCAATCACCAAAACTTTACTCCCTCGACAAACTCCATAAAACAGGGCATCCCATTGGACCAGTAGTTTCATATTTTCAAGCTCCAGCTGCAAAACTTTCACGCTTTCTCATAGACATCATTCAACAGTACGCTAATTTTGAACCTAAATTCTCAATAAAAACTCCGCAGTCCTAATAAATAAAATTCAGCACACGATACTAAACTGATGTCATGGGATGTAGTAAATCTCTTCCCTAGTGTTCCACCTAGTGATACAGTGAAAGTCATCAACAACGCTCTTCAAATTAAAAGTTAATCCCGTAATCCAATCAGAAATCTTACACCTTTTAGAAATTTGCTTAGAACAAACTATTTCAACTTCGATGGAGTATTATATAATAATAAAAAAGGTTTAATCATGGGTAATCCTCTGAGCCCTCTACTCGCTGAAATTTTCTGTGATAATATTGAAAAAACCATCCAAAAACATCCGTTATTCAAATACTTTATTTATTGGTTTAGATATGTCGACGATATCATTTGTTGTTTCACTGACCCAAACAAACAATTAGAGTCATTCAAAACATTCATTAAAAAATTCACGTTAATATTAAATTCACTTTAGAGATAGAAACAGAAAACTCCATTAACTTTCTGGATTTAACTATTACTAAAATTAGCGGCAAACATGATTTTTCTATCTTTCATAAGCCATCGCATACAGATATTACTTTTCACAGCTCATCTACACATCCTTATCCACATAAATTAGCTGCTTACGATACTATGGTACATGGACTCATTTATATCCCAATATCACAAAATCATTTTATAAAAGAGCAAAATATAATTAAACAAATAGCAGTCAATAACGGTTACAGTCCTAATATGATTGAGAACATGATTTCAAGCAAAAAATTTCAAAAAGCAATGCAGGAAGTATTTCCAAGTATAAAAAGTTCTAACACAAAATACAACAGCTTAACTTATATTGGTAATCCTAGTCTAAAATCAAAATCATTCCTCTCGCATTTCAATATAGCATTCCGAACTGATAATTCTTCAGGACGACATATCCAAAACTGCAAATCTAAAATTGATAAAGGTAATAAATCCGGTGTTTATAAACTGTCTTGCGGGGATTGTAATGAAATTTATATTGGTAGAACTTTCAGAAATTTCAAAGTTAGATTATCCGAGTACAAACGTAGTTTTAATTATCATAAATCAGATTCCCATTATTCTAATCACTTACTCGAAGGAAACCATAACTTTAATGATAGTTTCAAAATTTTACACAATGAAAATAATAGACAAAAACTCAATTTATGGGAAATTTTAGAGATTAACAAGGAAAATAATTCAGGTAGGTTACTTAATAGTCAATTAGATCTAAATCCTTCTTCTTTACTGAATCTTTTCAATTCATAAAGTAAGCAACTCCGATGGGTTTTCCAACATACCCCTTGTACTTGTACCTATTGTAATATTAAGTAGGAAATTAGGCTTATATATAAGGAATAACTCTGTTCATTAGTTTGTATCTATTTGATGAAGCCACAGTGTGGTGAAACCGGTCATAGTTTGGTTAATAAAGTGAAAATCTAAATACCATAGTTTTATTTCGTTGAAAATATGTATATCGATTTTCATCAAGTAACGACCTCCTCATTCGAAAAAAATATTTTATTTATTTAAAAATATTGAAGTATAATAACTGGAATACTTCAATGAAGCATAAAAATATATGTTTTTTTCGAGAAAGTAAAATTGAAACAGCAAGACTTTGTAAGAAATTTCAGAAAAATGAGGTTCGATTAGGCATTCAGTTGTGAAGTAATTTAATATGTTTACATGATGTGATTCATTGAAAGAATAGCAACAAATTGAATCAAAAATCTGTTTTAAAACATGTATATATATATATATATATATATATATATATATATATATATATATATATATATATATATATATATATATATATATATATATATATATATACCATATTCATTTTCAATGTACGGTAAGCACCTCCCTGTACCTCTGTTCTATGCCCATCTGCATTTTGGAGTGCGTGGGGATGTTTTCAGTCGTTCAGAAATCGACGTAAAGGGGGTGCGACCCTCCGTTCCGCAGCAGAACGCAGCCTGTGGTCATTGCTAATTGCCATTAATCCAACCCCCGGTATGAATATTTACAATGCTTGTCTCGGACATAAATAAGGCCGAAATGTGCCGGTTTTGGGCTGTATGAATGGAAATGTTCGATGAGTATTTTGTGGCACTTGGGACGTGTTTAATTCGGAAATATTCTGGGAATTCACGCAAAATTGATCACAGGGTACTATAGGCACGGTTTTTGTTATTGTGTCTATTTTCTACCTGAAATTTATATTAATTGCTATTTATGAAGAACTCTAAATTTGGGAAAATTATTATGAGTAGAAATTATTTATTGATGAAATTGAGATGCTGTTGTAAGGGAATATGTTATTTTGAAGTTAAGAAATACAGCGTTTCCAAAATATGTCTAGGGTTCACCGTCATTCAATGTGTTCAATGTTTCTTCGATTAAATTATATCATTTTTGTTGTCAATAATGTACACAGTGATGACTTTTTTGTATTAAACGACCATTGATTGTAAGTGAAATTTACTTTGGCTTTTAGTGACGACGCTAGTGGTCTCTAAAGTTAATAGGAATTAACATGTTTATTCTAATTAACCTTTAGACTTTTAGCAATTACTGATAATCGACGCAAAAAATAAGAATTTTTTATCACCATCGCAGCAACATGTAACGGTGAAGGGGCTAACATAAATGTTTTGTTGGATAAGCCATCTAATGCATTTAGTACGGCCATTTTGATATAATAGGCCCCTATATTGAGTTTAAACCCACCCACGTAATGTTATAATAGTGGCAACGAGACGCGGCCCTGATGGTATTAGGCCGTATGAAAACCTTTTGACAATTGCGGATGCATTAGTTCGAAGTATAAAATGTTTTTGGCTATCAATGAAATCAAATTAGTATAAAGCGCGTTTCGGCAGCGACTCTTATTACAGCACATACACACATGCAAACAAGACTTCTGTGATGCGGTTACCGTCGTGCTAAACGACGCTACTCTTTTCTTGAACGCTACTAGTTAAATTCTCAAAATTTCCGGAAAGTGGAAAATCATACAGTGGAAATATCACTTCTATACGAACCAGTGATGGGCATATAATCACTAACACAACACAAATTGCCAACCACTTAGCTGACACCTTTGCATCAAACTCCAGCAACATTAATTATTCCCAAGAATTCATTGAGCATAAAAATAACTTCAGCCCGCCCCCGCTTAACCACAACGACAATTACTATATAGGCTTAAACGAACTGAATAACGAAATCCGAAAAGAACAAATTCTAGAGGTACTAAAAAAACCAACAACTCAAGCCCTGGACCAGATGGAATCCCAAACATTCTTCTTAAAAAGCTTCCTCAAGCGAGCCTTGAACACATTCAAAAACTGTTTAACATTATTTATACAGAAAATGAATTTCCTACTGGTTGGAGAGAGGCGGTAGTTATACCCATACTCAAACCAAGCAAAGAGAGTGGTGATGCTCGAAACTATCGCCCCATATCTCTCACCTGTACGATCTGCAAAATTCTCGAAAAAGTTTTGAGTCAAAGATTGAGATGGTTTCTGGAAACAAATAATGTTCTGTCTACCAAACAATATGGATTTCGCCAAGGAAGGTCAACGATGGATCATCTAGTCGACCTGGAAACCAACATATGTGAAGGACTAGCCAACAGGTTTCACACAGTAGTGGTATCTATGGACATTGAAAAAGCCTACGAAATGGTTTGGAAGCAACGCATCATAGTTCAACTGTCCAAGTGGGGAATTGAAGGTAAATTATTGAACTTTATTAAAAATTTCCTTAAAGATCGAGTTATAAGAGTGAGAATAAATGGCATGCTCTCTAAGTCAACATTCATGGAAAACGGGGTACCTCAGGGGTCAGTATTGAGCATCTTGTTGTTTTTAATTGCCATAGACGAAATAATAGCGAAAGTAGAGGCGCCGGTCAAAGCGCAACTCTTCGCCGACGATGTAACACTCTCTGTTAGCGGCAAAGTTTTAGCAAGTTTAATCACCGTTATGCAGTCAACCATTGACAAAATTACTGAATGGACAAAGACATCCGGATTCAAAATCTCACCCACTAAAACAAAACATATGAACTTTTCACGCACTCATTCAAACCAACAAGTTCTGCCACTCTACCTAAACGGACAACACATAGAACAGGTGAAAACTCTGAAAATCCTTGGATTACTGTTCGATGACAAACTCACTTGGGTCCAACACATAAAGAAAATTAAAACCGAATGTCAAAAAAAACTTAATATCATTAAAACGCTATCTTCACTACACTGGGGCACAGACAGGGAAGTACTCATCACTACATATAAGGCTATCATACAATCGAAACTAGACTACGGTTGTATCATATATGATTCAGCAAAAGAGAGCACCTTAAATATGCTAGACCCGGTTATTAATACGGCTTTAAGATTATCCATTGGAGCATTTAGAACTAGCCCCACCTACAGCATTCTGGTTGAATCAAACTCGATGCCTCTAAGTTTCAGGAGAATGGAATTATGTTTGAAATATGGCATAAGGATATCAAGACAATCAAAAATCCGGCATATAAAGCCACGTTCAAAGAGAATTTCCATGATCTGTACGATAAACAATTTAGAACACCTAAACCACTCAATTATAGATTGAAAAAATACCTGAGCAAGACCAGCATTACCTTACCCCTAACAAATGAAAATATTCATCAAACTCGGCCTCCTTGGACGACGAAAGCACCTAAAGTAAACCTGCAACTGGAAGCACTCGGCTCGAAAGCCAACACCAAACCAAGCAACTACCAACGTTTGCACGACAGAATCCGCAAAAACCATCCAGACCACAGTTACTATTACACTGACGGATCAAAAACCAATGAAGGTCCGGGATGCTCAATAGTGCTCGACACCATTGAACCACAGGTGTGGTCTTTCAAATTACCCAGTGACACAGCAATATTTACATGCGAGGCCTTCGCCATTCTAAAAGCTCTCGAGATCGCGCGTGAAAAAGAAAAATTCTTAATTCTCACCGATTCGAAAAGTGTTCTATCAGCCATAGGTAATTATCACTCAACGAATATATTAATAAAAAAAATCCAGAATATCCTATATGAATATCAGACGGTCAAACAAATTACGTTAGTATGGGTCCCGTCCCACATGGGTATCCGAGGAAACGAAATAGCGGATGACAGGGCTAAAACTTCCATAACACATGGGAAAAGGGCAGGGGTAGATAGGACAATAAAAGAGCTACAAAAAAATAGTTAAAACTGAAATTAATGAATTATGGAACAGAAAATGGGGTGAAGGCATGCCGAGTAGAATATCTGAAGTTAGAAGTAATGTCCAAGAAGCTTTTCCACATCTGGAAATCCGCAGGCACCAAACAATCATCCAGAGACTCCGAATAGGACATACAAACATAACACATTTACACCTATTGTTAAACGAAGAACCACCAATCTGCGACGTCTGTAGAGAACCACTAACGGTGAAACACGTATTATCAACATGTCTCAAGTATTATAATCAGCGTAACCAATTCTTGACCAACAACTTCAAGGACAACCTGAAAAAACAACAGCAGTGCCTAAAGACGATACAGTTTCTCAAATCCATAGGATTATACACACTTATTTAAGACAGTCTACAAGAAATTGCTTAAGTATTTATTATCCTATTACTGTATGAATAAACCATTGTGATACTGTTGAATGAGCAGTCGCTAATGACCTCGATGTAGATGCGACTTTAAATAAAGGCAAAAAAAAAAAAAATCCGTTCGGCTTGAACCTTGGAAAACAAATATTCATATTCATTTCGCTGGTACACAAAATCGGCTACTAGTCAGAATAACGTTTTTGAGTGTTTTCGCTAACTCAACCTTCTGTCATTAATTTGGTCAGTGCAATTCCTCCAATCATAAGTTTTAGTTCTGCGACCTTTCAAGAGTCGTGGATTGTCAGCTACAGTTGTTGATGAATGAATTGATTTGAACAGTGCATAATTCATATATAATATTAAGTAATGAAACGCCAAAATCGGTTATTTGCTAGATGAAACGCCCTTTACCACTGCTATCTTGACCTGGTATAAGTGGTTGATAATGTTTTAAATAAATTTGGCTTAAGTGATTTGATTTCGTTAATTATTGTGGCGTTGTTCTACTTTTTAAACTAGTAATGCATCTTCAACCGAGTATCTTGGAATTTTCTCTTTGTCAGAAATTGTGAAAAATAAGACTTTTAGAATTGAATTATTTCATCCTCTCCTACTTATTTTAAAGAGGGTTATTCAGCAGAAAAGGGAAATATTTTCACTGGTAGTGAAGTTACCCGTGGGGTGACGGTATGATTCCTTTTAATGTCATTGTAATCTGCATCGTCTTTTCGAATATACAGGCTATTTCGTGTGAATGTGGTAGATATTTCGGAAGTCGGAAATAGAGGAGATAATTTGAATTAAATCTTCAACATTTATTTATATTTAGTAGTTTCAAACTTAGCCAGTATCAATTTGATACAAACTTAGCCAGTATCAATTTTATTCTAGCACAAGTCCGAGTTCCGAAAATCTCATTTTACTGTCAAATTCTAAATCAACACCTGAAAGAAAATCTTATATAATATATATAATATATAATCTTACACCTCTGAACTTGACAATGCAAAAGATAGATTTTGATATATTTGATGATAATTCTAAAAGAGAAAGTTGGATGCAGAAGGAATTACACGGAAAGCACCCTAAAGAATTGAAAAATGATTATATTGATGAAATTGCATCGGATAAATGGTTAGTATCTGGAGAATTGTTTGCTGAAACAGAAGGATTGGCAATTGCGATCCAGGATCAGGTTGTTTTCACGAGGAATTATAGAAAACACATCATCAAACAAAATATAGATGATTCTTGCCGTAGATGTTTCTGTTCTTCAGAAACAGTTTTTCATATATTATCATCTTGCTCAGTCCCTGCTTCAACAGATTATTTAGAAAGACATAATGCCGTCGCTAATATTATTCATTTTAATCTAGGAATTAAACATGACCTAATTCCCAAAAGCTAAAAAAATTTCACAAATATGAACCTGAGATTATTTGTGAAAATGACAAATATAAACTTTATTTTGATAAAACAATTCTTTGCAACAGAGCTGTAAAACACAATAGACCAGATATCATTCTTATTAATAAACAGAATCAAATAACATATATAATTGATATTGCTATACCCGACACACAATATACAAAATAAATACAATGAAAAAATTTCTAAATATATGATGCTTGGCGACGAGATTAAAAAATGTGGAAAATGAAGAAAATATTTATTCTACCGAATATTATTTCCACAACAGGTGTTATTCTAGAAATCTTCACAAAAGTATTGAGATTTTGGGTCTGAAGAAAAATTTGTTTGAACAGTTACAAAAGATAACAGTCATCAAATCTTGTAATATTCTTCGTAGGTTTCTTTCCGAAAATAATAATGAGGTAGAGTCATAGGTTTTCTCTTTAGTTTATACTGCTCAGAATCTCATTTCATATTTTATTTATTTGTTTATATAAATGTAATATAATTAACTGACAATTTTGTTATATTTATATTCAGAGCAGTATTCTATTCGATCGTTCACCACTTCACACAAAGGAAACTATTAATGAGTAACATTCAGTGTTACTTGACTAAGGTCCGTACACTGGATTTTTCCGGGGAGAAAGCCTCTGACACTACTCGTTGGTACATTAATATCATTGTCTGATGATGCTATAATATGTATATATTCTGGTAGATTGATATATTCTCATAACATTTAACGTTATCCCAATATATAATTATTCCAGGATATGTTTTGATTATAATCATTGCCTGGCAACGGTATTAATTACCGGGTGTTGGATTTATATTTTTTCATGAAATCAGTTTGATTGCATGAGCAGATATATGGGCAACTCGTCGGGGTAAAACCCCCCCTTTTTTTCATACATAATTTTATTACAATTACAATTACAATAATATTACAAAAATTTGAATGATTGTATTTACAATAACTGCTTCTATCTATAATTTTGGTGTGTGTCAGAAAAAACGCAAGTGTGAGCTCAGGAAATGTAACAGGGGAACCATACTATCTTGCATGATTCAATAAACGAGTGAGAAACCTGAGGAAAAAACTCGTTTCCCTGTCACTATTGCACTAGCAATAGCTTGTCTGTTTATTTTGTTTTAGTGTCATGTGTACATAAAGATTACCGAAGATTTTTCTGCTTAGCCGCTTCATTCTCTCTTGCTTTCTATGATTTCCAAACGAAAACAAAGGTGAAAGGAAGGAGGTTTCGGACAGAAATCTGTAACAATGGAAAAAAAACCAGTAGAAAAATATTTCAATAATCATACCTCCTATATGTCCAAACAAATCTAAGAAAAGATTCTATATAGCAAGCAAGGTCATAAAAAGGACTGAGGAGATAATAAAAAAGTACATAACCTGCGATATTTCCCCTTTCGCGGAGATATTCTTCCGTCGCAGTGTGATTCTCCTGAAACATAATCACTTCTTTGTTCTTGCTTGCCAATTTTGAAGTATAATGGCAAAAACCCTTCAATATTCAAACTCAACAAAACAATTCCCTTTCTGTTTGACCGAGAGAGCCCCGATGACCAGGCTCAGTCTTCCAAGTGATGCCGATTATGATCTATAGATGTTTTAGAATCATTCTGGACCCAATAATTTGGGTTGACATCGCCCATTTATTATTTCTTCGTGGATCTTGTTTGATTTAAAGAAAAACTCACGAAAAAATTTTGACAGTCGTTCGAAAAATATGACGAATTCAGTAAAAGCGCTATTTAGAAGCTTCACACTTTTTCACATTTTCATTCAGGGCAGGCCCTGATACCTTAAATTTCATTATGTTGCCGAATGCTAAGTAACACCCTGTACAGGGTGAACAGATTTCGACATTTAAGTACTGCAGCTATGTGAAATATTGTGAATACAGGAAATGATCCCCCTCTCACCCGTATTCTTGTTGCATGAGGAATTCATAACCGCCAATATATTCAAGTTAGCTTTTTTTAGAGTTATTTGTCCCTGAATCATTGAAATAGCTTGAGTATATTCTGTGCTCTCATTTTTTCCGTTCGAAAATTAATTATTTCAATGACAGTTTAGATGAATTATTTAATGCTTTTCATCAAGTTACAACTATTATGTGAATATACAAACAACCAAATTCATATGAATTTGACATTATTGATTATTTTTAACCATGAACTACTTATGAAGAAGTTTTTTGTTATGAAAAAACTGGATATTATGATAAGAAATGTTGAATTATCACCGAGATTAGAAACTGTCAGTTTCAAAATTTAAAAATGTCTATAATCATAATTGACACAGGGATATAGCGGCCATAATGGGAGTATCACAGGGGGTGATTTCAGAAACCTACACCCGATACGTGAAGCTACAACCTCTGCAAAATAGGTCTAGAAGAAGTTGTAGGAAGATCACTTCTGAAGAATAAGACCACTTTTCGTGCCAAATTGCAGAAAGAGACCCTAGTGCGTCGCACCCCATACTCAGAAGGTAATTTTTGGAAGCAACAGGCATCAGTGTATCAGTCGAAACGATACATCAAAGACTTCGTTCAAGGGGTTTATACAGCAGAAGGCCCTTTAGAGTTCCAGAGCTAACCAGACAACAAAACATTAACAGACTTAATTGGTGTATCGAGCACCAAAATTGGAAAATTGAGAATTGACGAAATGTTCTCTTTTCGGATGAGACCAGAATTTGTGTTCGATTAGATGACCACCGGATTCGAGTTTTATAGAGTCGTGGAAGACAAGCTAGACTCCGTCAGCAAGACAAATTCCGAAATACCAAGGAGGCAGTGTGATGTTTTGGGGTGGCATTATGCTGGGAGGCAAAGCAGATTTGATTTCGTTTCCTGCGAGTGTAACGGCTAGAAATTACCTGGACCTCTTGCTGGAGCCCATAGTGAGACTCTGGCAAGGTGCCCACGGTGAGGATTTCACTCTTACGAGAGATACCTCGCGCTACATTATCTTGAAATAGAGGGAATCGCGATTTTCGACTGGCCAGTTTGCTCTCCAGACCTAAATCCCATTGAACATTTATGGGATAATCTCGAAAGGAAAATTAGATGATCCAAGAACCCCATAGCAGCTCATTCAAGCCGCCACAGAAGAGGGGCAGAATATCACCCCAGAGGAGGTCGAAAACCTAATCCAAAGCATGCCTAGGCGGATTCAGGCTTGTATCAGGGCAAGAGAAGGTAATACAAGAAAAAAACACCTACTCCTAAAGAAAACAATTTTCCAATTTTTTACAACATGCGGAAAGTCTCTCATTTTTTTGTTTTTGTTTCTTTCTTAAAATGAACCTTAATTTATTTCTCTTTTGAATTGAAATATCTCAAAAATGATCAATTCTAACAATTCTTCGAAATGTCCAAAATCCCTGAAGTAATATTCAAAATATCGGGTGATTCCATATAAATTTGATTGTGTGTAATATCGTTTGTAATAACGAAGCGACCCTGCTGCACGAAATTTTTAAACCCGTGTTGAATATTTAAATGGAAATGTGGGTTTACTTATGACTCCAATATTTATGTGGACGATTTAATATTCCATCATTACTGCTGTGAACGGTATTAGTCTAAATTATTTCTCGGAAAAATCCTGGGTTTCGTTGAGGTTTCTGTGGGAAATAGTTCAATCCAATCCAATCCAACTTATTTCCAGAATTTGCATATTACATAAGTAATCCTATAGAGGTAACCAATACCTGTGCGTAGGTCTGGTGTTCTTACACTAAACTTAAAAATCTAACTTAATACTTGTAACATACTGTTTGTAGGATCAATAAGTGTATAATATATCACAATAATCAATTCCTCAGTTGGTCCATTACTTTTCGAGATATGTCGGAAAAACTGTCTTTTCACGATACTAATGCTTTGCCGCAGCTTATGTTTTTATATGATGCATATTTTCGCCCCTTGAAATCTTGCCAATTTGAACACACAATCACTTAAGTCCTCTGAAGATCCTCAATGATCAAACACAACACACTTCTGATAGGAAGAGGCTTGAAGGACCAGGTTAACTACAAAATCGTGTTGACATTGGTTATGTACTACCTGCAAAAACTGGGATATTCTCATTTTATAAGGTTTATATCTATTTTGTTCGAGAATATTGAGCGCTCGACTCTTAGATATTCTTGTTTTAATTTCAATTCGCCTTCTCGAAATCGATGGATCGGCGTCTCCATCAGGTACTTATGCTTACTTCGTGGGTTCATGAGGTTTTCCCCAATTTATGGAATATACTTTTATTAGGTTGTCGCTTCTCAAAATAGTTGCCAATTGATGAAAAAACATTAATTTATTTGAATCGTCATAGCAAGATTTAATTGTCGAAATGTCAAACCCTATTCTGCGAAAAGTTGTTAATGGGAACTACTAAACACGAAATCTTGAAATTTTCATTCAAATTGATTCATCCGTATCAGTGTTATGACGTTCAAAATACATACCACAATTATACAAAACACCCTGTATATTCGAAAAGAGGACACAGATAACAAAAAAATAGTTATATCTCACCCAACGGATAACTTGTACTATCTGTGCAAATATTTCCCTTCCTGCAGACTCACCCCTTATAGCTTGATATTGGTCCATCCTTGTTTTTTCTTTTGTTAAAAATTGCGAAAATTTTGTAAAATCAGTAATAATAATTGTGAATTTCTCATGAATTTCATATAAGAAAGATAATATGTTTCAGTTGGTGTCTATTAATAGCAATTGCAGTGTCGATGGAATAATAATATTGAAGAAGACCCGCCATTTTCTTTCCAATAAATTTTTAAATAAGCGAAGAAAGGCTGTTGAAAAATTTGAAAATTAATAATTTTGCATGACATCTAACCTAACCACAGTAATTTGATAGAATGTTTATGCAGAAGATATAATGCTGTTTGCAAGACTTCCTCAAGTATTATCTTAGTTGATGTGAAAATCCTCAAATCGAGTTAAACGTCCGCATTATTCAGGTTTTATTTTTACCCGATAAATATGAATCCTGAATTAAGGTGTTATTCCTCATCAAGTAAATATGAGAAACTGTTACCGTGTTCACTATGCTTTCTAACCATAGATCGCTCCAGGCTCCTCCGACTAAGCTGTTACCGTGTTCACTATGCTTTCTAACCATAAATCGCTATATGCCCCTCTGACCAAGCTGAATACAGAACGTACTCTATGCCTACCTGGCCCGAGGGTTTAAATATCCGCACATTTTTGAGACGAACATTTCCGTCGCTGATCTCATCGAGGTCACCGCGTCTCCATAGATGGTCTGCAGTACTCGTTGACACGAGTCGACTCTACAAACAATCCACACCGTCCACCATACTGTCAAACCGCCGTAATTCAACAGCGAATCACGTATTTTATTTAATTTTACATCTACGTTTAAAACGAGTGCTTGTGTGAACCATCGACTTTTTTCGTGTCTGTGACACCATCCCGGTAGAACTACCTATAGATTCTACTCCAATGGTGATGTGGAAAACTCAAATCGAATTCTACAATAATTGATGTGTATCCTCAATATTCACCCTTACTTGGTTTCACCAAAGGATTGAGTAATTGAATTCCAATTAAGGTTGCTTACAGGTAAATGTGCACTGCCTGCTGATTCTGTTCCTAGTGCAGTGACGCAAACAACCACTTATATCAACAAAATTTTATTCCTTTCGTGAATTGGTCCCAAAAAAGTAGCTCTTGAGCGCCAGTTGGGATGCCCCTACTGGGTCAAGGTTTACACTACCTCATAGGTATAATTGAAAGGTGTACATAAGAAGAATAAGGTTCCTCGATCATTTGGAATCGTCGATATTAGGGATAGTGTTCAGTAAAAAAAAAGATCAAGGATCGACGGGGATTTTCGATATTTCAAAGCAATCTTTAGTGTCCACGTCTCCACTCCATATAAAAGCACAGATCAAACATAATACTTAATAATCCTTTGGCGATGGTTCAGGTTCACATTATCATTGGAGAAAAGTGATCTTATTCTGAAATATTGGGCGATGTTTTAATTTAGTTCTATGCGAATTATTGTAACTGGTCCAGTGCCTAATGGAAAGAACCAGGACGAAAAAACACGCTCATAATTGACATCGAAGGCATTATCGAAACATGATCCTAGATGAACAAATTCTTAATTGATATCTAAAAAGTATCAGAAATTCATTCAACCAATACGTAATTAGTGCCATAACTATTCGAGACGAGTGTTCCCATTCTCAATATTTAAAAGTTTCAAGAATAAAGTTCTACAGTCTCGAATTTTCGCCCGAGAAATTACTTCCTCCATTTCCCATTTTACGAATACTCGAGAAATAATTGTCTCACTTTACGACGGCTGTAGTAAAAAGTTCAGCGTCTCTGCAACGCTTATCAGTGAAGCGTTACTGTCTGAACGTTAAATGTTTAACGAGAAAATCTAATGTTTCATTATCTGTTTGAAGCAGACATCACTGTCTAGTTTTTATTGAAGAAGCGTTAAAAGCCATGCCAAAATGCTGAATTCACAATTTGTGATGTTGATTTAATGAGAAATTCATCATTTCATTACTTCCGTATATCCTGCTTGCAATAAGTCAGTAATGGAAACCTTCAAGAAGTTGTCAACAAGGAAAAATATTGATTATATCTCAACTGCAATAATTTCATTATCATTTATAGGTAAAAAATAGAATAATTCTTCGAATATTTCATAAAGAAAAGCTATTAAGCTAAACAACAATGTCAAAAATATTTTCTCCTTCTAAATCACAATTGAGTCGTTCTTTTTCGGGAAATACGAGGTCACTCTTCAAGTGTCATTCCAAAATAGATCAAGTCAACATTCATCGGAAGAAACACCATATGACTATCGAAAAATTTTTGATTTTTTAGGTAAGTTTGGTGAAAAAAAAAGGAATTCCACTAATTTTAAGTTCAGAATTTTAGCATTCACGTATAATACCTCCAAGGTTTCCTAACACCTGGGAAGTATCAGTTTGGAAACGAAGGTCGCAGTCAACAATTGCACGAAGGCTCCTCTCAGTGTTCTTTTCAGCTATTTATTCGCCGTATATCGGAACAACGAAGTCCGAGTAGATAAACTTTTGAATGAATTCCGTTTCAAACAGTATTATATCACACTTACTAGTAGTTACTTGAGACCATGTGCTTCGACAAACCTGAATTTATAATTTCTGGAGCCTGTACAGCATTAAACTTGAAAAAAATGCAGGTGTAGTCTGCAACATTAGTGGAAGAAAATACAAGCACAAACACAGATACCTGCAGCATATCGGGAGTTTCGTGAAAAACGCCTCAAGCCTAGCTCCTACAGTTGTTGTTCGATTTCAATGAAATTAAGACCGAAATACATCTTCTGGTATTCTATCTGTCTGAAACATTTTGATTGGTCTACCACTTCCGGAAATACCAGATGTTGATCATGACTTGAACTCTAAATGATAACCTCATATTTTCATTCTTCTTTTGATTACTTATTCAATTTGGAGTACCTTCTGCGAAAAAGGTATCACTTAAAACGTATTTAGCGATAAAAAATTAACGAAAAATTGCAGAAGAAAATTCATCGATGAAATTTGTAGATTGGGTGATTTTCTGAGGCTGTGATGAAATTTTTGTGCCCTTCAGTGTTTTGGCTATTATTTCTGTTCTGATAACTCGCATTATTTCGTATTTTGGGTAAAAAAATTTCATTGGTCTGTGACTTCCGGAAATACTGGAAATATTTTGAATTTTTCAATGGTATTCCTATATTTTCATGTTTTTGTTCGATCAGTGATTTAATTTTGTGTAAGTTATCACTTAAATTGCTGTATTCCAAGAAGCAGGAAGTCGGTTGTCTGTAAAATCGGTTTACTGACGATAGTTGAACGCGACAACGTCGTAATAAAAGACTGATGGAATGGTTGCATTTTTCAAAAGAAAATTTCAATTTTATTTGATTGATAGATATTTTTTATAGATATAGAGAAGGAGGTAAATGGAAATCACAATTGAATTGATCAAGTTACATTTATTTGTACGCATAAATACAATTATGTCAACTTTTATTTATTTTTTTTTTCAATGTATAGTATGTCCCATTTTGGGGGTGCCACCAGGAGCATCTCTGTTATTATTTAAGATAGAGAGATGGGGTTTTCACGACCCTTGGCTACTTTTTCGACACAAATTCATAGAGCTAATCAGAATTATTCTAACTTCAGTGGTTTTTGAGTTATTCGCGAATCTTGAAAATTTCCGGATTTCTATTTTTCTCGATATCTCGGTTTTTATAGAAGATAATTGAAATCTGGTTTTACGTTTCTTACGGTTTTTTGAGTAGATTCCAGTGACGTACTCGAAGTTTTTTCTTCATTAATTTTGACAGATATGACATAAAGTTGCATTTTTTAAATACGAACATAGTTTTTTTTGGCATATTCCGATTGCCGTTTTTTCCTTTTCAAAATATATAACATGATGACAAAATTTCCACCCAATTTGAAGAAAATAACGGAATAATGATTTACCCTAATGGCTGGGCGAAGGAACACACGTGAGCGGACGAACCATAGAACATTTGTAGTTATTCGATGAAAACGATCAAAACAATGCAAAATCTTCTTGACCGATATAATGGAGCTAGGCTGCTCCTAAGATTCCATCGTTATTTATGACATCCGCAATTTCCGCTTTTTATTTTATTTTTAAGATTGTCGTTTAGTTTCTAGAGTTCTCTGAGAAATACCTACATGAGAATAATAATAGGCACCTAATAATTTACTCAAATTTACTTCTCATAATGATTTACATATATTGCTCGAACTTATTTCCATCATGTTGTAAACATAAAGTGCATCTTCGGATTATATCTTCTATGGCCCTAGTCAAATGTAGCGAGGATCTCCTCAGATCTTCGAATGCTTCATTTGTTGCATTCTTCAATTGATCGTAATTGGCGTATTGCCTCCTATATATCTTATTTTTTAAATAACCCCAAAGAAAAATATCTAAAACGGATAGGTCAGGAGACCTAGGTGGCCATTGAATTGGGCCATTGGTACCGATCCATTTATTTTCAAAATTTAAATCCAAGTAGTTCCTCACCACGGCCGAAATATGACAAGGAGCACCGTCTTGTTGGAAGTAATATGTGTTGAATTGAGCAAGAGGAATGTCATCTTGCAGTTGTGGCAGACAAATATTTAAAATTTCGAGATATCTCTGTGCATTCAAGTTGCCATCAAAGATATAGTAGGCTAATTTGTTGCCCATTACGAAACACGACACATTGAAACCGAACCTCCCTGCTGCCGTCGAGCTACTGCTTCGTGTTGGTTTTCGTTTGCCCAGAATCTATTCGTATGGCGATTAAAGATTCCGGCACTGCTGATTCTTGACTCATCAGACCAAATGATATGTCGCCCAAAACGAGCTTCACCTCTGATTCTCCCTAAATACCAATTGCAGAACGCCGTTCTCCTCTCTGCATCCCCGGCATTGAGATGATGAATTATTTTATGTTTATAGGGATGATATTTATACTTTCTCAAAATTCTTTGGGCTTTGCTTTTTGACACACCACTTCGCTCTCAATTTGCCGACACGATGTAGAATGGTTAGCCTCAACAGCTGCTAACACGTCAAGTTCATTATCACCTCTATTCCGTTTATTGTAGTTTTTACTTCTTGGTTTCTCGAACGAACCATAATTGGAAAGATTTGCTTCCATTTTGGCGAAGAACTTCCTGTTTGGTTGAATTCTTTGAGGAAATCTATTAGAGAGTGTCAGTCAGGTATTTAATATTGATTAGAATTACTACTTCCTTTTCCATTGTCGAACTTACCTATTCAAATATTCTTCTGATGCACGGACTGCGTTACAGTGACACTGAAAGTAGACCTTCAGCATATCAACTCTTTCGAAATTTTCGTATCTTCTATTTTGTTCCATAGTGTGAATTGCAGAAATTAACTAAACAATCCAAATTCAACAACGAACACTAATTTTACGAATTCAAATAGACACGAAGCCAATATATCCACAGATAATGAATAATAATAATTATTGGTCGTTCTATGGTTTCTAATGAACGTGCATAGATGAAGACTTCTGTGTTCACAGAGAGCATTCAGACATAGAAGGTATAATCCGAAGATGCACTTTATGTTTACAACATGATGGAAATCAGTTCGAGCAATATATGTAAATCATTATGAGAAGTAAATTTGAGTAAATTATTAGGTGCCTATTATTATTCTCATGTAGGTATTTCTCAGAGAACTCTAGAAACTAAACGACAATCTCAAAAATAAAATAAAAAGCGGAAATTGCGGATGTCATAAATAACGATGGAATCTTAGGAGCAGCCTAGCTCCATTATTTCGGTCAAGAAGATTTTGCATTGTTTTGATCGTTTTCATCAAATACCTACAAATGTTCTATGGTTCGTCCGCTCACGTGTGTTCCTTCGCCCAGCCATTAGGGGTAAATCATTATTCCGTTATTTTCTTCAAATTGGGTGTAAATTTTGTCATCATGTTATATATTTTTGAAAAGGAAAAAAAAACGGCAATCGGAATATGCCAAAAAAAACTATGTTCGTATTTTAAAAAATGCAACTTTATGTCATATCTGTTGATAATTAATGAAAAAAAAACTTCGAGTACGTCACTGGAATCTACTCAGAAAACCGTTTTAGAAACGTAAAAACAGATTTCAATTGTCTTCTATAAGAACCGAGATATCGGGAAAAAAAGAAATCCAGAAATTTTTAAGATTCGCGAATAACTCAAAAACCACTGAAGTTAGAATAATTCTTATTAGCTCTATGAACTTGTCTCGAAAAAGTAGCCAAGGTCGTGAAAACCCCATCTTTCTATCCTAAATAATAACAAAGATGCTCCTGGTGGCACCCCCAAAATGGGACATGCTGTACATAGTTTTTACTAGTATGAATGTGCTTTGAGCAATTGTTTTACAACTTTTATTTACAACGTTTAAACATGTGTGATATTATTGTATGTTTCGCTGACGATGCTGCATAATTCATGGCAGGCATTGAAAGCTGAAGCTGAAAAAGATCACGTTGAAGTACGAAAGTGGTTTGAGTACAATATACTGGCAATGAACCTGGAGGAAACAAAATATGTACCATTCGATTCTTACGTGACCAGTCTTCCAAATTTGGGTAGTCTTCAACTCTTGATACGAATACGCATATACCTGAAACATAAAATATCTAGGTGTTATAATCGACAGAAATATGAAATGGAACAAACACATTGAACTATTAGTCAAAAAATTGAGGGAGCTTCTTAGAAAGTTCAGGAATATGAGAAAGTCTCTTGAGATAGAGGATATGAAAATTCTATATTATGCACTGGCTCAATCACGAATATCATATGGCATACTGGGTTGGGGGGTGCATTACTATCTGAAAAGTGTGAATGCAATGCAAAAATGGTTATTAAGAATCAAATATAACAAAAAACTTACCTTTTCAAGTGACGAATCATACAGAATATCTGGTGACATGGACGTCCATCAAATATTTTCGTTGAAGATACTCTCACAAAACAGAAATTGGCATTTTGAAATACGATTATTCAACAAGAAATAAATCTTCCAGATTCAAGACACTTAGAGCAAATAATACAATAGGGCAAAGATGTTTTTTGTATGTGGCATATTGAATATATTCAATAATTCATGAACGAGTGAGAAACATAACAAATTCGAAACGTTTTATGGAAGAGATTAAGAGCTTAATCCTAATCACTGAGAGGAAAATATTTTGCGATTTATTGAACCAAACGTAGAGAGAAAAAAAGCTATAACCCGATCAACCCATTAGTGCATGAGGTTGAAAAATGATGAAAGTTCAGTTCTTTTTTTATTTTCTTATTATTTAGTAGTCATAATATATAATATTATGTTGATATAATCAACAAACAAAATACATTTAACTTTCATATGAAGAAAATTAAGCGTCATCCGATAAATCGGATTGTGCGCACAAGTCACTCAAAATGTATGAAAATTTTTGAAACATAATTTGGGATGAAATCCAATTCCCCATTTTGTGCAAAGGAGTTTGTTCTTTCCACCGCAAAATCTGCATAGTCTTTCGATAGTAACGAGTATCGTTCATTTGATTTTTCATCAGCTTACCTTTTGCTGAAGGTTTACCGTAAGTTTGTAGAAGAGACATAGCTATATTACTCCTAAAAATCAGAAGAGAAGCACAATCCTTTCCTCCTGGACAGATTCTATTCAATAACCAGGAATTAGTCACCGATACATACAAGTAGCAGAATATTGGCCACCACCATTTTTTTTGACGCATTCTTGTTCTACAATTAGCAACCAATTGATCCATTTTATCGACGCCACCCATGCTATGGTTTTAATTCACAAAAACGTTCGGTTGAGTAACAGATATTCTTTCTTTACTTCCTTTAGACCATCTCGAACACTGCAATGGTATCGAAATTGGTGGCGCAAGTAACTAACTTGTTATCCTTCCATCTGACAAGGCACACTGTGTTTTCACTATCCGTCCTAAAATCTTACGTACCCCTCTCCTGCTTTTGCATAACAGATTTTTGTGAAGGGACATTCAACAACTCTATTGTCATGGATAGTTCCAGTTGAGCAGTATCCAGTCGATGTCAAGTACTGAAATAACTGTATATGAAGGAAAGTAGTTGGCAAAAAAGAAATTATATCCTTGATTCGGCGAAACACTTGCAGAATTTATTAGAGAAAGAACAATATCGCCACCGATTCCAAATTCTTTAACCTTGTCACTTTTTCCTGTATATAACTCGAAAGAAACCAAGTAACCATCGCTGTTACAAAGTGCCCAATTCTTAAAACCAAATCTAATTGGTTTTCCTTTTATATATTGCTTGGCAAAATGACGGCCAAAATATGGAATCATAGATTCGTATATCGATATATTTTCCAGTAATCACCATGTTCGAAAACTCTCATTCAAGGATTTTATGAGAGTTCTGAATTTATACAAACGATCCTCCTTGTCAATGGCTGAATTATCATTCAAGTGAAAATGCCTAAGGATCAGTTCGAAACGAATCAGTCTCATGCTTTTCTGTAAAATTTGAGGCACGTCATCCAGTGTGGACCAATACAATATTTTGTTGGGATATTTGGCATATCCTGAAAATAAAAAACCACCTTTGAACACAAGCAACTCCTCCATGATACATTCAAAGGATTGTTTTTTTGGCTGGAGTAAGCATTTGCTTGTATCGAAATTTGTGATAGTAGCTCACTGTTGAAGAAAAGGCAGATGTTGCCTGTTTCGCGTTTCCTGATGGTTGCTTTTCCACACAAGCTACATTCGCATTGAACTCGGGGTGTTTTTTCTCCATTTCAGCGTTTCCGGCTTAGATCTTTTAGTGCTATATCTTCCTTTTTAATTTTCGATACGTAGGTATTTTGTAAACGGTTCGTCGTCACTCGAGTCATATTCATAATTAGTGGAGGTACTAGCAACTGGTTTAAGCGGTTGTGATGGAAGGTTGTTTTCATTCGAATCATTTTCTTTATTTTTCACAGAATATTCGCACTGAGCATTCAACATTTTCGGTCCTAGTTGGTTCAAATTTCCATCAGGCTGATCACTGCTATCTGAATCACAGTCAGTATCTGGAACAGTATATATACCCATTCCATCATAAATATCATCATTTTCTACGATATCCAATAATTCAGCAAGAGAGAGTCTGAAAATGAAAACATTTCTTGGTACCGAAAATTTTGAACCCCAAGAGCTGACCGATCTCAAGTTTAAACCCATATATTTTCGAAAGAATATATATCTAAGGCTAGTATTTGCAAGAAATATATACTTTCAACTCTTACATGTCTGAATTGATGATCCAAGGGTTTTGGAAAACAGAAAAAGTAAAGAAATCAGAATATACATACCCTCCCGCACTTTTTGGGTAGAGGGCTAGGATCCATCTCTGTTCAAACTTCATTTTCGTTCACTCAGTCACTTCAAAAAGCCCAACACTATTACACGACACGTTCAGTTTGATATTGCACGTGGTAACAATTTTGAGTTTATATTGTTGTGCATGTTTGGTTGTCTAATTGATGAATCCGATAAATCGGATTGTATGCACTAATGGGTTAATGACTCAACCCGAATTCGACAATACAACCTTAATCCGACAAAGGTTTCCCGGACATGACGAGGCACCTTATTTTAGACAAACAAGAGCAAAAACAATACATAGAATTCATATTATTTTCATTTTAATTTTTGAATTTGCTGAGGAAAGAAGAATAAAATTGTTTAGGTTTCATATCATATTGTTTATAATTATCTCTGCGATTTATGTTTATTTGGATAACTGTTGTTTACATTATGCAGTACTGAATAAACCTTATTATTTATTATCGTGGACTTATGCACTATCTCAGCTGTTAGCTGAATATAATTTACCTTTCCCAGATTTAGCAATCAAAGGGAATAGGCTCGATTACAATATACTTGACATAAATTTCCTAACTATCCTACATGTATTAAGAATTGTAGCTTTTTGCATTTTTATATAGGTATCTTAAGGCTATCATGCAAAGTTTTGGGTATTAACCCAGTCGAGGATACGATGACAGGAACAATGTCTATTTTCTCGAGGTGCCACATCTGCTTGATCTCAATAGCAAGGTCTGTGTATTTGGACTTTTTCTCCTGGAACTTGTTCAGCACGTTGTTATTATTCGGTATGGCGACATCCACCAGCATTGCTGTTCTGGCTCTCTTATTATACACCACTATGTCCGGCCTATTATTCGTCACCATTCTGTCAGTGATAACAGGCCTATCGTAGTATAATCTGATGGAGTCATTTTCCAATACGGGCGCCAATTGATACTTGTAATATGGCTGGAAGATATTCAGAAGTCCGTACTTGTGTGCAAGTTTCTGATGGATAATGTTGCACACTTGATTATGCCTGTGAAGATAGTCCGTATTGGCCAGTTGTTCGCATCTGGACGTAATATGTTGTATAGTCTCCGATCTTATATGGCATTTTCTGCACCTATCTGTTTGTAATGTTCCGTCCTTCATAATAAATTTGTAGTTGTTTGTAGCGATCACTTGGTCTTGGATGGCCATAAGGAATCCCTCTGTTTCCGCGAATAATTCTCCTTTCATCAACCATTTGTTGGAGGCTTCTTTGTCGATGTGTGGCTGATTAATCTCATGGTGATGTCGTCCATGCAATTCCTTTCTTGGCCATTGCTCTTGTTTTTCAGTATCTGATAGGAACGGTAAATTCAGCAGAACATCTCTGGTAGCAAGATTTAGAGGTGTATATCTCTTATCAGCCAACGATACCACTCTATGGAGGTCAGAAGTGAGAGCTTTTGCTGAGAAGAATTCCCTGAGATTTTTTATCTGTTCGGTGTGTAAATTGACAACATCTATTAATCCGCGTCCTCCTTCTTTCCGCTTGAAAGTTGTTCGTATCACAGACGATTTTGGATGATGGTTGTTGTACTTTGTTAGCATCGTTCGGGTCTGCCTCTGAATATCATCCAGTCCAGTATTATTATTATTATTATTTAACTTCTTACAATTTGTGTTATTCTGTTGAAATAATATATCACTGAACATATATTTAATATCGAAGGAATCATTACCTTTATCGCCGCAATTATCGTCGCTATAAACAATTGACACCTCATTCCGTTTTTACTGCACTTCATACTTGACGAAAAATGTATTATTGTATAGCAGCTATCCAGGCGGACGCATCGCTCGATCAAGTAGGAGAGAGATAGATGTCGAACGCTGCCGAATGCTGTGGCTGATCGTGCCTCTTTGTCGCTCGTTATGCGCTCTCGCTTGCACGTCAAGTCTTAAATGGAACGCCTCAGAGCGATGTAACGCCGCATGAGTCATATTTTTTTGTGCGGGCAGCCGGCCCCATCGAATTATAAGACGTTGTCACGTCAAAAGAAATTATCGAAAAACTTAGGAAGAAACTGACATTTCGAATTCATCGATATAATTTTGCGTTTGTGATAACAATTTTCTGTTCTAGAAATTGTTTTGGCCATAATTTTAGTTCGGATATTTCACTTCTTTTCTGTATTTTGGGTGGAAAAGATTCAAATCGTAATAGAAGATTCTAATGACTCGTGAAGTGAGATCTGTGGCGGAATACACAGACCAATTTTCAAAGAATTATAACTGATGCCATTCGCAATTCTTATCGAGAAATTACCAGAGATTAGGTACCTACCCGCTTATTCTCGTTATTATTTCGTTTCGAGTCTTTTTCACTGAGAACTGATGAATATGGAAGACGTAAATCAAGTGAAAACAGACATGATGCAAGTTTATTTTCAATCTAACAGAACTTATACTTTAGCATTTCGTCTCTATAGGTAACGATTTCCAGATCGTGATAAACCACAGCGCTCCAAGTTTACCCTACCCTTAAGAAAGTGGAGATATCTGTTAATAAACCGAAAATATCGAAATATGAAAAAACTCAATTTATATCAAAAAATTTTCATGAAAATTATTGAGAATGCACTCCATGTTGTTGAGTATATGATTTGCATCTCCTGAAAACGGGCACGTATGGCATTCTGACCGGCATCTAACGAGATCTTTTCTCCTCATCCATTGATCACCAAATATGTTATTCTGCCAGTTCACGTTCAATGCTGGGTCGTGAGGAACTGTACCATCTTGTTGGAAGAAGATTTTTCTTCTTTCTTTTGAGGAATATCATCAAGAAAGTCTGTTTGAATGAGAATTTGATTCATTTACAATTGCAAGTTTTCTTGAAAATCATTATTCATTATGTTACGCCAATTCTGGTTCCAATATGTAAACTTATTTCTATTGAATGGCAAGAAGAATTTAACTTTATAACAATTAATAATAAAAACAAGTAATGTTTTTGAGGAATTTTACTGAATAATTGTGATTCGTAACGCGTTTCGCTACACCGTAGCTTCTTCAGACAAATTAATGTACAGAAATTATGACAACTAGATATGGATAAAAAAAATGAGAATATAAATACAAATGTTCTTAAGTAATTAAAAGCTTATTGGATTCCTTTTTCTTAACTGGTTACAGATGACAGGTATCTCCAATAAAATTAAGGAATAGATTGCTCCCTGAAGAGATTCAATAGAGGTGAAGGGCTTAAATCGACTTATTCATTAATGAGTCAACCTGAGTGTTTGTGTTTGTTGATTTCTGAAGTTTCCCAAAGATCTACTTTCCAATACTTATTATCTGTATATAGAATTTCAAACTGTAGGTCGAAAGAGTGATTATTTTCTAGAAGATGATTCGCGTAATTTGAATCTGATTTTCCATTTGAAAAACTGCATTCATGTTCCGATATTCTAATATTGAAATTTCTATGTATTCTACCAATGTAGAAATTAATACCGTCATTGCAATTCAATCTATAAATACCTGATTTATTATTTTATCTGATTTGGTTTTATTGGTTTTTATATATTTGCTTTATTAGTTTGGAAAGCTCCATTGAAATTATTTCTACTTAAGAAGGATTTCAGTTTCTCACTTGTGATACCAACGTAGGTTTAGGTGTTGAATTCTTGTTTCAATTTATCGACAGATAAGTGCGATTCTACTTTGTTTTATGTTCAAACTATTATTTATTATTTTGGCATTATAACAATTTTTTAGCTATTTGTTTAATTAAATTTAATTCTTTTTCAAAATTTTCTGGTGATAACGGGATGTTAATCAATCTTTGAGTAACACTGTTCAATACTGACATTTTATGTTGATATGGATGACACGACGAGTTATGTATAATATCTGTATGTGACAGCTTATGGTAGATTGCGAAAACATGTTTTCAATGTTCATTCGGAATTGTTCCGCCTAAGAAATTTATTGAATTATTGCTTTCTTTTTCGGTTGTGAATTTAATTTTTGGATGTAATGAGTTTATATAATTTTCGAAAATTGTCAACTGTCTATCTGTTCCTGTGAAGCAAATAATGATATCATCTACATTGCGATACCAGTATAAACAACCTTTACTAAGTGGATGGTTATGAATTAATTTCTCTAGAGTCTTCATGAATATTTCTGCTAACAAAGGACTTACCGGATTGCCCATAATCAAGCCGTCTTCACTAGTATAATATTTGTTATTGAAATGGAAATAATTTTGATCTAAACAAATTTGTAATAAGCGAAGAATATCTGATGTAATGATCGTATTGACATAATTCTTTTCTAATAATTCTTTAACTGAGTAGTACGTATCTTTCGGAGGAATGTTGGTAAATAGATTTTTAACGTCGAAAAAATTGATATTGGCAATTAGTTCGTATGTATTTTTGAACGAAAATTCAGATTCACAATTGCAATATTTTATTAGTAAGTCGTTAAGGAATTCTAAAAGTTTGAAAAAAGGGGCTGTTCCATAAAAAACAACAGGTCTGATAGGGTAATTAGGTTTATGAAGTTTTATCAACGAATATAATGCGGGGGACTGTGGATTGGAGTTAATGAATTTATATTTTTCGTGGTATGTAATTACTAATTTAGTTGTCGAAATTTTGTGTTCAACTAGGATCCTTAGTTGATGTTATATAGTTTCTGGCTGTTAAGAATTCTTCAGTTTTTGAAATATAATCGGTTTTACTAATCGCAATGACGGTGTTACCTTTATCTACTTTAGTGGATACTATATTGTTCTTGGTACTGTTTTCACGAATTGTACTTATTATTTTATAATCGGAATTGCAATGAGGTGATAACTTCGAAAAGTATTCTTTGATGATTTTTGCAGTTTGATGTTTTCTAATATATTATCTTTGGAGTGTTTGAGAATGATTTCAGAGTCAATATCCAACTGTTCAAAATTAATTTTAGTATGTTTCGGATGTAAATTATGTTTGAATCCTTTTCTAATAGATCTTGTTGTAGTTGGAAAAAATCGGTATCACTTAAATTATTAAATCTGTCATAATAATTCCTTGAAAGTCAAGAGACTCTTTGGTTTCATTATTATTTTTGATGCCCAAGTTCTTGAGAGCCTTCTATAGGAGATAAATATTTTGATCGTCTACTTGTTATTGTGAATAATTGTAATTCAACTTAATGCTGAACTTCAAAATATTTTAGCTTATGTTCTGCATCGAAAAGTTTGGAAATCGGTCTATCATTGTATTGTTTAATGGTAATTATAGGTAACTTTGTTAAAAACCGTTCGATTAAGTAGTTCCTCAAAACATTCAGTGACTCTCTCTATCTTCTGTTCATGAAATTCGACAGAATGATGTCGGAAAACCCAGAATCCTTCGTGATGTCTACAGGATATAGGATTAATTGCAACGGGGCCAGAGAAGCAACACAAACAAAGCGACGTGATATTTATCTACACCCACGTGTAATTTATGTGTTTTCAGTCAAATACGACATCGTTCAAGGAAAATAGGTCACGGGTATTTACTTCCTGGAATTGCCACGCGTTATCCCTATAATCTGTGCGGGAATCCTGCCAAATCCCTGCAATTGCATTCGTTCTCTTCTCTTGTTCCTTCGATTGTTTTGTACATAGAGGTCCTACAATTGTCTGCTCAGAATTCGGGAACTAAAACGCATTACCTCTACGATAAGATACTGAAATCGTTGAGTTGGTCCCAGACTGAAATATTGCTTCAGGTCTTCGGATTTAACACATTTCGTAGAAATCAGATAAGACTTTACCGACATATGGAGCGGACATTTTTATTTTTCTACTATTTCCTCACTGCTGGTGGTAGGTAATTTCAATGATAAAATGTTTCATCACATTTTAACAACGATCAATGATGTATAAGTAATGCAATATGCTCAATATTTCAATTTGGGTTTATGCAAATATCTGCTAGAACTATTTTAAAATCAGCAGATGAACGCGTTATATTTAATTCACTAATATTTGACAATCACTATGTTCTACATGGTGAGTACTACCCTCAAAGTAACTTCTAGTCTAACCTAATATTGCATTTCAAACTTCCTTATTTTCGAGTTGGTGTATTTATGCAAAAATTACGTTTGATTAGCTGATGATAGTGTACAAAATGATGAATATACATGGGATAAACTAATGAGTAAAATTTGACAATTGCGTAAATAAAATTCAGGTAATAAAAGTTCTTTGAAAACAAGCTTCTATTCAAATGCGCTAAAAAGAAAAAATAAACTTTTACACTGAATCTTTTACTGTTAACTTATAACGTCATTTCAAATTCAACACATTTGACACAATTTATATGTTATAATATAAAAGCTTGCCGCGATATATAAGTACTCGTATTTACTTTCTTAGTTTCGAAATTTCAATAGGCAGCAAGTCAACATTGAAAGTTTTAGTGTAAAAGTCTCTTTTTTCCTTTTTAGCGCATTTAAATAAAATTTTGTTTTTAAACAATTATCCGCCATTTTGGGTGTTCCGCCATATTGGATTAAGAGTAACGTCACATTATTTTTCTAGTTATTCTTGGCAAGCCCTTTTATTTGATACCCATATTGTAGGGTGCATTAAAAATAATTCGTCCGCCATCTTGGGTACGCCGCCATGTTTGATTTACAATGACATCAAACCGTTAATCATGCATTGCCATCCAAACTAAATGTGTATACAAAATTTCAGCTCAATCGGTTGAGGGAGAGTGCCTTAAAATTGAGTTGTAAGATTTCACCCAAACATATACAGAATGTCGGAGAAGTTCCCGAACTTATTTTTTAGCGCCCATACAAGTGGCGCGATCTGTTGAACAACACCGGTTCATGTTGCTACATCCTTCAGGAGTGGCGTAGAAATTTTTCAGTTTATTATTTCCCGAGATAGACGTGTTTGCGTCAACGTCGGTACAAGCTTCGCGATGGATGAGAAATTTGAACACCGTGTTATAAACTTAAAAAATGTTCACGGAAACAAAAAAAAAATGGTTGATTTGACTTAGGGTGGAGGTTTAGTGTCGCGACAACAGTTTACACGTAGTTCAATCGGTTTAAGAGAGAAGCGACTGGCCGTCAACAGCTGTTACTGACGAGAACGAGGCTCGTCGGTAACAAACTGAACATGAGTGAGGATAGCGTAGCTTTGATTTTGAAAGAAAAAATGAACTGTTTTCGATTTGTTCCGCACTTCCTCACACACAAGCAGAAGCAGACTCGCGTCGAATGTTGTCAAGATTTCATCGAGACTTGCGAGACAACTGCAGACTTTCTAACCTTCATTGTTACTGGTTACATTCTTCATCAAAATTGATATTGTCATTTCAATGTACTCCTCATTCACTAAAACACACTTAAGTCCACATTCGATCAAATCTTTCGGCTTCTAAATCTCGTTCCACGTAGTGGTTTTTGACTCGATCGAACAGTTGGAAGATGCAGGTGGTCAATTTAGGTGAATTTAATGGCTGTTGGATGGTATTCTTTTTGTTTTCGCTCAAAAACTAGCGAGTAAAGATGGCAGTGAGTGACTATGCCTTATCGTGGCGCAAAATCAACGAATTGTTTTTCCACAAATCTTTTTAAGCGAACTGCTTCCCACAAATGTTTCATGACTTTCAAATGATAATCTTCATTCACTGTTTGTCCTGGTAAAAATTAGTGATGCACGATGGCTTTGTAATCCATGAAAATCGTGAGCATTGCTTTCTTGATGAAAACGATGTGGTTCTTTTGATCTTGGTTCATTGGCTGTACGCCATATACTCGCATAAGATCTAGATTGCGGAACCCCACTCATATACCCATGTCCCATCTCTAGTAATGATGCGTTTGATAGAAGTTGAATCGGTTTCTGCTGGATATCATGTCTTTAACGATGTCAACGCAGGTTTTTGTTTGTTTTTCCTTCAGCGTGGTCTATTTCTGCCTTTCGGCTAATGACACGCCGGGTAATTCTGTCACCTCACTAACCCAGGAATTTTATCGAACCCCTCTCGAGGGAATTGATCTTTAATGTCCAAAGCATCTGTAATAGACATGATTGATAGCTCCACATCTCCTCCGAAAGATGGACACTCAAGCGACTCCCAGAATCTGAAAAATCGCACCGACTTTGTGGGGATTGAACCCAGGTATCTCTGCGCAGGAGACGAGCATAATATTTCCTACGCCATCAAGCGGGCAGTCAACGCAGGTTTTCGAATGAAATTCAAGTTTACAGTAACAAACCCAAACCATTGACTGTAATGTCTTAGACAGGTCTATAAACAATACTCAAGTCCTCGGTCAGCTCGCTGATAAAAAATTCTCGTTTATTGATTAACAGTTTTTTTATTTTTTCGGTGTTCGTCAGTTTTTGACGTCGATGCCCCAACACCACATTCGTCATCCTCGATGGACTCTCGACCATTTCTAAAACGTTCCGCAACCGATGAAAAATTTGTCTTCAGAAAATTATTGCTGAAACAATTTCCCAACACTTCCAAGGTCTTAACACGATTTAATCTGTTTTCAACATAAAATTTAATACAAACTCGTTTCTCCACATTTAATTTCATTTAACGAATTCTTAAAAATCCAAAACACATACGTGAGGCAGATATACTTAAAAGGGCTTAAGTTTTACAAATGTCAAGTTATGACGCTTAAATTTGGATATAAGTGGTAACTAAACAATGAAAATAAAACTAGAATCCTTTGACTAGAAGCATCAGCTGGTGAGAATTTTGGAAACTCTTTGATCAATGTGAATATTCTGGGGTAAATAGAGAAATTCAAGGAAATTCGAAAATTGTTTGAAATAAATTTTCGGCTATCGAAAAAAAGATGTTTTCGATAGTCACCTCTCACAATTCGACAGATTATTCCAGAAAGATAAATTTAATGTCTTATGTTTCTTGAAGAATTGTATTGTCAGGTAATACGTAATTCTGACAATGCTATAATATTTGAGTGCCCAAAATTAATCGAATATTTTCGGTCAGGTTTTCTTCAATATTTCTTCCAATGTTGCTTCCTCGGTAACCGTTGAGAAAGTCATACAAGAATTTCAAACAAAAAATATTTCCCTCACTGTTTGCTGCGGAAAAATGATATATTTCGTCCAAAACCGTGTAAAAATACTAGCAATCAATTTTCTAATAACTGAGAAAAGAAAATTGAAAAAATATTCCAGGAAAACGTGACCAAAAACTATCCAATATTTCAAAGTCATTTTCGGGCACTTTTTGATAAAATGGTCACAATTCCTTTTTACTGGAATTGTAAAATACCGTTTGAAAAAAGTAAGTCAACTTTGTTCCGCCATGTTTATCTGTCGTGATGTGATGGCTGATTTCAGAAAAATTGATTTATTTGGGAAAATTTTCGAATTATTTTAATTTCAGAAGTGGGCTACATTCACAAGTAGTAAGTTAACGTTAATTTGCAAAGAATACGCTAAAATAATTATAATCAATTCAATTAATTATTTAATTAAAATAATTTCAATTATTGCGGAGTTTTATAACTATTGATTGAACTATTACTTCAGTATTGAGCATTGATCTAAGATTTAGCTATTTTCTGGTAGCCATATGTGTTGAAACTGAATTTTATAGTATCTCCTCTTACGTAAATCAAAATATGCTATTATATTCTACCATTGAAATCTCCTATTAAATGGTTTCGGAAATATTGAGAACAAACCATCTTCAAGATGCGATTTGTAAAGGCTGTAATGTTGGAATATTTCCAATTATTATAGGAACATCCTGTATATATGTCAGGTGATATCGAATAACTTTCATCTAAAAGTTACGTTATTCTCAAAATTTCTTGAATTGACACAAATGAATGTATATTCTAATATTTGATTAGTTTTCTCACAGCATGGCTGTTTGATAAATTACCTGTCTTTTGCTGAACATGGTAATGCAACTATTTCAGTAAAATGAAAAATTCAAGAAATATTCTATTATTCCTTCAACAAGCTCTCCGTTAAACAAATGATTAAATTTCAGTGAAGTGAAAAACAATTTGTTTATTTTCTTTAGCGTTCTGATATTCATTTTCGAAGTCCCAATAAAAAAGGAAATTTCAATATAGTCCAGACAGTGGAGGATAATAAAACATCTAAAAAGACGGAAAAAAACTATTCACATCAGGGCACACTACTATGATGTAGAAGCCGTGATACTACAGACTGTGCGCGCACACTCAACTGGCGTCTCTCCAAAAGGGGTTGAACACCCTCACGTCGTCTGTTGCCTTCGAGCAGGCATTCGAAGAGGGTGCATATTAAGGTGCGCCATGATAGTATTACACACGATCGTCGTAAAATTTTTCAAGTGATGTTTATCCTTTTCGTGCCAAACGTAACGTATTTTAAGTGAACTAAGTACATTCTACTGAGACAGACGATAAATTCAGTGGAAGAAAAACGTGCACATAATTATATTTGTGGATGATTTTATAGACGATAAAATTTTACGAATGCGTTTCTTCCACAATTAAAACTGTTCTTAAACGACAAGTCGCATCAGAAGCGCGTTTAATATAAATATTATTACGGCCGCGCCAAAGGAAATTGTTGTGAAAATTCCCGAAAGCTTTCCCTTTCATTTCGTGCAATAGGGTGACATTTCTCTAGTGTTATATTACATTTATGTGCGATACATTTTAATGAGAGAATTGCGCCCCTGGGGGGTTATTAATTCCGGTGATAAAGCCGGTCTGTGTACGTTTCTGCGGCGATGTTAAAAATAGCTACCTTGATTGCCGGTTAGAGGTGTTATCCTGTTTTATCGTGGCGTTTTATTCGGGCTAATGGAAAGAAGGCTTTGCTAGGGCTGGAATGAATGGGATCCAATTTGACCAAAGGCAGTCGTGTAAGTTACACTGTTGTAATGAGATTGTAACACATGAGTCATTGATTGCGCTCAATAAGACAAAATCGATTTGTGTTCTACATTCCATATATCTCTATATTCTACCTAAGTTTTGTAGACAATAAATTTTTCTTTAATTGGTCAGCTTTTGTACAATCTCCAGTATCACCGCGCTTGTTATCGCCCCGAAACCTAAGGATATTTCACTTTAAATTTTAGAATTAATGTTTTGGAGTTTCGCTTCATCAAGATTTTGAGATACCAATAATTCTGTGGAAATATATACAATATCTGTTTTCAGTGAAATCAGCGCTAACCCTGACAGATGCTTATTCTGAATTTTCTATAATGATGAGAGATTGAGTGAAATATGGTGGTCTCTTTAATGCTTTATACAGGAATATCCACCGGGACCGTCCGTTAAAAACTTTTTGAGTTCCAATTACAATATCAAGCTGAAATTTTATACGCGGCCATAACTAGCGATTTCCAATTGAAGTGAAATATTTTCGAAGTGATAACATTTCCGGTTATACCGGAAGTGGGTCATCACTTTGTTATTTCAAATGGCAATCTACCTTTTTTATTATACATCTAGAATCGACATTCGAGCAAGGCATAAAATACCCAAGTTGTTGGCACTTATCTGTCAAAACTTTTGACAGATTTAATTATTTTTGTTATAAACTCGATTTTTGAGAAGCATTTAAAAAATTTGTAGCTCGTAGATCTTTTGCACTACAGACACAATTTTTGCTTGGGTGGATAGAAGAAGGATCAAGGAATTTTTTACGCAGTCTACACATGTCAAATGTTTTGTTGCGTTGTTTTGTATGGTTTTATCAATTTGGCCTTTTTCAAACAGCAATAACTCAATTTTTTCAAATGGCACGTGCCAATTTTTATATCCCCATCAGATGAAGCGTCAAATTTCAGATGGAATTGTATCAGCATGTACTATGCCCATCTCTTATAGTTCAGAAATAATTTGGGAATATATTGAATTTTGATGATTTTGCAAGAACTAACAGAGAATGCTTTGAAATATTTGAATCAAGTAGCTGTACTGGCTACGCTCACCTGACAGGTGCCTAAAATTATTGTACTTGTCACTTCGTTCGTTCGAATTTGTTATTTCAACAAGAATTGTTGGTAATTTGAAGTGAACATTTTTGAAAAACACCAGATTGATAATAAAATGGCTGATTATTCAAAGGAGGATATGTTTAATCTCTTTTTAATTCATGGCGAATGTCAAAAAGTGGTGGATAGAACTTGCAGGCAATTCAATAACCAATTGCCAAATTTGGCGCCTATGAATAAAACAAAATTTCGAAGGATTAGAAGCAATTTTCTGCAATTTGGAGGAACAAAATACATAGAAACTAGAAGAAAACCAATTCTCGAGGACGACGACAATCAAATTAATACGCTAGCGTATTTTCGTGCCAATCTACATGCGTCCATTAAGTCAGCATCAATGGATATTGGATTGAGTTATACTTCCATTCAAAGGATCCTTAAGAAACATAACATGCACCCGTATTCTTTTATCAGGCTACAAAAATTGAAACCAACTGACCTTCCCAAGCGGCTAAATTTCTGTGAAAATTTATTAACTCGGCTTCAAGAAGGTGATGAAGCCAAGTTCAATGAAAGTGGAATAACCAGCAGGAAAAATCGACATTTTTGAGCCACAGAAAATCCACATTTCATTGAGGTTATTGATTTCCAAAATAAATTCAGCGTGAACGTTTTTGCAGTTTTAATGAATGATTTGTTGGCTTATCACATTTATGAGGAAAATCTTAATGGACAAAGATACCTGGAAATTTTGAGAGGAACATTAGCAAATTTTTTAGATGGATCACCCCTTAACATTCTGAGGGATTGCTATTACCAAATGGATGGTGCACCAGCACATAAAACACGTGCTGTAGATCGGCAGCTAACCGAAATGTTCGAGGATAGATAGTGGGGTAATCCAGGACCAAATTTATGGCCTCCGTGTTCTCCGGACCTGACGCCCCTTGATTTTTATTTATGGGGAAAAATCAACAGTGAAGTGTTTCTTATTCCTGTAAGAAGTAAAGAAGAGTTACTAGAGCGCATTCATAATGCTTGCCGTAATATTGATCCTGAGGAAACTAGGAGGGCAACTCATCATGTTCGTATACGAGCTGTCAAGTGTATCGAGCGAAATTGGGCCCATGTTGAACATTTATTAAGATCGTAAATTAGTTTTCGCCTATGATGTTTGCTATTATTTATTCGTATTAATGTAATTATCTGCGATGCCTTGTTTCTAAAAATCACGAGAATGCTTTCAGTGCTTGAATGTTAAAGATTCCATTAAAATAAACTTTTCTTTGTGAGAACCCCGAATCAACTTGAATTGAAAAATTTTCCTCAGCTTTTCTTCAAGCAATTTCCCATTAACCCTTTCATTCCATATATAAATGAAGGTTGCTATCACTATGTTATTTTTCCTAAGAGTCTGACAATTCCATATAATTCGCGATGTTGAGCCTGATAAATTTTCAGTATGTTTTGAAGACAACTGTATTAGAACGATCACATAAAAAACTCCAATACAGTTTGAATCATGAATACTTGAATAACTAAGTACTTATGTCGAGAGTGTTCCAGATTCGATGTTTTTTTGGCAGCTATATGAAACAAATAAAAGAAACGCCCTCTTTCTCTGTCTCGATTTTCGAGAAAACGTTATTGATGAAAACCAATTTCAGTTATCATTTTTTGTTTTAGAATTATTCCGGAATCTTTAATTTTCCGGAATTCGAACAAATGGCCCTATCGCGGGTACTAATTAAGTTGAGTAGAGACTTTTTCCTTCTCGAAAATAAATAATAAGGTAATAACTTTATTATGGCATATTTTCAATAAATGTAAAGTAATTTTCAATCGAATCTCATTGAGATGGGACTGACTCTTGTCATTCGTAAAATAATTTTCTTTGACTTAATCTGTGAGCGTGGAAAGATCATAAAAAAGAACTTATATATGATATCTTCTTTCATTGAAGACGGAAAATTTAGTGAAGCTTCTGGTAATCTTTATCAAGAGCGCTTCCTCGAGCGACACCAACCTGACGAACGTATTTTCACTAGGTCGAAAAATAATTTGCGAATCTTTCAAAAACTAATGGTCGAAGAATATGCTAAAGAAAATAAGGAAATGACAGAAATGAACGTAATTACAGCAGCAATTGAATATCCTGAAAAATCGACGAAAGGAATACCCGTTTAGCTGTGTTTCGAAAAAGCTGTAATCACAGAAAATTAAAGAAACATAAGTATACGAGGATGGATTGTTAAGTTTCCGGCCTGACCAAGAAAAACAACTTATTATTTTTCTCAACATAATCGCCTCTAAGGCTGATATTTTTCTCATAGCGGTGTTCTAGCCTAGTAATGCCACCTCTATAGGCTGATTCGTCAAGTTCCTCGAAATACCCATTTATAGCTTCGATTACTTCTTCATTGCCCGCAAATCTCTTACCGCCAAACCATGTTTTGAGGTTAGGAAACAGATAATAGTCACTCGGGACTAGGTCTGGAGAGTAGGGAGGGTGCGGCATGAATTCGAACTTCAGATCATAGATTTTAGTCATGGCAACGTGCGAAGAATGCGATGGTGCATTATTGTGATGAAACAAAATTTTTTTCTTCGCCAAATGAGGTCGTTTAATTTGCACCGGCGTAGTATTGACCAGTGATAGTTTTACCCTTTTCAAGGTAATCAATGTATATAATACCTCTTGCATCCCAAAAAACAGTAGCCATAACCTTGTTTGCCGATAAAGTTGTTTTTGCCTTCTTTGGAGTTGGTTCCCCTGTTCCAATCCACTGTTTAGACTGTTGTTTGGTTTCAGGAGTGTAGTGGTGGACCCAAATTTCGTCAACAGTAACGAATCGACGAAAAAATTAGCTTGGATTATGCTTATACAGCGCCAAATCGGCGTTAACCCCTACAAATAAAAGTATTTGATGACAGCACGCTTTTCCAATTTTTCCATTTTCACGAACAATACAGAGGCGTCTTGTTCAGCGTGCTCTCAAACGTAAACTAACATGGCAATCAGGCTAAAATTATACCTACAAGCTATCTGAGGATGGTACTATAGAAATCCATCTCCAAAGTAGGCCTACTGGCGCCATCTCTTGGTCAGGCCGGAGGGAATTTGTCATTGAAACACAAAATATTTATTTTTCATCGAGTTTATTGTATTGCCTTTAAAGTAGCCCCCTTCTGAAATAGTACATTTACGCCAACGAATATTTCAATCTTCTCGCTGCCAATTCTTTTTTTCTCTTCCTTCGATTCGAACGGGTATCTCGAAGTGGAAATTTGTGGTTGGAAAAAGAAAAAAGTCGGCCAGAGCCATATCAGGTGAAAACGGCGGTGATTCTATAGTATTTCTTAAGTTTTTGGTCAGAGATTCATTCTCAATGATAGCCTTGTGAGAAGGTGCATTATCGTAGTGCAAAATCCATGAGTTTTCTTTCCTCAAATCAGGTCTTTTCGACGAATTTGCTCTCTCAAACACCGCATAACGCTCAGGTCGTATTCTCTATTTACCGTCTGACGTTCTGGCGAGAAGTCCGGGTGCACACCATCGCGATAATCGAAGAAAACAGTCAATATTATCTTGACTCGTGAACTTATAAACCCATGCCTCATCACCAGTTACAATGCGTTAAATGAACGTTCTAGCATGTCTTTAGCGACCTTTACCCGATTCAATTGTTGAAGAAAATTTAGGTCTTTTGGAACTAGTCGAGCGGCAACGCGTTTCATACCTAAACAATCGTTTAAAATGGTACGAATTGATTCGTGAGACACAGAAAGTTTATGGCTTATCTCCCTCAAAATTAAATGGCGATTTTCAATAGGAATTTCCTTCACTTCATCAATGTAAACTTCAGTTGCAGAAGTTGAAGACCGAACAGAGCGAGGAAAACATTCTAGCACATCTAGGCTACTGTTGAATGCACGTGTTTTTGATAAAGTCGGTTGACCGTAAGCTTTCTGTAAAGTTTTCAGCGATCCGGCATACGAAATTCCATATGCAATACAAAATTTGAGAAAAATTTGTTGTTCGATATTTAATATATTGTAAAAATCGCAAAAAACACTTGTGAGAACTGACAAAATCGATCACTGTAAACAAACTAAATAACAGATCGCGTCTAAACTCCGCGTCAGTATAGAAAACAGTTCTGTCAACTTAGCAACAACGAAAACTTGGAAAATCGTTTAAAATTTTCTTTTATAAACTATTCCCGGTACTTTTTTGACAGAATGTATGGGATGAGATTGAATCATCAGCTTTTTCTGTCGATTCTGAGCGGCGAATTACTTGTTTTAGATGGTTAGATTTAGATAAGCAGCGATGGACTCTTCAATAGAAGTAATCGACAATGGTCGGATGAAAATCACAATTTTTTCAATAGAGATATCGCAAAGGCCGCTTTGACTTCAGTGTGTGTTTGGCAATTATTGGGCACCATATAATTTTGAGGAATCCGTAAACTCTAACTAGTATTTGACTATTTCGACCAAATTCGTTCAGCCATAATTGGAAATGTTCCGCTTGGAGACCTCGAAACTAAGTGGTATCAACAGGATGGCACCCCAGTGCATAATACCATCCAAAAAATGAACAATACTCGAATATCACTGAATGGACACAAGGGGTAGCGTTTCATGGCCCGCAAGATCCCCTGATCTCAACCTATCAGACTTTTTCATTTGGGGTTTTCCATGAACAAAAATTACCTCACGCGGCCGGAAAATAGGAAGGAGGTCTACTGAACACTGTGAATTCGGTCAAAAGAAGATGCAGATTATGAATAGAGAATTCGGGATGGAAATTCTCTAAAATTGGCATTGCTTTTACATCAATCTTCCTTTTTCATTCAATAATTCAACACAGAATGGCCGTTCATTTTTGAAAAGCTGAATTTTTTATACGATAAAATTTATATTGGTTAACAGTTGAAATGATATAGTTACGCTTTTGTTATATCTCGGAAATTTCCGGATTGAAAATTTATCTGGAAGTTGTGTGTGTAGTTTTCAACGATCTGAAACATTTTCGAAAACTAAATTTCCAGAAAGCGTCAGATTTCAGTTTTTTCCCACTAAATACTGAATATTCTCGAAACTGATTTTGAACTGAGAAAAGGATAAAAATGCTGTACTGAACGCGACCAGTTTTGTGAATGGTTTATATTGAACAAAAAAACACTAAATTACCTTATAACTCGAGAACTGTTGAGTAAAAAATTTCGTATGCATCTCTGGATTCTATTAAAAAAAGTGCCTAAAGAATATCAAAATATTTTTACGTAACTTAAGTAATATCCGAGTAATAGTCATTTGGTCAAATCCCGGGATACCGAAAATTCGGGAATAACTCGAACAAATAATGATAATTGAAATTGGTTTTCACCAATGAGGTTTTCTCGAAAATCGAGATCGAGAAAGGAGGTTCATTGTTTTCGATCTTCAATGTATCACATAACTGCCTCACAAAACCATCGAATTTGGGACGCCATCTTTATGTAACGTATAATGTTTCTTGTAGTCAAGTTATCAAGTAATGCTCTAAATTTTATCCCATGGAAAATATAAAATGTGAAAAAATTGTCTGGCAACGTAATGCAATGATTAAACTAAGGAAATATCATATAACACCTATTCAATAACTTTGTCATAAATTGTTGGCGTTATTGAATTTATAGCGACTGTTTCAGCTATAGACATTTTCGTTTTATAATAAATATAATAGCAATCGCACGGCAACAATATCTACTAATTAGTACACATTAATCTTAAATGTACTGACTTACTTAACAATCGAAATTATTGATTCTTACAGTTCGCCAAATCGTAAAGTTGAAGAACGGTATCTGAAAAAACTTTGACAGATACAAACAAGCGTTGCGAAAAATAGTTTCATTGATATTTTTTCAAAGGGAACGATATATGAAGGATCTCCAATGACACATTATTTTTATTGAATTGGAATTGTAACCTCGTTTCCATATACTCAAAATTTTAATAATGGATGATACTACCTTGGGCTCTAATGTCTCCTTCAAGCCTCTTAGGACAGCGACCCTGAGCTCTTCTAGGGTGGAAGGAACAGGTACCCTGGTTTGAATACATCGGTTCAGGTTAATCCAAATGTTTTTAATGGAATACAGGTCAGAACTATGGGTAGAACTGGAAGAGTTGGAATACTGACCCCATCAAGGCATTGCGTGTCATTTCTAGTGAGATGGGAGCGTGTGTCATCATGGATTGAGTGGAAATTTTTCCAATAAATGGAGCCAGATTATAGCTTTGAAGACGGGAGCTATACGAAAAGACCTTAGATTCCTTTCTTCCAATTCTTTTTTGAACATCATACAAACACACACTAACATTTCTGCACTCAAAGAAGACACTGAATGACTAGGTGATTTGTCGTATCTTGCAGAAGCTTTGGCAGTACCAGTTGCGTCTAACCACATTTTCAATACTTCAGTCATTAGGAGAAATCTTGAGGATACTGATTTTCAATTTTCAATAAATACGTTTGAAGAGAACTGGAATGTAGTTTTCGTATCAGAACGGTAATGACACGAAAGAACGACTATTTCGTACCACGGATCGGCACCAGAATTTAGAGAATAAAAACGAAGAGTACACATGTTTTCTTTTTTTTTATGAGATAGAAATGTTGAAATACTATACATACACTACC